>OX387428.1:45509975-47909975 GCA_947563755.1 Lochmaea crataegi
CAATAATTATAATAATAGGTAACACAATACCAACGACAATAATGATAATAATAATAACAAGAAAAACTACATTATATCAAAGATATACACAGAATAGAATACTAAATACCAAAGTTCATACGTTATTCGCGAAGCAAAACTGATTTTAGAGCAATTTTGAATGATTTAATCGATTTTTTTTGACAAGTTCAGGCAGTTCGTTGAAAAATTTTGCAATCTGATATGTAAAAGAGTGTTTGTACTGTTTACTTCGATGACTAGGGACAATTATTAATATATAGTTGAAACGGGTATTACGGTTAGGAATATTTGAATGGGGTGAAACTTCGTTTATTAAATAAATATGATGGCTGTCCAGTTATGATATTTTATGGAATAAGCAAGCAGAATGAAGATATCGTCACAGCTTTGCATAACTTGAATTCTCCTAACGGTAGAAACATTTAAGCAAGCCCCATAAATAACATCACCGTAGTCACATACTCACATCACGTAGTACAAGTTGTTAACGCCTCAAAGACTTTTTTCAAATAGCAGTGCGCTTGTAGCGGACCTAGTCTGGTTAAACTCGGACTATCGCGATATCTTTATTTTTAGTTTTGTTTCGTTTAAAAAACGTTGTTATAATTTGACAGTAGTTTTGACTTTGGTAATATTTCTCACGTCAATGTTATATTCCAATGATATAATAAAATACTATCTAAAAGCAAGAAAAATTACTGGTTTATATTACTTCTTAAGTTAAATAATAACATAATGGTCCTTCGAGAGTCGGATATTTTCCAGTAAATTGTATAAAAGTACAACAATATTACGCAATTTGTCGCTGCCTGCAAGACACAGCCTGGTTTGGTGCATGGTTTCGACGATCGCTATCACAGAAGTTCTACTCCATTTACAATAGGAATACAAACAGGAACACTACGCGGTAAAGTCCGCTAAGAAGTTGAGTATCTTTTTATGATTCCCAGGTAAGGTCTTTGATTGATTACTGTTTCGATTTGTATCAGAGTGTATCAAGCTTGTGTAAAATAGTAAAATTACTTTTGGTTACGGTTTTAATTTCTATTAAAAATACTTATATTACCACTTCTGACAAGTCAAACATAACTTAAAGTACAAAATGTCTACCAAGGAACTCAAACGTAAAAGACGTGGGTTAAAAAGCAAACTTACAATTTTTTCTAAATTCATTTCGCCGTTTTTAACTAAACATATTAGGGATATTACAGATATTGAGGCTATAAATATCAAAGAGAGATTAGAGAAATATCAAACCCTTATTCATGAATTTGACGAGATTCAACTGCAAATTGAATATAATATTACTGGTGAGGATGTAGATGAAGAATTAGAAGTAGAATTCAATGAAAGGTCACAGTTTGAAAGTAACTTTTATGATCAGTTGAGTTTGGTGAAGAATTTAATGTCACAGTTAACTATAAATAATGATAGTCCACCTCCATCCATCCATAGTGGTCATTGTCAACAAAAAAACTTGACTAACTTGGTAAAATTGCCTAAAATTTCTCTACCCACGTTTCGGGGTAAAAATCTAGAGTGGTTAGAATATCGTGACACGTACGAATCATTGATTCATAATAATGAAACTCTTAGTGATATTCAAAAATTTCATTATTTACGCGCATCTTTGGAAGGTGCTCCCGCCGACATTCTCAAAACCATGGAGTTTAGTGCTCCAAATTATGCCACGGCATGGAAGTGCATTACTGAACGGTACAACTGTCCTCGATTTTTGATAGATTTCCATGTCAAAGCATTATTTAATATCGACCAGGTAAAAAGAGACTCTTCGGTTGAACTTAGAGCTGTAAGTGATACACTTATGAAAAACTTAAGAGCTTTGAAACAGTTGGGACAGCCTACAGAAAATTGGGATGTATTAATAATTGCCTTAGCTTCATAAAAATTGGACAAATCGTCTAAATTTGAATGGGAAAAATTAAAAACGAGTAAAGGTATTGTTCCAACGTTTGAAGACTTTAAAGTTTTTCTAAAATCGAGAGCAGAATTTTTAGAATCGCTTGAGCATAATATTTCTACAGATATACGCTCTACGGACAAACCAACCGAAAAGCGTAAGACACATATAACTCGAGGTTTTTTGTCTACAGACAAAGTCGATATGAAAGGTTCTAATGCTCAGTCTCGTTCCCCTGTTTGTCAGTTATGCAAGGGCTCACATTTCATTCAAAATTGCTCGGAGTTTTTGAGGTTATCTAATGAGGAAAGCAGCAAGAAGGTCATTTCTCTTAGAATGTGTTTAAATTGCTTGCGTTTTGGACACATATCCAAAAACTGTAGAAATTCCTTGTGTAGAAAGTGTCACAGAAAACATCACACTTTACTACATTCTGAAAGTAGCTCAGGTTTGAATCAAAATTACTCAAATTCAGAAAATATTACTCATGTCAATAATACAGCCAATAATGTACATTCAGACCCAGTAACTACAAATCAGAATCCTGGTACCAATGCTCTTTCGGCAAGTGGTTCAGTTGATGGTGTACTATTGTCCACGGCATTTATAGACATAGCAGACGCAAATGAAAAATTGCATGCCATTAGAGTACTTCTTGACAGCGGTTCCCAGTCGAGCTTCATTTCAAAGGCGTTATGTGATAAGTTGGGTTTAAAAGTGGAAAAAACTAACATTTCGGTAAAAGGTCTTAATGGTACTCTATCTAGCATCGATTTAAAATGCAAGGTTTCATTGAAGTCGCAATATTATAACTTTTCAGAAAATATTACTTGTTTTGTTTTGCCTCAAATTACTGAAAATATTCCTAGTATGAAAATTGATGTGAGTAAGTTGGATATTCCTGTAAACATAAAACTAGCCGATCCAACTTTTTATGTGCCTGGAAAGGTCGATATGCTGATAGGTGCGGACCTATTTTGGCGTTTATTAAGTAACGGTCAACATATACTAGGTAACAACAAACCAATATTACAGAAAACTCGACTTGGATGGATCGTATCCGGTCCAGTAGCCAAACCTCAGATTTCGTCTATTTCATGTAATTTTTCACATAATTTTGAAACAAATATTCAAAATCAACTATCTCGGTTCTGGGAAATTGAGGAATTACCTGATGTAAAACCTTTGTCCCAGGAACATTCTTTATGCGAAAGGCATTTTGTGGAAAATTTCAAGCGTTTACCTAGCGGTCGTTCCGTTGTTTCGTTACCATTGAAGGATTCTGTTTCAAAACTTGGTGAGTCGTACAGTCAAGCTAAAATTCGTTTTCTAAACCTAGAAAAGAATAAATTACAAACAGATCCAGTGTTTAGAAAATTGTATTGCGATTTCATGGAAGAATATATTACAATGGGACACATGAAAAGGGTTACAGATAATGAGCAAGATAATGAAATTACATATTACATGCCACATCACGGTGTCCTCCGGGAGGACAGTCTAACAACAAAATTACGCACTGTTTTCGTTGCATCTGCACCTTCATCCTCTGGATATTCTTCGAATAATTTACAGCCTATTGGCCCTACATTACAAGACACTCTATTTTCAATTCTAATACGATTTCGAAAGCATAGTATTGTGGTCTCTGCTGACATCGAAAAGATGTACAGAAACGTGAATATTTCTAACGAGTACTTGCCTCTGCAACGAATTCTGTGCAGATTTAGTCCTAACGATACTCTTGAAAAATATGAACTCCAGACGGTTACTTACGGTACTACTTCCGGATCATTTTTAGCAATTCGTTGTCTTTACCAGCTTGCATTAGAAAATGAAAAGCTGGCACCAGAGTTTTCAGAAATTATCAAGTCCGGTTTTTATGTGGACGATTTGCTTACTGGTTGCGAGTCAGTTGAAGAAGCGGGGCGCATATGCATTGGCATATCCAATATTTTAGATCAGGGCTGCTTTAATCTTCGAAAATTTATGTCAAATAGTCCTGAAGTTTTGAAACAGATTCCCGGAAGTAATGAAAATGCTAAAGTAGTGAACCTAAGTGAAAATGAAAATTCTAAAACATTAGGCTTAATTTGGAAGCCGTCCTTAGATAAGTTAATGTATAAAATAAGTGAACAACAAAATAACGTGCCTGTAACGATACGGGAAATCTTATCACGAATTTCTCAAGTATTTGATCTGCTTGGACTCTTAAGTCCATGCATAATTATTGGAAAAATTCTAATGCAAAAGTTATGGTTGGAGAGAATCTCTTGGGACGAGGGTATTCCATTACATTTGCATACAGCTTGGGCAATCTTCAACGAAGAACTTCCTTTACTGAATAGTCTAGAAATTGATAGACATGTTATTTGTGACAATCCTCAATGGATAGAGCTGCATGGTTTCGCGGATTCCAGCGAGCGTGCTTATGGTGGATGTATTTATATCCGATCAATCGATCAATATGGCAATGTGACCATAAAATTGTTGTGCGCTAAAACAAAAGTTGCTCCGCTAAAAACAATAACTATTCCCAGATTAGAGCTTTGTGGATGTTTAGTAGTTTCAAGGTTGGCAGAGCAGGTGGTTAAATCAGTTAAGTTATCATTTAATGCAAAATATTTGTGGTCAGATTCGACGGTAGCACTGGGATGGTTAAAGACAGAGCCAAGTATGTTAAAACCTTTTGTGAGCAGTCGCATTGCAGAAATACAAGATATTACTTCGTCCTATTCTTGGAACCATATTTCGGGCGACATTAATCCTGCAGATATTTTGATACGTGGGATCAAACCCAGTGAAATCAAAAGTCTAAGTTTATGGTGGTTCGGCCCAAAGCTCTTAATGCACGAAAAATCATCCTGGCCCAGCACTACTGTTAAATCAAACAATCTTCCGGATATGCTCAGGTCTAATACTTTTTCATTTCAACAAATAACTGAATGTACTTTCATAAATAAGTTCTCTTCATTACTTAAATTAAAAAGAGTGGTTGCCTATATGTTAAGATGGAAGAATAACTATAAACAGTCGAAGGAAAGTCGCTAAACAGGCCCCCTTAGTGTTTAAGAATTAAATAACTCATTCAATGTCATAATAAAAATTTCTCAAAATGAAATCTTCTTTAAGGAAATTAAGAAACTTAAAGATAAAAAGTTTGTCCCTCATGATAGTAAAATTCTTTCCTTAAATCCTTTTTTAGATGAAATCGGTATTTTGAGGGTTGGAGGTCGCCTTAGATTTTCCAATTTCAAGTATGAAAAGAAGCATCCTATTATTTTATCAGAAAAGCATCATTTAACAAAATTAATTTTGAAAAATGAACACATATTGTCATTACATTGTGGTCCACAGCAGTTGCTAGCAAATGTTCGAAATAAGTTCTGGCCAGTAAATGGCCGATCATTGGCTCGTAGAATTGTGCATGAGTGTATTAGATGTTTTAGGTATAATGGAAAACCTTCTGCACCTATAATGGGCGAATTGCCTCGTGAGCGGTTAGAATCAAGGCAACCATTTGAGGTTATTGGGGTAGACTATGCGGGTCCAGTGTTAATAAAAAATAAAATTGGTCGTTCTTCTCGGTTATCTAAATCTTACATTTGTTTGTTCGTCTGTTTTGTTACTAAAGCGATCCATTTGGAGTTGGTGTCAGACCTCTCTAAAGAATCCTTTTTAATGTCATTTCGCAGGTTTTGTGGACGTCGCGGAAAGCCATGGTATTTTCTGATAACGGAAAAAACTTTGTAGCAGCTAGTTCAGAGCTGCGTGAATTTGGTAATTTTATCAAGTTAAATCAAGAATTTATTGTAAATAAAATGTCAAATGATGGTATCACTTGGAAATTTATTCCTCCGTACCACATTTCGGTGGGGTGTGGGAGTCGGGTGTACGCTGTACCAAACATCACTTGAAACGGGTAACCGGTGAAACGCCTTTAACATTTGAATGCTTGTATACTCTTTTGGTACAGATCGGGGCTGTGCTCAATTCAAGACCCCTATCTCCCTTATCTACTGAGCCCAGTGACCTTTTACCTTTGACGCCAGCTCACTTCTTAGTCGGCAAGCCGCTAAACTCAATACCAGAACACGACGTTAGTATAATTCCTGTAAATCGCCTCTCCGTATTTCAACACATACAGCAAATGAAGTTTCATTTTTGGAAAAGATGGAGCAAAGAGTTTGTTTCGGAACTGCAGAAACGTGTGAAATGGAAAACTAACCAAAGTTCATTGAAGGAAAATGCTCTTATTATCATAAAAGAAGAACATCTGCCGCCTGGTCGATGGAAACTTGGGAGAGTCCTAGAAATTCATCGTGGAAAGGATGAAATACCGCGAGTGGCAACCATTAAGACTGATTCTGGGATAATAAAACGCGGTTTTCAAAAGCTTTGCCCATTACCTTCAGAATGAACAGTAAACTTGATTATTTAGTGTTGTTTTAGGTTGAAGCCTAGTGACTTCAAGTTGGGGGGTATGTTAACGCCTCAAAGACTTTTTTCAAAATAGCAGTGCGCTTGTAGCGGACCTAGTCTGGTTAAACTCGGACTATCACGATATCTTTATTTTTAGTTTTGTTTCGTTTAAAAAACGTTATAATTTGACAGTAGTTTTGACTTTGGTAATATTTCTCACGTCAATGTTATATTCTAATGATATAATAAAATACTATCTAAAAGCAAGAAAAATTACTGGTTTATATTACTTCTTAAGTTAAATAATAACACACTAAATGACAGGTAGGGTCGACTTTGAAATATTTTTTTAATATTAAAGTAGGCGTTTTTAGTACAATTGTTGACATGATTATCATATTTCAATTAAGCATCTAATATTAAACCTAGATTTTTCGCGGTTTTCGATGGTTTAATGGATTCACATTCAATTTTTAATGATATGCGTGCTGTCAAATTTGGAAGATTTGTCTTAGGTCCAAATATCAAAGATGATGTCTCCTAAAGATTAATATTTAATGCATGTTCGTGTGACCAGTAACTGTATCGTCCGCAGAGAGATGAATTTTACACCACAAAACTCTCCCAATACTAGCAGTATATAGAATGAATAAAAGAGGGCCCATTATTGAACCTTGTGTCAGGCCTTTTGATACAAAACCTGAACATATTAAGTTTAACTTGTTTTGAGAATAGCTGTCAAATAATTTGATCTCATTACTTGATAAACCGACAGGTTTTAAAATAGACAATAATACACGATGATTGAAGATATCAAATGCCTTCGAAAAAAATCGATTAGAACTAATATTGTCAAGTTGCCGTTTTCCCTTTCTTTCAAGATATAGGGGTCTAAAACCTGACTGAAAATATGTGTGCCCTTACCTCCTCCTCAATGCCTCTCTCTAAAATTTTAGAAATGGTTGGTAAAATTCTTATAGGACGAAAATCCTTGAATTCGCTATGGTTATTAATTTTGGATATCTGCAAAATCTGTGCTTTTTCCAGTTATCAGGGAATGTATCATTTGTCAAACACGAATCAATAATATGAGTAATATCCGGCACAATGTGAGGGCAACATTGCAAAAGCATTTTTATATTCAAGCCATCACACCCCAGTGCATTAGATTTTATGTTATAAAGTAGCCAGAACTTTGTCTTCAGAAACTGGTGAGAATGAAAGAAGTGGGTGACAGAAGTATTTGCGTAACTATTTATAATATCAGGATTAATAGGTGGTGAGGGTATAGATATTAAATAGTTGTTCATTTCCTCAACATCATTCAACCTATCAGGTATAGTTAATAATATTTATACCCTGCGTTCGTATTTTATAAGCAAAGTAGGCTTTTTTCTTATTTTTACAAGCAAGCGTCGTATAGTTTCTTAGCCTTTTATAATACCGAACGAGTTTTCGTTTTTAGTTCTCTTCCATTTATATTTTGCTTTATCTCGTAATTTCATAAGTAGTCGAATATTATCGGTTAACCAGCGATTGCACTTTTTTGTTATTTTTATTTTTTTAATGGAACGCGAAGATAATGGATCATTGAGAAATTTGTTTTTCATTTACATTCTCAATAAGAAAAATGGAATCGAAATGTATTTCAAGCAGATCTTTGTGATGCCTGTTGGCCTAATATAATAAGATAACAATAATATTTAAATAAGAAATAAATTCCCTTGAAACTAATTTCAATAAATCATTAGAACGTTGAAATATTACATAAATATGAGTAAGAAGGTCGACAGGTACGAAGTCAAGTTCCGAGCGTGAAATAAACATAAACTGAAGAACTTCAATACGAGAATCTATTTCTTCCAAATATTTTTTAACAACGTCTTCATTCGCTTTTGGGCTCCAGTTTGTTGAATGGAAATGTTGCATATGTTCCTGTCTAGCTGCTTTTAAATTGTGATTTGAGCCTGACATAGTACCAACGAGTACGTTTTTTGTTTTTTTCTGCAGGTTTTCGTTAGAAGTACGATTTTGTTCGCTGATAGCTAAATTTATTATATCTGTACACATACCAGAGGTCGTAGCTTGATGAACAGCAGCGGAAACTTTCTGTAATGTGACATTTGAAGTAACTTGAGAGGTACTTGCACCAATATTTGACGCATATAACACATGTGCTTTTCCTTTTTCCGGAAGATTTTTTTTATGAGATTTATATCCCTATTTAAAAAATCTACTTGCGCTTGAAGCGAACGTATGGCAATCTGTTGATTTTCGATTCTAAGGTCCTTTTGTGCTAAAAATTCCTCAGAATGCTTCAATTTTAAATCTAGTATTGTATTCGTCGCAGTACTCAGTACTTGAGATTGACAGCTGCTTTCCTTGATATCAGAGCAGCAATTGATTGTTTGATTTTCCAAATATAGAATGCCTTTAAGTTGTTTCAAGTAACTTTCATGCGATACATTCCCACATACAACACAACGCAAGCCCACTTTAGCAGGTTTTCTACACCTCTTACATTCACTATCTGCTTCATTAATTTCCTTAACCATCTTAGATATCGATTAAAGTGAACTACACTGATTAACACAATGGCAATAGATTCAATTAAATATGAGGTACTAATCGTGGAAATTTAACTCAAAAGTTTTACCGTGGTGGAATGGTCTACACACTTGGCCTAATAAAAATTTATCAGTTTCAACCAGATAGCAGGATTTACGGAAGAATCCAATGGAAATATGCAGCAAATCACTAGTAAATGTATATTATTTCACTTACAAGTACTAATAGTGCAGTAATGGAGGTTAAAAATTGATTTGGTGCACTTTCCAAGAATTAAAAACACTGAATTCCACTAAAACTTGACCTTTTCTCGGACCACAATATTAACTAACATTCACTACTGAAATAATCCACCAATAATAATAATAATAATAATAATAATAATAATAATAATAATAATAATAATAATAATAATAATAATAATAATAATAATAATAATAATAATAATAATAATAATAATAATAATAATAATAATAATAATAATAATAATGTTAATAATAATAATAATAATAATAATAATAATAATAATAATAATAATAATAATAATAATAATAATAAAATACACCGATCTTGCAATTGAGGTAGGACAGATGTGGCATGCAGAGAGGGTAGAGGTGGTGCCGGTCATCGTTTCATCTACGGGACTAATCCCCAAAACTCTACAAGACAGCCTCACCAAACTGGGTCTTCACAAAAACACATACATCGATCTGCAGAAGGCTGCAATTTTGAATACTTGTCACACTGTCCGTAAATTTCTAAATATGTAACTGCTGTGCCTAATCCCATTTGCGTTTACACACGCTCGGGATAGGTGAACATTACCAGCAAGAGCTGAGCAAGAGTACACTTGAGTTGGATAATAATAATAATAATAATAATAATAATAATAATAATAATAATAATAATAATAATAATAATAATAATAATAATAATAATAATAATAATAATAATAATAATAATAATAATAATAATAATAATAATAATAATAATAATAATAATAATAATGATAATAATAATAATAATAATAATATTAATAATAATAATAATAATAATAATAATAATAATAATAATAATAATAATAATAATAATAATAAAAATAATAATAATAATAATAATAATAATATTAATCCCGTGGGGGTGCTGGTCCCCTATCGGGCGCTTCCCCAGGTGGTGGATAGGGGAATGCCTTTTAGATATAGAAGGTATCGAGGAAATTAAATACCTCGGAGCGAACCGAAACCAGTTAGTTTCAGGACACGACGGTCTCCATGTAAGGAGCGGTACTCCAACAGCGACTGTTCTCCATGTAAGGAGCGGCTGAATCAGCACCTGGCAGTAACATTGATTACCTACGCAGGCACAACCAACTGTGCAACATCATTCATCAGAAGTTGGCCAACAAATTTGGATTAGTTAACACTTACACGCCTTATTACAAGTACCATCCGCATGCAGTTCTAGAGAATGCTGATTTTAGACTATACTACGATAGGTCAATTATCACCGATAGACGGGTGACGAATAACCGGCCTGATATTGTAGTTGTGGATAAAAAAGCTAACTCGGTTCTTCTAGTGGATGTTGCTGTACCCAATAACAACAATATGTTAGACAAATACAACGAGAAAATTGCAAAATACACCGATCTTGCAATTGAGGTAGGACAGATGTGGCATGCAGAGAAAGTAGAGGTGGTGCCGGTCATCGTTTCATCTACGGGACTAATCCCCAAAACTCTACAAGACAGCCTCACCAAGCTAGGTCTTCACAAAAACACATACATCGATCTGCAGAAGGCTGCAATTTTGAATACTTGTCACACGGTCCGTAAATTTCTAAATATGTGACTGCTCTGCCTAATCCCATTTGCGTTTACAAACGCTCGGGATAGGTGAACATTACCAGCAAGAGCTGAGCAAGAGTACACTTGAGTTGGAAATAATAATAATAATAATAATAATAATAATAATAATAATAATAATAATAAGCCCGTGGGGGTGCTGGTCCCCTATCGGGCGCTTCCCCAGGTGGTGGATAGGGGAATGCCTTTTAGATATAGAAGGTATCGAGGAAATTAAATACCTCGGAGCGAACCAAAACCAGTTAGTTTCAGGACACGACGGTCTCCATGTAAGGAGCGGTACTCCAACAGCGTCTGTTCTCCATGTAAGGAGCGGCTGAATCAGCACCTGGCAGTAGGTCTAAAATGCGACAATCACGATGTCGAATTGTAAAACAAGATTACCCCAGGTGGGTAGAGCTAAATGCTCAGAATCCCACACTGCTTGTGTACCTAGTACATCGGCTGTCTGCTCCACGGATTCTGGGGGGAGCAATAATTCGAGTGTAAATTCCGGGACCTTGAATCTCAGGAATCGTCAGGTGAATCGACATTGCAACACCTTAAACTCTTGTCGCGTTCAAGTTGGTGCTAGAAGGGCTTGTTCGAAAAATGATTTACCTTCTTCCTCGGTTAGCGGTAGGCGCAGCGTGACACCGAGTAGGGCTACTACGAACCACACTCAGGGGGAAAACAACATCGATCCTCCGCCACCGGCTTCTGATGTTTCTGGAGTGACGCAAGTCGGCACATCTACGACCACAAAAGCCGGAAAGCCCAGGAAGCGCATGAAGTGGACTATCGAGCTAAACTTATTCATTATGCGCTCCTACTTTAAAATCACGAATATGGAAACTGATATGACGACATACAGATACGCCCTCCACCGTGCATTCGTTGAACATTTTCCAGAATTTCACCATCTCACGGAACAGCGTATTGCTGACCAACGTCGAAGTATTGTGAAAAACAATCTACTACCCGGTCCGACGTTGCAACAAATTCGAGGTGAAGTCCTTCTTGACCTTCAAGATGGAGAGAATGACATAATTACCGATCAGGATACACATAAATCGGAGAATGCACAAGGAGACCACAATGGCGTTGAGGAAATAAACAATGATTGCGACAAAACCACCGATAATGACTATAATACCGAACTTTGTAAAGCACTAGCGGAATTTAATGGCACCAACCCAATACACCGGCCAAAATTACCAAAGCTGCGAACCAATAAGAGCACTAACAGCATACTAGAAGCTGTGAACTTACTACTGCAGAACTATGCTAAAGACTGCGAAGCGCTGGAACAGCTTCACACTCTCATCTATTGTGGAGCGGTAGCAGTGCTTCGAAGTCACAATCAACAAATCCAATTCCTAAAGAACAATCGGGGTAGAGACTACAAACAGCTCAAGCCTTGGTGGCAACGCCGGCTGGAAAAGACCATTGATGACATCAGAAGGGAATTGGGGCAGCTTACAGAGTTTAAAAACAACTTGAAACCGTCTAGGCGCTCAACAAACAGAGTGAGGAAGATCTATCGAAGAATCAACACTTATACAGGTCACCCACAACATGAACAACATATATGTGAATATATCGATTCACTCAGGCAAAAGTTAAAGGCAAAATCAAAACGTTTGTCACGATATATCAAGTGCACGAAAAGGAAACAACAGAACTACTTATTCAATAACAATCAGAAGTTATTTTACAGGCAACTAAGCGGTACTGTAAACAATCACAACCAAAGTCTCCCAGATAAAGATGAGCTAACGGAGTACTGGTCTTCTTTATGGTCGAACCCTATCGAACATAAATCCAACGCTCACTGGATAAGAACTGAGGAGGAAAAAATTAACATTGAACCAATGCCTTTCGTTAACTTGACAACAAGCGAGGTAACCGAAGCTATAAAGAGCACCAGTAATTGGAAGACACCAGGAGTTGACCATGTCCAAAACTTCTGGTATAAGAAGTTTGACAGTCTGCATGAAGCAATGGCAAGATCATTTACACATATTCTGCAGCATCCAGAAGATACACCACCATTTCTGACACTGGGTTCGACCCACTTGCTTCCCAAAACGCATCAAACTCACGATCCTACGCAATATAGACCTATAACATGCCTTCCAACTATATATAAAATATTAACGTCTTGCATTACTAACCGTATTTACAGACATGCCGATCAAAACAACATCTTGTCGGAAGAACAAAAAGGGTGCAGACGAGATCACCAAGGCTGCAAAGAGCAACTCATCATCGATTCGGTAATACTAAAACAGGCGCAGAAGGAACAGCGCAACATCTACACGGCTTTCGTAGATTATAGGAAAGCATTTGATAGCGTTCCACATTCCTGGCTTGTTAAAGTTTTGCAAATTTACAAAGTACACCCCACTCTTGTTACTTTTCTTGAACATCAAAATATACGCATCAAACCAGCGTCAAATTCAACATTTACTTAATATCACTGAAAAATTTTCCAGTGATATACAAATGGGATTTGGATTAGGCAAGTGCAAAACCTTGAATATCGAGAAGGGTAAAATCGTTAACGGAGATGTATTACTACCTAATGGGAACATTATAAATGCCAACGCTGAGCAAGAGTACACTTGAGTTGGAAATAATAATAATAATAATAATAATAATAATAATAATAATAATAATAATAATAATAATAATAATAATAATAATAATAATAATAATAATAATAATAATAATAATAATAATAATAATAATAATAATAATAATAATAATAATAATAATAATAATAATAATAATAATAATAATAATAATAATAATAATAATAATAATAATAATAATACCCCGAAGGGGGGTATGCTAGTGTCGCGGTGGTCATGCCCATCGTAGTACTGGCATACTAAGGGTCTGACGAACCCACGAGACCCCAGTCCAGCTGCCCGCTGACCCATCATCTCCCAATCCATTTTCCTTCACGAATCACTCCGGAATTTCAGAGGAGTGAACCTCAATAAAAAATCTGGAATCTTAAGGTGGAAGCTATCGTGCCAACAAGATGAATGGCTCATCCAAAATGCAGTTATTAACGATGCCCTGTGAGTGCCAGGCGATCCTCATTTGTATGCAGCCTTACTGTGGTAAGGGAGCACTGCCACAGTGGACCTTGAAATTCTTCCCTACTCGTGGGAACTGAATGAGTTCTGAAAAAATAAAATCACCAATGGTCGCAGAGGGTGGTGCTGGATCTGCGACTACAGATAAGCACCAACAAACAAAGAACACGAATCAGGAGACGAGAAATCAACCTCGGTTTTTGATCGTGAAAAGAAAAGAAGGAGATTTCGCTACAACGAATCCCTTCTTATTACATAAATATATTTACGGAAAAGTGGGACAGGTAAAAAATATGCGAAAAATAAAGGACGGCTTACTACTCGAAACAGATTCTGCAGCACAATCAAGTCAAATTAAAAAATTAACTTATGTACTGAATTACGAAGTTGAAATAGTTCCACATATCAAACTAAATCAATCTCAAGGTGTAGTAAATTGTAGAGATCTCTTAAACTGTACAGAACAAGAAATATTAGATGAACTAAAAGACCAAGGGATAATAGGAGTAAGAAGAATAAAATCAAAGAAAGGAGGTACCCTATCGGACACTTCTATTCATATTCTAACCTTTGACACCCCAAAAATGCCACGTGAAATTAAAATCGCCTTTTATATTCTTAAGGTCCGACCATACATTCCATCGCCACTAAGATGTTTCCGCTGTCAACTTTTTGGACATCCTGCGGCAAGATGCAATAAAGAACCGTTATGTGAATGCGGTAAACCACTTCACACCGATAAACCATGTGAACCGCCATTTACATGTGTCAACTGTAGTGGGCCACACTCATCGAGAGCCAGAGAATGTCCAGTATATAAGCAGGAAGTAGCAATACAGGAAGTGAAAGTGAAGGAAAATATTTCCTATTTTGAAGCTAAGAAAAAAGTAGCTGTTATTACCCCTAAACCTAATATATCTTATGCTCGTGCAGCTACTACTACCCCTTTGTCTGCTCCTCCACAAGTAAATATCCAAGAGCTTGTCAAAGAACTAACACCATTGTTACTAAGCTCTATACAAAGATGTATCACGTTTCCTTTAGCCTCAAGTATCACCTCGCAAGCCTCCGATTGTCAGTCTCTTCCATCTGTATATAAGCGGGATCACCCAGGCTCGTCAGATAACCAATCAGTGTCTAGCGGAGTAAGTTATCGAAAAAAACAGAAAGGAAGAAGAGGGTGGCCAAAAGGCAAACCAAGAAAAAAGAGCCTCGATAAAATGGATGCCACAACTTGTGAGAAAACAAAAGAATCTTTGACTAATACCTCGTCAACCCCAGACTTTATGCTGCCGTCTTCGAATGCTTTAGAGGAGATGGTGTTACCGCCAGAAAAATAATAATCTGTGATATTTTAAATTTTTATTCAGATCTATATTTTATTTATGTTATTTACACGTTTTAATATTTACATTTTATATCAATATTTTTATATCTACAATAAATTTCGATTTTAATAAATTTCATCTCGACTTCACCAAGATTACAGCCAAAAATAGCTGAAAGAAAAGTAATAATAATAATAATAATAATCACAACCAATGGACAAAACAAACAATATTTTTATCCAATGGAATTGCAATGGTATCAAAAATCATATTGGTGAGATCGATCTATTGAAAAAACAGTTTTCGCCATCAATTATTCTTCTTCAAGAAACCCATCTTAAACCAGAGGAACCTTTTCGCCTTAGAGGGTTTCAGTGTTTCCGTAAAGATGGACAACCTTCCATCAGAGCCAAAGGAGGAGTCGCTATTTTTATCCGTAATAATATACCTGCAAAAGACGTTAGATTAGTTAAAAATTTACAAGTCAAAGCGGTTCAGATTGATCACCCAATTAAAACTACTATATGTAATTTCTACTTACCGGATGGGAACTGGCATTCACAACAGATCCAGGATGTGATCAACCAACTTACTCCACCTCTTTTTATTGTAGGGGATTTTAACGCTCATTCGCCATCCTGGGGATCCACAATTGTGGATACCAAAGGTCGCCGCATGGAATCTGTGATAGATAATAATAATTTAATAATTTTGAACAGTGGAAAACCCACTCACTTTAGTGCCAGAAATGGCGCCACATCTGCTATTGACTTATCCTTATGCTCTCCGCAGCTTGCACCTAGATTATTCTGGGATGTAGACGACGACTTACATTCTAGTGATCATTTCCCAATAATCATAAAAACTGATACACATGCAAAAGTGTTTGTAATGAAAGAAAGATGGTTAACAAAGAAAGCGGACTGGAATAAATATAAAGAATCTGTTAATATCCCCAGTCTCCCTGACAATGTTGATGATGCCGTTGATATTGTTACAAAGTCATTAGTGGAAGCAGCTAAATCAAGCATCCCCAGGTCAAATCCGACTACATCACGCAGATGTGTTCCATGGTGGAATGAAAACGTCAAAGTAGCTATTAAACAGAGAAAGACATTTTATAATAAATTTAAAAGGTACCCCACATTAGAAAATCTGATTAACTTCAAATGAGCTAGAGCTTATTCGAGGAGATTGATCATTCAATCTAAAACAGCTTCCTGGCAGGAATACGTCGGAACAATTACCCCACAGGTAAGTCTACAGGAAATTTGGAGAAAAATAAAAATAATTACTGGCAAAAACACTTTTGAGTTTCCCCAAATATTAAAATCTGGTAATGATGTAGTCACGGACCCACAACAAATTTGCGAAGAATTTGCCGATCACTATGAATCCTCTAGTAAGTCATCCATATATGAAGAAGAATTCTCCGAATACAAAGCTAGACAAGAGTCTATGAGACTTGACTTCACTTCCCAGAATGGGGAACCCTACAACTTCCCAATAACAATTAATGAGTTGTACCAAGCGATGGAAAATAGTGAAGAGGCGGCAGTTGGTCATGACGATATCCTCTACGGCATGATAAAAAACCTATCAGAAGTGGATTTACAATACATTCTCAATCTATTCAATTGTGTCTTAAATTCAGGATCATTCCCAAAAAGCTGGAAGATGGCCACTATTGTCCCGTTTTTAAAACCCGATAAACTTCCGTCTGACACTAACAGCTATCGACCTATATCCTTAACAAGCTGTTTAGGAAAACTTTTTGAAAAAATTATTAATACAAGACTCTCCTGGTGGTTGGAATCAAACAACCTTCTTTCTCAAAATCAAACTGGTTTCCGCAGCAAACATTCTACAATTGACACCCTAGTGTACTTAGAGAACGAAATTCAAAAAGCTTTTTTGAATCGGGAACATCTTGTTGCGGTGAGTTTTGACCTAGAAAAAGCCTATGACCGAGTCTGGAGATTTTCTGTCCTTAAGCAACTCAACAAGTGGGGACTAAAGGGAAAACTCCCAATACTACTTTAGAACTTTCTTGAAGAAAGGATTTTTACTGTGAGAGTAGGTACTGCGCAATCTTCGATTAGAACTCTGGAAAATGGAATCCCTCAAGGATCCGTTTTAAGTGTAACATTATTTGCAATTGCAATTAATTTTATATTGGAGAAAAATAAAACCAATGTGGAAAAAATTTTATATGTTGACGATCTGGTAATATTTTTACGGAATCAGTCCATGGATACTATCAATCGGTGTTTAAATGAGGACATAATTCACCTGAATAAAGAGGTAAAGCAAAGGGGATTTAAATTTTCAACAGAAAAAACTACATCCATTCACTTCTGTAGATTAAGACGAACACATGAGGACCCCAAGCTCTATATGGAGAGCGTTCGTATTAATGTCAGAAGTAGCATAAAATGTCTCGGCCTAATATTTGACTCGAAACTTCTTTGGAACGAGCAGCTAATCCAACTTGAAGCAAAGTGTCAAAAGGCATTAAATATAATTAAATGTATGTCCAGCATAAAGTGGGGGGCTGACAGGGAAGTGCTTTTGAAATTTTATCAATCAGTCATTCAGGGTAAAATAGACTATGCAGCTGTTGTCTATAACTCCTGTAGGCGATCTAGACTTATACGTCTAGACAGAATTCAAGCAGCAGCTTTAAGATATGCAACAGGTGCATTCAGAACTAGTCCAACAATGGCTGTACAATGTGATGCCGGTGTTCTTCCTCCGGACCTCAGGAGAGATTCCCAAATAATGATATATGCCTCAAAGATTCTCTCCATACCATCTCACATTAATTATACCTTTTTCAGTTCTAATAATGAATTTGGAACAAGACCATCCACAACGCGTCCGGCAAGAGCGAGAAACATTGAAGCCTGCAAAAAGTTTTCTGTAATGCAGGACCCAATTTTGACAGAACAGATATCCACGGTGCCTCCATGGGCTTTCTCTGTCCCAAAAATTAACACCAAATTAGCATCTTGGAAAAAAGAAAATACCCCTCCTTCAACTTATACAGCACTTTTTTATGCAGAATTAGAATCCCGACAAAATAATCTCATTATTTATACTGACGGATCAAAATTTGATAATGGAACTGGTTCTGCTATAGTTGTGAATAGTGGTGTATATCAATGGGCGCTCCATAACTCCTGTTCAGTCTTCACGGCTGAACTATACGCTATTTGGCAAGCTCTTTTGTATTTTTCAATGTCGAATTATCAATCATGTACTGTGTGCTCAGACTCCCTTAGTGCTATCAGTTTGATAAGTAATGTATTTACAAAAAACATAACATGTCAACGCATATTGGAATTAAACACGTATCTAACAACTATAAATAAAATATGCGAATTAATATGGATTCCAGGACACTGTCAAATTCCTGGGAATGAGAAAGCCGACTCTGCTGCAAAATTAGCCACGGAATGTCCAGTAGATAACGGTATACCCATACCTTATAGTGACTTAAAAATCAATATTAAAGACATCGTACAAAAAATATGGCAACAAAGATGGTCTCAATCTAATGGCCAACTTAAAACTATTAAGCCAACTATAAATAAATGGTTATACCCAACAAATTTAACAAGGCGCGAGCAGGTAATAATTTGCAGATTGAGAATTGGACATACTCACCTGACTCATTCACATCTTCTCGTTGGTAATCCTAGGCCCAGATGTCCTCATTGTAACCATAGACTTCTTCCGGAACATATATTCAGTTGCCAATATTTTCAAGTCAACCGAACACTATGTGGAGTTGAACCTACAATTCTAAACAAACTTTTCAGTAGAGAAAGTATATTAAAAACACTAACTTACCTTAGAGCTGTTCATATAACTAACCGTATTTAGAAATGGAGCCTGCAGCTAATGATCTTAGTAATCGATGCTGCATAAAAAAAAATAATAATAATAGATAGATAGATAGATAGATAGATAGCTTTATTGACGTCCATACATGAAGTACATAGTCATAATTTTACAATTTCACATTGGATAATATGATATAAAATCTACAATACCTGTATAAAAAACTTCAAAATGCATATAATAATTTGGGTTGATTTTGTTACAAACATATTAAAAATAATGTAAACGAAAAATTTAATACAGAAACTTGAAAAACATGTTACTCAATTAACAAATCAATGAACTTAATTAATAAATGAAACTATTGAACAAAATTGGTGAATAAAACTAATGAACAAAATTAATGAACTCATCGACACTGTAAAAACAGTTAGCCTGAAGAAAATCTTTTACAAGCGAATGCAATCTTCTCCGTGTATACTTTTTAAAATTACTATTGGTGTATTTCTGTAGTTATATATAATAATAATAATAATAATAATAATAATAATAATAATAATAATAATAATAATAATAATAATAATAATAATAATAATAATAATAATAATAATAATAATAATAATAATAATAATAATAATAATAATAATAATAATAATAATAATAATAATAATAATAACCCGTGGGGGTACTGGTCCCCTATCGGGCGCTTCCCCAGGTGGTGGATCGGGGAATGCCTTTTAGATATAGAAGGTATCGAGGAAATTAAATACCTCGGAGCGAACCAAAACCAGTTAGTTTCAGGACACGACGGTCTCCATGTAAGGAGCGGTACTCCGACAGCGTCTGTTCTCCATGTAAGGAGCGGCTGACTCAGCACCTGGCAGTAGGTCTAAAATGCGACAATCACGATGTCGAATTGTAAAACAAGATTACCCCAGGTGGGTAGAGCTAAATGCTCAGAATCCCACACTGCTTGTGTACCTAGTACATCGGCTGTCTGCTCCACGGATTCTGGGGGGAGCAATAATTCGAGTGTAAATTCCGGGACCTTAAATCTCAGGAATCGTCAGATGAATCGACATTGCAACACCTTAAACTCTTGTCGCGTTCAAGTTGGTGCTAGAAGGGCTTGTTCGAAAAATGATTTACCTTCTTCCTCGGTTAGCGGTAGGCGCAGCGTGACACCGAGTAGGGCTACTGCGAACCACACTCAGGGGGAAAACAACATCGATCCTCCGCCACCGGCTTCTGATGTTTCTGGAGTGACGCAAGTCGGCACATCTACGACCACAAAAGCCGGAAAGCCCAGGAAGCGCATGAAATGGACTATCGAGCTAAACTCATTCATTATGCGCTCCTACTTTAAAATCACGAATATGGAAACTGATATGACGACATACAGATACGCCCTCCACCGTGCATTCGTTGAACATTTTCCAGAATTTCACCATCTCACGGAACAGCGTATTGCTGACCAACGTCGAAGTATTGTGAAAAACAATCTACTACCCGGTCCGACGTTGCAACAAATTCGAGGTGAAGTCCTTCTTGACCTTCAAGATGGCGAGAATGACATAATTACCGATCAGGATACACATAAATCGGAGAATGCACAAGGAGACCACAATGGCGTTGAGGAAATAAACAATGATTGCGACAAAACCACCGATAATGACTATAATACCGAACTTTGTAAAGCACTAGCGGAATTTAATGGCACCAACCCAATACACCGGCCAAAACTACCCAAGCTTCGAACCAATAAGAGCACTAACAGCATACTAGCAGCTGTGAACTTACTACTGCAGAACTATGCTAAAGACTGCGAAGCGCTGGAACAACTTCACACTCTCATCTATTGTGGAGCGGTAGCAGTGATTCGAAGTCACAATCAACAGATCCAATCCCCTAAGAACAATCGAGGTAAAGACTACAAACAGCTCAAGCCTTGGTGGCAACGCCGGCTGGAAAAGTCCATTGATGACATCAGAAGGGAATTGGGGCAGCTTACAGAATTTAAAAACAACTTGAAACCGTCTAGGCGCTTAACAAACAGAGTGAGGAAGATCTATCGAAGAATCAACACTTATACAGGTCACCCACAACATAAACAACATGTATGTGAATATAGCGATTCACTCAGGCAAAAGTTAAAGGCAAAATCAAAACGTTTGTCACGATATGTCAAGTGCACGAAAAGGAAACAACAGAACTACTTATTCAATAACAATCAGAAGTTATTTTACAGGCAACTAAGCGGTACTGTAAACAATCACAACCTCCCAGATAAAGATGAGCTAACGGAGTACTGGTCTTCTTTATGGTCGAACCCTATCGAACATAAATCCAACGCTCACTGGATTAGAACTGAGGAGGAAAAAATTAACATTGAACCAATGCCTTTCGTTAACTTGACAACAAGCGAGGTAACCGAAGCTATAAAGAGCACCAGTAGTTGGAAGACACCAGGAGTTGACAATGTCCAAAACTTCTGGTATAAGAAGTTTGACAGTCTGCATGAAGCAATGGCAAGATCATTTACACATATTCTGCATCATCCAGAAGATACACCACCATTTCTGACACTGGGTTCGACCCACTGGCTTCCCAAAACGCATCAAACTCACGATCCTACGCAGTATAGACCTATAACATGCCTTCCAACTATATATAAAATATTAACGTCTTGCATTACTAACCGTATTTACAGACATGCGGATCATAACAACATCTTGTCGGAAGAACAGAAAGGGTGCAGACGAGATCACCAAGGCTGCAAAGAACAACTCATCATCGATTCGGTAATACTAAAACAGGCGCAGAAGGAACAGCGCAACATCTACACGGCTTTCGTAGATTATAGGAAAGCATTTGATAGCGTTCCACATTCCTGGCTTGTTAAAGTGTTGCAAATTTACAAAGTACACCCCACTCTTGTTACTTTTCTTGAATCATCGATGAAGCACTGGCGAACGAACCTTCATTTACAAATAAATGGTCAATACCTCGAAACTGATGAAATTTCTATCCGTAGGGGGATCTTCCAGGGCGACTCCCTGAGTCCACTTTGGTTTTGTTTGGCAATGAATCCACTTTCCAAGCTACTTAACGATACGGATTACGGCTTTAAAATCAAAGCCAACAGGAACACTAGCTACACTGTTTCCCACCTTTTATATATGGATGACATCAAAATATACGCATCAAACCAGCGTCAAATTCAACATTTACTTAATATCACTGAAAATTTTTCCAGTGATATACAAATGGGATTTGGATTAGACAAGTGCAAAACCTTGAATATCGAGAAGGGTAAAATCGTTAACGGAGATGTGTTACTACCTAATGGGAACATTATAAATGCCATGCAAAATGGTGAAACCTACAAATATCTAGGATTTCAGCAAGCTAAGCTACTAGACCAGAAGCAAGCAAAAACCAAAATTCGAGGACAGTTCACTCAAAGGATAACTGCTTTATTGAAATCCCAGTTGAACGCAGGAAATCTTGCCAAAGCAATTAACACCTACGCCATACCGGTCCTGACATACTCATTTGGAATTCTGAAGTGGACAAAAACAGATCTGGAAGATATTCAAAGAACAACGCGAACCATGATGACCAAACACAAATGTCACCACCCGACATCATCAGTTATTAGGACCACACTACCAAGAAAAGAGGGAGGGAGAGCTCTAACGGACATAGTTAATTTACATTACAAACAAATATCTAAACTCCAACAGTTCTTCATTGGCAAGGCTCAAACATCTAAATTGCATGAGCTGGTCGCGAAAGCAGATAAAAACTATTCCCCCTTAGATCTTGTAAACCCTGATAATAAACTTGAAATCGTTACAGACTCTGACAAACAGGCGAAGTGGGCCCAGAAAGCGCTTCATGGTCGACATCATCACGACCTCAATCAACCATATATCGACAAGGAAGCATCAAATAAGTGGCTCTCTGATGGAACATTGTTTCCAGAAACAGAAGGATTTATGATGGCGATCCAAGACCAAGTTATTAATACCAACAATTACAAGAAATTTGTTATCAGAGATCCAAACATCGTGTCGGACAAGTGCAGAAGGTGTCAACAAACAACAGAGACGATACAACACATTACGTCGGGATGTTCAGCCATAGCTAACATTGATTACCTACGCAGGCACAACCAACTGTGCAACATCATTCATCAGAAGTTGGCCAACAAATTTGGATTAGTTAACACTTACACGCCTTATTACAAGTACCATCCTCATGCAGTTCTAGAGAATGCTGATTTTAGACTATACTACGATAGGTCAATTATCACCGATAGACGGGTGACGAATAACCGGCCTGATATTGTAGTTGTGGATAAAAAAGCTAACTCGGTTCTTCTAGTGGATGTTGCTGTACCCAATAACAACAATATGTTAGACAAATACAACGAGAAAATTGCAAAATACACCGATCTTGCAATTGAGGTAGGACAGATGTGGCATGCAGAGAGGGTAGAGGTGGTGCCGGTCATCGTTTCATCTACGGGACTAATCCCCAAAACTCTACAAGACAGCCTCACCAAACTAGGTCTTCACAAAAACACATACATCGATCTGCAGAAGGCTGCAATTTTGAATACTTGTCACACTGTCCGTAAATTTCTAAATATGTAACTGCTGTGCCTAATCCCATTTGCGTTTACAAACGCTCGGGATAGGTGAACATTACCAGCAAAAGCTGAGCAAGAGTACACTTGAATTGGAAATAATAATAATAATAATAATAATAATAATAATAATAATAATAATATTAATAATAATAATAATAATAATAATAATAATAATAATAATAATAATAATAATAATAATAATAATAATAATAATAATAATAATAATAATAATAATAATAATAATAATAATAATAATGAGATAAAGATGAGCTAACGGAGTACTGGTCTTCTTTATGGTCGAACCCTATCGAACATAAATCCAACGCTCACTGGATAAGAACTGAGGAGGAAAAAATTAACATTGAACCAATGCCTTTCGTTAACTTGACAACAAGCGAGGTAACCGAAGCTATAAAGAGCACCAGTAATTGGAAGACACCAGGAGTTGACCATGTCCAAAACTTCTGGTATAAGAAGTTTGACAGTCTGCATGAAGCAATGGCAAGATCATTTACACATATTCTGCAGCATCCAGAAGATACACCACCATTTCTGACACTGGGTTCGACCCACTTGCTTCCCAAAACGCATCAAACTCACGATCCTACGCAGTATAGACCTATAACATGCCTTCCAACTATATATAAAATATTAACGTCTTGCATTACTAACCGTATTTACAGACATGCCGATCAAAACAACATCTTGTCGGAAGAACAAAAAGGGTGCAGACGAGATCACCAAGGCTGCAAAGAGCAACTCATCCTCGATTCGGTAATACTAAAACAGGCGCAGAAGGAACAGCGCAACATCTACACGGCTTTCGTAGATTATAGGAAAGCATTTGATAGCGTTCCACATTCCTGGCTTGTTAAAGTTTTGCAAATTTACAAAGTACACCCCACTCTTGTTACTTTTCTTGAATCATCGATGAAGCACCTACAAATATCTAGGATTTCAGCAAGCTAAGCTACTAGACCAGAAGCAAGCAAAAACCAAAATTCGAGGACAGTTCACTCAAAGGATAACTGCTTTATTGAAATCCCAGTTGAACGCAGGAAATCTTGCCAAAGCAATTAACACCTACGCCATACCGGTCCTGACATACTCATTTGGAATTCTGAAGTGGACAAAAACAGAACTGGAAGATATTCAAAGAACAACGCGAACCATGATGACCAAACACAAATGTCACCACCCGACATCATCAGTTATTAGGACCACATTACCAAGAAAAGAGGGAGGGAGAGCTTTAACGGACATAGTTAATTTACATTATAATCAAATATCTAAACTCCAAAAGTTCTTCATTGGCAAGGCTCAAACATCTAAATTGCATGAGTTGGTCGCGAAAGCAGATAAAAACTATTCCTCCTTAGATCTTGTAAACCCTGATAAAAAACTTGAAATCGTTACAGACTCTGACAAACAGGCGGAGTGGGCCCAGAAAGCGCTCCATGGTCGACATCATCACGACCTCAATCAACCATATATCGACAAGGAAGCATCAAATAAGTGGCTCTCTGATGGATCACTGTTTCCAGAAACAGAAGGATTTATGATGGCGATCCAAGACCAAGTAATTAATACCAATAATTACAAGAAATTTGTTATAAGAGATCCAAACATCTTGTCGGACAAGTGCAGAAGGTGTCAACAAACAACAGAGACGATACAACATTACCAGCAAGAGCTGAGCAAGAGTATACTCTAGTTGATAATAATAATAAAAATAAAAATAAGAGCACTAACAGCATACTAGCAGCTGTGAACTTACTACTGCAGAACCATGCCAAAGACTGCGAAGCGCTGGAACAGCTTCACACTGGAGCGGTAGCAGTGCTTCGAAAAGTCACGAAAAGTCCATTGATGACATCAGAAGGGAATTGGGGCAGCTAACAGAGTTTAAAAACAACTTGAAACCGTCTAGGCGCTTAACAAACAGAGTGAGAAAGATCTATCGAAAAATCAAAACTTTTACAGGTCACCCACAACATAAACAACATGTATGTGAATATATGGATTTACTCAGGCAAAAGTTGAAGGCAAAATGCAAACGTTTGTCACGATATGTCAAGTGCACGAAAAGGAAACAACAAAACTACTTATTCAATAACAATCAGAAGTTATTTTACAGGCAACTAAGCGGTACAGTAAACAATCACAACCAAAGTCTTCCAAATAAAGATGAGCTAACGGAGTACTGGTCTTCTTTATGGTCGAACCCTATCGAACATAAATCCAACGCTCACTGGATAAGAACTGAGGAGGAAAAAATAAACATTGAACCAATGCCTTTCGTTAACTTGACAACAAGCGAGGTAACCGAAGCTATAAAGAGCACCAGTAGTTGGAAGACACCAGGAGTTGACAATGTCCAAAACTTCTGGTATAAGAAGTTTGACAGTCTGCATGAAGCAATGGCAACATCATATTCACATATTCTGCAACATCCAGAAGATACTCCACCATTTCTGACACTGGGTTCGACCCGCTTGCTTCCCAAAACGCATCAAACTCATGATCCTACGCAGTATAGACCTATAACATGCCTTCCAACTATATATAAAATATTAACGTCTTGCATTACTAACCGTATTTACAGACTTGCGGATCATAACAACATCTTGTCGGAAGAACAGAAAGCTACTAAGCTACTAGACCAGAAGCAAGCAAAAACCAAAATTCGAGGACAGTTCACTCAAAGGATAACTGCTTTATTGAAATCCCAGTTGAACGCAGGAAATCTTGCCAAAGCAATTAACACCTACGCCATACCGGTCCTGACATACTCATTTGGAATTCTTAAGTGGACAAAAGCAGAACTGGAAGATATTCAAAGAACAACGCGAACCATGATGACCAAACACAAATGTCACCACCCGACATCATCAGTTATTAGGACCACTCTACCAAGAAAAGAGGGAGGGAGAGCTCTAACGGACATAGTTAATTTACATTACAAACAAATATCCCAACTCCAAAAATTCTTCATTGGCAAGGCTCAAACATCTAAATTGCATGAGCTGGTCGCGAAAGCAGATAAAAACTATTCCCCGTTAGATCTTGTAAACCCTGATAATAAACTTGAAATCGTTACAGACTCTGACAAACAGGCAGAGTGGGCCCAGAAAGCGCTCCATGGTCGACATCATCACGACCTCAATCAACCATATATCGACAAGGAAGCATCAAATAAGTGGCTCTCTGATGGAACATTGTTTCCAGAAACAGAAGGATTTATGATGGCGATCCAAGATCAAGTAATTAATACCAACAATTACAAGAAATTTGTTATAAGAGATCCAAATATCGTATCGGACAAATGCAGAAGGTGTCAACAAACAACAGAGTCAATACAACACATTACGTCGAGATGTTCAGCCATAGCTAACATTGATTACCTACGCAGGCACAATCAACTTTGCAACATCATCCATCAGAAGTTGGCCAACAAATTTGGATTAGTTAACACCTACACGCCTTATTACAAGTACCATCCGCATGCAGTTCTAGAGAATGCTGATTTTAGACTATACTACGATAGGTCAATTATCACCGATAGACGGGTGACGAATAACCGGCCTGATATTGTGGTTGTGGATAAAAAAGCTAACTCGGTTCTCCTGGTGGATGTTGCTGTACCCAATAACAACAATATTTTAAACAAATACAACGAAAAAATTGCAAAATACACCGATCTTGCAATTGAGGTAGGACAGATGTGGCATGCAGAGAAAGTAGAGGTGGTGCCGGTCATCGTTTCATCTACGGGACTAATCCCCAAAACTCTACAAGACAGCCTCACCAAACTAGGTCTTCACAAAAACACATACATCGATCTGCAGAAGGCTGCAATTTTGAATACTTGTCACACTGTCCGTGAATTTCTAAATATGTAACTGCTCTGCCTAATCCCATTTGCGTTTACAAACGCTCGGGATAGGTGAACATTACCAGCAAGAGCTGAGCAAAAGTACACTTGAGTTGGAAATAATAATACTAATAATATATAAAATATATATTGTTGCGTTTAGGTATGGTGGATGTGTAATTGCCAGATATTATATTTTAAATTTCCCGCTGGGCGCCAGTCCTTGATGCTATGACGACAATAAATGTGTCAAGTACCAAAGACAATATTTATTTATCGTTTACAAGTACTTGCCTTGTTATCTTTAGAAACAAACTATGACAATTCCCTTATTACAACAATCTTACGATCTCATTTTGGGTCGTGTTTCAGTTTTGTCATCCTGTAGCATGAGTTCTTTACCCTCCATAGTTCTTCGAAAAGGTTTGACCTTGACCGAAATTTGTGGTTAGCTGTTCTATGGTTATGGTGTAATGTTTATTAGTGAGACAAAAAAGAAGAAAAGACAAGTCATTTATAGTAAAACAAATCTAGTGTTTCAAAGAAAGTTATATATTAATGGTGATTAATGGTGTGATTTTATATGTTCTTGGAATACATAAGAAATAACATAAAATACATTTATAAATAATGATTATTAAATTCACACGATATTATGTCACCTACACAAATTGCACTTGTTGTGTGACTTCAAACATCAGGTAAGTCTGTTAAGTTTTATCATGTAAAACTATTTAGAAAGTAACAGAAAACCATCTTATGAGTTTAATACAGTGATGATTTTGAAATGTGTGTTGTATTTTCAAACCTTTTTCAGAGGTTATGTTAATAATTTAATTTACAAAATGAAAATACAACAACACGTATTTCGAAAGCAAATAATACGTACTAATTATATTACAAATAAATAACTAACTAAATTAATAATAATTTTCGGAATTAATAATTTAAAGCCTTTCTTTAAATATTGACAGGCTTTCATCAGCTGTTGAGAAAGTCTCAAAAATGCTAGGTGAATTTACTTAATGTTCATGTTTATCATATACTTCGGCCAAAATATCAAAATTGTACGTACTTAATGGTGAATATTTTGCAAAATATTTTATAGTTGATACCTGTTAATCTTGTGTGTGTGTGTGTTTTCTTTCAGGTATGCCTCATGATCGTCAAATATTGAGGTTTCAGCTACTGGATAATCTAAATCATTCTTAGATTATGTATGTTAAAATCTGGATTCACAAATTATCATAGGACTAGTAAATTGGTATTAGAAATAATCTATTCTCAGGACTTCATAATCTGCATCTCCTCATTTCAAGCAAAAACTGAAAAACCTCTTCTCTTATTTTCAATTTTTTCAACATTCTCCCGTCTCCTAGCAACCAGAGATAATCTAGCAACAATGGAATGGTTTTTTTCTATGATCACCCTACTAGGGTTAAAACCAAACTACTCCGAACAATTCTGTTCCTATTTTATAGAACAGGTAAGTTGATGTCCATTATATTTTGACATTTGTCAAAATATTCAAAAGTTTATTTTTTTTTCTTTTAGGATTTTGACCTTTCATAGTTCACTTGAAAAAAATTCACTATTTGATTAGAAATCCACAATAATCATTTTGGTACCACTTACACATCTTAAAGCTAATTACAAACAATCTAATGAACTAATAAATGTATCACTCATATTCTGGTTTTACTGTACTATTTCTATAAATATGGATTAAACAGACTTAAAATCAACTTATTTACATCTCTTTGAGTTTTGAATGGAAGAAAGCATCTACCTATAAATATTGAACTTCTTATTTATAAAACAAGTCTCATTATTGTGAATCGATAAGACTTTCATATTAAATAACTTGTTTTACCAAAGATATAACTTGTTATGTGCCAACATTGAGGCTATTCCATAACATTACAATATATATAAAATATTAACGTCTTGCATTACTAACCGTATTTACAGACATGCGGATCATAACAACATCTTGTCGGAAGAACAGAAAGGGTGCAGACGAGATCACCAAGGCTGCAAAGAACAACTCATCATCGATTCGGTAATACTAAAACAGGCGCAGAAGGAACAGCGCAACATCTACACGGCTTTCGTAGATTATAGGAAAGCATTTGATAGCGTTCCACATTCCTGGCTTGTTGAAGTTTTGCAAATTTACAAAGTACACCCCATTCTTGTTACTTTTCTTGAATTATCGATGAAGCACTGGCGAACGAACCTTCATTTACAAATAAATGGTCAATACCTCGAAACTGATGAAATTTCTATCCGTAGGGGGATCTTCCAGGGCGACTTCCTGAGTCCACTTTGGTTTTGCTTGGCAATGAATCCACTCTCCAATCTACTTAACGATACGGATTACGGCTTTAGAATCAAAGCCAACAGGAACACTAGCTGCACTGTCTCCCACCTTTTATACATGGATGACATCAAAATATACGCATCAAACCAGCGTCAAATTCAACATTTACTTAATATCACTGAAAATTTTTCCAGTGATATACAAATGGGATTTGGATTAGACAAGTGCAAAACCTTGAATATCGAGAAGGGTAAAATCGTTAACGGAGATGTGCAATTTTGAATACTTGTCACACTGTCCGTAAATTTCTAAATGTGTAACTGCTGTGCCAAATCCCGTTTGCGTTTACGAACGCTCGGGATAGGTGAACATTACCAGCAAAAGCTGAGCAAGAGTACACTTGAATTGGAAATAATGATAATAATAATAATAATAATAATAATAAACCGTGGGGGTGCTGGGTCCCTATCGGGCGCTTCCCCAGGTGGTGGATAGGGGAATGCCTTTTAGATATAGAAGGTATCGAGGAAATTAAATACCTCGGAGCGAACCAAAACCGGTTAGTTTCAGGACACGACGGTCTCCATGTAAGGAGCGGTACTCCGACAGCGTCTGTTCTCCATGTAAGGAGCGGCTGAATCAGCACCTGGCAGTAGGTCTAAAATGCGACAATCACGATGTCGAATTGTAAAACTAGATTACCCCAGGTGGGTAGAGCTAAATGCTCAGAATCCCACACTGCTAGTGTAGCTAGTACATCGGCTGTCTGCTCCACGGATTCTGGGGGGAGCAATAATTCGATTGTAAATTCCGGGACCTTAAATCTCAGGAATCGTCAGGTGATTCGACATTGCAACACCTTAAACTCTTGTCGCGTTCAAGTTGGTGCTAGAAGGGCTTGTTCGAAAAATGATTTACCTTCTTCCTCGGTTAGCGGTAGGCGCAGCGTGACACCGAGTAGGGCTACTGCGAACCACACTCAGGGGGAAAACAACATCGATCCTCCGCCACCGGCTTCTGATGTTTCTGGAGTGACGCAAGTCGGCACATCAACGACCACAAAAGCCGGAAAGCCCAGGAAGCGCATGAAGTGGACTATCGAGCTAAACTCATTCATTATGCGCTCCTACTTTAAAATCACCAAGATGGAAACTGATATGACGACATACAGATACGCCCTCCACCGTGCATTCATTGAACATTTTCCAGAATTTCACCATCACACGGAACAGCGTATTGCTGACCAACGTCGAAGTATTGTGAGAAACAATCTACTACCCGGTCCGACGTTGCAACAAATTCGAGGTGAAGTCCTTCTTGACCTTCAAGATGGAGAGAATGACGTAATTACCGATCAGGATACACATAAATCGGAGAATGCACAAGGAGACCACAATGGCGTTGAGGAAATAAACAATGATTGCGACAAAACCACCGATAATGACTATAATACCGAACTTTGTAAAGCACTAGCGGAATTTAATGGCACCAACCCAATATACCGGCCAAAACTACCCAAGCTTCGAACCAATAAGAGCACTCACAGCATACTAGCAGCTATGAACTTACTACTGCAGAACCATGCTAAAGACTGCGAAGCGCTGGAACAACTTCACACTCTCATCTATTGTGGAGCGGTAGCAGTGCTTCGAAGTCACAATCAACAAATCCAATCCCCAAAGAACAATCGGGGTAAAGACTACAAACAGCTCAAGCCTTGGTGGCAACGCCGGCTGGAAAAGTCCATTGATGACATCAGAAGGGAATTGGGGCAGCTAACAGAGTTTAAAAACAACTCGAAACCGTCTAGGCGCTTAACAAACAGAGTGAGGAAGATCTATCGAAAAATCAAAACTTTTACAGGTCACCCACAACATAAACAACATGTATGTGAATATAGCGATTCACTCAGGCAAAAGTTAAAGGCAAAATCCAAACGTTTGTCACGATATGTCAAGTGCACGAAAAGGAAACAACAAAACTACTTATTCAATAACAATCAGAAGTTATTTTACAGGCAACTAAGCGGTACAGTAAACAATCACAACCAAAGTCTTCCAAATAAAGATGAGCCAACGGAGTACTGGTCTTCTTTATGGTCGAACCCTATCGAACATAAATCCAACGCTCACTGGATAAGAACTGAGGAGGAAAAAATAAACATTGAACCAATGCCTTTCGTTAACTTCACAACAAGCGAGGTAACCGAAGGTATAAAGAGCACCAGTAGTTGGAAGACACCAGGAGTTGACAATGTCCAAAATTTCTGGTATAAGAAGTTTGACAGTCTGCATGAAGCAATAGCAAGATCATTTACACATATTCTGCAGCATCCAGAAGATACACCACCATTTCTGACACTGGGTTCGACCCACTTGCTTCCCAAAACGCATCAAACTCACGATCCTACGCAGTATAGACCTATAACATGCCTTCCAACTATATATAAAATATTAACGTCTTGCATTACTAACCGTATTTACAGACATGCGGATCATAACAACATCTTGTCGGAAGAACAGAAAGGGTGCAGACGAGATCACCAAGGCTGCAAAGAACAACTCATCATCGATTCGGTAATACTAAAACAGGCGCAGAAGGAACAGCGCAACATCTACACGGCTTTCGTAGATTATAGGAAAGCATTTGATAGCGTTCCACATTCCTGGCTTGTTAAAGTATTGCAAATTTACAAAGTACACCCCATTCTTGTTACTTTTCTTGAATCATCGATGAAGCACTGGCGAACGAACCTTCATTTACAAATAAATGGTCAATACCTCGAAACTGATGAAATTTCTATCCGTAGGGGGATCTTCCAGGGCGACTCCCTGAGTCCACTTTGGTTTTGCTTGGCAATGAATCCACTATCCAAGCTACTTAACGATACGGATTACGGCTTCAAAATCAAAGCCAACAGGATTACTAGCTGCACTGTTTCCCACCTATTATACATGGATGACATCAAAATATACGCATCAAACCAGCGTCAAATTCAACATTTACTTAATATCACTGAAAATTTTTCCAGTGATATACAAATGGGATTTGGATTAGACAAGTGCAAAACCTTGAATATCGAGAAGGGTAAAATCGTTAACGGAGATGTGTTACTACCTAATGGGAACATTATAAATGCCATGCAAAATGGTGAATCCTACAAATATCTAGGATTTCAGCAAGCTGAGCTACTAGACCAGAAGCAAGCAAAAACCAAAATTCGAGGACAGTTCACTCAAAGGATAACTGCTTTATTGAAATCCCAGTTGAACGCAGGAAATCTTGCCAAAGCAATTAACACCTACGCCATACCGGTCCTGACATACTCATTTGGAATTCTGAAGTGGACAAAAACAGAACTGGAAGATATTCAAAGAACAACGCGAACCATGATGACCAAACACAAATGTCACCACCCGACATCATCAGTTATTAGGACCACACTACCAAGAAAAGAGGGAGGAAGAGCTCTAACGGACATAGTTAATTTACATTACAAACAAATATCTCAACTCCAAAAATACTTCATTGGCAAGGCTCAAACATCTAAATTGCATGAGCTGGTCGCGAAAGCAGATGAAAACTATTCCCCCTTAGATCTTGTAAACTCTGATAATAAACTTGAAATCGTTACAGACTCTGACAAGCAGGCAGAGTGGGCCCAGAAAGCGCTCCATGGTCGACATCATCACGACCTCAATCAATCTGATGGAACATTGTTTCCAGAAACAGAAGGATTTATGATGGCGATCCAAGACCAAGTAATTAATACCAATAATTACAAGAAATTTGTTATAAGAGATCCAAACATCGTGTCGGACAAGTGCAGAAGGTGTCAACAAACAACAGAGACGATACAACACATTACGTCGGGATGATCAGCTATAGCTAACATTGATTACCTACGCAGACACAATCAACTTTGCAACATCATCCATCAGAAGTTGGCCAACAAATTTGGATTAGTTAACACCTACACGCCTTATTACAAGTACCATCCGCATGCAGTTCTAGAGAATGCTGATTTTAGACTATACTACGATAGGTCAATTATCACCGATAGACGGGTGACGAATAACCGGCCTGATATTGTGGTTGTGGATAATGAAGCTGACTCGGTTCTCCTGGTGGATGTTGCTGTACCCAATAACAACAATATTTTAGACAAGTACAACGAGAAAATTGCAAAATACACCGATCTTGCAATTGAGGTAGGACAGATGTGGCATGCAGAGAAAGTAGAGGTGGTGCCGGTCATCGATTCATCTACGGGACTAATCCCCAAGACTCTACAAGACAGCCTCACCAAACTGGGTCTTCACAAAAGCACATACATCGATCTGCAGAAGGCTGCAATTTTGAATACTTGTCACACTATCCGTAAATTTCTAAATATGAGACTGCTCTGCCTGATCCCACTTGCGTTTACAAACGCTCGGGATAGGTGAACATTACCAGCAAGAGCTGAGCAAGAGTACACTTGAGTTGGAAATAATAATAATAATAATAATAATAAAAATAATAATAATAATAATAGAGGTTAGAGCTAAATGCTCAGAATCCCACACTGCTAGTGTACCTAGTACATCGGCTGTCTGCTCCACGGATTCTGGGGGAGCAATAATTCGATTGTAAATTCCGGGACCTTAAATCTCAGGAATCGTCAGGTGAATCGACATTGCAACACCTTAAACTCTTGTCGCGTTCAAGTTAGTGATAGAAGGGCTTGTTCGAAAAATGATTTACCTTCTTCCTCGGTTAGCGGTAGGCGCAGCGTGACACCGAGTAGGGCTACTGCGAACCACTGTAACGAGTTATTTTGTGGGGCACCGATTTGGAGTTCATTTTTAGTTTTCACTGTACCATATTTTATTTTATATAACTCGTTACTTACTTTCCGATCCTTTCTGCTACCACATTGATTTTTTTTACCGCAATATTATATTTTCTCAGTAATTCAAAACACATGAATACGAAACTAAAAATATAAAATTTATTAATTTTGATTCTCAAAAATTCAAAGACTAGAGGACGTCCGGTATATAAACTATTTTAATTAAAACAAAAGCCGCCCGGTCTAGTAGAACCTTTTTTGTAGTTGAAAGTAAATTAATTTCATGTATGATTTCGATAAGGCAAAATTTTAGGTAGGAATTAGGATATAAATTCGAAAACCGAACGATTTTGGGCCGCTCTGCTACCGGTTGTTTTCAACAAAAATCGCGCTCGGCTACCGTTTGTTTTCGAAACTCTCTGCTGTCGTTTGTTTAAACCAAAAATCTCTCCTACCGACCAAAAATTTTGGAAGTCCAGTTACAGTGAATCCGTAGTATCCAACCGTTTCTGCGTAAGTAAGAAAAATTGTTTCAGTAAAGCCAAAGAATATAATTATTTTGTTCCGTTTAAAAATATATTTCCGTTAGAAGTTTCGATATTCTGATTGTCGAAATTTAGTACAGTATTCTAGTGAGTTTTTTTTGCAATAGATAAGAAAATTTATTTTTCAGTTTTATTATTGTTACATTTTTTTATATTGGGTTGACACTGAACACTGTTTACACTACCACTACACCAACACTAACACTTTACACTATCTTACGCGCGTTTCGATAACCAAGTTACAGTTTACCTTCAGTCTCTGAAGAAGATAACTTGGTTATCGAAACGCGCGTAAGATAGTGTAAAGTGTTAGTGTTGGTGTAGTGGTAGTGTAAACAGTGTTCAGTGTCAAGTATCGCCAACGGTTCCAGAATTCCCAACTTATATTGGGTTGGTTTTAATTCCTAATTGAATGCTCAATACATCAAGTATTTTATTTTAGATTTTGTTTTTCCCGAATTAAATCCTTATACCCATTGTCCGGTCCTAAAAATTTCCCGAATATATTAAAAATTATCATTTCGATTATTTCAAATAAAAACTGATCGTGGGGCAAGTGCGAGGATTATTCCATGCGTTGTCCAACCTTCAGCCGGTAAAGTTACGTAAAGACATTAATTTTTTATTCATTTATTTTAATTCCTTTATGATATTCAAACAAGTCTGAGGCCGATGCCATTGGTTGATTGAATATCTAGTTTAATTCAAAGTTTCCATTATCAGTGGTTGATCCGTTTTCCCTGCCTTCCAAATTAACGACCTTTTGTTGTAATTTTTGATTAAAATTTTCATTTCGATTATTTGAAACAAAAACTGATCGTGTGGCAAGTGCGAGGATTATTCCATGCGTTGTCCAACCTTCAGCCGGTAAAGTTACATAAAGAAATTAATTTTTCATTCATTCATTTTAATTCGTTTATGATATTCAAACAAGTCTGAGGCCGATGCCATTGGTTGATTGAATATCTAGTTTAATTCAAAGTTCTCATTATCAGAGTGGTTGATTGGTCGATCCGTTTTCCCGAACTCCCAAACTCACGACCTTTTGTAGTTGTGGTTAAATTGTTAATTTTGTACGATAATTTGTTTTTTGCTCACTACTGTAATATAATTTCTTCCTTTAAAACTGCTCACTGTTTGCTCACGCATTGCTTATATCGCTTTACCTGTTACTAATCGCTTAAATAACCTGCTTATATCTCCGTTATCGTACCATTGCTTATGCACGTTCTACCGGCAAATTTTACATAGCCCGAATATTTTTTTTGACGCATTTGTACACTGAATTATATTTATTTTGTTGGGAACCGCTGAAAATATTTAATTTATGATATTTCTAAAAATATAAATTACTGTAAATATTTATGTACTTTATCCCTGTGGAAATTAAATATACCTGGTAATATACAAACCGACCTAATTAGTGTTTTCTTAATAACCCGTAGCATAGTCGTCTGAGGGTTTAGAGTGTTTTAGAAGTGTCGAATTCAACGAGACCCCTGGAATTTTCCGTAACCTCCATCTGAGGCTATCTGGAACTCTTGACGCGAAGGGTCAAGGGGCCGTGGAGCAAACCACGTAAAAAATCTGGCGCCCGAGCATTCGTTTATAAGATTTTGCATCGAGGGTGACCAAAGTGACGTGCCCTATTGGTAAAATCCAAAGGGTAGGTGAATTTGACGTCACAAATTGCCCCCTTTACTTCGGTAAAAAAAAATTAATGAACGCCAAGTGCAACTTTCGGACATTACATTTTTTTCCACAACCACCTTACTATCTATAAATTATACTTATCAACTAAATAATAAAATAAACATCAGCTGGACGTTTCAGAATCTGGCAATTCGGCGCCGGGTGGTTGACGAGTGGGTCGCAGGTTGAGGTCCTCTTCCACTGTGTGACTGGCGGCGATACGACCGGAAGTGAAGTCGAACGGCTTTCTGGGCTGGTCTTGGGTGTTCGGAGTCTAGGTTGCACTGAATTCCGGCATCTTGCATCGTACGAGGTTGGTGGGAAACAGCTGCGAAGTGGCTTTGGACGGCCACCGATCGGGTACGAGGGCTGGTTTTAGGCACCAGTCCGACAGGGCGTGGGCTGGGTCCCTCACACGGACAGTTTCGGGACATCTGGCCAATTTCTCCACATCGGGAACAAAACAAGATGGAGGGTCCATCGCAACTCTCTCGGCGGTGGCCTGCTGTGCCGCATCTCCAACACAGATCTCGCGTTACGGAGATGAAGGAACGTACTTCTCCCTGGCGGAAATGATCGGCTGGGGCCTCGGACTGGAGACGGTCTCGGACTTTGGCTGCATACTGGATCAATTCTGGGATGCTCATTCTCATCAACTCCTTGAATCTCTCGTTCGGTCGGCCTTTCTGCTCCTCGAACATCGATGATGAATTCATCCTACGGAAACTTAAATACATTATACATTTACGGACTTTAAATCTTTTATGTGCACTCGATTATAGCGTTTACCATTTTGGTCTTGCGAATCGTACACTACCGGAGAGATGACTCGCACGACTCTATACGGACCGGAAAATTTCGGGGCTAGCTTAGCAGCTACGTGATCAACGGCAGATGACAAAGTATGTTCTTTCTTCATAACTTTGTCTCCTATGGTACATTTCCAGTCTCGACGGCGTAGATTATAATAGCGGCTTTGACTGGTAAATGCTTTAGACAAATTCAAACGGACAAGATCAACTTTTCCATTCGCAAGACATGCGGTTTCGGATCCTCTTCGGCAGGGTCGTCCTCCCCAGTATCTTTTTTCGGATTTTCCTCGGACGCATCTTAAGCTTCTCTCCGGAAAGATTTCGGTATTTCGGGATCTCTTCCAAAATTTAGGAAGGCAGGTGAGAATCCAGTCGAGTCGTGTCTGGAGTTATTCACCGCAAATTTTAAGTCCGGCAACCTTATATCCCAGTCTCGGTGATCCTCTTCGCAATATTGTGCAATCATTGTTTTCAAGGTGCGGTCTGGGGGCGGGACCCCTCAGAAGAATACCCCCAGGGGATAGCCCACCTGTCGTAAAAGGCGACTAATGGGTTAGATTCCCAGGAATCTAGAGGAGTAAACCTCGATAAAAAACCAGCAACATAGGGAAGGCAGCTATGTTGCGGTGTACTGTAGGCAGCGGAAGCCACTGCGTCCGGAGGCAACCGTGAGAAAAAGCCTAGAGGAGTAATCCTCGATAAAACAATCCGTAATCTACGTTGTTAGCTACCGTGGCAATGGATGAATGGCTGCGCGAAAGTCAGTCAGAAACGGTGCCTCCGGGATACCTGGTGACCTCCCGGAGTAACCAGCCTTACCACCACAAGCGGGGCTCTGTGGTGGTGGACATTCAATTCCCTAGCTACTCGTGGGATGGAATATGGAGAAAAGAGAAATAGAAATTGAACAGGAGGTGATGGACGAAGGAAGGCAAGGAATTTTTTGTAAATCGAATAAAGTTAAACGAACGCCTGATAAGGCGGGGGATACGAGAGGGTGGAGTGATACTGGAGTGAAGAGAAAGGAGGTATCGCCTCTGGAGGACAAGGAACAGAAGAGGAAACTGAATGAGAAAGGAAAGAAGGAAGTGGAGAATGTGAAGGAAGAAGAGAGGGAGAGTGTAAAGAGATTGAAGGATATGGTAAGGCGACTGGAGGAGAAGGTGGAAAGGCTGGAGGAAGAGAAGGCAGCGGCAGAGGGGCGGGTCAAGGAATTGGAAAGGTTGAGGAGGGAGGACGATAGAAAGGAGATAATGCAAACACGATGGGAGGTGGGGCAAAGAGGCTGGGAAGGATGGAAGCAGGTTAGAGATAGGGACTGGGATGGTGAAAAGGGGGAGGGAATAGAGGTGAAGGTGGGAAATCCAATATTGGGGAATGAAAAGGTTAAGGTGGTATGGGTGACCGAGGAAGACAGTGGAATGGAGAAGGGAATACAGAGGATGTTTAGGGATAGGTACCCGATGCTAGGAGGAAAAGGAAAGGAAATGGAGTGGGTCAAGGAGGTACGCACTTCTGAAAGGAATGGGGTGAGTGTGAAGACGGAGGAGTTGATCTGTCGGATGGAGGGAGATTGTAGGGATGAGAAAAAGGTGTTTGAGCTGATGAGTCGACTGTTTGGGGAAGTGGGGAGCGGGGACAGCATTGGACTCCACAGGCTTGAGCAGGTAGAGGTGGAGGTGCTGAAGAAGATGGTGGCGTGGGTGAGAGGTGACGGAGAGGTGGCGGAGGTAACAATCTATACAGATGGGGAAAAGGAAAAGGAGGGTAGGAATGGGGCGATAATCCTGAAGGATATCAGGGAAGTCGATCAGGAGGGGATCGAGAGGATTAAGACGAGGTTGAGGGAGATGAAAGGGGAGTGGGTGGATAGACTCAGAGTCTCAAAAAATAAGGAGGTGGTTATAGAGGCAAAGAAGGGGGTTGAAGTGAGGGGAATTCTGGGGGAAGTGGAAAGGGTGACAGGAGCTAGGGTGGTGGAAGCGGGGAGGGGAACAAAAACCATAAAAATGGTAGGGATAAAACCGTGGATGGAAGATGAAAAGGTGAGGGGGAAAATAGAGAATTTGATTGGGAAAGGGACAACGGTGATTAAAGTGGTAATGGAGAGGAACGGGATGAAAATGGCGGTGGTGAGGGCGGAATGGGAAAAAGCGGTAGCCTCATTGAAAAAGAAGGAGATTCGATTGGGGTGGAACAGGGTAAGTATTGTAGAGGGTAGAGAGGATGACAAATGCTTTGGATGTGGAATAAAAGGCCATAAAGTAGCAGGGTGTAAGGTGAAGGTAGTCAAGGAGAGGAGTAAGTGCTGGCTATGTAAGAGCGAGCATCACATGGCGAGAGACTGTCGGCAGGCCTTTCTTTGTAGGGTATGTGGGGAAAGGGGAAACAGGCCAGGGGAGATAGAATGTAGTGGGGGAAAGAAGGGAGTAGGTGAAGACGATGGAAAACAGGAAAGAAAAAATGGGGGGGACCCTCTGGACCCCTCAGAGGTGACGAGTCTGGACCAATGGGAGGAAGGGGAGGGCAGGGCGCGGGAAGAAGGAATGTAGGGGATGGATGGAGGGTGCTGCAGATAAATTTAGGGAAATGCAGGATAGCGCATGATATATTGGATCAAGTGATTTTTAGGAGGGAAGTGGATGTGGTGTGTGGATCTGAGGTGAATGCTAGATATGTGGGAAAACAAGGATGGATTATGGATGATACAGGAGAGGCAGGAATAAGAGTGGTGGGAGATGGACTGAGGGCGGATGAAGTGAGGAAAGGAAACGGATGGGTGGTAGTGCGAATGGGAGACATGGTGGTCTACAGTGTGTATATAAGCCCAAATGTCAGCCTGGAAGAATATGAGAGGAGCATCACAGGATTGGAGGACGATCTGAGGGTGTCAAAAGGGAAAAGGAGGATAATTAGGAGAATGGTGACAGGGGACTTCAATGCTAAAAATACTGCATGGGGGGGGGGGGAAGAAAACGGATAGGAGAGGGGAGATCCTGGAGGAAGTGTTGACATCCAACGGGCTGGCGGTGCTGAATGACGGACTACTGCCCACCTTCGTGAGGGGTGACGGGGATTCGTCATTCATTGATATAACAGCATGTGATGAATGGCTGGGGGAAAAAGTGAGTAGTTGGAAGGTGCTGGAGGATGAGGAAAGCTTGAGCGTACATAGGTATGTGGAGACGGATATAAGGAAGGGGAGAAGGGATTTATCGGGAGAGTGGGGATGGAGGTGGACGAAGGCCGAGGCAGAGAGTATGAGGAATAAAGTAAGAGAGGAGATAGAAAGGGGACTTGGACATGATGTGGATGAATTGTACGATGTGATGGGCTGTAAAAGAGAGGGAAAAAGGGGCAATAGGCGTGAGCTAATTACTGGTGGAATGAGGAAATAGAGGAGCTGTGGAGGGAGTGTAAGAAAAAACGAAGACGGATGCTGAGGGCAAGAGGTAGGGTAGAGGGAAAAGGGGGATACAAAGAGAAGAAGAATGAACTGGAGCGAAGGGTGGAGAGGGAAAAAAGAGGGAAGTGGGAAGAGTTACTGGGGGACCTGGAAAACAATCCATGGGGAAAGGTATATGAGATAGCGGTGAAGAGGATGGGTGGAAATAGGAGCGAGGTGCTAGGGGAAGATTGGGAGAAGGAGGTTATAAGCAGATTGTTCACAGGGGGAGAAGGAGTTGGAGGCAGGATTCGAGAAGTCCAGGATACTAGGGGGGTAGGAAAAATGAGGGGGATAAGGCCGGTGGAGAAGTGGGAGGGGCAAGAGAGGGGAAGGAACATTAAAGTAAGGAAAGCCCCGGGGATAGATGGCCTGAGGGGTGATATGTTGAAGAGGATGTTGGATGACAATGGGGAGTACTTCTGCGAGCTTTTCAACAGGGTGCTAAGGGAGGAAGAGTTTCCAGAAGGATGGAAGGTGGCTAGGGTGATATTACTTAAGAAGGCGGGTAGAGAGGGGAAGAGGGCGGGGGACTACAGGCCCATCAGTCTGCTGTGTGGTATGGGTAAATTGATGGAGGGGATAATAAAGGATAGAATTGAAGAGGAAGTTGGTAGGAATGGGGGTTTTAGGGAAAACCAGCACGGGTTTGCGAAGGGAAAATCATGCATCTCGGCGCTGGGCAGGGTGATGGGCTTGGTTGAAAGGGCTAGGGAGGGCAGCTGGGGGAACAAGAAATTGGCCCTACTCGTGTTCTTCGACGTCGGAAACGCGTTCAACAGTGTCAGCAAACGGGCAGTGTTGAGCGCGTTGCTGAGGCTAAGAGTGGGGGAGGGTTTGGTTAAACCAGTGGAAGACTACCTGACGGGACGTGTGATAGTAGACACTAGAGGGAGGAGGTATGATACGGAGGCTGGAGTGCCCCAGTGCTCGGTTCTTGGACCGACGCTATGGAAGTGTGTATTTGATGAGGTTTGTGGGATAGTATGTGAAGAGGGATGTGAGATTACGGAGTATGCGGACGATGTGTGTCTGGTATGTACGGCAAAAGGAGAGGCGGAGATAGAAAGAAAGGCGGAGAGAATGTGTAGGAAGATTGTGGAGACTCTATCCGGTGCGGACTAGAAGTGGCGGAAGATAAGACGGTGGGGTTGCTAGTGAAGGGACGGAGCAAGACAAGGGAAGTGGGGGTGATGGTGAAGGGAAGGAGAATTCGCATGGAGGATTGTGTGAAATACCTAGGGGTGTGGTTGGATAGTCAGTTATCCGAACACACATGTTGAAGGCGGCAGAGAAGGGGAAAGTGAGGGCAGCATGGCTGGGGAGATTGATGAGTAATGTGAAGGGGTCGGGAGAGTGGAATAGGAGGATCATTGGTAGGATGGTAGAGCAGAGTTTGCTGTACGGTGCGGAGGTGTGGGGTGAAAGAGCGGGAGTGAATGCGAGGGTTAGGCCACTCCTGCGGGTGCAGAGAGGTATATTGCTAAGGGTAGTGCAGGGGTACGGGACAGTGGGTGGAATGGCAGCAGCGGTGCTCGCAAGGAGCTACCCATTCATTGGACGTGATGGCTAGAGCCAGGAATAAACGCTGGAGGGGTGCGACCAAAGAAGAGGTACGGGAATGGATGGAGGAGGAAATGGAGAGAAGGTGGAAGGAGTATGAGGGCGCGCTAAAAGGAGCGATTGGGAATAGGAGAGATTGGATGGATCGGAAATTCGGGGAGGTGAACTACACAGGTGTTCACTGGACATGGGTCGATAGTAGGGTACCTCCACAAGAGAGACTGGAGTGTGCGAGAGGTGTGGAGTAGAGGATGATGTAGGGCATGTGTTCAGATGCTGGAGGAACGAGAAAGTGCTGAAGAAGTTGGAGAGGAAACTAGGGGAGGCGGTGTATTGCTACCTGTGCCTGGAGTCCAGTTTATTTATCGTGTATAAGACAGGTAACAAAAATATATTTATTTTCAAACAAAATGTAGCATTTATTCAACAATTCTTATTGATTTTAGTATCTCCTCACAAAGGGGCAATATACAATAAAGGGGTAACAAAGACCCTTGAAACGACTAGTACGTACTATTCGCCTTACACTATTTTGAAGATGGTTTACAGGTAAGTTAAAGGTATTAAATTTCTATACTAATAAGCTCCATGTTACATAAATAATATTAGATCAAGTGTTTCAATGATTTATAGTTTTCTATTTTTCTAGGATCCAGGGAGTGAGAGCACAGCTCCAAAGTGTGTAATTTCTTATAATATTATTGGAAAGATCTTACTTGTACAGTTCGATGGTAGTATCAGACAGCATCCAGAGCTCGGCAGATCTTAGACGAGCAATAGGGGAAGCTAGGTGTGGCTTGGTATCATGCAAGATTTCATCAGTGACATGCACACTGAACAAGAATGAAAGTAAGCATATAGATAGAAGTACGCACAGGTAGAAGTAAGCTTAGATAGAAGGCCTAAAATAATGTTAGTGATCGCATTAGACTTCATGTAACTTTCAATATATAGGTACAAACCTTTGGTGGAATGTGGCCTGAAATGTATGAGGTTTATTTTTTATTCAAGAATCCTCACTAATCCTCTGGAAATGGAGTATGTCTCCCAGACATAAAATTGAAGGCTCCTTAATAAAAATGGGATATGGATGGCCCAGCTATCCGAAGATTTTCGATTGTTTCTCCCAAAACTTTTAACGACCATACATCACCCATACAAAAAACCCAAAAAAACCAGATTCCTCTGACAGTTGACCTTCTTGAGGAAAGTGGCCTTTTACATATTAGTTATTAATAAAATTAAAAGAAGGTCAAGGTCACCACATTTAATTTGGATTGATACCAAGGTGACACACTTCTTCTCTTTGGTCTTGTCTTTATAGACTAATGAGCTGATTTTAGTGATTTTAATATTGTTATTTTATTTTATTTTATTTTTTTTTTAATTTCTACTGAAAGGTTAATTATTAAACGCTTTGATAAATATTAGTTGTTTTTGATATACCTAGTTCTTTGAACCCGTAACAACACCACCCCTTCCTAGAAAAAGTTTTTCCAAAACTTTAATGCTATCTGTCACGATACTACGAATTGAGAAAAAAATAACATTACCTATGACTTAATCTATGTATTCCTAAATGAAAAACTATATCCTAAATAAACTAATTGCTATGTTAGTACTATGTTGGTACGGTAGAGTCGATGTCTGGAGGGTGAGACTTTAAATCCTTAGCGTTCCAGACACCTAGTGATTTACGAGTGGAGTCTTCCAGCTCATATGTCCACGGTGATACGATACGGACAATTTTATGAGGGCCGCTAAACTTGTTTGCTAACTTATTGGTGACATAATTCGTGGCATCAGACTGAACGTATTGTCGTTTCCAAACCATCTGATTTAACTTAAACTTTTCTTTTCTATGACGAAGATTGTAAGTCTTTTTACCTTTCTGGAAAGCATGAAGCAAGCGCTTCTGTACATCTTTAAATAGTTGAGATAGAGCTTCGGTTTTTTCTGACAGGATATTCGGACTTTCACTTGAATGTCCACCAATGTCATTAAGGTCTACTTCTCGACCAAAATTCACTAGGTTTGGGCCAACACCTGTGCTTTCGTGACTAGCGGATCTTATTGCAAAACCTACTTTCGCAAGATATTGATCCCATTTTCTTTGATTATCCGCCACATATGCGGATAAGACAGTTTTCAATGTCCTATGTGGACGCTCTACAGGGTTAGCTTGGGGGTGATAGTTAGCTGTATGTTTGAGCTTTATCCGATATTTGTTTAATAGTGCGACAAACAAGGCACTTTTAAATTGTTGACCATTATCAGCGATAATATATTTAGGGGCCCCATAAAGGAGTATCACATGATCTTCGAGCCAATAGACTATATTTTTGGCCGTTGCACTTCTTAAAGGGAAGAATAAAACAAATTTTGTGAAACAATCCATTACAGAAAAAATATATACAAAACCGTTGGTAGATCTAGGTAAGGGACCAACAAGATCTATACTCACTAACTCCCAAGGCCTGGACAAGACTGCTTGAGGTGATAACATCTGACCAGCGGCTGCTTTTTGTTCGGACTTCGTGCGCAAGCAAGTGTGACACCTGCGGATGTATCTAGCCACATCACTACGCAATTTTGGCCAGTAATATGTTCGACTAATTCTCTCCACAGTTTTTGCAACCCCTAAGTGTCCACAAGTCGGTGGATCATGGTGTTTTTTTATAACATCAATTCTGCGTTCCCGTGGTACGACCAACAACCAGTCAGAGTTTGCCAAAGCTGGGTACCGATGCTTAGAATTTCGGTATAGTTTCCGATCTCTTACCATCCACAAGGGGTACTTCTCCGGAAGTCTCTCTATTCTGCTCAGCATATCATTATACCATTTATCGGTTGAGTTGAAAGGTAAATCTGTAGAAACTTCACGATCTAAAATATCGTCAGAGCCAGGGTTGTCCACAACATCCACACAAGGAACAGCTCTCGATAGTGCGTCAGGTACAAGATGATCCTCACCTTTACGATGAATGACTTCAAAATCATAAGCTTGTAACCGAAGACACCAACGAGCGATTCGACCAGTAGGATCTTTAATACTAAACAGCCACTTCAAAGAATAATGGTCTGTAATTACTATAAATTTTGTTGCCTCTAAATATGGTCTAAGTTTTTCAACCGCAAATATTACTGCAAGACATTCTTTCTCAGTAGTAGAGAACTTTCTCTCCGAGTTTGTCAAAGACCTACTCAGGTAACAAATGACGCGGTCACCCTCAGGGTAGCTCTGAGAAAGGGTAGCCCCTAATCCAAAGTCACTGGCATCTGTTTCCACAATAAATGGTAGTGAAAAATCTGGACATGCCAGGATAGGTGCCGATACGAGAGTCTGCTTAATTTTGTTAAAAGCATCCTCACAAGCCTTTTCCCATACAAACGGTCGCTTTTTCTGAGTGAGGCTGGTCAAAGGTGCAGCTAACAAAGAAAAATTAGGGATAAATCGCCTGTACCATGACGCCATTCCCACAACTCTCCTAACTTCTTTTACATTTCGCGGGGTTGGTATACGTAAAACAGCTCCAACCTTGTCAGGATCAACTACTAAACCTTTACTGTTGACCATATATCCTAAGTAGCGTAACTGTGACCTGCAGAAAATACTTTTTTCACGATTTAAAGTCAATCCAGCCTTTTTGAGTCGTTCAAGTACTTTGTTCAGTACTTCTATATGTTTCTCAAAAGAGGGAGTACAAATGATGATGTCATCAAGATATACGAATGTATAACTCTCGAGATCTACGCCAAGTACTTGATCAATTAACCGTTGCCAAGTTGCTGGTGCTGAATGTAACCCAAATGGCATCTTTTTAAATTGAAATAGTCCACGATTAGGGACTGTGAAAGCTGTTAAAGGTCTAGATTTGGCTGCTATTGGTATTTGCCAATAAGCAGATTTGATATCAAGAGTGCTTAAATATCTTGCATCTCTCAATTTATCTAGGATTGCGCTAACGTATGGAATTGGATAAGCATCCGGAGTACTAACGGCATTTAGTCGTTTATAATTGACACAAAAGCGCCACCCTCCATCCGATTTCTTCACCATGACAATTGGTGAAGACCAAGCTGATTTAGAAGGTTCCACAATCTCATTCTTCAGCATTTCATCCAATTCTTTATTTACAACAATCTGCAAAGCAGGTGAGATGGGGTAGTATCGTTGCTTGATAGGTGGTGAGGTTGTATGAATCTCATGTTCTATTAAAGTAGTGCAACCGAGTTTGTCCCCCATGTCTTTGAATGCATGGTCTACTTGTTCGTTCAATAACTGTAGTTGTTCCTTAGTCAGGGAGTCAACATTGCGAATTCCACTCGTAGTTACCTCATCTAAGTGGTAGTGTTCACGAAAACTCCAATCTCCTGCATAGAGATCTGGAATTATACCCATCTTAGACCAAAAGTCTATGCCAAGTATGAGACGATGTGGCAGGGAGGGTACAACCAACACGCTAATTAGTTCGACGCGATCGCGCAACCGTATAGGTAACAATATTTCACCAATGCTTTCGCAAGTCTGGCCATTCGCAACTGTACATGCCTGTTTGTGTCTTACGTCTAAGCTGCACAACTCACATAGCAGGTCCCAGCCGGGTCCACCTACTATAGTGCGTGATGCTCCACTATCCAAGAGACCTAAAAAATCAATGCCAAATAAGCTCACTGTTAGATAGGGTCTCTTGTCTCCCGTTGCATGACTTAGCACGTAATTCAGAATGGCAACGTTCTCGGATAAATTGGTCGAATTTGTAAAGGAGTCCGTACCCAGTCGACCTACTGAGGCGGAACAATTGAGTTTTTTGAGCAATTTGAGCATGTATTAGCAACAGCACCCTGTTGCCCACATCTGAAGCAAAATCGTCGTTTAGGTTCTGAACACTTCCTAAACCTATGACCTTCGACTCCACAATTCCAACATACAACTTTCGTTGGAGTAGGTGTAGAAACATGACTGCATGAAGGTGAAGAGTTAGTTTGTTCCCTTATATCTTCCTTTGTCCTTACACTAGAAATGTTATTGGCTGTCCCATAATTCGAAGTAGGTTTCCTGTATGCCAGCTCGGGTTCCACGAGATTCCGAGTACTCGTTGGTGGAGGACAGAAGCCATGGATTCGAGATTGCGTTTCTTCGATGGTCTTCGCTAGGTGAATTAGTTGCGAAATGCCATTAGTAGGTTGAAGAGCTAAGCCAGTTTGTAAGTAAGGTAAACAGTTACGACGTATAAGATGTACTCGTTTTCCTTCTGAGGGTGGTTCTGCCAACTTTCGAAATAATCCTTCCATGACAGCTACATAGTTGTTTACCCGTTCATGTGCACCTTGTGTTCGTCGTCGTATCTCATCCCAAAGCGATTCTTCATAGTCATGGGGCTGAAAGTCCATTCGCAGGCTTGTCGTTAGTTCATCCCATGAACTGAATTGACTCATCCGATACCACAATAATGCATCCTTCGTAAAAATCTCAGGGGCCACTTCTAGAAGACGATCTTTGGAAACTCGTCGAGATTTTCTCAATTCCTCAATTCTTTCCAAGAAATTTGTCACACTTGTGAGCCCATCGTATTGTATGCGCCATCGCCATACATCAATTGGACCATGGTATTGATGCGACATCATCGATGCTCGTGGTTCATCATCTAAGTGAACAATCGGTGTGTGTTGTGATGGGTTATTAATTAATGAGCTAGAACTGATTTCACGTCCTGATAAAGTGAAACCTGAGTCTGGATTGTCCATTGGCCTGTTATGATCGATGGTGGACGATTTCCCCATATTATCGTGATGAAAACGATGTATCGGAATAGTAGAAGGTATGTTGGGAAGTAGTCTAGTAGATGGGATTGCGTGATTTAAATTTCTTGCCAAATTGTTCTTAATATCAGAAGATGGTTCATAGACATTTTCCAAATGTGTAGAATATTGTGTTTGGTTTCTTCTTTCTATTTCTCTAGAAAGGTAACCAGACCCAGTTGTTGGTTGAAGTTGTAAAGCCTCGAGTCTATTAATAGTATCGCTATTCTCGGGAAATACGTCTTGTGTGATAGATTTTGAAAATTGAACCGTAGTATTTGGTTGTCTATCCATCGCAACTACTTCGGGTAGTAAAACAAGAGGGTCATCTAGAATTGGTAATTGAGTACGTCCTTCTCTAACTGGGATCGGATCGTCGAGGATAGTATTAGCTTCTACAGTCTCTCCCTCCTCATCTTCTGATATCCGCTGAAGCTCTTCTTCTAATCGATCACACCACGCAAGCAGCTTTGACCACCGCTCCATTGTGGATTGGGTGAAGCTAATTCGCCATAACCTAAGGCTTACATGATGTAAACGGGAATTTATTTTCTTGAACTCATTGAGTTTGTTCTCAGAATTACCGTACTGCTTGATATTTTCCGCTAAAGTAATTAATTTCTGTTCACAAATATCTAAGTCATGATTAGGCTCTAAACAAGATATTGTAGGAACACTCTGACCACCCGTTCTCTCTACTCGCAACGCATCTCGTAATAAAATCCGTTTTTCTGCTACTGTATTACCTATTGGACAACCTCGAATTCGTAATTCGTAGGTAAGTTCATCACCGAGTAACCTATTTATCTCCATTTCTGTACTATATCCCAAAACTAATCTATTAAATTATATTTCGGAATTAAAACTCAAACGCAAAGGCGCACCCCACCTCAGCTTACAAAAAAATAAGTGAAAACGCCTACAATACCATATACAATCCTTGTTATATTCCCGTCTGTATAAGTATAGCTTCTGTGCAATTCAGACAATCCAAAAAATAACCTACTGCGCATGAATTGAGTCTCTGCGCATCCCTAAATATCCCAAATACCTACTGCGCATTTGTAGCAACGCAGTTTGAATATCTCTTCCATGTACTAAATGTAATTCAATGTGATTGTAACAAGGAAGAAAAATATCCCAAGCTTACAGCGCATAAATTAATTCGACTTATTAAAAGAATATGAAGTACTATTAAAATCTCCTAAACGTAAGAAATCAACTATACCTAAAACTTAATACCTACTAAGTCACCAACCACTCTAATTTGAGCAAGTGTAAAATAAAACCATAAACCGAAAAAAAGTAAAACCCAGTTGAGTATCCGTTAACTATATAACCAACTCCAAAAAGTATGTATTTACAAAAAATTTTAAAAATTAATTTAACTACTTAAAATTTTCGAAGTCTTTACGAATTGTGACGTCACAAAAAGCAAAATCGAATATTAACTAACGATAATCGTATTACTACTAACTCGTTCTAAAGAACGTACCTTATCATTGATTAAAGTTCTATGTTCCAACTTCAAAAATGTCAAATGTCAACTAAAGTCTAATTTTATACAATAAGTGGCTTGTAAACAACAAAAATTATATTATAAAATTAAAATAAACCAATCATCTGACTATTTCCTATAATTTAAGATGTATCTTTATATAGACCAATCAAGATTTACTCTAATATGTGATACAAAAAAGATTCCACACTTCTGGGGACTGTTAAACGTTGGGGCGCCAAATTGCTACCTGTGCCTGGAGTCCAGTTTATTTATCGTGTATAAGACAGGTAACAAAAATATATTTATTTTCAAACAAAATGTAGCATTTATTCAACAATTCTTATTGATTTTAGTATCTCCTCACAAAGGGGCAATATACAATAAAGGGGTAACAAAGACCCTTGAAACGACTAGTACGTACTATTCGCCTTACACTATTTTGAAGATGGTTTACAGGTAAGTTAAAGGTATTAAATTTCTATACTAATAAGCTCCATGTTACATAAATAATATTAGATCAAGTGTTTCAATGATTTATAGTTTTCTATTTTTCTAGGATCCAGGGAGTGAGAGCACAGCTCCAAAGTGTGGAATTTCTTATAATATTATTGGAAAGATCTTACTTGTACAGTTCGATGGTAGTATCAGACAGCATCCAGAGCTCGGCAGATCTTAGACGAGCAATAGGGGAAGCTAGGTGTGGCTTGGTATCATGCAAGATTTCATCAGTGACATGCACACTGAACAAGAATGAAAGTAAGCATATAGATAGAAGTACGCACAGGTAGAAGTAAGCTTAGATAGAAGGCCTAAAATAATGTTAGTGATCGCATTAGACTTCATGTAACTTTCAATATATAGGTACAAACCTTTGGTGGAATGTGGCCTGAAATGTATGAGGTTTATTTTTTATTCAAGAATCCTCACTAATCCTCTGGAAATGGAGTATGTCTCCCAGACATAAAATTGAAGGCTCCTCAATAAAAATGGGATATGGATGGCCCAGATATCCGAAGATTTTCGATTGTTTCTCCCAAAACTTTTAACGACCATACATCACCCATACAAAAAACCCAAAAAAACCAGATTCCTCTGACAGTTGACCTTCTTGAGGAAAGTGGCCTTTTACATATTAGTTATTAATAAAATTAAAAGAAGGTCAAGGTCACCACATTTAATTTGGATTGATACCAAGCTGACACACTTCTTCTCTTTGGTCTTGTCTTTATAGACTAATGAGCGGATTTTAGTGATTTTAATATTGTTATTTTATTTTATTTTATTTTTTTTTAATTTCTACTGAAAGGTTAATTATTAAACGCTTTGATAAATATTAGTTGTTTTTGATACACCTAGTTCTTTGAACCCGTAACAGTATTGGGAGAATATGGTGGAGATAATGTTGAGGGGGAAGGAGGAATGGATGGAGGTAAGTGGCGTAGTAGAGAGCATGGTCAGGGGGAGAGAACGACTCGATATGGCATGAGAGGTAGGAGTGGAAGTTAGGGAGAAGACGACGATGTGAGCGGAGAGTGTGCGAGGGACCGCCGCCCGTCTCGAAGTATGCTAGGTTAGTGATTCCGAGGCGGGGGTAACGGCGAGTTAGAGGTGGGTTTGGTTGGTAGGCATCTCCTTGGGGATGAGTCCAACACTGTTTGGGTCCTGGACCCATTCGAACATAAGTTTCCCATCTCGGCCCGGAAAAAAAAAAGGCGCGGTTTGCTCGTTCTACTGGATTTGCTTCCCAATCCACTCAGCATTCCCTTGAAAAGCTTACTATCGTACTGAGTTCCATTATCGGTCAGTACGGTACGGGGGCATCCAAATATTGTCAATAGTTCTTCATAAAAGGCCGAACTTATGCTACTGGCAGTAGCATTTCTTAACGGTTTACACTATACCCAATTAGTGAATCGGTCTTGAAACATTATGATATAGCAGTTCCCTTTCTTACTCCTAGGTAACGGTCCAATAATATCGGAACTAACGGTTTGCCATGGTTGCCTATTCGATGATGATTGCATCTTCCCTGGGAGTTTTTGTTGCGACGGCTTGTACTTTTGACATTGCAGACATCTCCTCACATATTTGGTGATGTCCCTGAACATTCCTGGCCAATAGTACAGTCTTGCAATACGGGTGATGGTTTTCGCGATTCCCAGATGACCAGCGCTCGAAGCATCATGGTTTTCTTGAAGTATTCGATTTCGGTCTGGCTTAGCTACACATAACTTCCAGGGATCACTCATCTCGGACTCCCTGAAATCGTTTATGTCCCAGAAGTGACGATACAGACGGTCTTCTCGAATGCAGTAGTCCGGAAATTTACCTTGGTCCTTTAGAACCTCTTCCTTCTTGTTCCGTTACCATGAACATTCGGTGGTTACATCGGTCAGACAGAGAGCAGACGGTGGATTGGTCTCGGTGGTCATTGGTAGCGAATTTCTGGACGAGGCATCGGCTACACGGTTTAGCGCACCTTCACGGTATTGTATTTCGAAATCATACTGCTGCAGAAAAATACTCCACCTAGCTAAAGGTCCGGACGGACTGGATATGGAATGCAGCCATCTAAGAGATTGATGATCGGTAACAACCGTGAAATGGTAGCCCTCTAAATAAGGACGCATCTTTTCAATCCCCCAAACGATGGCAAGACACTCTTTTTCAGTGAAGGAATAATTCTTCTCGGCAGGACTTAGGGTGCCACTTGCATATGCCACCACATGCTCATGACCATCCTTCTGTTGGGTGACGGCTATTCCCAAACCATATTCGGAGGCATCGGTCTGTAGAGTGAACGGTACGGTGAAATCGGGACAGCTCAAAACGGGTGCTTCTGACAAACATGATTTTATCTTAGCGAAAGCAGCTTCTTGTTCTTCAGCCCACTTCCATCGCTGAGACTTGCGGAGTAATTTCGTTAACAGAGCCACCTTTTGTGAAAACGATGGCACAAACCTCCTATACCAGGATGCAACTCCCAAAAGCCTTCTTAGTTCTCGGATATTTCTCGGGGCTGCAAATTTTATTATACTTTCGACCTTTTCTGGATCAGTACCGATTCCATCTCCAGTGACTACATGGCCTAAGTATTTCATGGACGGTAAACAGAAGTGACATTTCTCCGGGTTGAGCTTCAGCCGTGCTCCTCGTAATCGACGGAACACCTCGGATAGTTTTTCCAAATGCTGTTCGAAGGTTTCTCCCAGAACGATGATGTCGTCCAGGTAAGCAAAGGCGTAAGGATCTAAATCTGGACCAATTAACTGATCAACCAGTCTCTGGAACGTGGCAGGTGCGGAGTGCAAGCCAAATGGAAGAACCGTGAATTGAAACAATCCACGTCCCGGAGCGGTGAAGGCGGTAATGGGTTTGCTTTCAGCTGTTAACGGAACTTGCCAGTACCCACTCTTCAAATCTAAACTGGAAATATACTTGGCCTTTCGCAGTTTGTCCAGTATAGCATTGATAAATGGAAGAGGGTAGGCATCCTTCATTGTTACCTCATTGACCTTTCGAAAGTCGATACAGAAACGGTTCTTTCCATCTTTTTTCTTTACAATCACAATCGGAGAGCTCCACGGGCTTATAGAGGGTTCTATCACACCTTCTTTCAGCATAGCGTCTATTTCAGCATTGCAAATTTCCTGCATTTTCGGATTCTGGGGCCGGTATCTCTGTTTTATCGGACGAGATTGCAGCAAACGGATGTCATGCTCAACTAGCGTGGTTGGACCTCGTAAGGATCCAAATTTCGGTAACTCTTGGTCTAGGAAGATGTTCAGTCTGTCTGTCTGTTCTTTCGATAAATTTCTTTCTGTAAGCGGAGTTATGGTTTCCAACGGACATCCTATCCAATCATACTCCTCGTCACCCCCTAGATCTTCCAGGGAGAACGCAGATATTACAGAAACGGTTTGCTCCTTGTCAACCCCTAACAACTCCAGGGAAGACGCAGAGACTTCAAAACCAAATTGTTCCTCGTCAACCCCTAACAACACCGGGGAAAACTCAGAACCTTCAACAACGGATTGCTCCTTGTCAACCCCTAACTCCAGGGAAGACGCAGAGACTTCAAAACCAAATTGTTCCTCGTCAACCCCTAACAACACCAGGGAAAACTCAGAACCTTCAACAACGGATTGCTCCTTGTCAACCCCTAACTCCAGGGAAGACGCAGAGACTTCAAAAACAAATTGTTCCTCGTCAACCCCTAACAACACCGGGGAAAACTCAGAACCTTCAACAACGGATTGCTCCTTGTCAACCCCTAACTCCAGGGAAGACGCAGAGACTTCAAAAACAAATTGTTCCTCGTCAACCCCTAACAACACCGGGGAAAACTCAGAACCTTCAACAACGGATTGCTCCTTGTCAACCCCTAACTCCAGGGAAGACGCAGAGACTTCGGTAACAGACAGATTTCCAGAACATTTGTCTTTAGCTAGACGATGGTTGATTGCTTCCATAAAGATGATCGGAGCAGCATCGACTTTTCCTATGGACGTATTTACCAACCCTAATATTTCAACAGGATTGGCTAATGACGGACGTCCTACTATTTCATTATTGATGTATATTTTCCCCGTTCCTAACTCCAAACGGAAATTATATTTCCGGAGGACATCGTGTCCTAGCACAATATCGGTTATCAGACCAGGTAGATGTTCTAACGAACCCTCCATAGTGACGTCAACGGACATCCTATCCAATCATACTCCTCGTCACCCCCTAGATCTTCCAGGGAGAACGCAGATATTACAGAAACGGATTGCTCCTTGTCAACCCCTAACTCCAGGGAAGACGCAGAGACTTCGGTAACAGACAGATTTCCAGAACATTTGTCTTTAGCTAGACGATGGTTGATTGCTTCCATAAAGATGATCGGAGCAGCATCGACTTTTCCTATGGACGTATTTACCAACCCTAATATTTCAACAGGATTGGCTAATGACGGACGTCCTACTATTTCATTATTGATGTATATTTTCCCCGTTCCTAACTCCAAACGGACATTATATTTCCGGAGGACATCGTGTCCTAGCACAATATCGGTTATCAGACCAGGTAGATGTTCTAACGAACCCTCCATAGTGACGTCATCGATTTTCCATTCCAGCTCATAAATTTCGGTGATGGAGACTAAATTTCCATTAGCTAAACGGGCCTTCGTATCTTGACGGGCGGTAGTTTGCTTTCTTTGGGAAAATGTCTTAGCTACTTGATCACCAATATATGATTTTGCTGCTCCGGTATCTAACAACGCTTTAAACTTGTGCTTTTCAATTTCGACGTCTATGTGAGGTCGGGGGGTCGTTTATTTCTTCTGGCGGTTCGGTATGAGAGGCAAAAATTTGCGGAAGCTGTGTCGGCCTCTCCTCGGGACAGCTTCGGATTAGTTTTCCTGCCTTCTGCAGGAACAATCTCTGGAAAATACTCCTTCCTTATGACAACGAGAACAGAATATCTTCGGAGGGTTTTGGCAGTGATTTCTGAAGTGGCCAGACTCACCACAGCGGAAACAGATTGGTTGCCGGGAAGATGATCCAGACGGATGCTGAGTTGTACCAGGAGGCGGACGGCGAGGGGTATCGGATGCTGTCGGTTGGCTGGTACCAGCGATGGGCTTTCTGAATGGAGCAGGAGTCGAATTAGGAGATGGTCCATACCTTGGTGTACTCATCGGCGGGGGACGGGCCGGTCCACGGTTTGGTCCACTGTTGCTGGGTACATTCTGGAGTTCCTTCCTGAGGAGCTCATATTCCCTTACCACTTGACAAAATGTGGAAAAATCATCAAAGTTCCCTTTTCGGATTTGCAGACGGTATTCGGGCAACAGGTTACGGTACAGCCATGCTAACTGTTGTTCGGGAGTTAGCTTTCCGTGTCTACGCATTGAGGTCTGGAGTTCGGTGATGTAAGTAGCGGCGGACTCATTCCTTCTTTGCAAACGTCGGCCTATCTCGGCTTCTAAGTCAACCTCGTAGTTAACGGGATAAAAGAAAATTCGGAAGTCTGCCTCAAATTCCTCCCAGGTCGTGTACCTACTCCGGTTGTTGCGGTACCAAAATGCCGGTTCACCTGACAGTATATATATATATTATCAAAAACCCAATTACCATAGTGTATGGTGTAGGGTATACTATTACAATTATACTTGTTTCAACTACATAGTATTATGCTTAAGACATATATCCATTTTTTCATCGATGCTTTGGTCCAGATAGAATTTTATTCATGTACAAATTTAGCCCATTGTTTTTTATCTTTTGCCATTGTTTTTGCCTCTGTCCATGTTTTTCCTTTTTCTTGCAGTATGCCTACCATAACACCATCCCATGTTTGTTTTGGTCTTCCCTTTTTCGTTCTTTTTTGTATTTTTGATTGCCATACTTTTATAACTGGTCTTGTATCGTTCATTCTTTGTAAATGTCCCCACCAGCTTAATTGTCTCTTTTCAATGAATTTAAGTGTTGATTCTATGTCAAGGTCTTCTCTTATTTTCGTATTTCTTAGTTTGTCTTTCTTTGTGACTCCTTTAACTCGCCTAAGATACTTCATCTCAACTGCTTGTATTCGACTCTTTTGTCTCTTTGTTAATACCCAAGATTCACATCCGAATGTTAATATTGGCCGGTAAATTGTTTTAAATACATTTAACTTCGTTTTCTTGGAAATCTCTTTTTTATTTATAAATGTCGAATTCATCGTGTGATAAAGATTCATCGTTTTTTGTACTCTATTGGTAATTTCGACTTCCTGCGTTCCATTTTCTTCTATTTCTACTCCCAAGTATTTATATCTTCTAACTTGCTCAATTTTTATTCCATCTAATTGTATATTCAAATTTTTTTGTTGCGGTCCTATAACCATAACTTTGGTTTTGCTTTGATTAACTGTCATTCCAAATTCTTCAGATACCGTGCTCCATATTTCCATATTCTTTTGTAAATCCTTCTCTTTCCCTGCCATAATTATTAAATCATCTGCAAAAGCTGCTTCTGATATATCCACTCTTCCTAAATGTCTGTATCCAACGTGTAGTTTTGCCATTTTGATTGACGATTTTTTAATTATTTCATCAATAAAAATTGTAAATAATAATGGACTTAGTCCCCCTCCTTGCCTTAATCCTTCTTGTGTTGAAAATGATTCTGATGCTTTATTTTTGTATATTACACAATTTCTATTATTTTTGTAAATGTTTTTGATTATGTCTATTATTTTGTAGTTTACCCCCCTTCCTTCTAGTACTTTCCATAACTTCTCCCTTGGTACTTTGTCAAAAGCTTTTTCCATATCTATAAATCCCATATATACCTCTTTTTCTTGTTGTGAGAACTTATCAATTATCTGTTTCACCGTAAATATGTGGTCTTGTATGCTTCGCCCTCTTCTAAATCCACTTTGCGATTCTTCGAGAGTATTTTCTATCAGTGGTCTTAGCTTACTGTCTATAATATTCTCGTAGACTTTCATAGCTGTACTAAGTAGATTTATTCCTCTATAATTATTGCAGTCTTGTCTATCCCCCTTTTTATATATTGGAACTATTAAGGCTGTCTTCCAATCTTCTGGAATCTGTTCTTCACTCCAAGCAGTGTTGTATATTTTCAATAATATTTTTGTTCCTGTTTCCCCTAAATTCTTGAACATTTCTGATGTTAATTTATCAATTCCTGGAGATTTTCCATTTTTCAACTCATCTATTATTTGCTGTAATTCTTTTAATGTTACAATGTCTTTATTTTCTATTATTGCATCCTTTTTTTTGTTAATGTCCTGAACTTGGTTGTCTGCTCCTAGTAATTCCTCAAAATACTCTTTCCATCTATCAATTACTTCGTTTTCATTTCTTAGTATATCTCCTTTTTTATTTTTTATCCAGGTTATTTCTTGTGTTTTTTCCTTTCTTAATGACTTCAATGTTTTGTAAAACAGTTTTTGATTTGATTTACTATTGCTTTCCATTTTTTCGCCAAATTCTTTCCACTGATTTCTTTTAGCTACTGCTACCATCTCTTTTACATTTTTCCTCTTCTCTTTATACATTTCATAGTTTTCCGTTGTTTTGTTATTTATATACATTTTCCACGCTTCTTTTTTTAATTTTACTTTTATTTTAATTTCGTCCGTCCACCAAGCTGTTTGTTTTTTCTTATTAGTTTTCTTGCTACAACCACATATTTCTTTAGCGGTTTCCAATACGGTTTTTTTGAAATAATCCCACATTTCTTCTAAATTACCATTTTTCAGTATATCACATTTATTTAAGAACTTTCCTGATAATGCTATTTTGTATTTTTCTGCCATATCTTTGTTTTGTAGTTTGTATGATCTGACCGATTCATATTCTATTGTTTTTTCTAATTTTTGTCTATTATGGTTTGTAATTTCTACTTGTTCTCTTATTTTTGTTACAAGTAAATAGTGGTCACTTCCTATTTCTGGTCCTCTTCTAACTTTGGTATCCAATACTTCCTTTCTATTTCTCTTTTCCACTAATATATAATCTATTATTGACCTTTCATTTCTGCTTTCCATCACACGTGTATATTTATGTATGTCTTTATGTTGGAAAAATGTATTAGTTACAATAAAATTGTGTAATATGCAAAAATCCAGCAGCCGTTCTCCATTATTATTCCTAAATGTTTCACCATGTTTTCCTATTACTGCTCTATAAATGTCATCTTTTGTTCCCACTCTGCTATTCAAATCTCCAAGTATAATTATTTTTCCTTTTGCATTTTCTGTAGCCATAGTTAGATCTTCCCAAAACCTATCTTTATTTCCTACTGTATCGTCTTCATTTGGTCCATATACAATTATTATAGTTTTTGTGTTCATATTTTTATCTTTCATTTCCATCACCAATAATCTTTCCGACCATCCCCTCCATCCAGTAATTTGTTCTTCTAAGTTTCTATGTATTATGCATGCAACTCCTGCTGCCGCTCTTTTCTCATTTTCAATACCACTATATATGAGTATATGGCCATTATCCATTTTCACTATCCCCTGTCCTTTTTTTTTTGTCTCTGTTATAGCTAGTATTCTCAAGTTTGTATTTTCAAACTCTTCTTCTAATTCTTTTTCTTTTCCTAAAATACTTCTTACATTCCATGTTCCAATTCTCCACATTTCCGTTGCTGATTTTACTTTATTCATATCCAATTCCGTTGCTGTGTCTTTTTCTCTGTTACCATGAATATCTGTTTCTTTATTTAGTTTTTTGAATGTATTTTTTCCAGTATTCTCATTCTATTTGTTTCTTTATCCCATCTCCATTCTTGCCCATTTACCGTTACCTTATTGTATCCCGTTTTTACGTCTTTTCCCTTTTGACTTTCTAATTTTGCAAACATCCTTATCTCTTTTTGTTTTTCTCTTTCCTTCTTGGTCATATCATTATTTATAAAAACTCTTTCTTCATTCCTCTCCTTTAATTTAGCTTTATTTGCCATAATTTTTTCTTTATCAGCTTCTTTTTGACATTCCACTATACACATTTTCTCCCCTATCTTGTTAACTGCTTTAGGCTCGATATTTATTTTTAGTTGTTGACTCAAAAAGTTTCTGACATTTTCTACCAATTTCGACGGCTCATTAGTATCAAGTTTTAATCCATTTATCATCACATTATTCTTTCTTCTTTCTTTATCTATAATTTCCATCGTTTTTTTAATCTCTTCCATTTCTGTTTTCATTTCTGCATTTTCTTTTTTAATTGCTTGGTTTTCTTTTCTCAATACTTCATTTTCAACTTTCAGCTTTAATATTTCCTCATTAAACAGAGCCTGTTGATCTTTGGTTTCTTTGATCTCGTTTTTAATCAGTTGTTGTTCCCATTTCATATCCTTTTGATCTGCAGACATTTCCTTCATTAACGCTATGATTTGATCTAACTTTTCATCTTTTTTACTTTTAGTTGGGGTTCTGCTAGTCCTCTTGCTAACTTCAAATACAGCATCCATTTTTCTTTTCTTTGAATCTTCTGTAGAATAATCATCACTATCCATTTTGTTTATATTTTGTATTCAATTACTATTTAATTATGTTATTTTCGTGGTAGCGTAAGACCAAAATACCCAGATCTACTCTTCGGAGATACTTGATCTATCCAGCCACTTATTATATATATATCTAATTTCTTTCTTTATTTTGTCCTTTATTTTTTAAATTTGACAACGTCGCAAATTATATTGTTTTGGACTCGCCTTAAATCAATTGCTTTTTATTTTAATAACCTAACACTAACCTATTTATTTAATTGATTTTACAAAATCTAACGTTTTTTTTGTTTTTTTTCTTTTGTAGCACTACGTACTTTTCCTTTTGTTGATACAATTCAAATTCTATTTGATTAATTTTCGCTGCACTTTCCGATATATCGAAATAAATGCAGGCGAATTTTATAAACACTTTATTATTTCAACGCACCGTTGCCACCTGACAGTAATTCCGGTAACACAGGACGCAGATTGTCTTTCTGGACATTCCTTGCGGTACAGATTTCTTCAATTCTTTCGATGAATGCCACAGGGAGGACGCAGAGACTTCAAAACCAGAGGGGAGGTATGAGCTTCTCGGGGTAAGGACAATTAATGGAAATGTAACGGAAAGTCTTAAGTTGTAGAAATGAGGTAAAAAAAAGCATGTTTCCACCCGTTGGGGCTGATTTGACCTTCCTTTTAAGGATTATTCCATGCGTTGTCCAACCTTCAGCTGGTAAAGTTACATAAAGAAATTAATTTTTCATTCATTCATTTTAATTCGTTTATGATATTCAAACAAGTCTGAGGCCGATGCCATTGGTTGATTGAATATCTAGTTTAATTCAAAGTTTTCATTATCAGAGTGGTTGATTGGTCGATCCGTTTTCCCGAACTCCCAAATTCACGACCTGTTGTGGTTAAATTGTTAATTTTGTACGATAATTTGTTTTTTGCTCACTACTGTAATATAATTTCTTCCTTTAAAACTGCTCACTGTTTGCTCACGCATTGCTTATATCGCTTTACCTGTTACTAATCGCTTAAATAACCTGCTTATATCTCCGTTATCGTACCATTGCTTATGCACGTTCTACCGGCAAATTTAACATAACCCGAATATTTTTTTTGACGCATTTGCACACTGTATTATATTTATTTTGTTGGGAACCGCTGAAAATATTTAATTTATGATATTTCTAAAAATATAAATTACTGTAAATATTTATGTACTTTATCCCTGAGGAAATTAAATATACCTGGTAATATACAAACCGACCTAATTAGTGTTTTCTTAATAACCCGTAGCATAGTCGTCTGAGGGTTTAGAGTGTTTTAGAAGTGTCGAATTCAACGAGACCCCTGGAATTTTCCGTAACCTCCATCTGAGGCTATCTGGAACTCTTGACGCGAAGGGTCAAGGGGCCGTGGAGCAAACCACGTAAAAAATCTGGCGCCCGAGCATTCGTTTATAAGATTTTGCATCGAGGGTGACCAAAGTGACGTGCCCTATTGGTAAAATCCAAAGGGTAGGTGAATTTGACGTCACACCACACTCAGGGGGAAAACAACATCGATCCTCCGCCACCGGCTTCTGATGTTTCTGGAGTGACGCAAGTCGGCACATCTACGACCACAAAAGCTGGAAAGCCCAGGAAGCGCATGAAGTGGACTATCGAGCTAATTCATTCATTATGCGCTCCTACTTTTAAATCACCAAGATGGAAACTGATATGACGACATACAGATACGCCCTCCACCGTGCATTCATTGAACATTTTCCAGAATTTCACCATCTCACGGAACAGCGTATTGCTGACCAACGTCGAAGTATTGTGAGAAACAATCTACTACCCGGTCCGACGTTGCAACAAATTCGAGGTGAAGTCCTTCTTGACCTTCAAGATGGAGAGAATGACATAATTACCGATCAGGATACACATAAATCGGAGAATGCACAAGGAGACCACAATGGCGTTGAGGAAATAAACAATGATTGCGACAAAACCACCGATAATGACTATAATACCGAACTTTGTGAAGCACTAGCGGAATTTAATGGCACCAACCCAATACACCGGCCAAAACTACCCAAGCTTCGAACCAATAAGAGCACTAACAGCATACTAGCAGCTGTGAACTTACTACTGCAGAACCATGCTAAAGACTGCGAAGCGCTGGAACAACTTCACACTCTCATCTATTGTGGAGCGGTAGCAGTGCTTCGAAGTCACAATCAACAAATCCAATCCCCAAAGAACAATCGGGGTAAAGACTACAAACAGCTCAAGCCTTGGTGGCAACGCCGGCTGGAAAAGTCCATTGATGACATCAGAAGGGAATTGGGGCAGCTAACAGAGTTTAAAAACAACTTGAAACCGTCTAGGCGCTTAACAAAGAGAGTGAGAAAGATCTATCGAAAAATCAAAACTTTTACAGGTCACCCACAACATAAACAACATGTGTGTGAATATATGGATTTACTCAGGCAAAAGTTAAAGGCAAAATCGAAACGTTTGTCACGATATGTCAAGTGCACGAAAAGGAAACTACAAAACTACTTATTCAATAACAATCAGAAGTTATTTTACAGGCAACTAAGCGGTACAGTAAACAATCACAACCAAAGTCTTCCAAATAAAGATGAGCTAAAGGAGTATTGGTCTTCTTTATGGTCGAACCCTATCGAACATAATTCCAACGCTCACTGGATAAGAACTGAGGAGGAAAAAATAAACATTGAGCCAATGCCTTTCGTTAACTTGACAACAAGCGAGGTAACCGAGGCTATAAAGAGCACCAGTAGTTGGAAGACACCAGGAGTTGACAATGTCCAAAACTTCTGGTATAAGAAGTTTGACAGTCTGCATGAAGCAATAGCAAGATCATTTACACATATTCTGCAACATCCAGAAGATACACCACCATTTTTGACACTCGGTTCGACCCACTTGCTTCCCAAAACGCATCAAACTCACGATCCTACGCAGTATAGAACTATAACATGCCTTCCAACTATATATAAAATATTAACGTCTTGCATTACTAACCGTATTTACAGACATGCGGATCATAACAACATCTTGTCGGAAGAACAGAAAGGGTGCAGACGAGATCACCAAGGCTGCAAAGAACAACACATCATCGATTCGGTAATACTAAAACAGGCGCAGAAGGAACAGCGCAACATCTACACGGCTTTCGTAGATTATAGGAAAGCATTTGATAGCGTTCCACATTCCTGGCTTGTTAAAGTTTTGCAAATTTACAAAGTACACCCCATTCTTGTTACTTTTCTTGAATCATCGATGAAGCACTGGCGAACGAACCTTCATTTACAAATAAATGGTCAATACCTCGAAACTGATGAAATTTCTATCCGTAGGGGGATCTTCCAGGGCGACTGGACATGGATGACATCAAAATATACGCATCAAACCAGCGTCAAATTCAACATTTACTTAATATCACTGAAAATTTTTCCAGTGATATACAAATGGGATTTGGATTAGACAAGTGCAAAACCTTGAATATCGAGAAGGGTAAAATCGTTAACGGAGATGTGTTACTACCTAATGGGAACATTATAAATGCCATGCAAAATGGTGAAACCTACAAATATCTAGGATTTCAGCAAGCTAAGCTACTAGACCAGAAGCAAGCAAAAACCAAAATTCGAGGACACTTCACTTAAAGGATAACTGCTTTATTGAAATCCCAGTTGAACGCAGCAAATCTTGCCAAAGCAATTAACACCTACGCCATACCAGTCCTGACATACTCATTTGGAATTCTGAAGTGGACAAAAACAGAACTGGAAGATATCCAAAGAACAACGCGAACCATGATGACCAAACACAAATGTCACCACCCGACATCATCAGTTATTAGGACCACTCTACCAAGAAAAGAGGGAGGGAGAGCTCTAACGGACATAGTTAATTTACATTACAAACAAATATCCAAAAATTCTTCATTGGCAAGGCTCAAACATCTAAATTGCATGAGCTGGTCGCGCAAGCAGATAAAAACTATTCCCCCTTAGATCTTGTAAACCCTGATAATAAACTTGAAATCGTTACAGACTCTGACAAACAGGCAGAGTGGGCCCAGAAAGCGCTCCATGGTCGACATCATCACGTCCTCAATCAACCATATATCGACAAGGAAGCATCAAATAAGTGGCTCTCTGATGGAACATTGTTTCCAGAAACAGAAGGATTTATGATGGCGATCCAAGACCAAGTAATTAATACCAACAATTACAAGAAATTTGTTATAAGAGATCCAAATATCGTATCGGACAAGTGCAGAAGGTGTCAACAAACAACAGAGACGATACAACACATTACGTCGGGATGTTCAGCCATGATTACCTACGCAGGCACAATCAACTTTGCAACATCATCCATCAGAAGTTGGCCAACAAATTTGGATTAGTTAACACCTACACGCCTTATTACAAGTACCATCCGCATGCAGTTCTAGAGAATGCTGATTTTAGAATATACTACGATAGGTCATTATCACCGATAGACGGGTGACGAATAACCGGCCTGATATTGTAGTTGTGGATAAAAAAGCTAACTCGGTTCTCCTGGTGGATGTTGCTGTACCCAATAACAACAATATTTTAGACAAATACAACGAGAAAATTGCAAAATACACTGATCTTGCAATTGAAGTAGGACAGATGTGGCATGCAGAGAAAGTAGAGGTGGTGCCGGTCATCGTTTTATCTACGGGACTAATCCCCAAAACTCTACAAGACAGCCTCACCAAACTAGGTCTTCACAAAAACACATACATCGATCTGCAGAAGGCTGCAATTTTGAATACTTGTCACACTGTCCGTAAATTTCTAAATATGTAACTGCTGTACCTAATCCCATTTGCGTTTACACACGCTCGGGATAGGTGAATATTACCAGCAAGAGCTGAGCAAGAGTACACTTGAGTTGGAAATAATAATAATAATAATAATAATAATAATCCCAACACCAAAAATTCTTCATTGGCAAGGCTCAAACATCTAAATTGCATGAGCTGGTCGCGAAAGCAGATAAAAACTATTCCCCCTTAGATCTTGTAAACCCTGATTATAAACTTGAAATCGTTACAGACTCTGACAAACAGGCAGAGTGGGCCCAGAAAGTGCTCCATGGTCGACATCATCACGACCTCAATCAACCATATATCGACAAGGAAGCATCAAATAAGTGGCTCTCTGATGGAACATTGTTTCCAGAAACAGAAGGATTTATGATGGCGATCCAAGACCAAGTAATTAATACCAACAATTACAAGAAATTTGTTATAAGAGATCCAAATATCGTATCGGACAAGTGCAGAAGGTGCCAACAAACAACAGAGACGATACAACACATTACGCCGGGATGTTCAGCCATAGCTAACATTGATTACCTACGCAGGCACAATCAATTTTGCAACATCATCCATCAGAAGTTGTCCAACAAATTTGGATCAGTTAACACCTACACGCCTTATTACAAGTACCATCCGCATGCAGTTCTAGAGAATGCTGATTTTAGACTATATTACGATAGGTCAATTATCACCGATAGACGAGTGACGAATAACCGTCCTGATATCGTGGTTTTGGATAAAAACGCTAACTCGGTTCCCCTAGTGGATGTTGCTGTACCCAATAACAATAATATTTTAGACAAATACAACGAGAAAATTGCAAAATACACCGATCTTGCAATTGAGGTAGGACAGATGTGGCAGGCAGAGAAAGTAGAGGTGGTGCCGGTCATTGTTTCATCTACGGGACTAATCCCCAAAACTCTACAAGACAGCGTCACCAAACTAGGTCTTCACAAAAACACATACATCGATCTGCAGAAGGCTGCAATTTTGAATACTTGTCACACTGTCCGTAAATTTCTAAATATGTAACTGCTGTGCCTAATCCCATTTGCGTTCACACACGCTCGGGATAGGTGAACATTACCAGCAAGAGCTGAGCAAGAGTACACTTGAGTTGTAAATAATAATAATAATAGGGGTCAAGGTGAAATATCACCAGGGGTTTGGTCACGCGTAACTCAAAGCTTCGCTTATAGCCTCTGCCACCCAAGATCGTTCGTGCGTGGTGAAGAACCACATCCTACACGAGGTGACCCTGTTCTTGCAGATCACGGCGAATCTATTGGAGTAAACCAAGAAAAATAATCCGTAACCTAAGGCGTTCGCCGTGCTGAAAGGTGAATGGCTCCACGCCAGAGAGTCGCAAACGGCTGCCTCCGAATACCTGGGGACCTTCGGAGTATGTACCCCTTCGGCGGTATGGGTGCACTGCCGCAGTCGAGTTTAGTTCATCCCTTCTCGTGGGAACATTTATGAGTGTTTCAGAATCTATAAATTTCCAAAAGATCCCAGCCTCTATAAGCAGGGATGTGGTTGCGAGTCCACATACAGAAAAAACTCCCGCCCAAAGTACGAGCCAGAAGACGGCGGTTTCACCCCGGTTTCTGGTCGTCAAAAGAGATGAAGGAGATTTCACAAATGTGAATCCCTTTATTATTCATAAGGTTTTATATGGTTTATTAGGAGATGCTAAGCAAGTTCGTAAAATAAAAGATGGTCTATTTGTAGAAACTACCTCAGCTGCTCATTCAAGACGCTTAATGACTGTTGAACAATTTGGTGATTTCGCTGTAGAAGTTGTACCCCATCGAAACTTGAACACCTCCAAGGGCGTAATATACTGTCCAGACCTACTAAATTGCTCCATTGAAGATATTTTAGCTGGTTTAAAAGACCAAGGCGTACTTGAAGTAGTCGAATCAAAATAAAAAGAAACGGAACCTTAACAGATTCACCTAACCACGTGATCACTTTTAACACACCAGTTTTACCAAAAGCGGATCAAAGTTGCTTTCTACAGTCTGCAGGTTAGGTTGTATGTGCCAGCACCAATGAGGTGCTTCAAATGTCAACGTTTTGGACACATGTCATCCACCTGCAATAGCGATCAGCTGTGTGTATGTGGTAAACCCTTACATGAAGGTAGACCCTGTGTTACGGGACAAAGAATTATTTGTGCCTCTCTTTCAAACATCCAAAAATAAACTCTGTACCTACCAACTGCTATTTTATTAAAAACAGATCCTGATTGTTTTAAGTAGGATTAATACAATTAATGTCTCAGGAATCCTTTCAATTTTCTCAAGCGTCTCCATGAAGGGCACCTAAAAATAATAAATAAGTATTTACCACTTATTTTTTAGAACAGTATGAGATATAATAGGTCAAATATTTATATTCTAAATTTACAGAATATCTTATTTGAACATAGGATGATCACCAGATCATAAAAGTTAGTAATTGGAAAATGTAAAAGGCTTAAAGGTTATTTTGTTTACATGGTGTACAAAATAGATGAGAATCTTGTCATATCTGTCAATCTTAAAAATAAATCTTCTCAAAGTGATTTCAATCTTTCATCATAATGTCACGTTTCTATTCATAGATCTACTGATTAAAGATCATTGACCTTCCTTATCAATTGATAGTTTCTTCTTTTAATTTCTGTTATCAGAGCTTATCTCTGGTGTTAAGTACTTTGGTAATAAAGAAGTAAATGAAAAGAACATACCTTTTTTTCTAAGACCATCCATACGTAGATAGGAGATGGGTTTTCTTTTTTCTTCCATGTGAGGTTCGTGATAGACCACATGGTTTAGCAATTTTGCTGATTTTTTTGAAATTTATTTAACCCTGCGTTGGGTTGGTGGGGTGTGAGATACCCCAATAATATTTGTTGCAGTGGCAACATGGTAAGACAACATACCTCGCGTTCAAGCGTCTCTCTACCCTCTTGTAACACTGTCAGGCGCCACACCCTAGCAGAGTTTCAGTTGGCGAGGATCAGTGTTGAACAGTAGACGTGCTTAAAATCGTTTTGGGTGTGTCACACCCCACCTTACTAATTACGTTATTACTTAGACCATCATTTTTGTTTTAAAAGGTAAGTGTTTTTTCTTGTTATTTGTTATAAGGAAATTATATACCATGTTTTTTTAAGAAAGAATGGGAAGCTATGAGGAGGAACAGAAAAGATTGTTAGCTATGTGGGCAGATGTTCCATCAGAGGATGAAGTTGATTCGGATAGCGAGGATGAGGTGGATCATGTTAGTGTAAGTGACCACAATACGGACACTGAACAAGAAATTTCAGAAGATGAACAAGAACCTGAATTCGAACAAAATGAGCAAGAAGATATTTCAGAAGCGCACGTCAATACTATAGACGAAGCGCAAAATGAAATAATAGAAGAAACTCAAGTAAGTACGTCAGAAGAACAAGTAAATAGGGTAGAAGCACGTGGACGAAGAAAAGAAAGATTTTTTACAGCAAAAGACGGGACGAAATGGAGTAAGACAGTGCCAAATAATCGTATCCGTACTAGAAAAGAAAACATTGTCAGTCACATACCTTGTGTTAAACCTTTCGCAAAAAATTCTAGGACTGCGTACGAATGCTGGAACATTTTTTTTAGCAATAGGATGCTTGATGATATTACACAATATACAAATATCAAGATAACAGAAAAAGCTTCCAAATATAAAGATCAGTTTTTTGTCAAACCAACCAATGTGGCTGAAATTAAAGCAGTTATAGGGTTGCTTTATCTAGCTGGACTTTTCCACTCAAACCGACAGAACTTAAACGATTTATGGCAGACAGATGGTACCGGCATTGACATATTCAGAAGTACCATGCCTCTAAAACGTTTTCAGTTTTTGTTGTGTTGCTTGCGCTTTGACAATATTCAAAATAGACATGAAAGATCAAAAATTGACAAGTTAGCACCAGTTAGAGGAATATTAGATGAATTTGTTGATAATTGCAAAGCTGCTTATTCACCTTCACAATACATGACCATTGATGAAAAATTGGAGTCGTTTAGAGGCAGATGCTCCTTTAAACAATATATTCCAAATAAGCCAGCTAAGTACGGCATTAAAGTGCAAGCCCTTGTCGACGCACGTTCATATTATGTGTTAAATTTAGAAGTTTACGCTGGAAAACAGCCTGAGGGTCCTTATGATCTTCCTAATACCCCATCGGCTATCGTAGAGCGGCTTGTACAACCTGTGTCCGGAACTCACAGAAATATTACTTTTGATAACTGGTACACAAGTTCTGAGTTATTAGTGACCCTTCTTGAGAAACATAAATTAACAGCTGTGGGTACTGTCCGAAAAAATAAACGCTGCATTCCACCAGAATTTCTAAAAGTAAAGGATAGAGAATTGAAATCTACAATATTTGCCTTCCAAAAGAACCTAACTATTTTGTCGTATACACCAAAGAAGAATAAAATTGTGTTAATGTTATCGAGTCTTCATCATGATGACTCGATTGATGAGAAAAACGATAAAAAGTTACCAGAGATTATAAGCTTTTATAATTTTACTAAATGTGGCGTAGACGTAGTTGATGAGCTTTCGGCAAGTTATAACGTATCGAGGAATTCTAGAAGATGGCCACTTACTGTATTTTTTTCTCTTCTTAACACAGGTGCTATCAATGCTCAAGTTATTTACAGAGAAAACAATAAAGATTTTAAAACACCGAGACGAAAATTTATTAAAATATTAGGTTTGAAACTTTTGGATGACCACGTAAAAGTTCGGAAAGATAATCCAAGAATATCACGCGAATTACGTCGAAAAATTGGGGAAATAGTAGGCGTTGCCGATTCAGAGCCAGAGCCAAAACGACCAAGAATTGTTGGTAGATGTTCAGTGTGCCCTAGACAGAAAGACCGAAAAACTAAGTACTATTGTAATACATGCGAGTCATATTTGTGCTTAGAACATGTTGTAACCATGTGCGAAAATTGCGCCCATTCGACGACTGAGTAAAAAAAATTTAATTGTAATTGAAGTACTATTTTTTTATTAACTATTTTATGTGCTTTTCGTTTGAGATTTTTTGAAGTTTTTTTCTTGTTCTTGTTGTAGGTTTTGGTAAAAAAAAATAATTAGAAATGTCAAACTTTTTTTTTGGATTTTCAGAGTAATAAATAATTTTTGTATGTCTTTTTAAAATAAATCATTTCATAAAAAAGGAACTCTTGTTTCTATCCCTTAGATAGCCAAAAAAATGCAAAGTAGTAAAAAATAGACATCCATACATTAAAAAAAGAATAGATACGTCACGGGGTATCACATACCCCACCTTACCAATTATTAAAGAATTTTTCACCTTACCAACGCCGGGTTAAGTGAGCTTAAATTTTATTAGAGTGATCCTGTTGGAGCTCTACCATTTGTATAAGTGGATATTTATTTGGCTCAGCTTAAGTTCCTGTTTCCACATCCGTAGGCGAAACCACTTTGAGGCCACACAACTTCTACGGTGAGTTTAATTTGTCAGTGTACTATACTCAACCCTCATAACATTTAATTATTATTACCAAATACTTACACAAGCTCCTTTTTAGGTCTCTTCCTTTCTTTCTTTCTTTTCTTCGATCTATCTTCTTTCTTTGGCTTTATCTCATACATCGATATCTTCATTTCGTTCCTGCATCGACATCATCTACACCCAGTCATCATATCGGATACACCTCTACCTACAAGATATAGTAAGCCACCATCAGTTCTTTTGGAGGGACACACCAGAGCACCCGATTGTAAACAGGTAACCTTCATACCTTACTCTTAACAAGGAATCCACGGGTTTGAGTAGAAAACACATTTGGCGGAAATAACAATTATCTTTATGAAAAAGTATTGTGAGTAGAGTATTTTGCCATACCTACTGAGGAACTTAGTTTCCTGGTGTCTTCACCCTCTGTTGAGGACAACTTGTATATTAGTTAATAACAATTGCACAATCACTAGATTTTGTAAGCCAATGTATGCATACAAGGTAGTTCATAATATAATTCTGTATCCAACCACCCCTAAGGTAAGATTGGATAGTGTAAAACTTTTCTTTTTTATAAATCATCCCATGCTGCTATTAATATTAACCTAAATAATTTGTGAAAGCCAACTTCATATAAATCGTGAGGTACAGCGGAACTACTTTAGGGAGTTTTTAGCGTTACCACTTTTTAGGCAAGGCCTTGTGATTTTTTGAGTAGTCACATAACCACCAACAATATTTTATATTAAACCAACATTACATCTGTATCAGTTTTTTATTTCGAATCCCACCCTGAGATTAACAGGACCTTTTAATCTAGGTAACAAAATGGCGCCTCAACTTGGTTAATGTTGGTTTATTTAATATTTTATTGTTGGTCGAGTTATTTTTATTGCAACTGGTTTATTTTTTTCAAATTCACTTAATTGTTAGACGACTTGCCTCTACACTGTTCATTAGTGAATGATTTTCAAAGAATCGATTATATATTTTTCGAGATATAGATGTGACACTTCACATTAATTCAATCGTTTGTAAATTACATTAGGATAGGTTCACACGACACGGTAAAAACGTATTTTTATTTCATTTTGCTAGAACTAATAGGTAAATCGATAAACTATTTACATAGAAACTAAATAAAAATACTTAAATTATTCTAGTACAGTATTTACATCACAACTAATTAATAAATCTTACAATTAATTAAAACTAAAAATAAATATTTTTATAACATCAAACTTATTCTATTCAACAGTAATAGATAAACATAGAGGTAACATTAAGGTGTAGTAACTTGTATGTGTAACTCAGTTCCAAGGGCACATGAGTTGTTTTGGGATGTTTGAGGAGAAGTAGATAAATTATTTTTTGCATACAGGGTGTGGCGAAACATTTTTTTGAAAGTTTGTGTTGGTACAATATAAGCAGTTCAAATTTTATCGGATTAGAATTTGAATACAGTCTATTTGAGAGATAGTCAAATATACATATACAGGGTAATTCGGTTCACTGTATATTGTGTTTTATTAGGGTTATTTATAGTTTAAGGTGTAAATATAGTTCTTAGGGAAATAGATTTAAATTAAACAGGTTAAATAACTGTTTCAAAGATAGTAGATATTGTAAACACAGTTTTTTCATCTTTAGATTGATACTTTATTCTTGCCCAATCAGTGGAAGAGTTAATTTGGATGCATTGATAGGTTTGTTACATATGGTTAGTAAGAAGGTATACTTACCCTGGTTAGACAAATAAAGCTGAGGTACATTTATTCTACTCGCATTAGTGGTATATTAGTAAACATACTGTAAAGTAAATTTAAGCAGCCCATTTCGTTAGTTAGGGATTCTTAAAAACCAATTTATTAAGGTATATTATGTTGAGATAAGTAATAACCTAGACAGAACATTGTTTTTTACATACCCCACACCAAAGGTAAAATAAAAATATAACTCTAGGAACAAAACAAAAACGATTTTCTATAACAAAATCAAAATAGAATTCTAGAAATAAACAAAATAAAAGTTGAAATTCTAGGAAATACAAAATACCGGAACCCAATATATATACAATATAACTACATCCTAGCCTAACTTAAACTAGACTAACTAAACTATTTTAACCTATTATCTACTACGTGCATTATTCTAACATGGAGGTGAACAGACTAAAAAGCGATGAACTCACTTACGAATTAAAAGTTCGCGGCTTACCGAATTACAACACGGTAGATGAGAAACGAGCAGCGTTGCGTCAAGCTATGAGGAAGGAGAAGGAAACTGGACTCACTCCTAACGTGCAAGTTAATTGGGATTTTCACTCAGAACTCGAAATTTGCAGTGGTAAGCTAGAGGAATTGGTCATGGAAATCGAATCTTTCGATCCTGAAAATCGTGAAAATGACTTCCGTCGATTATACTCTCGTCTAACACACCTCATGGAACGGTTAAATAGGATAGATGGTCCCACCGAAATGGAAGAGGATAAGCGGATTAGTCTGGAAAGTGACTGTCGTCAACTATTTGGTAACCTCAACTTGGCGTACGAAGCAACATCGCCGAAGCCTGGACGTCGTCTCGTCAACCCTGCAGAGCATGCTGTCCCTCGAATGGATGGGATATCTGTCCGAGCGAAAAGGGAAGATAGATTCAGTCTATACCCGTCAGCAGCTATCAATCAAGGTTGTGTACCTAGAGGATTGAGGTCAGGAAGGGAACAAGAGAATTTTTCGAATCCACGGGATGCATATTCTCTCATCGACGCTCCAATTCCACCGACACCCAGAGTTTCCAGAAGTCTTCCAATAATAGGAGATCTAATCGATTTGCCAGAAGATGGTCCAATCGAACATCAGACTCATGGGATACCGTCTAGTCGCCGAGAACCTGAATATGATGGACGAAGTCATAGGAGCCCAGACGAACGTTGTGAAAATTACACGTCACAGGGAAGGCTCGCATCATCAACATCTAGAATGGCAACTTTCGACGACGATACGAGAAGAACCTCGTTCCAGGATTTGAACCAACTTAGATACCTTGCTGACTGTCTGAACAATTTAAATATGTCTCCGATTCCTACCCAACGGCCAAGTGAACCAAGTAATTCAGCTTTCAACCCCTTCATTCATAGGTGGAATGTCAAATTTAACGGGCGTACTAGCGTCAACGATTTCCTAGAACGTATTGAGGAAGTTCGTTTATCACGGGGCGTTTCCAAGGAACAATTATTACGCTCTGCTCCGGAATTATTCGAGGAAGACGCGTTATACTGGTATCGAACGGGAAGTTTTACCTCGTGGGATGATCTTGTGACACAACTAAAAGAGGATTTCAGGCCGCATGATTATGAGTATAACCTATGGGATGAAATCAGACGAAGAACACAAGGGTCGCAAGAAAAGGTACTAACATTCATTACTGCCATGGAAAACCTTTTTAGAAGATTGGATCAACCACCCTCAGAGGAAGTTAGGGTACAACTAATCCGAAGAAACCTACTCCCCTACCTTCAAACCCAGTTGTCTCTTCGAGAGGTACACTCGGTAAGGGAATTGCTTAAATTATGCAGGAGCGTGGAAGAAACTGAAGAAAGAGTCAAGAAATTCCTTCCCCCTCCAGCCTCACATCGAACGCTACTCGAACCCGATTTGGCATACCATCGTCCCGCTCATTCAACGTCGGTTAATGCTACGCAAGTCTCACCTACCGCGCGTATATCAGAGATGGTCTCGCATCCGATACCCTCCGCCTCCGTGGAAGCAGTCAACGCTTCAGGTCAACCAGCCTGCTGGAATTGTCAACAGGCCGGCCACAAATTTAAAAAATGTCGTGAAGAACGTAATCTATTTTGTTGGAAGTGTGGAAAACCGAATGTCACCCGTATCAATTGTCCTCATTGTCAAAAAAATGTGAGTCGGGGCCAGCAATAGGTCGGTCAAAAACCCCGAACTCGAAAACTCCGACCAATCCGGTGTCGTCTGTATCTGTCGTTTTAGATTTCGTTTTAGCTCATGCCAAAGATGACAGACGCCCGTTTCTTAAGGTGTGTATTTATAATAAGATGTTTTTAGCTCTGTTAGATAGCGGTTGCTCAAAGACAGTTATTGGTGGTCCTGGTTGGGATGTGTTGAAGTCTATTTGTAAACTGAACCATGGTTTGTCGACGGAGTGCACAGTAGCGAATGGAGCTAAGTGTAAGGTCGTGGGTTCGCTCACAATCCCTATCCAATTACAAGACAGAATAAAAATATTTGAAGTCCTTGTAGTACCGTCAATTTCGCATCATCTTATTTTGGGGATAGATTTTTGGATGCAGATGGGAATCGTTCCAGACTTGTACTCTGGTCAATGGTCTTTTGTACCACATGATGACAAAGTACTACCCGAAATCTCTGCTATCAATTCCCTTGACCAACTTCCAGGTGATCAAAGGAATGAACTCGATTGTCTCATCAACTCTACGTTTGGTAAAATGGGGTCAGGCTTAGGATGTACTCACTTAGTGGAACACGTCATAAAAACTTCTCATCCACCCATAAAACAAAGACATTACCCTCTTTCTCCAGCATTACAAAAGCAGGTGAATAAGGAACTTGATGACATGCTCGCCAAGGATATAATCGAACCATCTAGTTCTCCTTGGGCGTCACCAATAGTACTAGTTAAAAAGCCTGATAATACATTCAGATTCTGTGTAAATTATAAAAAGTTGAACGAAGTCAGTGAACGTGACGCATACCCACTGCCATTTGTTTCTGCAACCTTAGATAAACTAAGAGATGCTAGGTTCCTCACTACCCTAGACATCAAGTCAGCTTATTGGCAGATTCCTGTCGCGGAATCTTCCCGACCCTATACCGCATTTGTAGTCCCAACTCGCGGGTTGTTTCAATTTAAACGCATGCCGTTCGGTTTGCATAACGCTCCAGCCACGTGGCAACGTTTCGTGGAAAAGGTACTTGGTTACGACCTTGAAAACTATGTTTTCGTTTATTTAGATGATATCATCATTTGCACCTCTACCTTTGACCAGCATTTATACGTTTTGGGAGAAGTTTTGCGAAGACTTGCGGAGGCAGGTTTAACCCTTAACAGGGATAAATGTAACTTTTGTAAGTCCGAGTTACGTTACTTGGGTTACGTGTTGAATGCAGCTGGTTTGTTGGTGGACCCAGACAAAGTAGAAGCCATCCTTCAGATACCTGTACCAAAAACGGTGACCGAGGTCCGTCGTCTGATTGGAGTAGCTTCATGGTATCGACGCTTTATTCCGGATTTTTCGTCCCTTACAGCACCTCTATCAGCACTTCTGCATAAAAATAAAAAGTTTCTCTGGGATGTAGATTGTCAAAAGGCTACGGATACTATAAAGAATCATCTTGTATCAGCTCCAATCTTGTCTTGTCCACAGTTCGACCTCCCATTTATAGTTCAAACGGATGCCTCAGATTTTGGTCTTGGTGCGGTATTGTTTCAGATCCAGGATGGAAAAGAAAAAGTCGTCTGCTATTTAAGCCGCTCGCTGACAAAAGCCGAAAGGAAATATACCACCACAGAAAAAGAGTGTTTGGCCGTTATTTGGGCAGTGGAAAAGCTTCGTCCTTACCTTGAAGGAGCACACTTTACTGTGTGGACCGATCACCATGCCTTACAGTGGCTGTACAAGATCAAGGATCCAATTGGTAGAATTGCTAGATGGAGTATGCGCCTTCAACAATTTGATTTTACGATCGTACACCGAAAGGGTAAGGATCAAGTCATTGCTGATGCATTATCTAGATCAGTACCTGCCATTGAATCCATAGATCACCATCCAGATAGTCTTCTAGATTTAAGTTCTACCCCCTCCTTGGACAAATGGTACAATACCATGATGGAGAAAGTTGAACACGACCCGGTGAAATATCCATTATGGAGAGTTGAAAACCAACGTCTCTATCGACTGACGAAGACAAACTACCCTAATCTTGTACATAATTTAGATAGCTGGTTAGAAGTAGTTCCTAGGGAGAAACGGAAAGACATCATAAGGAATCACCATGATCCCCCTACATGTGGTCATCTAGGTGTTTTCAAGACCATGGGACGCATTATAGAACGGTTTTACTGGCCGAAAATGAGAACTGATGTCGCCAAGTACATTAGAAGGTGTCACATTTGCCTTAGCACTAAGCCACTACAGACGAAACCTGCAGGAAAAATGCTTAGCCAAACCCCTACTGTGACTCGTCCATGGGACTTGTTGTCCATTGACCTCGTCGGACCACTTCCCCGTAGTTCTTCAGGATATACTTATATTTTTTCAATTTGTGACAGCTTCTCTAAGTTCGTTTTGTTATTTCCTATGCGCACTGCGACTGGAGATAAAATCGCCCAGATTCTGGAAGATCAAGTTTTCTTGGTGTTTGGTACTCCGTCTAGAATTATTTTAGACAATGGGTCTCAGTTTAAAAATAAAACATTCATATCTAAAATGAACGAGTATAATGTCAAGTTATGCTATCTTGCAAATTACCACCCACAGGCATCCCCTGTTGAGAGAATGCACCGCGTCCTCAAGACGATGATGAGTTCCTATGTGAGGGATAATCACAAGATGTGGGAGAAATATCTGCCAAAGCTTGCATGGGCTTTGCGTTCGGCAAAACATGAAGTTACCGACATGGCTCCGAATTTCATAATGTATGGAAGAGAAGTCACTGTTCGTGGTCGATCTCCATCGGATGTTCCCCAAGAAGATTTGCCGACTCCTGAAGACCGTTCCGAAGCCCTAAAGAAGGTCTATGAGGATGTCAACAAACGTCTCCGAAGAGCATATGACCAAAGTCGAAAGGGGTATGACTTGAGAAGAAGACCAGATAAGTTTCCTGTTGGTCAGCAAGTATGGAAGCGAAACTATTCCCTGTCAAATAAAGCGAATAACATCACCGCAAAATTTGCACCAAAATTCACTGGCCCTTTTGTAATTTCCAAAATTCTTTCTCCATGGAGTTACCAATTGAGAGATATAAATGGTAAAGATTGTGGCATATGGCATGCAAAAGACCTAAAGCATCGTCCTCCAGATGATAGTGATGAAGAATAAGTCCTCAAAATTTTTTTGTCGTTTTGTATAAAGTTTTATATATAAAGTAATAGGATAAGCAACTTAAGATTATAACCGAATTTCAGATGGATGCTAACTAAGGCTATATGTTTTGTTAAAAGTTAGGAATGTTAAATGAAGTTTCCCTTTTGACAAAGTGAAACTTCTTTTCGGGAAAGAGGGGTGTGTTACGGGACAAAGAATTATTTGTGCCTCTCTTTCAAACATCCAAAAATAAACTCTGTACCTACCAACTGCTATTTTATTAAAAACAGATCCTGATTGTTTTAAGTAGGATTAATACAATTAATGTCTCAGGAATCCTTTCAATTTTCTCAAGCGTCTCCATGAAGGGCACCTAAAAATAATAAATAAGTATTTACCACTTATTTTTTAGAACAGTATGAGATATAATAGGTCAAATATTTATATTCTAAATTTACAGAATATCTTATTTGAACATAGGATGATCACCAGATCATAAAAGTTAGTAATTGGAAAATGTAAAAGGCTTAAAGGTTATTTTGTTTACATGGTGTACAAAATAGATGAGAATCTTGTCATATCTGTCAATCTTAAAAATAAATCTTCTCAAAGTGATTTCAATCTTTCATCATAATGTCACTTTTCTATTCATAGATCTACTGATTAAAGATCATTGACCTTCCTTATCAATTGATAGTTTCTTCTTTTAATTTCTGTTATCAGAGCTTATCTCTGGTGTTAAGTACTTTGGTAATAAAGAAGTAAATGAAAAGAACATACCTTTTTTTCTAAGACCATCCATACGTAGATAGGAGATGGGTTTTCTTTTTTCTTCCATGTGAGGTTCGTGATAGACCACATGGTTTAGCAATTTTGCTGATTTTTTTGAAATTTATTTAAGTGAGCTTAAATTTTATTAGAGTGATCCTGTTGGAGCTCTACCATTTGTATAAGTGGATATTTATTTGGCTCAGCTTAAGTTCCTGTTTCCACATCCGTAGGCGAAACCACTTTGAGGCCACACAACTTCTACGGTGAGTTTAATTTGTCAGTGTACTATACTCAACCCTCATAACATTTAATTATTATTACCAAATACTTACACAAGCTCCTTTTTAGGTCTCTTCCTTTCTTTCTTTCTTTTCTTCGATCTATCTTCTTTCTTTGGCTTTATCTCATACATCGATATCTTCATTTCGTTCCTGCATCGACATCATCTACACCCAGTCATCATATCGGATACACCTCTACCTACAAGATATAGTAAGCCACCATCAGTTCTTTTGGAGGGACACACCAGAGCACCCGATTGTAAACAGGTAACCTTCATACCTTACTCTTAACAAGGAATCCACGGGTTTGAGTAGAAAACACATTTGGCGGAAATAACAATTATCTTTATGAAAAAGTATTGTGAGTAGAGTATTTTGCCATACCTACTGAGGAACTTAGTTTCCTGGTGTCTTCACCCTCTGTTGAGGACAACTTGTATATTAGTTAATAACAATTGCACAATCACTAGATTTTGTAAGCCAATGTATGCATACAAGGTAGTTCATAATATAATTCTGTATCCAACCACCCCTAAGGTAAGATTGGATAGTGTAAAACTTTTCTTTTTTATAAATCATCCCATGCTGCTATTAATATTAACCTAAATAATTTGTGAAAGCCAACTTCATATAAATCGTGAGGTACAGCGGAACTACTTTAGGGAGTTTTTAGCGTTACCACTTTTTAGGCAAGGCCTTGTGATTTTTTGAGTAGTCACATAACCACCAACAATATTTTATATTAAACCAACATTACATCTGTATCAGTTTTTTATTTCGAATCCCACCCTGAGATTAACAGGACCTTTTAATCTAGGTAACACCTGTGATGATCCAGTTACGTGTGTGAATTGTAAGGCAACACATTCTGCAAGATCTCGCGAATGTCCTGTATATAAACAAGAAGCTGCCATTCAAGCTATGAAAGTAAAAGAAGACATATCCTACACAGAAGCCAAAAGGAAAGTTAATATCCCAAAACCAATCCCCAACAGCTCTTACGCCAAAGTTACAGCTTCTCCTTCAAAATTAGACTACACTGGTCTTGTCGAGGAACTTGTGCCCAAGATAGTGTCGGCACTGGCTTCTAAGAATGTTTTTAATCCGCCTGTTTCAACGTCTAAACCGCTATTAATGTCCGACCATTCAGAAAAACGTAAAAGGAATGAACCTTCGGAGACTTTCTCACAGTCATCAGGTGATGAAACGTCTCAAAGCTCCCAGGTTACTGACTCTGGGAAAAAAGAGGAAACCGGGATGCCAAAAAGGAAGACCTAGGAAAGTTTCCCAAGCTCTGTGATATTTTACTATTTATTGAGTTATTGTTCTATTTATTCTATTTATATATCACTTATTCATTTAATTGTTTGTTACTCGTCTGCCTGTTTGTTTCTGCTTCATACATAAATATTTTTTTAATTGCAAATGGATCCAATGGAAAATATAGTTCAATGGAATTGTAATGGATGTAAAACGCACTTTTGTGAACTTAAGGCAATTATTCTAGAAAAATCTCCTGCTGTGATTTGTTTACAAGGAACGCATTTCAAGCCAGAAGAGAGCTTCTCACTCAGAGAATATAAATGCTTTCGTACTGATATAGTACCAAGACTACGCGTAAGAAGTGGCGTAGCCATTTTTGTTAAAGACAACATACCAGTTACAAAGCTGAATATATGAAGTAATTTACTGGTTGTAGCTGTTGGAATATCGTTTCCAGTTTAAATGAACATTTGTAACGTCTACTCACCTGATGGAAACTGGAAAATAGAAGATTTCAGAAATTTAATTGCACAAATCCCCTCTCCAGTTTTACTCCTTGGTGACTTTAATTCTTATAATCGTCTGTGGGGTCGTCTAATACTGACACACGTGGTAGAATATTGGAAACGTTTATCGAAGAGCAAGATTTAGTAATCCTTAACACAGGCGAAGGTACGTACCTCAATAGCAGATCACAAACCTTCTCTTCAATTGATCTTACCTTCTGCTCCCCATCTTTGGCTCCAACTATCCAATGGGACATTATGAAAAATCACCACGATACAAATCATCTACCCATAGTCCTAAATTTTGCCCAGCATAATACTTCTCAAAAATTCTCAGAAAAATAGAACTTTCAACGGGCAGACTGGCAATTATACCAAAGGTTAATGACTAATAACATCTTACCTGAAGGTAACGTCGACGATTTGGTAAACAACTTGACAAATGCAATTATAACAGCAGCTAATGCTGCTATACCTAAATCAAGGAATAATCTAAGGCGAAGAATAGTTCCGTGGTGGAATAACGAAGTGCGGGAAGCAGTTGAAGAGAAAAAACGAGCGTTTAACCTCTTTAAGAAACATCCTACTCAAGAAAACATGATACATTTCAAACAATTAAGAGCCAGGTCTAGGAAAATCATACTGCAAAGTAAGAGAAATTCTTGGCAAAACTATGTTTCCTCTATTACATCTGCTACTCCAGTACCACAAATATGGGATAAAATTAGATGCATAAAGGGTCGTAAATTTTCCAGTCAGCCAACAATACTCTTAATAGACAATGAAGAAGTAACTAATATATATAAAATAGCTAACGAACTGGCAGATAATTTTGAACATGTCAGATCATCAATAAATTATGACAATGACTTTGTAAATTTTAAAAATGCATCCGAATCGACTTTAGATTTCTATTCTGGTGACCAACTGTTCTATAATCTGGCCTTCACAAGACAAGAGTTGAATGAAGCTTTATCTAGGTGTAAGTCTTCTAGCCCCGGCCCAGATGAAATAACATACGATCTCATTAAAGGTCTGCCAATATTCGCTAAACAAAATCTTTTAGAACTGTACAATTAAATATGAAAAGAAGGTTGTTATCCTGAACAATGGAGAAAAACTCATGTCATACCACTCCTTAAGCCAGACAAAGATCCTACTCTAGCATCAAGCTATAGACCAATTTCACTAACCTGTTGCTTGGGAAAAATTTTGGAAAAAATGGTCTCGATTCGTCTTACATGGATTCTTGAGTCCAATAATCTCATAAGCCATCATCAGTCAGGATTCCGTAAGGCTCGCTCTGCAATGGACAATCTGGTACATATTGAAGATAGTATACAGAATAGCTTTGCCAATCGAAGTCACCTTGTTGCTATCTTTTTTACCTAGAAAAGGCGTTCGACATGACATGGAATCTTGAAAAAATTGCACAACTAGAAATCTGCCGCGTTTCATAGATACCTTTCTTCAGGATAGATCTCTCAACGTTAAACTCGGAAATGAGCTTTCAGACAGTAGAGTCCTAGAAATCGGAATACCACAGGGTTCAACATTAAGTGTTATACTTTTTTCAGTCGCAGTAAATATTTTAGTCGACTGCGTTCAACACCCTGTGCAGAAATGCATATACGTAGATGATCTAGCCATTTTTTACTCTTCTAAAGATATTGAGACCACAGAGAAAACACTCCAAAACTCAATTAACCACCTAGTCGAAGAAGCAGCAAAACAAGGATTCAAATTTTCCAGTACTAAAACGAGAGCAATCCATTTTTGACGGCTAAGAAAACCTCACAGAAATCCTCATCTAGAAATAATGGGCACTCCTATTGAACTGGTGAATTCTTACAAATTTTTAGGCGTGACTCTGGATAGTAGGCTAAATTGGAATAAGCAAATACAACAAGTCATCTTAAAGTCTAAGAAAGTTTTAAATATCATCAGAGCTCTTTCAAGTTTAAACTGGGGATGCGATCGAGAAATTCTCATAAGGCTTTACAAAACACTAATACTACCCCGTATTGACTATGGAAGCATACTTTTTGGCGGGGCAAGAAAAACAATACTAAAAAAAATTGATTCGCTTCAAGGTACAGCTTTAAAACTAGCCTTGGGTGCTTTCCGTACAACTCCTCTAGAATCTCTAAATTGTGATGCCAGTGTCCTTCCACTTCAGATCAGAAGAAATCAACTGCTTCTAAACTACGCTTTAAATATTTGGTCTCAACCAAATCATCCTAATTATAACTTGATCTACAATGAAGCCAGAAGAACTAACTTTGAAGAAGGCCCGACAATAACAAGGCCCGTTAGCGTACGAATAGCTGAAGCCCTCAACGCTTATAATGTACAACTTCCTAATGTGTTTAGTCGCTATTGTGGCAATAATTCTCCATGGACGATAAAGTTACCAAAAGTAAATATCGAATGTAATTTGTCAAAAAAATCGGAAACAAATCAAATGTTATTTTTATCCAGATTTCGGTCCACCCTAGAGAAATACCCAAACAGCTACGCTATATATACAGACGGTTCCAAATCTAGTCGCGGTGTTGGTAGTGCACTTTATACGTACGGCGAAACCTTCACATGGTCTCTTCCGCTTCTAACAACTGTATTTACAGCAGAATTATTTGCAATTTGGCAAGCGATAAAATATGTAAATGAGACAATCATCAATTCCAAAGTCCTAGTTATCTGCTCAGACTCTCCAAATTCACTGAAGGCCATTCAGAATACCTTTTCCTGTGATCCTCTCATACAAATCATCCTAGCCCTAGTGACAGAACTGCAAAATAAAGGTAAATATATCAATTTTATATGGACTCCCTGTCATTGTGGGATAAAAGGGAATTAACTAGCAGATCAGGCAGCTAGTGAAGCGAGTGGTGAAGAGGTGGAAGAGAATGTACAAATACGATACCAGGACGTGAAGAAATATATAAAAGAACAAGTAAATATACTGTGGCAACAAAACTGGTCTAGAAGTGATATGCGTCTCAAAATTATAAAATCAAATGTGAATAAATGGATCCTACCAACCAGTTTAAAGAGACGAGAACAAGTAGCGATTTCCAGACTACGATTAGGACATACACGAATGACTAACAGTTTTATGCTGTTAGGCACCAGGCAACCAAGGTGTGAAATATGTCATGTATATTTAACTATTAAGCACATACTAGTGGAATGCGTTAAGTACTCGATAGTCCAGCAAACAATAGGTCTTAGTAATGTCATTAAAACATGTTTGAACAATGATATCAGTAACATTAAGAAGCTACTTGATTTTCTACATCAAAGGAAATTGTTAAAACAACTATAAACTAAATGATACACTGAAGACTTTCACCGTTAGTTGAAATAGTTAATGGGCTAATAACCATAGAAGTCGATGCCCTATCTCAAATAATAATAATGATAATAATAATAATAATAATAATAATAATAATAATAATAATAATAATAATAATAATAATAATAATAATAATAATAATAATAAATCTCAGGAATCGTCAGGTGAATCGACATTGCAACACCTTAAACTCTTGTCGCGTTCAAGTTGGTGCTAGAAGGGCTTGTTCGAAAAATGATTTACCTTCTTCCTCGGTTAGCGGTAGGCGCAGCGTGACACCGAGTAGGGCTACTGCGAACCACACTCAGGGGGAAAACAACATCGATCCTCCGCCACCGGCTTCTGATGTTTCTGGAGTGACGCAAGTCGGCACATCTACGACCACAAAAGCTGGAAAGCCCAGGAAGCGCATGAAGTGGACTATCGAGCTAAACTCATTCATTATGCGCTCCTACTTTAAAATCACCAAGATGGAAACTGATATGACGACATACAGATACGCCCTCCACCGTGCATTCATTGAACATTTTCCAGAATTTCACCATCTCACGGAACAGCGTATTGCTGACCAACGTCGAAGTATTGTGAGAAACAATCTACTACCCGGTCCGACGTTGCAACAAATTCGAGGTGAAGTCCTTCTTGACCTTCAAGATGGAGAGAATGACATAATTACCGATCAGGATACACATAAATCGGAGAATGCACAAGGAGACCACAATGGCGTTGAGAAAATAAACAATGATTGCGACAAAACCACCGATAATGACTATAATACCCAACTTTGTAAAGCACTAGCGGAATTTAATGGCACCAACCCAATACACCGGCCAAAACTACCCAAGCTTCGAACCAATAAGAGCACTAACAGCATACTAGCAGCTGTGAACTTACTACTGCAGAACCATGCTAAAGACTGCGAAGCGCTGGAACAACTTCACACTCTCATCTATTGTGGAGCGGTAGCAGTGCTTCGAAGTCACAATCAACAAATCCAATCCCCAAAGAACAATCGGGGTAAAGACTACAAACAGCTCAAGCCTTGGTGGCAACGCCGGCTGGAAAAGTCCATTGATGACATCAGAAGGGAATTGGGGCAGCTAACAGAGTTTAAAAACAACTTGAAACCGTCTAGGCGCTTAACAAACAGAGTGAGAAAGATCTATCGAAAAATCAAAACTTTTACAGGTCACCCACAACATAAACAACATGTATGTGAATATATGGATTTACTCAGGCAAAAGTTAAAAGCAAAATCCAAACGTTTGTCACGATATGTCAAGTGCACGAAAAGGAAACAACAAAACTACTTATTCAATAACAATCAGAAGTTATTTTACAGGCAACTAAGCGGTACAGTAAACAATCACAACCAAAGTCTTCCAAATAAAGATGAGCTAACGGAGTACTGGTCTTCTTTATGGTCGAACCCTATCGAACATAAATCCAACGCTCACTGGATAAGAACTGAGGAGGAAAAAATAAACATTGAACCAATGCCTTTCGTTAACTTGACAACAAGCGAGGTAACCGAAGCTATAAAGAGCACCAGTAGTTGGAAGACACCAGGAGTTGACAATGTCCAAAACTTTTGGTATAAGAAGTTTGACAGTCTGCATGAAGCAATAGCAAGATCATTTACACATATTCTGCAACATCCAGAAGATACACCACCATTTCTGACACTGGGTTCGACCCACTTGCTTCCCAAAACGCATCAAACTCACGATCCTACGTAGTATAGACCTATAACATGCCTTCCAACTATATATAAAATATTAACGTCTTGCATTACTAACCGTATTTACAGACATGCGGATAATAACAACATCTTGTCGGAAGAACAGAAAGGGTGCAGATGAGATCACCAAGGCTGCAAAGAACAACTCATCATCGATTCGGTAATACTAAAACAGGCGCAGAAGGAACAGCGCAACATCTACACGGCTTTCGTAGATTATAGGAAAGCATTTGATAGCGTTCCACATTCCTGGCTTGTTAAAGTTTTGCAAATTTACAAAGTACACCATAGCTAACATTGATTACCTACGCAGGCACAATCAACTTTGCAACATCATCCATCAGAAGTTGGCCAACAAATTTGGATTAGTTAACACCTACACGCCTTATTACAAGTACCATCCGCATGCAGTTCTAGAGAATGCTGATTTTAGACTATACTACGATAGGTCAATTATCACCGATAGACGGGTGACGAATAACCGGCCTGATATTGTGGTTGTGGATAAAAACGCTAACTCGGTTCTCCTAGTGGATGTTGCTGTACCCAATAACAATAATATTTTAGACAAATACAACGAGAAAATTGCAAAATACACCGATCTTGCAATTGAGGTAGGTCAGATGTGGCAGGCAGAGAAAGTAGAGGTGGTGCCGGTCATCGTTTCATCTACGGGACTAATCCCCAAAACTCTACAAGACAGCCTCACTAAACTAGGTCTTCACAAAAACACATACATCGATCTGCAGAAGGCTGCAATTTTGAATACTTGTCACACTGTCCGTAAATTTCTAAATATGTAACTGCTGTGCCTAATCCCATTTGCGTTTACACACGCTCGGGATAGGTGAACATTACCAGCAAGAGCTGAGCAAGAGTACACTTGAATTGGAAATAATAATAATAATAATATTAATAATAATAATAATAATAATAATAATAATAAAAAAACAGGCGCAGAAGGAACAGCGCAACATCTACACGGCTTTCGTAGATTATAGGAAAGCATTTGATAGCGTTCCACATTCCTGGCTTGTTAAAGTTTTGCAAATTTACAAAGTACACCCCATTTTTGTTACTTTTCTTGAATCATCGATGAAGCACTGGCGAACGAACCTTCATTTACAAATAAATGGTCAATATCTCGAAACTGATGAAATTTCTATCAGTAGGGGAATCTTCCAGGGCGACTCCCTGAGTCCACTTTGGTTTTGTTTGGCAATGAATCCACTTTCCAAGCTACTTAACGATACGGATTACGGCTTTAAAATCAAAGCCAACAGGAACACTAGCTGCACTGTTTCCCACCTTTTATACATGGATGACATCAAAATATACGCATCAAACCAGCGTCAAATTCAACATTTACTTAATATCACTGAAAAGTTTTCCAGTGATATACAAATGGGATTTGGATTAGACAAGTGCAAAACCTTGAATATCGAGAAGGGTAAAATCGTTAACGGAGATGTGTTACTACCTAATGGGAACATTATAAATGCCATGCAAAATGGTGAAACCTACAAATATCTAGGATTTCAGCAAGCTAAGCTACTAGACCAGAAGCAAGCAAAAACCAAAATTCGAGGACAGTTCACTCAAAGGATAACTGCTTTATTGAAATCCCAGTTGAATGCAGGAAATCTTGCCAAAGCAATTAACACCTACGCCATACCGGTCCTGACATACTCATTTGGAATTCTGAAGTGGACAAAAACAGAACTGGAAGATATCCAAAGAACAACGCGAACCATGATGACCAAACACAAATGTCACCACCCGACATCATCAGTTATTAGGACCACTCTACCAAGAAAAGAGGGAGGGAGAGCTCTAACGGACATAGTTAATTTACATTACAAACAAATATCCCAACTCCAAAAATTCTTCATTGGCAAGGCTCAAACATCTAAATTGCATGAGCTGGTCGCGAAAGCAGATAAAAACTATTCCCCCTTAGATCTTGTAAACCCTGATAATAAACTTGAAATCGTTACAGACTCTGACAAACAGGCGGAGTGGGCCCAGAAAGCGCTTCATGGTCGACATCATCACGACCTCAATCAACCATATATCGACAAGGAAGCATCAAATAAGTGGCTCTCTGATGGAACATTGTTTCCAGAAACAGAAGGATTTATGATGGCGATCCAAGACCAAGTTATTAATACCAACAATTACAAGAAATTTGTTATAAGAGATCCAAACATCGTGTCGGACAAGTGCAGAAGGTGTCAACAAACAACAGAGACGATACAACACATTACGTCGGGATGTTCAGCCATAGCTAACATTGATTACCTACGCAGGCACAACCAACTGTGCAACATCATTCATCAGAAGTTGGCCAACAAATTTGGATTAGTTAACACTTACACGCCTTATTACAAGTACCATCCTCATGCAGTTCTAGAGAATGCTGATTTTAGACTATACTACGATAGGTCAATTATCACCGATAGACGGGTGACGAATAACCGGCCTGATATTGTAGTTGTGGATAAAAAAGCTAACTCGGTTCTTCTAGTGGATGTTGCTGTACCCAATAACAACAATATGTTAGACAAATACAACGAGAAAATTGCAAAATACACCGATCTTGCAATTGAGGTAGGACAGATGTGGCATGCAGAGAGGGTAGAGGTGGTGCCGGTCATCGTTTCATCTACGGGACTAATCCCCAAAACTCTACAAGACAGCCTCACCAAACTAGGTCTTCACAAAAACACATACATCGATCTGCAGAAGGCTGCAATTTTGAATACTTGTCACACTGTCCGTAAATTTCTAAATATGTAACTGCTGTGCCTAATCCCATTTGCGTTTACACACGCTTGGGATAGGTGAACATTACCAGCAAGAGCTGAGCAAGAGTACACTTGAGTTGGAAATAATAATAATAATAATAATAATAATAATAATAATAATAATAATAATAATAATAATAATAATAATAATAATAATAATAATAATAATAATAATAATAATAATAATAATAATAATAATAATAATAATAATAATAACTATTCCCCCTTAGATCTTGTAAACCCTGATAAAAAACTTGAAATCGTTACAGACTCTGACAAACAGGCGGAGTGGGCCCAGAAAGCGCTTCATGGTCGACATCATCACGACCTCAATCAACCATATATCGACAAGGAAGCATCAAATAAGTGGCTCTCTGATGGAACATTGTTTCCAGAAACAGAAGGATTTATGATGGCGATCCAAGACCAAGTTATTAATACCAACAATTACAAGAAATTTGTTATAAGAGATCCAAACATCGTGTCGGACAAGTGCAGAAGGTGTCAACAAACAACAGAGACGATACAACACATTACGTCGGGATGTTCAGCCATAGCTAACATTGATTACCTTCGCAGGCACAACCAACTGTGCAACATCATTCATCAGAAGTTGGCCAACAAATTTGGATTAGTTAACACCTACACGCCTTATTACAAGTACCATCCTCATGCAGTTCTAGAGAATGCTGATTTTAGACTATACTACGATAGGTCAATTATCACCGATAGACGGGTGACGAATAACCGGCCTGATATTGTAGTTGTGGATAAAAAAGCTAACTCGGTTATTCTAGTGGATGTTGCTGTACCCAATAACAACAATATGTTAGACAAATACAACGAGAAAATTGCAAAATACACCGATCTTGCAATTGAGGTAGGACAGATGTGGCATGCAGAGAAAGTAGAGGTGGTGCCGGTCATTGTTTCATCTACGGGACTAATCCCCAAAACTCTACAAGACAGCCTCACCAAACTGGGTCTTCACAAAAACACATACATCGATCTGCAGAAGGCTGCAATTTTGAATACTTGTCACACTGTCCGTAAATTTCTAAATATGTAACTGCTGTGCCTAGTCCCGTTTGCGTTTACACACGCTCGGGATAGGTGAACATTACCAGCAAGAGCTGAGCAAGAGTACACTTGAGTTGGAAATAATAATAATAATAATAATAATAATAATAATAATAATAATAATAATAATAATAATAATAATAATAATAATAATCTATCCGTAGGGGGATCTTCCAGGGCGACTCCCTGAGTCCACTTTGGTTTTGTTTGGCAATGAATCCACTTTCCAAGCTACTTAACGATACGGATTACGGCTTTAAAATCAAAGCCAACAGGAACACTAGCTGCACTGTTTCCCACCTTTTATATATGGATGACATCAAAATATACGCATCAAACCAGCGTCAAATTCAACATTTACTTAATATCACTGAAAATTTTTCCAGTGATATACAAATGGGATTTGGATTAGACAAGTGCAAAACCTTGAATATCGAGAAGGGTAAAATCGTTAACGGAGATGTGTTACTACCTAATGGGAACATTATGAATGCCATGCAAAATGGTGAAACCTACAAATATCTAGGATTTCAGCAAGCTAAGCTACTAGACCAGAAGCAAGCAAAAACCAAAATTCGAGGACAGTTCACTCAAAGGATAACTGCTTTATTGAAATCCCAGTTGAACGCAGGAAATCTTGCCAAAGCAATTAACACCTACGCCATACCGGTCCTGACATACTCATTTGGAATTCTGAAGTGGACAAAAACAGAACTGGAAGATATTCAAAGAACAACGCGAACCATGATGACCAAACACAAATGTCACCACCCGACATCATCAGTTATTAGGACCACACTACCAAGAAAAGAGGGAGGGAGAGCTCTAACGGACATAGTTAATTTACATTACAAACAAATATCTAAACTCCAACAGTTCTTCATTGGCAAGGCTCAAACATCTAAATTGCATGAGCTGGTCGCGAAAGCAGATAAAAACTATTCCCCCTTAGATCTTGTAAACCCTGATAATAAACTTGAAATCGTTACAGACTCTGACAAACAGGCGGAGTGGGCCCAGAAAGCGCTTCATGGTCGACATCATCACGACCTCAATCGACCATATATCGACAAGGAAGCATCAAATAAGTGGCTCTCTGATGGAACATTGTTTCCGGAAACAGAAGGATTTATGATGGCGATCCAGGACCAAGTAATTAATACCAATAATTACAAGAAATTTGTTATAGGAGATCCAAACATCGTGTCGGACAAGTGCAGAAGGTGTCAACAAACAACAGAGACGATACAACACATTACGTCGGGATGTTCAGCCATAGCTAACATTGATTACCTACGCAGGCACAACCAACTGTGCAACATCATTCATCAGAAGTTGGCCAACAAATTTGGATTAGTTAACACTTACACGACTTATTACAAGTACCATCCTCATGCAGTTCTAGAGAATGCTGATTTTAGACTATACTACGATAGGTCAATTATCACCGATAGACGGGTGACGAATAACCGGCCTGATATTGTAGTTGTGGATAAAAAAGCTAACTCGGTTCTTCTAGTGGATGTTGCTGTACCCAATAACAACAATATGTTAGACAAATACAACGAGAAAATTGCAAAATACACCGATCTTGCAATTGAGGTAGGACAGATGTGGCATGCAGAGAGGGTAGAGGTGGTGCCGGTCATCGTTTCATCTACGGGACTAATCCCCAAAACTCTACAAGACAGCCTCACCAAACTAGGTCTTCACAAAAACACATACATCGATCTGCAGAAGGCTGCAATTTTGAATACTTGTCACACTGTCCGTAAATTTCTAAATATGTAACTGCTGTGCCTAATCCCATTTGCGTTTACAAACGCTCGGGATAGGTGAACATTACCAGCAAAAGCTGAGCAAGAGTACACTTGAATTGGAAATAATAATAATAATAATAATAATAATAATAATAATAATAATAATAATAATAATAATAATAATAATAATAATAATAATAATATCTCAACTCCAAAAATTCTTCATTGGCAAGGCTCAAACATCTAAATTGCATGAGCTGGTCGCGAAAGCAGATAAAAACTATTCCCCCTTAGATCTTGTAAACCCTGATAATAAACTTGAAATCGTTACAGACTCTGACAAACAGGCAGAGTGGGCCCAGAAAGCGCTCCATGGTCGACATCATCACGACCTAAATCAACCATATATTGACAAGGAAGCATCAAATAAGTGGCTCTCTGATGGATCATTGTTTCCAGAAACAGAAGGATTTATGATGGCGATCCAAGACCAAGTAATTAATACCAATAATTACAAGAAATTTATTATAAGAGATCCAAATATCGTGTCGGACAAGTGCAGAAGGTGTCAACAAACAACAGAGACGATACAACACATTACGTCGGGATGTTCAGCCATAGCTAACATTGATTACCTACGCAGGCACAATCAACTGTGCAACATCATTCATCAGAAGTTGGCCAACAAATTTGGATTAGTTAACACCTACACGCCTTATTACAAGTACCATCCGCATGCAGTTCTAGAGAATGCTGATTTTAGACTATACTACGATAGGTCAATTATCACCGATAGACGGGTGACGAATAACCGGCCTGATATTGTAGTTGTGGATAAAAAAGCTAACTCGGTTCTTCTAGTTGATGTTGCTGTACCCAATAACAACAATATGTTAGACAAATACAACGAGAAAATTGCAAAATACACCGATCTTGCTATTGAGGTAGGACAAATGTGGCATGCAGAGAAAGTAGAGGTGGTGCTGGTCATCGTTTCATCTACGGGACTAATCCCCGAAACTCTACAAGACAGCCTCACCAAACTAGGTCTTCACAAAAACACATACATCGATCTGCAGAAGGCTGCAATTTTGAATACTTGTCACACTGTCCGTAAATTTCTAAATGTGTAACTGCTGTGCCTAATCCCATTTGCGTTTACAAACGCTCGGGATAGGTGAACATTACCAGCAAAAGCTGAGCAAGAGTACACTTGAATTGGAAATAATAATAATAATAATAATAATAATAATAATAATAATAATAATAATAATAATCGCGAAAGCAGATAAAAACTATTCCCCCTTAGATCTTGTAAACCCTGATCATAAACTTGAAATCGTTACAGACTCTGACAAACAGGCAGAGTGGGCCCAGAAAGCGCTCCATGGTCGACATCATCACGACCTCAATCAACCATATATCGACAAGGAAGCATCAAATAAGTGGCTCTCTGATGGAACATTGTTTCCAGAAACAGAAGGATTTATGATGGCGATCCAAGACCAAGTAATTAATACCAAAAATTACAAGAAATTTGTTATGAGAGATCCAAACATCGTGTCGGACAAGTGCAGAAGGTGTCAACAAACAACAGAGACGATACAGCACATTACGTCGGGATGTTCAGCCATAGCTAACATTGATTACCTACTCAGGCACAATCAACTTTGCAACATCATCCATCAGAAGTTGGCCAACAAATTTGGATTAGTTAACACCTACACGCCTTATTACAAGTACCATCCGCATGCAGTTCTAGAGAATGCTGATTTTAGACTATACTACGATAGGTCAATTATCACCGATAGACGGGTGACGAATAACCGGCCTGATATTGTGGTTGTGGATAAAAAAGCTAACTCGGTTCTGCTGGTGGATGTTGCTGTACCCAATAACAACAATATGTTAGACAAATACAACGAGAAAATTGCAAAATACACCGATCTTGCAATTGAGGTAGGACAAATGTGGCATGCAGAGAAAGTAGAGGTGGTGCCGGTCATCGTTTCATCTACGGGACTAATCCCCAAAACTCTACAAGACAGCCTCACTAAACTAGGTCTTCACAAAAACACATACATCGATCTGCAGAAGGCTGCAATTTTGAATACTTGTCACACTGTCCGTAAATTTCTAAATATGTAACTGCTGTGCCTAATCCCATTTGCGTTTACAAACGCTCGGGATAGGTGGACATTACCAGCAAAAGCTGAGCAAGAGTACACTTGAATTGATAATAATAATAATAATAATAATAATAATAATAATAATAATAATAATAATAATAATAATAATAATAATAATAATAATAATAATAATAATAATAATAATAATAATAATAATAATAATAATAATAATAATAATAATAATAATAATAATAATAATAATAATAATAATAATAATAATAATAATAATAATAATAATAATAATAAACAGGCGCAGAAGGAACAGCGCAACATCTACACGGCTTTCGTAGATTATAGGAAAGCATTTGATAGCGTTCCACATTCCTGGCTTGTTAAAGTTTTGCAAATTTACAAAGTACACCCCATTCTTGTTACTTTCCTTGAATCATCGATGAAACACTGGCGAACGAACCTTCATTTACAAATAAATGGTCAATACCTCGAAACTGATGAAATTTCTATCCGTAGGGGGATCTTCCAGGGCGACTCCCTGAGTCCACTTTGGTTTTGTTTGGCAATGAATCCACTTTCCAAGCTACTTAACGATACGGATTACGGCTTTAAAATCAAAGCCAACAGGAACACTAGCTGCACTGTTTCCCACCTCTTATACATGGATGACATCAAAATATACGCATCAAACCAGCGTCAAATTCAACATTTACTTAATATTACTGAAAAATTTTCCAGTGATATACAAATGGGATTTGGATTAGACAAGTGCAAAACCTTGAATATCGAGAAGGGTAAAATCGTTAACGGAGATGTGTTACTACCTAATGGGAACATTATAAATGCCATGCAAAATGGTGAAACCTACAAATATCTAGGATTTCAGCAAGCTAAGCTACTAGACCAGAAGCAAGCAAAAACCAAAATTCGAGGACAGTTCATTCAAAGGATAACTGCTTTATTGAAATCCCAGTTGAACGCAGGAAATCTTGCCAAAGCAATTAACACCTACGCCATACCGGCCCTGACATACTCATTTGGAATTCTGAAGTGGACAAAAACAGAACTGGAAGATATCCAAAGAACAACGCGAACCATGATGACCAAACACAAATGTCACCACCCGACATCATCAGTTATTAGGACCACTCTACCAAGAAAAGAGGGAGGGAGAGCTCTAACGGACATAGTTAATTTACATTACAAACAAATATCCCAACTCCAAAAATTCTTCATTGGCAAGGCTCAAACATCTAAATTGCATGAGCTGGTCGCGAAAGCAGATAAAAACTATTCCCCCTTAGATCTTGTAAACCCTGATAATCAACTTGAAATCGTTACAGACTCTGACAAACAGGCAGAGTGGGCCCAGAAAGCGCTCCATGGTCGACATCATCACGACCTCAATCAACCCTATATCGACAAGGAAGCATCAAATAAGTGGCTCTCTGATGGAACATTGTTTCCAGAAACAGAAGGATTTATGATGGCGATCCAAGACCAAGTAATTAATACCAATAATTACAAGAAATTTGTTATACGAGATCCAAACATCGTGTCGGACAAGTGCAGAAGGTGTCAACAAACAACAGAGACGATACAACACATTACGTCGGGATGTTCAGCAATAGCTAACATTGATTACCTACGCAGACACAATCAACTTTGCAACATCATCCATCAGAAGCTGGCCAACAAATTTGGATTAGTTAACACTTACACGCCTTATTACAAGTACCATCCGCATGCAGTTCTAGAGAATGCTGATTTTAGACTATACTACGATAGGTCAATTATCACCGATAGACGGGTGACGAATAACCGGCCTGATATTGTGGTTGTGGATAAAAAAGCTAACTCGGTTCTCCTGGTGGATGTTGCTGTACCCAATAACAACAATATTTTAGACAAATACAACGAAAAAATTGCAAAATACACCGATCTTGCAATTGAGGTAGGACAGATGTGGCATGCAGAGAAAGTAGAGGTGGTGCCGGTCATCGTTTCATCTACGGGACTAATCCCCAAAACTCTACAAGACAGCCTCACCAAACTAGGTCTTCACAAAAACACATACATCGATCTGCAGAAGGCTGCAATTTTGAATACTTGTCACACTGTCCGTAAATTTCTAAATATGTAACTGCTCTGCCTAATCCCATTTGCGTTTACAAACGCTCGGGATAGGTGAACATTACCAGCAAGAGCTGAGCAAGAGTACACTTGAGTTGGAAATAATAATAATAATAATAATAATAATAATAATAATAATAATAATAATAATAATAATAATAATAATAATAATAATAATAATAATAATAATAATAATAATAATAATAATAATAATAATAATAATAATAATAATAATAATAATAATAATAATAATAATAATAATAATAATAATAATAATAATAATAATACCATACCATACCATTTATTGACCAAATATAATATATTTACATACGAAAGTACGTCTAGGTCCTAAATATATGAAAACACAGTATACAAACATGTATCTATAGGTCGTTTACACAATAACTAAAAATTATATTGAAATGTTTAAAAAATTTTTGAAAAATTGACTTACAGTACTTTAAAATACAATTACAAAATAACATAGAACACGTATGCTATATAAAATTTTGACTGGATGATCCACACATTAAATCTTTACAAAAATAATGAAATAAAATAATAAACATTAAAAGTGGTAACACATGAATTGCTGAATAGAATAAAAACAATGTTTCAGTAAAAACTCCTTGACTTTACGTACAAATAAATTGATTGACATATTTACAATATTTTCCCCATCCAATATATATATTATTTTGTTGTATATACCCACATCAAGCTTATTACGTTTAGTGGTTTCAATCCTAGATATCTCAACAACTAAGTTGTTGGCAGACCTAGTAGAGTAATTATGTAAATTCGAGTGAGTCATAAATTTTTCACGATGCTGATGAATGAATTTTGCTACTTCAAAGATATACATACAAGGTAAAGGTAGAACTTTGTACTTTGAAAACAGGGGTTTACAATGCGCATCCCACTTTGCACCATCAATGATTCGCAAAGCAGATTTTTGCAGTCGGAATGCTGCTTCAGCTCCAGCTGCATTGCCCCATAATAATATACCATAACTTAGGTGGGAATGAACAATTGCAAAGTACACAGTACTTAGAATATTGGACGATAAAGATGATCTTAGTTGTCGTAGTGCAAAAAAAATAAAAATAATAATAATAATAATAATAATAATAATAATAATAATAATAATAATAATAATAATAATAATAATAATAATAATAATAATAATAATAATAATAATAATAATAATAATAATAATAATAATAATAATAATAATAATAATAATAATAGGATAGGATAGGATAGTTTATTGACCTCAAATACAATGTTTAGTACATACAGTCATAAATACATAAAGTAAAAATCAAATATAAAATACGATACATCAATACGATACATTACATTCATGTGAGTAAAATTAAAATAAATATAAATATAAACATTAAAACACAAATAGGACAAAATATTTTACAGAGAACAGCTCATTAAATAAAAACTATGAAAGTAGGAAACTGAAACATGCTTATCAAGAGTTATTGCAAAAAGTAATAAAATCATTCACACTATAAAAACAATGTTGCAGCAGAAAACGTTTCACTAATTTGCTGAAAGCACACTTATTTAACTGTCCAACCACTTTTTCCTTATAATATTTTTGAAATACATTATATAAATTAAAATCTATTCGATTGTTTTGCGATAAGCAGATTCTTGATCTCGACGGTACAAGAGAGGTTGCATTCCGTGTATTATAATTATGAATATCCGCATGGGATACCAGCGAATCGATATTGAGATGAATACTCATCAGAGACTCATAAATGAATATACAAGGAAGCGGAAGGATTTGGAGCTTCTTAAACAGTTTCTGGCATGGGTCGCCATATTGAACATTTGCGATGATACGAACAGCCATTTTTTGTAATGAAAAAACTTTTGAAGCATTTGCTGCTCCGCCCCACAGTATAATACCATAGTTAAGATGACTATGAACGAGTGCAAAATAAACTACTCGAAGAATATTATGACTCAAACAATTTCTAATCTGCTTTAGAGCGAATATTTGCGATGAGATCTTTGAGCATAAGCAATCTATATGAGACGCCCAAGTTAACCGTGAATCTAAAGTTATTCCAAGCAGTTTTACTGGTTCAGAAGCTGGAATAAACTTGCTGGATGTAAAACGAATGTTCTGGGTTTTTGTTTCATTCAGCTTGAGTTGATTACTGTTGAACCAAGATTTTATACTCGACATGCAAGCTTTTGCAAAGTTCCCCTCATCTTTAACCAACGTTGTGGTATCATCAGCAAATAGAACACAACGAGCTTCTCCCAGGGAACTTGGTAAATCGTTTACGTATATAACAAATAATAATGGTCCTAATACAGATCCTTGGGGAACTCCTCTTGAGACCGGAGTCAATTTTGATTCAACATTATCGAAACTTACGTATTGAGACCTGCCTGTTAGATACGAACTGAATAATCTTAGTACATTACCCCTAACACCGTAATATTCTAACTTATCTAAAAGGTATTCAATGTTAACACAGTCAAAAGCCTTAGTGAGATCATACAACGTTGCAAATGTATCATATCTCTCATCAAAGCTTTCAACCACGTTTTCAACAATATTGACTACTGCCTTAATTGTGGACATGTTTTTCCGAAAGCCAAACTGAGAAGGTGACAATAATTTTTTATGTTCTAAAAATGAAACAAGTTTATCTTTAATTAGAATTTCAAAAATTTTACCCACTATTGGTACAATTGCAATTGGCCTGAAGTTATCAGGGTTATTCAAATCTCCCTTTTTATGTATGGGTATAATTTTGGTTATTTTTAATGCTTCAGGCCAGCAGCCCTCCAATAAACATTTATTAAAAAGTATTTCTAATGGTCCAACAAGTGCTTCAAACGAGGCTTTCATCATATGGCTATTCAGCCCATAAAAATCTAAGCAAGTTGAATTTTTTAAACTTGACATTGCCAGTCTGATATCAGATTTCAAAATAGGACTGATAAAAAATGAACCAGAAGGTTTCGAAACATTACGTAGATATTCAAGTGGATGAATGGATTCGTCAGTAATACTCATAGTGATTTTATCTGCTATAGTAACAAAAAATGTATTCAAGTCAGCCGAAGTCAATTCTGTAGCAACATTACCATGAGTTTTAGTATTTTTTTCAGAATTTACTATGTTCCATATAGTTTTGCTTTTATTATCAGATTCATGTATCTTACCAGTATAAAAGACACGTTTTTGTTTTTTTATAGCCTTTTTATAATTTTTACGAGCATTACGGTATTTAATCCAATCAGTAAAAGTATTAGTGTTTTTACGTGTAACGTTAAGTTTAAAAACTTCTCTTTTCATTCCACGAAGAGTATCATTGAACCATTCACACTTACGCATTTTTTGTTTAAATTTTGTTACGGGAAAACACATGTCCACATTTAATGCTAATACACTCATTAGCTTATGGGCTATTACATTTGGATCACAATTTTTCAAATTCAGATCATGCCAATCAATATCACATAGTTTGTTAGAGAAATTACTGATTCTTTTGTTGTTAACTAATCTTTTGTTTGCTAATTTGCTACTAGTCATTGTGGTTGAATTCCCGATTTTAAGGAAAATACCAGTATGATCAGCTAAACTTGGATCATAAATTCCATTGGAAATCACTTCCGGACTCATATTGGAAAGGATATTATCCAAGCATGATCTAGTTGTTGGCGTGATTCTTGTTGGATCATTTATATAATGTCTAAAGCCATACATTTTCATGATATTGTGAAGATCCTTCACATGTTCAGTATTAATACCCAGTTCCACATTAATATCCCCCAATATATTGATATTTTTATAAATTTTTGAGAAAGTATACAACAAATCATGAAACTTATCTTTAAAAATTTTAATATCACCATTTGATGATGACCTGTAGACTGTTACTATTAACGTATTTTGGTTAGTTAATTCAATACCACAGAACTCAGCATGAACGGGCATACAAAATTTAGAGCAATCAACTTTTCTTACCATAAGTTTTCCATTACTAAAAATTGCAACACCTCCGTGTTGTTTCTTGTCGCGACAAAAGGATGATTCTAGTTTAAAATTGTTTATATTAATCATTTTTAGTTTATCATTGGTGAGCCAATGCTCAGAAACACAAAAAATGTCAACAGTAAAGTCTTCAAGAATCAAATGTATCTCATCAATCTTATTAGCCAAACTCTGTACATTGATATGTAATACTGAAACAACTATTCTATTATCTAATAGGTCTAAAGAAACGTTGAAACTGCCACTATCTTTCGGTTGAATTGAATTTTCTTGACGGAAAAAAACCAGAAGGCCACACCTCAGATTTTAAAATATTTTGTGATTCATCAGCTGGTAGAGATATTTTGAATGAAGTATAGTCATTTGGATAGCGAGAGTTCAATTTTAACACTTTCACATTGGCAGAGAATTGACAAAGATGCTTTGTTAGCTCTTCTTCTGAAGTGTCGGTGGAAAATTTAGAAGCATGGTAGTGATAGGACTTCTTATTTATAACAGCTGCGGTTAACTTACAGTCCTCAGCATTATTGAGAGACCCCACTAATAAATTTCTTGTTTTATTCGTCGGTTTTCTCAAATAATTAGGTATCAACTTTTTATTAACTGGATGCTCCTTCACGTTTATAATTGTATCACAAATATTCTGAGCTGTCGCGTTTTGTACAGCACCAGCTACTGCAGCCGCAGATATGTTGAAATGGGAATTTTTCGAGGCCGGTTGCTTAGTGGATATATCCATGTTTATTGCAGGAATGTTCGATATCGCTGGGTGGCTCGATGAATCATTCAACTGCTTAACTTGTTTCAATAGAGCAATCTGCTCTGTGAGTGCATGAATAGCAATTTTCTGGTTTTCAATGATCAAATCTTTATCTTTAATAATTTTTTCAAGAAAACCAACTTTAAGACTATCATTATTATTGGTGTTTTCATGTTCACCAACTGATACTACATTTTCAATTGGCATATCTTTCTCTGCAGAAACATCGTTGCAACAAATAGTAGTGTCTTTATTCAACAGTTTTATCTTTAGATAAGCTAAACAACATTTGTGAGAAAGTCTACCACATCTTATACACGTAATACCAGTAGTTACAATTTTATTACACCTTAAACAAGGTAAATCATTATTATTATATTATTAATAATAATAATAATAATAATAATAATAATAATAATAATAATAATAATAATAATAATAATAATAATAATAATAATAATAATAATAATAATAATAATAATAATAATAATAATAATAATAATAATAATAATAATAATAATAATAATAATAATAATAATAATAATAATAATAATAATAATAATAATAATAATAATAATAATAATAATAATAATCAGGACACGACGGTCTCCATGTAAGGAGCGGTACTCCGACAGCGTCTGTTCTCCATGTAAGGAGCGGCTGAATCAGCACCTGGCAGTAGGTCTAAAATGCGACAATCACGATGTCGAATTGTAAAACTAGATTACCCCAGGTGGGTAGAGCTAAATGCTCAGAATCCCACACTGCTAGTGTACCTAGTACATCGGCTGTCTGCTCCACGGATTCTGGGAGAGCAATAATTCGATTGTAAATTCCGGGACCTTAAATCTCAGGAATCGTCAAGTGAATCGACATTGCAACACCTTAAACTCTTGTCGCTTTCAAGTTGGTGCTAGAAGGGCTTGTTCGAAAAATGATTTACCTTCTTCCTCGGTTAGCGGTAGGCGCAGCGTGACACCGAGTAGGGCTACTGCGAACCACACTCAGGGGGAAAACAACATCGATCCTCCGCCACCGGCTTCTGATGTTTCTGGAGTGACGCAAGTCGGCACATCTACGACCACAAAAGCCGGAAAGCCCAGGAAGCGCATGAAGTGGACTATCGAGCTAAACTCATTCATTATGCGCTCCTACTTTAAAATCACCAAGATGGAAACTGATATGACGACATACAGATACGCCCTCCACCGTGCATTCATTGAACATTTTCCAGAATTTCACCATCTCACGGAACAGCGTATTGCTAACCAACGTCGAAGTATTGTGAAAAACAATCTACTACCCGGTCCGACGTTGCAACAAATTCGAGGTGAAGTCCTTCTTGACCTTCAAGATGGAGAGAATGACATAATTACCGATCAGGATACACATAAATCGGAGAATGCACAAGGAGACCACAATGGCGTTGAGGAAATAAACAATGATTGCGACAAAACCACCGATAATGACTATAATACCGAACTTTGTAAAGCACTAGCGGAATTTAATGGCACCAACCCAATACACCGGCCAAAACTACCCAAGCTTCGAACAAATAAGAGCACTAACAGCATACTAGCAGCTGTGAACTTACTACTGCAGGACTATGCTAAAGACTGCGAAGCGCTGGAACAACTTCACACTCTCATCTATTGTGGAGCGGTAGCAGTGATTCGAAGTCACAATCAACAGATCCAATCCCCTAAGAACAATCGAGGTAAAGACTACAAACAGCTCAAGCCTTGGTGGCAACGCCGGCTGGAAAAGTCCATTGATGACATCAGAAGGGAATTGGGGCAGCTTACAGAATTTAAAAACAACTTGAAACCGTCTAGGCGCTTAACAAACAGAGTGAGGAAGATCTATCGAAGAATCAACACTTATACAGGTCACCCACAACATAAACAACATGTATGTGAATATATCGATTCACTCAGGCAAAAGTTAAAGGCAAAATCAAAACGTTTGTCACGATATGTCAAGTGCACGAAAAGGAAACAACAGAACTACTTATTCAATAACAATCAGAAGTTATTTTACAGGCAACTAAGCGGTACTGTAAACAATCACAACCAAAGTCTCCCAGATAAAGATGAGCTAACGGAGTACTGGTCTTCTTTATGGTCGAACCCTATCGAACATAAATCCAACGCTCACTGGATAAGAACTGAGGAGGAAAAAATTAACATTGAACCAATGCCTTTCGTTAACTTGACAACAAGCGAGGTAACCGAAGCTATAAAGAGCACCAGTAGTTGGAAGACACCAGGAGTTGACAATGTCCAAAACTTCTGGTATAAGAAGTTTGACAGTCTGCATGAAGCAATGGCAAGATCATTTACACATATTCTGCAGCATCCAGAAGATACACCACCATTTCTGACACTGGGTTCGACCCACTTGCTTCCCAAAACGCATCAAACTCACGATCCTACGCAGTATAGACCTATAACATGCCTTCCAACTATATATAAAATATTAACGTCTTGCATTACTAACCGTATTTACAGACATGCCGATCAAAACAACATCTTGTCGGAAGAACAAAAAGGGTGCAGACGAGATCACCAAGGCTGCAAAGAGCAACTCATCATCGATTCGGTAATACTAAAACAGGCGCAGAAGGAACAGCGCAACATCTACACGGCTTTCGTAGATTATAGGAAAGCATTTGATAGCGTTCCACATTCCTGGCTTGTTAAAGTTTTGCAAATTTACAAAGTACACCCCACTCTTGTTACTTTTCTTGAATCATCGATGAAGCACTGGCGAACGAACCTTCATTTACAAATAAATGGTCAATACCTCGAAACTGATGAAATTTCTATCCGTAGGGGGATCTTCCAAGGCGACTCCCTGAGTCCACTTTGGTTTTGTTTGGCAATGAATCCACTCTCCAATCTACTTAACGATACGGATTACGGCTTTAAAATCAAGGCCAACAGAAACACTAGCTGCACTGTTTCCCACCTCTTATACATGGATGACATTAAAATATACGCATCAAACCAGCGTCAAATTCAACATTTACTTAATATTACTGAAAAATTTTCCAGTGATATACAAATGGGATTTGGATTAGACAAGTGCAAAACCTTAAATATCGAGAAGGGTAAAATCGTTAACGGGGATGTATTACTACCTAATGGGAACATTATAAATGCCATGCAAAATGGTGAAACCTACAAATATCTTGGATTTCAGCAAGCTAAGCTACTTGACCAGAAGCAAGCAAAAACCAAAATTCGAGGACAGTTCACTCAAAGGATATCTGCTTTATTGAAATCCCAGTTGAACGCAGGAAATCTCGCCAAAGCAATTAACACCTACGCCATACCGATCCTGACATACTCATTTGGAATTCTGAAGTGGACAAAAACAGAACTGGAAGATATTCAAAGAACAACGCGAACCATGATGACCAAACACAAATGTCACCACCCGACATCATCAGTTATTAGGACCACATTACCAAGAAAAGAGGGAGAGAGAGCTTTAACGGACATAGTTAATTTACATTATAATCAAATATTTAAACTCCAAAAGTTCTTCATTGGCAAGGCTCAAACATCTAAATTGCATGAGCTGGTCGCGAAAGCAGATAAAAACTATTCCCCCTTAGATCTTGTAAACCCTGATAAAAAACTTGAAATCGTTACAGACTCTGACAAACAGGCGGAGTGGGCCCAGAAAGCGCTTCATGGTCGACATCATCACGACCTCAATCAACCATATATCGACAAGGAAGCATCAAATAAGTGGCTCTCTGATGGAACATTGTTTCCAGAAACAGAAGGATTTATGATGGCGATCCAAGACCAAGTTATTAATACCAACAATTACAAGAAATTTGTTATAAGAGATCCAAACATCGTGTCGGACAAGTGCAGAAGGTGTCAACAAACAACAGAGACGATACAACACATTACGTCGGGATGTTCAGCCATAGCTAACATTGATTACCTACGCAGGCACAACCAACTGTGCAACATCATTCATCAGAAGTTGGCCAACAAATTTGGATTAGTTAACACCTACACGCCTTATTACAAGTACCATCCGCATGCAGTTCTAGAGAATGCTGATTTTCGACTATACTACGATAGGTCAATTATCACCGATAGACGGGTGACGAATAACCGGCCTGATATTGTAGTTGTGGATAAAAAAGCTAACTCGGTTCTCCTGGTGGATGTTGCTGTACCCAATAACAACAATATTTTAGACAAATACAACGAGAAAATTGCAAAATACGCTGATCTTGCAATTGAAGTAGGACAGATGTGGCATGCAGAGAAAGTAGAGGTGGTGCCGGTCATCGTTTCATCTACGGGACTTATCCCCAAAACTCTACAAGACAGCCTCACCAAACTAGGTCTTCACAAAAACACATACATCGATCTGCAGAAGGCTGCAATTCTGAATACTTGTCACACTGTCCGTAAATTTCTAAATATGTAACTGCTGTGCCTAATCCCATTTGCGTTTACACACGCTCGGGATAGGTGAATATTACCAGCAAGAGCTGAGCAAGAGTACACTTGAGTTGGAAATAATAATAATAATAATAATAATAATAATAATAATAATAATAATAATAATAATAATAATAATAATAATAATAATAATAATAATAATAATAATAATAATAATAATAATAATAATAATAATAATAATAATAATAATAATAATAATAATAATAATAATAATAATAATAATAATAATAATAATAATAATAATAATAAAGATGAGCTAACGGAGTACTGGTCTTCTTTATGGTCGAACCCTATCGAACACAAATCCAACGCTCACTGGATAAGAGCTGAGGAGGAAAAAATAAACATTGAACCAATGCCTTTCGTTAACTTGACAACAAGCGAGGTAACCGAAGCTATAAAGAGCACCAGTAGTTGGAAGACACCAGGAGTTGACAATGTCCAAAACTTCTGGTATAAGAAGTTTGACAGTCTGCATGAAGCAATAGCAACATCATTTTCACATATTCTGCAACATCCAGAAGATACTCCACCATTTCTGACACTGGGTTCGACCCACTTGCTTCCCAAAATGCATCAAACTCACGATCCTACGCAGTATAGACCTATAACATGCCTTCCAACTATATATAAAATATTAACGTCTTGCATTACTAACCGTATTTACAGACATGCGGATCATAACAACATCTTGTCGGCAGAACAGAAAGGGTGCAGACGAGATCACCAAGGCTGCAAAGAACAACTCATCATCGATTCGGTAATACTAAAACAGGCGCAGAAGGAACAGCGCAACATCTACACGGCTTTCGTAGATTATAGGAAAGCATTTGATAGCGTTCCACATTCCTGGCTTGTTAAAGTTTTGCAAATTTACAAAGTACACCCCACTCTTGTTACTTTTCTTGAATCATCGATGAAGCACTGGCGAACGAACCTTCATTTACAAATAAATGGTCAATACCTCGTAACTGATGAAATTTCTATCCGTAGGGGGATCTTCCAGGGCGACTCCCTGAGTCCACTTTGGTTTTGTTTGGCAATGAATCCACTTTCCAAGCTACTTAACGATACGGATTACGGCTTTAAAATCAAAGCCAACAGGAACACTAGCTGCACTGTTTCCCACCTTTTATACATGGATGACATCAAAATATACGCATCAAACCAGCGTCAAATTCAACATTTACTTAATATCACTGAAAAATTTTCCAGTGATATACATATGGGATTTGGTTTAGACAAGTGCAAAACCTTGAATATCGAGAAGGGTAAAATCGTTAACGGAGATGTGTTACTACCTAATGGGAACATTATAAATGCCATGCAAAATGGTGAAACCTACAAATATCTAGGATTTCAGCAAGCTAAGCTACTAGACCAGAAGCAAGCAAAAACCAAAATTCGAGGACAGTTCACTCAAAGGATATCTGCTTTATTGAAATCCCAGTTGAACGCAGGAAATCTTGCCCAAGCAATTAACACCTACGCCATACCGGTCCTGACATACTCATTTGGAATTCTGAAGTGGACAAAAACAGAACTGGAAGATATTCAAAGAACAACGCGAACCATGATGACCAAACACAAATGTCACCACCCGACATCATCAGTTATTAGGACCACACTACCAAGAAAAGAGGGAGGAAGAGCTCTAACGGACATAGTTAATTTACATTACAAACAAATATCTCAACTCCAAAAATACTTCATTGGCAAGGCTCAAACATCCAAACTGCATGAGCTGGTCGCGAAAGCAGATAAAGGCTATTCCCCCTTAGATCTTGTAAATCCTGATAATAAACTTGAAATCGTTACAGACTCTGACAAACAGGCAGAGTGGGCCCAGAAAGCGCTCCATGGTCGACATCATCACGACCTAAATCAACCATATATTGACAAGGAAGCATCAAATAAGTGGCTCTCTGATGGATCATTGTTTCCAGAAACAGAAGGATTTATGATGGCGATCCAAGACCAAGTAATTAATACCAATAATTACAAGAAATTTATTATAAGAGATCCAAATATCGTGTCGGACAAGTGCAGAAGGTGTCAACAAACAACAGAGACGATACAACACATTACGTCGGGATGTTCAGCCATAGCTAACATTGATTACCTACGCAGGCACAATCAACTGTGCAACATCATTCATCAGAAGTTGGCCAACAAATTTGGATTAGTTAACACCTACACGCCTTATTACAAGTACCATCCGCATGCAGTTCTAGAGAATGCTGATTTTAGACTATACTACGATAGGTCAATTATCACCGATAGACGGGTGACGAATAACCGGCCTGATATTGTAGTTGTGGATAAAAAAGCTAACTCGGTTCTTCTAGTTGATGTTGCTGTACCCAACAACAACAATATGTTAGACAAATACAACGAGAAACGTCATCGTTTCATCTACGGGACTAATCCCCAAAACTCTACAAGACAGCCTCACCAAACTGGGTCTTCACAAAAACACATATATCGATCTGCAGAAGGCTGCAATTTTGAATACTTGTCACACTGTGCGTAAATTTCTAAATATGTAACTGCTGTGCCTAATCCCATTTGCGTTTAAACACGCTCGGGATAGGTGAACATTACCAGCAAGAGCTGAGCAAGAGTACACTTGAATTGGAAATAATAATAATAATAATAATAATAATAATAATAATAATAATAATAATAATAATAATAATAATAATAATAATAATAATAATAATAATAATAATAATAATAATAATAATAATAATAATAATAATAATAATCGAGGAAATTAAATACCTCGGAGCGAACCAAAACCAGTTAGTTTCAGGACACGATGGTCTCCATGTAAGGAGCGGTACTCAATTCAACATTTACTTAATATCACTGAAAATTTTTCCAGTGATATACAAATGGGATTTGGATTAGACAAGTGCAAAACCTTGAATATCGAGAAGGGTAAAATCGTTAACGGAGATGTGTTACTACCTAATGGGAACATTATAAATGCCATGCAAAATGGTGAAACCTACAAATATCTAGGATTTCAGCAAGCTAAGCTACTAGACCAGAAGCAAGCAAAAACCAAAATTCGAGGACAGTTCACTCAAAGGATAACTGCTTTATTGAAATCCCAGTTGAACGCAGGAAATCTTGCCAAAGCAATTAACACCTACGCCATACCGGTCCTGACATACTCATTTGGAATTCTGAAGTGGACAAAAACAGAACTGGAAGATATTCAAAGAACAACGCGAACCATGATGACCAAACACAAATGTCACCACCCGACATCATCAGTTATTAGGACCACACTACCAAGAAAAGAGGGAGGGAGAGCTCTAACGGACATAGTTAATTTACATTACAAACAAATATCTAAACTCCAACAGTTCTTCATTGGCAAGGCTCAAACATCTAAATTGCATGAGCTGGTCGCGAAAGCAGATAAAAACTATTCCCCCTTAGATCTTGTAAACCCTGATAATAAACTTGAAATCGTTACAGACTCTGACAAACAGGCGGAGTGGGCCCAGAAAGCGCTTCATGGTCGACATCATCACGACCTCAATCAACCATATATCGACAAGGAAGCATCAAATAAGTGGCTCTCTGATGGAACATTGTTTCCAGAAACAGAAGGATTTATGATGGCGATCCAAGACCAAGTTATTGATACCAACAATTACAAGAAATTTGTTATGAGAGATCCTAACATCGTGTCGGACAAGTGCAGAAGGTGTCAACAAACAACAGAGACGATACAACACATTACGTCGGGATGTTCAGCCATAGCTAACATTGATTACCTTCGCAGGCACAACCAACTGTGCAACATCATTCATCAGAAGTTGGCCAACAAATTTGGATTAGTTAACACCTACACGCCTTATTACAAGTACCATCCTCATGCAGTTCTAGAGAATGCTGATTTTAGACTATACTACGATAGGTCAATTATCACCGATAGACGGGTGACGAATAACCGGCCTGATATTGTAGTTGTGGATAAAAAAGCTAACTCGGTTCTTCTAGTGGATGTTGCTGTACCCAATAACAACAATATGTCAGACAAATACAACGAGAAAATTGCAAAATACACCGATCTTGCAATTGAGGTAGGACAGATGTGGCATGCAGAGAAAGTAGAGGTGGTGCCGGTCATCGTTTCATCTACGGGACTAATCCCCAAAACTCTACAAGACAGCCTCACCAAACTAGGTCTTCACAAAAACACATACATCGATCTGCAGAAGGCTGCAATTTTGAATACTTGTCACACTGTCCGTAAATTTCTAAATATGTAACTGCTGTGCCTAATCCCATTTGCGTTTACAAACGCTCGGGATAGGTGAACATTACCAGCAAAAGCTGAGCAAGAGTACACTTGAATTGGAAATAATAATAATAATAATAATAATAATAATAATAATAATAATAATAATAATAATAATAATAATAATAATAATAATAATAATAATAATAATAATAATAATAATAATAATAATAATAATAATAATAATAATAATAATAATAATAATAATAATAATAATAATAATAATAACCCGTGGGGGTACTGGTCCCCTATCGGGCGCTTCCCCAGGTGGTGGATCGGGGAATGCCTTTTAGATATAGAAGGTATCGAGGAAATTAAATACCTCGGAGCGAACCAAAACCAGTTAGTTTCAGGACACGACGGTCTCCATGTAAGGAGCGGTACTCCGACAGCGTCTGTTCTCCATGTAAGGAGCGGCTGAATCAGCACCTGGCAGTAGGTCTAAAATGCGACAATCACGATGTCGAATTGTAAAACAAGATTACCCCAGGTGGGTAGAGCTAAATGCTCAGAATCCCACACTGCTAGTGTACCTAATACATCGGCTGTCTGCTCCACGGATTCTGGGGGGAGCAAAAATTCAATTGTAAATTCCGGGACCTTAAATCTCAGGAATCGTCAGGTGAATCGACATTGCAACACCTTAAACTCTTGTCGCGTTCAAGTTGGTGCTAAAAGGACTTGTTCGAAAAATGTTTTACCTTCTTCCTCGGTTAGCGGTAGGCGCAGCGTGACACCGAGTAGAGCTACTGCGAACCACACTCAGGGGGAAAACAACATCGATCCTCCGCCACCGGCTTCTGATGTTTCTGGAGTGACGCAAGTCGGCACATCTACGACCACAAAAGCCGGAAAGCCCAGGAAGCGCATGAAGTGGACTATCGAGCTAAACTCATTCATTATGCGCTCCTACTTTAAAATCACGAATATGGAAACTGATATGACGACATACAGATACGCCCTCCACCGTGCATTCATTGAACATTTTCCAGAATTTCACCATCTCACGGAACAGCGTATTGCTGACCAACGTCGAAGTATTGTGAAAAACAATCTACTACCCGGTCCGACGTTGCAACAAATTCGAGGTGAAGTCCTTCTTGACCTTCAAGATGGCGAGAATGACATAATTACCGATCAGGATACACATAAATCGGAGAATGCACAAGGAGACCACAATGGCGTTGAGGAAATAAACAATGATTGCGACAAAACCACCGATAATGACTATTATACCGAACTTTGTAAAGCACTAGCGGAATTTAATGGCACCAACCCAATACACCGGCCAAAACTACCCAAGCTTCGAACCAATAAGAGCACTAGCAGCTGTGAACTTACTACTGCAGAACTATGCTAAAGACTGCGAAGCGCTGGAACAACTTCACACTCTCATCTATTGTGGAGCGGTAGCAGTGATTCGAAGTCACAATCAACAGATCCAATCCCCTAAGAACAATCGAGGTAAAGACTACAAACAGCTCAAGCCTTGGTGGCAACGCCGGCTGGAAAAGTCCATTGATGACATCAGAAGGGAATTGGGGCAGCTTACAGAATTTAAAAACAACTTGAAACCGTCTAGGCGCTTAACAAACAGAGTGAGGAAGATCTATCGAAGAATCAACACTTATACAGGTCACCCACAACATAAACAACATGTATGTGAATATATCGATTCACTCAGGCAAAAGTTAAAGGCAAAATCAAAACGTTTGTCACGATATGTCAAGTGCACGAAAAGGAAACAACAGAACTACTTATTCAATAACAATCAGAAGTTATTTTACAGGCAACTAAGCGGTACTGTAAACAATCACAACCAAAGTCTCCCAGATAAAGATGAGCTAACGGAGTACTGGTCTTCTTTATGGTCGAACCCTATCGAACATAAATCCAACGCTCACTGGATAAGAACTGAGGAGGAAAAAATTAACATTGAACCAATGCCTTTCGTTAACTTGACAACAAGCGAGGTAACCGAAGCTATAAAGAGCACCAGTAGTTGGAAGACACCAGGAGTTGACAATGTCCAAAACTTCTGGTATAAGAAGTTTGACAGTCTGCATGAAGCAATGGCAAGATCATTTACACATATTCTGCAGCATCCAGAAGATACACCACCATTTCTGACACTGGGTTCGACCCACTTGCTTCCCAAAACGCATCAAACTCACGATCCTACGCAGTATAGACCTATAACATGCCTTCCAACTGTGACGTCTCTTTACCTACCCTTTGGATTTTACCAACAGGGCACGCCACTTTTGACACCCTCGACAACTTACACTTTCTCGGGCGCCAGTTTTTTAGCGTGGTTAACTCCACGGCCCCTTGACTTCAATCGTCAAGAGTTCCAGGTAGCCTCAGATGGAGGTACGGTAATTTCCAGGGGTCTAGTTATATCCCAATCCGGCCGGGGTAGTGGTCTTTGTTGTTCCTGAAACAAAAGTTTACCCTCCTGGTCCACGATGCGGGAAAGCTAAATTCGTGCAGCTAAGCGCCTACTCTACTTATAGGGAAACTCTACACTCTACAGCAGGTCAGAAAAACACACAGGTTCAGTTAAGTTTTATTACACCTACCCTCAACAGTATATACAATGGTTGTGGCTGCCTGAAGCCGTTATAATATTAATAATAAAAAAACACTATTATACAAGAAAAAGCGTCAATACTCTGGTATCCAAAAGCACAAATATATAAGCAAACTAGAGGTATAATTAACATGCGCAAGTTAGAGACGAAGCGGGCAGGACATAAGCAAGAGAGGTTTATAAGTTTAATAATGGTTTTATACAGAAAATAAACGGTGAAATCAAACTTAAATGTTAGGGGTCTTTTCGCTAAGCAGGTTGATAATTAAATAAATACACCGGATAATATGTTATTAGATGTGTCATCACTTTTGATGCACCCGGTAGGTAGAATAACTAGTAATACTAAAACTTTACATTTGGTGGGATCGGGAAATGGAATACGAAAGGTTTCTGGTTCGGGAGTTATAAAAATGTCAAAGAAGTTTTATTCGAGAATACTACAGGATCCGGTCCTTGAATTAAAATATCAAAGGGCCCTGGCCAGACGCCTGGCACCCCTCAAGATTTCAATTAGAACGGCTTTACGAATTAAAAGATCAAGGAGCCCTGGCCAGACGCCTGGCACTCCTCAATATTTCAATCGGGACGGGATGGGAAATCGGGAATAAATATCAAAGGGGTTTGTTCTTAAACTGAAATATCGAAGAAGCTTTATACAGGAAGGCTACAGGATCCGGTCCTTGAATTAAAATATCAAAGGGCCCTGGCCAGACGCCTGGCACCCCTCAAGATTTCAATTAGAACGGCTTTACGAATTAAAAGATCAAGGAGCCCTGGCCAGACGCCTGGCACTCCTCAATATTTCAATCGGGACGGGATTTGGAAATCGGGAATAAATATTAAAGGGGTTTGTTCTTAAACTAAAATATCGAAGGGCCCTGGCCAGACGCCTGGCACCGCTCAAGTTTTCAATTTAGAACGGCTTTATGAATTAAAAGATCAAGGAGCCCTGGCCAGACGCCTGGCACTCCTCAATATTTTAAATCGGGACGGGATTAGAAATCGGGAATAAATATCAAAGGATTTTCAAGAGGAAATTATACTTGAGTTCGGAAATATTTGTTAGGAAACGGAACTACTGATTCTTACTGTAAAATATAATTTTAATACAATGGAATAAACTTTATTTATTAAGGATTGAAAAGACCGCCTATTTTAAATGTAAATAGTTTCCAATTAATTCTTACCTTCGCAGCAACGGTTTCAACTTTGATCAAATAAAAGTAAATTACTAAAACAGAAAAATCAAAAAAAATGAGAAATATTAAAACAACAACAATAAAAAAAAACGGCAGACGGATCGTTGAACGGTAGCTAGCTTGCTTCAGCCGTGGCCAGGTAGAACTTAACTTTCGACTCTCTGACTCTCAGGGCTTCGTCTCCCTATCCCCCTCTCTCGATCAGCTTGACCTGCGCGCTACCTACTCTATAGTTAGTGGCAGTGGGGAAACATGAATTTTCGAACCGCAGCGCGGTGAACGTACAATTTTTATTACAATAAACCGGAGAAAATATTTAATATTTAAATTATTTTACACATATTCGGAGGGTATAACGAGTTATAAACAATATTCAATGAGTAATTCTATTTAAACCAAAATAATTCTGAACGGACGAAAAAACCTCGTTACATCCCCCCCTTACTTCGGTAAAAAAAATTTAAAGGACGTAAGCCTCGCTTTCGTGCTTTACATTTTTTTTCTATAACTTACTATCTAAGAAACAACTATAATACTACAAATTTTCCTAAAACTAAATGCAGTTTCTGTGCCGGAATAGTCCGGACTTATTTTATGTCGTGGTGTTTAGAGTCGGTAGCCTCTGCTACGAACTCCGGAGCTTGGTCCAAATCCTCGGGCTCTGATATTTTGGTGCAGGCGGGAGTATCTTTCGTGTAGGCGGTTGGTTGCCGGTAGTGGTGACATGGGACAACTACATAAGTCGCATTGTACACCCTTCTCCTGGGTTGCCGGTCGTGGACGGGAATTAGAACGGGATACTAAGTGAGCCTGAACGGCTACGGACTTCATCGGTTTCATAGTTCGGGAACGGTCGGTAGTCCGGTCACATGGACAGTCTCGGGACATTTTTCCCACTCTCCCACATCGGGAGCAAAACAGGACAGCTTGACGGGTACAAGCATGCCGGTTGTGGCCAGAGGTTCCACACCTCCAACAAAGGTCAGTGGTGATGCGTATGAAACTCTCCGATTCCGGGTGGTTTCGCTTCCTTTTGGTTCGCGGAGAAAGAACATCGGACTGGGAATAGCAAGCTTTCTGCTGCTGCTGTATTCGGGGAACTTCAACTGTTTCGTTAATTTCTTCTGAGACCCTTTTCACGGGCGCCAAATTTGTGATACGCGTGGATAAACCCTCCGCATCATCTGATAGACTATCGGCGGTGTCGTAAAAACTCAACACTTCATAGGATGACTCTGACTCGGGATCCATTTTCCTCTGTTGTGACGGTTTGTACTTCTGGCATTGTAAACACCGGCGAACGTGCTTGGTGATGTCTCGAAACATTCCAGGCCAATAGTACGACTTAGCAATACGGGTGATAGTCTTAGCAATTCCCAGATGCCCTGCATTAGGAGCATCATGATTCTCTTGGAGGACTCGGGTTCTGTCGGATTTTGCTATGCACAGTTTCCATGGATCACTCATCTCAGGTTCTCTGAAATCATTTATATCCCAGAAATGACGGTACAAACGGCCTTCTTTGATGCAGTAGTCAGGGAACTTGTCCGGTTCCTTCAGGACTTCTTCCTTTTTATTCCGGTACCATGAACATTCGGTGGGTACATCGGTCAGACAGAGTACAGATGGTGGGTCGGCCTCGGTGGTCATTGGAAGCGGATTTCTGGACAGGGCGTCGGCCACACGGTTTAGAGCACCTTTACGATACTGTATCTCGAAGTCATATTGTTGCAGAAAGATACTCCATCGCGCTAAACGTCCAGACGGACTAGCTATGGAATGTAACCATTTAAGGGACTGATGATCGGTAACAACCGTGAAATGGTAGCCCTCTAGATAAGGACGCATCTTTTCAATCCCCCATACAATGGCAAGACATTCTTTTTCCGTGACGGAGTAATTTTTCTCGGCAGGACTCAAAGTGCGGCTTGCATACGCTACGACGTGTTCATGTCCATCCTGTTGTTGGGTAAGGGCTATTCCTAACCCATACTCGGAGGCATCGGTCTGTAGAGTGAACGGTATACTGAAATTGGGACAGCTTAATACAGGAGCTTCCGACAAGCAGGTTTTAATTTTCGTGAAAGCGGTTTCTTGATCTTCAGTCCATTTCCATCGCTGAGATTTCCGGAGCAATTTTGTCAACGGAGCCACCTTTTGGGAAAACGATGGCACGAACCTCCTATACCAGGATGCAACTCCCAAAAACCTTCTTAGTTCTCGGATATTTCTCGGGGCTGCAAATTTAATTATACTCTCGACCTTTTCTGGATCGGTACGGATTCCATCTCCAGTGATTACATGGCCTAAGTATTTCATTGATGGTGAACAAAAATGACATTTTTCCGGATTTAGTTTCAGCCGTGCTGCTCGTAATCGGCGGAACACTTCGGACAGCTTTTCCAAATGTTGCTCAAACGTTTCCCCCAGCACGATTATGTCATCCAGATATGCAAATGCGTAAGGGTCCAAATCCGGACCTATTAACTGATCAACCAGTCTCTGGAATGTGGCTGGTGCGGAGTGTAAGCCAAATGGAAGAACCGTGAATTGAAACAATCCACGTCCCGGTGCGGTGAAGGCGGTGATGGGTTTGCTTTCGGGTGTTAACGGAACTTGCCAATACCCACTCTTCAGATCCAAACTGGAAATATATTTGGCTTTTCGCAGCTTATCCAGGATAGCATTGATAAATGGAAGCGGGTAGGCATCCTTCATGGTAACCTCATTAACTTTACGAAAATCAATGCAGAAGCGGTTTTTCCCATCCTTTTTCTTCACGATTACTATCGGAGAACTCCACGGACTTGTAGAGGGCTCTATTACTCCTTCTTTCAGCATGGCGTCTATTTCAGTATTGCAAATTTCTTGCATTTTCGGATTCTGAGGTCGGTATCTCTGTTTGATCGGACGGGGTTGTAGCAGACGGATTTCATGCTCAACTAGTGTCGTTGGACCTTGAATCTTCTCAAACCTTGGCAACTCACGGCTTAGGAAAATGTTCAGTCTATCTGTCTGTTCTTTCGATAAATTCCTTTCCAAAATCGGCGTTATTGTTTCCAACGGACATCCTATATAACTAAAATTCTCGTCATCCCCTAAATCTTCCCGGGAGAACGCAGATAATTTAGAAACGGGTTGCTCCTCATCGACCCCTAACACCAGGGAGGACGCAGAGACTTCGGTAACAAATTGCTCCTTGTTAACCCCTAGCTCCAGGGAAAACGCAGAGACTTCGGAAACAAGTTGCTCCTTGTCAACCCCTAACCCCAGGGAAGACGTAGAGACTTCAGAAACAGAGTTTTCTTCAACAACCCCTAACAGCACCGGGGAAGAATCAGAAGTTTTGACAACGGACTGCTCCTTGTCAACCCCTAACAACTCCGGGGTAGACGCAGAGACTTCAACAATAGATTCTTCTTCATTAACCCCTAACAGAACCGGGGAAAACTTAGAAATTTTAACAACAGATTGCTCCTTGTCCACCCCTAACAACTCCGGGGAAGACGCAGAGACTTCAGAAACAGATTGCTCCTTGTTAACCCCTAACTCCAGGGAAAACGCAGAGACTTCGGAAACAAGTTGCTCCTTGTCAACCCCTAACACCAGGGAAGACGCGGAGACTTCAGAAACAGACAGGCTTCGAGAACAGTGGTCTTCAGCAAAACGATGGTTGGTTTCTTCCTTACATATTATCGGTACAGCGGCATCGATTTCTTTCATGGCTGTGTTCACTTTCTCCAATATTCCAACAGGACTTGCTAATGATGAACGCCTTACTAGTTCATTATTGATATATATATTTCCAGTTCCTAACTCCAAACGGAAATTATATTTTCGGAGAACATCGTGTCCTAAAACAATATCGGTTATCAGACCAGGGAAATGTTCGAACGGTCCTTCCATAATGACGTCATGGGTCTTCAATTTTAGCTCATAAGAGTCGGCGATAGAGACCAAATTTCCATTAGCTAAACGGGCCTTCGTAACTTGACGGGCGGTGGTTTGCTTTCTTTGGGAAAATGTCTTAGCTATCTGATCACCGATGTATGATTTCGCCGCTCCGGTATCTAACAATGCTTTAAACTTATAGTTTTCAATTTCGACGTCGATGTGCGGACGGAAATCGGTCATTTCTTCTGGTACTTCAGCATGAGAGGCAATTATTTGCGGAAGCTGTGTCGGCCTCTCCTCGGGACAGCTTCGCATTAGTTTTCCTGCCTCCCGCAGGAACAATCTCTGGAAAATACTCCTTCCTTATGGCAACGGGAACAGAATATCTTCTGAGGGTTCTGACAATTGTTTCGGTAGTGTCCAGATTCTCCGCAGCGGAAACAGATTGGTTGCCGGGAAGATGAGCCGGACGGTTGATTGGTAGTATCATGTGGCGGACGGCGAGGAGTACCGGATGATGTCGGTTGGCTGGTACCGGGAATGGGCTCTCTGTACGGACCAGGATTCGAGTTATGGGACGTTCCATATCTGGGTGTATTCATCGGCTGCGGACGGGTTGATCCACGGTTCGGTCCACTGTGGCTGGGTACATTCTGGAGTTCTTTTCTAAGAAGCTCATATTCCCTTACCACTTGACAAAATGTGGAGAAGTCATCAAAGTCCCCTTTTCGAATTTGCAGACGATATTCGGGCAAAAGGTTACGGTACAACCATGCTAACTGTTGTTCAGGAGTTAGCTTCCCATGTCTTCGCATGAGAGTTTGTAGTTCGGTCATGTAGGTAGCCACGGACTCATTTCTCCTTTGTAGACGTCGGCCAATCTCGGCTTCTAAGTCAACTTCATAGTTGACGGGATAGAAGAAAATTCGGAAATCGCTTTCAAAATCGTTCCAGCTGGTATATCTACTTCGGTTGTTTCGGTACCATAATGCGGGTTCGCCGGACAGCAATTCCGGCAAAACAGGAAGCAAATTGTCTTTCTGGACATTCTTTGCCGTACATATTTCTTCAATCCTTTCTATAAACGCGGCAGGATCTCCTCGATTTCCAAAGCACACCTTCCAGTCGTGTACGTTTATCGGTGGAGTTGCCATCGCGGTCGGATATTCCACAGGTTCCTCTTGGTTTATAGCGGTTCGGGGAGCAATATTTCTTCGTCTTAAAAAGTTGACGAGTCTTTTCCGTTTGTTAGGAACGGTTCCAGCAACCGATAAATTTCTCTCTTTTAATTCGATAGTAAGACCCTCGTTTTTCAGTAAATATACCCAACTTACTCGATGGTCTGTGACTTCTTCCACGGAACTTACGGTCGGTAGTTGGGACGGTACCAAAATAACAGATTCGGAGTTTTCCGCTCCTCCTTGGTCAAACAGATGGGTCAAGTCAATATTTTCAGAGTTTTCTCCAGACATAAACGGCTATTTCGGCTAGACAGTGGTAACTAGTTCGGTTTGTATGTCTAACTCAACTTCTTCAATCTTCGCAGCTTCGCAAAACAGTCTTCGCAGCACAAGAAAACAGTTTTACCATAGTCCTTCGCCTTCGCAAAAAAACAAAAAAATACAAATAAACAAGCTATAAATATAACAATCAGGTCCCTGCTCGGGCGCCAAATTTGTGACGTCTCTTTACCTACCCTTTGGATTTTACCAACAGGGCACGCCACTTTTGACACCCTCGACAACTTACACTTTCTCGGGCGCCAGTTTTTTAGCGTGGTTAACTCCACGGCCCCTTGACTTCAATCGTCAAGAGTTCCAGGTAGCCTCAGATGGAGGTACGGTAATTTCCAGGGGTCTAGTTATATCCCAATCCGGCCGGGGTAGTGGTCTTTGTTGTTCCTGAAACAAAAGTTTACCCTCCTGGTCCACGATGCGGGAAAGCTAAATTCGTGCAGCTAAGCGCCTACTCTACTTATAGGGAAACTCTACACTCTACAGCAGGTCAGAAAAACACACAGGTTCAGTTAAGTTTTATTACACCTACCCTCAACAGTATATACAATGGTTGTGGCTGCCTGAAGCCGTTATAATATTAATAATAAAAAAACACTATTATACAAGAAAAAGCGTCAATACTCTGGTATCCAAAAGCACAAATATATAAGCAAACTAGAGGTATAATTAACATGCGCAAGTTAGAGACGAAGCGGGCAGGACATAAGCAAGAGAGGTTTATAAGTTTAATAATGGTTTTATACAGAAAATAAACGGTGAAATCAAACTTAAATGTTAGGGGTCTTTTCGCTAAGCAGGTTGATAATTAAATAAATACACCGGATAATATGTTATTAGATGTGTCATCACTTTTGATGCACCCGGTAGGTAGAATAACTAGTAATACTAAAACTTTACATTTGGTGGGATCGGGAAATGGAATACGAAAGGTTTCTGGTTCGGGAGTTATAAAAATGTCAAAGAAGTTTTATTCGAGAATACTACAGGATCCGGTCCTTGAATTAAAATATCAAAGGGCCCTGGCCAGACGCCTGGCACCCCTCAAGATTTCAATTAGAACGGCTTTACGAATTAAAAGATCAAGGAGCCCTGGCCAGACGCCTGGCACTCCTCAATATTTCAATCGGGACGGGATGGGAAATCGGGAATAAATATCAAAGGGGTTTGTTCTTAAACTGAAATATCGAAGAAGCTTTATACAGGAAGGCTACAGGATCCGGTCCTTGAATTAAAATATCAAAGGGCCCTGGCCAGACGCCTGGCACCCCTCAAGATTTCAATTAGAACGGCTTTACGAATTAAAAGATCAAGGAGCCCTGGCCAGACGCCTGGCACTCCTCAATATTTCAATCGGGACGGGATTTGGAAATCGGGAATAAATATTAAAGGGGTTTGTTCTTAAACTAAAATATCGAAGGGCCCTGGCCAGACGCCTGGCACCCCTCAAGTTTTCAATTTAGAACGGCTTTATGAATTAAAAGATCAAGGAGCCCTGGCCAGACGCCTGGCACTCCTCAATATTTTAAATCGGGACGGGATTAGAAATCGGGAATAAATATCAAAGGATTTTCAAGAGGAAATTATACTTGAGTTCGGAAATATTTGTTAGGAAACGGAACTACTGATTCTTACTGTAAAATATAATTTTAATACAATGGAATAAACTTTATTTATTAAGGATTGAAAAGACCGCCTATTTTAAATGTAAATAGTTTCCAATTAATTCTTACCTTCGCAGCAACGGTTTCAACTTTGATCAAATAAAAGTAAATTACTAAAACAGAAAAATCAAAAAGGCAAACTGCAAAAAAAATGAGAAATATTAAAACAACAACAATAAAAAAAACGGCAGACGGATCGTTGAACGGTAGCTAGCTTGCCTCGGCCGTGGCCAGGTAGAACTTAACTTTCGACTCTCTGACTCTCAGGGCTTCGTCTCCCTATCCCCCTCTCTCGATCAGCTTGACCTGCGCGCTACCTACTCTATAGTTAGTGGCAGTGGGGAAACATGAATTTTCGAACCGCAGCGCGGTGAACGTACAATTTTTATTACAATAAACCGGAGAAAATATTTAATATTTAAATTATTTTACACATATTCGGAGGGTATAACGAGTTATAAGCAATATTCAATGAGTAATTCTATTTAAACCAAAATAATTCTGAACGGACGAAAAAACCTCGTTACACAACTATATATAAAATATTAACGTCTTGCATTACTAACCGTATTTACAGACATGCCGATCAAAACAACATCTTGTCGGAAGAACAAAAAGGGTGCAGACGAGATCACCAAGGCTGCAAAGAGCAACTCATCATCGATTCGGTAATACTAAAACAGGCGCAGAAGGAACAGCGCAACATCTACACGGCTTTCGTAGATTATAGGAAAGCATTTGATAGCGTTCCACATTCCTGGCTTGTTAAAGTTTTGCAAATTTACAAAGTACACCCCACTCTTGTTACTTTTCTTGAATCATCGATGAAGCACTGGCGAACGAACCTTCATTTACAAATAAATGGTCAATACCTCGAAACTGATGAAATTTCTATCCGTAGGGGGATCTTCCAAGGCGACTCCCTGAGTCCACTTTGGTTTTGTTTGGCAATGAATCCACTCTCCAATCTACTTAACGATACGGATTACGGCTTTAAAATCAAGGCCAACAGAAACACTAGCTGCACTGTTTCCCACCTCTTATACATGGATGACATTAAAATATACGCATCAAACCAGCGTCAAATTCAACATTTACTTAATATTACTGAAAAATTTTCCAGTGATATACAAATGGGATTTGGATTAGACAAGTGCAAAACCTTAAATATCGAGAAGGGTAAAATCGTTAACGGGGATGTATTACTACCTAATAGGAACATTATAAATGCCATGCAAAATGGTGAAACCTACAAATATCTTGGATTTCAGCAAGCTAAGCTACTTGACCAGAAGCAAGCAAAAACCAAAATTCGAGGACAGTTCACTCAAAGGATATCTGCTTTATTGAAATCCCAGTTGAACGCAGGAAATCTCGCCAAAGCAATTAACACCTACGCCATACCGATCCTGACATACTCATTTGGAATTCTGAAGTGGACAAAAACAGAACTGGAAGATATTCAAAGAACAACGCGAACCATGATGACCAAACACAAATGTCACCACCCGACATCATCAGTTATTAGGACCACATTACCAAGAAAAGAGGGAGAGAGAGCTTTAACGGACATAGTTAATTTACATTATAATCAAATATTTAAACTCCAAAAGTTCTTCATTGGCAAGGCTCAAACATCTAAATTGCATGAGCTGGTCGCGAAAGCAGATAAAAACTATTCCCCCTTAGATCTTGTAAACCCTGATAAAAAACTTGAAATCGTTACAGACTCTGACAAACAGGCGGAGTGGGCCCAGAAAGCGCTTCATGGTCGACATCATCACGACCTCAATCAACCATATATCGACAAGGAAGCATCAAATAAGTGGCTCTCTGATGGAACATTGTTTCCAGAAACAGAAGGATTTATGATGGCGATCCAAGACCAAGTTATTAATACCAACAATTACAAGAAATTTGTTATAAGAGATCCAAACATCGTGTCGGACAAGTGCAGAAGGTGTCAACAAACAACAGAGACGATACAACACATTACGTCGGGATGTTCAGCCATAGCTAACATTGATTACCTACGCAGGCACAACCAACTGTGCAACATCATTCATCAGAAGTTGGCCAACAAATTTGGATTAGTTAACACCTACACGCCTTATTACAAGTACCATCCGCATGCAGTTCTAGAGAATGCTGATTTTCGACTATACTACGATAGGTCAATTATCACCGATAGACGGGTGACGAATAACCGGCCTGATATTGTAGTTGTGGATAAAAAAGCTAACTCGGTTCTCCTGGTGGATGTTGCTGTACCCAATAACAACAATATTTTAGACAAATACAACGAGAAAATTGCAAAATACGCTGATCTTGCAATTGAAGTAGGACAGATGTGGCATGCAGAGAAAGTAGAGGTGGTGCCGGTCATCGTTTCATCTACGGGACTTATCCCCAAAACTCTACAAGACAGCCTCACCAAACTAGGTCTTCACAAAAACACATACATCGATCTGCAGAAGGCTGCAATTCTGAATACTTGTCACACTGTCCGTAAATTTCTAAATATGTAACTGCTGTGCCTAATCCCATTTGCGTTTACACACGCTCGGGATAGGTGAATATTACCAGCAAGAGCTGAGCAAGAGTACACTTGAGTTGGAAATAATAATAATAATAATAATAATAATAATAATAATAATAATAATAATAATAATAATAATAATAATAATAATAATAATAATAATAATAATAATAATAATAATAATAATAATAATAATAATAATAATAATAATAATAATAATAATAATAATAATAATAATAATAATAATAATAATAATAATAATAATAATAATAATAATAATAATAATAATAATCGAGGAAATTAAATACCTCGGAGCGAACCAAAACCAGTTAGTTTCAGGACACGATGGTCTCCATGTAAGGAGCGGTACTCCGACAGCGTCTGTTCTCCATGTAAGGAGCGGCTGAATCAGCACCTGGCAGTAGGTCTAAAATGCGACAATCACGATGTCGAATTGTAAAACAAGATTACCCCAGGTGGGTAGAGCTAAATGCTCAGAATCCCACACTGCTAGTGTACCTAGTACATCGGCTGTCTGCTCCACGGATTCTGGGGGGAGCAATAATTCGATTGTAAATTCCGGGACCTTAAATCTCAGGAAGCGTCAGGTGAATCGACATTGCAACACCTTAAACTCTTGTCGCGTTCAAGTTGGTGCTAGAAGGGCTTGTTCGAAAAATGATTTATCTTCTTCCTCGGTTAGCGGTAGGCGCAGCGTGACACCGAGTAGGGCTACTGCGAACCACACTCAGGGGGAAAACAACATCGATCCTCCGCCACCGGCTTCTGATGTTTCTGGAGTGACGCAAGTCGGCACATCTACGACCATAAAAGCCGGAAAGCCCAGGAAGCGCATGAAGTGGACTATCGAGCTAAACTCATTCATTATGCGCTCCTACTTTAAAATCACCAAGATGGTAACTGATATGACGACATACAGATACGCCCTCCACCGTGCATTCATTGAACATTTTCCAGAATTTCACCATCTCACAGAACAGCGTATTGCTGACCAACGTCGAAGTATTGTAAGAAACAATCTACTACCCGGTCCGACGTTGCAACAAATTCGAGGTGAAGTCCTTCTTGACCTTCAAGATGGAGAGAATGACATAATTACCGATCAGGATACACATAAATCGGAGAATGCACAAGGAGACCACAATGGCGTTGAGGAAATAAACAATGATTGCGACAAAACCACCGATAAAGACTATAATACCGAACTTTGTAAAGCACTAGCGGAATTTAATGGCACCAACCCAATACACCGGCCAAAACTACCCAAGCTTCGAACCAATAAGAGCACTAACAGCATACTAGCAGCTGTGAACTTACTACTGCAGAACCATGCTAAAGACTGCGAAGCGCTGGAACAACTTCACACTCTCATCTATTGTGGAGCGGTAGCAGTGCTTCGAAATCACAATCAACAAATCCAATCCCCAAAGAACAATCGGGGCAAAGACTACAAACAGCTCAAGCCTTGGTGGCAACGCCGGCTGGAAAAGTCCATTGATGACATCAGAAGGGAATTGGGGCAGCTAACAGAGTTTAAAAACAACTTGAAACCGTCTAGGCGCTTAACAAACAGAGTGAGAAAGATCTATCGAAAAATCAAAACTTTTACAGGTCACCCACAACATAAACAACATGTATGTGAATATATGGATTTACTCAGGCAAAAGTTAAAGGCAAAATCCAAACGTTTGTCACGATATGGCAAGTGCACGAAAAGGAAACAACAAAACTACTTATTCAATAACAATCAGAAGTTATTTTACAGGCAACTAAGCGGTACAGTAAACAATCACAACCAAAGTCTTCCAAATAAAGATGAGCTAACGGAGTACTGGTCTTCTTTATGGTCGAACCCTATCGAACACAAATCCAACGCTCACTGGATAAGAACTGAGGAGGAACAAATAAACATTGAACCAATGCCTTTCGTTAACTTGACAACAAGCGAGGTAACCGAAGCTATAAAGAGCACCAGTAGTTGGAAGACACCAGGAGTTGACAATGTCCAAAACTTCTGGTATAAGAAGTTTGACAGTCTGCATGAAGCAATATCAAGATCATTTACACATATTCTGCAGCATCCAGAAGATACACCACCATTTCTGACACTGGGTTCGACCCACTTGCTTCCCAAAACGCATCAAACTCACGATCCTACGCAGTATAGACCTATAAAATGCCTTCCAACTATATATAAAATATTAACGTCTTGCATTACTAACCGTATTTACAGACATGCGGATCATAACAACATATTGTCGGAAGAACAGAAAGGGTGCAGACGAGATCATCAAGGCTGCAAAGAACAACTCATCATCGATTCGGTAATACTAAAACAGGCGCAGAAGGAACAGCGCAACATCTACACGGCTTTCGTAGATTATAGGAAAGCATTTGATAGCGTTCCACATTCCTGGCTTGTTAAAGTTTTGCAAATTTACAAAGTACACCCCATTCTTGTTACTTTTCTTGAATCATCGATGAAGCACTGGCGAACGAACCTTCATTTACAAATAAATGGTCAATACCTCGTAACTGATGAAATTTCTATCCGTAGGGGGATCTTCCAGGGCGACTCCCTGAGTCCACTTTGGTTTTGTTTGGCAATGAATCCACTTTCCAAGCTACTTAACGATACGGATTACGGCTTTAAAATCAAAGCCAACAGGAACACTAGCTGCACTGTTTCCCACCTTTTATACATGGATGACATCAAAATATACGCATCAAACCAGCGTCAAATTCAACATTTACTTAATATCACTGAAAAATTTTCCAGTGATATACAAATGGGATTTGGATTAGACAAGTGCAAAACCTTGAATATCGAGAAGGGTAAAATCGTTAACGGAGATGTGTTACTACCTAATGGGAACATTATAAATGCCATGCAAAATGGTGAAACCTACAAATATCTAGGATTTCAGCAAGCTAAGCTACTAGACCAGAAGCAAGCAAAAACCAAAATTCGAGGACAGTTCACTCAAAGGATAACTGCTTTATTGAAATCCCAGTTGAACGCAGGAAATCTTGCCAAAGCAATTAACACCTACGCCATACCGGTCCTGACATACTCATTTGGAATTTTGAAGTGGACAAAAACAGAACTGGAAGATATTCAAAGAACAACGCGAACCATGATGACCAAACACAAATGTCACCACCCGACATCATCAGTTATTAGGACCACACTATCAAGAAAAGAGGGAGGAAGAGCTCTAACGGACATAGTTAATTTACATTACAAAAATATATCTCAACTCCAAAAATACTTCATTGGCAAGGTTCAAACATCCAAACTGCATGAGCTGGTCGCGAAAGCAGATAAAGGCTATTCCCCCTTAGATCTTGTAAATCCTGATAATAAACTTGAAATCGTTACAGACTCTGACAAACAGGCAGAGTGGGCCCAGAAAGCGCTCCATGGTCGACATCATCACGACCTAAATCAACCATATATTGACAAGGAAGCATCAAATAAGTGGCTCTCTGATGGATCATTGTTTCCAGAAACAGAAGGATTTATGATGGCGATCCAAGACCAAGTAATTAATACCAATAATTACAAGAAATTTATTATAAGAGATCCAAATATCGTGTCGGACAAGTGCAGAAGGTGTCAACAAACAACAGAGACGATACAACACATTACGTCGGGATGTTCAGCCATAGCTAACATTGATTACCTACGCAGACACAATCAACTGTGCAACATCATTCATCAGAAGTTGGCCAACAAATTTGGATTAGTTAACACCTACACGCCTTATTACAAGTACCATCCGCATGCAGTTCTAGAGAATGCTGATTTTAGACTATACTACGATAGGTCAATTATCACCGATAGACGGGTGACGAATAACCGGCCTGATATTGTAGTTGTGGATAAAAAAGCTAACTCGGTTCTTCTAGTTGATGTTGCTGTACCCAATAACAACAATATGTTAGACAAATACAACGAGAAAATTGCAAAATACACCGATCTTGCAATTGAGGTAGGACAAATGTGGCACGCAGAGAAAGTAGAGGTGGTGCCGGTCATCGTTTCATCTACGGGACTAATCCCCAAAACTCTACAAGACAGCCTCACCAAACTAGGTCTTCACAAAAACACATACATCGATCTGCAGAAGGCTGCAATTTTGAATACTTGTCACACTGTCCGTAAATTTCTAAATGTGTAACTGCTGTGCCTAATCCCATTTGCGTTTACAAACGCTCGGGATAGGTGAACATTACCAGCAAAAGCTGAGCAAGAGTACACTTGAATTGGAAATAATCATAAAATCGTTAACGGAGATGTATTACTACCTAATGGGAACATTATAAATGCCATGCAAAATGGTGAAACCTACAAATATCTAGGATTTCAGCAAGCTAAGCTACTTGACCAGAAGCAAGCAAAAACCAAAATTCGAGGACAGTTCACTCAAAGGATAACTGCTTTATTGAAATCCCAGTTGAACGCAGGAAATCTCGCCAAAGCAATTAACACCTACGCCATACCGATCCTGACATACTCATTTGGAATTCTGAAGTGGACAAAAACAGAACTGGAAGATATTCAAAGAACAACGCGAACCATGATGACCAAACACAAATGCCACCACCCGACATCATCAGTTATTAGGACCACATTACCAAGAAAAGAGGGAGGGAGAGCTTTATCGGACATAGTTAATTTACATTATAATCAAATATCTAAACTCCAAAAGTTCTTCATTGGCAAGGCTCAAACATCTAGATTGCATGAGCTGGTCGCGAAAGCAGATAAAAACTATTCCCCCTTAGATCTTGTAAACCTTGATAAAAAACTTGAAATCGTTACAGACTCTGACAAACAGGCGGAGTGGGCCCAGAAAGCGCTTCATGGTCGACATCATCACGACCTCAATCAACCATATATCGACAAGGAAGCATCAAATAAGTGGCTCTCTGATGGAACATTGTTTCCAGAAACAGAAGGATTTATGATGGCGATCCAAGACCAAGTTATTAATACCAACAATTACAAGAAATTTGTTATAAGAGATCCAAACATCGTGTCGGACAAGTGCAGAAGGTGTCAACAAACAACAGAGACGATACAACACATTACGTCGGGATGTTCAGCCATAGCTAACATTGATTACCTACGCAGGCACAATCAACTTTGCAACATCATCCATCAGAAGTTGGCCAACAAATTTGGATTAGTTAACACTTACACGCCTTATTACAAGTACCATCCTCATGCAGTTCTAGAGAATGCTGATTTTAGACTATACTACGATAGGTCAATTATCACCGATAGACGGGTGACGAATAACCGGCCTGATATTGTAGTTGTGGATAAAAAAGCTAACTCGGTTCTTCTAGTGGATGTTGCTGTACCCAATAACAACAATATGTTAGAAAAATACAACGAGAAAATTGAAAAATACACCGATCTTGCAATTGAGGTAGGACAGATGTGGCATGCAGAGAAAGTAGAGGTGGTGCCGGTCATCGTTTCAACTACGGGACTTATCCCCAAAACTCTACAAGACAGCCTCACCAAACTAGGTCTTCACAAAAACACATACATCGATCTGCAGAAGGCTGCAATTTTGAATACTTGTCACACTGTCCGTAAATTTCTAAATATGTAACTGCTGTGCCTAATCCCATTTGCGTTTACACACGCTCGGGACAGGTGAACATTACCAGCAAGAGTTGAGCAAGAGTACACTTGAGTTGGAAATAATAATAATAAAATTCAAAATGCTGCTACTTTCTGTATCCCTGAAACAAGCGAAAAAGTAAAGAAAAGAAGAGTACCTTGGTGGAACCCAGAACTGGAAGAGGCCATTAAAAGTAAAAAAAGAGCTTTCAATTTATTTAAGAGAAACCCCAGCAACGAAAACATGATTAACTTCAAAAGACTCAGAGCTAAAGCCCGTTTTCTTTTGGTGAAAAGCAAAAGAGAATCGTGGCAAGATTATGTGGGAACTATCGACTTAAATACCCCAACAAAAGAAATTTGGGAAAAAATTAGAAAAATTAAAGGATACAGCTTCAATGTGACCTCCCCCTTATTAATTATAAATGGTAGAGAAATAACGGGCGAAGATAATATAGCAGAAGAACTTGCCAAATCATTTGCAACAGTATGTGCTACCAATAATTATAACCCAAACTTTATACAACTTAAAACCATTCAGGAAAGCATACCGATAAACTTCGAAACACAAGAAACCATACCTTATAATAAAACTTTTAGCTTAGAGGAACTTGAAGAAACAATATTGGCCACCAATAATTCAGCACCAGGTTGTGATGAGATCCCTTTTGAACTCCTCAGACGCTTACCTACAAATAAAAAAATATTCATACTTAATTTATTTAACAATATTTATATAAACGGTACTTACCCAACACAATGGAAGAATGCCGTAATAATACCAATTCCAAAACCCGGAAAAGATGCAAAAATTCCATCTAGCTATCGTCCCATTTCGCTAACATGTTGTCTAGGTCTAGGTACATCTAGAAAAAGAAGAACTATTATCAAATTATCAAATGGGCTTCCGCAAAGGTAGGTCCACTGTCGACCAACTAGTATTAATGGAGAACTACATAAAAAAAAGTTTTGCAGACAGATCACATACGGTAGCAGTATTCTTCGATATCGAAAAAGCCTATGATACAACATGGAGATACGGGATTTTGAAAACATTACACACATGGGGTTTTCGCGGTAACTTGCCGAAAGTTGTTCGAAGTTTCCTAAGTAATAGGAAGTTTAGCGTTAGAGTTGGAATGGAAACATCACGAAGACATCATATGGAAAATGGAATACCTCAAGGGGCAAACTTGAGTGTAATTTTATTCTTGGTAGCTATCAACGGCTTGGCAAATGTTGTTTCTGGAAGAGTACAAAAAAGCCTGTATGTGGATGATTTGGTGATATATTACTCCTCACCGCTAATGGAAGATATAGTAAACACATTACAGAATAGCATAGATGCCATCGTAGAGTATTCAGAAAACAACGGTTTCAAAATATCGGTATCTAAAACACATTGTATACACTTTTGCAAACAAAAGAGAAATCACCCTGAGCCCAAGTTTTACTTGTATGGAAATAATATCCAGATCGAAGCATCTACCAAATTCCTTGGTCTTATTTTTGACAAAAAGCTTCTTTGGAAAGACCACATAAAAGAGCTTGCAGTGAACTGTAAAAAGAGGCTAAATATCTTAAAGACCCTAGCAAATATCAATTGGGGATCAGATACCACTGTTCTGATAAATTTTTACAAGACGTACATATTATCAAAAATGGATTACGGATCCATCATTTACGGCTCGGCAAGTGAATCCAACTTGAAAGTACTGGAGTATATTCAAAGTACTGCCTTAAGATTAGCACTAGGTGCATTCAGAACCAGTCCCTACCTTTAATTATGCTGTGAAGGAGGTGTAACACCACTTCGGTACAGAAGGCAAAACTTAATGACAAATTACTACTGTAAAATTCTCAACAACCCCACACATCCAGTGCATGAAATACTATCTGCGCTAGAAAAACCTTTCCAGTCCCAGCGAGTTAGTAGCCTATCATATCCAACAAGAACATCACTTTTACTGTAACGGTTGAATTTGTCACTACGTCTATTGTATATATTAAGTATTTGTATATAGTAATTACCTGACCGATATTGTCTCTATATTTCTAATATCATTTGATCACTACAAAAGAACTTCAGTAGTTAAATAGTTTCTGTCAGCCCAGAGTTTTAGGGACTACTCTGCCATCATCCTTCCGGTGAAGTGGTGCAGGCTGTAACCATACCTGTCTTCACATCTTGACAACAATTTTATATTTTGTCGCTAGGTAAGGTAAAGAATAAAACTAGCGCCTACTTGGTAAACGTCCGTATAGATATATTCATGTTGGTTGTTTCTTTTTGTTTGTTATATTATAATTCATAATTATGGGTAGTAAGGGGTTTTCTCTCTTGTGGATTTTTCGTTAGTTTTTAGTTACCGTGGGACTACTGATTTTGTTTCCGGCTTTGATTATATCACCTTTGGGGTGTAGCCACAGTAGTCCAAATACTTTGTCCGCTTCAGCTTGATAAACGCTAAAGTTTATTAGGGTTCAGTTATAAATTATTACTGACTCCTTGACTTGAGTTCTAAAACATTTAAAGTAGTAATTAGGTTTCATAAAACTTACTGATCTATAAAGACATACTTTACTTTTGAGTTAAAGGTATATTTTCTTCATTTATCTACCATATTTTGGCTTAAGCAAATACATACTATTTAGAAATCTTCGGTGTAGGTTGGCATTTGAATATATTTTGAACATCTACTTAAAATATATTAGCTGTTTATCGCCATACTTTGTATGTTAAATCCGAGTGTTTGATCTTGCTTTGTTTACGTTGGTTTGGTATTGTGGTACTATGTTTACTCAAATTTATTTGAATAAGTTTTAATACATCATTTATCTCCAATGTTTACAAGTGTTTATTTGTTGGATGACAATTACAATTGGCGTTGACAGCCGTGTCTTGGAGAAAAGCGTTCGTTCGTCATGCCGCTGAGTGTAGTCGTACTTGATGTTAGGCGTTGCTCTGTGACTTTACGAGTCCACAGACAACTAAGTTTGTCGCGCTGATGTTGTCAGCATAGATAGAGCAATGCTCTGTGACTTTAGGAGTCCACAGACAACTTAGTTTGTCGCGCCGATGTCAGCATAGATAGAGCAATGCTCTGTGACCTTAAGAGTCCACAGACAACTTAGTTTGTCGCGCCGAGGTTGGCGGCAGAGATAGAGCGTTTGCTCTGTGACTCTACGAGTCCATAGACAAATGTCGATCCGCTTTACGGAATTGTTAGAGCGTTTATTCGATGCTACTCAGGAGTGTAGGCTGTTTTACTCGCGAATGCATATTGACTTACATGGAGGGAAGTGTAGCACTTTATGACTTGATCTGTGCGGAACACGCTCGGTGTAGTGAGCGGTGTAGTTCGGATGTATGTTTCGGGTAGGTTTCTTTATGGTAGTATTCTGTATTGACGTTGAGGAAGTGTCAGTCACCCTTCTTTCCGGTGTGGGCTCCTACTTGATAGTGGGTTTCGAAAAGTGCATGGAGCTTGAATCTGAATTTTATGATTGGCTGCTTAGTCATCTCCTGCTGGGATTTATAGGTTCTCGTTCTGAATGAGTTGTGGAATATACGGCTAGTATTTTGGTTCTACGGGAGTTCGTATTGTTGAAGAATTCCGTCCTGTTCTGGAAGCCGTTTTCACAAACCCTTATAGGGGATATATTGCACTAAAACTATTGTAAGTATTTTCTCTACTTACTGATTTCGCATCACTATGTATTACCACTATTTAAAGGAAATCGCCAACGTGAAGTTTTGAAATTGAAGGCGTGCCACATGCTGTTGTTGGTTCGTTATTTGTTGGTAGCCGCCCAATAAGAGGAAAATTTTGAGTATTGGACCCTTTTTGGAAAAGGTATGTCTCATAGATTTGTAGTTTTTGTAGATAAAACAGTTGGTGGTAAAATACCACCTGTTGATTGTAAAGTTTTGATTAAGACAGTCTATTCTGTTACCCTGTGTATATTTTGTTTTCTTTGCCCGTTTTAGTCTAACGAATACTATAATTCGTGGGTGGTTCTTCAAACTTACCCTGGTTACGACCAGAAACAGTTTATTTCAGATGCTTATCGCATTCTTATTATTTGATTTAAATTCAGTGTGGTATACTGCTACTGACACTGTTGATTGTAAGTAGACCTTATGACTACTTTGTGGGTTTGATTAAGTTAATTTGGGGTTGATTTTGACTTGTACGTTACTTCTGGCATAGGCCGAGACAAGCTTAACTTGTCGAGGTGTTTGATTGGTTCCTGTATAGGCTCAGTTTTTAGCTGATACCTGTTTTAATTTTTAAGGGTTCACCGGTGGGGCCAGGGTATACTTACCATCCTCAAGATACACACTTCACCTGTGGGGCCAGATTATACACACTTCACCTGTGGGGCCAGATACACACTTCGGGTTATTTGGAGTTTACCTGGTAGATCGATGGTGATGTCTTCTGCAGTTTGCTGCTACTTGTCAACAACTTCTTGAAGAAGACCACATTGAGGGTAACCTGGTATCGGGGGTCTTTCTGGTTTATTTACTTATTTTTACTTTAGGCTTTACGCCGATATGTATATGCATTAGCTAGGTAGTTTCTACTGATTTATTTTATTATGCAATTGGAAATTAATAGTTTGCGGTAAATTTTCATAATTTTATCCACTTGCGCATGCGTCTCTGCCTTGGTACCAACGCCTTGACTACGGTGTCGCCTTATATGGAATTGTTTTTTTCATAAACTTTACACTACTTTTCAGCTAACATATAATTGAAAGTTTTTTTTTGAATCTGTATTGGTACACTCGAACAGCCATATTAATTTCACACTAAGTAGGTCAAATTAACAGGTATAGTTTGGAATTTTAGTGTTAATAGTTTGACTATTGGGGTGTAATAGATGTTCACACTACTTTTCTTCTTTTTTTAAGTGGGGGCTTTTACTAGGGTTTACAAGTAGCTATTAATTGTAAAACACCCCTTAAGGGTATTAAATGCTATTTTTTTTATTTAGTTATTATAAGGAACATAAGCTGAGGTTTGCCTTTTATTTTCATCCCTTGTTTTACTGGGTTATCGGGGGAAATTCGTCGTGCTAGGCCAAAGTGGAAAACTCAGTTGGCGCCCACACAAGTTGTCTACTATTTTGTCCGGAAGATCAATAAGAGGGATCCACCCCTACCTCCGTTCTGAGCGACGTCGAAGGCCTAAGGTTGTCACCGGAGCAACCGAAACTTATGTAACCAAGTAGACAAATTTATTCACAATCTTGCACTTTTTTTTTTAATTAATTAAATTTTAGGACTTTATTCCTATTCGGGCTTGAGCTCAATTTTAAGGTTACATTACTAGAGTCCTTAAATATCAGTACAAGAGAAAACCAAAGCTACGATGAAGGTCTAGAACAACAGAAAAAGAATATAAAAGAAAAAAATATGGACAAGTGGCAAGAAGAATGGACAACTTCCTAAAACAAATACAAACAAACATACAACTCAAACCAACTGAATATAAACTTCAAAAGCGTAGGGACAAAGTAGTAATTACCCGGATTAAAATTGGGCATACTAACCTGACCAGCTCACACTTACTTCTCGGTAGAAACGCACCTGTCTGTGAATGCGGAAGACAAATCACCATAAGACACCTAATAGTTGAATGTCTATTACTTTCTCGTAGCCGTCTAGATATGGGGATCGCGAAAGATATTAAATCATGCACGTCAACTACAGAAGAGCAAATTAAATTACTGCATTTCCTGAAAGCGAACAGCTTATACCTAAGATTATAAAAGTGCAGCCTTAAATGTTGGAGGAGGTTTTTGGTTGGTAGGCCATAAAGGAGTTCAACACTACTCGATCTTGGATCGGGTGAACATGAGTTTTCCCTCCTCCAAATAAGAAGAGCTAATGACCCAAGCAGTCGATGCTCTATAACAAAAAAAAAAAAAATAATAATAATAATAATAATAATAATAATAATAATAATAATAATAATAATAATAATAATAATAATAATAATAATAATAATAAATATAAATAAATATAATAAAAAATTTTCCAGTGATATACAAATGGGATTTGGATTAGACAAGTGCAAAACCTTGAATATCGAGAAGGGTAAAATCGTTAACGGAGATGTGTTACTACCTAATGGGAACATTATAAATGCCATGCAAAATGGTGAAACCTACAAATATCTAGGATTTCAGCAAGCTAAGCTACTAGACCAGAAGCAAGCAAAAACCAAAATTCGAGGACAGTTCACTCAAAGGATAACTGCTTTATTGAAATCCCAGTTGAACGCAGGAAATCTTGCCAAAGCAATTAACACCTACGCCATACCGGTCCTGACATACTCATTTGGAATTCTGAAGTGGACAAAAACAGAACTGGAAGATATTCAAAGAACAACGCGAACCATGATGACCAAACACAAATGTCACCACCCGACATCATCAGTTATTAGGACCACACTACCAAGAAAAGAGGGAGGAAGAGCTCTAACGGACATAGTTAATTTACATTACAAACAAATATCTCAACTCCAAAAATACTTCATTGGCAAGGCTAAAACATCCAAACTGCATGAGCTGGTCGCGAAAGCAGATGAAGGCTATTCCCCCTTAGATCTTGTAAATCCTGATAATAAACTTGAAATCGTTACAGACTCTGACAAACAGGCAGAGTGGGCCCAGAAAGCGCTCCATGGTCGACATCATCACGACCTAAATCAACCATATATTGACAAGGAAGCATCAAATAAGTGGCTCTCTGATGGATCATTGTTTCCAGAAACAGAAGGATTTATGATGGCGATCCAAGACCAAGTAATTAATACCAATAATTACAAGAAATTTATTATAAGAGATCCAAATATCGTGTCGGACAAGTGCAGAAGGTGTCAACAAACAACAGAGACGATACAACACATTACGTCGGGATGTTCAGCCATAGCTAACATTGATTACCTACGCAGGCACAATCAACTGTGCAACATCATTCATCAGAAGTTGGCCAACAAATTTGGATTAGTTAACACCTACACGCCTTATTACAAGTACCATCCGCATGCAGTTCTAGAGAATGCTGATTTTAGACTATACTACGATAGGTCAATTATCACCGATAGACGGGTGACGAATAACCGGCCTGATATTGTAGTTGTGGATAAAAAAGCTAACTCGGTTCTTCTAGTTGATGTTGCTGTACCCAATAACAACAATATGTTAGACAAATACAACGAGAAAATTGCAAAATACACCGATCTTGCAATTGAGGTAGGACAGATGTGGCATGCAGAGAAAGTAGAGGTGGTGCCGGTCATCGTTTCATCTACGGGACTAATCCCCAAAACTCTACAAGACAGCCTCACCAAACTAGGTCTTCACAAAAACACATACATCGATCTGCAGAAGGCTGCAATTTTGAATACTTGTCACACTGTCCGTAAATTTCTAAATATGTAACTGCTGTGCCTAATCCCATTTGCGTTTACAAACGCTCGGGATAGGTGAACATTACCAGCAAAAGCTGAGCAAGAGTACACTTGAATTGGAAATAATAATAATAATAATAATAATAATAATAATAATAATAATAATAATAATAATAATAATATTAATAATAATAATAATAATAATAATAATCCGTAGGGGGATCTTCCAGGGCGACTCCCTGAGTCCACTTTGGTTTTGTTTGGCAATGAATCCACTTTCCAAGCTACTTAACGATACGGATTACGGCTTTAAAATCAAAGCCAACAGGAACACTAGCTGCACTGTTTCCCACCTTTTATATATGGATGACATCAAAATATACGCATCAAACCAGCGTCAAATTCAACATTTACTTAATATCACTGAAAATTTTTCCAGTGATATACAAATGGGATTTGGATTAGACAAGTGCAAAACCTTGAATATCGAGAAGGGTAAAATCGTTAACGGAGATGTGTTACTACCTAATGGGAACATTATAAATGCCATGCAAAATGGTGAAACCTACAAATATCTAGGATTTCAGCAAGCTAAGCTACTAGACCAGAAGCAAGCAAAAACCAAAATTCGAGGACAGTTCACTCAAAGGATAACTGCTTTATTGAAATCCCAGTTGAACGCAGGAAATCTTGCCAAAGCAATTAACACCTACGCCATACCGGTCCTGACATACTCATTTGGAATTCTGAAGTGGACAAAAACAGATCTGGAAGATATTCAAAGAACAACGCGAACCATGATGACCAAACACAAATGTCACCACCCGACATCATCAGTTATTAGGACCACACTACCAAGAAAAGAGGGAGGGAGAGCTCTAACGGACATAGTTAATTTACATTACAAACAAATATCTAAACTCCAACAGTTCTTCATTGGCAAGGCTCAAACATCTAAATTGCATGAGCTGGTCGCGAAAGCAGATAAAAACTATTCCCCCTTAGATCTTGTAAACCCTGATAATAAACTTGAAATCGTTACAGACTCTGACAAACAGGCGGAGTGGGCCCAGAAAGCGCTTCATGGTCGACATCATCACGACCTCAATCAACCATATATCGACAAGGAAGCATCAAATAAGTGGCTCTCTGATGGAACATTGTTTCCAGAAACAGAAGGATTTATGATGGCGATCCAAGACCAAGTTATTAATACCAACAATTACAAGAAATTTGTTATCAGAGATCCAAACATCGTGTCGGACAAGTGCAGAAGGTGTCAACAAACAACAGAGACGATACAACACATTACGTCGGGATGTTCAGCCATAGCTAACATTGATTACCTACGCAGGCACAACCAACTGTGCAACATCATTCATCAGAAGTTGGCCAACAAATTTGGATTAGTTAACACTTACACGCCTTATTACAAGTACCATCCTCATGCAGTTCTAGAGAATGCTGATTTTAGACTATACTACGATAGGTCAATTATCACCGATAGACGGGTGACGAATAACCGGCCTGATATTGTAGTTGTGGATAAAAAAGCTAACTCGGTTCTTCTAGTGGATGTTGCTGTACCCAATAACAACAATATGTTAGACAAATACAACGAGAAAATTGCAAAATACACCGATCTTGCAATTGAGGTAGGACAGATGTGGCATGCAGAGAGGGTAGAGGTGGTGCCGGTCATCGTTTCATCTACGGGACTAATCCCCAAAACTCTACAAGACAGCCTCACCAAACTAGGTCTTCACAAAAACACATACATCGATCTGCAGAAGGCTGCAATTTTGAATACTTGTCACACTGTCCGTAAATTTCTAAATATGTAACTGCTGTGCCTAATCCCATTTGCGTTTACAAACGCTCGGGATAGGTGAACATTACCAGCAAAAGCTGAGCAAGAGTACACTTGAATTGGAAATAATAATAATAATAATAATAATAATAATAATAATAATAATAATAACCCGTGGGGGTACTGGTCCCCTATCGGGCGCTTCCCTAGGTGGTGGATCGGGGAATGCCTTTTAGATATAAAGGTATCGAGGAAATTAAATACCTCGGAGCGAACCAAAACCAGTTAGTTTCAGGACACGACGGTCTCCATGTAAGGAGCGGTACTCCAACAGCGTCTGTTCTCTATGTAAGGAGCGGCTGAATCAGCACCTGGCAGTAGGTCTAAAATGCGACAATCACGATGTCGAATTGTAAAACAAGATTACCCCAGGTGGGTAGAGCTAAATGCTCAGAATCCCACACTGCTTGTGTACCTAGTACATCGGCTGTCTGCTCCACGGATTCTGGGGGGAGCAATAATTCGAGTGTAAATTCCGGGACCTTAAATCTCAGGAATCGTCAGGTGAATCGACATTGCAACACCTTAAACTCTTGTCGCGTTCAAGTTGGTGCTAGAAGCGCTTGTTCGAAAAATGATTTATCTTCTTCCTCGGTTAGCGGTAGGCGCAGCGTGACACCGAGTAGGGCTACTGCGAACCACACTCAGGGGGAAAACAACATCGATCCTCCGCCACCGGCTTCTGATGTTTCTGGAGTGACGCAAGTCGGCACATCTACGACCACAAAAGCCGGAAAGCCCAGGAAGCGCATGAAGTGGACTATCGAGCTAAACTCATTCATTATGCGCTCCTACTTTAAAATCACGAATATGGAAACTGATATGACGACATACAGATACGCCCTCCACCGTGCATTCGTTGAACATTTTCCAGAATTTCACCATCTCACGGAACAGCGTATCGCTGACCAACGTCGAAGTATTGTGAAAAACAATCTACTACCCGGTCCGACGTTGCAACAAATTCGAGGTGAAGTCCTTCTTGACCTTCAAGATGGAGAGAATGACATAATTACCGATCAGGATACACATAAATCGGAGAATGCACAAGGAGACCACAATGGCGTTGAGGAAATAAACAATGATTGCGACAAAACCACCGATAATGACTATAATACCGAACTTTGTAAAGCACTAGCGGAATTTAATGGCACCAACCCAATACACCGGCCAAAATTACCAAAGCTGCGAACCAATAAGAGCACTAACAGCATACTAGCAGCTGTGAACTTACTACTGCAGAACTATGCTAAAGACTGCGAAGCGCTGGAACAACTTCACACTCTCATCTATTGTGGAGCGGTAGCAGTGCTTCGAAGTCACAATCAACAAATCCAATTCCCAAAGAACAATCGGGGTAAAGACTACAAACAGCTCAAGCCTTGGTGGCAACGCCGGCTGGAAAAGACCATTGATGACATCAGAAGGGAATTGGGGCAGCTTACAGAGTTTAAAAACAACTTGAAACCGTCTAGGCGCTTAACAAACAGAGTGAGGAAGATCTATCGAAGAATCAACACTTATACAGGTCACCCACAACATAAACAACATGTATGTGAATATATCGATTCACTCAGGCAAAAGTTAAAGGCAAAATCAAAACGTTTGTCACGATATGTCAAGTGCACGAAAAGGAAACAACAGAACTACTTATTCAATAACAATCAGAAGTTATTTTACAGGCAACTAAGCAGTACTGTAAACAATCACAACCAAAGTCTCCCAGATAAAGATGAGCTAACGGAGTACTGGTCTTCTTTATGGTCGAACCCTATCGAACATAAATCCAACGCTCACTGGATAAGAACTGAGGAGGAAAAAATTAACATTGAACCAATGCCTTTCGTTAACTTGACGACAAGCGAGGTAACCGAAGCTATAAAGAGCACCAGTAATTGGAAGACACCAGGAGTTGACCATGTCCAAAACTTCTGGTATAAGAAGTTTGACAGTCTGCATGAAGCAATGGCAAGATCATTTACACATATTCTGCAGCATCCAGAAGATACACCACCATTTCTGACACTGGGTTCGACCCACTTGCTTCCCAAAACGCATCAAACTCACGATCCTACGCAGTATAGACCTATAACATGCCTTCCAACTATATATAAAATATTAACGTCTTGCATTACTAACCGTATTTACAGACATGCCGATCAAAACAACATCTTGTCGGAAGAACAAAAAGGGTGCAGACGAGATCACCAAGGCTGCAGAGAGCAACTCATCATCGATTCGGTAATACTAAAACAGGCGCAGAAGGAACAGCGCAACATCTACACGGCTTTCGTAGATTATAGGAAAGCATTTGATAGCGTTCCACATTCCTGGCTTGTTAAAGTTTTGCAAATTTATAAAGTACACCCCACTCTTGTTACTTTTCTTGAATCATCGATGAAGCACTGGCGAACGAACCTTTATTTACAAATAAATGGTCGATACCTCGAAACTGATGAAATTTCTATCCGTAGGGGGATCTTCCAAGGCGACTCCCTGAGTCCACTTTGGTTTTGTTTGGCAATGAATCCACTCTCCAATCTACTTAACGATACGGATTACGGCTTTAAAATCAAGGCCAACAGAAACACTAGCTGCACTGTTTCCCACCTCTTATACATGGATGACATCAAAATATACGCATCAAACCAGCGTCAAATTCAACATTTACTTAATATTACTGAAAAATTTTCAAGTGATATACAAATGGGATTTGGATTAGACAAGTGCAAAACCTTAAAGATCGAGAAGGGTAAAATCGTTAACGGAGATGTATTACTACCTAATGGGAACATTATAAATGCCATGCAAAATGGTGAAACCTACAAATATCTAGGATTTCAGCAAGCTAAGCTACTTGACCAGAAGCAAGCAAAAACCAAAATTCGAGGACAGTTCACTCAAAGGATAACTGCTTTATTGAAATCTCAGTTGAACGCAGGAAATCTCGCCAAAGCAATTAACACCTACGCCATACCGATCCTGACATACTCATTTGGAATTCTGAAGTGGACAAAAACAGAACTGGAAGATATTCAAAGTACAACGCGAACCATGGCCAAACACAAATGTCACCACCCGACATCATCAGTTATTAGGACCACATTACCAAGAAAAGAGGGAGGAAGAGCTTTAACGGACATAGTTAATTTACATTATAATCAAATATCTAAACTCCAAAAGTTCTTCATTGGCAAGGCTCAAACATCTAAATTGCATGAGCTGGTCGCGAAAGCAGATAAAAACTATTCCCCCTTAGATCTTGTAAACCCTGATAAAAAACTTGAAATCGTTACAGACTCTGACAAACAGGCGGAGTGGGCCCAGAAAGCGCTTCATGGTCGACATCATCACGACCTCAATCAACCATATATCGACAAGGAAGCATCAAATAAGTGGCTTTCTGATGGAACATTGTTTCCAGAAACAGAAGGATTTATGATGGCGATCCAAGACCAAGTTATTAATACCAACAATTACAAGAAATTTGTTATAAGAGATCCAAACATCGTGTCGGACAAGTGCAGAAGGTGTCAACAAACAACAGAGACGATACAACACATTACGTCGGGATGTTCAGCCATAGTTAACATTGATTACCTACGCAGGCACAACCAACTGTGCAACATCATTCATCAGAAGTTGGCCAACAAATTTGGATTAGTTAACACCTACACGCCTTATTACAAGTACCATCCTCATGCAGTTCTAGAGAATGCTGATTTTAGACTATACTACGATAGGTCAATTATCACCGATAGTCGGGTGACGAATAACCGGCCTGATATTGTGGTTGTGGATAAAAAATCTAACTCGGTTCTTCTAGTGGATGTTGCTGTACCCAATAACAACAATATGTTAGACAAATACAACGAGAAAATTGCAAAATACACCGATCTTGCAATTGAGGTAGGACAGATGTGGCATGCAGAGAAAGTAGAGGTGGTGCCGATCATCGTTTCATCTACGGGACTAATCCCCAAAACTCTACAAGACAGCCTCACCAAACTAGGTCTTCACAAAAACACATACATCGATCTGCAGAAGGCTGCAATTTTGAATACTTGTCACACTGTCCGTAAATTTCTAAATATGTAACTGCTGAGCCTAATCCCATTTGCGTTTACACACGCTCGGGACAGGTGAACATTACCAGCAAGAGCTGAGCAAGAGTACACTTGAGTTGGAAATAATAATAATAATAATAATAATAACCCGTGGGGGTGCTGGTCCCCTATCGGGCGCTTCCCCAGGTGGTGGATAGGGGAATGCCTTTTAGATATAGAAGGTATCGAGGAAATTAAATACCTCGGAGCGAACCAAAACCAGTTAGTTTCAGGACACGACGGTCTCCATGTAAGGAGCGGTACTCCAACAGCGTCTGTTCTCCATGTAAGGAGCGGCTGAATCAGCACCTGGCAGTAAGTCTAAAATGCGACAATCACGATGTCGAATTGTAAAACAAGATTGCCCCAGGTGGGTAGAGCTAAATGCTCAGAATCCCACACTGCTAGTGTACCTAGTACATCGGCTGTCTGCTCCACGGATTCTGGGGGGAGCAATAATTCGATTGTAAATTCCGGGACCTTAAATCTCAGGAAGCGTCAGGTGAATCGACATTGCAACACCTTAAACTCTTGTCGCGTTCAAGTTGGTGCTAGAAGCGCTTGTTCGAAAAATGATTTATCTTCTTCCTCGGTTAGCGGTAGGCGCAGCGTGACACCGAGTAGGGCTACTGCGAACCACACTCAGGGGGAAAACAACATCGATCCTCCGCCACCGGCTTCTGATGTTTCTGGAGTGACGCAAGTCGGCACATCTACGACCACAAAAGCCGGAAAGCCCAGGAAGCGCATGAAGTGGACTATCGAGCTAAACTCATTCATTATGCGCTCCTACTTTAAAATCACCAAGATGGAAACTGATATGACGACATACAGATACGCCCTCCACCGTGCATTCATTGAACATTTTCCAGAATTTCACCATCTCACGGAACAGCGTATTGCTGACCAACGTCGAAGTATTGTAAGAAACAATCTACTACCCGGTCCGACGTTGCAACAAATTCGAGGTGAAGTCCTTCTTGACCTTCAAGATGGAGAGAATGACATAATTACCGATCAGGATAAACATAAATCGGAGAATGCACAAGGAGACCACAATGGCGTTGAGGAAATAAACAATGATTGCGACAAAACCACCGATAATGACTATAATACCGAACTTTGTAAAGCACTAGCGGAATTTAATGGCACCAACCCAATACATCGGCCAAAACTACCCAAGCTTCGAACCAATAAGAGCACTAACAGCATACTAGCAGCTGTGAACTTACTACTGCAGAACCATGCTAAAGACTGCGAAGCGCTGGAACAACTTCACACTCTCATCTATTGTGGAGCGGTAGCAGTGCTTCGAAGTCACAATCAACAAATCCAATCCCCAAAGAACAATCGGGGCAAAGACTACAAACAGCTCAAGCCTTGGTGGCAACGCCGGCTGGAAAAGTCCATTGATGACATCAGAAGGGAATTGGGGCAGCTAACAGAGTTTAAAAACAACTTGAAACCGTCTAGGCGCTTAACAAACAGAGTGAGAAAGATCTATCGAAAAATCAAAACTTTTACAGGTCACCCACAACATAAACAACATGTATGTGAATATATGGATTTACTCAGGCAAAAGTTAAAGGCAAAATCCAAACGTTTGTCACGATATGTCAAGTGCACGAAAAGGAAACAACAAAACTACTTATTCAATAACAATCAGAAGTTATTTTACAGGCAACTAAGCGGTACAGTAAACAATCACAACCAAAGTCTTCCAAATAAAGATGAGCTAACGGAGTACTGGTCTTCCTTATGGTCGAACCCTATCGAACACAAATCCAACGCTCACTGGATAAGAACTGAGGAGGAACAAATAAACATTGAACCAATGCCTTTCGTTAACTTGACAACAAGCGAGGTAACCGAAGCTATAAAGAGCACCAGTAGTTGGAAGACACCAGGAGTTGACAATGTCCAAAACTTCTGGTATAAGAAGTTTGACAGTCTGCATGAAGCAATAGCAAGATCATTTACACATATTCTGCAGCATCCAGAAGATACACCACCATTTCTGACACTGGGTTCGACCCACTTGCTTCCCAAAACGCATCAAACTCACGATCCTACGCAGTATAGACCTATAACATGCCTTCCAACTATATATAAAATATTAACGTCTTGCATTACTAACCGTATTTACAGACATGCGGATCATAACAACATCTTGTCGGAAGAACAGAAAGGGTGCAGACGAGATCATCAAGGCTGCAAAGAACAACTCATCATCGATTCGGTAATACTAAAACAGGCGCAGAAGGAACAGCGCAACATCTACACGGCTTTCGTAGATTATAGGAAAGCATTTGATAGCGTTCCACATTCCTGGCTTGTTAAAGTTTTGCAAATTTACAAAGTACACCCCATTCTTGTTACTTTTCTTGAATCATCGATGAAGCACTGGCGAACGAACCTTCATTTACAAATAAATGGTCAATACCTCGTAACTGATGAAATTTCTATCCGTAGGGGGATCTTCCAGGGCGACTCCCTGAGTCCACTTTGGTTTTGTTTGGCAATGAATCCACTTTCCAAGCTACTTAACGATACGGATTACGGCTTTAAAATCAAAGCCAACAGGAACACTAGCTGCACTGTTTCCCACCTTTTATACATGGATGACATCAAAATATACGCATCAAACCAGCGTCAAATTCAACATTTACTTAATATCACTGAAAAATTTTCCAGTGATATACAAATGGGATTTGGATTAGACAAGTGCAAAACCTTGAATATCGAGAAGGGTAAAATCGTTAACGGAGATGTGTTACTACCTAATGGGAACATTATAAATGCCATGCAAAATGGTGAAACCTACAAATATCTAGGATTTCAGGAAGCTAAGCTACTAGACCAGAAGCAAGCGAAAACCAAAATTCGAGGACAGTTCACTCAAAGGATAACTGCTTTATTGAAATCCCAGTTGAACGCAGGAAATCTTGCCAAAGCAATTAACACCTACGCCATACCGGTCCTGACATACTCATTTGGAATTCTGAAGTGGACAAAAACAGAACTGGAAGATATTCAAAGAACAACGCGAACCATGATGACCAAACACAAATGTCACCACCCGACATCATCAGTTATTAGGACCACACTACCAAGAAAAGAGGGAGCAAGAGCTCTAACGGACATAGTTAATTTACATTACAAACAAATATCTCAACTCCAAAAATACTTCATTGGCAAGGCTCAAACATCCAAACTGCATGAGCTGGTCGCGAAAGCAGATAAAGGCTATTCCCCCTTAGATCTTGTAAATCCTGATAATAAACTTGAAATCGTTACAGACTCTGACAAACAGGCAGAGTGGGCCCAGAAAGCGCTCCATGGTCGACATCATCACGACCTAAATCAACCATATATTGACAAGGAAGCATCAAATAAGTGGCTCTCTGATGGATCATTGTTTCCAGAAACAGAAGGATTTATGATGGCGATCCAAGACCAAGTAATTAATACCAATAATTACAAGAAATTTATTATAAGAGATCCAAATATCGTGTCGGACAAGTGCAGAAGGTGTCAACAAACAACAGAGACGATACAACACATTACGTCGGGATGTTCAGCCATAGCTAACATTGATTACCTACGCAGACACAATCAACTGTGCAACAGCATTCATCAGAAGTTGGCCAACAAATTTGGATTAGTTAACACCTACACGCCTTATTACAAGTACCATCCGCATGCAGTTCTAGAGAATGCTGATTTTAGACTATACTACGATAGGTCAATTATCACCGATAGACGGGTGACGAATAACCGGCCTGATATTGTAGTTGTGGATAAAAAAGCTAACTCGGTTCTTCTAGTTGATGTTGCTGTACCCAATAACAACAATATGTTAGACAAATACAACGAGAAAATTGCAAAATACACCGATCTTGCAATTGAGGTAGGACAAATGTGGCACGCAGAGAAAGTAGAGGTGGTGCCGGTCATCGTTTCATCTACGGGACTAATCCCCAAAACTCTACAAGACAGCCTCACCAAACTAGGTCTTCACAAAAACACATACATCGATCTGCAGAAGGCTGCAATTTTGAATACTTGTCACACTGTCCGTAAATTTCTAAATGTGTAACTGCTGTGCCTAATCCCATTTGCATTTACAAACGCTCGGGATAGGTGAACATTACCAGCAAAAGCTGAGCAAGAGTACACTTGAGTTGGAAATAATAATAATAATAATAATAATAATAATAATAATAATAGATAGATAGATAGATAGATAGCTTTATTGACGTCCATACATGAAGTACATAGTCATAATTTTACAATTTCACATTGGATAATATGATATAAAATCTACAATACCTGTATAAAAAACTTCAAAATGCATATAATAATTTGGGTTGATTTTGTTACAAACATATTAAAAATAATGTAAACGAAATATTTAATACAGAAACTTGAAAAACATGTTACTCAATTAACAAATCAATGAACTTAATTAATAAATGAAACTATTGAACAAAATTGGTGAATAAAACTAATGAACAAAATTAATGAACTCATCGACACTGTAAAAACAGTTAGCCTGAAGAAAATCTTTTACAAGCGAATGCAATCTTCTCCGTGTATACTTTTTAAAATTACTATTGGTGTATTTCTGTAGTTTGTTGTACAATCTCACATCACATTTATTATTTTGTGAAACGTGTAATTTAGATTTCAAGGGTAATAAACTCATTGCGTTCCTTGTGTCGTAATTATGAACATCAGAGTGGGAAACCAACGCATCCTTGTGTTCATGGATGTATAAGATTGTCTGTAAAATATACACACATGGGAGCGGAAGAATCTCGAATTTTTTAAAGAGAGGACGACACGTGGCATTATAATCCGCGTTATCGATTGTGCGAATTGCTGCCTTCTGCAATGAAAAAATTTTGTTCGCTGATGAACTGTTACCCCACAAAAGTACACCGTAATTTAGTACATTGTGGATAGTTGCAAAATACACTGATCTTATAACTTGCTTATTCAGAGAATAACTAAGTTGTCTCAGTGCGAACAGCTGAGAAGATAATTTATTTGCCAAAGTATTAATTTGAGGAGTCCAATGTAATCGTGTATCAAGTGTGATGCCCAAGAGCTTCACTGGTTCTGATGCACATATTCGTTTATTTGAAGTAAACGTAATCTGCTGTGTTTTTTGTTTATTCAGCTTCAGCTCATTACTTGAGAACCATTCTTCTATAGCAGAGATGCATTCGCTCGTGTCAGACTCCTCGTCAGCTACGAAGGAAGTATCATCCGCGAACTGTAGACATTTGCCAGACTGTAAATTGGCTGAAAGATCGTTCACATATATTAGAAACAACAAAGGGCCCAATACAGAACCCTGTGGTACTCCCCTGTGAATGGGTAATAGATTCGAATCTACATTATTGCAGCTAACATATTGCATACGGTTTGTCAGATAAGATGAAAAAAGATTTAACTGATTCTGTCTAATGCCGTAATACTCTAATTTATTTGATAGTATATTGATATTCATACAGTCAAAGGCCTTGGTGAGGTCACACAACACAACGTTAGTATCGTTGCCCTCGTCAAGGCCCTCCACTACTTTATCAATGATGGCAAGTATAGCTTTTACAGTGGATTTGTTTTTGCGGAATCCGAATTGTGAATCAGCAAGGATGTTTTTCGATTCCAAATAACACACAAGCCTCTCCTTTAAAATTATTTCAAATACCTTTCCAATGACAGGTACTATGGCAATAGGTCTGTAATTATCGGGAATATGAGTATCACCCGTTTTGTATAACGGTATAACTTTACTGATTTTCAAAGCATCGGGCCATGATCCCTCAACGATACACTTATTATAAAGAACACTCAGCGGTTCTGCTATACAGTCACTAGCAGATTTTAGCATGGCACTATTCATACCGTAATAATCAATGCATGATGAATTTTTAAGTTGAAGAATGGCTTCTCTAACGTCACTGCCAATAATCGGCCCCAGAAAAAATGATGTAGATGGCTCTCGCATATTTTTCAAAAAATCAGAGAAGTTGATATTCGGACTGTTGATGGTACCTATAACTGATTCTGCTACGGATGTAAAAAATTTATTTAGATCTTCCGGAGGAATGTCTGGAGCTCGGGCAGAGTGGAAATTCCTATTACCACCTCTCTCCATATTAACTATATTCCATATTGTTTTATTTTTGCTGTCAGAGGAACTAATTTTGTGAGTGTAAAAATTACGTTTTTCTTTTCTAATAATTTGCTTATATTTTCTACGTAAATTGCAATACGAACTCCAGTCATCCATAGAATTACTCTGATTAAAAATAGATTTCTTGCGAAATACATCTTTTCTCAATTTACGCAGATCTTTATTAAACCACCCCGAAAACCTTCTTTTTCCTGAAAAAGTTTTTATGGGGAAACACGAATCGACAAAATGTGTCATAATGTCTAAAATTATTTTACAGGTGTCAGATGAGTTCATTTCCTCCAACTCTAGCTCATGCCAGACAATTTCTCGCAAATGATTCGCAAAATTACTGATTCCATTTTCAGTTATAAACCTTTTTTTATAAGGAGCTGTATCAATATTTTTTCCAGTTGATTCAATAATCAGATAAACACTAATATGATCAGCAATAGCTGTATCAAAAATTCCTGTTTTCAAGCAGGCAGGACTAATGTTTGAAATAACATTATCAAGGCATGATCTAGAGTTTGAGGTGATACGAGTAAAATTATTAATAAAATGTCTAAGATTATATGTGGATAAAATGTTCCTTATATCTCTAACGTGTTCAGTATTTCCATTCAAATCCAAATTAAAATCCCCAACTATACTAATATTTTTATATTTACGGGAAAAACTGAACAATAAATCAAAAAGTTTTTCTTTAAAAACCCTAATATCTCCAGTAGATGAAGATCTATAAACAGTAACAATAATGCTATTCGAATTAATAATTTCCGCCGCACAGAATTCTGCGTGTTTGGCAATACAAAAACTTGAGCAATCAACAGATTTAAGATTAATCCTTTTGCTCGCAAATATGGCAACTCCACCATGTTGGTTGAAATCACGACAAAATGATGATATTAAATCATAATTGGCAATACTAACAGATGACAAATTATTTTTGGTGAGCCAGTGCTCGGAAAAGCAGATAACATCAAATTTATAGTCCACTAACAAACCATGTATTTCATTCACCTTATTGGCCAAACTTTGTACATTAATATGCAATACTGAACAGTTTGGAGATTTAGACAAATAAGTTTCTAGCATATCAAATGGCTCCTCTACTGTTGGAAGTGTGGAGTCTTCTTGATGGAAAAAACTTGTTAATAATAATAATAATAATAATAATAATAATAATAATAATAATAATAATAATAATAATAATAATAATAATAATAATAATAATAATAATAATAATAATAATAATAATAATAATAATAATAATAATAATAATAATAATAATAATAATAATAATAATAATAATAATAATAATAATAATAATAATAATAATAATAATAATAATAATAATAATAATAATAATAATAATAATAATAATAATATAACCCGTGGGGGTACTGGTCCCCTATCGGGCGCTTCCCCAGGTAGTGGATCGGGGAATGCCTTTTAGATATAGAAGGTATCGAGGAAATTAAATACCTCGGAGCGAACCAAAACCAGTTAGTTTCAGGACACGACGGTCTCCATGTAAGGAGCGGTACTCCGACAGCGTCTGTTCTCTATGTAAGGAGCGGCTGAATCAGCACCTGGCAGTAGGTCTAAAATGCGACAATCACGATGTCGAATTGTAAAACAAGATTACCCCAGGTGGGTAGAGCTAAATGCTCAGAATCCCACACTGCTTGTGTACCTAGTACATCGGCTGTCTGCTCCACGGATTCTGGGGGGAGCAATAATTCGAGTGTAAATTCCGGGACCCTAAATCTCAGGAATCGTCAGGTGAATCGACATTGCAACACCTTAAACTCTTGTCGCGTTCAAGTTGGTGCTAGAAGGGCTTGTTCGAAAAATGATTTACCTTCTTCCTCGGTTAGCGGTAGGCGCAGCGTGACACCGAATAGGGCTACTGCGAGCCACACTCAGGGGGAAAACAACATCGATCCTCCGCCACCGGCTTCTGATGTTTCTGGAGTGACGCAAGTCGGCACATCTACGACCACAAAAGCCGGAAAGCCCAGGAAGCGCATGAAGTGGACTATCGAGCTAAACTCATTCATTATGCGCTCCTACTTTAAAATCACGAATATGGAAACTGATATGACGACATACAGATACGCCCTCCACCGTGCATTCGTTGAACATTTTCCAGAATTTCACCATCTCACGGAACAGCGTATTGCTGACCAACGTCGAAGTATTGTGAAAAACAATCTACTACCCGGTCCGACGTTGCAACAAATTCGAGGTGAAGTCCTTCTTGACCTTCAAGATGGAGAGAATGACATAATTACCGATCAGGATACACATAAATCGGAGAATGCACAAGGAGACCACAATGGCGTTGAGGAAATAAACAATGATTGCGACAAAACCACCGATAATGACTATAATACCGAACTTTGTAAAGCACTAGCGGAATTTAATGGCACCAACCCAATACACCGGCCAAAATTACCAAAGCTGCGAACCAATAAGAGCACTAACAGCATACTAGCAGCTGTGAACTTACTACTGCAGAACTATGCTAAAGACTGCGAGGCGCTGGAACAACTTCACACTCTCATCTAGTGTGGAGCGGTAGCAGTGATTCGAAGTCACAATCAACAGATCCAATCCCCTAAGAACAATCGGGGTAAAGACTACAAACAGCTCAAGCCTTGGTGGCAACGCCGGCTGGAAAAGTCCATTGATGACATCAGAAGGGAATTGGGGCAGCTTACAGAATTTAAAAACAACTTGAAACCGTCTAGGCGCTTAACAAACAGAGTGAGGAAGATCTATCGAAGAATCAACACTTATACAGGTCACCCACAACATAAACAACATGTATGTGAATATATCGATTCACTCAGGCAAAAGTTAAAGGCAAAATCAAAACGTTTGTCACGATATGTCAAGTGCACGAAAAGGAAACAACAGAACTACTTATTCAATAACAATCAGAAGTTATTTTACAGGCAACTAAGCGGTACTGTAAACAATCACAACCAAAGTCTCCCAGATAAAGATGAGCTAACGGAGTACTGGTCTTCTTTATGGTCGAACCCTATCGAACATAAATCCAACGCTCACTGGATAAGAACTGAGGAGGAAAAAATTAACATTGAACCAATGCCTTTCGTTAACTTGACAACAAGCGAGGTAACCGAAGCTATAAAGAGCACCAGTAATTGGAAGACACCAGGAGTTGACCATGTCCAAAACTTCTGGTATAAGAAGTTTGACAGTCTGCATGAAGCAATGGCAAGATCATTTACACATATTCTGCAGCATCCAGAAGATACACCACCATTTCTGACACTGGGTTCGACCCACTTGCTTGCCAAAACGCATCAAACTCACGATCCTACGCAATATAGACCTATAACATGCCTTCCAACTATATATAAAATATTAACGTCTTGCATTACTAACCGTATTTACAGACATGCCGATCAAAACAACATCTTGTCGGAAGAACAAAAAGGGTGCAGACGAGATCACCAAGGCTGCAAAGAGCAACTCATCATCGATTCGGTAATACTAAAACAGGCGCAGAAGGAACAGCGCAACATCTACACGGCTTTCGTAGATTATAGGAAAGCATTTGATAGCGTTCCACATTCCTGGCTTGTTAAAGTTTTGCAAATTTACAAAGTACACCCCACTCTTGTTACTTTTCTTGAATCATCGATGAAGCACTGGCGAACGAACCTTCATTTACAAATAAATGGTCAATACCTGGAAACTGATGAAATTTCTATCCGTAGGGGGATCTTCCAAGGCGACTCCCTGAGTCCACTTTGGTTTTGTTTGGCAATGAATCCACTCTCCAATCTACTTAACGATACGGATTACGGCTTTAAAATCAAGGCCAACAGAAACACTAGCTGCACTGTTTCCCACCTCTTATACATGGATGACATCAAAATTTACGCATCAAACCAGCGTCAAATTCAACATTTACTTAATATTACTGAAAAATTTTCCAGCGATATACAAATGGGATTTGGATTAGACAAGTGCAAAACCTTAAATATCGAGAAGGGTAAAATCGTTAACGGAGATGTATTACTACCTAATGGGAACATTATAAATGCCATGCAAAATGGTGAAACCTACAAATATCTAGGATTCCAGCAAGCTAAGCTACTTGACCAGAAGCAAGCAAAAACCAAAATTCGAGGACAGTTCACTCAAAGGATATCTGCTGTATTGAAATCCCAGTTGAACGCAGGAAATCTTGCCAAAGCAATTAACACCTACGCCATACCGATCCTGACATACTCATTTGGAATTCTGAAGTGGACAAAAACAGAACTGGAAGATATTCAAAGAACAACGCGAACCATGATGACCAAACACAAATGTCACCACCCGACATCATCAGTTATTAGGACCACACTACCAAGAAAAGAGGGAGGGAGAGCTCTAACGGACATAGTAAATTTACATTACAAACAAATATCCCAACTCCAAAAATTCTTCATTGGCAAGGCTCAAACATCTAAATTGCATGAGTTGGTCGCGAAAGCAGATAAAAACTATTCCCCCTTAGATCTTGTAAACCCTTATAATAAACTTGAAATCGTTACAGACTCTGACAAACAGGCAGAGTGGGCCCAGAAAGCGCTCCATGGTCGACATCATCACGACCTCAATCAACCATATATCGATAAGGAAGCATCAAATAAGTGGCTCTCTGATGGAACATTGTTTCCAGAAACAGAAGGATTTATGATGGCGATCCAAGACCAAGTAATTAATACCAATAATTACAAGAAATTTGTTATAAGAGATCCAAACATCGTGTCGGACAAGTGCAGAAGGTGTCAACAAACAACAGAGACGATACAACACATTACGTCGGGATGTTCAGCCATAGCTAACATTGATTACCTACGCAGGCACAACCAACTGTGCAACATAATTCATCAGAAGTTGGCCAACAAATTTGGATTAGTTAACACCTACACGCCTTATTACAAGTACCATCCACATGCAGTTCTAGAGAATGCTGATTTTAGACTATACTACGATAGGTCAATTATCACCGATAGACGGGTGACGAATAACCGGCCTGATATTGTAGTTGTGGATAAAAAAGCTAACTCGGTTCTTCTAGTGGATGTTGCTGTACCCAATAACAACAATATGTTAGACAAATACAACGAGAAAATTGCAAAATACACCGATCTTGCAATTGAGGTTGGACAGATGTGGCAGGCAGAGAAAGTAGAGGTGGTGCCAGTCATCGTTTCATCTACGGGACTAATCCCCAAAACTCTACAAGACAGCCTCACCAAACTAGGTCTTCACAAAAACACATACATCGATCTGCAGAAGGCTGCAATTTTGAATACTTGTCACACTGTCCGTAAATTTCTAAATATGTAACTGCTGTGCCTAATCCCATTTGCGTTTACACACGCTCGGGATAGGTGAACATTACCAGCAAAAGCTGAGCAAGAGTACACTTGAGTTGGAAATAATAATAATAATAATAACAGTTAGTTTCAGGACACGATGGTCTCCATGTAAGGAGCGGTACTCCGACAGCGTCTGTTCTCCATGTAAGGAGCGGCTGAATCAGCACCTGGCAGTAGGTCTAAAATGCGACAATCACGATGTCGAATTGTAAAACAAGATTACCCCAGGTGGGTAGAGCTAAATGCTCAGAATCCCACACTGCTAGTGTACCTAGTACATCGGCTGTCTGCTCCACGGATTCTGGGGGGAGCAATAATTCGATTGTAAATTCCGGGACCTTAAATCTCAGGAATCGTCAGGTGAATCGACATTGCAACACCTTAAACTCTTGTCGCGTTCAAGTTGGTGCTAGAAGGGCTTGTTCGAAAAATGATTTACCTTCTTCCTCGGTTAGCGGTAGGCGCAGCGTGACACCGAGTAGGGCTACTGCGAACCACACTCAGGGGGAAAACAACATCGATCCTCCGCCACCGGCTTCTGATGTTTCTGGAGTGACGCAAGTCGGCACATCTACGACCACAAAAGCCGGAAAGCCCAGGAAGCGCATGAAGTGGACTATCGAGCTAAACTCATTCATTATGCGCTCCTACTTTAAAATCACCAAGATGGAAACTGATATGACGACATACAGATACGCCCTCCACCATGCATTCATTGAACATTTTCCAGAATTTCACCATCTCACGGAACAGCGTATTGCTGACCAACGTCGAAGTATTGTAAGAAACAATCTACTACCCGGTCCGACGTTGCAACAAATTCGAGGTGAAGTCCTTCTTGACCTTCAAGATGGAGAGAATGACATAATTACCGATCAGGATACACATAAATCGGAGAATGCACAAGGAGACCACAATGGCGTTGAGGAAATAAACAATGATTGCGACAAAACCACCGATAATGACTATAATACCGAACTTTGTAAAGCACTAGCGGAATTTAATGGCACCAACCCAATACACCGGCCAAAACTACCCAAGCTTCGAACCAATAAGAGCACTAACAGCATACTAGCAGCTGTGAACTTACTACTGCAGAACCATGCTAAAGACTGCGAAGCGCTGGAACAACTTCACACTCTCATCTATTGTGGAGCGGTAGCAGTGCTTCGAAGTCACAATCAACAAATCCAATCCCCAAAGAACAATCGGGGCAAAGACTACAAACAGCTCAAGCCTTGGTGGCAACGCCGGCTGGAAAAGTCCATTGATGACATCAGAAGGGAATTGGGGCAGCTAACAGAGTTTAAAAACAACTTGAAACCGTCTAGGCGCTTAACAAACAGAGTGAGAAAGATCTATCGAAAAATCAAAACTTTTACAGGTCACCCACAACATAAACAACATGTATGTGAATATATGGATTTACTCAGGCAAAAGTTAAAGGCAAAATCCGAACGTTTGTCACGATATGTCAAGTGCACGAAAAGGAAACATCAAAACTACTTATTCAATAACAATCAGAAGTTATTTTACAGGCAACTAAGCGGTACAGTAAACAATCACAACCAAAGTCTTCCAAATAAAGATGAGCTAACGGAGTACTGGTCTTCTTTATGGTCGAACCCTATCGAACACAAATCCAACGCTCACTGGATGAGAACTGAGGAGGAAAAAATAAACATTGAACCAATGCCTTTCGTTAACTTGACAACAAGCGAGGTAACCGAAGCTATAAAGAGCACCAGTAGTTGGAAGACACCAGGAGTTGACAATGTCCAAAACTTCTGGTATAAGAAGTTTGACAGTCTGCATGAAGCAATAGCAAGATCATTTACACATATTCTGCAACATCCAGAAGATACACCACCATTTCTGACACTGGGTTCGACCCACTTGCTTCCCAAAACGCATCAAACTCACGATCCTACGCAGTATAGACCTATAACATGCCTTCCAACTATATATAAAATATTAACGTCTTGCATTACTAACCGTATTTACAGACATGCGGATCATAACAACATCTTGTCGGAAGAACAGAAAGGGTGCAGACGAGATCATCAAGGCTGCAAAGAACAACTCATCATCGATTCGGTAATACTAAAACAGGCGCAGAAGGAACAGCGCAACATCTACACGGCTTTCGTAGATTATAGGAAAGCATTTGATAGCGTTCCACATTCCTGGCTTGTTAAAGTTTTGCAAATTTACAAAGTACACCCCATTCTTGTTACTTTTCTTGAATCATCGATGAAGCACTGGCGAACGAACCTTCATTTACAAATAAATGGTCAATACCTCGTAACTGATGAAATTTCTATCCGTAGGGGGATCTTCCAGGGCGACTCCCTGAGTCCACTTTGGTTTTGTTTGGCAATGAATCCACTTTCCAAGCTACTTAACGATACGGATTACGGCTTTAAAATCAAAGCCAACAGGAACACTAGCTGCACTGTTTCCCACCTTTTATACATGGATGACATCAAAATATACGCATCAAACCAGCGTCAAATTCAACATTTACTTAATATCACTGAAAAATTTTCCAGTGATATACAAATGGGATTTGGATTAGACAAGTGCAAAACCTTGAATATCGAGAAGGGTAAAATCGTTAACGGAGATGTGTTACTACCTAATGGGAACATTATAAATGCCATGCAAAATGGTGAAACCTACAAATATCTAGGATTTCAGCAAGCTAAGCTACTAGACCAGAAGCAAGCAAAAACCAAAATTCGAGGACAGTTCACTCAAAGGATAACTGCTTTATTGAAATCCCAGTTGAACGCAGGAAATCTTGCCAAAGCAATTAACACCTACGCCATACCGGTCCTGACATACTCATTTGGAATTCTGAAGTGGACAAAAACAGAACTGGAAGATATTCAAAGAACAACGCGAACCATGATGACCAAACACAAATGTCACCACCCGACATCATCAGTTATTAGGACCACACTACCAAGAAAAGAGGGAGGAAGAGCTCTAACGGACATAGTTAATTTACATTATAAACAAATATCTCAACTCCAAAAATACTTCATTGGCAAGGCTAAAACATCCAAACTGCATGAGCTGGTCGCGAAAGCAGATAAAGGCTATTCCCCCTTAGATCTTGTAAATCCTGATAATAAACTTGAAATCGTTACAGACTCTGACAAACAGGCAGAGTGGGCCCAGAAAGCGCTCCATGGTCGACATCATCACGACCTAAATCAACCATATATTGACAAGGAAGCATCAAATAAGTGGCTCTCTGATGGATCATTGTTTCCAGAAACAGAAGGATTTATGATGGCGATCCAAGACCAAGTAATTAATACCAATAATTACAAGAAATTTATTATAAGAGATCCAAATATCGTGTCGGACAAGTGCAGAAGGTGTCAACAAACAACAGAGACGATACAACACATTACGTCGGGATGTTCAGTCATAGCTAACATTGATTACCTACGCAGGCACAATCAACTGTGCAACATCATTCATCAGAAGTTGGCCAACAAATTTGGATTAGTTAACACCTACACGCCTTATTACAAGTACCATCCGCATGCAGTTCTAGAGAATGCTGATTTTAGACTATACTACGATAGGTCAATTATCACCGATAGACGGGTGACGAATAACCGGCCTGATATTGTAGTTGTGGATAAAAAAGCTAACTCGGTTCTTCTAGTTGATGTTGCTGTACCCAATAACAACAATATGTTAGACAAATACAACGAGAAAATTGCAAAATACACCGATCTTGCAATTGAGGTAGGACAGATGTGGCATGCAGAGAAAGTAGAGGTGGTGCCGGTCATCGTTTCATCTACGGGACTAATCCCCAAAACTCTACAAGACAGCCTCACCAAACTAGGTCTTCACAAAAACACATACATCGATCTGCAGAAGGCTGCAATTTTGAATACTTGTCACACTGTCCGTAAATTTCTAAATATGTAACTGCTGTGCCTAATCCCATTTGCGTTTACAAACGCTCGGGATAGGTGAACATTACCAGCAAAAGCTGAGCAAGAGTACACTTGAATTGGAAATAATAATAATAATAATAATAATAATAATAATAATAATAATAATAATAATAATAATAATAATAATAATAATAATAATAATAATAATAATAACACCTACGCCATACCGATCCTGACATACTCATTTGGAATTCTGAAGTGGACAAAAACAGAACTGGAAGATATTCAAAGAACAACGCGAACCATGATGACCAAACACAAATGTCACCACCCGACATCATCAGTTATTAGGACCACATTACCAAGAAAAGAGGGAGGGAGAGCTTTAACGGACATAGTTAATTTACATTATAATCAAATATCTAAACTCCAAAAGTTCTTCATTGGCAAGGCTCAAACATCTAAATTGCATGAGCTGGTCGCGAAAGCAGATAAAAACTATTCCCCCTTAGATCTTGTAAACCCTGATAAAAAACTTGAAATCGTTACAGACTCTGACAAACAGGCGGAGTGGGCCCAGAAAGCGCTTCATGGTCGACATCATCACGACCTCAATCAACCATATATCGACAAGGAAGCATCAAATAAGTGGCTCTCTGATGGAACATTGTTTCCAGAAACAGAAGGATTTATGATGGCGATCCAAGACCAAGTTATTAATACCAACAATTACAAGAAATTTGTTATAAGAGATCCAAACATCGTGTCGGACAAGTGCAGAAGGTGTCAACAAACAACAGAGACGATACAACACATTACGTCGGGATGTTCAGCCATAGCTAACATTGATTACCTACGCAGGCACAACCAACTGTGCAACATCATTCATCAGAAGTTGGCCAACAAATTCGGATTAGTTAACACTTACACGCCTTATTACAAGTACCATCCTCATGCAGTTCTAGAGAATGCTGATTTTAGACTATACTACGATAGGTCAATTATCACCGATAGACGGGTGACGAATAACCGGCCTGATATTGTAGTTGTGGATAAAAAAGCTAACTCGGTTCTTCTAGTGGATGTTGCTGTACCCAATAACAACAATATGTTAGACAAATACAACGAGAAAATTGCAAAATACACCGATCTTGCAATTGAGGTAGGACAGATGTGGCATGCAGAGAAAGTAGAGGTGGTGCCGATCATCGTTTCATCTACGGGACTAATCCCCAAAACTCTACAAGACAGCCTCACCAAACTAGGTCTTCACAAAAACACATACATCGATCTGCAGAAGGCTGCAATTTTGAATACTTGTCACACTGTCCGTAAATTTTTAAATATGTAACTGCTGTGCCTAATCCCATTTGCGTTTACACACGCTCGGGATAGGTGAACATTACCAGCAAGAGCTGAGCAAGAGTACACTTGAGTTGGAAATAATAATAATAATAATAATAATAATAATAATAATAACCCGTGGGGGTGCTGGTCCCCTATCGGGCGCTTCCCCAGGTGGTGGATAGGGGAATGCCTTTTAGATATAGAAGGTATCGAGGAAATTAAATACCTCGGAGCGAACCAAAACCAGTTAGTTTCAGGACACGACGGTCTCCATGTAAGGAGCGGTACTCCAACAGCGTCTGTTCTCCATGTAAGGAGCGGCTGAATCAGCACCTGGCAGTAGGTCTAAAATGCGACAATCACGATGTCGAATTGTAAAACAAGATTACCCCAGGTGGGTAGAGCTAAATGCTCAGAATCCCACACTGCTTGTGTACCTAGTACATCGGCTGTCTGCTCCACGGATTCTGGGGGGAGCAATAATTCGAGTGTAAATTCCGGGACCTTAAATCTCAGGAATCGTCAGGTGAATCGACATTGCAACACCTTAAACTCTTGTCGCGTTCAAGTTGGTGCTAGAAGGGCTTGTTCGAAAAATGATTTACCTTCTTCCTCGGTTAGCGGTAGGCGCAGCGTGACACCGAGTAGGGCTACTGCGAACCACACTCAGGAGGAAAACAACATCGATCCTCCGCCACCGGCTTCTGATGTTTCTGGAGTGACGCAAGTCGGCACATCTACGACCACAAAAGCCGGAAAGCCCAGGAAGCGCATGAAGTGGACTATCGAGCTAAACTCATTCATTATGCGCTCCTACTTTAAAATCACGAATATGGAAACTGATATGACGACATACAGATACGCCCTCCACCGTGCATTCGTTGAACATTTTCCAGAATTTCACCATCTCACGGAACAGCGTATTGCTGACCAACGTCGAAGTATTGTGAGAAACAATCTACTACCCGGTCCGACGTTGCAACAAATTCGGGGTGAAGTCCTTCTTGACCTTCAAGATGGAGAGAATGACATAATTACCGATCAGGATAAACATAAATCGGAGAATGCACGAGGAGACCACAATGGCGTTGAGGAAATAAACAATGATTGCGACAAAACCACCGATAATGACTATAATACCGAACTTTGTAAAGCACTAGCGGAATTTAATGGCTCCAACCCAATACACCGGCCAAAACTACCCAAGCTTCGGACCAATAAGAGCACTAACAGCATACTAGCAGCTGTGAACTTACTACTGCAGAACCATGCTAAAGACTGCGAAGTGCTGGAACAACTTCACACTCTCATCTATTGTGGAGCGGTAGCAGTGCTTCGAAGTCACAATCAACAAATCCAATCCCCAAAGAACAATCGGGGTGAAGACTACAAGCAGCTCAAGCCTTGGTGGCAACGCCGGCTGGAAAAGTCCATTGATGACATCAGAAGGGAATTGGGGCAGCTAACAGAGTTTAAAAACAACTTGAAACCGTCTAGGCGCTTAACAAACAGAGTGAGAAAGATCTATCGAAAAATCAAAACTTTTACAGGTCACCCACAACATAAACAACATGTATGTGAATATATGGATTTACTCAGGCAAAAGTTAAAGGCAAAATCCAAACGTTTGTCACGATATGTCAAGTGCACGAAAAGGAAACAACAAAACTACTTATTCAATAACAATCAGAAGTTATTTTACAGGCAACTAAGCGGTACAGGAAAAAATAACAATCAAAGTCTTCCAAATGAAGATGAGCTAACGGAGTACTGGTCTTCTTTATGGTCGAACCCTATCGAACATAAATCCAACGCTCACTGGATAAGAACTGAGGAGGAAAAAATAAACATTGAACCAATGCCTTTCGTTAACTTGACGACAAGCGAGGTAACCGAAGCTATAAAGAGCACCAGTAATTGGAAGACACGAGGAGTTGATCATGTCCAAAACTTCTGGTATAAGAAGTTTGACAGTCTGCATGAAGCAATGGCAAGATCATTTACACATATTCTGCAACATCCAGAAGATACACCATTATTTCTGACACTGGGTTCGACCCACTTGCTTCCCAAAACGCATCAAACTCACGATCCTACGCAGTATAGACCTATAACATGCCTTCCAACTATATATAAAATATTAACGTCTTGCATTACTAACCGTATTTACAGACATGCCGATCAAAACAACATCTTGTCGGAAGAACAAAAAGGGTGCAGACGAGATCACCAAGGCTGCAAAGAACAACTCATTATCGATTCGGTAATACTAAAACAGGCGCAGAAGGAACAGCGCAACATCTACACAGCTTTCGTAGATTATAGGAAAGCATTTGATAGCGTTCCACATTCCTGGCTTGTTAAAGCTTTGCAAATTTACAAAGTACACCCCACTCTTGTTACTTTTCTTGAATCATCGATGAAGCACTGGCGAACGAACCTTCATTTAAATATAAATGGTCAATACCTCGAAACTGATGAAATTTCTATCCGTATGGGGATCTTCCAGGGCGACTCCCTGAGTCCACTTTGGTTTTGTTTGGCAATGAATCCACTCTCCAATCTACTTAACGATACCGATTACGGCTTTAAAATCAGAGCCAACAGGTACACTAGCTGCACTGTGTCCCACCTCTTATACATGGATGACAACAAAATATACGCATCAAACCAGCGTCAAATTCAACATTTACTTAATATCACTGAAAAATTTTCCAGTGATATACAAATGGGATTTGGATTAGACAAGTGCAAAACCTTGAATATCGAGAAGGGTGAAATCGTTAACGGAGATGTGTTACTACCTAATGGGAACATTATAAATGCCATGCAAAATGGCGAAACCTACAAATATCTAGGATTTCAGCAAGCTAAGCTACTTGACCAGAAGCAAGCAAAAACCAAAATTCGAGGACAGTTCACTCAAAGGATAACTGCTTTATTGAAATCCCAGTTGAACGCAGGAAATCTTGCCAAAGCAATTAACACCTACGCCATACCGGTCCTGACATACTCATTTGGAATTCTGAAGTGGACAAAAACAGAACTGGAAGATATTCAGAGAACAACGCGAACCATGATGACCAAACACAAATGTCACCACCCGACATCATCAGTTATTAAGACCACACTACCAAGAAAAGAGGGAGGGAGAGCTCTAACGGACATAGTTAATTTACATTACAAACAAATATCCCAACTCAAAAAATTCTTCATTGGCAAGGCTCAAACATCTAAATTGCATGAGCTGGTCGCGAAAGCAGATAAAAACTATTCCCCCTTAGATCTTGTAAACCCTGATAATAAACTTGAAATCGTTACAGACTCTGACAAACAGGCAGAGTGGGCCCAGAAAGCGCTCCATGGTCGACATCATCACGACCTCAATCAACCATATATCGACAAGGAAGCATCAAATAAGTGGCTCTCTGATGGAACATTGTTTCCAGAAACAGAGGGATTTATGACGGCGATCCAAGACCAAGTAATTAATACTAATAATTACAAGAAATTTGTTATAAGAGATCCAAACATCGTGTCGGACAAGTGCAGAAGGTGTCAACAAACAACAGAGACGATACAACACATTACGTCGGGATGTTCAGCCATAGCTAACATTGATTACCTACGCGCAGGCACAATCAACTGTGCAACATCATTCATCAGAAGTTGGCCAACAAATTTGGATTAATTAACACCTACACGCCCTAATACAAGTACCATCCGCATGCAGTTCTAGAGAATGCTGATTTTAGACTATACTACGAGAGGTCAATTATCACCGATAGACGGGTGACGAATAACCGGCCTGATATTGTGGTTGTGGATAAAAAAGCTAACTCGGTTCTCCTGGTGGATGTTGCTGTACCCAATAACAACAATATTTTAGACAAATACAACGGAAAAATTGCAAAATACACCGATCTTGCAATTGAGGTAGGACAGATGTGGCAGGCAGAGAAAGTAGAGGTGGTGCCGGTCATTGTTTCATCTACGGGACTAATCCCCAAAACTCTACAAGACAGCCTCACCAAACTAGGTCTTCACAAAAACACATACATCGATCTGCAGAAGGCTGCAATTTTGAATACTTGTCACACTGTCCGTAAATTTCTAAATATGTAACTGCTGTGCCTGATCCCATTTGCGTTTACAAACGCTCGGGTTAGGTGAACATTACCAGCAAAAGCTGAGCAAGAGTACACTTGAATTGGAAATAATAATAATAATAATAATAATAATAATAATAATAATAATAATAATAATAATAATAATAATAATAATAATAATAATAATAATAATAATAATAATAATAATCATAATAATAATAATAATGCATTCGTTGAACATTTTCCAGAATTTCACCATCTCACGGAACAGCGTATTGCTGACCAACGTCGAAGTATTGTGAAAAACAATCTACTACCCGGTCCGACGTTGCAACAAATTCGAGGTGAAGTCCTTCTTGACCTTCAAGATGGCGAGAATGACATAATTACCGATCAGGATACACATAAATCGGAGAATGCACAAGGAGACCACAATGGCGTTGAGGAAATAAACAATGATTGCGACAAAACCACCGATAATGACTATAATACCGGACTTTGTAAAGCACTAGCGGAATTTAATGGCACCAACCCAATACACCGGCCAAAACTACCCAAGCTTCGAACCAATAAGAGCACTAACAGCATACTAGCAGCTGTGAACTTACTACTGCAGAACTATGCTAAAGACTGCGAAGCGCTGGAACAACTTCACACTCTCATCTATTGTGGAGCGGTAGCAGTGATTCGAAGTCACAATCAACAGATCCAATCCCCTAAGATTAATCGAGGTAAAGACTACAAACAGCTCAAGCCTTGGTGGCAACGCCGGCTGGAAAAGTCCATTGATGACATCAGAAGGGAATTGGGGCAGCTTACAGAATTTAAAAACAACTTGAAACCGTCTAGGCGCTTAACAAACAGAGTGAGGAAGATCTATCGAAGAATCAACACTTATACAGGTCACCCACAACATAAACAACATGTATGTGAATATATCGATTCACTCAGGCAAAAGTTAAAGGCAAAATCAAAACGTTTGTCACGATATGTCAAGTGCACGAAAAGGAAACAACAGAACTACTTATTCAATAACAATCAGAAGTTATTTTACAGGCAACTAAGCGGTACTGTAAACAATCACAACCAAAGTCTCCCAGATAAAGATGAGCTAACGGAGTACTGGTCTTCTTTATGGTCGAATCCTATCGAACATAAATTCAACGCTCACTGGATAAGAACTGAGGAGGAAAAAATTAACATTGAACCAATGCCTTTCGTTAACTTGACAACAAGCGAGGTAACCGAAGCTATAAAGAGCACCAGTAGTTGGAAGACACCAGGAGTTGACAATGTCCAAAACTTCTGGTATAAGAAGTTTGACAGTCTGCATGAAGCAATGGCAAGATCATTTACACATATTCTGCAGCATCCAGAAGATACACCACCATTTCTGACACTGGGTTCGACCCACTTGCTTCCCAAAACGCATCAAACTCACGATCCTACGCAGTATAGACCTATAACATGCCTTCCAACTATATATAAAATATTAACGTCTTGCATTACTAACCGTATTTACAGACATGCCGATCAAAACAACATCTTGTCGGAAGAACAAAAAGGGTGCAGACGAGATCACCAAGGCTGCAAAGAGCAACTCATCATCGATTCGGTAATACTAAAACAGGCGCAAAAGGAACAGCGCAACATCTACACGGCTTTCGTAGATTATAGGAAAGCATTTGATAGCGTTCCACATTCCTGGCTTGTTAAAGTGTTGCAAATTTACAAAGTACACCCCACTCTTGTTACTTTTCTTGAATCATCGATGAAGCACTGGCGAACGAACCTTCATTTACAAATAAATGGTCAATACCTCGAAACTGATGAAATTTCTATCCGTAGGGGGATCTTCCAAGGCGACCCCCTGAGTCCACTTTGGTTTTGTTTGGCAATGAACCCACTCTCCAATCTACTTAACGATACGGATTACGGCTTTAAAATCAAGGCCAACAGAAACACTAGCTGCACTGTTTCCCACCTCTTATACATGGATGACATCAAAATATACGCATTAAACCAGCGTCAAATTCAACATTTACTTAATATTACTGAAAAATTTTCCAGTGATATACAAATGGGATTTGGATTAGACAAGTGCAAAACCTTAAATATCGAGAAGGGTAAAATCGTTAACGGAGATGTATTACTACCTAATGGGAACATTATAAATGCCATGCAAAATGGTGAAACCTACAAATATCTAGGATTTCAGCAAGCTAAGCTACTTGACCAGAAGCAAGCAAAAACCAAAATTCGAGGACAGTTCACTCAAAGGATATCTGCTTTATTGAAATCGCAGTTGAACGCAGGAAATCTCGCCAAAGCAATTAACACCTACGCCATACCGATCCTGACATACTCATTTGGAATTCTGAAGTGGACAAAAACAGAACTGGAAGATATTCAAAGAACAACGCGAACCATGATGACCAAACACAAATGTCACCACCCGACATCATCAGTTATTAGGACCACATTACCAAGAAAAGAGGGAGGGAGAGCTTTAACGGACATAGTTAATTTACATTATAATCAAATATCTAAACTCCAAAAGTTCTTCATTGGCAAGGCTCAAACATCTAAATTGCATGAGCTGGTCGCGAAAGCAGATAAAAACTATTCCCCCTTAGATCTTGTAAACCCTAATAAAAAACTTGAAATCGTTACAGACTCTGACAAACAGGCGGAGTGGGCCCAGAAAGCGCTTCATGGTCGACATCATCACGACCTCAATCAACCATATATCGACAAGGAAGCATCAAATAAGTGGCTCTCTGATGGAACATTGTTTCCAGAAACAGAAGGATTTATGATGGCGATCCAAGACCAAGTTATTAATACCAACAATTACAAGAAATTTGTTATAAGAGATCCAAACATCGTGTCGGACAAGTGCAGAAGGTGTCAACAAACAACAGAGACGATACAACACATTACGTCGGGATGTTCAGCCATAGCTAACATTGATTACCTACGCAGGCACAACCAACTGTGCAACATCATTCATCAGAAGTTGGCCAACAAATTTGGATTAGTTAACACTTACACGCCTTATTACAAGTACCATCCTCATGCAGTTCTAGAGAATGCTGATTTTAGACTATACTACGATAGGTCAATTATCACCGATAGACGGGTGACGAATAACCGGCCTGATATTGTAGTTGTGGATAAAAAAGCTAACTCGGTTCTTCTAGTGGATGTTGCTGTACCCAATAACAACAATATGTTAGACAAATACAACGAGAAAATTGCAAAATACACCGATCTTGCAATTGAGGTAGGACAGATGTGGCATGCAGAGAAAGTAGAGGTGGTGCCGATCATCGTTTCATCTACGGGACTAATCCCCAAAACTCTACAAGACAGCCTCACCAAACTAGGTCTTCACAAAAACACATACATCGATCTGCAGAAGGCTGCAATTTTGAATACTTGTCACACTGTCAGTAAATTTTTAAATATGTAACTGCTGTGCCTAATCCCATTTGCGTTTACACACGCTCGGGATAGGTGAACATTACCAGCAAGAGCTGAGCAAGAGTACACTTGAGTTGGAAATAATAATAATAATAATAATAATAATAATAATAATAATAATAATCATAATAATAATAATAACATGTATGTGAATATATCGATTCACTCAGGCAAAAGTTAAAGGCAAAATCAAAACGTTTGTCACGATATGTCAAGTGCACGAAAAGGAAACAACAGAACTACTTATTCAATAACAATCAGAAGTTATTTTACAGGCAACTAAGCGGTACTGTAAACAATCACAACCAAAGTCTCCCAGATAAAGATGAGCTAACGGAGTACTGGTCTTCTTTATGGTCGAACCCTATCGAACATAAATCCAACGCTCACTGGATAAGAACTGAGGAGGAAAAAATTAACATTGAACCAATGCCTTTCGTTAACTTGACAACAAGCGAGGTAACCGAAGCTATAAAGAGCACCAGTAATTGGAAGACACCAGGAGTTGACCATGTCCAAAACTTCTGGTATAAGAAGTTTGACAGTCTGCATGAAGCAATGGCAAGATCATTTACACATATTCTGCAGCATCCAGAAGATACACCACCATTTCTGACACTGGGTTCGACCCACTTCCTTCCCAAAAACGCATCAAACTCACGATCCTACGCAGTATAGACCTATAACATGCCTTCCAACTATATATAAAATATTAACGTCTTGCATTACTAACCGTATTTACAGACATGCCGATCAAAACAACATCTTGTCGGAAGAACAAAAAGGGTGCAGACGAGATCACCAAGGCTGCAAAGAGCAACTCATCATCGATTCGGTAATACTAAAACAGGCGCAGAAGGAACAGCGCAACATCTACACGGCTTTCGTAGATTATAGGAAAGCATTTGATAGCGTTCCACATTCCTGGCTTGTTAAAGTTTTGCAAATTTACAAAGTACACCCCACTCTTGTTACTTTTCTTGAGTCATCGATGAAGCACTGGCGAACGAACCTTCATTTACAAATAAATGGTCAATACCTCGAAACTGATGAAATTTCTATCCGTAGGGGGATCTTCCAAGGCGACTCCCTGAGTCCACTTTGGTTTTGTTTGGCAACGAATCCACTCTCCAATCTACTTAACGATACGGATTACGGCTTTAAAATCAAGGCCAACAGAAACACTAGCTGCACTGTTTCCCACCTTTTATACATGGATGACATCAAAATATACGCATGAAACCAGCGTCAAATTAAACATTTATTTACTATCACTGAAAATTTTTCCAGTGATATACAAATGGGATTTGGATTAGACAAGTGCAAAACCTTGAATATCAAGAAGGGTAAAATCGTTAACGGAGATGTATTACTACCTAATGGGAACATTATAAATGCCATGCAAAATGGTGAAACCTACAAATATCTAGGATTTCAGCAAGCTAAGCTACTTGACCAGAAGCAAGCAAAAACCAAAATTCGAGGACAGTTCACTCAAAGGATAACTGCTTTATTGAAATCTCAGTTGAACGCAGGAAATCTCGCCAAAGCAATTAACACCTACGCCATACCGATCCTGACATACCCATTTGGAATTCTGGAGAGGACAAAAACAGAACTGGAAGATATTCAAGGAACAACGCGAACCATGATGACCAAACACAAATGTCACCACCCGACATCATCAGTTATTAGGACCACACTACCAAGAAAAGAGGGAGGGAGAGCTCCAACGGACATAGTTAATTTACATTACAAACAAATATCCCAACTCCAAAAATTCTTCATTGGCAAGGCTCAAACATCTAAATTGCATGAGCTGGTCGCGAAAGCAGATAAAAACTATTCCCCCTTAGATCTTGTAAACCCTGATAATAAACTTGAAATAGTTACAGACTCTGACAAACAGGCAGAGTGGGCCCAGAAAGCGCTCCATGGTCGACATCATCACGACCTCAATCAACCATATATCGACAAGGAAGCATCAAATAAATGGCTCGCTGATGGAACATTGTTTCCAGAAACAGAAGGATTTATGATGGCGATCCAAGACCAAGTTATTATTACCAACAATTACAAGAAATTTGTTATAAGAGATCCAAACATCGTGTCGGACAAGTGCAGAAGGTGTCAACAAACAACAGAGACGATACAACACATTACCTCGGGATGTTCAGCCATAGCTAACATTGATTACCTACGCAGGCACAACCAACTGTGCAACATCATTCATCAGAAGTTGGCCAACAAATTTGGATTAGTTAACACTTACACGCCTTATTACAAGTACCATCCTCATGCAGTTCTAGAAAATGCTGATTTTAGACTATACTACGATAGGTCAATTATCACCGATAGACGGGTGACGAATAACCGGCCTGATATTGTAGTTGTGGATAAAAAAGCTAACTCGGTTTTTCTAGTGGATGTTGCTGTACCCAATAACAACAATATGTTAGACAAATACAACGAGAAAATTGCAAAATACACCGATCTAGCAATCGAGGTAGGACAGATGTGGCATGCAGAGAAAGTAGAGGTGGTGCCGGTCATCGTTTCATCTACGGGACTAATCCCCAAAACTCTACAAGACAGCCTCACCAAACTAGGTCTTCACAAAAACACATACATCGATCTGCAGAAGGCTGCAATTTTGAATACTTGTCACACTGTCCGTAAATTTCTAAATATGTAACTGCTCTGCCTAATCCCATTTGCGTTTACAAACGCTCGGGATAGGTGAACATTACCAGCAAGAGCTGAGCAAGAGTACACTTGAGTTTATAATAATAATAACCCGTGGGGGTACTGGTCCCCTATCGGGCGCTTCCCCAGGTGGTGGATCGGGGAATGCCTTTTAGATATAGAAGGTGTCGAGGAAATTAAATACCTCGGAGCGAACCAAAACCAGTTAGTTTCAGGACACGACGGTCTCCATGTAAGGAGCGGTACTCCGACAGCGTCTGTTCTCCATGTAAGGAGCGGCTGAATCAACACCTGGCAGTAGGTCTAAAATGCGACAATCACGATGTCGAATTGTAAAACTAGATTATCCCAGGTGGGTAGAGCTAAATGCTCAGAATCCCACACTGCTAGTGTACCTAGTACATCGTCTGTCTGCTCCACGGATTCTGGGGGGAGCAATAATTCGATTGTAAATTCCGGGACCTTAAATCTCAGGAATCGTCAGGTGAATCGACATTGCAACACCTTAAACTCTTGTCGCGTTCAAGTTGGTGCTAGAAGGGCTTGTTCGAAAAATGATTTACCTTCTTCCTCGGTTAGCGGTAGGCGCAGCGTGACACCGAGTAGGGCTACTGCGAACCACACTCAGGGGGAAAACAACATCGATCCTCCGTCACCGGCTTCTGATGTTTCTGGAGTGACGCAAGTCGGCACATCTACGACCACAAAAGCCGGAAAGCCCAGGAAGCGCATGAAGTGGACTATCGAGCTAAACTCATTCATTATGCGCTCCTACTTTAAAATCACCAAGATGGAAACTGATATGACGACATACAGATACGCCCTCCACCGTGCATTCATTGAACATTTTTCAGAATTTCACCATCTCACGGAACAATTGCTGACCAACGTCGAAGTATTGTGAGAAACAATCTACTACCCGGTCCGACGTTGCAACAAATTCGAGGTGAAGTCCTTCTTGACCTTCAAGATGGGGAGAATGACATAATTACCGATCAGGATACATATAAATCGGAGAATGCACAAGGAGACCACGATGGCGTTGAGGAGATAAACAATGATTGCGACAAAACCACCGATAATGACTATAATACCGAACTTTGTAAAGCACTAGCGGAATTTAATGGCACCAACCCAATACACCGGCCAAAACTACCCAAGCTTCGAACCAATAAGAGCACTAACAGCATACTAGCAGCTGTGAACTTACTACTGCAGAACCATGCTAAAGACTGCGGAGCGCTGGAACAACTTCACACTCTCATCTATTGTGGAGCGGTAGCAGTGCTTCGAAGTCACAATCAACAAATCCAATCCCCAAAGGACAATCGGGGTAAAGACTACAAACAGCTCAAGCCTTGGTGGCAACGCCGGCTGGAAAAGTCCATTGATGACATCAGAAGGGAATTGGGGCAGCTAACAGAGTTTAAAAACAACTTGAAACCGTCTAGGCGCTTAACAAACAGAGTGAGAAAGATCTATCGAAAAATCAAAACTTTTACAGGTCACCCACAACATAAACAACATGTATGTGAATATATGGATTTACTCAGGCAAAAGTTAAAGGCAAAATCCAAACGTTTGTCACGATATGTCAAGTGCACGGAAAGGAAACAACAAAACTACTTATTCAATAACAATCAGAAGTTATTTTACAGGCAACTAAGCGGTACAGTAAACAATCACAACCAAAGTCTTCCAAATAAAGATGAGCTAACGGAGTATTGGTCTTCTTTATGTTCGAACCCTATCGAACATAAATCCAACGCTCACTGGATAAGAACTGAGGAGGAAAAAATGAACATTGAACCAATGCCTTTCGTTAACTTGACAACAAGCGAGGTAACCGAAGCTATAAAGAGCACCAGTAGTTGGAAGACACCAGGAGTTGACAATGTCCAAAACTTCTGGTATAAGAAGTTTGACAGTCTGCATGAAGCAATGGCAACATCATTTTCACATATTCTGCAACATCCAGAAGATACACCACCATTTATGACACTGGGTTCGACCCACTTGCTTCCCAAAACGCATCAAACTCACGATCCTACGCAGTATAGACCTATAACATGCCTTCCAACTATATATAAAATATTAACTTCTTGCATTACTAACCGTATTTACAGACATGCGGATCATAACAACATCTTGTCGGAAGAACAGAAAGGGTGCAGACGAGATCACCAAGGCTGCAAAGAACAACTCATCATCGATTCGGTAATACTAAAACAGGCGCAGGAGGAACAGCGCAACATCTACACGGCTTTCGTAGATTATAGGAAAGCATTTGATAGCGTTCCACATTCCTGGCTTGTTAAAGTTTTGCAAATTTACAAAGTACACCCCATTCTTGTTACTTTTCTTGAATCATCGATGAATCACTGGCGAACGAACCTTCATTTACAAATAAATGGTCAATACCTCGAAACTGATGAAATTTCTATCCGTAGGGGAATCTTCCAGGGCAACTCCCTGAGTCCACTTTGGTTTTGTTTGACAATGAATCCACTCTCCAATCTACTTAACGATACGGATTACGGCTTCAAAATCAAAGCCAACAGGAACACTAGCTGCACTGTTTCCCACCTTTTATACATGGATGACATCAAAATATACGCATCAAACCAGCGTCAAATTCAACATTTACTTAATATCACTGAAAAATTTTCCAGTGATATACAAATGGGATTTGGATTAGACAAGTGCAAAACCTTGAATATCGAGAAGGGTAAAATCGTTAACGGAGATGTGTTACTACCTAATGGGAACATTATAAATGCCATGCAAAATGGTGAAACCTACAAATATCTAGGATTTCAGCAAGCTAAGCTACTAGACCAGAAGCAAGCAAAAACCAAAATTCGAGGACAGTTCACTCAAAGGATAACTGCTTTATTGAAATCCCAGTTGAACGCAGGCAATCTTGCCAAAGCAATTAACACCTACGCGATACCGGTCCTGACATACTCATTTGGAATTCTGAAGTGGACAAAAACAGAACTGGAAGATATCCAAAGAACAACGCGAACCATGATGACCAAACACAAATGTCACCACCCGACATCATCAGTTATTAGGACCACTCTACCAAGAAAAGAGGGAGGGAGAGCTCTAACGGGCATAGTTAATTTACATTACAAACAAATATCCCAACTCCAAAAATTCTTCATTGGCAAGGCTCAAACATCTAAATTGCATGAGCTGGTCGCGAAAGCAGATAAAAACTATTCCCCCTTAGATCTTGTAAACCCTGATAATAAACTTGAAATCGTTACAGACTCTGACAAACAGGCAGAGTGGGCCCAGAAAGCGCTCCATGGTCGACATCATCACGACCTCAATCAACCATATATCGACAAGGAAGCATCAAATAAGTGGCTCTCTGATGGAACATTGTTTCCAGAAACAGAAGGATTTATGATGGCGATCCAAGACCAAGTAATTAATACCAACAATTACAAGAAATTTATTATAAGAGATCCAAATATCGTATCGGACAAGTGCAGAAGGTGTCAACAAACAACACAGACAATACAACACATTACGTCGGGATGTTCAGCCATAGCTAACATTGATTACCTACGCAGGCACAATCAACTTTGCAACATCATCCATCAGAAGTTGGCCAACAAATTTGGATTAGTTAACACCTACACGCTTTATTACAAGTACCATCCGCATGCAGTTCTAGAGAATGCTGATTTCAGACTATACTACGATAGGTCAATTATCACCGATAGACGGGTGACGAATAACCGGCCTGATATTGTGGTTGTGGATAAAAACGCTAACTCGGTTCTCCTAGTGGATGTTGCTGTACCCAATAACAATAATATTTCAGACAAATACAACGAGAAAATTGCAAAATACACCGATCTTGCAATTGAGGTAGGACAGATGTGGCAGGCAGAGAAAGTAGAGGTGGTGCCGGTCATCGTTTCATCTACGGGACTAATCCCCAAAACTCTACAAGACAGCCTCACCAAACTAGGTCTTCACAAAAACACATACATCGATCTGCAGAAGGCTGCAATTTTGAATACTTGTCACACTGTCCGTAAATTTCTAAATATGTAACTGCTGTGCCTAATCCCATTTGCGTTTACAAACGCTCGGGATAGGTGAACATTACCAGCAAAAGCTGAGCAAGAGTACACTTGAATTGGAAATAATAATAATAATAATAATAATAATAATAATAATAATAATAATAATAATAATAATAATAATAATAATAATAATAATAATAATAATAATAATAATAATAATAATAATAATAATAATAATAATAATAGAAGTAGAGGTGGTGCCGGTCATCGTTTCATCTACGGGACTAATCCCCAAAACTCTACAAGACAGCCTCACTAAACTAGGTCTTCACAAAAACACATACATCGATCTACAGAAGGCTGCAATTTTGAATACTTGTCACACTGTCCGTAAATTTCTAAATATGTAACTGCTGTGCCTAATCCCATTTGCGTTTACACACGCTCGGGATAGGTGAATAATACCAGCAAGAGCTGAGCAAGAGTACACTTGAGTTGGAAATAATAATAATAATAACCCGTGGGGGTGCTGGTCCCCTATCGGGCGCTTCCCCAGGTGGTGGATAGGGGAATGCCTTTTAGATATAGAAGGTATCGAGGAAATTAAATACCTCGGAGCGAACCAAAACCAGTTAGTTTCAGGACACGACGGTCTCCATGTAAGGAGCGGTACTCCAACAGCGTCTGTTCTCCATGTAAGGAGCGGCTGAATCAGCACCTGGCAGTAGGTCTGAAATGCGACAATCACGATGTCGAATTGTAAAACAAGATTACCCCAGGTGGGTAGAGCTAAATGCTCAGAACCCCACACTGCTTGTGTACCTAGTACATCGGCTGTCTGCTCCACGGATTCTGGGGGTAGCAATAATTCGAGTGTAAATTCCGGGACCTTAAATCTCAGGAATCGTCAGGTGAATCGACATTGCAACACCTTAAACTCTTGTCGCGTTCAAGTTGGTGCTAGAAGGGCTTGTTCGAAAAATGATTTACCTTCTTCCTCGGTTAGTGGTAGGAGCAGCGTGACACCGAGTAGGGCTACTGCGAACCACACTCAGGGGTAAAACAACATCGATCCTCCGCCACCGGCTTCTGATGTTTCTGGAGTGACGCAAGTCGGCACATCTACGACCACAAAAGCCGGAAAGCCCAGGAAGCGCATGAAGTGCTAAACTCATTCATTATGCGCTCCTACTTTAAAATCACGAAAATGGAAACTGATATGACGACATACAGATCGCCCTCCACCGTGCATTCGTTGAACATTTTCCAGAATTTCACCATCTCACGGAACAGCGTATCGCTGACCAACGTCGAAGTATTGTGAGAAACAATCTACTACCCGGTCCGACGTTGCAACAAATTCGAGGTGAAGTCCTTCTTGACCTTCAAGATGGAGAGAATGACATAATTACCGATCAGGATACACATAAATCGGAGAATGCACAAGGAGACCACAATGGCGTTGAGGAAATAAACAATGATTGCGACAAAACCACCGATAATGACTATAATACCAAACTTTGTAAAGCACTAGCGGAATTTAATGGCACCAACCCAATACACCGGCCAAAATTACCAAAAGCTGCGAACCAATAAGAGCACTAACAGCATACTAGCAGCTGTGAACTTACTACTGCAGAACTATGCTAAAGACTGCGAAGCGCTGGAACAACTTCACACTCTCATCTATTGTGGAGCGGTAGCAGTGCTTCGAAGTCACAATCAACAAATCCAATTCCCAAAGAACAATCGGGGTAAAGACTACAAACAGCTCAAGCCTTGGTGGCAACGCCGGCTGGAAAAGACCATTGATGACATCAGAAGGGAATTGGGGCAGCTTACAGAGTTTAAAAACAACTTGAAACCGTCTGGGCGCTTAACAAACAGAGTGAGGAAGATCTATCGAAGAATCAACACTTATACAGGTCACCCACAACATAAACAACATGTATGTGAATATATCGATTCACTCAGGCAAAAGTTAAAGGCAAAATCAAAACGTTTGTCACGATATGTCAAGTGCACGAAAAGGAAACAACAGAACTACTTATTCAATAACAATCAGAAGTTATTTTACATATCGAATATCGAGAAGGGTAAAATCGTTAACGGAGATGTGTTACTACCTAATGGGAACATTATAAATGCCATGCAAAATGGTGAAACCTACAAATATCTAGGATTTCAGCAAGCTAAGCTACTAGACCAGAAGCAAGCAAAAACCAAAATTCGAGGACAGTTCACTCAAAGGATAACTGCTTTATTGAAATCCCAGTTGAACGCAGGAAATATTGCCAAAGCAATTAACACCTACGCGATACCGGTCCTGACATACTCATTTGGAATTCTGAAGTGGACAAAAACAGAACTGGAAGATATCCAAAGAACAACGCGAACCATGATGACCAAACACAAATGTCACCACCCGACATCATCAGTTATTAGGACCACTCTACCAAGAAAAGAGGGAGGGAGAGCTCTAACGGACATAGTTAATTTACATTACAAACAAATATCCCAACTCCAAAAATTCTTCATTGGCAAGGCTCAAACATCTAAATTGCATGAGCTGGTCGCGAAAGCAGATAAAAACTATTCCCCCTTAGATCTTGTAAACCCTGATAATAAACTTGAAATCGTTACAGACTCTGACAAACAGGCAGAGTGGGCCCAGAAAGCGCTCCATGGTCGACATCATCACGACCTCAATCAACCATATATCGACAAGGAAGCATCAAATAAGTGGCTCTCTGATGGAACATTGTTTCCAGAAACAGAAGGATTTATGATGGCGATCCAAGACCAAGTAATTAATACCAACAATTACAAGAAATTTATTATAAGAGATCCAAATATCGTATCGGACAAGTGCAGAAGGTGTCAACAAACAACAGAGACAATACAACACATTACGTCGGGATGTTCAGCCATAGCTAACATTGATTACCTACGCAGACACAATCAACTTTGCAACATCATCCATCAGAAGTTGGCCAACAAATTTGGATTAGTTAACACCTACACGCCTTATTACAAGTACCATCCGCATGCAGTTCTAGAGAATGCTGATTTCAGACTATACTACGATAGGTCAATTATCACCGATAGACGGGTGACGAATAACCGGCCTGATATTGTGGTTGTGGATAAAAACGCTAACTCGGTTCTCCTAGTGGATGTTGCTGTACCCAATAACAATAATATTTTAGACAAATACAACGAGAAAATTGCAAAATACACCGATCTTGCAATTGAGGTAGGACAGATGTGGCAGGCAGAGAAAGTAGAGGTGGTGCCGGTCATTGTTTCATCTACGGGACTTATCCCCAAAACTCTACAAGACAGCCTCACCAAACTAGGTCTTCACAAAAACACATACATCGATCTGCAGAAGGCTGCAATTTTGAATACTTGTCACACTGTCCGTAAATTTCTAAATATGTAACTGCTGTGCCTAATCCCATTTGCGTTTACACACGCTCGGGATAGGTGAACATTACCAGCAAGAGCTGAGCAAGAGTACACTTGAGTTGGAAATAATAATAATAATAATAATAATAATAATAATAATACCCCCGTCTGGGGGCGGGACCACTCACAAGAATACCCCCAGGGGATAGCCCACCTGTCGTAAAAGGCGACTAAGAGGTTAGATTCCCAGGAATCTAGAGGAGAAAACCTCGATAAAAAATCCAGAATTCAAGGTGTAAGCTTCATCATGCCGAGGAATGTATGGTCACCTGGAGATGATCGTGAACGATGCCCTGCGAGAACTTGGCGACTCTCGCTTGTATGCAGCTTCACTGCGGCAAGGGAGCACTACCGTAGCGAATAGTATTTCTTCCCGTCTCGTGGGATCATTTATGAATGAAACCAAAAAATTAAATTTAAACACAGTTGGAGATTTGGGAGCCAGATCTCCTACTGCCAATAGACAGCTTCAAAACCAAAACATGAATCAGGAGACGACGGTACAGCCTCGGTTCCTGATCGTGAAGAAAAAAGAAGGGGATTTCGCAAAAACGAATCCCTTCTTGATACACAAATATATGTATGGACAAGTGGGACAAGTAAAGAATATGAGGAAAATAAAAGAAGGACTATTGATAGAGACAAGCTCTGCGGCTCAATCCAAACAATTAACAAAGATGGAAAAATTTCTAGATTTTGACATTGAGGTTATACCACATAGCAGACTGAACCACTGTAAAGGAGTAATTACCTGTCCCGACCTACTCAATTGCACAGAACAAGAAATATTGGAGGAACTTAGAGAACAAGGTATCATTGAGGTGAAAAGGATAAAGACGAAAAAAGAAGGAAATCTTATCGACACATCAAGCCATATTTTAACATTCAACACAACGAAACTACCTAAAGAAGTCAAAGTTGCTTTTTATGTATTGAAAGTACGTCTTTATGTTCCCTCACCTTTACGATGTTTCAAATGTCAAATGTTTGGTCACACTTCAGCAAAATGTACGAAAGAACAAATTTGTGTCTGTGGTAAAGCACTTCACCCCGGCAACAGTTGCGAAACTCCTATTATCTGCATAAACTGTAAAGGACAACATTCTGCACGCTCAAAAGAATGCCCAATCTACAAAAAGGAAGCAGCCATTCAAGAAATTAAAATAAAAGAAAATATATCTTTCGCAGAAGCAAGAAGAAAGGTCAACATTCGCACTCCCATCCCAAATATTTCCTATGCCCAAGCCGCCTGTAATGAATCTAGCCCTCTACCCCCTCCTCCTCCTCCTTCAGTACCAGAATTCTCCATCCAGGATTTAACGAAAGAATTAATCCCTCACTTAATAAATTCCCTAAAAGCCCACTTTTTATTGAGCCCTACACATCTAACTCAATCTGAGTCATCAACACGTCTCTCAAGAAGAACCGATTACTCGAAAGAATCAAAAATTCGAAAACGAACAGATAGCTCAGACCTAGAATCAACCCATAGTGAAGCAACATCAAATAGTCAAACGAAGAGAAAAAAAAACCTGGATGGCCAAGAGGAAAACCTAGAAAACCTTCCAGTGCTCAACATTCAGATAATATGGATGTTGATCATTCGAAGCAATAATAATGTGATTTCTTACTGTGATATTATAAAAATATATACCGAAACGATATACCCACCTTATATACTCATTTACTATTTTATTTTATTTTATCTATATACACATTTATATTTCTTACAAAAAAGTTTTTATATACATATACAATAATTTATTTATAACTATATATACAAATAATCTCTACAATAAATATCTTATACATTTATATCATATAATCTGACAAAAGAACTACATAATATTATACAATGGAATTGTAATGGAATTAAAAACCACTATGCTGAATTGAAAAATCTAGTTGTAGAGAACTCACCTTTTTGCATATGTATACAAGAATCCCACCTAAAGCCAAACGAAAATTTTAGATTGAGAGGATACAAAAGTTATAGAAAAGATGTCATACCAAGAGACAGAGCCAGGGGAGGAGTTATTACATTTATTAAAGAAAATATTAATACACATGAAATAAACATCAGAACAGATCTACAAGTAATGACAGTCACCATAGCATATCCTTGCAATATTACTATCTGCAATATTTATCTACCAGATACCAAATGGACCTATACGCAATTCAAAAACTTGGTCGAACAAGTGCCAATGCCATTGCTCATACTAGGAGACTTTAATGCACATAATGAAATATGGGGGTCGGAAAAAACAGATGCTGGGGGTCGTAGAATAGAGCAAGTAATTAATGAGTTTGTTCTAGTAATAGTTAACACAGGCGAAGGCACATATATTAACTCTAGATCAAATTCAATGTCAGCAATCGATCTTTCTATATGCTCACCTAGTATCACTCCAGTACTGAATTGGAAACCTATAGCAACCACCAGCGATCATCTACCAATAAAAATAGAATTTGCAGGCGCAATTATCAACGAAGAAACACCTAGTAAATGGAATATAAATAAAGCGAACTGGCAACTCTATCAATCCATACTAGAAAACGAAACCACGACACAGTTTGAAGACAATAAAATTAGTAATCTAACAACGAAAATCATTAACGCCGCAAAATTGTCTATACCAAAAACAAGTGGAACTGCCAGAACGAAAAATAAAGTGCCATGGTGGAATAAAGATATAGAAGTAGCCATTAATGCGAAGAAAAGAGCATTCAATGCATTCAAAAGAAATCCTACTCAGGAAAATATGATCCACTTCAAAAAATTAAGGGCAAAAGCGAGATACCAAATAGTAAACGGGAAAAAAAGTAGTTGGCAATCATATGTAAGCTCTATTAATTTAGACACCCCCCTCGCGGAGATTTGGCAAAAGGTGAGAAAAATTATGGGCAAAAATTTCCCGCTTCGGCCATTAAGCATTACTCTGGAAAATTCAAACGTTACAGAGCCACGAGATATAGCGGAAGGTTTTGCTAAGTATTTTGAATACATAAGTTCCTCAAACCATTATACCGATCATTTTAGAAATAAAAAAAATGAGTACTCCTCATACAACGCTATGTTCACTATTAGAGAACTTGAAGAGGCCCTCAATAATGCAAATAATTCTGCAGCCGGAGAAGATGAAATCCCGTACTAGTTAATCATGCTATTACCGGTAAATAAAAAATACGAGTTACTTGCCATATACAATGAGTTATGGGTAAACGGCCAATATCCCGAGGAATGGAAAAATGCAATAATAATACCAATTGCAAAATCGAATAACAACCTCCAAGAAACAAATAATTATAGACCTATTTCATTAACATGCTGCATTGGAAAAATTCTTGAAAAAATGGTATCTCTTAGATTAATGTGGACTTTAGAAAAATTAATTATGTTATATTATGATATAGAAAGAATAGGTCAACTATAGATAGTTTAGTCCATTTAGAATCTGCTATACAAACCGCATTTGCAAAGAGAGAACACATGGTTGCAATATTTTTCGACCTAGAGAAAGCGTTTGATACTACATGGCGATACGGAATACTCAAGAGACTATATGATTGGAATTTTAGAGGAAATTTACCAAACTTTATAAAAAATTTCTTAGAAGAACGAACATTTCAAATAAGAATAGGAAAAACCTTTTCGGATCGATATTACTTAGAAAATGGCATACCGCAAGGCTCTACACTAAGCGCTACTCTCTTTTTGATAGCCATAAATGGCTTAGATGAGGTTATTCCAACACACATAGAAAGAAGTCTATATGTTGATGACTTAGCTATCTTTCTCTCCGGTTCCTCTATGGCAGAAATTAACGAAAGATTACAGACAGCGATTAACAAAATAAGTGAATATGCAGAAAATAACGGTTTTACATTCTCTAGTGCGAAAACACATTGTGTACACTTTTGTAGGACAAGAATACCACAAAACGAACCACGACTATTTTTAAACGGAAATGAAATCAAAGTGGAAAAACAAACAAAATTTCTAGGAATGATATTTGATTCGAAATTACGATGGAAATGTCACATAAACAATTTAATAGATACTTGCAAAAAAAGGCTTAATATAATGAGATCGATTGCTAGCATAAACTGGGGATGTAATAAAGAAACGCTACTTATGTTATACAAGTCATTAATACTCAGTAAAATAGATTATGGTTGCCTAATTTACTCCTCCGCTAGAGAGTCAACTCTCAAACCGTTAGATTCCATTCAAAATACAGCAATAAGAATAGCTCTGGGTGCATATAGGACTAGTCCGTATCTTTCACTTTGCTCTGAATCTGGTATATTGCCACTTAAATATCGCCGATCAATTTTCACGGCAAAATTCGGCGCTAAATTATTCGCTCAGTCAACTCACTACCTATACGAGAAAATCTATCCAATAACCAATAGGGAACAAATATATGTGGATCGACCTTCCATTACTCAGCCGTCCTCATACAGAGTACAAACGATCATGTCTTTAATTGACAGTACTATAGACACCTACCAACTTTCACAATATGAAACATCACCATGGGAAATGAAAGTGCCAAAAATACATTTAGAATGTATGAATAACAACAAGAGCGACACACACAACAGGATATTCGTAAACAGAATAAATGAGGTTCTTAGCTCATATCCCGGATGGCTTAAGATCTACACCGATGGTTCCAAAACAGAAACAGGAGTAGGTAGTGCTTTTACTATAGATAACACAACTTATAACTGGACTCTACCACCCGAAGCAAGCATTTATACGGCTGAAATGTATGCAATCTGGCAAGCCCTCAAATATGTAGACCTAAATGCGAATCAAAAGGTAGTGATATTGTCAGACTCTCTCAGTCCACTCAAGGCAATTTCCAACAATTTTCCAAACGATCCACTTGCCAGAATAATACTCTCGACAATCAGATGGCTAGATTCCAAAAACACCTTAGTCGCTTTCATATGGATACCTAGCCATATAGGAATCGACGGAAATGAACTTGCTGACAGAGCAGCGAAAGAGGCTGCAAATGAAGATTCCACAGACCAAATACCCATTTTGATGGAAGATGTTAATAGGAGCATCAAAGATAAAATCAATAAAGATTGGCAAACTGAATGGCAAAATAGCAATTCAGCATTGAGAGTAATTAAAACAAATATATATCGCTGGACCTGCCCAGCTCGTTTGACAAGAAGAGAAGAGGCAGTTATCACCAGACTCCGACTTGGTCACACCAGGGCCACTCACAGCCACATACTCCTAGGTAAACGCCAACCTATTTGTCAAGTTTGCGATGAACCTATAACGATTGATCATATAATATTCGATTGTCAAAAATATGAAAAGGACAGGGAGGAAATTAAACTACCAAGAAACCTAGAATTATGCTTTAATAATTTTAAATATATCGAAAAAACATTGCAATATTTGAAACAAACAGAAATGTACAGTATAATATGAACAACACTAGGAAAAGCATACGATAAGAAAGAAATATAATATGGTTGTTATTATTATTTTTATCAATATAAAATGAAATTAAGACAATGTACTTACCAGTATATTATAGACTAATGACCGCAGCAGTCGATGCCTTAAACGAAAAAAAAAATAATAATAATAATAATAATACCCCGAAGGGGGGTATGCTAGTGTCGCGGTGGTCATGCCCATCGTAGTACTGGCATACTAAGGGTCTGACGAAACCACGAGACCCCAGTCCAGCTGCCCGCTGACCCATCATCTCCCAATCCATTTTCCTTCACGAATCACTTCGGAATTTCAGAGGAGTAAACCTCAATAAAAAATCTGGAATCTTAAGGTGGAAGCTATCGTGCCAACAAGATGAATGGCTCATCCAAAATGCAGTTATTAACGATGCCCTGTGAGTGCCAGGCGATCCTCATTTGTATGCAGCCTTACTGTGGTAAGGGAGCACTGCCACAGTGGACCTTGAAATTCTTCCCTACTCGTGGGAACTGAATGAGTTCTGAAAAAATAAAATCACCAATGGTCGCAGAGGGTGGTGTTGGATCTGCGACTACAGATAAGCACCAACAAACAAAGAACACGAATCAGGAGACGAGAAATCAACCTCGGTTTTTGATCGTGAAAAGAAAAGAAGGAGATTTCGCTACAACGAATCCCTTCTTATTACATAAATATATTTACGGAAAAGTGGGACAGGGAAAAAATATGCGAAAAATAAAGGACGGCTTACTACTCGAAAAAGTTTCTGCAGCACAATCAAGTCAAATTAAAAAATTAACTCATGTACTGAATTACGAAGTTGAAATAGTTCCATATATCAAACTAAATCAATCTCAAGGTGTAGTAAATTGTAGAGATCTCTTAAACTGTACAGAACAAGAAATATTAGAAGAACTAAAAGACCAAGGGATAATAGGAGTAAGAAGAATAAAATCAAAGAAAGGAGGTACCCTATCGGACACTCCTATTCATATTCTAACCTTTGACACCCCAAAAATGCCACGTGAAATTAAAATCGCCTTTTATATACTTAAGGTCCGACCATACATTCCATCGCCACTAAGATGTTTCCGCTGTCAACTTTTTGGACATCCTGCGGCAAGATGCAATAAAGAACCGTTATGTGAATGCGGTAAACCACTTCACACCGATAAACCATGTGAACCGCCATTTACATGTGTCAACTGTAGTGGGCCACATTCATCGAGAGCCAGAGAATGTCCAGTATATAAGCAGGAAGTAGCAATACAGGAAGTGAAAGTGAAGGAAAATATTTCCTATTTCGAAGCTAAGAAAAAAGTAGCTGCTATTACCCCTAAACCTAATATATCTTATGCTCGTGCAGCTACTACTACCCCTTTGTCTGCTCCTCCACAAGTAAATATCCAAGAGCTTGTCAAAGAACTAACACCATTGTTACTAAGCTCTATACAAAGATGTATCACGTTTCCTTTAGCCTCAAGTATCACCTCGCAAGCCTCCGATTGTCAGTCTCTTCCATCTGTACACAAGCGGGATCACCCAGGCTCGTCAGATAACGAATCAGTGTCTAGCGGAGTAAGTTATCGAAAAAAACAGAAAGGAAGAAGAGGGTGGCCAAAAGGCAAACCAAGAAAAAAGAGCCTCGATAAAATGGATGCCACAACTTGTGAGAAAACAAAAGAATCTTTGACTAATACCTCGTCAACCCCAGACTTTATGCTGCCGTCTTCGAATGCTTTAGAGGAGATGGTGTTACCGCCAGAAAAATAATAATCTGTGATATTTTAAATTTTTATTCAGATCTATATTTTATTTATGTTATTTACACGTTTTAATATTTACATTTTATATCAATATTTTTATATCTACAATAAATTTCGATTTTAATAAATTTCATCTCGACTTCACCAAGATTACAGTCAAAAATAGCTGAAAGAAAAGTAATAATAATAATAATAATCACAACCAATGGACAAAACAAACAATATTTTTATCCAATGGAATTGCAATGGTATCAAAAATCATATTGGTGAGATCGATCTATTGAAAAAACAGTTTTCGCCATCAATTATTCTTCTTCAAGAAACCCATCTTAAACCAGAGGAACCTTTTCGCCTTAGAGGGTTTCAGTGTTTCCGTAAAGATGGACAACCTTCCATCACAGCCAAAGGAGGAGTCGCTATTTTTATCCGTAATAATATACCTGCAAAAGACGTTAGATTAGTTACAAATTTACAAGTCAAAGCGGTTCAGATTGATCACCCAATTAAAACTACTATATGTAATTTCTACTTACCGGATGGGAACTGTCATTCACAACAGATCCAGGATGTGATCAACCAACTTACTCCACCTCTTTTTATTGTAGGGGATTTTAACGCTCATTCGCCATCCTGGGGATCCACAATTGTGGATACCAAAGGTCGCCGCATGGAATCTGTGATAGATAATAATAATTTAATAATTTTGAACAGTGGAAAACCCACTCACTTTAGTGCCAGAAATGGCGCCACATCTGCTATTGACTTATCCTTATGCTCTCCGCAGCTTGCACCTAGATTATTCTGGGATGTAGACGACGACTAACATTCTAGTGATCATTTCCCAATAATCATAAAAACTGATACACATGCAAAAGTGTTTGTAATGAAAGAAAGATGGTTAACAAAGAAAGCGGACTGGAATAAATATAATATCCCCAGTCTCCCTGACAATGTTGACGATGCCGTTGATATTGTTACAAAGTCATTAGTGGAAGCAGCTAAATCAAGCATCCCCAGGTCAAATCCGACTACATCACGCAGATGTGTTCCATGGTGGAATGAAAACATCAAAGTAGCTATTAAACAGAGAAAGACATTTTATAATAAATTTAAAAGGTACCCCACATTAGAAAATCTGATTAACTTCAAAAGAGCTAGAGCTTATTCGAGGAGATTGATCATTCAATCTAAAACAGCTTCCTGGCAGGAATACGTCGGAACAATTACCCCACAGGTAAGTCTACAGGAAATTTGGAGAAAAATAAAAATAATTACTGGCAAAAACACTTTTGAGTTTCCCCAAATATTAAAATCTGGTAATGATGTAGTCACGGACCCACAACAAATTTGCGAAGAATTTGCCGATCACTATGAATCCTCTAGTAAGTCATCCATATATGAAGAAGAATTCTCCGAATACAAAGCTAGACAAGAGTCTATGAGACTTGACTTCACTTCCCAGAATGGGGAACCCTACAACTTCCCAATAACAATTAATGAGTTGTACCACGCGATGGAAAATAGTGAAGAGGCGGCAGTTGGTCATGACGATATCCTCTACGGCATGATAAAAAACCTATCAGAAGTGGATTTACAATACATTCTCAATCTATTCAATTGTGTCTTAAATTCAGGATCATTCCCAAAAAGCTGGAAGATGGCCACTATTGTCCCGTTTTTAAAACCCGATAAACTTCCGTCTGACACTAACAGCTATCGACCTATATCCTTAACAAGCTGTTTAGGAAAACTTTTTGAAAAAATTATTAATACAAGACTCTCCTGGTGGTTGGAATCAAACAACCTTCTTTCTCAAAATCAAACTGGTTGCCGCAGCAAACATTCTACAATTGACACCCTAGTGTACTTAGAGAACGAAATTCAAAAAGCCTTTTTGAATCGGGAACATCTTGTTGCGGTGAGTTTTGACCTAGAAAAAGCCTATGACCGAGTCTGGAGATTTTCTGTCCTTAAGCAATACCAATACTACTTCAGAACTTTCTTGAAGAAAGGATTTTTACTGTGAGAGTAGGTACTGCGCAATCTTCGATTAGAACTCTGGAAAATGGAATCCCTCAAGGATCCGTTTTGAGTGTAACATTATTTGCAATTGCAATTAATTTTATATTGGAGAAAAATGAAACCAATGTGGAAAAAAATTTATATGTTGACGATCTGGTGATATTTTTACGGAATCAGTCCATGGATACTATCAATCGGTGTTTAAATGAGGACATAATTCACCTGAATAAAGAGGTAAAGCAAAGGGGATTTAAATTTTCAACAGAAAAAACTACATCCATTCACTTCTGTAGATTAAGACGAACACATGAGGATCCCAAGCTCTATATGGAGAGCGTTCGTATTAATGTCAGAAGCAGCATAAAATGACTCGGCCTAATATTTGACTCGAAACTTCTTTGGAACGAGCAGCTAATCCAACTTGAAGCAAAGTGTCAAAAGGCATTAAATATAATTAAATGTATGTCCAGCATAAAGTGGGAGGCTGACAGGGAAGTGCTTTTGAAATTTTATCAATCAGTCATTCAGGGTAAAATAGACTATGCAGCTGTTGTCTATAACTCCTGTAGGCGATCTAGACTTATACGTCTAGACAGAATTCAAGCAGCAGCTTTAAGATATGCAACAGGTGCATTCAGAACTAGTCCAACAATGGCTGTACAATGTGATGCCGGTGTTCTTCCTCCGGACCTCAGGAGAGATTCCCAAATAATGATATATGCCTCAAAGATTCTCTCTATACCATCTCACATTAATTATACCTTTTTCAGTTCTAATAATGAATTTGGAACAAGACCATCCACAACGCGTCCGGCAAGAGCGAGAAACATTGAAGCCTGCAAAAAGTTTTCTGTAATACAGGACCCAATTTTGACAGAACAGATATCCACGGTGCCTCCATGGGCTTGCTCTGTCCCAAAAATTAACACCAAATTAGCATCTTGGAAAAAAGAAAATACCCCTCCTTCAACTTATAGAGCACTTTTTTATGCAGAATTAGAATCCTGACAAAATAATCTCATTATTTATACTGACGGATCAAAATTTGATAATGGAACTGGTTCTGCTATAGTCGTGAATAGTGGTGTATATCAATGGGCGCTCCATAACTCCTGTACAGTCTTCACGGCTGAACTATACGCTATTTGGCAAGCTCTTTTGTATTTTTCAATGTCGAATTATCAATCATGTACTGTGTGCTCAGACTCCCTTAGTGCTATCAGTTTGATAAGTAATATATTTACAAAGAACATAACATGTCAACGCATATTGGAATTAAACACGTATCTAACAACTATAAATAAAATATGCGAATTAATATGGATTCCAGGACACTGTCAAAATCCTGGGAATGAGAAAGCCGACTCTGCTGCAAAATTAGCCACGGAATGTCCAGTAGATAACGGTATACCCATACCTTAGAGTGACTTAAAAATCAATATTAAAGACATCGTACAAAAAATATGGCAACAAAGATGGTCTCAATCTAATGGCCAACTTAAAACTATTAAGCCAACTATAAATAAATGGTTATACCCAACAAATTTAACAAGGCGCGAGCAGGTAATAATTTGCAGATTGAGAATTGGACATACTCACCTGACTCATTCACATCTTCTCGTTGGTAATCCTAGGCCCAGATGTCCCCATTGTAACCATACACTTCTTCCGGAACATATATTCAGTTGCCAATATTTTCAAGTCCACCGAACACTATGTGGAGTTGAACCTACAATTCTAAACAAACTTTTCAGTAGAGAAAGTATATTAAAAACACTAACTTACCTTAGAGCTGTTCATATAACTAACCGTATTTAGAAATGGAGCCTGCAGCTAATGATCTTAGTAATCGATGCTGCATAAAAAAAAATAATAATAATAATAATAATAATAATAATAATAATGATAATAATAATAATAATAGGTGAACATTACCAGCAAGAGCTGAGCAAGAGTACACTTGAGTTGGAAATAATAATAATAATGATAATATCCGATGTTGCAACAAATTCGAGGTGAAGTCCTTCTTGACCTTCAAGAAGGAGAGAATGCCATTATTACCGATCAGGATACACATAAATCGGAGAATGCACAAGGAGACCACAATGGCGTTGAGGAAATAAACAATGATTGCGACAAAACCACCGATAATGACTATAATACCGAACTTTGTAAAGCACTAGCGGAATTTAATGGCACCAACCCAATACACCGGCCAAAACTACCCAAGCTTCGAACCAATAAGAGCACTAACAGCATACTAGCAGCTGTGAACTTACTACTGCAGAACCATGCTAAAGACTGCGAAGCGCTGGAACAACTTCACAGTCTCATCTATTGTGGAGCGGTAGCAGTGATTCGAAGTCACAATCAACAAATCCAATCCCCAAAGAACAATCGGGGTAAAGACTACAAACAGCTCAAGCCTTGGTGGCAACGCCGGCTGGAAAAGGCCATTGATGACATCAGAAGGGAATTGGGGCAGCTAACAGAGTTTAAAAACAACTCGAAACCGTCTAGGCGCTTAACAAACAGAGTGAAAAAGATCTATCGAAAAATCAAAACTTTTACAGGTCACCCACAACATAAACAACATGTATGTGAATATATGGATTTACTCAGGCAAAAGTTAAAGGCAAAATCCAAACGTTTGTCACGATATTTCAAGTGCACGAAAAGGAAACAACAAAACTACTTATTCAATAACAAGCAGAAGTTATTTTACAGGCAACTAAGCGGTACAGTGAACAATCACAACCAAAGTCTTCCAAATAAAAATGAGCTAACGGAGTACTGGTCTTCTTTATGGTCGAACCCTATCGAACATAAATCCAACGCTCACTGGATAAGAACTGAGGAGGAAAAAATAAACATTGAACCAATGCCTTTCGTTAACTTGACAACAAGCGAGGTAACCGAAGCTATAAAGAGCACCAGTAGTTGGAAGACACCAGGAGTTGACAATGTCCAAAACTTCTGGTATAAGAAGTTTGACAGTCTGCATGAAGCAATAGCAAGATCATTTACACATATTCTGCAACATCCAGAAGATACTCCACCATTTCTGACACTGGGTTCGACCCACTTGCTTCCCAAAACGCATCAAACTCACGATCCTACGCAGTATAGACCTATAACATGCCTTCCAACTATATATAAAATATTAACGTCTTGCATTACTAACCGTATTTACAGACATGCGGATCATAACAACGTCTTGTCGGAAGAACAGAAAGAGTGCAGACGAGATCACCAAGGCTGCAAAGAACAACTCATCATCGATTCGGTAATACTAAAACAGGCGCAGAAGGAACAGCGCAACATCTACACGGCTTTCGTAGATTATAGGAAAGTGGACAAAAACAGAACTGGAAGATATTCAAAGAACAACGCGAACCATGATGACCAAACACAAATGTCACCACCCGACATCATCAGTTATTAGGACCACACTACCAAGAAAAGAGGGAGGGAGAGCTCTAACGGACATAGTTAATTTACATTACAAACAAATATCTAAACTCCATTTGATAGCGTTCCACATTCCTGGCTTGTTAAAGTTTTGCAAATTTACAAAGTACACCCCATTCTTGTTACTTTTCTTGAATCATCGATGAAGCACTGGCGAACAAACCTTCATTTACAAATAAATGGTCAATACCTCGAAACTGATGAAATTTCTATCCGTAGGGGGATCTTCCAGGGCGACTCCCTGAGTCCACTTTGGTTTTGTTTGGCAATGAATCCACTTTCCAAGCTACTTAACGATACGGATTACGGCTTTAGAATCAAAGCCAACAGGAACACTAGCTGCACTGTTTCCCACCTTTTATACATGGATGACATCAAAATATACGCATCAAACCAGCGTCAAATTCAACATTTACTTAATATCACTGAAAATTTTTCCAGTGATATACAAATGGGATTTGGATTAGACAAGTGCAAAACCTTGAATATCAAGAAGGGTAAAATCGTTAACGGAGATGTGTTACTACCTAATGGGAACATTATAAATGCAATGCAAAATGGTGAAACCTACAATAATCTAGGATTTCAGCAAGCTAAGCTACTAGACCAGAAGCAAGCAAAAACCAAAATTCGAGGACAGTTCACTCAAAGGATAACTGCTTTATTGAAATCCCAGTTAAACGCAGGAAATCTTGCCAAAGCAATTAACACCTATGCCATACCGGTCCTGACATACTCATTTGGAATTCTGAAGTGGACAAAAACAGAACTGGAAGATATTCAAAGAACAACGCGAACCATGATGACCAAACACAAATGTCACCACCCGACATCATCAGTTATTAGGACCACACTACCAAGAAAAGAGGGAGGGAGAGCTCTAACGGACATAGTTAATTTACATTACAAACAAATATCTAAACTCCAAAAGTTCTTCATTGGCAAGGCTCAAACATCTAAATTGCATGAGCTGGTCGCGAAAGCAGATAAAAACTATTCCCCCTTAGATCTTGTAAATCCTGATAATAAACTTGAAATCGTTACAGACTCTGACAAACAGGCGGAGTGGGCCCAGAAAGCGCTCCATGGTCGACATCATCACGACCTCAATCAACCATATATTGACAAGGAAGCATCAAATAAGTGGCTCTCTGATGGATCATTGTTTCCAGAAACAGAAGGATTTATGATGGCGATCCAAGACCAAGTAATTAATACCAATAATTACAAGAAATTTGTTATAAGAGATCCAAACATCGTGTCGGACAAGTGCAGAAGGTGTCAACAAACAACAGAGACGATACAACACATTACGTCGGGATGTTCAGCCATAGCTAACATTGATTACCTACGCAGGCACAATCAACTTTGCAACATCATACATCAGAAGTTGGCCAACAAATTTGGATTAGTTAACACTTACACGCCTTATTACAAGTACCATCCGCATGCAGTTCTAGAGAATGCTGATTTTAGACTATTCTACGATAGGTCAGATATCACCGATAGACGGGTGACGAATAACCGGCCTGATATTGTGGTTGTGGATAAAAAAGCTAACTCGGTTCTCCTAGTGGATGTTGCTGTACCCAATAACAACAATATTTTAAACAAATACAACGAAAAATTGCAAAATACACCGATCTTGCAATTGAGGTAGGACAGATGTGGCATGCAGAGAAAGTAGAGGTGGTGCCGGTCATCGTTTCATCTACGGGACTAATCCCCAAAACTCTACAAGACAGCCTCACCAAACTAGGTCTTCACAAAAACACATACATTGATCTACAGAAGGCTGCAATTTTGAATACTTGTCACACTGTCCGTAAATTTCTAAATATGTAACTGCTGTGCCTAATCCCATTTGCGTTTACACACGCTCGGGATAGGTGAATAATACCAGCAAGAGCTGAGCAAGAGTACACTTGAGCTGGAAATGATAATAATAATAATAATAATAATAATACCATACCATACCATACCATACCATACCATTTATTGACCAAATATAATATATTTACATACGAAAGTACGTCTAGGTCCTAAATATATGAAAACACAGTATACAAACATGTATCTATAGGTCGTTTACACAATAACTAAAAATTATATTGAAATGTTTAAAAATTTTTTGAAAAATTGACTTACAGTACTTCAAAATACAATTACAAAATAACATAGAACACGTATGCTATATAAAATTTTGACTGGATGATCCACACATTAAATCTTTATAAAAATAATGAAATAAAATAATAAACATTAAAAGTGGTAACACATGAATTGCTGAATAGAATAAAAACAATGTTTCAGTAAAAACTCCTTGACTTTACGTACAAATAAATTGATTGACATATTTACAATATTTTCCCCATCCAATATATATATTATTTTGTTGTATATACCCACATCAAGCTTATTACGTTTAGTGGTTTCAATCCTAGATATCTCAACAACTAAGTTGTTGGCAGACCTAGTAGAGTAATTATGTAAATTCGAGTGAGTCATAAATTTTTCACGATGCTGATGAATGAATTTTGCTACTTCAAAGATATACATACAAGGTAAAGGTAGAACTTTGTACTTTGAAAACAGGGGTTTACAGTGCGCATCCCACTTTGCACCATCAATGATTCGCAAAGCAGATTTTTGCAGTCGGAATGCTGCTTCAGCCCCAGCTGCATTGCCCCATAATAATATACCATAACTTAGGTGGGAATGAACAATTGCAAAGTACACAGTACTTAGAATATTGGACGATAAAGATGATCTTAGTTGTCGTAGTGCAAAAACTTGTGATGCCAATTTTGAACATAAAGAATTCAGATGAGGTTGCCAATTCAGGTGAGTATCTAACATTAAACCTAAATATACCACAGGATCTGAATTCTCAACTAATCTACTAGAACTTACTAATAGGGATTGAGTTTTAGTTTCATTAAGCTTAAGATGATTTGCTGAGAACCAATTTTTCACGGATTGCATACTTTCCTTTCACTCCGGTATATTCGTGCGAGAGCTAATTGTTGTATCATCTGCAAACAAAAGGCATTTAGAATACTCCACCGCGCCTGGCAGGTCATTTATGTATAAAATAAATAATACAGGTCCCAAAACTGAGCCCTGCGGAACACCTTTGTCAACAGAAAGGATACTCGAATTTATACCATCACAATGGACATATTGTCTTCTGTTTGAGAGATAGGAGCGAAACAAGAGTAATTCTTTGGATCTTATCCGGTAATATTCCATTTTTTTTATTAGCAAGTCTGGATCTACACAGTCGAATGCTTTGCTGAGATCACAAAATGTAATATCAACACTTGTTTTCATATCAAGTGACTCAGTAGCATACTCAATCAGATCCAGTAATGCGTTAGTTGTGGATCTATTCTTACGAAATCCAAACTGCGCAGGTGAAAAAATATTACTATGTTCACAGTAGCTAACTAATTTCTGTTTGATCAATATTTCCAAAATTTTACTTAGGACTGGTACAATCGCAATTGGCCTATAGTTGTCAGTGTTATCAGAATCTCCCTTCTTAAAGGTGGGTAAAATTTTGGTAATTTTAAACAAATCAGGCCAAATGCCCTCTTGAAGACATTGATTGTAAAGAGTTGTAAGTGGTTCAATGATATACTCAATAGAATTTATTATTATTCTCCCATTCAAATCAAAGAAATCTAGACATGGCTTATTTTTCAAACTTAGTACTGCTTCCCGTACATCAGAATGCAAAATTGGCCCCATGAAAAATGAAGTTGATGGTTTTGCCATATTATTTAAATACTCCATCGGATCATTTCTTGAATCTAAAATAATATAAGTAATTTTTTGTGCAACTGTACTAAAGAATTCATTAAATTCATCTGGCGTAATATTTGTTTGTATTGGTTTTTTATTTTTTACAGTTCTCTCTGAGTTAACTAAATTCCAAATTATTTTATTTTTGTTATCGGCTTGTTCTATAATTTTTGAATAAGCTTCCCTTTTATGTTGCTTAAGAGATTTCTTATATGACGAACGGAGAGCTGTGTATGCATTCCAGTCCGATTAGCAGTTTGTTTTTTTAAATTTATTTTTTAAAGTGAATACTGATTTTCTCATTTCTCTGAGATGATCATTGAACCATTTTATTTTGCGATTCTGAATTTTTGATTTCAATGGAAAAGCTACTTGCGCAATTTCCTGTAACGTACTCAATATATGATTAGCAAGATCATTTGAATTCAGACATTGTAAATTGTAATGCAGAGATCTGATTTCAGAAACAACCTGAGGCTGAAAATCATAGATGAGTGGCAAAATACATGGAACAAGACTGATACGTTACTTCGTAGAGTAGAACCAATAGTTCAGACGAAATATGCTTCCACAGGACTATGTAGACTGGAAACGGTTAAAGCTTTCCGACTCCGCTCAGGGCACACTAGCCTTACACACCAACATTTCCTCAAGGGTGAACCAGCACCAATGTGTGATCACTGCGATTCAATCATCTCAGTGAGCCACATTATCAATGAATGTCCTATGTTCAACGACCAAAGGCAGCGATATGGTTTGAACCCTGCTACTGAAGAAAACCTGAAAAAAGATACTATTGAAATCACACTAGGATTTATGAAAAGTATCAACCTGTTCGATAAAATCTAATTATGAAAACCAAAGACCTACTTTATCTGTGATATAGAATTTAAGAATTTACTTACCTGTGATATTTTAAGAGCAAATGACCATAGTAGTCGACGCTCTAGGGGAGGGGTTTTAGCTGGTATTATATCGTCAAGATAGGAGTCCAGCACTCTGTCCGTAAAATGGATTTCCCCTTCCTACCAAAAAAAAAAAAAAAAAAATAATAATAATAATAATAATAATAACAATATTTTAGACAAGACAGATGTGGCATGCAGAGAAAGTAGAGGTGGTGCCGGTCATCGTTTCATCTACGGGACTAATCCCCAAAACTCTACAAGACAGCCTCACCAACTGCTCTGCCTAATCCCATTTGCGTTTACAAACGCTCGGGATAGGTGAACATTACCAGCAAGAGCTGAGCAAGAGTACACTTGAGTTGGAAATAATAATAATAATAATAATAATAATAATAATAATTTCCCCGTATGTTGGTTTCGGGGTGGACTTTTCCATCCTGGAACCAGCATACCAAGGGTCTGACGAACCCACGGGACCCTAGTCCAGCTGTCCGCTGTCCATCCCTCTTCCCTTGTCCCTTCCAGATCCTCAGGGATCTAGAGGAGTAAACCTCGAAAAAAAATCCGGAATCCCCAGGTGTAAACAATCGTGCTGATGGGATTAATGGCTCACCTGTTAGTGTAGCCTTTAACGATGTCTTGTGGGTATCAGGCAACCCCGACCTGCATTTGAGCCTTACTGCAGTAAGGGAGCACTGCTGCAGCGGACATACATATTTCTGCCCAGCTCGTGGGATTTGCATGGCAAGTTCAAATAAATTTAAAAATATAGCAACAGATGGAGGTGCTGCTTCTGCTGCTAAAACTCTACAGCCCAACACAAACATCACGAACCAAGAGACGGCTACCCAACCCCGGTTCTTGGTCGTGAAGATGAGTGAAGGAGATTTCACCAATGTGAATCCCTTCCTAATAAATAAAGCAATATATTCAATTGCAGGACAAGTGAAAAATTTAAAAAAAACCAAGGAAGGATTACTAATAGAAACAGCAACAACAGCACAATCGAAAAAATTGAGAGAGATGAAAACATTATTGGATTTTGAAGTACACCACACCCCCGTCTAAATTATGCCAAAGGCGTCATAACATGTAGAGATTTGATGAATTGCAGCGAAGATGAAATTCTGAACGAACTTAAAAGTCAAGGTATAACTCAAGTGAAACGTATCAAAGCAAAGAGAAACGGTGAGCTGGTGGAAACACCTAGCCATATTCTGACATTTTTAAAGTACGTGCATACATCCCATCACCATTACGTTGTTTCAAATGCCAAAGATACGGCCACACCTCCATAAGTTTTAACAAGGAACAAATATGTGTATGCGAAAAACCATTACATAGTGGCAATGCCTGTGAGATACCGATGAAATGTGTAAACTGCGAAGGCCCCCATCCTGCTCGATCCACTGATTGTCCGATATACAAGCAGGAAAAAGCTGTCCAGGAAATAAGAGTCAAGGAAAACATCTCGTATATAGAAGCCAAAAGAAAAAGAAAAATTAATACCCCTAAACCAAATACATCCTATGCACAAGCAGTCCAGAAACAACCATCTTTAAATCGCGACAATATGCAAGAATTGATCTCAATGTTAATTACTGCAATGAAACATCACTTTAATACGTTAACGTCTACAAGCTCTTTACAAAATCCGTATTTACAACAACCCTTCCAATTTTCAATTCCAAGCCAATCAGAGACACATTCAGTAACATCCAAACGACATTTATCTGAAAGTTCAGACCTAGAATCAATAAGCACTGATTATACATCAAATCAAGCAAAGAAAACCAAAAAAAAAGGTTGGCCGAAGGGAAAACCGAGAAAAAACCCAGTTGAGATGAATGTCGATAACACCAATGATACGGCAAATGAATCCCAAGAAGAACCTATAGTGGTACTGCAAAATAGGTAACCCACTTAGCTTGAACCAATGTATATATTTACCACGTTTTATAAATAACTTATTTATTCCCATTTTATATACTTATATATTCATATTTATTTTATCTTCACAAATAATTGACATATATACTATTTTATTTATATATTATACAAAGCACATCATTATTTTTAAATATTCTACATCATTTTATCTATTTTTATATACACCATATATTAATGTTCTACCCACTAATCAAACTTACCAATGGCTAACTCAATAACCACCTTAAATGCAATACTACAATGGAACTGTAACGGTCTAATAAACAACCTTAGTGAGCTACAAATAATTAAAAATAAACATAAACTTTTCGCAATTGCTATCCAAGAAACTCACTTAAAACCCAACGAAACATTTCACCTAAGAGGATACCAGAGTTTCAGAAAAGACGTTAATGCACAGTACCGATCTCATGAAGGGGTTGCTACTTTCATAAAAGAGAATATCCCTGTAAAAACTATAAGATTGACCAGCCACTTACAAGCAGTAGCACTACAGATCTCAATTCCAATCAAAATCACATTATGTAATATCTATTCTCCTAATGGCACTTGGCGACCTTCTGAGATCCAAGAGTTGATTGATCAGCTGCCCACTCCAGTACTGATTATTGGCGATTTCAATGCACACTCTCCAACATGGGGATCGACATCCCTGGACACAAGAGGTCGAGCTATAGAATCCATAATAGACAATAACAATTTATTAATTTTAAATACCGGTAAACCAACCCACTTTAATGCTAGATCTGGATCCACGTCAATGCTTGAAACGCCCGTAGCAATAACATCAATTCCTCCCTGGCAACTAACTGTACCGAAAATTAACACCACTTTAACCAAATGGAAAATAGAGGAAACTCCTGCATCTATTTATAGAACTCTTTTCAACCAAGAACTGGAAGACTTTCACAACAGCATCATTATTTACTGCGATGGATCTAAAACCCCCGACGGAGTAGGTGCAGCAATAGCCATTGGCCAGACCACTCACAACTGGAGCTTGAGACCAGAATGTTCTGTATTCACTGCAGAACTATACGCAATTTGGCAAGCATTATCATTCTTTATGCACTCTCAATACCAACAATGTTTGATATGTTCTGACTCGTTAAGTGCAATCAATTCCATTGAGAAGAGATTTTCCATTACTGGATATACAAAAAATATTCTCGATTTAAACACACACTTAACCAATCAAGGTAAATCAGTTAACTTAATGTGGGTCCCTGGACATAGTCAAATAGATGGAAATGAATATGCAGATATGGCAGCAAAAGATGCATCCTCCTCTCCTATAGACATAGCTATCCCTGTCCCATTCGATGATAGTAATACATACATAAAACAACAAATTAAAGATATTTGGCAAAATCGATGGGCCTTATATAATGGCCAACTTTCTAGCATTAAGACATCTGTTACGAAATGGAAATACCCTCTATATCTAAATAGACGACAAGTTATTCTCTGTCGCCTAAGAATAGGCCACACACGACTTACACACTCCCACATGTTAATTGGCGAACATAGACCAATATGTGATTTCTGCAACTACCAGCTAACAGTCGAACATTTGTTTGCGTGTCCTAGACTAAACGTGATAAGAAATGCTATCGGAATTGATTCTAGAATAAAAACTTTGTTAATTCCAGAGGCAAATATAAAAAAAACAGAAACTTACCTTAAACACATTAAAGTGTATGGCAGAATATGATTAAAACCGAAACATGGAGAATGTCACACAAAAACACAAGAAAATTAAAATATAATTATAAGTGAATTACACAATTAACATATAAAAAACATTGGAATTAGAAATGGCTAATAATCATAGCAATTTAAGCTGCAAAAAAATAAATAAATAATAATAATAATAATAATGTTTATTTGCAATGGAGAAAACAGATAAGATAAATGAACATACAACATTTACAATAAATAGAGACAAGTACAAATAAACATAATTCACTCACAGAAGCTGCGCAACTGCTTGTACGTGAGAAAATACAAAATACAAATTACATAATACAAAAAATACATATTACAAAATACATAATGTATAATATGAAGCGTTTCCTTAATCAGATAATAAGTCCCAATTTGGCAATAAATAAGGTCACAATAGGGTAAATCATATTAGGAAGGTAATTATAGGTTATATTTAGATGGGTGAATTAGTCATATTAGGTAAGAACCTAATAATATTTAAGATATTTTAGAATTCTTAGCTGTGAAAATGGAAGTATGATCGATCATTTAGAACATGCTTTTTCAGTTACAGTTATTGATAATATTATTTAAAGTAGATCTATCAGTTCCTTTAATCCAAAGTTTATTTTTTTTCTTGAACATATTCACTGTATTAATGATCTTTATTTCTGGGGGAAGAAAATTATAAATTTTGGCAGCTAAGAATTCAATGCTGCGCTGTTTAATAGTTTTTTCGCATTTGGAATATGAATGGGTTCAAAAATATCCATAATATATTTGTAGACTTATCAGATATTGACATATTATGCGTCTGTGAAACCTGGATATCAGGAAATATAGAAGTTCCTCTCAATTATGTAGACGAATATAATGTTGTTTTTTCTAAAGCTACAAGGGATAAGACTCGCGGTCGCGCAAGTGGAGGACTTGCTATTTTTTATAAAAAGAAATATAATCTGTGCGTTCTCGACTCAACTCCATGGTGGCTAATATGTAATATTAAAATGTCTCATTATAAGTTTGTTATTTGTGTTACATATTTCAAACAATCTCTCCAATTTGAGGAGAAGCTTGATGATCTCCAAGAATTGCTCGACAGCCTTTGTGATACACATAAAGAACATATATTTATACTTATTGGCGATTTTAATTCAAGAATAGGTGATAATAGCACCATACCTGTTGAAATGTTGGGGAGCACCAAGTTTTTCCCTAATATGGAAACCAGGGACAATAAATTAGATACTCATGGTCGGACTCTGTTGGATTTTACTTCTAGCAACAGTTTATCTTTAATTAATGGGCACATCATATCAGATAGACCTGCAATGTTTACTTATTGTAGTTCACTTGGTCAAAGCGTTATTGACTTATGCTTCTGTAGTACAGATAAGCTTGATGTAATAAAGAATTTTTACATTATTGAGGACCAATATCTATCTGATCACTTTCACATTTGTCTCGAGGTGGAATCTGATTGTGTCTGTCCAGAGTATAATGTAATTGCTGGAATTCCAGTTGAGTGTCTTAGATGGGTGGAAACAGAAAGTATTAACTATACATCCTTAATGCAATATTCACCAAATGTTGGGTTGCTGCTTGACCCAGAAAATGCATATTCCAACATTTGCTCTACAATTTTTGATTCTGGTAGAAACTTAGGATTAACTTACTTACAACAGCCACATCAGAAATTTCCTAAGAAACAGCCCTGGTTTGACTCATTTTGATTCCACGAAAAAAAATTTTTGAAAACAAAACTAAAGATATGCAAAGCACAACATTTTCTAGAACCCTTTAAAACAGAATACTTAGAAGCTAAAAAGAACTTTAAAAAAATTATTTCTAACAAGAAAACTGCATATCACAAAGACGTATTGAGCAAACTAAGTAACACCAAAAACCAGGCTGACTTTTGGAAAACTCTGAAAACCTTTAGAAATGTTACTCCAAAAAATGGTATTGAGCTAGAGCAATGGGAACATTTTTATGAAAATTTATATCAACCGAAACACATTTCCGTTACCACATTTTATGACGCCAACTCACTTTACTTGGACTCACATTTTTCGGCCGATGAAATTTATCAAGCTCTTGAGGGGTGCAAGAACGGCAAAGCCCCTGGCAAAGCTGGAATTCCTTATGAGTTTATTAAAAGTTTACCCCAAAACTGGATCTTATATGTATGTAATTGGTACAATAGAATATTTGAGAGTGAAACAGTACCGTCTGGTTGGCATGAAAATATCCTAACTATGTTACATAAGAAAGGTGCACCTGATGACCCAAACAATTATAGAGGTATTTCGCTTGTTAATTGCTTTGCTAAGCTCTTCACCACCATCTTATTAAATCGCTTACATAATTGGTGCGAAGAAAATCGTATTCTGCCGGAATGTCAATTTGGGTTTAGGAAACATCGAAGTTGCGAAGATAATATATTTATCCTAAACTCAGTCCTACAATTTCACCTTCGGTTACCAAAAAGAAAAGTCTTTGCTGTTTTCGTAGACTTCAAGAGAGCGTTTGATAGTATTAACCATAATTTATTATGGCATAAATTATATCTAGCAGGTGTTAGCTCCAAAATAATTCGTATCATAAAAAATATATACGATCACTCATTTATGTCTATTAAACTAAATGGTCGCTTCAGCAAGAAGTTTGATATAACTGAAGGAGTCCTGCAGGGGGAATCATTGAGTCCCTTGCTATTTTCTTTATTTATGTCAGATATTGAAGTTTACTTTAGATCTGCTGGGCACACGGGAATTAATATAGATGGACGAAACGACGTGTTACTTCTTCTATACGCCGATGATATAGTTATATTAGGCGATTCTCCAATAGATATTAGCCGGAAATTGAAGACGTTAGAATCCTATTCCAACTCGATAAGAATGGAAGTAAACATACAAAAAACTAAACTAATGATATTTAGTAAGGGTGGATATAACAACAACTATAAACTAAATTTTAAATACAATAACGAACCTTTGGATGTAGTAAAAATTTTTACATATTTGGGTGTTACTTTTTCATCTTCGTCTTTATTTTTAAATAGGACAAAGAGGACAGTAACCAAGACTCTCCATTCTACAGGTGCTGTTATGAATATTATGTGTCGGTCTAAACTACATTCTTGGAATGGTCGTATGGAACTTTACAATTCTATCATTTTATCTTCTCTATCATATGGAATTGGAATTTGGGGACTACGATATGCTGATTTACTTGAACAAGTTCAGGTAAACTTTTTTAAAAGGTTGCTATGTCTGCCTCTTTGCACTCCCAATTATATGGTGAGAGTAGAAACTAAAACCATTAAGTTGAGTTTTTTAATATTCAAATCGGCGTTGTTGTGGTTAAATAGAGTGAAAATCATGGATGATAGTTCATTAACTAAACAATGCTTCTTGAGGTTAAAGGCCATCAACATTCACAGTGTAAAGTATAGTTTTCTGGGTCAAGTTAAGCAGTACTTCGACTATGCCGGTTGTGATAATCTGTGGTTAGAATTCTTGCACAATAACTCCAAGCACCTTTTAAATAACATATTACAATTATATAAAAATAAATTAATCGCACATGATCAACAACGAATAATAAACTCCTCGTATCCTTTGTTATACAAATATTTAATTTTGTCTGAAAATAATTGTTATTTGTACAGGTCTTGCCCAATATATATAATTAGAATAATATCCCAAATTAGACTATGTAGCTCCAAAACTCTAAAAATCTATCATCGAGGTATAAAATACACAGTAGATATGACTGCAGCTTGTAGTCTTTGTAACTTGCATGAGACCGAGACATTAATGCACTTATTTATAGAATGTCCAATATACAATGAACTTAGAGGAGATTGCATATGTTCAGAATTGAAGACATTTGGCGAATTAATATATATTCTTGACACCACTGATTTCTTTAAATTAACTAAAGTTGTGAATTATCTTCTCAATATTTTGAAGCTGAGGGCCTTTGTACTAGAAGAATGAGATATTCATTGTGTTTGAACATTTTTTTCTTGTTAAATTAAGTATGTTTTAATTAGTTTTTTCCTACCTTATTATTGTTGTTGTTTCGTTTTCGCACTTTGGTATGTAAAGACCGAACTTATTGTAATAAGAATTGTAAATTCTTTTTAATGCAATAAAATTTATCTATCTATCATATCTAATAGTTTTTTCGCATTTTGGAATTCTTACGTTATTTAATTTTTTCTCTAGTGTTATAATTATGACTGAAAGGTTCCAATTTAATATTATTTTTATATTCGTTTACTAGGATTTTTTGAACATATAGCTGTCTAATATCAAAAACATTACTGATTTTAAATAGTTCGCCACTTGAGAAGGTCTTATTTTTTTATATATTATTCTAAAGATCCATTTTTGTAATATGTTTGATTTTTCCGAGAAGTTGTCAGAAACCCCACCCCACCCCAACATACCATATGAAAACTGTGATTGGATAAGGGAATAATATACGATTTTTGAATGAGGTACATCCAACAATTCTGTTAAGTATTTAACTTTACCTATAAAACCTCTCACTTTTTTCAGAATATTATTAACTTGCAGGTCCCAGTGTAGTGACGATCGATAATGATTGCTAGATATTTGACATATTCGTCGTCTTGAATATAAACGTCAGAAGTAAACGGCATAGGTATAATTAGTTTGAGAGTAAGCTTATTATATCTGAACCATTTATCTAGGTCTTCAAGATCAATTTCTACGGTTTCTTTTAATTTTTCCCAAATTTCTTCTGTATAAAAAATAATAGTGTCGTCTGCAAAGCTCTGTACAGTTCCTTTTAGATCTAAGATAAGGAGACTATTTATTTATAAAGTGAATAGTAATGGACCGAGAACTGTACCTTGAAAGACTCCGTATGAAACTGTTCTTAAGTGACTTAACGTATTATTAATGGACACTTGTTGAAAACGATTTGATAAATAGCTTTTTATAATTTCAGAGGTATTTACTCTGATTCCATATAATTGAAGTTTATGTAGTAGTATTTCATGGAAAACAGTATCGAAGCCCTTAGAGAGGTCGATAAAAACACTTAAAGCGGGTATTTTTATTATCAATTGCTTCATAAATAAGAGAAGTTAACGAGTTAACGTCGACTTACCCTCTCTAAAGCCATACTGTTTATTAGAAATTATATCAAATTTATCTAAGAATTTGGTGAGCCATTGTGTCAATATTTTCTCCATAATTTAAGATAATGTCGAAATAAGGGGAATAGTGTAAGATTCAAAGAGGATTCAATTAAATAAAACTCGATAAGCATATACCTAACTATCTGGATTTATTCTCTTCAATCTCACGGTTTATACATAGACTGATTTCCAATCATCCCATTTCCAAACAGACCACTTCACTTTTCAGAACCCCTAACCTGTCCCCTCTGCCCTTCTAATCCTGACCGCCTGCACGTGTTACCAGAGATGTGATAACTATAACCAATACTTGGTTCATAAGAAAGTGATTTGTTAATGGGCATTGTCTCATAAAGTAAGGTGACATGTTTGTTAAAGTTTTTTGTCTCATAAATATAATAGGCTAGAGTATGAAATATAACAATCGGCCATCCTGACAATTGGTCTGTCCTCAGACCTTAAATATATACTACTAAAAAAAAAACTCCTAATTAAATTAACTTGAATCAGAATAACTTCTACAATAGATAAAATATAATACTGGGCCATAATTTAAAGTAAATCGAAACAGCTTATACAATGAATCCGAATATAACCGAATATATATCATGAATATAATCCGCTAGAAATATGAAATATAACATTCGGCCAACCTGAAAATTGGTCTGTCCTCAGACCTTGAATACATACTACTCAAAAAAACTTGTAACGGTAAAAGTAGTACCTCACAGGGCACCAGCTCGAAGGGCTCCGGCTAGAGACTCCTCTCAAGGGTGATTCGACCCCAAGTTTATGTCACACAGGGATAACAGAAGGGTTGTAAAAATTGAGGGCGCCACTACCTTTTTAACGATGAAAACTACAAAGAAAACTAAGGCGGAAAAGGTAGAAACGCCTTGTAGAATTTAGATAAAAGTTAATAAAGAAAAGTGACCCCGGGCGGTATCTCCCTCAACTTTTATAGTTGAGGATTTTAATAAAAAAAAAGAATTAAAAACAAATTTACAGTTTATTCTGCCACAGGAAATGAACAACGGAATTTACTAAAGGAATTTGTACTTTTATAGGTACTTAGCTTAGATGAAGTGGTTTCCTGGAGAAGAAGTCAGGTCTTGATCCGAACTAATGAGTTCTGTTCTAGGGCGGTAGTTTGAGCTAGGGCTGTATCCTTGGCTATATTCTTGGGGTTATATTCTCCGGTTTATATTCTCGCCTAGGGTTATATTCTCGGCGTTAAATTCTTGGGTTATATTCTTGGCTTATATTCTCGCCTAGGGTTATATTCTTGGCTTATATTCTCGCCTAGGGGCTGTGCTTACCACAGCAAAATTCATAAGATAGGTACTTGAGATATGAAAGATAGCGAAAGACGATGTGCCTCCTTCGGTGGTCGTTAAAAAAAGGGGTGTTTAACGTGGCGGTGTGCAAAAAATGCAAGCGTCCGTTGGCAAACGTCAATTGTCTTACGTTCGGGGTAGAAGAGTTTGGGATCACAGAACTATAATTGGATGTGGCTAGTGACGACGAGCGCTAATTAAAAGGATTTATTCTGTAAAATCGAAACAGGTCGATAGACATGTTACAAACTCTAAATTAAATTAAGTTAAATCAAAAAAACTTATACAATAGCATCTACCAAACATTAATTATTATGTATGTTTTAACGAATACCTAAACAGTTTTACAATATTATTCAACATTAGTCACATATATGAAACGAACGCTACGTTTGCCATAAATAATGCAACTTTTACTATAATAAATACCACCTTTATCATGAAGAATGCATCTTTTGTTATAGTAAGTATAGCTTTTACTATAATAAATGCAACTTTTTGCTATAACGACTGCAACTTTTTGCTATAACGAATGCAACTTTTTGCTATAACGACTGCAACTTCTTGCTATATCGACTGCAACTTTTTGCTTTAACGAATGCAACTTTTTGCTATAACGACTGCAACTTTTTGCTATAACGACTGCAACTTTTTGCTATAACGACTGCAACTTCTTGCTATAACGACTGCAACTTTTTGCTATAATCAACAAGGTCTTTAATAATATTACGCATGGCCCACTTTCTACTTCAGACATACGGTAAGGATAGCGTACAATCGGTGTACGGCATATACATTTTATTTGCATTTCGACATTATTAGTCTTTCTCAAATTTTCCATAGAAGATAAAATACAATCTGAAACCTTGCATAATGAATCAAAACATTTGTAACGCGTTTACCTCCTACGCGTGGCTCCTGCCACACGAACACGTCACTATGACACCCTTGAAGCAAAATTTCGGTTCAAATCTCGGGCGCCAGATTTTTAACGTGGTTTGCTCCACGGCCCCTTGACTCCTAGCGTCAAGAGTTCCAGATAGCCTCAGATAGAGGTTACGGAAAATTCCAGGGGTCTTGTTGAATTAAATTTATTTAACTAATAACAATCCGGAAAAGCCAAATCTTGGTTCTCCAATCAATAAATTGCGGTTAATAATGAAAATAATAGGAATTCAAAACTTCAGTCTATTAATACTCTGTGGTCTATTTACTTCAAATAACGGTAAAAAAAATTTGTATTTACACCATATACCTGGTACTATATAACAGATGTAACAGGCAGAGCCGGTCAGGTTATCAAAATTACGATTTAAATCGGCCGGGTAAACGAACAAGTTGTAACGGAGCCACTTCCAAGTTCGAGAAACTCTTAGGATTTAAATTAAACCGGCAAACTACGATTTATCAAAATAAATAAAATAAAAAATTGGTTCACGAGACGGGGAAAGAACGTTTTAAATCGGCCAGGTAATCGAACGAGTTGTAACGGAGCCACTTCCAAGTTCGAGCAACCCTTAGGATTTAAAGTAAACCGTGTAACGGTAAAAGTATGCTTTTAGCTGGGCGCCAATTTGTAACGGTAAAGGCGCCAATTTGTAACGGTAAAGGCGCCAATTTGTAACGGTAAATGCTGTACCTCACAGGGCACCAGCTCGAAGGGCTCCGGCTAGAGACTCCTCTCAAGGGTGATTCGACCCCAAGTTTTTGCTGCACAAGTGCTACAGGAAGGTTGTAAAAGTTGAGGGCGCCACTACCTTTTTTAACGATAAAAAGTACTAAAAACTAAGGCGGAAAAGGTAGAAACGCCTTGTAAAATTTAAATGAAAGTTAATAATTAAAGTGACCCCGGGCGGATCTCCCTCAACTATTATAGTTGAGGATTTTAATAAAAAAAAGAATTAAAAACAAATTTTTAATTTATTCTGCCACAGGAAATGAATAACGGAATTTAATAGAGGAATTTGTACTTTTATAGGTACTTAGCTTAGATGAAGTGGTTTCCTGGAGATGAAGTCAGGTCTTGATCCGAACTGATGAGTTCTGTTCTAGGGCGGTAGTTTGGGGGTTCTATCCTTGGCTATATTCTTGGGTTAATATTCTCCGGTTATATCCTCGGCGTTATATTCTAGCCTAGGGTTATATTCTCGGGTTCTATCCTAGCCTAGGGTTATATTCTCGGGTTCTATCCTAGCCTAGGGTTATATCCTCGCCTAGGGTTATATCCTCGCCTAGGGTTATATTCTTGGCTTATATTCTCGCCTAGGGTTATATTCTCGGGTTCTATCCTAGCCTAGGGGCTGTGCTTACCTAGAAGTACAAGTGGATCAGGGATATATAGGAACTTGAATGTAATGGCACATTATGTTGGTCAGCTTTTCAGGTTAAAGAAAAGGAAGGCAGTTATTTGAAAGTCAAAAAAATTGATTTAATTTACTGAAAGCTTTCCAACATTATATGTTCCATGTTGAAACAGTAAAAATAGCAATTATCGGCTAAATAAAAAAAATATACTAATGATCCGAAAGAAACTTATGAAAGCAAAAAGTTATTTATTTAGTTATATGAAAAAATATCGTGCTTAGGAAATATTTTATAGGTTAACGGTAATTTATAAAAGTGTTATTTTATAATTAAAAGAGTTATTTCGCAACTGAAAAAGCTTGAAAATATTTGTATAAAAGTAAACAGTGGATTATAAAAGAATATTTGGTTTAAAGCTACCATATTAGTATAAAAGAACAGTTTATGACCACGTGTTGAATTTAATTTCGTCGATCTCTGTAAAAAAATAAAGAATGCATACGAAAATTATATCAGACAGTACTTTAGAAGAAGCTTATTAATTATAAATTATGAATTTGAACTTGCCACAGCAAAATTCCTAAGATAGATACTTAAGATATGAAAGATAGCGAAAGACGATCTGCCTCCTTAGGAGGACGATAACAAAAAGGGGTGTTTAACGTGGCGTTGTGCAAAAAATTGAAGCGTCCGTTGGCAGACGTCAATTGTCTTACGTTCGGGGTAGAAGAGTTTGGGATCACAGAACTCTAATAGAATGTGGCTAGTGACGGCGAGCGCTAATTAAAAGGATTTATTCTGTAAAATCGAAACAGGTCGATAGACATGTTACACCCCCTCTCCTCCGGGAAAAACAATGATTCGAAGAATAATTTTTTTTTTTGTGAAAAATGGGCTTAATAAGATAAAAGGAGGGGTGAAGTATCATTGCAAAATCTATGTATCTTAGGTAAGGTAAGGCAAGGCAATTGTCAAAGGTAAAGATAAGGCAATTGTCAAAGGTAACGGTAAGGCAGTTGTCAAAGGTAAAGGTACGGTAGTTGTCAAAGGTAACGGTAAGGCAGTTTTGTCATCTTGTGATTATCATGTAGTTATGTCATCGTATAACACAAAGCACACACTGAGAACGAAAGGTAACGATAGGGTGCGATAATTTCTCAGTGCAGGCGAAACGATAAGATAAGGTACGGTAGGGTGTGTTTTGATAAAACGCTGGGATCTCAGATACGCAGAACGAAAAATTCCAGGAAATACCAAACCAATGTCTCCGGGGGAGACACAAAAATAAACACGGTGAGTGATGTCAGCCTAAAATTGATTTAGAATGCAATTCCGTCGGAATTCTGATTAATTCGTAAATCAGCCTAATTTTCACCAAGTAAAGAGTAAAGATTTGTCATAATGACGTCACCAGAGGTGAAATACTACTTAACTTAGCAAAATATTGTTTGGCAGGGCGACAACACTTATAGTGTTCCACAAGGAACGGTTCTAAAATATACGATAACGGTAGGTAGTTCACAAGTATCACAATACGGCAACGCAAAAGGTATGTTAAGGGAGAGAAAGGAGTACATAGATACTTACTACGAATGGTTTTCGGTGAAAGAGAATTGAAGATATATGGGGTGATTCTGAAAAGTAAATCAAGGTCGAAATAATGGTATGTGTGGGTAGGAATAGTCTGTGCTGACATTATAAAAAGAAAGACGATAGATTATTATCACGAGATCGGACAAAAAGGTATTCTGGTTTATATGCCGAGAGCACAGGAAGAGGGCAGAAACAATAGCGCCCGATCGACATTCGGTGAGGTTGCCAGTTAGCGTCCACAGTAGCCATTGGTCATCGATCCGAAAGTCAATCCAGCTACATGCATTCAGTCCGTTGATATGCTCTCTTTGTTAAATCGAACAAAAGTATTGTTACTAAAATTACACCCATGACCTTGTCAGGGAATACGGTACATCGGTCCAGAACTCTTCAAGAGTGTGGCCAACCTGGTTAAACCAGATAAAAAAATCGATTAAAACTAAGGAAGTACTGCCATTGAAGGCAAAGAAAAGGAAGAGGTTGCTATAGAAGCCAGGGTGAAGATATAGAGCGACAAAGCAGTCATTTTTCAAACCTATTGTGTTTGTAAACCGAGCGCAATCCGCCACTCAGCAAAGGCCAACCCAGTCCAATTGGGGCGTAACGTCTTACGGTACGTCAATCGAGACTCTACGTTAGTTATAAAAAGCAAAATTGACCGTTTATTTGTTTGAGAAACGGTAGGAAAACTCGGGGCAACAAAAAGACATATAAAAAAAAGGTGGACCAAAAATTTGAATGACGTAAAATCCATTTTCGCAATGGAGAGCTCTCACGGTGTCTAGCCGGTATTTTTATGTTTTGTAACAGAATGAATGAAATGCGGGATAAGAAAAGGAGCCGTTTTGTTCGGAGAACGGTATAAACTCCAATGTAGCTTGGTCTACTTCCTTTTCTACGCGGAGGGTAAAAATGGTTGGGAACCAAGTTGAGTATGGGTTGAGTAATCGGGACGGTAAGTAACACGGTTGCCTAAAAGAAAGAAAACGGAAAGAGAAGAGAAAAAAACAACTCTAGTGTATCGTTTTTGTAGGAGAACGATAGCGAAACTCCAAGAGAATGGCGCGGTTGCCTAAAGTAAGGAAGAAAACGAAAACGGAAATAATAATGATAAACTAAAAACTCGATTGTACCGTTTTTTAGGAGAACGATAGCGAAGCTCCATGAGAGTGACGCGGTTGCCTAAAGTGAGGAAGAAAACGAAAACGATAATGAACTAAAAACACAATTGTACCGTTTTTTTAGGAGAACGATAGCGAAACTCCAGAGAATGAGGCGGTTGCTAAAATAAGGAAGAAAACGAAAACGGAAATAATAATGATAAACTAAAACTCAATTGTACCGTTTTTTTTAGGAGAACGATAGCGAAACTCCAAGAGAATGGAACGGTTTCTGAAGTAAGTGACTCTACGTTAGTTATAAAAAGCAAAACTTTCATATGCTAGTTCAAGTGACTTTAAATGATTGGCCTGCATCTTGAAAATATTTGAAAGGAGAGAAAAAGAATAAAAGACGGTATCTAAATCAACAGTACTAATCAAATAGCACTAGCGAAAGCAAAGGATCTAAAATCCGAATGAACATAAATGCCTGGCAACGAGATATAGATATGGAAACTGTATGTACGTGAATGACTGTAGGTATAAGAACAACAAATACTTATTGCCGATAGATGTCAATTAAAATAAACAAATACGTACTATATTTTCAACAAGTCATACGTAGTAATAAAAATGTTGCATAATAACTCCATAAAAAGTATAAGTATCAAAATATATAACTGATCAAGATCAAAAATGTATCATAAATTGTCATCAAAATGTTTGTAGCACATCACAATCTCCGTTATCAAAAAAACCGAACTGCAAAATATTTATATTTAACGATAAATTGTTAATTTGGCAACACTGCACTTTATATTAACAATAGACAAGAAAAAGTAAGAGTTTAAAGATAAATTGTTACTTTGGCAACACTGCACTTGATTAACAATAGGTAAGATAAGATATTTCAGTTTGTGTAACTCGACACAATTCAACTGAACAAGATACAAACGGCAAGATATTTCAGTTTGTGTAACCAGACACAATTCAACTGAAAAAGATAATTTTACTATGCAGCTACATAAAATATAACAACTTATCAGAAAACAGACACCTTAAGAATTTACTTAAAACGTGGCAACATTGCAAACAAATCAGATGTAATTCACCTTTCCTAAAAAAAAATCAATAACAAAATTCCATTTTCGGGACAACAAAAGATTGTGCTATACTACGTTATCTCTTAAAAAAAAACTAAACCCAGAGAATATTCGTTATCGTAGACCAAAATATACATTTTAAATAGGGCAGCTAGTTAAGATAAAATTAAAAAAAAACGTCCGGGGTCGGTACAAGATACTTACTTGAAAAAGTGAAATTTTATTAGTTAATTGTTGAAAGCAAAAATTCTAAATTGAACGATAAAGAAAATTTTAAAAAAGAGAATATGCAAAAATAAAAAAACTAAAATCCTTCCAACCCAACTGTTACACTGTGCAACAAAAACAATGGGCGCCAATTTGTAACGGTAAAAGTATGCTTTTAGCTGGGCGCCAATTTGTAACGGTAAAGGCGCCAATTTGTAACGGTAAATGCTGTACCTCACAGGGCACCAGCTCGAAGGGCTCCGGCTAGAGACTCCTCTGAAGGGTGATTCGACCCCAAGTTTATGCTGCACAAGTGCTACAGGAAGGTTGTAAAAGTTGAGGGATCCACAACCTTTTTTAACGATAAAAAGTACTAAAAACTAAGGCGGAAAAGGTAGAAACGCCTTGTAAAATTTAAATGAAAGTTAATAATTAAAGTGACCCCGGGCGGATCTCCCTCAACTTTTATAGTTGAGGATTTTAATAAAAAAAAGAATTAAAAACAAATTTTTAATTTATTCTGCCACAGGAAATGAATAACGGAATTTAATAGAGGAATTTGTACTTTTATAGGTACTTAGCTTAGATGAAGTGGTTTCCTGGAGAAGAAGTCAGGTCTTGATCCGAACTGATGAGTTCTGTTCTAGGGCGGTAGTTTGGGGGTTCTATCCTTGGCTATATTCTTGGGGTTATATTCTCCGGTTATATCCTCGGCGTTATATTCTCGCCTAGGGTTATATTCTCGGGTTCTATCCTAGCCTAGGGTTATATCCTCGCCTAGGGTTATATCCTCGCCTAGGGTTATATTCTTGGCTTATATTCTCGCCTAGGGTTATATTCTCGGGTTCTATCCTAGCCTAGGGGCTGTGCTTACCTAGAAGTACAATTGGATCAGGGATATGTAGGAACTTGAATGTAATGGCACATTATGTTGGTCAGCTTTTCAGGTTAAAGAAAAGGAAGGCAGTTATTTGAAAGTCAAAAAAATTGATTTAATTTACTGAAAGCTTTCCAACATTATATGTTCCATGTTAAAACAGTAAAAATAGCAATTATCGGCTAAATAAAAAAAATATACTAATGATCCGAAAGAAACTTATGATAGCAAAAAGTTATTTATTTAGTTATATGAAAAAATATCGTGCTTAGGAAATATTTTATAGGTTAACGGTAATTTATAAAAGTGTTATTTTATAATTAAAAGAGTTATTTCGCAACTGAAAAAGCTTGAAAATATTTGTATAAAAGTAAACAGTGAATTATAAAAGAATATTTGGTTTAAAACTACCATATTAGTATAAAAGAACAGTTTATGACCACGTGTTGAATTTAATTTCGTCGATCTCTGTAAAAAAATAAAGAATGCATACGAAAATTATATCAGACAGTACTTTAGAAGAAGATTATTAATTATAAATTATGATTTTGAACTTGCCACAGCAAAATTCCTAAGATAGATACTTAAGATATGAAAGATAGCGAAAGACGATCTGCCTCCTTAGGCGGACGATAACAAAAAGGGGTGTTTAACGTGACGTTGTGCAAAAAATGGAAGCGTCCGTTGGCAGACGTCAATTGTCTTACGTTCGGGGTAGAAGAGTTTGGGATCACAGAACTATAATTGAATGTGGCTAGTGACGGCGAGCGCTAAATAAAAGGATTTATTCTGTAAAATCGAAACAGGTCGATAGACATGTTACAACCGGCAAACTACGATTTATCAAAAATAAAATAAAAATTTGTTCACGAGACGGGGAAAGAATGTTTTAAATCGGCCAGGTAATCGAACGAGTTGTAACGGAGCCACTTCCAAGTTCGAGCAACCCTTAGGATTTAAAGTAAACCGGCAAACTACGATTTATCAAAAATAAAACAAAAATTTGTTCACGGGACGGGAAAGAACGTTTTAAATCGGCCAGGTAATCGAACGAGTTGTAACAGAGCCACTTCCAAGTTCGAGAGACCCTTAGGATTTGAATTAAACCGGCAAACTACGATTTATCAAAATAAATAAAATAAAAATTGGTACACGAGACGGGGAAAGAATGTTTTAAATCTGCCAGGTAATCGAACGAGTTGTAACGGAGCCACTTCCAAGTTCGAGTAACCCTTGGGATTTAAATTAAACCGGCAAACTACGATTTATGAAAAATAAAAAAATTATTTGTTCACGAGACGGGGAAAGAACGTTTTAAATCGGCCAGGTAATCGAACGAGTTGTAACGGAGCCACTTCCAAGTTCGAGCAACCCTTAGGATTTAAAGTAAACCGGCAAACTACTTTAAACAAAAAAAACTGACATAAAATTTTTTATTTAAAATAGACACGAGTTCCGACACACAGAATAATAATAAATGACCCGAAAAAAATTATTATATCACAATCCTCACAAGTGTTAATTGTATATAAACGACATGTGAAGAAAAAAAACTCAAGTAGTAAATTCAATTGAGAACCGACGAATTACTAAAATCAATTAATTTAGGAATATAATAAAAAACTCACTCCTAATACAACAAATCAACTTTTATTTTCCACACTTCGTGGTTAAGAGAGAAAGAAAGAAACAAAAAACTATATATACGGGTTTTCCTTTGAAAAGGAAAAAAAAACAAAACGGCAGAAAACAAAATCCAAAGCAGAATTTACAAAATACCTCTACTTTCTCGGAGGTACGAATTTCGAAAATACGGCGAATTATAAAACAAAATCTTTACCTTTTAAATAAGGCCTCGGTTTCGGACGGTAGGCACAGCTAGCAGCACACACAATTGTCTTTTTTTTAGGTATTTCACTCCCGGAGTAAATCGGTTTCGTACAAGACCGGATAATAAACTTTTCGGATGTAGAGCATAGACTAGTTCACGAACGAAGAAGAAGATGAAGATCATGATCCCGAAGCAATCGTTGCTTTCCAATTTATATTGTAATTACCGGTCGTAAAATTTATTTAGATTGAACAAAAAATTTTTGTTATACTGTCCGTCCTTCGGAATTAATTAAAATTTATATATACTGAACGGCCCATTAGTTGGAAATTTTGAACATCGGAACGGATAAATTTTTATACGATGGAATTTGAATTTGCGTACCTCCGGATTAATAATAAAATACATATAAGCAGAAAAAAAATAAAATCCCAATACGGTAACGGAAAGGGGTCGGAAAGTAAGTAACGAGTTATATAAAACAGCGGCAAAAATAAAATATGACGGAAAAAAATAAAAGTGAACATCGATTCGGTGCCAAAAAATATAACTCGTTACACACCCCCTTTTCTTCGGTCAAAAAAATGAATGAACGAAAGTACAACTTTCGTTCGTTACATTTTTTTTAACACACCACCTTATCATCTCTAACACAGTGCGTTAAACAAAACGGTCAGGATGTAGAGATCTCACTGCCTGGGACGGTGGCGTCGGGTGGAGCGGTCTAGACGGTGATGTCCTCTTCCTCGGGCTGACTGATGTCGATAGGATCTGGAGGAGCGTTCGGCTACTTCCAGAGCGGGCTGAGGTCGTTCGGAATAATCGATGCGGCACTGGACGGCGGCATCCTGCATTTGTCGGGGTTGGTTGAAACTGGCGGCCAGATGGACCTGGACTGCCATTGATCGGGTACGGGGACTTTGTCGGTCACAGGGGCACTCCCTGGACATCCGGCCAACTTGTCCACAGCGGGAGCAAAATATAATGGACGGTCGGCTGCAGCTCTCCCGACGGTGGCCAGATGTTCCACACCTCCAGCAGAGATCATCCGTCAGGGTAATAAAGGCTCTTGATGCCATCCTTTTTCGCGGCTTGTTGGTTTCTAGCGGTTTTGTCGGTGACGGTCGGTGATACTACGGGTCAGAAAAACAAACATATATTTCATTCATTGACGGGTTTTAAATCTTTCACATGTATCCGATTATACCGTTTTCCCGTTTCGTCCCGCAAGCGGTTTCTTGTTCTTCAGCCCACTTCCATCGCTGAGACTTGCGAAGTAACTTCGTTAACGGAGCCACCTTTTGCGAAAATGATGGGACGAATCTCCTATACCAAGATGCAACTCCCAAAAACCTTCTCAACTCTCGGATATTCCTTGGGGCTGCAAATTTGATTATGCTTTCGACCTTTTCTGGATCGGTACGGATTCCATCTCCAGTGATTACATGGCCTAAGTATTTCATGGACGGTAAACAGAAATGACATTTCTCTGGATTCAGTTTCAGCCTTGCTCCTCGTAATCGACGGAACACTTCGGACAAATTTTCCAAATGTTGATCGAACGTTTCCCCCAAGACGATGATGTCATCCAGATACGCGAAAGCGTAAGGATCCAGATCGGGGCCTATTAGTCGATCAACCAGTCTCTGGAATGTAGCGGGTGCGGAATGTAATCCAAAGGGAAGAACCGTGAATTGAAACAGTCCACGTCCCGGAGCGGTAAAGGCGGTAATGGGTTTACTTTCGGGGGTTAACGGAACTTGCCAGTATCCACTCTTCAAATCCAAACTGGAAATGCATTTGGCTTTTCGCAGTTTATCCAGTATAGCATTAATAAACGGTAGAGGGTAAGCATCCTTCATTGTTACCTCGTTGACTTTTCGAAAGTCGATACAGAAACGGTTTTTCCCATCTTTTTTCTTTACAATGACTATTGGAGAACTCCACGGACTTGTAGAGGGTTCGATCACTCCCTCTGCTAACATGGCGTCTATTTCAGTATTGCAAATTTCCTGCATTTTCGGATTCTGGGGTCGGTATCTCTGTTTGATCGGACGTGGTTGCAGCAAACGGATTTCATGCTCAACTAGCGTAGTTGGACCTCGCAAGGATCCAAATTTCGGTAACTCTTGGTCTAGGAAGATGTTTAGTCTGGCTGTCTGCTCTTTCGATAAATTTCTTTCTGTAAGCGGAGTTATGGTTTCCAACGGACATCCTATCCAATCATACTCCTCCTCATCCCCTAAATCTTCCAGGGAGAACCCATATATTACCGAAACGGTTTGCTCCTTGCCATCCCCTGACACCAGGGAGGGCGCAGATACTTCGGAAACAGGTTGCTCCTTGTCGACCCCTAACTCCAGGGAAGACGCAGAGACTTCGGAACGAATTTGCTCCTTGTCGACCCCTAACTCCAGGGAGGACGCAGAGACTTCGGAAACAGGTTGCTCCTTGTCAACCCCTAACTCCAGGGAAGACGCAGAGACTTCAAGAACGGACTGCTCTTTGTCAACCCCTAACACCAGGGAAGACGCAGATACTTCAAGAACGGACTGCTCTTTGTCAACCCCTAACACCAGGGAAGACGCAGATACTTCAGAAACAGGTTGCTCCTTGTCAACCCCTAACACCAGGGAAGACGTAGAGACTTCGGAATCAGACATAATTCTGGAACAGCGGTCTTCAGTCAGACGATGGTTGGTTTCTTCCTTACATATAATCGGGACAGCATCATCGATTTTCTTAGACGGGTTCACGGACTCCAATACTCCAACAGGACTGGCCAATTGTGAACGCCTCACTAGTTTATCATTAACGTATATCTCTCCGGTGCCTAACTCCAGCCGGAAATTATACTTTCGGAGGACATCATGTCCTAACACAATATCGGTGATTAGTCCAGGGAAATGCTCTAACGAACCCTCCATAGTGACGTCATTGAGTTTCCATTTCAATTCATACGTATCGGTGATAGAGACCAAATTTCCATCAGCTAAACGTGCCTTCGTAGATGGACAGGCGGTAGTTTGCTTTCTTTGGGAAACTGTCTGAGCTACTTGATCACCAATATATGACTTTGCGGCTCCTATATCCAACAATGCACTAAACATATGATTTTCTATTTCGACGTCTATGTGCGGTCGGGGGTCGTTCATTTCTGCTGACGGTTCGGTATGAGAGGCAAAGATTTGCGGAAGCTGTGTCGGCCTCTCCTCGGTACAGCTTCGGTTTAGTTTTTCTGCCTCCTGCAGGAACAGTCTCTCGAAAATACTCCTTCTTTTTGACAACGAGAACAGAATATTTTCGGCGGGTTTTGGCAGTTGTTGCGGTAGTGCCCAGACTCGCCACAACGAAAACAGATGGGTGGCCGGGAGGATGACCTAGACGGGTGACGAGTAGCATCCGGCGGCGGACGGCGAAGAGTATCGGTCGATGACGGTTGACTGGGACCGGCGACGGGTTCTCTGGACGGCCCAGGCACCGTGTTGTGGGAATGTCCATATCTCGGCGAACTTATTGGCTGCGGACGGGGATTTGGTCCCCGGTTCGGTCCACCGTGGCTGGGTACAGATTGGAGTTCCTTCCTGAGGAGCTCATATTCCCTGACCACCTGACAAAATGTGGAAAAGTCATCAAAGTCCCCTTTTCGGATTTGCAGACGGTATTCGGGCAACAGGTTACGGTACAGCCAAGCTAACTGTTGTTCGGGGGCTAGCTTTCCTTGTCTTCGCATTAAAGTCTGGAGTTCGGTGATATAAGTAGCGGCGGACTCATTTCTTCTTTGTAGACGACGGCCTATCTCAGCTTCCAAGTCGTCTTCGTAATTTACAGGATAGAAGAAAATTCGGAAATCGGTTTCAAAATCGGTCCAGCTAGTATATCGGTTTCGGTTATTCCGGTACCATAGTGCGGGCTCACCGGACAGTAATTCAGGTAGTACCGGCAGCAAATTATCTTTCTGGACATTCTTTGCGGTACAGATTTCTTCAAGTCTTTCAATGAAAGCGGCCGGGTCTCCTCGGTTTCCAAAAGACACCTTCCAGTCATGTACATTCGGCGGAGGGTTGGCCATAACGGTCGGATAATCAACAGGTTCCTCTGGGTCTATAGCGGATCGTGGAGCAATATTTCTTCGTCTCAAAAAGTTGACGAGTCTTTTCCGTTTGTTAGGAACGGTTCCAGCAACCGATAAATTCCTCTTTACTAGCTCGGTATTAAGACCCTCGTTCTTCAGTAAGTATACCCAGCTTACTCGATTGTCTGTGACTGCTCCCACGGAACTTACGGTCGGGGGCTGGGTCGGTACTGGAGGGACGGATTCGGTTTCCTCAGCTTCTTCTTGATCAAACAAAGCGGGTAAGGCAAGATTTTCGGAGTTTCTTCTGGACATTAGCCTTTTAACTCCAGTTCAGACTTCTTCTTCTTTCAAATAACGAACAAAGGGGAAAAAATCTAATACCGGCAAAACGGTCTTTCCTTTTAAATAACAAAATTATCAACAAGTCAGCCTCTTCAACAATACGGCAAAAGAACGGAAACGGAATAACGGTTCCTGCTCTAATCAACAATGTGACAAAAAAAAACCGGCAAAACAGAATAAAACGGTCCAAGCAACAAGATACTACAAAAATTGAAAACGTATCAAATAGTTCCTACTATATATCAACAATCAGGTCCCTTTAACAATATGGCAAAGGAACGGAAACGGAATAACGGTCACAGCTCTAACAAACAATACGGCAGAAAAATAGTCAAAACAGACTTAACCGGTCCAAGCAAAAAAAACGCTTTAAAAAAATCGAAAACGGTATCAAACAGATCTTACTGTAATCAACCATTGGGTCCCTGCTCGGGCGCCATTTTGTTACGCGTTTACCTCCTACGCGTGTCTCCTGCCACACGAACACGTCACTATGACACCCTTGAAGCAAAATTTCGGTTCAAATCTCGGGCGCCAGATTTTTAACGTGGTTTGCTCCACGGCCCCTTGACTCCTAGCGTCAAGAGTTCCAGATAGCCTCAGATGGAGGTTACGGAAAATTCCAGGGGTCTTGTTGAATTAAATTTATTTAACTAATAACAATCCGGAAAAGCCAAATCTTGGTTCTCCAATCAATAAATTGCGGTTAATAATGAAAATAATAGGAATTCAAAACTTCAGTCTATTAATACTCTGTGGACTATTTACTTCAAATAACGGTAAAAAAAATTGGTATTTACACCATATACCTGGTACTATAACAGATGTAACAGGCAGAGCCGGTCAGGTTATCAAAATCACGATTTAAATCGGCCGGGTAAACGAACAAATTGTAACGGAGCCACTTCCAAGTTCGAGAAACCCTTAGGATTTAAATTAAACCGGCAAACTACGATTTATCAAAATAAATAAAATAAAAAATTGGTTCACGAGACGGGGAAAGAACGTTTTAAATCGGCCAGGTAATCGAACGAGTTGTAACGGAGCCACTTCCAAGTTCGAGCAACCCTTAGGATTTAAAGTAAACCGGCAAACTACGATTTATCAAAAATAAAATAAAAATTTGTTCACGAGACGGGAAAAGAATGTTTTAAATCGGCCAGGTAATCTAACGAGTTGTAACGGAGCCACTTCCAAGTTCGAGCAACCTTTAGGATTTGAAGTAAACCGGCAAACTACGATTTATCAAAAATAAAACAAAAATTTGTTCACGGGACGGGAAAGAACGTTTTAAATCGGCCAGGTGATCGAACGAGTTGTAACAGAGCCACTCCCAAGTTCGAGAGACCCTTACCCAACAAACAATGCAATGGTGGGTCACTGGGGGCCCATTAAAGCACCCCAGTGCTCAACTACATTAGCCTAATGCCTACCCCCCGGTCCGGGCCAGTAAATTTTTGCACACTCTGGCCGACAGCCGGCCCAATGACGTTTATGTTCGCGTTGCCTATAAAGGCCCGTCAGTAGGCCGTGAATTATTTTTATGACGGGCCGTTTCCAGCCTAACGTAATTTAATTGACACTGAAAGGTGTATTGTAGTAAAATTCATAAATAGTTGAAATAAAACTTTTAATTCAAACTAAACATCAAAACGTTCTGTACATTTATCAATAAAAAAATTATATCTAATTAATTTTTTCTCTGCCTCTCTCTGCTCTATTTCCAATGAGGTTATAACTTCCCATGCTTATTTGCTTGTTACCCCTAAAATATATTTCATAAAATAGTATATTTTATGCAATGAGTATTTAATGATGGCTATTTAGACACAAATATGAACATTGCGTAAGGGGTTTGCCATTAAATTTGTATTAAATGTGAGTTACATCACTATTTTTACTACTCCCATACTTCAATTTCATCATTAGATATGCACAAATTTTAAGACAGCTGTCAAATTTAATTAAATTATGATCTGCCAGATATATATAGCTATATCAGATATTGGCTGAATATTAGAATGATGTGTTCTTATTTTATTTATCTATTTATTGTATCTATTGGATGCAAACTTGTATCTAAATAAAAAATCCGTATCTTGATGGATATCATCAAAGTACAGTTCTTAAATATTTAATGATAAAATCTAAACATACGAGTAGAAAAAGTATATTGCTTGTGACCTATAACTATTATCGACTGAATTATAATCATTCAAGTACAGTAACAGGGCATAGCTAATACACTGTTTGACAAATGTATCTTTTTGTTGTTATCCTACTACCCAGTAAATATAAATTCAATAAGAATAATTAAAAAGTTACAATATTAGAGGAAGATAATTACCAATGTATTATCAGCCTGATCACTTTATTGTAATCTTGGAATGTTGGCTTGCTATTTATCCATAGGCAGTGCAAATTCATGGCTCATCATCTTTTACACAAGCATTCTCACTGTCTCCTTGTCATCAGCACTAATTGGTGGAATTGTCATCCAATCGCACTAAAATAATAAGAGTTAGTAGGGTAGGGACAATGACATTTTGCTCTTATACAAGCTCTTTTCAATAGCTCAGGTTGCAAACAATAGTACTTCGATTAAAAATGTGAAAACATATATAATAATTGAATTACAGTTTTGTGGAGTAGGACCTAAATTTTTAAATTGATTTTTAACAAGCATTGGAAAATACAAATAATAAAATTGTAGTGTAGATAAAGGTGAGTATTTTAAACTTACTTCAGCAAATTGTCATCTTTAAGCAGTTAAATATTGTTATTGCTTCAATAGTATTCAACATCAATTGTGTTTCCAAATCACTTTCAACTTGGACCTTCTTGGCATCTGGTTGTATCTGAAGCTGAATTAGTTGGGTAATAAACTGCATGTCTTTTTTTAAATTTCATTTCTGGTACTATTTCTAAAATAAATACATAAAATGGATAAGTATATAACAAAAACATCAATTTTAGAAAGTGTAATAGGTACTAAAAAAATAAGATACCTATTGTAGCTGTAAAAGAAACTAACTGAGACACTAAAAGATTGTAGTTTAAATAAAGATTAACTGCAATAGTTGAGTAAAAAATATCAAATTCAACAATCTGTGACATCTACGTAACAAAGTTTTATTACATTGTACTTACTTGTTATTAATAAAGTTAAAACTACTCTTCGCCATTACTATAAGAATTAAAATTAATAGAACGCTTGCACTGTACAAAATCATCAATAAAGCTCATAACTTATAAAAATATCTCATGACATAACCTCTGTTCATAACACGAGTTCGGAGTTTCTTCTTCTGTTTTTCTCGTTAGATTGGGTCCTAAATTTTTAAGCCGTTCATCCATAAAGATATATTTATTTTGAACTTCACAGTTATTTTAATAAATTCAAAACAAAACAAAACAAAATATATTGGTCGGCACTGTTTCGTGTTAATAGATTTCTCGACTATGGGATTGCTGAATTTTGGTCAATATATGCGTTGGTAAGGATGAATAACGGATTGCCTTTACTGGTCCATCAGGGGTCTGACCATTATCGGCCCGTTTGCAGCAGGCCGGCTATAGGCCATGACTAAATATTAGTTGATATGGTTTAATAATGGCTGGACGTTACTGGCCCATCACAAAGTAAGTTGGTACCGGCCCACGTATAATAGGCCATTTACAGCCTTTGAATGGTCTGCCATTACATGCATTTTCCCGGTAATCCCGTCATTGGCCCGGACTTTTGCCGTCAACGCATTGTTTGCTGGGTAGGATTTAAATTAAACCGGCAAACTACGATTTATCAAAATAAATAAAATAAAAATTGGTTCACGAGACGGGGAAAGAATGTTTTAAATCTGCCCGGTAATCGAACGAGTTGTAACGGAGCCACTTCCAAGTTCGAGTAACCCTTGAGATTTAAATTAAACCGGCAAACTACGATTTATAAAAAATAAAAAAATTATTTGTTCACGAGACGGGGAAAGAACGTTTTAAATCGGCCAGGTAATCGAACGAGTTGTAACGGAGCCACTTCCAAGTTCGAGCAACCCTTAGGATTTAAAGTAAACCGGCAAACTATTTTAAACAAAAAAAAAACTGACATAAAAAATTTTATTTAAAATAGACACGAGTTCCGACACACAGAATAATAATAAATGACCCGAAAAAAATAATTAATAATAACTAAAATCAATTAATTTAGGAATATAATAAAAAACTCACTTCTAATACAACAAATCAACTTTTATTTTCCACACTTCGTGGTTAAGAGAGAAAGAAAGAAACAAAAAACTATATATACGGGTTTTCGTTTGCAAAGGAAAAAAAACAAAACGGCAGAAAACAAATCCAAAGCAGAATTTACAAAATATTTCTACTTTCTCGGAGGTACGAATTTCGAAAATACGGCGAATTATAAAACAAAATCTTTACCTTTTGAATAAGGCCTCGGTTTCGGACGGTAGGCACAGCTAGCAGCACACACAATTGTCTTTTTTTTTTTAGGTATTTCACTCCCGGAGTAAATCGTTTTCGAACAAGACCGGATAATAAACTTTTCGGATGTAGAGCATAGACTAGTTCACGAACGAAGAAGAAGATGAAGATCATGATCCCGAAGCAATCGTTGCTTTCCTATTTATATTGTAATTACCGGTCGTAAAATTTATTTAGGTTGAACAAAAAATTTTTGTTATACTGTCCGTCCTCCAGAATTAATTAAAATTTATATATACTGAACGGCCCATTAGTTGGAAATTTTGAACATCGGAACGGATAAATTTTTATACGATGGAATTTGAATTTGCGTACCTCCGGATTAATAATAAAATACATTTAAGCAGAAAAAAAATAAAATCCCAATACGGTAACGGAAAGGGGTCGGAAAGTAAGTAACGAGTTATATAAAACAGCGGCAAAAATAAAATATGACGGAAAAAAATAAAAGTGAACATCGATTCGGTGCCAAAAAAAAATAACTCGTTACACATTACTCTTTGAAAAACCGTTAAAATAATACCAAAACAAATTAAGTGTATGTCGGAAGTACTGTCACATATTAAGTTTACAACCTGTTTCTCATAGGGCATTAAACGTTGAAATGACAATACATTTTTCTTTTCGCTTAATTATCAATATATTTCCCTTATTTATAAAATTTCATCCAACCAATAAATCATAGCTTAGATATTCGTCTTGAGTTACAATATTGTTTACTAAGGCTAAAACACCCTGTATATTTAAATAAACTTCGCAAAATGACCAACTATTCATGGAAGTAACCATAAAACTACATAATGTCATACATTTAGGGTCTTTAACTAAGACTCCCATTTGTTTTTACCACAAACCAGTATTAGACAATTTATTTATATCTATCAATATATTGAGTTTAAACTATTATCGCACCTTGTTTCTACTTGTTGATTTTTTAAATGACCCAACCTTTTTCAATACCTACACTCCAGTTTGCGTTTCTTACAATCTCTGAAAATGTGTCCTGGTTGCCCACAATTGAAACATGAGCGTACTTTTTCAGTGGAATTAACATAGTTATTGTCCGGCTGATTCGGTTTTAGTGTCGAAAATTTTGGGTTTACATTGCAGTTACTAGTACCTGGTATATAATTTATTTTTGACTTATAAAAATTAAAATCTGTGCTATTAACACTACCCCCAGGCATATCACCCATCGCATTTAAATGGGCATACAAAATATTCACATCGTCAAGTCGTGCCGCTCTAATAATACGCGAAATATTTGCGTCATTTATACCGCCTATTACGGCATCAATTAAATAAGCGTCGGGAATATGTAAATTCAGGGCCCTTACTTTGGATAATTTTTGGAAGCAAAAATCTCCTAAATTTTGACCAGGCCTAGCCTCATAGTTTGCAGCTTCCTTTAATAAATTCGAAAATGGAACAAACTTACAGAATTGTTTTACTAATGTTCCTTTCATCTCCTTCCAACTCGAGTCGTACTTGATATTTTCGTCATGCCACTGACGAGCGTTTCCTCTTAAACGTCCAGAAATAATCCTAAAAATTGTATCGTCATCCCTCTCGTATTTTTCACCTAAACAATCCACTTTTTCTATCCACTTTTCCACTTGTATATCATCACGTGACGGATCGAATACCGGAATTACAAGCTCATCTCCCGCCCGACTATCGTCTTAAATTAATAAGTTCCCGTTTCATTGAATCAAATTTCCGTTTCGCCACATATCGAGACTCTTTTGATTTTGGCGACGTGGACACATCCGAACCTGAAGAACTAATATTACTATCACTAGACACGTCACGTTTTCTGTATTTAGACACTTTCCTCGAACTACTAGCTTTACTTTTGTTTTTCGCACTCTTGTCTTTTGATTTTGACTTTCCCATTTTGCAATCAAACTTAATAACTACGGCGCAGCACGAAAGGTTTTTATATCCCACCGCTGCTTTGTAAGATTCAAAAAGGATTTGTTTGGGCGGGAATTAAGTGGACTGTATGTTGAATATATATATAACAAGTAATTTTATGAGAAACAATTATTGATTGACAACAGGAAGCAGATTAACACTCACCTCTTTTTCCTGGAGTTGGATCTTTTTGTCGGTACCGACTCTCTGCCTGTTGTCTGTTAGGAGAGGTAAAAGAAGTAAAAACTTCCACCACGCGCTAATTTACACAGAAGCAAATTATATTATATGTCTTAAGTTAAATACGACGGCCATATCACAACTGCGTGGTCAACATCTAGTCGTTTCACACGCACACGTGCTAAGTACTATGTGCTTCCAGATTGGGGAACAAAAAATAAATCCAGTTTACATGGGGACTGAACATACCGCCCACCAAAATGGAACATTTTAGCACCAAGTAAGTGTGATAAATAAACTATTTGTCATCAAATCTGATATTCCAGTTTCAATGACAAACATGTGATAATAAGAAAAAAAAATACTAAACATTAAATTTACCCGAGAGTTAAAAAGAAAGAGGTTAGCAAATATATTTAATTATGACTTAAGAATGAAATTTAAGCGAACTAAACTAATAAAATAATATATAAATGCAAAAAAATTCAATCTTGAGGTAAGGCGCAGACCTTTGAAACGGGTCGCTTAAATTCACCTTTTTCAGTGCGTACTGTGACAACACGAGTTACATTATCCGCGCCGCTATGGACCGCATCGACTCGAACCAGTGACCATTTTAGAGGAGATAAATTCTCAACCTTTAAAATAACTAGGGTATTCTCGATGCCACCTGGTCCAGAAATCTTGTTGCATGCGCTGTACCAGCTGCCACCGAGAGAGTCGCCCCAGTTTAATATCCTGTAAGTCAGGGTCTGCAGGAGCACCTACAGGAGTGAAAGTCAAGAAATGGGCTGGAGTGAGTGGCAGGAGATCATTAGGATCGGAGCTAATAGGACAGAGCGACCGAGAGTTTAAAATAGCCTCAATTTGTACCAGGACAGTATAAAATTCCTCGTATGTAAGAATCTGATTACCTAAAACTCTGTAAAGGTGAGTTTTAACCGATTTAATGCCTGCTTCCCACAGGCCTCCGAAGTTGGGTGATGAAGGAGGATTGAAATGCCACTTAATGTGCTCCTTTTCAGTAGCACTTCTCATAGCATTGTCCAATTGTTTACGAGCTCCAACAAAATTGGTTCAGCAATCACTGTAGATATTATGGACAAACCCTCTACGAGATATAAAGCGTCTCAGAGCAGCTATAAAGGCATCTGTGGAAAGGTCGGAAGCCAGTTCTAGATGAACAGCCTTAGTGGCCATACAGACAAATAAGGCAATATAAGCCTTGTGGGTTTTTGCACCCCGAGCTCGGCCAAGAGTTACATAAAATGGTCCTCCATAATCTACTCCGACATTGCCGAAGGGTTTTACCTGAGATACACGAACAGAGGGTGAGTTGCCCATTAGAGGCTGAGATGAAGTAGGATTGACTCTAAAACATTTCATACAATGAGAGATTGATCTACGAATTGACCGTTTTGGGGAGAGGATCTAGAACTTCTGGAGCAGTAAATATTGAAGTGTTTGAAGTCCAGGGTGAAGATGTTTGCGATGATAGTGCTCTATAAGCCGGTAAGTAAAAGTATGGTTACCGGGTAAAAGTATTGGGTGTTTTCCATTAAAGGACAGGCTAGAAAAACAAGTCTACCGCCCACCCTGAGGACTCCTTGATCATCTAGAAACGGACTCAGTTTGCGCAAGTACTTTGGTAAGCGCAGATTATTATTAATCAAGGAGATTTCAGGAGCAAACGTGTCGGATTGAGTGAATTTTATAAGATAGAGAAGAGCTTTATCCAAATCCCTGTCTACAAATGAATCAAATCGTTTGTTTGAGGAATCACGAGTGTTAGAAATAAATCTAATTACGTAACAGAGAATTCTTTGTATTTTTTCCAGAGAAGAAAATTGAGATAAGAGACTAAAAAGCGGAGGTTGACTTGATTCAACTCAACAAACAACTTTACGCAATTCGTCTGAAATATCAGATACTTCATATTTGAATAGAGAGCTGGGCCAACTGTCGTATGATTGACGTAACCATGAAGGTCCCGCCCACCATAGGGAATTATTGAGTATGTCTTGAGGAAAGATTCCTCTTGAGGCCGGGTCTGTAGGGTTGTCTGCGGACATAACATGTTTCCATATAGAGGGAGGAGTTTTCTCTTGGATCAATGTCACCCTATTTGACACAAAAGTAGCCCATTTGTAGTGGAATCGGTGTAAGCAAATACATCGTTAATTTTTAAAGAATCTGCAAGATTGGTTTGTACAAAATGTATTAGCTCCGACAACAAAAGGGCACCACATAGCTCAAGACGAGGTAAGGAGATTTTCTTAAGAGGGGCAACCCAGGTTTTGCTACATACCAACTGTGTATCAATGCAATTATGCTCGTCTTCAGACCGTAAGTAAATAACAGCAGCGTAGGCCTTTTCAGAAGCATCACAGGAGCCGTGAAGATCATAGACATAATTATGAAGTGAGGTGATGCGCCGAGGAATATGAAGTGCAGATAGCGCAGGTAAGTTGGTCTTGAAACTACGCCAGAAATCAATAATATGTTCTGGTGGAGATGAGTCCCAAGAAATTCCAAGTGCCCAAAATGATTGGACTAAAATTTTAAGAGAGACCGTTACCGGAGAAAAGAATCCTAAGGAGTCGAATATTTTTGCGAGGGCCGAGAGTATTGAGCGCTTGGTACAGCAATCATTGTTACACAAAACGTTATAACTTAGGAAATCTTGAGAAGGGTTCCAGCGAAGTCCTAAAATTTTAAGAGTAGTTTCGCTATCAAAGTCAAATGAAGGAAGATTAACTTGTAAATCTGAAGTAGGCAAGAGCGAGAGGAATTGACTGCTGTTACTAGCCCACTTACGCAAATGAAAACCTCTGGGAGATAAAAGTGCAATAAGCTCCTTTTGCATCGCAATAGCTTCTTCTAAGGAAGCACTGCCAGAAACTATGTCATCCACGTAGATATCCTTACGTAAAATTTGCGAAGCAAGAGGGTAAGATTTCTTATACATATCGGCTAAATATAGGATCGTTCGTATAGCTAAGAAGGGCGAAGAAGTAACCCCATAAGTTATCGTTTTAAGACGATAATCTTGAATAATATCTGTGGGAGTAAAGCGCTACAAGATGCGTTGATAGTTTTGATGGAACTTCTCTACAAGCACTTGACGAAACATCTGCTTTATGTCAGCTGTAAAACAGACATTATATGTTCGAAATCTGAGAAGAATTGATTGTATATCCTGTTGAAGCTTGGGACCTGAAAGTAGGGTATCATTTGAAGAGAGATTATTGGAGCCTTTCGCAGAAGCATCAAATACGACTCTGAATTTGGTCATATCTGACTTCGCAATACAATGATGAGGAATATAATAACTAGAATTGAGAAGTTCACTTGTGTTGATTGGTTCCATATGCTCAGAGATTAAATAATCTTGCATTAAATCTTTATATTTAGTATATAGTGATGGATTTTTTAATAGACGACGTTCTAAGGACAAAAAACGTCTTAGGGCAATATCCCGAGAATCAGAGAAACTATCTGGCATATGACGAAAAGGGAGAGACACTACAAAACGTCCAGTAGAATCTTGACGTACGGAGTCTAAAAACAACTTTTCGGCTGACAGATCATCAGACGATAAGTGTGACAGAGAGGGTATGGAATCAATCTCCCAAAACCTTTTTACCTCATTTTCAAGAGATAGTTCAGCAGACGTACAAAACGAATGAGATATCTGATGTGATGTATGATCCACTTTTCCCATAACTAGCCAACCAAAAACAGTATCCAAAGCAATGGGTTTATCAAATGAATACTTATTACAGTCACCCTTGAGAATGTTAGCAAACACGTCAACGCATGTCAACTGGGAGAGAATGCATAAATTCAGGATCAGCGAGCTGTAAATTTGAAAATTCCTGAAAATGATGTTTGGGCATATTCGAGCAAATTTGTGGTAAAACAATAAAGTCTAAAGTTTAATTCACATCGGGGTTTAATCGTACAAGTGACTCCTTGTGCAGCCTGAGAAGATATCTCTCCAACACCTCTTATCTCTAAAGAGAGAGGAAATTTCTTCAAACCTAGTTTATTGCAGCATTTAGAGGAGATGAAGTGACTTTAACTTGCACTATCGAGTAGGACCCTAACAGAGTGATGCCTACCTTGGCTATCTTTAACATCAATCATAGCTGTAGACAGCAATACTGTGCTATCTACGCGAGCGAGTAAATTCACTGAAGAATCAGTATTAGGGTGTTGAGATAAATGAGAGGTGCTAGCTGATGCAACGGAAGTAATGGGAGCAGTATGAGGGAGAGCTTGAGAGACAGGAGTTGCATCAAAGTGTAAAAGAGTGTGATATCTGCGTGAACATTTTCTACAGCGCAGTTGAGAGGGTCAATTAAAATTATTATGTTTGTAACCAAGACAGTTAGTACACCAATTCTTGGTTGTTACAAACTCATACCTTTCCTTAGGGGCTTTAGCTTAGAAACCTTGACAATTGTAAATTAAATGTTGCTGATGACATAACTGACAATTCACTTTTGAGTCAGAATGTGTAACGAATGAACTACTAGTTCTCTGTTTTTGCGGAGTGTGTTTTAGAGTACTTTTAATTTTAGGAGAAGAAAACCGTTTTGGAGAGGCTACTGTAGCTTCACCTCCATAATTTACAGGTACCTGTGGGTTGACATCGATTTCAGAAATCTGAACACTATCCATCGCGTCACATTGAGTCTCTAAAAACCCCATAAGCGTGGTGTAATATTCATCTTCAGGTAAATTATTCTTATATTGTAATTCAAAACAGGTTTTTGTATTGTTATCTAATCTGTCTAACAACATATTATAGAGTATAAAATCCCAATTCTTGACATTATAACCTAAATTTTCTAAAATGGCCAAGCTCTTTTCAAAACTATCTGTTAACTCACGCAAAGCCGCATGGTCGTCTGATTTTTCTACCGTAGAAGTGAATTTCAAGGCTGCCAATGAGAGCGTGCGATTAATAGTTTTTTATCAAAGCGTTTTCTAAGTCTATTGTATGCTACCATGTACGTATTACTTCGTAACGGTACACTAGAGATGAGATCATAAGCATCTGAAGAGGTTGATGTCAACAAATAATTAAATTTATTTACATAGTTCAAAGAGTCATTATTATGGACCATTGAGTCATACATATCAATAAATGTTTGCCAATGCTGATAATCTCCATCAAAAACAGGAACTGTGAGTTTGGGCAATCTAACATTACAAGAAGATCTAAAGGTAGTCATATTTGGACTAGAGTTTTGATCGAGAGTGTTATGAGTAGTATCATCTTCTAAAAGCTATAATATGATAATAATGGTTATCAAAGTCTGTATGAATAATACTATGTGACTCTGAGTCAGCGCCTTCCTGCACAGATACGATAGAAATTATACCATTATTAGCTTTAAGAAAATCATCACGAATATTTTCAATATGTTTATACCTACATTTAAAATTATTATGCAAGCCATTATTTGTGAGAGCATCATTAGCAACTTTTAACAAAGAGTTCAATGTAATTATTTCAGTTTGTCGTTGAGCGGTGAGTAATTTAAGTTTCTTAGTTTCAGCCATTATAGGGAACGGTAAATATAATGATAATTTAATAAAATTAAATCCAAAGCTTATTGACAGCAAGCCACTGCTTTCGCAAATAAAAGAAAGAAATTATTTTGAATAAAATACGTAGCGAGAAATGCGAAAGCACGAATATAATTGAAAGATTTTTATAGATAAAACATTAATTTAATGATCTTATATTACTTCTGCGTAAAAATAAATGAGAATAATAAAATGTGTAGCGAAATAGTTTTAGAAATAGTGTTACAATTACTGGCGCAAAATTAATGAGAGAACCAGCAAACGTTGAGATCATGAAACAAATTTATTTTAACTATCGTTATCTGATTCTATTTTGTAGTACCTTTAATTGATAAAATATAAATAAAATATGATACTGGTCAGCGAGTAATCGGGGTCCACAACGTATTTGCTTCGGGTTGCGCCAATTTTAATGTGTGTTCGATACCTTACCTTTAACAGGTTGAAGACCGGTGATAACTGATAAGGTGTTTTAAAAGAATAAATATGTCGGCCTTAAAACCGATTGAATTTTAATATTGATGGTTCAAAAATTAATAAATTACCAATTACAAGATTTTAAGGGCTGAAAATGTCCCAAAAAATCCGTGCTCGATTGTACCAAAATGTTTGGGCGGGAATTAAGTGGACTGTATGTTGAATATATATATAACAAGTAATTTTATGAGAAACAATTATTGATTGACAACAGGAAGCAGATTAACACTCACATCTTTTTCCTGGAGTTGGATCTTCTTGTCGGTACCGACTCTCTGCCTGTTGTCTGTTAGGAGAGGTAAAAGAAGTAAAAACTTCCACCACGCGCTAATTTACACAGAAGCCAATTATATTATATGTCTTAAGTTAAATACGACGGCCATATCACAACTGCGTGGTCAACATCTAGTCGTTTCACACGCACACGCTCTAAGTACTATGTGCTTCCAGATTGGGGAACAAAAAATAAATCCAGTTTACATGGGGACTGAACAGGATTCAATTAAATAAAACTCGATAATCATATACCTAACTATCTGGATTTATTCTCTACAATCTCACGGTTTATACATAGACTGATTTCCAATCATCCCATTTCCAAACAGACCACTTCACTTTTCAGAACCCCTAACCTATCCCCTGTGCCCTTGTAATCCTGACCGCCTGCACGTGTTACCAGAGATGTGATAACTATAACCAATACTTGGTTCATAAGAAAGTGATTTTTTAATGGGCCTTGTCTCATAAAGTAAGGTGACATATTTGTTAAAGTTTCATGTCTCATAAATATAATAGGCTAGAGTATGAAATATAACAATAGGTCGATAATTGTTAATTTCTAATTTGCTTTCTGACTTGGGAAGTGGTTTGATGGGCCCAATTTTGAAGGATTGCGGATATAGTGTAATTTTATCATATTGATAGCTGAAGAACTCTTCATAAATTCAAAAACGTGTCTGAAACACTTCAGGGCGATTCAAAGAATTAAACAGAATTGTAAGCGCTTCTTCATGTAAATATGGTTCAGTTAGCAACTTTCGCTAGATTCTTCCTGTATAGTGAACCGCAGGTAGCGAGGACAATAGAACCCCAATACCATTACTATTCAAATATATTTAGACGTGATAAATTTGCCGTGACATTGCAGTGTAGTTGGGTAAGAATAACATCCTATTAGGTATTTTATTATAGATGTATTTTATTACAATATTTATTCCTTTTATATAAGTAGCACAGATATTTAATTATTAACTTTCGACGTATTTACGCTATTTAGTGAACTCCAGGTAGTGATAAATTTAGAAACGGAAATCCTAGATTATTCAATTCAATTAATTCATTAGTAAGTTCTACATATAAGAATGATTTGTAGCCCTGAAAAGGGCTGATTTGTTAAAAACTTGCAGATGATGTACCCAATCAAAATTCCATTCCATCAGAACCTGACGAATCTTCAACTCCAACATTAATTATTATAGATTCAACGGTTCCATCCATGATATTGTCCAGTTGCCACATCTTCTGTTCTTCTTTATGCGTATGACTCACAGCTTTATTCAGTTCTCTGCACACTTTTGACAAAGAGTTTTGCAGTAATTGATGAAGGTCTTCCCTAATAACCAGCATAAAAACATTTATTTTTTATAAAATTTGATGGATAGGATTATATATCATGAGAAGTGGCTGAACGAAGGCATGGCTACAATCCTGGGGAACATATCCCGGAAGTAAGTTTATTTGGAAGATTGGCTATATAATTTGAGATAGTTTTTTCAGATAATTGAAATATATGGCAACTAGGAACATTGTTTACTTCCGTATTCATAATATCACCTTGGCTTTGAACATACACACTTTGAAAATAATCGGAGATGCCTGCAACAATAGAGTTAGGCGTATCAAAAAAATTATCATTATAAATACCTGACCTGGAATCCTAGTACTGCCTACTTTGTATATATGCCAAGAATTTTTTTGGATCAGTGATAATACTATTTTCGACAGACCTTAAATAGTTGTTACAAGCTTCATGAGTTTTGACTATTATTCGCAATCTAGAAAATTTCTGGTAATAGTATATGGATTCAAGTGTACGAAGTTTTCTATAATAATATTCCTTATTTTTGATGAAACAAATATTGCAAAAACAATATGATAATTAATTGTAATACCTAATAACAATGTTAAACAAACTGTCTTAGTATCAAATTAATAATTTTTTGCAACAACTGTTTTAATTTATAATACTTTTGCTGTGACAGAAAAAATGACTCATTAGCAAACCATAGGCGTTGCGTTTCATTTTTAAGAGGTGTTGTACTTTAAATTAATTAAGACTTTTTTTGCAAAGATGTTGTAAATATCGAAAAAAATCGTGGACGATCGTTATGTCTGAATACTCCATCTAAATGCCTTTCTAATGATGTGCCGCACATGGTATATTCCCTATTCAATAATAAGGGGTTGGTGAAGTGGAAGGGAGAGGGGTTGACAAATGACGATGCTCTTAGAACAAAAATCGACGTATTTCCTAATTTCCTTAAAATCTAAGGAATACTGCCAAATATCGGGGTGGACTGTTTTCTGTGGCCCACTCTGTATAATATTATGTAATAGTGAACAAGCTACTCCTACAATATCAATATTAATAAATTGCTCATACATATAGCTTAGATCAACAACTTCAACAAGATATTCAGTTTTAAAAGCTAAGAGTACACCACCACCCTTTGATTTATTGGTTCGCTCAAAGTAACGGTCTTTACGAATAACACTGTAGGTTGCAGGAAAGAGTTCAGAATTGCGTAACCAAGTCTTAACCAAACCACCAACAAAATCAAAGTTAGCTGTACTCACTGATGCATAAATTTCATCTACTTTTGAATTTAGGCCACGAACATTTTGAAAATAGCATATGTAAGACTTTTGGTTGGACTCTGTTAGTTTTTCTGGATGATTCTTAGCGATCCTCCTAAATACTTGATTTTGAAAGTCTTCTCACCATTTGTCAATCGGTCATTCAGTTCTTTCTTTAAGATTTCTGTTGTTTGGCTTTGTTGAGTAAATTTGTTGACGATCTCAAATCTTATAAGGAGGCCAGAGCAAGCTTAAACTGGAATTTTTGGAAAACAGCTATAGAAGATGAGATTGATGCATTAAAATTAAACAATACCTGGGAGCTAGTGGACAGACCTGAAACAGCTGAAATAATAACTAATAGGTGGGTATTTATAGTTAAAGTGGACGAAGAAGGTAATAGGTTATATAAAGCCCGTTTGGTAGCTAGAGGGTTTGAGCAACATGATTTTGGAGAATATGGCAAAATACATACACCAATTGCAAAGCTGTCTACTTTGAGAATTTTACTTTCAATTTGTCATAGTTTTGACTTGACTCTTGAACAACTTGATGTCAAAAATGCTTTTTTACATAGTGAACTCAAAGAACAAGTTTTTATGGAGACTCCAGAAGGGTTGAATGATTTTGAATCTAACAATAATAGGATCTGCTTGTTAAAAAGAGCAATATATTATGGGCTTTTAAACAGGCCCCGAAAGCTTGCAATGATAAATTTATTGATTTTATTGTGAATATGCAATTCAAGCGATGGAAGTCTGATTACTGTCTTTACACTTTTCTAAAACGAGCTGTGAGATGTTATTTATTTTTGTACGTTGATGATATATTAATTGCATGCAGTAATTAGGATTTCCTTTCTTATTTAAAACAAAAACTGTATGAAAAAAATGTATATCTGATAAGCTTGATTTCTTTGGCATTAAAATTGTTGAAGATGATAAAAATAATGCCATAACAGTAGATCAAAGTTTAGCAATCAATAATCTACCTAAGAAATATAAAGTTGAAAACTGTAAAAACACAAAAACACAAAAACGCCTATGGAAAATAAGTTGCATTTAAAAGGAATATCTGACATTAATAATAAAACAAATTTACCGTTTAAAGAACTTGGAAGTCTCATGTATATTATGCTTGAAACAAGGCCTGATATATGTTTCAGCATCAGCTTTTTTTGGCCAGTTTCAGGACTATGATTCTGACGAGCACTTTAAACATCTATTGAGAGTTTTGAAATATTTAAAGTGTACCAATCATTACAAATTACATTTTAATTCTGATAATAAGATTATTTTAGTTGGATACAATGATGCCGATTGATCAAATAATATTTCTGATCGTAAGTCAATCAGTGGCTATTGTTTTAAACTTAATAATAACCTTATATCTTGGTGTTCAAAGAAATAACCGTTCGTTGCGCTTTCGAGTACAGAATCAGAGTTTGTGGCAGTTTGTGTCTCTTCATGTGAATAAGTGTTTATAAAAAACCTTCTATTGAGTATGGGAGTTAATCCATGAAGATAATCAAAGTGCTATGAAGAAACTCGATAATTTTGAAAACAACAAGCGTTGTAAACAAATTGACGTGAAATTTCATTATGTGTTGGACTTGATTAATTATGGAGTCTTGCATATCGAATACTTATATGTTCTAATGATCAAATAGCTGATGTGTTTACAAAGGCTTTGGGAAATGAAAAATTCACAAAATTTGTAAAATTGTTGAATTTATTTTGATTGTCAATTTTGCAATTTTGAGAGAGGGTATTAATATCATCACTGATATCGCCTATCTCTAATGTCAATCTAGTTATTTGAGGCTCTTCTTCTTTTTTAAGAATAGTAGATGTAGATAAGGTTAAGTGTACAATGTAAAAGCACATGTTCATTTGGTTCTTTTTAACATATGAAAACACATAATCTCGCCTATCTTTTATTTAAATCTAACAGTATTCACTAGGTACCTAAATCAAATAACAAACTAATTATTGTCGGTTACCGACTTAATATTAGTAAGAATAAGTCTTTTTTGAAAACAATATGCCGTATCACACAAAACAAAGTATAAACCTCAAACTCGTATCTCATATATTAGATTCGTTCGTAGAGCAGTAAGAAACCGTTAGTAACTATACAGCGCAGGCGCATTTCGTTAAAAGCGTTCGCACAAGCCAAATCAAAAACCAGTGATAAAAAATCCAACGTTTGTTCAAAGAAAATCTTCGGTTTGAAACTGATTGGCAACCGTCAGAATAATTCACTGACTAATAAGAAATTATAAGTTGGAGAGATATCAGACATGCGCAGCTCACAATCACATTGATAATTATCCGTTAGGAACTAGGGGAACTAGGAAGGTGCTGTTTATTTGTTTTTTGTTTGGTGTTTGAATTTGATAACAAATATTTGTATTATACATATTAGAATAACTGGAGAAAAAATCACAAAATTAGGCACAGCACAGAGTAACTAAATCAAGGTATGAAATACATTTGTATTTTAGGGTTATTTATGTAGGTACACAAAGAATACAGATTCTTCATTGTTTTTTTTTTGAATTTATACTTCTAATGCGACTTCCAACAAGGTTGCGTTAAACGTTAAAGAGATAAAGAAATATACACAAAGGTAGAAAGTAGGAGAGAGAAAGAGAGTGAGTCCTTCGGTATTCGATAACAGATGGCAGTGTAAGTACTCTTTTCAAAAAGTAATTTATTAAGAGATTGTAATTTTGAAATTTCCTTCACATGACCAAAATCTTCGGCATTTATCAACAAATGATAGTGTAAGTATACATTTTTCCTTAAATAAAGTAACTTTTAAAATGTAATTCAGAAAAACTTCCTTTTTTGGAATTTTCTTCATATGACCAAAATCTTCGGCATTCATCAAAAAAAGATAGTGCAAGTAAACTTTTTTTCTTAAATAGGGTGACTTTTAAAATTTAATTCACTAAAAAATTCCCTTTTTGGAATTTTCTTTATACGACCAAAACCTTCGGCATTCGATAACAGATGGCAGTGATACTTCTAATGCGACTTCCAACAAGGTTGCGTTAAACGTTAAAGAGAGGAAGAAAGATACAAAAAGGTAGAAAGTAGGAGAGAGAAAGAGAGTGAGTCGGTAGATCCCAAGCACATGCGCGTGGTATTCTTGCTATGCAGCGAAGGAAACATTGTGAGAGTCGTGAAATTAGCTGAAATACGAACTTGTAGTTCTATTTCAATTTATAATATTCATTATTTCATTTACTTGTTTTTTTAGTTTGATTTGATACACATATAATTTACTTTAGTTATCATAATCCCATTGGAAATGTTATAGATTTGGATATTTCTCCACTCGAAAATGATCATTAAAAGATGCAATCAATTGTGAATTGTAAGCAATGTTAATAAAGTTTGTCTTAAAGAAACAATATGATTTCATTAAAAATCAATTTCTACCCTTTCCTATTTTCATTTCCACATTACGAAGTATAACTTCTTCCGCGCGGAGGGACTGCACGCAATAATTTTTTTTTATTTCAAGATGTTTGAAAACGATTTATTGAGTTCGTCATCAAGTGATGAAGAGCTTTTTGCGGTGTTTTATCAGCGACCAAAGCACAAAAATAATAATTACTAGGAAGAAACAGTTCCACCGTATAGTGACGAACAATTTATGGAACATTTTAGAGTCAGCAGAGAGGTGGCTAATGGCATAGAGGAACGCTTTAGAAATAACAACATTTCTCCATCATATTGGACAATTTGGAAAGTTGAGTGCTTCTCAAAAAAGTAGTTGAAAGGATGGTGTACTTTTTAAGTAACTTGTTACCCCAAATTATTACTTGGCCCACTGAAGAAGAATAAAATTACATCAAGAGACAATTTCTAATAAATGGGTACCCAGATGTAATCGGAGTAATAGATGATTCCTATATAAACAGAAAGGGATTTTATTCTATGCAGTTGAGTTTTTTACAACATTATAAGTATCACTTGTATATATGATGTTGCGTTAAAAAATGGAATGTATAAATTTGAATAATCCTTTTATTACAGCCATTTTTTTAACTAAAAAAATTAAAATATTTATTTAAGCATAAACAGCAATGAGTTAATAAATGAATTTAAGTTGATTGTTTTATTTTTAGGTCCAGGTTTTGTGACGGAAGATAAGGGATATCACAGTGGGTTTTCCAGGATCTGTACATGACAGCCGAGTGCTTCGGGCATCCCCATTGTCAAAAACCCTCCACGAAAAATGTAGAAACAGTCATATTTTGGGTGACAGTGGTTTTACTTGTTCGCAACACTTGTTAACCCCATACAAAGATTTGGGAAATTTAACAATGGTTGAACAAAACTACAACAGAAAATTAGCTGCAACACGTAACGTAATAGAGAACTGCTTTGGCATCCTAAAGCAAAAAATTTAGGCAGCTGTATCACCTAAAATTACGAAGTGATTTATGTGTTAATCACGCAAATTTTATAAGAGCGGCTTGTGTACCCCACAATTTGGCACTAGATGATGATTTCTCGGAAAATGAAGAACTGCTAAATGTAGATGTAATTCGTCATGATCATAATTACAACGCACATGGTGAGGAACCCCAGGATGAACGAGATGGAATAGTTATAAGAAACCAAGTTGCCAATATTTTAGTTAATAACATGTAAGATTTAAATATAGATTTTATTTATTCATTTAGGTGTGGTGTGACGTTTACCTGTTATCAATACTTTCTGTTGTCACATTTTTTTGTGTCTTTGTAAAAGTATTAATTCCATCAGATTATTCGTCTTTTTTGCAATTCATTCCTTTCTTTTAAAACATCAATCTTCATTTCTCTAGCATCCTGTTTTTCAATTCTAGTTCATACAGTTTGATAAATTTTTCTTTTCCAAATGCCATTTTCTCTTTGTGTCTGTTGTCCTTCTTCACACTAATTTTTTCTAATATTTCATTATTTTTATATGTTGGCCTTTTATGGCTGATTTCTTTGATTGTCCTAATTTTATTTTTTGGGGAAGGTGATTTGGATTTTCCCTAGTTATATTTAAGGCTGAACTGAGCTTCTGGCTCAACAGTATCTACAAATTGGTCTAAACCTTCACCTGTATCTTTAGAGCATCCAGGTTTTGGTTCTGAGATGGCTTCAGAATTTACAATTTGAGATGTCGAACACTGGTGCCATGATGAAATGTCAGTAGTAGTTTGTGTTGATAAAATAACATTAGGGTTTATGTTTTTCTTTTTCCCTAGGATTTTTTTTTATTTCATGAGCGTACTCGAAAAATAACCTACCACATCCGGTTTTTTCATATATTTTTTTTATTTTTCGATAACCGCTTCTACCTCTAGGGTAATTAGCGGCGGAGTTTATAAATATGTACAATTATTTCAATAAGAAGTTTGTTACAATTTGTGGAAAATGTTTATATGTTTCAGGAAGGAAATAATGTTTTGAGTGTTGCATTTTTCTCCAATTATGTCTTGAAGGGTTTTTCCTATTTTGAAGTTTCTTCTTTCGATTTCATATGATGGACACTCTAGTAAGATATGAGACACAGTTATAGTTTTATCACATATGACACAAAGTGGAGTAGGCTCCCGAGTCAGTAGATATTCGTGTGTTAACCTGGTGTGTCCAAGGCGGAGTCGTGTGATAATGAACTGGTGCTGACGTTTATTTGTGTTGCAATGCCATTTTCCTATGTTGGGTTTTACTTGCTGGAGTTTTGATGCTTTTTGTTTCCATTCAGTATTCCAGTTGTTAAGTATCTGGTGTCGAAAATAAGGTTTTAAATCCGATGCATGCGTGTGGTATGTGGACGTGTTCGGTTGGTTTGCTGCGATGCGGGCATATTCGTCTGCTGTTTCGTTTCCTTTTATTCCCATATGAGATGGGACCCATAGGAAAGCAATCTCTTTGTTAAGATGACTTAAGTTGTAAAGCTCGTGTTTGATGTAGTTTTTTCATATTGTCTACATATTTTTTGTAATTTTGTTCTAGTATACGCCACCTATTTTCACAGTTGTTAGCCGAAACCATAATTCCTAGAGCTTTAAATTGATTAGAAATAACCTCCCATATTCTTTTCAAATTACGGACTTCTAAAATGCGAACTTTTGACCTATACTTCTGGTATATATCCAGTAGCATAAGAGTATTTGTTATTGTCCATGTAAATGAGGTGTTACAATCTAAGAATAAATGACCAGAAGGTGTACTCTCAGTGCTCGTTAAGAGGTTCTCCAGTTCTGAGAAACTATTTGTTGTATTAAAAACTAAGAATTCATCCGGAATCAGGTTATCACTTGCTAAAAAACATAAAAGAAAAATAGACAACAGTTAAAAAGCTACTGTGTAGCGAAACGCGTCACTAATTTTAATTTGAACGTCAGTTCAAAATAAATAATGAAGATTTAAACAAATTAATTTGTTTTATTTCATCAACAGTTAAAATGCCAAAAACATACTTTCCATCCTTTTTCTGTAGATACCAACTTTATAATTTTAAATATTAATATCACAACTCAAGAAATATATATTTTATTACAAATTATTTTCATATTGAGGTTAGTATTCGGCTTTCGGTACAGTTACGTATGTGTTTACAAACTTTACATTAAAAAGTTTGCGTTCGTAGAGTGAAAAATTTCCAACCGATTTGAAACCAATCATTAACCGCGCATGCGTACATAATAAGCAGAAATTGGTTGGTAACCGTTAGCAAATTATGTTCTACGAACAAACCTATTATTAACTGAGTACGAAAAATATTTGGACACTTTTGTTAATTTTTCATAAAGCTTGACGGTTCTAGAAAATAAAAAATTCTTTGAAATATGTACACAATGCGTGCTGATTAACAAAATAAAAATTCACGATATCCATTCTTTTGCTAGTCGGTATCTTTTGGGTAGTGTCAATTTGTATAATAATAGAGGTGCATTGGAGTGTTGTGATTTATTTTGACTACCACAAAAAATGGACTATTCTGGCAACCACCATTACTCAGTGTTAAAATCACTAAGAAGCACTGCGTTATTCACTGAATACAATAGCGTGTTATTCTTAAAAGAGGCATAAAGAATTGGATGAGACAGTGACAAACGTCGCATGAGTATTTAGAAAGCATGCAGTAGCGTAGAAGAACAGTTTATTGTTGATTAAGGAAATATTATATTATCCAATATTTTCGGGGGTAATACCACGAGTTCTCAAAAATTACCGATAATTTCCATGATAGCTTGTTGTTAATAATTCCACGAGTGCGAAGAAAGAGTGGAATTAGACAACAAGCTTGAATGGAAATTATCGGGTTAATTTTTAAGCACAAGCGGTATTCAGGGAGAATATTTCTCAAATAAAAATACAAATTACTGTATATCTCCACTATATTGAATTTGTACTTCTTTTCGTCGCAAAATAACACAACATAAAATTGTCTCCATACACTATTCTTACTCTCATCCGTGTTTTTGGGTACACTTTTAATGACATTTTTATCAATTTCCCGTTCTGTTATATCTCAGAATGGATTCATAACCCCTAAGAAACTGTTCTTTGACGTTTCACGTTTATTATTTGAATGTTGTCAGTCGACGGTTGTCATGGCAACGTGGAATTATCGCTGGGTTGTCATGTCAACGTGGTATTTCCACTGTAATTTTTGAATTTCCATTTGATAATTTAGCATTCGTTGCATTGATACAACATGTATGAGTGGAATATTCAATAAAAATTCTCTTTATTAATTACTTAGTGAACAAAAATATGGATCCTCGCAATAAATTTTTTTGATTTTAATTTTTTTGGACCAAGTGAAATAATTTGAACCTTTACTTATTTCTTCAAATGTGCGTTATCAATGTATGTTGAATTTATGAAGTAATTTTCAATTCTAATAAATTAAATAACTCATTTTCTAATAAAACCATAATATGACATTTCATAGTGACCGTACCAATATTAGATATCTTCATTCCTTTAATAAACAATAATTTAATAAATAATAAACAAACTTGGCAATCGCACGGCAACATAATCACAAAAGAATAGTCTATTGTTACTGTTTTACTAACTCTACTTTCTTTATTTCTTCAACTTTAACTTCCACAATACAATAGACCATTCCAGAATGACATCACAGACAGGTCGGCACATGTCATATTCTATTTAGTTTTCATTGTTTACTGGTAAACAACGGATGATAACTAGACTTTAATTAATAATAAGTTTTTAAAATTAATTGAAATGCTATCGTTTTGTAGTGAAATACGGGGAGCAAGAGATAAGGTATCTTTTTTTCGATTTCCGGCTGTTTTAACTGAGCGAGGTGACTATTTAATTCATCTCTCTGTACACCTGACACCTCTGTACATCTCTTGACTTTCGTTGGAATCACCTAACTCCTTTGTTGATTGCTTTTTTCGTCACCTGACATTTTAATTATTATTCAATTCAATTCAGAGACAGGTTATTGAGTGCGCCATGTGTTATTTTTAAAGATTTTATTATTTAAATAGAAAATTTCACATCTTCTATATAGACCAATCAAATTTCTTCATTTTGTTGATGTTACCATGACGACAGTGATTTATCCTGATAAATTTTTCGTTGTGGGTAGGATGCATGAATTTAAAGGTGGAAAATTTTCTGTCAACGTTTGACATTTTATGACTTGATTTTTATATTTTTCATTTAAATATTTTATAATGAATTCTATAAAAATACTGAAACAGGAATAAAGATGTTCCGCAAATTTAAGAAATATAAATGAATTACTAAAGGCAAGAATAAACTTCTTTTAAAAGAATAAGATGCCTCACATTTAGCTAAAAGAACCGATAATATAATATATTTAGGTATTTTATTTAAAAGTTAGTTGTGATTTAAGATTGGAAAGCTTCGAAATTTGGAGGAGGACAGATTAAAATCCAAGCGTTAAACAAGGTGAGAGTCAGTCAGTACACTCTGTGCAAAATGTAAGTTTAAAGCGAAGATTTATGTAAAGCAATTAGCCAACTGTAATATTCCATTTATTGTCGAAATTACCTTTAACTAAACTTGTTTGAATTACTATAAAATACAATGTAGAACGCAGCATGTACTATTCAGTAGACCACATCAATAGAGATATCGAACGTCGCTCATACGACTTGATTGCTAAGATGGACAACTTATTTCAGATGGGTTAGACGAGTAGGCGATAACATTTGCATTTTCAGAAATGATGTTAAATGGATATTTTGCTATTTTGTAAGCGACGCTAGTTCGTTGCAGTAGTACGGAGGCTGAGTGACTATTTTATTATTAAATTGTTCACGATATATTGATATTATATTAAAAAATAGTAGCCATTATTGTTATAACGTGTTCAAATTGAAAATCATAATAATATTGACTTAAGTGCCCACTTCTCATTTATTGACTTGTAATTTAAGAGTCAATTATGACTAAATAAAATAGGCTATAAAAGTAGAAAATATGATTGAGTAATTTTTTTATTCATTAACACAAATACAAAAAAAGCATATACAAATTTCAAAGATATAAATCCATAGATAACCATAATAATAAAAGTTTACTAGAATATAAAAAAAAAATGATACAATGATACTCGATAAGCCAACAAACGCTTTTTTCGAAAAAATATTTATAGACAATTATACATAGGCAATTTTCAATATATTCTTTGAAAAATACTTTTATACGTGATTTTTTTATATCATTTGGTATAATGTGCATAGTAGAAATACGATCTTTGAGTAGGTTACTGGTTTTAGCATTAGTGGTCGTAATTTTGCCTTTGACGTGTATTAGAGAGGTGGTTTTATACTGAATTCGGAGATCAATTGACATAAAATGTAATGCTACAACATAAGAGTACAGTTGCCTCAATCCAATATACAGGGTGTAACAAAAAGGTAGGTCATAAATTAAACCACTCATTCTGGAGCTGAAAATAACTCGATTGAACCTAACTTGCATTGGTACATAATATGAGCTTAAAAAAAGTTACAGCCCTTTGAAGTAACCAAAGACAAATTGATCTTTTCAAAAATGTCGACAGCTGTTTGACATATTTTAATGAAAATTTACCAGTTTCTTTCTTATGAATTAAGCATCTTCCAAAACAAAAATGACGTAATTAATATTTTAGGGGAGTTGAGATCGATCCCCTAATCCACACCCCCTCCCCAAATTTTGTTTACTTTATATGAAGTTTGTCAATTCCATTTAAATTACGGATTAATTAATTACACCCAAATATTTGATTTTTGTTCCATGTAGATAGATAGTATCAATACCATCAATTATTTTTGTTCCATTGAAATACCTCGAAAAGTACCTAGCTTTACTACAGAACGATCCAGCTGAATAATATTTTGAAACAATTAAAAACAAAATAGATAATATAGGAAACACAACTTTTTGTTGGTTTATGTGAGAATAAATCATACGTACCTACCTATTAAGTAGGGCGTTTTATCATTTCTGGCATGTAGAAGGTATTAAAAAACTCCTTTAGTTGAATTTTCATTTTTTTCTCCCAGAAATTCTCATCTCTTTCGATTTTCTGAATATGAACATTTATTGGACTCCAAACCAAAAAATAACGAAATTCTCGTTGAGTTATGTGGAGTTGCCCTTGGATTTGATAATAGTAGTTATGCTTTTGTTTTAATTTGATTTCACCATTTTCATCTACTTGGAGGTCTTCCGTCTGGGGGCGGGCTCAGAAGAATACCCCCAGGGGATAGCCCTACTGTCGTAAAAGGCGACTAATAGGTTAGATTCCCAGGAATCTAGAGGAGTAAACCTCGATAAAAAACCAGCAACATAGGGAAGGCTGCTATGTTGTGGTGTAGTGTAGGCAACGGAAGCCACTGCGTCCGGAGGCAACCGTGAGAAAAAGCCTAGAGGAGTAAACCTCGATAAAACAATCCGTAATCTACGTTGTTAGCTACCGTGGCAATGGATGAATGGCTGCGCGAAAGTCAGTCAGAAACGGTGCCTCCGGGATACCTGGTGACCTCCCGGAGTAACCAGCCTTACCACCACAAACGGGGCTCTGTGGTGGTGGACATTCAATTCCCTAGCTACTCGTGGGATGGAATATGGAAAAAGAAGAAAGAAAAATAGAACAGGAGATTATGGATGAAGAAAGGCAAGGAAATGGAATTTTTGGTAAATCGACGCAGGTAAAAAGAACGCCTGATAAGGCGGGGGAGACGAGAGGAGGGAGTGATACTGGAGTAAAGAGAAAGGAGGTATCGCCTCTGGAGGAACAAGGAACAAGGAACAGAAGAGGAAACTGAAGGAGAAAGGAAAGAAGGAAATGGAGAATTGGAAGGAAGAAGAGAGGGAGAGTGTAGAGACATTGAAGGATATGGTAAGGCGACTGGAGGAGAAGGTGGAAAGGCTGGAGGAAGAGAAGGCAGCGGCAGAGGGGCGGAGAGGTTGAGGGGGGAGGACGATAGAAAGGAGATAATGCAAACACGATGGGAGGTGGGGCAAAGAGACTGGGAAGGATGGCTGGAGGTTAGAGATAGCGACTGGGATGGTAAAAAGGGGGAGGGAATAGAGGGGGAAATCCAATATTAGGAGATGAAAAGGTAAAGGTGGTATGGGTGACCAAGGAAGTCAGTGGAATGGAGAAGGGAATACAGAGGATGTTTAGGGATAGGTACCCGATGCTAGGGGGAAAAGGAGAGGAAATGGAGTGGGTCAAGGAGGTACGCTCTACGGAAAGGAATGGGGTAAGGGTGAAGACGGAGGTGTTGATCTGTCGGATGGAGGGAGATTGTAGGGATGAGAAAAAGGTGTTTGAGCTGATGAGTCGACTGTTTGGGGTAGTGGGGAGCGGGGACAGCATTGGACTCCACAGGCTTGAGCAGGTGGAAGTGCTGAAGAAGATGGTGGCGTGGGTGAGAGGTGGCGGAGGTAACAATCTATACAGATGGGGAGAAGGAAAAGGAGGGTAGAAATGGGGCGATAATCCTAAAGGATATCGGGGAAGTCGATCAGGAGGGGATCGAGAGGATTAGGAAGGGGTTGGGGGAGATGACAGGGGAGTGGGTGGATAGACTCAGAGTCTCAAGAAATAGGGAGGTGGTAATAGAGGCAAAGAAGGGGGTTGAGGTCAGGGAAATTCTGGGAAAGGTAGGAAGGGTAACAGGAGCTAGGGTGGTCGAAGCGGGGAGGGGAACAAAAACCATTAAAATGGTAGGGATAGAACCGTGGATGGAAGATGAAAAGGTGAGGGGGAAAATAGAGAATTTGATTGGGAAAGGGACAACGGTGATTGAAGTGGTAAGGGAGAGGAACGGGATGAAAATGGCGGTGGTGAGGGCGGAATGTGAAAAAGCGGTAGCCTTGTTGAAAAAAAAGGAGATTAGATTGGGGTGGAACAGGGTAAATATTATAGAGGGAAGAGAGGATGACAGATGCTTTGGATGTGGGATAAATGGCCATAAAGTAGCAGGGTGTAAGGTGAAGGTAGTCAAGGAGAGGAGTAAGTGTTGGCTTTGTGAGAGCGAGGATCACGTGGCGAGAGACTGTCGGCAGGCCTTCCTTTGTAGGGTATGTGGGGAAAGGGGACACAAGCCAGGGGAGATAGAATGTAGTAGGGGAAGGAAAGAAGTAGAAGGAGACGATGAAAAAGTTGAAGGAAAAAATGGGAGGGACCCTCTGGACCCCTCAGAGGGGATGAGTCTGGTCAAATAGGAGGAAAGGGGCAGCATGGCGCGGGAAGGAGGAATGTAGGGGATGTATGGAGAGTGTTACAGATAAATTTAGGGAAATGCAGGATAGCGCATGATATATTGGATGAAGTGATTTTTAGGAGGGAAGTGGATGTAGTGTGTGGATCCGAGGTGAATGCTATATATGTGGGGAAGCAGGGATGGATAATGGACGATACAGGAGAAGCAGGAATAGGAGTGGTGGGGGATGGATTGAGGGCGGATGAAGTGAGGAAGGGAAATGGATGGGTGGTAGTGCGAATGGGAGACATGGTGGTGTACAGTGTGTATATAAGCCGAAATGTCAGTCTGGAAGAATATGAGAGGAGCATGACAGGATTAGAGGACGATCTGAGGGTGTCAAAAGGAAAAAGGAGGATCATAAGGAGAATGGTGGCAGGGGACTTCAATGCGAAGAATACTATATGGGGGGGGGGGGAAGAAAACGGACAGGAGAGGGAAGATCCTTGAGGAAGTGTTAACATCCAACGGGTTGGTGGTGCTGAATGATGGACTACTGCCCACCTTCGTGAGGGGTGACGGGGGTTCATCATTCATTGATATAACAACATGTGATGATGGCTGTGGGAAAGAGTGTTTAGTTGGGGGGTGCTGGAGGATGAGGAAAGCTTGAGCTTACATAGGTATGTGGAGACGGATATAGGGAAAGAGAGAAAGGATTTAGTGGAAGAGTGGGAATGGAAGTGGACGAAAGCCGAGGCAGAGAGTATGAGGAAGAGAAGAGATAGGAAGGGGACTTGGACATGATACAGATGAATTGTACAATGTGATACAGGGCTGCAAAAGAGAGGGAAAGAGGGGCAATAGGCGTGAGCGGAGGGCCAATTACTAGTGGAATGAGGAAATAGAGGAGCTGTGGAGGGAGTGTAAGAAAGAACGAAGACGGATGCTGAGAGGAAGAGGAAGGATAGAGGGAAGAGGGAGATATAAAGAGAAGAAGAAGGAACTGGAGCGTAGAGTGGAGAGGGAAAAAAGAGGGAAGTGGGAAGAGTTACTGGGGGAATTGGAAAACAATCCATGGGGAAAGGCGTATGAGATAGCGGTGAAGAGGATGGGTGGGAATAGGAACGAGTTTCTAGAGGAGGATTGGGAGAAGGAGATTATAGAGAAATTGTCGGTCCATCAGCCTGCTGTGTGGTATGGGTAAATAGATGGAGGGGATAATAAGGGATAGGATTGAGGAGGAAGTTGGTAGGAATGGGGGTTTTAGGGTAAACCAGCACGGGTTCACGAAGGGGAAATCTTGCATCTCGGCACTGAGCAAGGTGATGGGTTTGGTGGAAAGAGCTAGGGAGGGCAGCTGGAGGAAGAAGAAATTGGCCCTACTCGTGTTCTTCGACGTCGGGAACGCGTTCAACAGTGTCAGCAAACGGGCAGTGTTGAGCGCGTTGCTGAGGCTTGGAGTGGAGCAGGGGTTGGTTAACCTGGTGGAGGACTACCTGATGGGGCGTGTGATTGTAGACTCCAGAGGGAGGAGATATGAGATGGAGGCTGGAGTGCCTCAGGGCTCGGTTCTTGGACCGACGCTCTGGAAGTGTGTGTTTGATGAGGTTTGTGGGATAGTATGTGAAGAGGGATGTGAGATTACGGTGTATGCGGATGATGTGTGTCTGGTATGTACGGCAAAGGGAGAGGCGGAGATCGAAAGAAAGGCGGAGATAATGTGCAGGAAGATTGTGGAGAAGATAGAGCGGTGCGGACTGGAAGTGGCGGAAGATAAGACGGTGGGGTTGCTAATGAAGGGACGGAGCAGGGCAAGGGAAGTGGGGGTGATGTTTAAGGGAAGGAGAATTCGCATGGAGGAGTCTGTGAAATACCTAAGGGTGTGGTTGGATAGCCAATTATCCTTCAAACCCCATATGGTAAAGGCGGCAGAGAAGGGTAAAGTGAGGGCAGCATGGCTGGGGAGATTGATGTGTAATGTGAAAGGGCCGGGAGAGTGGAAGAGGAGGGTAATTGGTAGGACGGTAGAGCAGAGTATGCTGTACGGTGCGGAGGTGTGGGGTGAAAGAGCGGGGGTGAATGCGAGGGTTAGGCCACTTCCGCGGGTGCAGAGAGGGATACTGCTGAGGGTGGTGCAGGGGTACAGGGCAGTGGGTGGACTGGCAGCAGCGGTGCTGGCAAGGTCCTACCCATTGGACGTGTTGGCTAGAGCTAGGAGCAAACGCTGGAGGGGTGCGACCAAAGAAGAGGTACGGGAATGGATGGAGGAGGAAATGGAGAGAAGGTGGGAGGAGTATGAGGGCGCGCTAAAAGAAGCGATTGGGAATAGGAGAGATTGGATGGACCGGAAATTCGGGGAGGTGAACTACTTCTTGACACAAGTGCTCACTGGACATGGGTCCAGAGTAGGGTACCTCCACAAGATTGGGAAACGAGAGACTGGTGTGTGCGAGAGGTGTGAAGTGGAGGATGATGTGGGGCATGTGTTTAGATGCTGGAGGAACGAGGAAGTGCTGAAGAAGTTGGAGAGGAAACTAGGGGAGGCGGTGTACTGGGAAAACAAGGTGGAGATAATGATGAGGGGGGAGGAGGAATGGATGGAGGTGAGTGGAGTAGTAGAGAGCATGGTAAGGGGGAGAGAAGGACTCGATATGGCATGAGAGGCAGGAGTGATAGGAGGGAGAAGATGACGGTGTGAGCGGAGAGTGTGCGAGGGACCGTCGCCTGTCTCGAAGTATGCTAGGGTAGTGATTCCGAGGCGGGGGTAACGGCGAGTTTGAGGTGGGTTTGGCTGGTAGGCATCTCCTTGGGGATGAGTCCAACACTGTTTGGGTCCTGGACCCATTCGAACATGAGTTTCCCATCTCGGCCCGAAAAAAAAAATCTACTTGTAGGTACTTTATTTTTTTGTTGGCAATTCCCTCTTCAACGCTTATGTGTTGCAGAACTGCGGGACATTTTATTTCTATTATAGAATCATTACCTATAGTTCCGCTTCTTCTACAGTTAAAACCTCTTCTACAGCTCCATAGTCTTCATATGGTCCAGATGTTTTCGATTTTTTATTAATTCGTTTAGTTTTTTTTTCATAATGTATCAGTTCTCTTTTTCTCTTTAAACCCTTCCTTTTGACAAAATTGTCAACAACATTGTTGGCTTCCAAACCTGCACCTTTTAGGATTTCCACAATGTAGTTTTCTCTACAATTATAAGAAATGGCCGCTGCTTCACACCTCATTTGATAGGATTTCTGACCCGAAAAATTTATCTAAAATATAACAGTACTTTACAAAAATAATATAGTATATAAAAAAGGCAAGAAAATGTTAGCCTTTCCGATAGAAGTGAGATATAATTCGAATTTATAGTAAAGAAAACGACGGATAAAGTTACAATGCTCAAAAATATTCCAAGGTGCGTTATAAACAAAACGGATGCCAAATTAATCACTTACCCTTTTCCCTCCTACAGATATATTCACAATTGCATTGAATTGCTCTGCGGGATTATTGTTTTTATTGAGTAAAAAGGAAGAACTACAAGATATAACTCTTTGGAGTGAGCAACTAATATCTTGAAACATTCCACAATCTTGCATAATTGGAAAAAATTGTCAGTGTCCTTTTTTTTACAAAAATAATCTTCACAATTCTTGTGTTCACCGAAAATGTGTTTTGGAGTGTTGACTACATCTTTCTTAAAACCTTCTATTTTAGCTAAAAAGGACGTATCCTGTTTGCTCCTGAATTCAGCCGATTTTTTTATTGCTATTCTGAATTTCAAAATATTGTTTTCCAATTTTCTCCTGAGGAAGACTGGTACACTCTTCAGAAGGGAATTACTTCTCTCCGATTTGCATATTTCGTTCAATTTGTTGCACATATTACGCAATAAATGGTTTACACATTCCACTTTCTCTACTAACAGTTCCGTATGGCTTCACTTGAAATAATTTTTTAGTAATGCTGCTGTCGCCATCACCTATTAATTTAGAATATTTCATTGCTAAGCTATTTTTAAATCTTTCCACTATTATAGCCGATTCCATAGTGGTTGAAGATCCAGCCCAATTTTTGGCGCAAAAGTGATCTTTTGTAATTCCCTTCGTTTCATTTCGGGCACAAATTAAACAAAATTTATTTTTCACGCCCAGAAATAGTACTTTTTTGGTTGCCTCACCAATAATAACAGCTACTCCGGATAAAGCATTGTAGTTCGTCTTGTAAGATCTTTTTGACCAAGCTCCATCCGCTATAACTGTTACTAAATTACATCAACATTGCCTTTCTCAATTGCAAGTTTCTTCTCTTCCTCGCCTGCTAATTTTAATTGATTTATCAAAGTTTTATTAACATCATCTTGAAGTATCCTTTGTGTGGTTAAAAATAACTCTGATGTCATCGGCGGCAATCCCATTATTGTGAGCAGTTCAGATATTTGTGAATACCCAGTAACGATCGAAATATTACCTAAAAAAAATTAACAAAATAATATTTCGTCAATATCGAATAGCTGTAGTGTTACGAACCTAAAACTGTAGACTTGTTCATATCTGATATTTCTGGTTCTGAGGTTCTTACTGAACTCACTTCACTGCAAAGGTTACACCTAATTTTTAGCATTGACTGTAAACCATGCCTATTTTCACCAATAATATTTTTTTTTTATTAAAAATTAACGTGCTCGGCTACTATGGCCACTTGCACAAAACGATTACATTGCTATATAAAGAACAATAAGATTATATACATATATATATATATATATGAAGGTTTGATTAAATTTTGCTGTAAAGCTGCACATCTTTGAGAAATTGTAGTAGGTTGATAATTTGCTCAGGATTATTTAGCATATATCGTAGGCTTGATGAGAGGTGATAAAGTTGTCTCCTGGCTGAGAATTGATGACATTCAGTCAAAAAGTGTTTTATTGTCAAATGCGTTTTACAGACTTGACAATAGGTTCGGTTGCTGGATGTCATTAGGTATCCATGCGTTAACTTAGAATGTCCGATGCGTAGTCTCCTTATTATGACTAGATCTCGCCTTGAAAGTACTGTAGGAGCAGGAAGATGGCTATTGATTGACGGTTGTATTTCGTGTAAAAATGAACGGTTTGTGTCCCAGTGCTGTTGCCATATAATTTTCGTTCGTTTTTTGATGTGTGCCATCAAGTCGTTACATATTTGGATATTGTCAGTAATTTCAGTGGATGTTGAGGCAATTTTAGCGTAATGATCTGCGAGTTCATTGCCTGCTATACCAATGTGTGATGGTAGCCAAATTATAGTAACTGATATATTTTGGGAAGTGTTAAGCTGGTGGTAAGTATCTTGGATATTTTGGGCAATTGGGTGTTGGGTAAATATATTTTGGATAGTCTGGATTGAGGCTAGTGAGTCTGTGCATATAGCTACATGCTTATTTGTTGAAGTGATATGTTTGAGGGCTTGAAGTATGCTAAATAATTCGCCAGTATGAACGCTGCATAAAAGAGGGATAAGGGAGGAATTAATATGAGAATGGGACGTTGTAACAGAGCAGCCTACTCCTGTTTCATTTTTTGAGGCATCAGTATATAGAACTAGATCGAATTTATTTGTTAGTATGATGTTATTAAAAGCTTTCATTATGAGTTCCCTTGGAGATATGTGTTTGTCGTATCGTGTAAGTGATGTGTTGAGCTGAGGAATGGTAATGACCCAAGGAGGAGTCTGGGGAAGTGGGAGAGGAGTTGTTTGCAGTAAGTTAATGTCATTATGCAGCTGTGCAAGCGCTAATGGAATGGGTTTAATAGATAATAATGGATGTACGTAGTGTGATATGGATGTCGGTGATGTAAAAAGGGGGTATACAGGATTACGGGGGTTCGAGGATACGGAGGCTGCGTAAGAGAGTAGTAGCTGTTGTCGTCTTAACCAAAGGGGGGGTTCATTGGCGTCACAATAGAGGTTTTCAACAGGGATGGATCGAAAGGCTCCTAGGCAGAGACGTAGAGCTGTATTATGTATTGGATTTAAAAGGTCAAGGTATGTTTTGGAAGCTGACATATATATGAAGCAACCATAATCTAGTTTGGAGCGTATAAGTGATCTATATATTTTAAGGAGGGAATTTTCGTCGACACCCCAATGAAAATGTGAGAGGGTTTTAATTATGTTGAGCCTCTTATTGCACTCACCTTTTAATTCAAGTAGATGTTGTTTCCATGTAAGTCGTGAGTCATATGTAATACCGAGTATTTTGCAGTGGCCAATTAGAGGGATACATATGTTGTTAATCATAATATGAGGAGATGGGGAGGAACGACGTCGGCTAAATTTGATGATCTTGGATTTTGTGTAGGATAAAGATACACCTAGGTGGTTAGTTCTGTTGCCAAGGGTATCGACAGCAGATTGAATTAGTTTCGATGTGGTAGAGACAGAACCTCCGAGGCAGTATATTACTAGGTCATCTGCATATAGCACGTGTGTAATGGGTGAAGGGAGATTAGAGCATAAATCATTTATCGCTAAGTTGAATAGTGTAGGGCTTAACACCGAGCCCTGTGGAACCCCATCCGATTGAATGTAAGGTGATGAGAAAATGCCATTAATTGAGACTCTGTACGATCTTGAGGATAGGAAATTCTGGATAAACTGAAATATGTTGCCATTGATGTTATGAAGGGTAAGTTTGTTCATTATAGAGTATCTGCTAATGGTGTCAAAGGCACCTTCAATGTCAAAAACAGCGGCAATACATTCTTGTTTCTTGTTCAATGCATCGGAAATATGACTTTGAAGAAGTACTTGGTTGTCATGGACTGAGCGATTTCTTCGGAAGCCTGACTGCTCTTTAGAGATTATATTATGTTTGTCAAAGTACCATAAAAGCCTTTTATTAATCATCTTTTCAAAGATCTTGCACATGGTACATGTTAATGATATTGGTCTGTATGCACTGGGTGAGGTAACCACTTGATTTGGTTTTTTAATGGGAATTACAGCTGAGGTTCGCCACTGGTTGGGGAAAGTGTTGGAAGTCCAGATTAAGTTGTACATTTCAAGAAGTTTTCGTTGGCCTTCCAAGGATGGTTTTTTTTATAAATATATAGGGAACATCGTCAGGACCAGCAGCATTGTTCTTGGAGGATTGAATGGCCGAAGTTAGTTCTGTGTGAGAGAATGGAGAGTTTAGATAAGTGATGTCTTGAGTTGTTATGGTAGAAGATATAGGTTGATTTTGCTTCTGAATTTCTCAAAAAAATTTCTGGCTAGAGTTTCACCAATTTCTTGATTCTCACTAATTACAGTGTTGTTAGAGATAAGATTGGTTATTTGGGACTGTTATTGTTTCCTTGAATTTGTCTAATTTTTTTCCATAGAACAGTGGGATTAGTATTTTCGTTGATTGAGGACACATAGTTTCTCCAAGAAGATGTTTTACTTTGTTTTATGGTATATCGAGTCTTGGCTCTGGCTTTTTTCAGTTTTAAGAGATTTTCTTGGCTCTTGTTTATTCGGTAATTTTTAAGTGCCAACTTTTGTTCATCTACAGTAATTTGACATGAGGTATCCCACCAGGGAACTGTTTTTCGTTTGTGTGAAATAACATTTTTGCCAATGTGCGTGTTGGCAGCTGAAAGTAAGGCGCTTGTAATTAACGACAAGTTATTGTCTGTATTGTCGGAGAACGAGAGGGTGGATAAAGTGATATATGTTTCAGTTGTGTAACTGGTCCAGTCAGCATTGTTCAGGCGCCAGTAGGTCCTGGTTGAACTTTGTTGAGTATTTGGTTTATTGGACGATAAGACGATAGGATAGTGATTGCTGTCGTAAAGGTCATCGGCAATTTGCCAAGTTAGTAGAGTAGCTGATTTAGGGTCACTGAAGCTCAGATCTATTGAGGAGAGAGTTCCGGATGAAAAGTTGAAATGTGTACTGGAGCCTGTATTCAATAGACAGGAACCTGTGCAATTAATTACTCTTTCAATAGTTTTACCTTTACCAAATGTATAGTTGGATCCCCACATGGAGTTGTGGGCATTGAAATCTCCTACTAGAATATATGGGGAGGGAAGTTGGTAGATAAGGTTTAATAGCTCTATATCTTTAAGTGGGTAGTTAGGTGGAATATATATGCTGCAAATAGTGAGCTTATTCGGGCACCAAGTGGTTATGGCAATAGCTTCAAGATCTGTTGTGAGTGGAAGGTGCGACGAGAATAGTTCACTTGAAATAAAGATTGATGTGCCGCCACTGGCACGAATACAGTCGGTGCGGATAAAGTGATATCCTTCAAAGTTTTTTAATTTGGGGAGCTTGGATATTTTGGTGTTGGTTTCTTGAAGGCATATTATTTCAGGCTGTTCATCAACAACTAGTTGCTGGATTCTTTCTAATCGAGGGAAGAATCCATCGCAGTTCCATTGAATTAGTTTGAAGGTGGCTCTTGACTTAGAGGTGATAAGGGTGGCTGTGAGGATTTTTGCAGGTATTCGGATTGTGGCGTATTGTATTCTTCGTCAGTTTGATATTCGGAGGAAACGCTTATATTATCAGAGTCTTCAGGATTCATTTGTTGTTTAATTTTTTTCCTAATTCTTGTAGGGCGGTTTTTGAGGGACCTTTCCTTCGTTTCGGAATAAAGAAGCGATATGTCATTTAGTAATCCTTGGGTGTTTGAGGTGAATACTAGAGCTTCCTTGAGAGGGTCTATATTTCCATGTGTATTTTCTAAAAAAGCTGTGAACTGGGTTTCTGTAAGAGTGAGATCTGAGGGATTTTTTTCGTAAATAGCGTGTATTGCCTTTTGAGTGCTGGGTGTTAATTTATAATGATCAGAGATTGTTTTGGATTTTTTCTTTAGATGTTTAGAAGAGGTATTAGGATTAGTAAGTGAAGGGGGAAGCATTTGATTTATTGTTGATTCAGGTGTGATTTCCGGTGTGAGTTGGAGAGGGGTATCAACATTGCTATCAGTTGATATGGCCCTTTTTTGTCCATGAGTTAGAGGCGTTGGCAATTGTGTTATCTCAGTTTCTTTCGGAGCATTTGGTAATGTGAGTTGTCTAGGAGCACTATCGGGGGAAATATTTACCGTAGACTGTGACATAGAGTTGGCGGGAGGTGGTAGGTCATCTTGAGTTAAGGAAGTAGGAGCATTGGTGCAGGAGCCGGCAGTCGGCTGCTTGTTTGCATAAGAAACATTCAAGCTTATCGGATGATATAAATATTCTGTATTGTGTATTATCATGGGTAATTAAGAGAGATGTTTGTACGGAGAAGTTTTCATTGTCAGGGGTAGCGTAAGAAACTCTACGGAAACTCATAATGTGAGCGTATTCATCACCTAGTGCGCCGCATTTCACAAACGAAATCGGGGAAGTTAACTGTAGTCCAATATCTTTCAGAGCTTTTTCAATTATGGAGTGAGGAATGGTGGGAGATACATTGGATATGAGAATACGTGTTGCCGGTGAAATAAGTCTTCGGATAGGGATAGTTGTGGAGTTAATGGAAATGATCTGATGGGTACTGAGAAGGTCATTGACGATACTACTCGAGGATAGGTAAATACAAATACGGTTATTTGATATTCGTGACGCAAAGGTAATATTTTTGGGGGTAACAATATCTCCTACAGCTTTTACATACTCAAAGAGAACGATGTTGGGAATAGCATGAAAGATAATGGCTTGATCCCTATTTGGAAAAGTAGGAGGAGGAGGAGGTTTAGTTAGGGTTGCAGCAACATAAGATTTTGTGTGGTTAGTTGTGATAGGTTGTGATGAAGACATTTGATTTTGGTTGTTATTGGAGTTCATTTTTGTGAATGGTCCTGGTTGCCAAAACCACTTCGCAATAATTTTATTAATGCGACAGACGTCCCGGTAGGACTCTGTGGATAATATAAAAGGAATATATCAGTTACCTGATGATTGTAACGCTACGCCACTGGAGAATTTAATGGTCCAACTGACTAGTAGTAAGAATTTGCAGTTTATAAAACCATAACACTAATTGATTGTTAATTATCACATGTTAATTATTATTTACACTGTATTATCACAAAGGACTATTGATGATATCAAAGTAAACACGTTGAAAAACGTAAAAAGTTGCCAGAGTAGCAGTTAACGATGTTCACTCGTTGGCTATTCAGACAGGAATGGATAGACTATTGTCGTTTACATGTAGGTTACGGTTTCCATATAAATAAACATTTGATTCCTTTTATTTATTTATTTTTGTAGCTATTGTTTAAACTGTATTCTAAAGAATAACAAACTTTTCATAAAATATCACTATCTATGTATAAAACTATTTTGTTACTTACCTATATATGACACTAATATATTAATCACAAAAGTTTTAAACTATAAATATCCTTAACATCTCACATTTTTTCAAAAAATATCCACAAACTTTAAACATTAATCCTCCACACTATTCCAATATTATCCGATACACACGCACACTATTATTCGAAAACAGGCATTGAGTAATAAATACCACAGTAGATATTGTTTTCGTTTAACAAAATACCGATTTAGTATCTAGAAGACGCTCGAGCTAGTTCTCCTCTTCCGTACTGTACGGCATGTATTATACAAGCTTGTTGATTTACATCTGGTCCACTATTTCGTGCAATATAGTAATGATTCAGAACGTAAGTGATAATAACTCCAGTTACTCTGTACAAACGGTCAGTGATTTGCAACAGACTGTACTCCGTAAGATGTCGCTTCAGACCGTACCATTAAAATTCAAATTTTTACGCACCTTCAATCACATTTTTCTCATTAATTAATCAACATAATGATTTCAAATTTTGACAGTATATTACTAGTGTGCAGCTTCGGAGACGATGCATATTTATAACTACACTGATGAAATATTAACAAAATTTATTTCAAATTTCACAGCACGGAAATTTTTTTTTTCAAAAAATAATATGCATCGTCTTTCACTGTAATGGTTCATATAAATCCTGAAATTTTGAACTTATTATCTCAACTAATAAGGGAGAAAATGTGTTTGAAGGAAAAATCACTTATTTTTCAAATTTAAAGCAAATCTTAAAATAATTTCTATTTCTGTTTATACAATTTTATGTATTGAGTGAATACCTATCAAGTTTCAATCAACGAAAAAAAATACACATTCTACAGGGTCTTTTAGTACATTTCAGCTTTTTTGGCGAGAGCGCACACAGCGCATTGCCTCTTAAGGTTTAACGTTCCGCATCTGTTTGACAACTGTCATAGTAAGTTTTATTTTTAAATTAATTAATCGACGAAGATGTGAAATTTTCTTACCGAATGTTAAAATTAATTTCCGGTACATTTTTCTCGGTTTCACTCATTTTTTTGTTGTGAAAATTTACCGGCAATAATTTTAACGCTAGGGGTATTACAAGTGAATATATATTACATTGACATTTATAGTAAATATACGTGGGTGTTGAAATGAATATTTCGTATTTATGTAGTTTTGTATTTATTAGGAAATAGTTATTTATGATACAAGTGGGTGGAGTGATACTTTTGCGCACGAGTTGCGCAAAAGTACTTCACGCATGAGTACCATACAATATTTTATTTAGGGCCACATTAAAAAATACTTTGTCCATAAAAGTAAGTAATCTTAACAAATAGTTTCCAAAAAAACTTGGGTAGCTACTAAAATACCTATAAAAAAAGGAGGGAGGGAGCTAATGATCTAGCAATTTTAGTTTTGAATCAACTTGAAGCAAAAAGTTTGATTTGTACTGAGTAGCACAATTTTTTGATATTCTAGAATATTATGGAGTGGACTCAGGGGGAAACCTTTTCCCAGGTGTTCCTGGAAGCTGTAGGTCTCCCCAAACCCAAGACTTGGTTCCGGAAGCTGAAGAAGCATTGGAAACAGAAGCTCATGTAGACCTTGAATGTGAGGATAGAGAAAAAAAAGAAAACAAAGAAAGGCGTTTCATGTCATTCAAAATCAGCTAGGAGTAAGTATAGATAAGTTAGTATGGCAAAATGCTTATCTCTCATTTTTTATTTTTTTTAATCTTCATAATTTTATTTTAATGTATATTATTTGAAGTAGGGTTCTTTTTAATATTAAGGAAAAATACATTTATGAAAATAATTGTCAAGTTATTTTAATTTTTCTTTTTATTTTGGCATAATTTTATTATATTGCATTACTTAATATTTTTCTGTTAGAGATTATTAATGAGTAGATAAATTATTACTCTGTACATTTTAGTACTTTTGGATGAACACGTTCAATCTACAAATAATAGGTTGCAAGATATTGCCAAATCCATTATGGCAGTTGTAGATTCTATTAACAATCTTGCAGCTGCAATCCGGGAGAGTAAAATCTAAAAACAAAATGTTATTTTCTTGTTTTGAAATATATAATGTTGTAGCAGATGAATCATCACCACTGTCTGCCCCTACCATACACGCAACCACCCTTACATATTACTATATAGGTACCACTCACTCAGTGTCTCCATCAGATTACGACACCCTCTCGTAGATGGCGTACGTTACGGCATCACCGCCTGACCGTAACATTCGTCTATAGGTAGTACAAAGAAACGCCAGCAAGACGAAGAATCCAGAACCAGTTCCTTCAGGAATAAAATCTGTTTTCAATAATAACATGTGACTTGTGTTTTTACATTTTATAATATATTATACTTGTTACAAGTGGCGCCCAGCGTAGAAGCTAGAAATATTTATTTTTGAAGAAGCTCATTGTGAGTGAACATTAGTTGTTTTTCAATCGGCAGATGGTATCTTTCAACAAACCACACTTGCTTGATAATACATTCGTCAATTGTATGGCTTTGTATCGTCGGTGTTACAATACACAATTACAGAAAGGACTCTAGACGATACATTCGCCAAACACTGTCTTTGTATCGTCGGGGATTTACAATATATAATTGAGGACAGTCGGAGACTATCAATACTTTACCTAGTCTTGGTGTCAGATATCATTCACCTTTCCAAGAAGAAGCAAGCGTATTGCTAATCAAAGCGCCATGGAGATGTTTCCGGAACAATTCCAACAATTGCTGCAGGCAGTGGCGGGTATTCGCACTGAGCCAGAGGCACCGAAAAAGTAGTCTAAGTAAATGTACAGCACGATTTAATGGAGAAAGATGTCACGCAGCCGTAGAAACCTTCTTAAATACCGTAGAAATTTATAAAGACATGGAGCAAATTCCAGATATCGATGCATTAAAGGGTCTACCACTACTATTGACTGAAACAGCCCCCACCTGGTGGCAAGGTATCAAGGATGAAGCCACTGATTGGAGGAAGGCCACTGATTTGATCCGAGCTGCTTTCTCGCCTGCAACACCATCCTATCAAATATACTTAGACATTTTCAGTAAACATAAAAATGGAAATACTCCGATAGACGACTTTATCTGCCAAAAACGAGCACTACTCGCGCAATTACCACCCGGTAGACATGATGAAGCAACACGAGGGTCAAGCACACATTGACACCGCAGCAAAAACGAGCGTGACAGGAGCCCGTCTGTATCAGTTACTACGGAAGAAACATTGCACCTTTGTGAAAAATAACGCAACTGTTACACTGACGGACAACAACGTGAAACAGAAGTCCTTACTACATTCACTACAATCGATTTAGGAGGTCGAACACACACCATTAATTTCGTAATACTTTCAGAAGCAGTCGACAACAGAACTTTACTAGGGACTGACTTTTTGGAAAAAGCGGGAATTGTCTTAAACTTACCACAGAGGTGCTGGTACTATGCAGACCAGCCACGCAAATACTTTGAGATTTTACCTCAATACACTAATCCTATAATGCAGAAAGAAGCACCACTGATAACTCACCAGGATTCAAGCGTAGTCTATAAGCTGCACCCTATAGAATTCGACAAGTCAGCGGACACTGTTCAGCATGCTAAAGCCAACGAGGCTAAAACTCCAATAAATCTGTATGAAACCGAAATCATGCAAGCCACGTCACCATTTTTTGGATGCTTTGCGTCTCCACTGCCAGACGACACGGGAGAGGGAGAGTTCCAGAGAATTAAGAAGGAGAATAACCAAAATATTGCCAATGATTATTCTCCCGAGATGATTTACGACATATTCAAAGCCTACGCATCACGAGCTGTTTAGCATTGACATTAAGTTAAAGCCGAAGGAAGCAACGACGTTACAGGCGTTCGAAAGGGAACAACTGAATAGTTTGTTGGAAGAATTTCAGGACTTGTTTAAAGAATATGGACCACCAACTCCTTACGCGGAGCATAGAATTGACACTGGTAATCATGAACCGATTGCTAGCGCCCCCTATCGTATTGGCTTGACAGAGCAGAACATATTACGCACCAAGCTCGACGAAATGTTGACCAACAACATCATAGAAGAGAGTGATACTCCGTGGACAGCTCCAGTAGTGCTCGTGCCCAAGAGAGATAATGATGTCAGAGTATGTATAGATTATCGTCATCTTAATGCCATTACGGTGGCTTCCAAGTATCCTTTGCCCAGGATAGATGATTTATTACACGCGGCTAAATGTAAACCTTTTATGACCACATTGGATCTAAAATCAGGGTACTGGCAGATCAAGATTCACGAAGAGGACAAGAAGAAGCCTGGATTTATCACCCCATATGGAGTCTACTGTATTAGACGTCTACCTTTTGGTTTAAGTAATGCGCCTGCGACCTTCCAAAGGCTGATGGACCGATTTGGGGTTAGCCTCAGTAAGATTTCCCTTCTTGTATATCTAGATGGCTTAATTATTAGATCTTCCACGTTCAAAGACCATGTACATGATTTAACCCAAGTATTTAAGCAGCTACAACAATATCAACTCCGTATCAACCGAGGCAAATGTAATTTTGCTTGCACCAGTATCAAGTTCTTAGGTCACACGCTGATGCAGGACGGGATTACGACAGATGTTAGCAAAATACAGGCGATCGTCACCCGACCTCGTCCAGAATATTTGAAACAGCTACTTTCATTTGTACAGACCTGTTCTTGGTACCGACGATTTATAGAAAACTTCGCTTCTATAGCTAAACCGTTAACCAACCTGACCAGAAAGAATGTACCTTGGAAATGGGAAACAGAGCAACAAGAAGCTTACGAAACTCTAAAAAAACACTTAACAACCGCACCTACGCTAAGACAAGCGAACGAAATGGAACCGTTTATCATCAAAACCGATGCCAGTGGTTATGCCATCGGTGCAGTCCTTGTGGGGAGGGAGCCGACGAACATCCAATTGAATATAATAATAATAATAATAATAATTTATTCTTAAAAAGTACATAGATAAAATTACATCACAATAAAAAGAGAATAAATTGATACTCAATAAGTGCCAAGCACTTGTTTTGAGAATTATTCGAATACAATAGATAAAATTGATAAAATGGATGAAAACAGATAAATGAATACAATAAAAATGAAAATGGGTGAAAATTCACAAATACAACATAATAATAACACTCAGGAAATTAAGAAAGTATTGATATCAGAAAATATTGGATATGAGGTTTCTTGGTACTTCTAACAGAAACTTTTTAACCAGTCTTTTGAATTTGGGAAGTACTTTAGTGGATTGAATTGTCTCAGGAAGAATATTAAATATTTTTGGGGAAAGGTAAAAAAACGATCGTTGGCTTAAAGCTTTTGTTACTGTCGGGATAATGTGTAATGTTCTATTTCTTGTGTGGTACGTGTGGCTTGTTAATGTATGGGTTTTATTAAAGTACTTTACACTCGAGCATAAGAAGTAAAGTTGTCTCACATCCAAAACATTACATTCCCGGTATAATAGATTTGAGTTGTATAATCTGCTTCTTGAATATATAAGTTTTAGGAATCGCCGTTGAAGGACTTCTACCTGGTTAATTCGTGAATCAGTAGCACTACCCCATGCCACTATTCCATATCTTAAATGGCTTTCAACTAATGAATTATATAATTGTTTGAGAGTTTGGGATGGTAAACATTTTTTTAAATACCTAAATGTATATAAAATACTTTGAAGTTTTTTAACGACATAGTGTATATGGTAGTCCCATCTCAAATGGGAATCAATATAAATACCAAGGTATTTAATCTTTTTCATAGAGTGTATAACGTGGTTTGATTCGGGCAGAATAATTGAATTATATTTCGGTAGTCCAATCACATTACAACTAAAAGGCAGATAATAAGTTTTGTCAAAGTTTAATGTTAATAGCTTAGAATCTAACCATCTTTTTATATTTGAAAAGTCCTTTTCGGCTAAAGTTTTCAGTTTGTCCCAATCAGCTCCTTCATAAAAAATGGCAGTATCATCAGCAAAACCTATGGCAACTCCCTTAGTTTGAACCGAGAAAAGGTCATTGATATATATATATTGAATAGTATTGGACCCAATACAGTTCCCTGCGGGATCCCACATCTAATCCGGTCTCTACCACTTGTTCCTTCAGCCACTTCTACAGTCTGATATCGATCTGATAGATAGCTTTTAAATAAGTGAAGACATATTCCTCTAATTCCAATATCTTCAAGTGATTGCAGAAGTAGCTCATGACTTATAGTGTCAAAGGCCTTAGTAAGGTCAAGAAATATGCATCCAAAGCATTGTATATGCTATGTAATAAAGTAAGTATAGCATCTTCTGTTGATACATTATTTCTGAAGCCAAATTGTTTTATCGTCAATATATTGTATTTCTCCAAATAAGAAGTTAATCTCGTTTTAATTATTTTTTCAAATATTTTGGATACATGAGTTGTTAATGATATAGGACGGTAATTATTCACTGAAGTTTTATCTCCCTTTTTATAGACTGGTGTGACTATCGTTTCTTTTAATATGGACGGAAAAACTCCTTTGCTAAAGCATAGGTTAATAATATAAGTGATGGGTGCAGCTATTGATGCAGATATTGCTTTTAATACTTCTGCAGGAATATTGTCCACCCCTACTGCTTTATGGTTTTTTAGATTTCGTATTGTACTCATAACTTCCTGTTCTGAAGTAAGAAATAGGGCAAAGGTATTTTGAATATTGTTACGAGATGGTGCTTTAGCACATGGTGGTATTTGTTTACTCAAATCTGTACCTACATTTAAAAAATGCTTATTAAATTCCTCGCAGATTTCGTTATTATTTGTTATCACTTCACCAGTTTTACTAATTATCGAATCTATTTTATGTTGCATTTTTCGTTTGCCAGATAGGTTTTTTATGGTATTCCAGAGCTTTTTCGGATTTCCAGAGTATTCATCTATTCTTGTTTTATAATAGTTATATTTAGTTTTTTCCAATAGATTACTTAATTTATTTTTATAAAGGCGATATTTATTTTTTAGTTCAGCATTATTAGGATATTTTATAGTATCTCGAAACAAATTATTCTTAATATTTATTGATTTCAGAAGGGCATATTTTGTGGCCTTTCTATTTACCTTTTTATGTGTAGTAGCAGTGTTTACTAAATTTAATAAAATATGAATCAAAAGACTCATTGCATACTCTGGATTCTCCTGATTAAATATTTCAGTCCAAGTAATGGAGCTTGCTTGCTGTTTTAATTTATTATAGTTTATATATTTTATATTATTCGTATGTTTTTTGTTAGCATGGCTATTTTCTTCAAAAATTATTTGTAATATAATTAAAAAATGATCAGTAACGTTAGTTGTTTGTATGATAGGTATGAAGTTATCAATATTCGAATTGGTTTTTACAAAAATATGGTCCAGGCAAGATTTATAAATAGTTGTCGATTTATTTATCATAGCTGTATAGCCATATTCACTCAAAATATTAGTATAGTCAAGCTTTTCTTGGTTATCGTTCATCAAGTTTATATTAATATCTCCAACATACAAACTACATTGTTCATTACCTCCACAATGATTTTCAAAATAATTTTCTAGACTAGCAATGAAATCATTAACATTGGACCCACACGGCCTATAGCAGGCTGTTACTTGTATACATGTTTTTAAACTGAAATTTATTTTAATTTGTAAAAATTTAAAATCCATAATGTTAACAACTTTGGAATTGTAATTATACTTTGAACTAATATAAACAATAACACCGTCATTTTGATTTATGTTACCTTGGTTGTAGAGAAGGTTGTATCCAGGAATATCAAACAAGTGATCATTTAATAATTTCCAAGTCTCAGTTAAGACAATGCAATCCACCGGAGTATCCAAATTACACAACAATACCTTAAACTCGTCCAAATTTTTGTTTACACTTCGAATATTCATACTAATAATCGTAAAATGAGTGTTTTTCTCATTTACTGCTAAAACTTCCTTAACTTCCTGTACATTATCTAAACAAAAAGTTTCTACTTCATCAACATCAAAATCTCTTATATAATTATCCATAGCTACAAAAATACAATAAAACTTATATTTAAAGGATGATTAGTAAGATGCGAAAATTAAAAAAAAAAACTTGATTATATATTTTATACAACATATTGAATATGCCAGCCGCCTTCTAACGGACGCCGAACGAAACTACTCTACAACGGAGAGAGAGGCCTTAGCTATCGTCTGGGGCGTTTCCAAATTCAGAGGATATATCGAAACGTCTTCAATGATCGTCATTACAGACCACCAACCGCTAAAATGGCTGCTAAGCCTGAAGACGCCAACCGGTCGCTTGGCCCGGTGGGCACTACAATTACAACCCTACAATTTAAAGGTGCAGTATTCACCAGGAAAAACCAACGTGGTAACGGACTTCCTATCAAGGCCACCTTGCCTCAGCCACGGAAACCCACCAGAGCTCTGCATCTGTACCATAGAAATTGATTTGCCTCGTAATAACGAAAGAGACATGAGAGAAAAAAAACTCTCGGATGAATCTTTCGAGCCGATAATAAAATCACTCGAGTCAATCGATGCCGAGGACCACCAGAAATGGTTCAACAGGGGCTACCTCATGAACAGGGGTGTCCTTTATCGATATACGGATGATCAGGAGGATGACGGCGTCCGTATTGTCGTTCCCGATCAAGAAAGGAAAGATATCCTTTACGCCTACCATGACGCTCCCACATCCGGACATTATGGTGACGATGAAACTGTTAACCGAATATCAAAGAGATACTTTTGGATAGGCATGCGGCGGGATGTGGCTCAACACATATCAAAATGCGCACTGTGCCAACGATATAGGACCCAAAATTTGAAACCAGCCGGCGTATTACAAACCCCTGCTAGTAATCAACGCTTTGAAGTATTAGCTATGGATTTATTTGGTCCCCTACCATTAACTCCAGAAGGTATGAGATGGATATTCATAGTTGAAGATGTGGCTAGCCGGTGGGTAGAGCTATTTGCCCTACAAGAGGCCACTGCAGGGAATTGCTCCCAAGTTTTACTGGATGAAGTTCTACTACGATATGGGCTTCCACGCCGAATCATTAGTGACAATGGAACACAGTTTGTATCCGCAGTCATGCAGAAGTTGACCTACTGTCTTGGTATCAAGCAGGCATTCGTGCCAGTATACAACCCGGAAGCCAATCCCGTGGAGCGTAAAAACCGAGACCTCAAAGCTCAGCTTGGTATCTTAGTCGGACAACTTCACCAATAATGGTCCAAACATATGGCCTCAATTCGATTTGGCATGAATAGTGCTCGCTGCGATAGCACCGGTTATACACCCGCTTATTTAACGTTTGGACGAGAACTCAGGACCGTACAAGACGTCACAGATGACCTGAGCGCAATCGTACACAACGAGAATTTTGTTGCGGAAATTACCCCCAAACTACAAAACTTAGCACTGTCCCTTCGCCAAGCTAAACAGCTCACAGAAGAGCGACAAGATAGAAACCAGACATATGTGAATGAAGATAGACACCGTGGGCCCGACTATGCCCCGGGTGACAAAGTTTGGGTCAAAACGCACTTCCTCAGTAATTCGTTAAAGGGCTATTCTACGAAACTTGCGCCCAGACGAGATGGCCCGTATGCCATTCTCCGCAAACATGGACCTACAAGCTATGAAATTGCCGAGTCGCTGAACAACGACGTACCATTGGGTATATACCACACTAGTGACTTGACCCCATACCACGCCTCAGGTGAGTCCGAAGATGACACTAAGCCGATAAGGGAAATTGGAAGGCGAGGACGACCCCGAAAACTAGATCCTGCTTCATCTGCCAATATTCCTGACGCCTCGTCGAGACGACCTCGACGCCAGAGGGGTAGACTGTAGCAGATGAACCATCACCACTGTCTGCCCCTACCATACACGCAACCACCCTTACATATTACTATATAGGTACCACTCACACAGTGTCTCCATCAGATTACGACACCCTCTCGTAGATGGCGTACGTTACGGCATCACCGCCTGACCGAAACCTTCGTCTATAGGTAGTACAAAGAAACGCCAGCAAGACGAAGAATCCAGAACCAGTTCCTTCAGGAATAAAATCTGTTTTCAATAATAACATGTAACTTGTGTTTTTACATATTATAATAAATTATACTTGTTACTTGTTACAATGTCTATTTTTAAAGGAATTTTTTTTATAGTCCATGAGAGAACTACAATAGATCAGTTTGAAATGTATATCAACTTAAAAAAAAGCCTTATTACGAAGGAGATTTTTCAGATCTTTGCCTTGGGTTGAATCAAGAAAAATTTGGACCAACACGAACTGTAGCCCAATGGAAAAGGGTAAATTTGCTTCTTTTCTACTGCTGAAGTTAATATTTATTATTAATTTGTAAATATATTCACTCTCTCTCTCTCTCTCTCTGGGTATCAGTCAATTGAATTTTAATCAAATTTTATACGAAATTGTTTGAGGTGTTCAGTAAGTGGGGAAAAAAAGCCAAAGCAAGACGAATTCACTTTGAGAAAGAACTAACTGGCGGTGGCATTCCTATTGTAGAGATTTTAACCAATCTTGAGAAGAAACTTTTGGAGGTTTTATCAAAAATTTTAATTTTTGGGCATCCACAGGATGTTGAGCTTGGCTTTAGTAGTAAAAAGAAGCTAAAATTAACCTACAAAATAAGAAAATATAGAAGAAAAAATCTTTGGAAAAAAACCCGGAGTATGAAATGATTGTTTGTATTATCTTTACTATATTAAGCAATATTTTTTTAGTACCATCAGAGTTTGGCTTCCCCACTTATTTAATTAAAAGCATAAAGATGCTGAGAAACAGTTTGGATGACATAGAAACCAGCTTTTATTTGTTAAGTAAAGCAATGGAAAGTTTAGTTGAATCAATTTGTTCCAAATAATTTTATTTAACTTTGTAAAAATGTCATTTAGACCAGCTTGGATGTTTTTTTAATGCATGCCAAATTAGTCATAGCAGAATTCGCCCCCTCTACCACTAAATCACATTGTACAGTTACAGTTTTATGATATTGGAAATTAAATAAAAAAGTAGTTCAAATTTATAATTTTTACAGTTTTGTAGAGTACATGGTATCATACCCTGTACATATTTTTACTTGACTAAATGGTAAAAATATATTTAAAAATATTGAAAGTTTTATTGTAAATATTTGTGGTTATGAAAGTAATTTTCAACTACTGCATTTCCTACAATTCGGCCTTCTTGCAAATTGTTTCTTTGTGGATTGTTATTATCTTCCGCATGGTCATCATCATCAAAATTTTCATTTTGGTCATCTAAAACAAATGTAATGCTGTATTATTTGTACTAAATGCTTACAAAAACCAACAATATTTTAACAAAACACCAAGGCACACAATTTTCACCAAAATGTTTAGTAGAATTTACCTTTGTACTTATCAAAATTCTCATTTCTTAAAATACAGAAATTGTGCAAAATTGCACAAGAATAAATAATTTGTGCAGCTCTTCTTGGTGCATAATGTAGAGTACGGTGCTTAAATATGCAGCGAAATCTCTGTTTTAAGACTTCATTAGTTCTTTCCACTACATTTCTTATTCTTCTATGAGCTATGTTAAATTGTGGCTCATTTTCATTTCCAGGATGAGCAATTGGTGTTAGGAGCCATGGTTCTAGTGGATAGCCCGAATCTCGTACAAAAAGTATGGTAGTGTGTCACAAAAGAAGTAATGCTATTTTTGCTTTTAAACATTGTTTAATTAAATTAATAAATAAACGGCATGCTCCAGAGATAATTCATTACATTGAATTTTTTTTAATTCAAAAGGAATGTTCAGAGCAAAAGTTTTATGCTTTTTTTCTTTTGATTTTTTAAACAATGTTCCTCTCATTAAAAAAAAGCAACTTTTGTCTGTCAGCCTTTTTTGGAACACCCTACCCTGTCTTTTTTTATTTCTATCCTAATACTTAGTTACCTACCTTATAAATAAGTTAACTGATTTCTGTTTTGCCAAGGTTGGTTTCTAAATCCCTGCGGATAAATAGACTCTCATCTTCCCATCCTTCCTTAGCGTCTATCATGCTCTCAACCATGTTTCCAACTCCTCGTTTTCTCCTCAGTTTCCCTTCGACTTCAAATCTCTCCTTTGTCCACCTTTTACATTCAAACAGTGTATGTTTTGGATCGTCTCTGTTGCCGCAGTATATGCACAACTCGTTGTTGGCCTTTTTTATTTTGTAAGTGAAGGTTCTGAAGGATCCATGACCAGACAGTGCTTGCGTTATGTAATAATCTATTTTCCTGTGCTTACATCGCAGCCACTTCCGCATGTCTGGTATAATCAGTTTTGTCCAGCTGCTTTTTCCATGCACAGCTAACCACCTTTCTATCCATTTTCCTGATATTTCCTCTGCTATTTGTTTTTTCTCTTGCTCATCCCTTCCCCACAATCGGCTTCTCTCTTCCACTAGCAGGTCTATTGGAGGTACCCCTGTTATCACTTGGATGGCTTCTGCCGATATCGTACGATAACCAGACGGCACGCTGAGAAGCATTATTCGTTGGATCTTTATCATGTCGTTCCTATACTTTGCCGTATGCATCGCCCCTCCCCAGATTGGAGCCCCGTATAGCAGTATTGATTTTACAACTTCCCAAAGTAGTAATCTCTTGGAGTCACTTGGTCCACCGATATTGGGAAGTATTTTCCTAAGAGCTGCTGCCCGTTCTCCTGCCTTCTTCACCGTATGGAAAAGGTGTGGCCAAAAGGTCCTCCTCCAGTCAAGCCATACGCCCAAATACTTCACCTCCCTAGTTGGAGTAATCGTACTGATTCCCATACGGAATATTACTTCCTTGTTTCTTGGTCCATATAAAACTATTGCCAAGGTCTTTCCTGTAGCTATCTCCATACTTTTGGAGGTTAGCCAGTTAGCAATTTCCTCTGGGGCTTCCTCCACTTTAATCTCCAAGTGTCCTTTGTTTAGGGCAGTTGCCACTACAGCCACGTCGTCTGCAAAGCCTACGATTTGGACCCCCTCTGGCAGCTTAAGCCTCATTAAAGGATCGTAGAAAATATTCCACAGTGTGGGACCAAGTACCGAACCCTGTGGTATACCCGCGGTCATTTTATATTGATTTCCACCTCCTAGTTCTATTCTACGGCCACTGAAATACTTCTTCACAATCTCGTTGAGGTGTGTTGGAATACCTTTGGTGGATAGTTCCCGTATTATATGTTCAATGGGGACAGTGTTGAATGCGTTTTTAACGTCCACTGCCACCATAACGCACCATCTCTCTTTTTCGACTCGCATGCTCATGCGTCGAGCTTCTTCCATAACGCGACCAATAGCCATGATGGTAGATCTACCAGTCCTAAAGCCGTACTGGTTATCTGTCAGCCCTCCACTGCCATCTAGCGCCTCTTCTACCCTCTTCCTCAACAAGCTGCTCATACAGCTTCGCGGTGCTATTGATCAGGCACAGTGGTCTATACGACGATGCTTCTTCCGGTGGTTTTCCTACCTTGGGTATTAGTACCAGCTTCATGATTTTCCCACTATCCGGAAAGTCCCTGCGTGTCAGTAAGTCATTCATACACTGACAGACAATATCGGTATAATCGTTAATCAGGTCTTGTATGTATTCGGGGGGAATCCCATCCGGGCCCGGTGTCTTTTTAAGTTTCATTTTCCCTCCCATCTCCAGTATCTCTTCTACGGTGAATGGTTCGACTGGTGACATGTCGTCGTCCTCTCTTGGGTCTTCTATTATCCGCCTGCTAGGGAAGAGAGACCTGGCAATTTCCTCTTTTTTGGACATTGGTAGGTCGTTTGGAAGTCCTACCCCTTCCAGGCTCTTTGTGGCTATCTTGTAGCCTTGTCCCCATATGTCCTCATCCAGCTCATCGCAGAGCTGCTTCCAGAGTACTTTTTTTTCTCTTTTGATTTCCTGTCTTCGGATTTTTCTTGTTTTCCTATATTCTTCCCACAGCCGCTCTTTCTCTGGAATGTCCCTTGCTCTCAAGCTAAGTCTCCTTGCTTTGACACAGCTTCCTCTTAGTCTATCCAACTCTTCAGTCCACCAATACTGTGATGGCCTCTTTTTCCGGATGTTTTCTCTGCTGGCCCTTCCGGCTTCCTCTAATATGTCCTCTAGTTCCGCGTGTCTCATAGGCCCTTCTCCTCTTCGATCCATGCTGGCTTGAACGTGTTCCTTGAATTTTTTACGGTCCATCCTAGTTTCCATCATAAGTCCTCTTTTGTTTACCCTCGGCCCCAGTTCATATGTTATATGTTGATGAAGGGATAACGTTTCTCCATCAATAACTTGCCAATTTCTAATCCTGTTTGATAGATTTCCTGTCGCTAGGGTAATATCTATGTGGGATTTAGATCGTCCACGTATAAAGGTAGGCTTGATTCCGTCATTTATTATGCTCAGATCTAGTTGGGCTACCCACCCAAGTATGTAATCCCCTCTATTATCGCTTGAAGGTGATCCCCACTCTGTCGCTTTGGCGTTGGGGTCTCCGCAGATTACCGACGCTTTTCCTCCATTACGTATCAGCCCCATGACGTCATCGATATAATCAACGAATACGTTCAAGTCCACGTTCGGTGATATATAGCAGCCAACAATAGCTTCGCTGTCCGTTTCTATTTTAACCCATCCCTGACCTCTCTTAACTTTGTGAATCATGATTTTTTTGTTGACAAAGTAAATCCCCACATCCGTATTTTTGTCTGTGACCCACCCGCGAGATTTTGTTCCTCGTATGTTTGGTCCGCTCATTATGATAATGTCCCCACCCACCTCTTCCGCCACCTTATACGCCAAGTCGTGTGCTTGGGAGGACCTGCCCGCATTTACTTGAAGGACTTTCATTATTGGTTCCTTGTTTTACCACCTCCTATCCTCTATCCCTCATTTACCAAGTTTCGGTATATTGGGCATCTCGTAGAGTCTTCCCGGTGGTTTTCCTTACAGCTTCTGCATTTGGGGTAATTCGTACATTCAGCAAGCCTTCTTCCACGTATTTGTCCGTGTCCCTCTCCTTGTTTTCTTGTCCGATAATTACCACTATGTCTCTTTTGTCTGGTATGACATTTCTCCTTTCTTTCACAGTGGTTGTTTTGACGATATCCTCTGGCCAGTCCTCCTTTGCTATTCCGCCAAACTGCTCCTCCCCTACACCTGTGAGAATACATCTACGTATTTCCTCAATTTTTGCCTTCTTGAGTGCCTCAGTCTCCCTCTCGTGTCATCAGGTTCCACCTGTGTTCCCATTTCCCGAGTTACGGGCGTCGCAGCTTCCCTTTGCTGGGCCACCTCTATCTTTTCTTCTTTATATTTTTCAACATTCCTATATAATCTGTTTATCGATTTATATAGTGTTATCGCTCCTTCTTTGATTTCCACCTTTGTATTAATGTTCTTTTTCGTTAGTTCGTACATTGCCTTGGTTTGTTCCATGAGTTCACGAGTCGAATTTCTAATTTCCTCCATTTCTGATTGCTGTCCTCCACTTTCGTCTTCCTTGTCTGGTTTCCAGATTTGATCCCTTTTCCGTTTATCGTATCTTTTCTTTTTCCGGGTTCTTTCGCTGTCTGATGTCACGTCCTCATCGCTGATCACGATTGATCCGGGGCGAGAGCCTCCAGACCTCACGTCCATCCCTGTGATCATTTTGTAGCAATATCGAAAAGAATGTGCAGGTGGAAGTGGTCCAATCAGATCGATATGGATATGGGAAAATATTTGTGTCAGAGTTTTGAAATTTTCCAGAGGAGCATGAACTTTACGAGAAATCTAAGATCGTTGACATTCATTTCAAGCACGAGCGCAATTTCGACAATCTTCGCTCATCGCAGGCAAAACGAATCGGTCGCTAATTAATTTGAGTGAAGCATTGGCACCAGGATGACTCAAGTTATGGAGTTGATTGAAAACGAGATGTCGGAATGAAGGTGTGATAAAAGGTCGTGGTAATCTTCTTGAGTTCTTCGTCTTCTTCTTGAGATTTAAACAGTCAGTTGTAATGAAGTGGAGCAGAAACAGTTCCAATCCTTTTGTTGAGAAGCGTAAACCAACGGTTTGTAATCCTTCCAAAATATGACGAAAATTCTGAATTGCAGCGTATATAGCAAGAAGTTCACAATAGTGAGCAGGCCATGAACTTTTTTTCGAAGACATTTAATTTGAGAAGAATGCAAGTGGTTGCAAAACGTCATCAATGGGCTACTGTAAACATGCTTCAACAAAACTATTGGAAGCATCTGTGAATAAACCAAGTGGCACACCACTACGAGGGTGGACCAGAAGTGAAGCAGAAGAAATGTTTTTGCATTTTCAGAAAGCTTCTTCTAATTCAGGTGCCCAGTCTATAGGTTGAAAACCCTTCAGAAGTAGATTGCTTATTGCGTTATGCAAAGAAGCTTCGTATTCAGAGGCGTAAGGTGTGAACTTGCGATAAGAATTCAGCAGTCTTTAAATTTTAAAATTCGGCATAACACTTTTTAATAAATTACATTTTAATTTTTAAATTATGTTCAGTTGTTTACTTGCTTTTTAGTTAAATTAAATGTTCAAATTGATGATCACCCTTGTCCATACAATAATAAAGATTTTGTTCGAAACGTTCTCGCACATTCCGAAGAATTTCTGGAGTGATTCGATGGCACTCCTCGACAATTCTTCGACGCAAATCTTCTAAAGAGGCTTGTTGTGTTTTATAGATTTTACTTTTTAGGTATCCCCACAAAAAAATCAAGGGGCGACAAATCTGGTGACCGTGGAGGCCATTCAATGCTACCTTTTCTCCCAATCCAGTGCCGTGGAAAATGTTGGTCTAAATTCGGAAGAAAAATCAAAGCATAATGCGGAGGAACACCGTCCTGTTGGAACATTAAATGATTTTCACTATACTGTTGGTAATTTTCAATTATATCGGTCAAGGTAGGGTCAATAGCCTCTTCCAGTAATTGCAAATACATTTCGCCAGTCAAATTACCAGGTACAAAATATGGACCCACCAGTCGGTCACCGAAAATGCCAGCCGATACATTTAATTTTTGCGGTTGCTGTGTATGCACCGCCTATAAAATTCTTGGGTTTGAATTAGACCACTAGCGGCAATTATGACGATTTACAGTACCGTTAATAAAAAAGCTGAATACATCGGAGAAACAGATATTAAAAAGGAACTGTGGCTTATTCGCTGCTCGCTCACTCATTATTTCGCAAAATTGCAAACGGCGGTCATAATAATCCTCATTAAGTTCCTGCACTAAATGTATTTTATACGGATGGAATTTGTTCTTCTTCAAAATGGTTTGAATGCTAGTTCGATCGATCCCAGGCTCAGATGCTAATTGCCTTGTACTTAACGTGGGATCTAGATGAACATGTCTCAAAACTACAACTTCACAAGCTTCTTTAACTACAGGCGGTCTATTTTCTGGATTTTTATTAGCTACATTTTCAGTCACTTGAAATTTTTCCACTGATTCTAGAACATAGTATACTTCCTACTGACATGTTTATCATGATATTTTTCATTAAATAACTGAGCCGTTACATTTGCACAAATAAAGCGGACCCTATCCGCAATGGAATAAACCATAGAATTCAATTTTCAAAAACCTAATTGAGCAAAACTTCGCTTCGATTACAAAAACAATGCAAAGCAAGAAAATCAACATTTAAAGCAATGACGTACTCAACGACTCATGTGTCATTTTGACAAAAATGGAAAAAATTCCAATTTTAAAAACTCTTATTAAAAACTAAACATGTAAAAAATTTAAGGCGATTCGGAGATTGCAAGACTATTCGGAAAAGTGAAATTTCATGTTTTTGGGACTGTAGTGGACAGTAAAGAGGTATTTTTATAGATCTGTTTCAAATAGAGGGAAACTTGCCTGAGTTGTAGATATATTACCTATTAATATTGTTTTTTGTTTGAAGAAAAATGTTCCATTTGAGTGTATGAGGATCAATGGAAGATCATTATAGATAAGATACATAATTTATGTCTAAATCATATCATTTATTAAGAAAAATTAGTATTAAAGTTTGAATTAATGTACCTACTGTAGTTTTCCTTACCTTAATTTGAGTTATATTAATAACAAATTTTTTCAAATTTATGAACCTATGAACCCCTACCCTGGCAAGTTGAGTTTTCATGGAAATTTTATGATTGTTACTGCATAAAGGTGAATGCATTGTTTATAATTATTGAAATAATAAATAATTTTTAGAAATATATCAGGCAAGACAAAATAAAATTAAAAAAAAATAAATTTCACCATACTAATAAATCCATATCAATATATATTTATTTCTTGAGAACTCTCATCCACAGCCCCGGATCTTCAATTTTTTTTAGGCGGGGCAAAAAACTGAAAGATGCCGCTCCATCCACTTATATTTATTTTTACCTTTATCATCTTTAGAAATCAGCTATCAGATGTCCACTAATTTATTGACATTTGGACATAGGCCTTCCGGAAATAATGCATCCCTCGCTGTTCTTCATTATTGCATTTGTGAATTACAATTACAATTTTACTCTTCGAGCTTTTTGTTCAGCAAAAAAATCTATGGTCTTGTCATAATTTAACTCGCTGCAATTCGATTTTCTCGATTAGATTGCATGACTCGATAAGTGTTCCTGACTCATAGAAGATCACAAATAATTTTTGACTGGTTTAAGTTTGCTTAAACTTCGAACACAGCTTGCGGATGTAGTAGAAAACGTAGAGTAAATTCGCAGGGCAATACAAATATTAGGAAAAGCATCCTGCAAATTATGCGCATAAATCTGTTGCAGATGGAAACCGATAGAAGCCTTTTCTATATAACCGAATAAAAGCGGAGCTTGCTCTTTAAAAACGTAGAGTTCCTGGCAGAATTCAACGGCGCTTAAATCTCGCTCGTACTTTCGAGCCAGATCTGCTCCATACTTTTGCAGTTCTTCAATTGACATTTTCAAAACATTAGTAACATTAAGAAAAGCAAAATTCGAATTGAGCATGGTAGCACAATCAAACCTTTTTTTAATTTCTGATATAATTCGATCAAATACCATAATTATTTCTTCAAAAAATAGTTGAACAGGTTGGAGTATTTGTAATTCGTCTTCATACAACTCATTCAACTCATACAACGGAATTCGTTTGTTTTGCAAAATAGGATCAACACCACTTTTTTCAGAAACTTCTCCAGCCTCTTTTATCCAATATTCCATTGGATTTTGTCTCATTTTTTGCATAGTTTTGAGCAGACCATCCATTAGTGCGACGGAACGGGCAAGGATAATATCTTCTTTCTGAATTTCTATATTCACTCGATTGATTTCGCGGAGAATATTCGCCCAAATTGTTAAATAAAGAATAAATTTAAAATTCTTTATAGCAGTTAAGAGATGACCTGCCTCGTACTCAGCTTCTGGAGCATGAGAAGTTTGCTTAACTTCTTCTAAGGCTTTCGCAATTTCTGGCAAATTATTTAAAAGGCATTCACAGCAACATGTTGTAACATGTCTATCGACCTGTTTCGATTTTACAGAATAAATCCTTTTAATTAGCGCTCGTCGTCACTAGCCACATCCAATTATAGTTCTGTGATCCCAAACTCTTCAACCCTGACCGTTAGACAATTGACGTCTGCCAACGGACGCTGCCATTTTTTGCACAACGCCACGTGAAACACCCCTTTCTGTTATCGACCGCCTAAGGAGTCAGATCATCTTTCGCTATCTTTCATATCTTAAGTACCTATCTTATGAATTTTGCTGTGGTAAGCACAGCCCCTAGGCTAGGATATAACCCAAGAATTTAACCCGAGAATATAACCCTAGGCTAGAATATAACGCCGAGGATATAAACCCCTAGAATATAACCCTAGGCTAGGATATAACCCAAGAATATAGCCTAGGATATAAAGCCAAGGATATAAAGCCAAGGATAGAACCCCAAAATACCGCCCTAGAACAGAACACATCAGTTCAGATCAAGACCTGACTTCTTCTCCAGGAAACCACTTCATCTAAGCTAAGTACCTATAAAAGTACAAATTCCTCTATTAAATTCCGTTGTTCATTTCCTGTGGCAGAATAAATTTGTTTTAACTCGTATCGTTCATAATCCTCAACTATAAAAGTTGAGCGAGATATCGCCCGGGGTGATTTTTAGTAACTTTTTTATTATTAACTTATTTAAATTTTGCAAGGCGTTTCTACCTTTTCCGCCTTAGTTTTTTGTAGTTTTTATCGTTAAAAAGGTAGTGGCGCCCTCAACTTTTACAACCCTTCTGTTATCCTTGTGTGACATAAACTTGGGGTCGAATCACCCTTGAGAGGAGTCTCTAGCCGGAGCCCTTCGAGCTGGTGCCCTTTATGGGGTACAGACATTTACCGTTACAAATTGGCGCCCAACTAAAAGCAACATTTACCGTTACAATGTTTCGCCGACCATCTCGTCTGGCTACTTCCTTTAAAATTTGTTTTAACGTATTTTTTCATAATGTCCCACCTAGTAGTGAAGCCAACAAAAAAGCAATATACTTTCTGAATCAGTCCAAATAGGTTAATAGCTTCCTGGCATGATGAGGCAGAATGAACACCTACAAGATTTGAGGAGTGAGCCAAGCACGGTACGAACTCGGCCAGCTCACTCCTTTTTGCAATCCTGGCTTGTACTTCTTTATGGATGCCGGTCATATTGGACCTATTATCATTAGATTGGCCACGACATTGTCCAATATTTAAATCATCAACTGCCAATTTTTCTACAATCTGTTGACAAGTGTCATCTCCTGTCTTTCCAGCATTTTTTATGAAGTCATAAAAACCTTCTTTTATTTCACACACATCGCCACTTCTTTTTACTTATCGAATTACCTGGCTCATTTGTTCTGTCTGGGATATATCTGGAGTCATTCTGTATTGTCTTTGATAAATATGATACTTGTCCCTTTTTTAAGTGTTCTAATTCATGAATCGGATAACTATATTGTCGTGTGGAGAACAATTTTTAAAAAGATTTTTTCTATTTTTTATAAACAATAAGTTTATCCAGCGGGCGAGCAGGCGCGTATTTTGAACTATGCCTACGCGCCTCGCGAATAATAATGTTTGTGCAGCGCATCTCACTCCGCGCTCTCGCCGCGCCCGGTCACGTGGTTTGCTGTACCTCTGGGTATCGGTCGACTTGATATGGTCACAGTAAAACAAGAGTGACATTTCTGTATTATTTATTCTGTGGTCAAAGTTAAGTAAATGATAAGCTGTCCATTCGTCTCTAAAGTGTGAATTTGGGCGCCATCTGAACTTGCCGCCCGGGGCGTGGGCCCCGGCTTGCCCTCCCTAGATGCGGGGCTGCTCATCCACCATATCTTTCGAAACAGATTTTATGTAACACAATACAAATGAGATAATTCATAACACGACAAGGAACACAGAATATAATGAAAACAGTTCTATAAATAATCCCATTCCATTTTATGTATCCTTACCATATATCAAAACAATCAAACCTAAACCATTGTCTAAAGAAGAAATAGTCTGTCAACCTAATGAGTATAACAGAGACCCTAAAAAGAGAGATGCATATATACTGAGAGGTGGCGGTTTATGTTAAATTGCGGTGAAATTTGGGACTTTCAAATACTTGCGTAGCCGAAATACTACTGACCGATAGGTGGCACCATGATAACCTTAAAATAAACAACAAGTGAATAGATTTCAACTTATCTATGTACCTACCTAACCCAACCAAACAAAATTTTACCTTTTTTATGTAAAACAGTGAGAGCATTATACCCATTGTCTTCATGTAATGTAATAGGCGAGAATATAAGAAAGCTGTCTTTGTGACAATAATGAAAATTCAAATACAATAATTATTTCTACATTTACCAAAACTTTCATTAAAATAAATTAGGTATCTATCACTTAATTTAAAAGAAGTAGGTATTCGAAATTCGGATGAATATCTTTTAATATCTCTTTTGTTTGTTAGGTATTATATTATGTTTTTCGTCATTTTTGAAATGAATATTCGATGTTTATACACCGATTTAAATAAGCCTTACTAAAGTATATTTCACAATATTTCGTTGACCGGTATCTGGTCGGATTAATATAAAAGTTCATCTATCACTCATTGTAAAAGTACCTAACAGTAACAGATCCGTAGTCGGTAAAATTTATTTTGTGAAAAAAATCAGTGAATTTCTTAAAAACATATTTAACTTTTATTTATTAATTGGAATTGAATAAATTAAACTGCTGAAACATACAGGGTGGCCCACCATATACGCTTTAGTTTATTTCATCTAGTCGGTAGATATGTTTTATCAAAAAATGAATCAAATAAAAAATATATACGATACTGTGTTATCGGATTAACGTCTACCTGCTGTGGGTTTTTCTCTTGAATCAATCCTATTGGTGTTAAGTTAAACCTTAAACCGAAATATCTTGTAATGGAGTTCATATGGTGTGAAAGTAATTTCGAATTTTAAATGAGATATGAATTAAATTTATTTCTTTTAGTTAATCGTATTTTACATTCCGTTCGATACCTCTATATCTATACCGAAATTATTTTCCACAAATGATGTTAATGCGTAAGTTTTCCATAAAAAAATATTCAAAAGAAACATTCTTTTGTTGGACAAATAGATGAACACATTTATATATAATCTTTATCACAGAGATGAATTCCTAATAGAATCGGTATTAAGAAATTCTTGTATAACAATCGGGTTTTGGGTGAAAGTATTGTTATGGATTTTGTAAAAAAAATTATTAATAACAATTTTTTATTAAATTTCCTTTTATTCTACTAAATTGAACATAAAATAACAATAAAAACAAAAAAATTCAAAGAAAGGTACATTAAACTTTGATTTAACTCAAAAGTGAGCTAACCTAGAAATATTTGAAAATGAAACGTAATGTACATAAGAATCTAAAATAAAGATGTACAACTGTCACTTATTTTGCAAAATTGTCAGTTTGTCAGATTTTTTTCTGCTTTTTTTGCAGCAGCAGCTTTCAACGATCTATATTTGAGATCCTTAAAAATTAAAGTTCTTATCAATAATTCTAATAAAAAAGATCTATGTACTTTACATTCATTTTCGACAAACCAATCAGACAAGTGCTTTCGCAATTTATTGATAATTTGATTTTTCATCTTCTTAGATAATTTCGACTTTCCCATCAATCCCACAAAATATTTTGAAAAAATAATGCATACTTATTTTTGTAAATTATTTTAAAATAGGTTAAGGCACTTTCCAGTGTCAAATTGAAAAGTCTCCCATATTAAAATTCTTTAAAAATATGACATTCATTTTTATCCTGAGCTTGATTCAGATCATCTTCTAAAAATTCTTTGCATAAATTACACTTGAATTTATCTAATACCTTTTTACACAAATATCCTGCAAAATAAACTTCTGAACTATTTTTAAGAGTAAATTCACAATCGCTTTCATATGAAGAACTACAGAGATTTTGGGCTCAAATTCGACAGTCCAGAGTTACCTAAAAATATAATTGTTTCTTGTTGAAATGTGCGGTTTATTGCATTAATAAAAAACAATGATTAATCAATCTTAAGATACATATTTAAAGAACAGAAAACAGTTTGCTGTCATCTTCAGTACAAATAATTTTACCAATACTTAAATCTATATAATGCATAGCTGGTGAAACACTATGTTTGCTAAAGATTAATCAGCTCAATGAAATATTTTATGGTTACTTTCTCAAACAATGGTACTACACAATCTTGCAAAGTGTTTAAAAAAAGCTACAATTTTATAAAAATTCAAAATGACAAATTCTTAGCACAATGTAAGTACCTATCTAAGTAATAAGTCTAATAAATATGTCCACTATTTTACAGGTTGTCCCATTTACAAGAAATAAACAGATTTACAAAACCTAATTGCTTGTAAAGATACACTTTTGCGACTAAAGAACAGGGAAAATAAAATGTGATTGTTGTAATGTGAACTACTATCAGGATTATTCTCATTTGATTAGTTAGGTATAGAAGTTAGCATTATGCAAATGATTCGAAGATTCTTGAATAATTATATTCTTGTTTTACTTCCTTTTCAATTAATAAAATACAAAGAAAAATTAATAACATTTATCATATTTGAAGACACAAAACCTGCCAATTATGGCCACCTTTATATAACGGCCAAAATTCCCTGTTTTTTTTAGTGGCGCGTTGGTCTTTGGCAACTTAAAAGTAATCTGTTTATTCTCTGTACATACTTAATATAACCTGAAGTAATGTTTATTGTTCTTGTAATTTCTATAAATTCAGAAACACTAAATAAATGTAATAGTTTTCCCTTCGAATTGATGAATTGTAGAGCTCATTACTTCATGAATATTTCAATTTTCAAGTAAAAATTTTTCTATTTTTGATTAAGTAAATTACCTGAATTGTGAATCCACTTAATGCATCTTTTTTCATCATGAACAGGAAATGTAAATTTTCTCAATCCAGGGTTATTTCTACTAGATTCTCCACAATGATAATAGGCACATTTGTTACCTGACATCTGTAACACAAAACAATAATTATTAATTATGAATATGTTATACAATAACTAAATATATTACTAAAAAGTAGTGCTAACATTGTTATTAGGATCATAATATGCACATAATTGTATTCAACAAGTTCCTTATTCATCTGTTTGGTGTTCACATTTTTTTTATATATGTATGTATTTATTTTTGGAATTTTCTATTCATATCTTTTATTTTTACTTGTTTTTTGGGATTCTTTGATTTCTTACCTTAATAGGTCTTTCAAGACTAAATAGGTATGTTGAATTATCAAATAAAATAATACCTAACAAATTCCAAAACAGAAATAAAACATTTATTGCTCCACTGGTTTCACAAATTACATTTCTGTTGTGGAATTTGTTATTTTATTTGATAATTGACTTTTCATATAATATATTATAGTCGAGATTATAGTACTTTGGTTTGAGTTTTCATTTTTATATATTTATGTACAATATTGTTCCTGTACATTTCATTTAATATTATTGCCTATGGACTGAACATACAGATGCCGTTAATTATTCACACATAATCTTAAACATAGTGGTAGCATAATTGTGACATATGGTCCTTACTCACAGTGAATATTGTTAGCGACCTTTATACCTTTAAAAGGTTTGTTTGGATACAAAGATAATATATGTAATAAGACTTCATCTTGGAGGATATGGAAGAATTGAACATCTAACTTGTAAGTGGAATTACTAACTTCAGCAGATTTTTTAGTGGTTAAGATTAGAAGACGTAGAAACGAAGAAAAAACTTGAGTTTTATTTCTTTTGAAAATAACATTTTTTTTATATTTGAGCATTCATATGTCGCAATTATGCTACGACTATGTTTAAGATTATGTGTGAGTGATTAACGGCATCTGTATAGGTAAAGATTGAATAAAATCTAAAAGTTATATGAAAAGTCATTCTGACAAGACAAAAACTAGGTTTGTACATTCGCGTTGCTAACCAAAGTCAACGCATGTGATTATTTTAGTTAGATAGACAAGTCTATAATGCATAAATATTATTCATGCTAGGACTAACCACTCATTTCCTAGCATTAGCACAAAGCACAGGAACATTTGTACCCAGTTGAAGATTTTATTATCATGAAATTTCAACAATAATTATGGAAAAATTTCACTTAGTAAGGATTGAAACAATTAATTTGATAGGTAATTAATACGTTGCTTCATATTCCTTTAGAATCCATCACCAGGGTTAATGTTATATGTATTTATCAAATTAAATAATTTATGCAAAATGTAGGCATCTATTATAATTATAAATATATATTATTATTTGTGTATGTATACTTACATTGAATAAACTTAAAACACTGGTTAATGGCACTTAGTGTACTTGAATAAGAATAAATAAGTACAAACTCTCTGGTAAAAACAATATTTTCAACACGATGGTCCTTTTAAAACAACCACTATTTATAATAAGTATGTAGAATAACAGCAAATTTATCCAAAATTCAAGAAAGTTGTGGAATGATCCACGCAATTACGACAAGAAGTACTTTATAAATGCAAGCAAAATGCAATGCTTAAACTTTTTCACCCTTCACCTACTATTTAGTAGTTATTACGGATGACCTTCAAAAACATTCTTGTGTTCTGCAGGTAGATTTATTTGGAAAATAGAATAAGGATACGAAGTCACATCTAGCGTTTAGTAACATAAGCGCCCTCTGAACGTTTAGTCCAGCTTTCACAATACGACATCTATACGTTTTGTCCAAAATTACGAAAAACTGTTAAATTATTAGTCCGTATGGTTGTTGGACTATTTCTTTTTTAGACAATGCCTAAACTAAACCGGAATTTTTAAACAACATAATATAAAAATTGCAAATAAACAACATCTTACAATCCATTCGATTTTTAGTAAAATCAGAGATAAAACACCTAATAATAAATTACCTAACATAGTTTATGAAATTCCTTGCAAAAATTGTGTTAAGAAATACATTGGTCAGTCAAAAAGGTCTCTTACTAATAGAATAACATCCCATGAAAGTGACAGCAAACATCACCTAGAGAAATGTGCACTTGCTGAACACGTATTTTCTGAAGGCCACACAATGAATTAGAACATGCCAAAATTTTAACGACAGAAATTAATTATAAAAACGGATCTGTTTAGAAACAGCTTATAAAGCTCAAGAAGATCGATGCATGAATAAAAAAATTGATCTAAATAATTTAAGTATAATATATGCAATGCATATCTTTTCGATTTAGAAAAACAAAATTTTAAAACTTACAAAAAACGAATTACTATGATTATTTTTTTCACTTGTCAAAATCTGACATTTTGGTGGTTTTAACCAATAGCAATACATTATTCTAGCCAATCATTCCGTATTATACTGATAAAACTGCTTCCTCATCGATAATACCTTGTTTACATTGAAACGTCAAAATTTTACTTTGCATTTGTCATTATTGACAACTAAAAGTGCTTCGAAGTTTATTGAAAAATGAACACAAACCGATTCAGTGCCATCACCCAAGAGAATATTGAACATTTAATACAAAAATAAAGCAAAATCCTCTTAAATTGTTGAAAAAAATAATCTTCCCAAATACAACTCGTTCTTCAAATTTTATCACATAATTTTTTATTTTCATCACTCAAACTTGTTTATTTGAGGCAAAAACATTCAAACAAACCGAATTTAGATAAAATCACTCGTCCGACGGACTCGTGATTTTATCAATCGGTTTGTTTTCATATTTTTGCCAAATAAACAAGTTTTCGTGGAAAAGAAAAAATTATCGATAAAATTTGATGCACTCGTGGTATTACCTTTGAATATTTCACTCATACATGTTGTATCAATGCAACGAATGCTAAATTATTAAATGGAACTTCAGTGGAAATTTCACGTTGCCATGACAACCCAGCGTTAATTCCACGTTGCCATGACAACCATTGTCAGACAATGTTAAAATAATGAACGTGAAACGTCAAGAGTTTCTTAGAGTCATGAATCGATTCGAAGATATAATTGAACGGGAAATTGACAAAAATGTATTACGTTACTGTTTCAATAAATAAATAATTTGTTTTTATTGAGATTTTTAAGTTAGACAAGTGACATTATCTAACTGAATATAGTGGAGATATACAGTAATTTGTATTTTTATTCGAGAAATATTCTCCCTAAATACCGCTTGTGCTTAAAAATGAAAGCATTTTTGTGTTTTCTGGAAAAGCGGTGTTTTGCTTCTGAGAATTTAGGGTTCTCGAAAAGTAGAGGGAAATTGATTAACTTAAATACAAAATCCACGGATCAAAGGGGAACTTACACAGGGGAAAAATGTTGCTATTGTAAGGGTACTAATCATCAGGTTAGTGATTGTAGTTAAATCGTTGTCGGTTGATCAACGACAACAATTTGTAACTACAATACATTATTGCATGATTAGAAAGGTCAATATGGTGGTCAGGGTCATAGCAGCAAAGGAAATGTTGCTGTTGTTAATAGTTCTCACGATATTGTTCAATCTAATATTAGTGGGAACCATAGCTAAATTCCTGCATCTCAGGGTAAGGCAACTGCAGGAGTTATTTATGACCAAACAGTAGAAGAAAATAAAACTTCTTCAAATAATAATTCAATTCAATCGTTGTCTGCAATGGCACAAGGAAGGTCTAACTATGTTATGTTAGCTACAACAAAGGTGTGTATTTTGTGTAGGAACGGAAAATCCGTTATAGTGACGGCTTTATTAGACAGCGATGCACAAAGGACTATGCTTCCATCTTATGGAAAATAAAGGACCACTCAAATGCGGATATTTTGATACCAACTTATTCGTCTTGAAAAATAGAACATTTGATAACATTGCGCCAATGTTGTGACTTTTATAATTAACTCACAATTAATGATATTATTTTTAAAATCGCTTACGGAGATTGTATGAGTAAGTCAGAGAGAAAATACGTAAATAAACATGTATTACAGATTCCACGAAGTAAGGATATCAGCGGTGATAAGAAATGAATAAATAAAACCAGACAGGGTTGAACTGACCTAATTTTATCAATTAATTTTTATATGTTGTTTTTTCTTTGTAGTATTTTGTAGTGTATTTGTTGGCATCGGTAACTCTTTAAAACATTAGGATAGGGATGCGGAAAAGATTTTTTTATATGCTAGATGTTAAATGTCTATTAACTGTTAATACAAAAATGCTTGTGAAATGTGTGTAGGTAATGAACCCGACATAAAGGGTGATACTAAAAGATAATGTATAATTCTTAGAGTATCCCCTTTTACGCGCTTCACCTTCCCCCCACAGGCAGCGCCTCATTACCTTCTATCCGCGAAGTGTAGCTGAAAAAAAAAATTTATTGGCCTGAGCCGGTTTTTGGTTTTTATATTTATTTGGTAGCTAAAGTCGCCTTTTTGCTTTATTAAATTTTTCTGATGGCCGAAGCCGGGTTTTGTTTAATTTTTGTATTTTTTTGATAGCCGAAGCCGATTTTTGTGTTATATATATTTTTTGATGGCGATGAGTGTTTTCCCTTGCGTGACATAATAAGCACTGTTAACTGAAATCTAATTTGCATCATTATTTTTCTTCATGATTAGGTATAGTTCGATCAGCAGCGTCAAGTACAGTATTTAGTAATCTGGTTGATGGATATCTAATATTAGGTTGGTGTCTAGCATATCCTAAATACCAGATCACGCTAGCTACATGTGCACAACATCCAAGTGTTCGAGCTCCAGTTTTGCAAGTACAGTAATAGCCATCAATATGTCGAATCCCTTCGTTAGGTTCGATTTCTTCGTCATAACCTAATCGTGGACGAAATGCTATCCACAATTGATGTTAAGTAGCTTGCCTAAATCTGGAATAAACTCGAGCTCTCAGGAAACCTGGATCTTGCAAAAGAGCTTGAAAAGAAAACTCGTCGACCTGTTCTCTTTGTAAATGATCTTGAATATAATTACGTGCAAGACCTACCTGATATATACCTAGAGTTAAATCTCTTACGTCTTGCAGACACATAATTGGAAATTCGGGTATTTGCAGTTCATTCACATTAATCCATGCAGCGTTGTTCACCCGCTGAAGGTGCAAACGTTCAACTTCCACCCGAGCTTTTACTACATTCTCATATGTTGCTAATTCGTTCATTGCTTGAGCTAATTGTGCAGTTGCACCCTGCATATGTATAGCAGGAAAGTACCGATTAATTATTGCACATCCAATACGAAAAAATGAAGCTAAATTCGGTACATGTTGAATAGGTATTTGTCCCCTAAAAAATTTAAACACTGTTTTTAAATGTCCATTACAGCTTTCAACAATCCATCTCGTTTTTGTTATAAGCCGTGCTCTGTTAGCATCATTCGTTGAAAGCTGCCTATCACCACGGTCTATTGTGGGTGGAATATAACATTCTAAACCTAGATTATTAAGGAAATTTACTGCATCACGATAACCCCTATCAACAATTATAATATCGCCTGGTTGTAATCAAGTATTTAATTGGTCCGCATCTTGTCTTTCTTGATAAGCGAAATTATGCTGCAATATTGAAGCATCGTTTTTTTTTTTTTTTTTTTTTTGAAATGTCGCATCCACCAAGAGGTTATTAGCGACAACACGATAATATAATACTTAGATCCTATATAATAAGTTTATAGATTTTAAATAGTCTATGATTCGTTGATATTGGCAGTCTTTTCCGAGGAGGACATCCAGCTTGTTTAGAAAATTATTTGTTTCTCGTTCGACAGTGTATTTTGGACATACAATAAGAATATGTTTTATGATATCTATTACATTACACGTTGTACACATCGGAGGTTAACTATTTGTGAATCTATAGGAATGGGAGCCGGAGCCGCGTTAATATTACTTGTATTTTCCTATTTTTAGTAGTGGGTTGCCATGGAGATACATTACTCTTTACTTCCCTCAACTTTGATCTTGAAATCGACCACTCTTATTCCCAGGCACTGTACACTTCCGTTTTAACGAATGCTTTTAAATCACTAGCAACGCTTCGACTTTCACATTCCAAATTAATATTAAAGATCGCGTCCCGCGCACTGGCATCTGCTATATCGTTGCCTTCAATTCCAATATGCGATGGTATCCATAAAAACTTAACACTTCTTGAATTCAACTCAGCTTCCAGTAATTCAGCCTTTATTAGTTTTCCAATAGGGTTTTGTTGGTAAATTTGCTGCAAACTTCTTAAAGCACTGAGGGAGTCGCTAAGAATGAGGCTGTTTGAAAGTGTCTGTGAGTTTACGAGTTGGAGAGCTTTGTATAAAGCAAAAAGTTCAGCAGAAAAGATGCTGAGGCTGCAAGGCAGTCTGTATTGGGAAACATTCCCCGAGTTTACAATGGCAGCCCCTACCCCTGTTTCACATTTAGATGCATTAGTGTATATTTTAGTGCAGTCACTGTATTGTTGTTCTAGAATTGAGTTAAGTTTAGCTCTCAATATTACTGAGTTTACTTCGTGTTTGTTGAACATACTTAGTGTTGTATTAACACTAGGTATCTCAATAGTCCAGGGTGGTGGATGATCCAAGTCTACGGGAAATACAGTAGAGAATTCTATGTCCAAATAATTTAGGAATATTCTGATCCTTTCGTAGTAAGGTTTAGCTGTTTGGGGCTTGTTGCTGAAGTGATGTAAATATTTATTGGTGAAGGTGTTGTTATAAAGGGGATTATTTTTATTAGATGCAATTGAGGTAGCATGTGATAACGTTAGATACATCCTTCGATGATATAGAGGGGGTTCACCCGTTTCACTGTAAATACTGTCGACAGGAGTTGTTCTTAAAGCTCCAAGAGCAATTCTAAGTCCATGGTTATGAACAGTATCGAGTAATTTTAATGTGGTTTTAGATGCGGAGGCGTAAGCAATTGATCCATAGTCTATTTTAGATCTTATTAAGCTTTTGTAAATATTTAGCAGCATAGTATAGCCAGATCCCCAATTTTTTTTTACTTAATGTCTTCATTATGTTTAGCCTTTTATGACATGATAATATGGTTTGCTTTATATGTTCTTTCCAAGAAAGTTTTTGGTCCAACCACATTCCGAGAAATTTAACTACTGGCTTGAACGAGATAACTTCATCATATAAAATAAGTTTTGGATAAGATTCTGGAATCCTTTTAGTAAATAGTATTCCTTTTGTTTTTGAAACTGAGAATTTGAAGCCAGTGAGCAGAGACAACTGTTCTAATTGTGTGAGAAAGGATTGAAATATATTTGTCATTAGATTGGTATCTTTGCCTTTACAATAAACTACCAGGTCATCTACGTATAAGCGAGCCTTTAGAGGCTTTGGTATATCTTTGACAATCTTATTTATAGCTATTAGAAACAGTGTTGGGCTAAAGACTGAGCCTTGAGGAGTTCCGTTTTCTTCAGTTTGACTTTCGGAATATGAATTATGGACTCTCACTTGGAATGATCTATCTTTAAGGAAATTACTGATAAATCTGAGGCAACTGCCGCGAATATTCCATGAATGGAGTTCTTTTATTATGTTAAATCGCCAGAATGTGTTGAATGCTTTTTTCAAATGAAAGAATATAGATATACATGATATACATTGATTAGTCGACAGTGCTTCATGAATATCGCTTTCCAGTTCAAGAGTATTATCGATGCCGGAACGATTTTGTCTAATGCCATTTTGTTCGGTTATTAAACGTTTTGATGTTTCCAGGGTCCACATCAGTCTGTAATTAACCATTTTCTCCATCAGCTTGCACATTGAACACGTTTAACTTATGGGTCGATACGAGTCAGGTTCAAGGCTTGGCTTTTGGGGTTTCAGGAAAGGTAGAATGTACGCTGTTGACCAGATTGAAGGAAATTGATTATGTTTCCAGGCGAAGTTGAATAATTGGAGAAGGAATGTTTTCGCAGATTCTGGAAGGTGTTTTAAGAATGCGACTGGGTTATTATTAGGTCCAGGACTAGTATCTTTCATGCTATAAAGTGCGTTGTCAAGTTCCTTTATAGAGAAGGGTAGATTCAATAGAGAGTTTTCATTTTCGTCTTGAAATAGAACTGAATTTTCCACTATTAATCTGTTTTCGAGGAAGGTATTGTTGTAATTGGAGTTTGAAGACATACTTTTGAAGTGATTGGCTAAAATGTGAGCCATTAGCTGCGGAGAGGTTGTGACTGCATTATTGATCTCTAGTCGAGATAATCTTGGCGTGTACTTTAATCCTGAAACTTTTCTTATTCGTTTCCATACTTCACTGATGGGAGATGCGCTGTTTATTTCGGAAACATATTTTAACCATGATGTTTTCTTAGCTGTTTTGATGATAAGCTGTGCCTTCGCCTTCTGCCTTTTAAAATCTATTTTGTTTTCGACGGTTTTTTGCCTCTTGTACTTATTAAGTGATGTTTTGGCGGTACGGATTGCCGTATGGCATTCTGTATTCCACCATGGTACGGGGGTGCGTTTTTTGTTTGTCCTCTTGGTTTTTCCTATAAAGATTTCTGCACTTCTTAGAATAACAGTGTTAAAATTATTTAAAGATTCATCAACGTCGTCAGTCATTGTACATTTTAGCATTTCGTGGTTAATGTAGGATTCAAATTCTGTCCAGCTTGCAGATCCTGTTTTCCATTTTGGAATTAAAGATTCGGGAGTCAGAGATGCTGAGTTCTTAATAAGAATGGGAAGGTGATCACTTCCACATGTGTACTGAAGGGACTCCCAAAAAAGGCGGGGAGTTAGTTGGGGGTCACACAAACTTAAATCAATTACTGATGAGTTCCCAGTGTTGACATTAAATCTTGTTGGAGAGCCATCGTTAAGAAAGTTGAGCTGAAGGTCCGATATAATTCTTTCTACAATATTCCCTCTAGCATCAGTATGAAACGAGCCCCAGATAATGTTGTGACTATTAAAATCTCCCACTATAATTCGAGAGGCCGGTATCTGAGTAAACAAGTCTTTTAGTTCGTTATAAGTTGTAGGAGAGCTTGACGGTAGATAGAGATTACAAACATAATATACATTGTCTGACTTAACTTTGACAAGTATGGCTTCCAAGTTAGTTGTTACGGGAAATAAACTTGCTTCTAATGTATTCCTAACTAATGTTGCTACACCACCACTCGATATACTGTTAGTTGCCACTCTATCTTTTCGAAAGCATTTAAATGATATAGAGTTGTATATTTTTTGAGGGTTTAAATTGGTTTCTTGCAGACATATTATGTCCGGAGACTGTTCAGCAATAAGAAGTTGAAGCATAGCTAGGCGATGGAAAAATCCATCAATATTCCACTGTAGTATTGATGTGAATTTTATAAGCAAAAAATGTGTATGTATTTTAGTTCTGGCTTAACTGAGAGGCGTCGCTTTCGTAATCTGAAAAATTATTACCAATCTGAGCTAAAATTTTCTCTTTAAGTGAAGTTAGTTTGCGCTTCGTTGATTTGTCTTTTACGTGGGGATAAATTAGACTTAGCATACTAGTCAGTGCTAAAATATCGGTGGTGTACTCTTTTATAGTACTAATGGGATCTGAAGATCCGCTAATACTGCTTAGCAAAAGAATTAGTTGATCGAAATTGAGCACAAATGGAGGAGACTGATTTTCGATAAATGTTTTGACCGGTTTAAGCGATTGCATTAAGTGTAAATTGCTATCTTCATTTTTTGAGTTGAGCTTTGGCTTCTTTGTTCTTGACATATCTTTTGGTACAGGAAAATCGTGGCACTCTATGATAGGTGGACTCGCTTCAGGTGTAATGATTTCGTCGAAATTTCTTTTTGGTTGGCTTGTATCGACAGTTGCTTGGGAAGTTTCCATAGTTGTACATGTTTGTGGGTTGTCAGAGATAGTTTTTGTATCTGTTGGTTGCGTTGCTGTATTTGTTCGAGAAGGTACTGATGGGGTTTCATTTGATATATGTGGAAGTACTGTAGGTTTTACTATAAGTTCAGAACATTGGGATGCTATGTGGCCTAGTTTTTTGCAATTGTAGCAAACCATATTATCTTGAGAAATGAATATTCTGTAGGAAGTGTTGTCGAAGTCAAGTATAAATGAGTCTGGAAGTTGTAGGTTGTGTGGACTGACGAATACTTGTCTTCTAAAACTCAATATGTGAGTATATTCCTGTAGGGATGCACCAATTCTCAAGAATGTCATGGGTGAAACAGGGGCTAAGCCAATCTTTTGTATTTCATTAATTAGAATATTATGAGGTATAGATGGGCAAACATTTGAGAGAACGATTCTTTCTGCTGGTGATATTAGTTTTCTAGCGCTGACTACAATTCCATCAACTTCTATTTGTCCGTAGTCATTCATGAAAGTTTCTACTAGTTGTTTATTGGATAGATACATGCATATTCGGTTGTTTGATAACCGAGATGCGAAGATTATATTTTTTGGCTGAATTATACTACCAAGAGGAATAAGATAATCTTGGAGACGAGTGTTTTCTAATGCACTAAAGACGATTGCTTGTTCCTTTGAAGGAAACATAGGGCATGAAACTGCTGACGAATAGGTTCGGGGAGCGTCTGATCTAGACTGAGATTGTTGAAGAGTCGGAACATTTTGGTTGGGGCTCATGATGAAGTGTCCGAAAAATAGTACGGCCCTGTCACCTGGTAAAACAGGTGTATGGGCCTGCGATAGTAATTATCCGGCTAATGAGACCGGTTTCTTATTGCTAACGATATCAAAAATGAATAAAAATGAATTGTTTAATACACAGTTATCGTCCACTTTGTTGTTAATAATCTAATTTTTGGAGATATGAGTAACTGCACTTACTGTTGTAAAGGTGTCCTTACACTGAATTCACAAATTATATTTTGTTAACACTTTGTAATTTTGGAAATACTCGGACCCACGTTAAATACGTATTCTCTGTATTCGGTCAGGGCCGAACTCCATTGAAGCATCGTTATTCCGCGAATCTGAAAAATAAAGTCCGTGGACATCCAAAATATATCCATCTGGTGATTGGAAATTAGATGATTTTGGTATTTTTGAGCAAGTACCATCGATATAGATGATAGCTTTTTTGTTATCGGGATTATACAACTCATTGGCAAAATCCGTTACATGAGTATTAACAAAATCTTGATGAGCTATTGATCTAGGACCTAGATTTTAGGAAACGAATCTTTGAGATAAACAATCTAACAGCTTTTATTGCTAGGCTAATAGTTGATCGGCATTTATACGAAATTAAGACTTTTAACAGATTATCAGGTGAATCATACTTTAGTTTTATTAAAAATGTAATAAGATCCCTTTTATTATTGACTTTAGTTTTTTCATATACAACAATGTCACTGCAATACGTAAACATGTCCACAAAATTATTTTTACTTAAGTTTGTCATAAGTTTAAAGTCCTCATCATCAAAATTGTCTACAGAGCCAATTTGATTTTTTATAGCGTCAAAGGAAGCATTTCTTAATGCTCGGAACCATTGTGATATCTCGTTAGGAGATATGACTACGTTGCGAGGATTTGCACGCAGCGCTCCGATTAAATCTGACGACAACCACCCTTCATCATTAAAATGATCAATACAGCAAAAAGAACCTTTTCGGACGTATATTTCTTTTTTAAAATATATATCTATCCTGGCTTCAAAAGAAATTGTCTGGAGATTTCTATTACCATCGCAAACAAAACACATATTGCGTCTTTGCAGTACACAATTAAACACACAAGAAGTCTCATCATTTCCTACATTATCCATTTCAATGTCGGCCATAACCTGTCTATAACAATTAATATGAATAACCTCACCATTTTCCATATTTCTTTACTGCAAATTATTATTCCCTCTGCGATGGCGGGCGGCGTTCTGAAATCCCTCTGGAAGATCGTTTAATTCCTCACAACGCCGAAATCCTCTAGGACAAACTCGAAAATTGTAGTTAAAACTTGCTATATTATAGTCTACAATTAGATGGACACGCCCTTTTCTTTCATACTCCTATCACCTGTCGGGGACCGGTCAGCTGGACCACGAGTCGAACTGACCGACTCCCCACCTGTCAGGTATAAATATTTGTTCTTTAACGACTTTTATACAGAATGCAAATTACTTCTACGAATTGTTTACGAAATACGTGTCGGTCAGTTATTAAATCTATTATAATATAGAAAACGTTATAATAAACTGCTATTACAAAATGACCAACTTATGTAAAGATGTTAGATTGTCAATTGAGAGATGTACCTTTTTTACATAATTTCATTGCAATCTATCATATCTTTATACAACTGAAAAATATAATCCTATTATTTTGTTTCGACGAAACGGGTATTCATCGTATGTACAACTATATTCACAAGTCCGACTCTGTTTCACCGCAGCAGGTGGTGTCCTATTGAATGGTTATATTTTGTAATCGAATCGAAAATTTCTGACAAACGAACTGATTTTGTGGGTTTATTAATTAAATTACAACATTGGCGCAATGTTATCAAATGTTCTATTTTTCAAGACGAATAAGTTGGTATCAAAATATCCGCATTTGAGTCGTCATTTATTTTCCATAAGATGGAAGCATAGTCTTTTAGCAAAAAGGTTATTCTATACAACTTATAGACGCACTATTCAAATTTCGGGAATATCAGGTAAAGGGGCGGTGTGTAATGAAATGATTGACATTACACTATCTTTAAGACATTGTAAGGATGTCAACAATCAGGAACTTAGTACATCTTGTTTCAGTAATGGATAATTTTGTATCGAAACTGCCCCAAGTAGAAATAGATGTCAATAAAATTCGGATTCCTTCAGATGTTCATTTGGCTGATCCTTTATTTCACAAACAAAAGTCAGTTGACATACTTCTCGGTGCCGATATTTATTACGACGTAATCACACCAGAGATAATAAAATTAGGTAGGGGTTTACCGGTGTTATTGCGGGAAATATATCTGACCCACATAGCAAAATTACATGCCATGTATATACAGCCGTACATATTTTGATGGATATGTATATGCAGTCATGGACGTACGATATGCTATGTATATGAAAATTTAATACCCAGTATATTTTTTGTATATGCAAATGGCAGTCCACTTTTATATGATTGGTACGTACATACAATCTACTTATGTATATGCTATGTATATTCACTGAATGTACTTGGTTATGAGGATATACTATGCATATATTATGTATATGAAATAAATATTTAAATAGTTATTTTATGTATATACATGTAATATTCAATGCATTAGAGTAAATTCTTGGATATGTGTATATACTATGGATATAATAATAATAATCTTTATTCAGCTCAAGTTATACACATATATACAATACATACAGCTCTTGTTGTACAATATTATTTATGGAAGAATAATGTAATACGTATACGACCTGGTAGCCTATTTATGACCTCTCGGTTGCGCATAGGCTGCTGAATTACTTATTTTTACTAAAAATGATTTAATTATATAATGTATTAAATTGATTCTCCAAAATACACAAAATAATATTTTACTTAATTTATAAACAATAGTAGGATAACAATTACATACACATACACACACATATACACCCATATATATATATATATATATATATATATATACATGCACACATATAGATATATACACATAGTATAAGAAAACCATTGAATGAACTTCTAAATTTCATAGTTTTATCACATTTTACCAAAAGCTTTCCACACCCTATTCAATCAACGCTCTCAACGTTTTCCTGACACCATTTACAATATATTTTTTCATTAATATTTTAATTAATTGAGGTGAGTTTACGGAATACAAATAAATCCTATACATTTCCGGAAGGTGATTAAATATTTTTCCACTTAGATACAAATAATATCTTTGTGGTACTGATTTACTCACAAGATGTTTGTAAGTGTACATTAAAATTGCATAAACATACAACGTAATACGTATATAAAATAAATATGCGTTGAATGCCAAATATACATCAAAGTAACTATTGAAATATTTACTTCCTATATGCATTATATGTTACCTTAAAAATTGAGCTCAAGCCCGAATAAGAATAAAGTCATAAAAATTTAATTAATTAAAAAAAAAGTGCAAGATTGTGAATAAATTTGTCTACTTGGTTACATAAGTTTCGGTTGCTCCGGTGACAACCTTAGGCCTTCGACGTCGCTCAGAACGGAGGTAGGGGTGGATCCCTCTTATTGATCTTCCGGACAAAATAGTAGACAACTTGTGTGGGCGCCAACTGAGTTTTCCACTTTGGCCTAGCACGACGAATTTCCCCCGATAACCCAGTAAAACAAGGGATGAAAATAAAAGGCAAACCTCAGCTTATGTTCCTTATAATAACTAAAATAAAATACCTAATATCCTTAAGGGATATTTTACAATTATAAGCTAATGTGAACCCTAGTAAATGCCCCCCCCCCCCCACTTAAAGAAAATAGTGAGAAAAAAACTCAAATGATTAACAATTAAATTTCCAACATATCCCAGTTAATTGACCTTACGTAGTGGGAAATTAATATGGCTGTTCGAGTGTACCAATACAGATTAAATACAAACTTTCAATTATATGTTACCTGAAAAGTAGTGTAAAGTTTATAAAAAAAAAAAATTCCATATAAGGCGACACCGTAGTCAAGGCGTTGGTACCAAGGCAGAGACGCATGCGCAAGTGGATAAAATTATGAAAATTAGATTGTGAAAATTTACCGCAAAATATTAATTTCCACCATTACAATTGCATAATAAAATAAATCAGTAGAAACTACCTAGCTAATGTATATACATATTGGCGTAAAGCCTAAAGTAAAAATAAGTAAATAAACCAGAAAAACCCCCGATACCAGGTTACCCTCAATGTGGTCTTCTTCAAGAAGTTGTTGAAAAGTAGCAGCAAACTGCAGAAGACATCACCATCGATCTACCAGGTAAACTCCAAACATCCCGAAGTGTGTATCTGGCCCCACAGGTGAAGTGTGTATAATCTGGCCCCACAGGTGAAGTGTGTATCTTGAGGGTGGTAAGTATACCCTGGCCCCACCGGTGAACCCTTAAAAATTAAAACAGGTATCAGCTAAAAACTGAGCCTATACAGGAACCAATCAAACACCTCGACAAGTTAAGCTTGTCTCGGCCTATGCCAGAAGTAACGTACAATTCAAAATCAACCCCAAATTAACTTAATCAAGCCCACAAAGTAGTCATAAGGTCTACTTACAATCAACAGTGTCAGTAACAGTATACTACACTGAATTTAAACCAAATAATAAGAATGCGATAAGCATCTAAAATAAACTGTTTTTGGTCGTAACCAGGGTAAGTTTGAAGAACCACCCATGAATTATAGTATTCGTTAGACTAAAACGGGCAAAGAAAACAAAATATACACAGGGTAACAGAATAGACTGTCTTAATCAAAAATTTACAATCAACAGGTAGTATTTTACCACCAACTGTTTTAACTACAAAAACTACAAATCTATGAGACATACCTTTCCCAAAAAGGGTCCAATACTCAAAATGTTCCTTACTGGATGGCTACCAACAAATAACGAACCAACAACAGGTGGCACACCTCCAATTTCAAAACTTCAACGTTGGCGATTTCCTTTAAATAGTGATAAATACATGGTGATGCGAAAACAGTAAGTAGAGAAAATACTTACAATCGTCTTAGTGCAATATATCCCCTATAAGGGTTTGTGAAAACGGCTTCCAGAGCAGGACGGAATTCTTCAACAATACGAACTCCCGTAGAACCAAAATACTAGCCGTATATTCCACAACTCATTCAGAACGAGAACCTATAAATCCCAGCAGGAGATGACTACCCAGTCAAAAATAAAATTTAGATTCAAGTTCCATGCACTTTTGGAAACCAACTATCAAGTAGGAGCACACACCGGAAAGAAGGGTGACTGACACTTCCTCAACGTCAATACAGAATACTACCATAAAGAAACCTACCCGAAACATACATCCGAACTACACTGCTCACTACACCGAGCGTGTTCCGCGCAGATCAAGTCATGAAGTGCTACGCTTCCCTCCATGTAAGTCAATATGCATTCGCGAGTAAAACAGCCTACACTCCTGAGTAGCATCGAATAAACGCTCTAACAATTCCGTAAAACGGAGCGACAACATTTGTCTTTGGACTCATAACGTCACAGAGCAAACGCTCTATCTCTGCCGACAACATCGGCGCGACAAACTAAGTTGTCTGTGGACTCTTAAAGTCACAGAGCATTGCTCTATCTATGCTAACATCGGCGCGACAAACTAAGTTGTCTGTGGACTCTTAAAGTCACAGAGCATTGCTCTATCTATGCTAACATCGGCGCGACAAACTAAGTTGTCTGTGGACTCTTAAAGTCACAGAGCAAACGCTCTACCTATACCGACAACATCAGCGCGACAAACTTAGTTGTCTGTGGACTCGTAAAGTCACAGAGCAACGCCTAACATCAAGTACGACTACACTCAGCGGCATGACGAACGAACGCTTTTATCCAAGACACGACTGTCAACGCCAATTGTAATTGTCATCCAACAAATAATCCCTTGTAAACATTGGAAGGAAAAATAAAGTATATATATTATAAATTATTCAAATAAATTTGAGCAATAGATAGTACCACAATACCCTCCTGTCAAAGTAAACAAAGCAAAATCAAACACTCGGATTTAACATACAAAATATGGCGATAAACAGCTAATATATTTTAAGTAGATGTTCAAAATATATTCAAATGCCAACCTACACCGAAGATTTCTAAATAGTATGTCTTTACTCAAGCCAAAATATGGTAGATAAATGAAGAAAATATACCCTTAACTCAAAAGTAAAGTGTGTCTATATAGATCAGTAAGTTTTATCAAACCTAATTACTACTTTAAATGTTTTAGACTTCAAGTCAAGGAGTCAGTAATAATTTATGACTGAACCCTAATAAACTTTAGCGTTTATCAAGCTGAAGCGGACAAAGTATTTGGACTACTGTGGCTACACCCCAAAGGTGATATAATCAAAGCCGGAAACAAAATCAGTAGTCCCACGGTAACTAAAAACTAAAGTAAAATCCACAAGAGAGAAAACCCCTTACTACCCTTAATTATGAATTATAATATAACAAACAAAAAGAAACAACTAACATGAATATATCTATACGGACATTTACCAAGTAGGCGCTAGTTTTATTATTTACCTTACCTAGCGACAAAATATAAAATTGTTGTCAAGATGTGAAGACAGGTATGGTTACAGCCTGCACCACTTCACCGGAAGGACGATGGCAGAGTAGTCCCTAAAACTCTGGGCTGACAGAAATTATTTAACTACTGAAGTACTTTCGTAGTGATCAAATGATATTAGAAATATAGAGACAATATCGGTCAGGTAATTACTATATACAGATACCTAATATATACAATAGACGTAGTGACAAATTCAACCGTTACAGATTCCCCCCTTACTTCAAGAGAATTCACTCAGGTGAATTCTCACCAGCGCTAGCTGGCTTTAAGTCCTTGATATTCCAGGTACCACGGTCGTTACCCTTGTCATCCATCAGTACATATGTCCATGGTGAAACTTTTTTTTTAACTAAGTAAGGACCTACCCAACGGGGTGCCAATTTCTTGGTATAAAACTGCGCCGCGTCAGACAAAACAAAATTCTTACGCCAAACAAGTTGGTGAGGAAGCAACTCCTCTCGTCGCCGCCGGAGATTATACGTTCTCTCATTTTTCTGCGAAGCCTTGTCCAAGCGAGCCCTAACTTCCTTAAACAACGCGTCAAACGCTTCACTCTTCCCTGCATCGTCAACAGCAGAACTCCTATCCGAAACGCAATCCCTAATCCTATCCTTTAAAGCAAATTCATCACCTTTCAGAACCATATTCCTACCAAAATTGAGATAATAGGGAGTCTGTTTAGTGGACTCATTAAAAGCTGTTCGTAACGCACAAGTAACTTTAGCCAGATGAACGTCCCATTTCCGATGATTATCCGAAACATACATGGCTAACATAGTCTTCAAAGTTCTATTATACCTTTCCGTGGGATTCGCCTGAGGATGGTGATGGGCGTTGAAACGTACCGATACTCCATACTCCTTCATCAAAGCCGAGAACACTCTCGAAGTAAATTGAGGACCATTGTCGCAAATCAACAAACGTGGCACGCCAAACAACAAGAATACGCCCTCCTCGATTCTTTTCCCTACTAATTGTGTGGTAGAAGACCTCAAAGGAAAAGTAAGAGTAAATTTAGTGAACAAATCAACCACAACCAAAATGAACTTATGTCCAGCCATAGAACGAGGTAATGGTCCTATCAAGTCAGTAGAAATAATCTCCCATGGTCGAGTAGCTCTGGGCTGAGGTGTCATCTGCCCCTTCGGTCCACTTTGATCAACCTTGTGCGCCGCGCGCACCACACAATTCCTAACAAAAGAAGCTACATCCGACCTAAGCTTAGGCCAATAAAACCTAGCACTGATACGTTTGAAGGTTTTTAGTACACCCATGTGTCCTGCTAAAGGCGGATCGTGCAGTTGTTGCATAACTCTCCATCTATCAGCCTTCGGAACAACCTCCTTCCAATCATCGGCAGCATCGCCTAAGGATCCAGAATTTGTGCGAACGTGCTTATACAACTTTCCCTCGAGAACTCGCCACTGTGAATACTTGATCGGATACTTAGTGACTTTCTGAATCATTCCGACATACCAACGATCCTTAACGACTGAAACCTCACTGATCTGAACCTCCGGTATAGCCCTAGACAAAGTGTCAGGTACGACGTGCTCTTTGCCCTTGCGGTGTATGATCTTAAAGTTGTATTGCTGTAATCTTACGCTCCACCTCGCTAGACGACCTGCAGGATCCTTCAGATTCTGCAACCACACCAGAGAATAGTGGTCTGTGATAACCGAAAAAGGGACTCCTTCTAGGTACGGTCGTAACTTCTCCACTGCCCATAACACAGCCAGACATTCCCGTTCAGTAGTGGAATAGACTCTCTCCTGCTTACTCAATGACCTACTCAAATAACAAACAACGCGGTCTCCTTCAGGATGAGGTTGGACGAGAACAGCCCCAAGTCCATACCCACTAGCATCACAATGAACTTCAAACGGAAGATTGTAATCCGGACAGCTTAACACAGGAGCCTTTACCAAACATTCCTTAATCTTACTAAAAGAGGCTTCACACTCTGGTGTCCAGACGAACTTCCTACCCTTACGCAACAAAGCTGTGATCGGAGAAATCAAAGTAGAGAAATCAGGAATAAACCTGCGATACCACGAGAAAGTGCCAATTACACAACGCACATCCTTCACACATTTCGGAGGCGGTAACATCAACATAGCCTTGACCTTATCAGGATCCACATGAAGTCCAGTACTATCTACAACATAACCCAAGTACTTCAACTGAGGTCGACAGAAAAAACACTTATCCCAGCTGACGGTCAAACTGGCTTTACCAATCCGCCTAAAAACTTCCTCCAAAACGGCAAGGTGTTCTTCAAAGGTTTGAGTAACAATAACCACATCATCGATAGGTAAAAACGTTGGGTTCCAAGTCGGGTCCAAGAACTTGATCGATAAGTCGTTGCCAAGTAGCTGGAGCATCATGGAGACCAAAAGGCATCCGTTTAAATTGAAATAGACCACGTCCCGGAACAGTAAAAGCGGTATAAGGCCTTGAAGACTCCGCCACCCTCACCTGCCAATAAGCAGACTTAATATCCAGGGTAGAAATATAATGAGCATTCCGGAGCTTGTCCAAAGTGTTAGAAATGTAGGGGAGAGGATAACTATCCCGTTCAGTGACAGCGTTTAATTTGCGATAATCCACGCAGAAGCGGAAAGTACCGTCCTTCTTTTTAACTAGTAAAATGGGAGAACTCCACGGACTGTTCGACCTCTCAACTACACCAAGACGAAGCATTTCCTCTAACTCCTTATCAATATGCCCTTGCATCACTGGGGAAACTGGTTAATATCGTTGTTTAATGGGCGGGGAATGACAAACTATAGTATGTTCCGCAACATTCGTACAACCAAGACTAGTTCCCAATATAACCTTATTATGCTCAATCACTGCATCCAAACGAGACTTCTGTAAGTCGCTTAGCAAAAATCTACTACGAAGATGATCTACAGTTGCAATCCCAACAGGTGACTCTGAAAAATGCCATTCATTGTGTCTCAAGTCTGGAACAACTCCCATGATTTTCCAAAAGTCTGCTCCCAAGATGAGCGTATGAGGGACGTCCAATACCACCAAGACAGAGATGATCTTCAATTGATCGCGGAGAGAAAATGGAACTAAACACTCACCAATAGACTCACACATCTGTCCATTCGCAACTCTGCAACTAGTTCTCTTAGTGGTGTCCACCTCTAAGCCTAAAGTCTGCAACAGTTTCCAACCAGTACTACCCAAAATCGTTCTCGTAGCTCCCGAATCCAAAAGTCCTAATACCTCAGACCCCAAAACATTCACCTTAAGATACGGCCTCTCATCGTTCACAGCATGATCTAAAATAAAATCAAGAATAGGTTGAACTTCGGTCGAACGTCTTACAGCGCTACCTCTTCGACCAGTTAAGAGCGCCTGTTCTCGTTTCCCTGGCTACACTTGGGACAGGTCCTCACAGTAAAACCTTCTCGCTGACACTTAAAACATTTCAATTGCTTGGGAAGAACACATCCAATGGCTCGATGGCCAGGCTTCTTACAACGAAAGCAAATAACTGAAGACTTTTTATCGCCCGACAAATTCTCTACATCCAAGCGATCTACGGGCTGAGATGAATCAACCTCGACAAAAGCCAGATCCTTCTCCAAGACATTACCCCTACGAACACTGGGCTCGACATAACTATTAATAGCATCGCGCCTATCCTCCATACGACGACATACATGCCTCAACTCCTCAATAGTAGTAGGTAGTGGATCTCTTAAACGGTCTTGATAAAATGGGTGCAAATTCTTTACAATAATTGCCATCTTGGCCCCCTCAGGAACAAAACAACCTAACCTACTAAAACAACTTGACATGATCGCAAGATAAACCCCTATTGATTCTGACGAGTGCTGAGTCCTCTTCCTAAGCTCGTCGAACAAATCATCCGTATGATGAGCGGTCAAATACTCTCTCCTGAATTCATCCTTCAACTCGTTCCAAGAATGCACTCGCTGTCTGACATCCTTGTAAAATTGGTATGCCTTGTCCGAAAAAAGATCTACACCGGAACCAAACAACACATCGTCCGGAACATGACGAGCCATTTTAAGTTCTTCTACTCGTTCAAGAAAAGCTGTAATGGACAAAGATCTAGACGAACCAGAAAACTTCTCCAAACCCCATTTATGTGGTGGAATCATCTTTGAAAGGAAGCTGTTTGATACGTTACCGTGTGTGGTATTAATCGGTGGGTGATTTGCAACGGGAGACGAACTAGCGACATTCTGCACACCTGCCAAAAATTGACCTGTCAGATTGCCAGTAATGACATCTAAAGCTGCTGGCACAACAACTTCAGCAGTAACACGAGTGGATATGGCGTTAAATCTATCATAGAGACCTATCAACTTAGCTCCGACCTCTTTGTTTCCTTCTCAGCATCCCCTGCGGCATCCAATTGATCAAACCTATTCAACGCGTGAGATACCTTTGTCTGCAACTTCCGTGTTTCACTGATATTGGAACTGCCACTGTAACTAGCCAACAAAGTTTCGATCTCTGTACATTTCCTAATAAGAGCAGCCTCATCTTCCTCAAATGGAAATGAGTATTTGGGATACCTGAAACTTTCACCAGATTTCTCCATACGAAGAGCCATAGAAAGCTGAGTACGCATCTCCTCCGCAGTTCCGATCTTAAGACCCCTAAACTTAAGCTCCCACTCAAGCTCCTCTTTCTCCAACCTATTAATAAACATTTTCCGAGCCATCTTGATGTCAATATCAACAACGAGTCAAGGATACGAAAAAAAAAATAAACAATATAATCACCCTCAGTTATAAAAAAAAAAACGATATTTACAAGCTATGACGAGCAATACAACAGGGTTAGGTAAAATAATATAATATATAGTACACCTAATACACTACGACTACTATGCAATAATCAATTTATCAAAATGGTAACCATATACTCAATATACTTGGTTTCACGAAGAACAGCCATATAACTACCAAAAAAACTATATCAGGCCTTGCTTATGAACAAAAACATGCCCCCACTAAAATAAAAAAAATGCCCCACGTTGGGCGCCAAAAATGTTACCTTAAAAATTGAGCTCAAGCCCGAATAAGAATAAAGTCATAAAATTCAATTAATTAAAAAAAAAAGTGCAAGATTGTGAATAAATTTGTCTACTTGGTTACATAAGTTTCGGTTGCTCCGGTGACAACCTTAGGCCTTCGGCGTCGCTCAGAACGGAGGTAGGGGTGGATCCCTCTTATTGATCTTCCGGACAAAATAGTAGACAACTTGTGTGGGCGCCAACTGAGTTTTCCACTTTGGCCTAGCACGACGAATTTCCCCCGATAACCCAGTAAAACAAGGGATGAAAATAAAAGGCAAACCTCAGCTTATGTTCCTTATAATAACTAAAATAAAATACCTAATATCCTTAAGGGATATTTTACAATTATAAGCTAATGTGAACCCTAGTAAATGCCCCCCCCCCCCCACTTAAAGAAAATAGTGAGAAAAAAACCCAAATGATTAACAATTAAATTTCCAACATATCCCAGTTAATTGACCTTACGTAGTGGGAAATTAATATGGCTGTTCGAGTGTACCAATACAGATTAAATACAAACTTTCAATTATATGTTACCTGAAAAGTAGTGTAAAGTTTATAAAAAAAAACAATTCCATATAAGGCGACACCGTAGTCAAGGCGTTGGTACCAAGGCAGAGATGCATGCGCAAGTGGATAAAATTATGAAAATTAGATTGTGAAAATGTACCGCAAAATATTAATTTCCACCATTACAATTGCATAATAAAATAAATCAGTAGAAACTACCTAGCTAATGTATATACATATTGGCGTAAAGCAAAAGTAAAAATAAGTAAATAAACCAGAAAAACCCCCGATACCAGGTTACCCTCAATGTGGTCTTCTTCAAGAAGTTGTTGAAAAGTAGCAGCAAACTGCAGAAGACATCACCATCGATCTACCAGGTAAACTCCAAACATCCCGAAGTGTGTATCTGGCCCCACAGGTGAAGTGTGTATAATCTGGCCCCACAGGTGAAGTGTGTATCTTGAGGGTGGTAAGTATACCCTGGCCCCACCGGTGAACCCTTAAAAATTAAAACAGGTATCAGCTAAAAACTGAGCCTATACAGGAACCAATCAAACACCTCGACAAGTTAAGCTTGTCTCGGCCTATGCCAGAAGTAACGTACAATTCAAAATCAACCCCAAATTAACTTAATCAAGCCCACAAAGTAGTCATAAGGTCTACTTACAATCAACAGTGTCAGTAACAGTATACTACACTGAATTTAAACCAAATAATAAGAATGCGATAAGCATCTAAAATAAACTGTTTTTGGTCGTAACCAGGGTAAGTTTGAAGAACCACCCATGAATTATAGTATTCGTTAGACTAAAACGGGCAAAGAAAACAAAATATACACAGGGTAACAGAATAGACTGTCTTAATCAAAAATTTACAATCAACAGGTAGTATTTTACCACCAACTGTTTTAACTACAAAAACTACAAATCTATGAGACATACCTTTCCCAAAAAGGGTCCAATACTCAAAATGTTCCTTACTGGATGGCTACCAACAAATAACGAACCAACAACAGGTGGCACACCTCCAATTTCAAAACTTCAACGTTGGCGATTTCCTTTAAATAGTGATAAATACATAGTGATGCGAAAACAGTAAGTAGAGAAAATACTTACAATCGTCTTAGTGCAATATATCCCCTATAAGGGTTTGTGAAAACGGCTTCCAGAGCAGGACGGAATTCTTCAACAATACGAACTCCCGTAGAACCAAAATACTAGCCGTATATTCCACAACTCATTCAGAACGAGAACCTATAAATCCCAGCAGGAGATGACTACCCAGTCAAAAATAAAATTCAGATTCAAGTTCCATGCACTTTTGGAAACCAACTATCAAGTAGGAGCACACACCGGAAAGAAGGGTGACTGACACTTCCTCAACGTCAATACAGAATACTACCATAAAGAAACCTACCCGAAACATACATCCGAACTACACTGCTCACTACACCGAGCGTGTCTCGCGCAGATCAAGTCATGAAGTGCTACGCTTCCCTCCATGTAAGTCAATATGCATTCGCGAGTAAAACAGCCTACACTCCTGAGTAGCATCGAATAAACGCTCTAACAATTCCGTAAAACGGAGCGACAACATTTGTCTTTGGACTCATAACGTCACAGAGCAAACGCTCTATCTCTGCCGACAACATCGGCGCGACAAACTAAGTTGTCTGTGGACTCTTAAAGTCACAGAGCATTGCTCTATCTATGCTAACATCGGCGCGACAAACTAAGTTGTCTGTGGACTCTTAAAGTCACAGAGCATTGCTCTATCTATGCTAACATCGGCGCGACAAACTAAGTTGTCTGTGGACTCTTAAAGTCACAGAGCAAACGCTCTACCTATACCGACAACATCAGCGCGACAAACTTAGTTGTCTGTGGACTCGTAAAGTCACAGAGCAACGCCTAACATCAAGTACGACTACACTCAGCGGCATGACGAACGAACGCTTTTATCCAAGACACGACTGTCAACGCCAATTGTAATTGTCATCCAACAAATAATCCCTTGTAAACATTGGAAGGAAAAATAAAGTATATATATTATAAATTATTCAAATAAATTTGAGCAATAGATAGTACCACAATACCCTCCTGTCAAAGTAAACAAAGCAAAATCAAACACTCGGATTTAACATACAAAATATGGCGATAAACAGCTAATATATTTTAAGTAGATGTTCAAAATATATTCAAATGCCAACCTACACCGAAGATTTCTAAATAGTATGTCTTTACTCAAGCCAAAATATGGTAGATAAATGAAGAAAATATACCCTTAACTCAAAAGTAAAGTGTGTCTATATAGATCAGTAAGTTTTATCAAACCTAATTACTACTTTAAATGTTTTAGACTTCAAGTCAAGGAGTCAGTAATAATTTATGACTGAACCCTAATAAACTTTAGCGTTTATCAAGCTGAAGCGGACAAAGTATTTGGACTACTGTGGCTACACCCCAAAGGTGATATAATCAAAGCCGGAAACAAAATCAGTAGTCCCACGGTAACTAAAAACTAAAGTAAAATCCACAAGAGAGAAAACCCCTTACTACCCTTAATTATGAATTATAATATAACAAACAAAAAGAAACAACTAACATGAATATATCTATACGGACATTTACCAAGTAGGCGCTAGTTTTATTATTTACCTTACCTAGCGACAAAATATAAAATTGTTGTCAAGATGTGAAGACAGGTATGGTTACAGCCTGCACCACTTCACCGGAAGGATGATGGCAGAGTAGTCCCTAAAACTCTGGGCTGACAGAAATTATTTAACTACTGAAGTACTTTCGTAGTGATCAAATGATATTAGAAATATAGAGACAATATCGGTCAGGTAATTACTATATACAAATACTTAATATATACAATAGACGTAGTGACAAATTCAACCGTTACATATATCGATAATATATATACATATGTACATTTACTCAACTTATACTTGATGTAAACATTCATTGTAATGCACCAAAATCACTTGAAAATGTTTTAAAAGAAATTCTGAAATTAAAGATTTAATGGTTTTAATTTAAACATTTTACAAACAATCTTATTATATACATAAAAAAGTAAAAAGGAAAGAACACTTATTGCATATAAGACAAGTGATTATTTTTGTAAGAATACAAAAACATCACTTATTTTCACAAATAACTAATTCTGCAGAATTTTTTCGACTAACACAATATACTAACTAACATATTAACATAAAAAATGAAAAAACAAAAGGATTTAGAACAAAAAACTCAACCCTATTTCACAGTAATGTAAGACAGAAAAGTTGAACTTCTTCTCTAGAATGATGTGTATTATTCCTGAAAAAAAATTATCATGTAATTATGCAGGCACAAAATTCAGAAGATTCCCTATATATATGTTATATACGAAAAATCACTTAGGTTTGAGTTACACCGATATCATATTACAGGATGATAACAACTTCTCTATTTTCATGGGAACGACGCTAGATTGTATTTTACATAAAAAATTAACGCTAACGTTTTATAAAAAATCATATAAATTAAATTGGTCTAATGCAATGTAGTCAGTTACAATTTTATTCTGAATTACTTAAATTCCATTTTTTATCATTTTTTGTATCTCAAGTAGTTCATTAAATAAAAACCTTTTTTAAAAAGTCAAACGTAGTTTTGTGAATATAACAGTGGCGCAGTCAGTGGGATTCCTAAACACATTTAGAACAAGGATTGCCTAACTAAGTGTGGTGGTTCCTAAGCCTTCAAGGAAAAATACAAGTTCCAGCTCGCAGTTCCAGGAACACGCAGACAGCTAACCAGGTGTAGCAACGCTCACGGAAAAGGATTTCATCTGCCAAGGAAGGAATGAAAATTATAACGTAAGAATCATCTCGCAATTTATATTTTTACCAAGTTCTATTATCATCGATTGTTTTTACCTTAAATTGAAATGCCTGAAACACGTAGTGGAACTAATACCAATGCTAATAACAATGTTGAACCTTATAAATTATCGGAAATATTTTCCATTATCCCAGATTATGACGGTAATCAAATTTTCTTAAATACTTTCATTAATGCTTGTAAAACGGCTTTTAGAATGGCCAACAATGATCAGAGAGTACTCTTAACTCTTCATATGAAAAATAAACTCAAAGGGCGAGCTGCCGAACTTGTCAATTCACGTGACCCTTCAAGCTGGGAAGAAATTAAATCTCTTTTAGATTCCCATTTTGGAGATTCTCGCGACTTAAATTCATTAATTCAAGATCTTCAAAGAATGAAACAACTATCTAATGAATCGCCTTTAACGTTTGTTTCAAGATTACAAACTCTAGAAGCAAAAATGTATTCAGCTATAAGTAAACAACAACTTTTAACTGTGGATCAAAAATTTGCACAAACTCGTCTTATAGAATCGTTAACTCTTAATACTTCACTAACTGGACTAGATCCAAGAATCGGTCAAATTGTTAGGGCTAGTAACCCCATAAATGTTTTATCAGCGATTTCACGAATCAGAAGGGAACTTCAATTAACCTATTTTGAAAATCACAAAGTTCAAAATAACCGTATTCCAAATAATTTACCAATACGTAAACCTAATCAGATTTCACCCAAACAGTGTAATTTTTGTAAAAGAACGGGACATACTATGAACGAATGTCTCACCCGTCAAAGACAATCTCAAGGCCCACCAAACGGTTACTTGAGACCAAACCAGGCCTATTCACAAAGCCAACCTACTCAAAATTTTCAACAGAGGTCAAATCTACAATTCCAAAATAATCAACAAAACCAAAATCGTCCGTCGGTAATTAGACCAAATCCGAACCTTACATCTCAAAGACCGGGAAATCAATTCAATAATAATTTCAATCAACAGAGAACCCTTCATTTTAATCAAAACCATTCCGACAATCACTCTGAATATAACTATGATTATTATGCCGATAATGGTCAAAACTATTTCGAAAATCCAGATCAATATCCCGAAAACGAACTTGAAAATAAAGAATACTACCAAGAAATGAACTCTAATTCCCCTGACTATTATACTGTTAATAGTGATATAGAAGAAAACTATTATACTGCTAATAGTGCCCTTGATTTTGAAGATAGTATTCGCAATACAAATGAATCCGAAATTGCTAATTATAACTATGTTGAAGAAGATAGTTTCAACCACGATAATGAAAATATTTATAATTTTAATTCCGATAACCTCTTAAATCCAAATCATACTTTTTATCAGGATTTTCAACAAGGTCCTTTGCAAACGAGACCACCAGATTCAGTAGGCAAACAAAATCAAAATTTGTCGACCTCAGATCTCGGTCAACAAATTCAAACTATGAGCTTGAATTGTCCAGAACCGGATCGCCTCGAACAAACATTCCTATAAAAAATGCTTTGCCTGTTAATTCAAAAAACCTCTATTATATTAAAGACGCAACAAACAAATTTAAAATCCTAATCGATACAGGTGCATGTTTGTCAATTTTTAAACCACAAACTTGTCAGAATTATAAAAATCGATTCCCTGAAAATGTAATTATACAAGGTATAACTAACCAAAAAATTAGAGTCAACGAATCGGTACTTATTCCGTTAACAACTAATGATCCACACAAAGTATTTATTTGCAATTTAGATATTGATTTTGATGGGCTATTAGGATCAGATTTTTTAGAACATTATAATTGCATAGTAGACCTAAAAAAATTCTACCATTATTTAAAGTAACAGATAATGAAATTACTGATATTTCAATTGAAAATCAATTTCCGCAAATTTACAAAAATGAAATTTCTATTGAACCTAGAACTGAACAAATTTTCAAACTAAAATGTGATTTGACTAATACTGATGCTATATTGGTAGCTCAGGAAGTAGAAAAAGTTGAATTGCCAAACGCTTTGGTTAAAATAAATGAAAAAGGAGAATTTCTAGTTTCAATATTAAATGTTAATGCTATTCCTAAAACTGTAACATTTTCGAAATTAACTTTAGAACGATACGAAACAAATACTGTAAATAATATCCAACTAAGTACCCCAGAAATGTGTACGGATAGAAATTTGGAAATAAAAAATCAATTAAGACTTGACCATCTTAACGAAGAAGAACGAGATTTAATCACCCAACTTTGTATTGATTTCTCTGATATATTTTATTTAGAAGGAGATCCATTGACATTCACTAATGAAATAAAACACAGTATAGATACCCAGAATGTAAAATCTTATCGTTTTCCCCAAATCCATAAACAAGAAGTGAAAGACCAGATCAATAAGATGCTTTCACAGAAAATCATTCAGCCTAGTAATTCTCCATGGTCATCACCAGTTTGGGTGGTACCTAAAAAACTCGACGCGTCCGGCAAACAAAAGTGGCGTGTGGTAGTAGATTACAGGAAATTGAATGAAGTCACCGTTGACGACAAATATCCGCTGCCAAATATTGGTGATATACTCGACCAGCTTGGTAGGTGTCAGTATTTTACGACACTAGATCTTGCTTCAGGATTTCATCAAATTGAAATAATTCCTGAGGATATACCCAAGACAGCTTTTACAGTAGAAAACGGTCATTTCGAATTTCTCAGAATGCCGTACGGTTTGAAAAATGCCCCTTCGATATTCCAGAGAGTAATGGACAATGTCCTTGCTGGAATCCAAAACGAGAGATGCCTCGTCTACATGGACGACATCATTGTCTATGCCCCAACGATACAGGAACATATTGTCCGCTTAACGGACGTATTTAAGAGACTTCAAAACGCCAATTTAAAATTACAGCCAGACGAGCAAGTTCTTGAGAAAAGAAGTCGCATACCTTGGACATTTGATTACAGAAAATGATGTTAAGCCATTCTCTGCTAAGATTGAATGTGTCAAGAATTTTCCCCAACCAACGAATCAAAAAGAAATTAAATCCTTTTTGGGTCTCGCCGGTTACTACAGGAGATTTATTGCGAACTTCGCAAAGATTTCAAAACCAATGACAGTCCTTTTACAAAAAGACGTCCCTTTCAATTTTGACTCTGAATGTCAAAAATCATTCCAAGAATTGAAAAATGCCCTGACTTCTATTCCGATTTTAATATATCCAAACTTTGAAGAACCATTCCTACTAACTCACGTGGCTATTTTCGATAAAAGACCCTGGCAGCCGTCTGGCACGATGGCGCCTCAAATTAGAGGAATACGACTACCAAATTGAATTCAAATCTGGAAAATCTAATAAGAACGCCGACGCCCTTTCTCGTATAAAAATCAATTACATAAAAGATTTTGTTTCCTTTAAATCAAAATTAGAAAATTTTAAACTTGTACCTTACCAACAAATTAAAATATATTGTATTGAACTGTTGCCTTTAAGGTGGCAGTTAGAGGAAAGAAAGAGTTCCAATCGACAATTTAAAATTTCGAATATCGAAAGACAAAAATGGAAGGGGAATTCGATAAAAATGAATGTTTTTAGTTTGGAGTGGCTAATGCGACAAGGAAACGGCATGTTTAGAAAGATATTAGAAATTTAGGAGGAAGTGACTAATGAGCCACAAAAATTAACTAAATAAAATAGTTTAAAAACAAAAAACGTAACAAGCTGAACAGCATGTTACATCTCCTCTCCTCGGAAGAAAAAACAAGGAATTCAAAGAATTACTTTTTTTTTGTAAACATAACAGTCTACGAAGAATGGAAGCAAAAACAAAAAAATTGTGGTGAACATCAAAACAAAACGTAGTGCTTACATATGACTCAACAGAATTAATGAACGGAAGAAAAAAAACATTAATATTGAATAAAAAGAGAAGAGAAGGGCCGAAATTTGGTAGAGGTGAATGTCTAAAATTTTTACCGGAAAGTGAAATGATATTTCTAAGTTCATACCAAGGATGTTGCCAGTTAGTATCCACGGTAACCATTGGCCATCGCGCAAGTAGAACATTTGAAATAATCATCACACAAACACAGCAAGAATTGTGACGATGTATGAATATATTTATTACCTCACTGCAGAGAAATTATACTAATTTACTGACTTACTCTCTTTTAATTCAAAAGCTTGAACAAAAGTAAAGGAAATTCAAATATATTGAAAAACAAAAGTGAATATATTGAATCAAAAAAATTAATAGGGAAATACTCCTATTAACGTCAGACAAAATTATAATCAAATAAATGGTTCAAAAAAAATTGTACAGAGATCACAAAATTTTACTGTACTATTAAACTGTATTTAGAGGGTTAGCCTCTATTATAACATGGAATGTCAAACATCTCAATACAAAAATCAATATAAGTACAATAAAAAAATTCAAGATGCTAAACATCTTAACGATAAATAGAGAAATCCTAATTTCTCAACGAAAAACAAAATCACCTGTAAGGGTAAGAATGATCTCTAGTACCTTAAACTCAAAAAATAATAATAAATTAAACCAATTACAAATGATAAAAAAAATTGTATGAAAGTAAACACGGTAAAACTAAAATAAGATAATTATTTAACGTAACCAAAAAATAGATATGTGTGCAGGTACAATACGATAGGGAACCTAATAATGAAGATAAAACTAAACAAGGCATGGCCTTTCCCCCCCTTTCCTCCAATCGGAAAGTTTGGAAGGAAGAAACCCACCAAGACGGAACCAAATGCTAACAATGTAGCGATAGCACACATAACAGCAAAAACTAGAATAAATTATTTAATTATATATTATTAATCAATCAGAATCTAAACGTGTTGCGATATGCAACTAAATTAATTAAAAAATGAGGAGTTTTAAACCACAGATAGATAGGTGTCTCGAAAAAATATAGTTCTGTCATCAACTAACGTAAACAAATATGCCAGAATAAAATACTATAGTAGATATGTATCAGTCAGTACACAGATAACTAAATAATCCGTAAATTGTCGTGAAAAAGACAATGTGTTGTTTGTGCTCGTATCAAAATATAAGGGGACCAAAATAAAGCGTATATTGAGAACAAAAGCGCTACCAAGCAAAAAAATAATTTCTCAATATACACACGATAAGGGACTGCTACAAAATAAACTGAATCCTAAATTTGCACAAAGCAAGAATTTCAGAAAATGTTTGAGCGTAATGGCTGTTCCAAAATATGCTGGATTGTAAAGGTGCATGAAGCAAGAAAATCCTAGAAAATTTGAAACATTCACGGAAGATTGTTCTCTGAAGAACAGGGTTTTTTGGCATTTCAAAAACCAAAAAAAAACAAAAAGATACGATAAAACACAAACATAATACACCAACTGTATTATGGACAACGTCAAAAAGATACTAATAAATATGTACTTATGATACAAAATCAAGAGATAACAAAAGGGCATATAGAAGGTAACGGTAAATAGTAAACCACAAAAATATCGTATAGAGGTATTATGACATATACGAGGACAGAACGATAAGTTCCAGATAAATAAATAGATACAAAATGTATCTGTAATCAAAGATCATTGTTGACAACTAAACAATATCTACAGATATTCCACTGTATACTCAAGATCTTTTTATCTTGAAAAAAAAATGAAGATAGTCACATTAATAAAATTACTTAATTAGTTATATATATAAAAATACTAAATTAATCAGAATCACTATTAGATCTGACTCTCAAATTATAACCACTATTAGACAAATCTAAATTATCAGAAAGTTGAGCAGGAGGCTCATCATTAGGAAGATTTTCATCTACATCAATAAATTGGTTCTTTAAATCTGTAAAATGCCAGTTACCTAAATCATTACCAGATAGATCTTTTAAATTGTAAACTAATTTAGAAATAACTCTGTTGACAACACACGGTATAAATTTAGGAGCAAATTTAGCTGCAAAATTATTAGACTTGGACGAAAGAACATAATTCTTTTTCCATAACCTGTCACCAACATGAAATTGCAAATCTCTCTTTCTCAAATTGTAATGTTTTGCATTCTTTTCGTATGCGTTTTTTAACTTTTTCCGAATATCTACAAAAAGTTTAGGAAGAGTTTGAACATCGTTAATCAATTGCAATTTATCTCCAGTGTTAATTATGTTATTCGCGTTTTCAGAAATTGCACCATAAAAATCACCACTTAACGGAACGTTTCGAGCAAAATTTAGAAAAGCTGGGGAGTAACCCGTAACGTCATGTTTCGCGGTTCTGATTGCTTGTGCAACTCTATGTAGTGAATTATCCCAGTTATTATGAGACGAATTTTCATGAATATAACACCTCAAAGCTGTAACAATTGTTTTGTTAGTTCGTTCTGTGTGATTCGCTTGTGGATGATAACGAGCGTTATAGAATATTTTTTGCACCTTATTTTGCGACATTAAATTCTTAAAAAGAAAGGACGTAAAAACAGTACCATAGTCAACAGAAAAAATTTGTGGAACACCAAAAACAAGAAAAACTTGGTTTTCTATAAATTTCACAATGCCCTTAGCAGTTGCGTGCTGCATTGGATCAACAAGACAAAATTTGGTGAACCAATCGGTAATTACTAAGACAAATCTGTTACCAGATTTTGATTTGGGATAAGGACCTATCAAATCAGCAGAAATCCATTGCCATGGAAAATTTATATCTTTATACTGGCCCATAACACCAGCTTTAGGAAGGTTTTGGGTTTTACAAGAACCACAAACTGAACATTTATTAACGCAGCGAGAAACGGAACTTCTAAGTTTTGGCCAATAGTAAATTTCAGAAATACGATAAATAGTTTTAGATATGCCTAAATGGGCACTCAAATCATTATCATGAAATAATTTCAATACGTCAATTCTATTAGGGGTAGGAACAACAATTTTCCAATTAGATAAATTACTAGAAATTGGATTTGACGAGAAAACATGTTTGTACAAAACAGTATTGTCAACCTTAAATGTGGGATATAAATCAGGATTATTGGTGACCTTCTGAATCATAGAAGTATACCAAGCATCTGGCTTGAAAGTATTCACATCAATAATAGAAATTTCTGAGAAAGAACGCGATAAAGCATCACTGACCACCATAGTGACTCCTTTTCTGTGCTTAATTTCAAAATCAAACTGAGAAAGCCTAAGAGAAAGACGAGCTAAGCGACCTGAGGGATTCGAAAGTTTCGATAGATATTGCAACGATGAGTGATCTGTCTCAAGAGTAAAATGGGTACCTTCAACATAACCTCGGAACTTTTCAACACCAAAAATAACTCCTAAAAGTTCTTTTTCTGTTGTGCTATATTTTCTTTCAGTTTTATTTAAAGTACGACTTGCATAAGCAATTGGATGATCGAAACCATCACAATCTTGATAAAGGATTGCTCCAAGACCAGTTTCACTAGCATCAGTCTGTATAATAAAAGGTTTAGACAAATCAGGGCTTGCAAGAATAGGACTGGAAGTAAGACGTTTCTTAACTTCAATAAAGGCATTTTCGGCTTCGGTAGTCCAAGAAATGGATTGACCTTTTTTCCTGCCATGAAGAAGATCAGTGATTGGGGAACAAACAGTAGAAAAATCTCTAATAAAACGACGATACCAACCAATAAGACCTATGAGACGTTTTATCTCTGTAGTATTTTTTGGGGCAGAATGATTCAAAATAGCAGAGACTTTCTCATCATCTGTACGTAAACCATTTTTATCAACAACAAAACCTAAAAATTTAAGGAAATCACGACAAAATTCACATTTTTTAAGATTGACAGTAAGTTTGGCTGTTTTTAGCCTGAGATACAATTTGTTGAGAGTTTCCATATGTAACTCAAAAGTAGGGGGTAGCAATGATAATGTCATCTAAATAACAAAAACAATACGGTCGAAGAGAAGGATCTATAACCATGTCCATTAGACGAGCCATAGTTTTGGGAGCGTTAACTAAACCATAAGGAGTAGTAACGAATTCAAAAAGTCCTACTCCATATACAGCAAAAGCTGTTTTCGGGCGAGAAGATTCAGACAAAGGTATTTGTAGAAAAGCCTTTTTTAAATCGATAGACGTCAGAAATTTTGCGTCTCGGAGTTTACTAAGAATAATATCGACTTGCGCCATAGGATATGAATCTGAAACAGTAACCTTATTCAATTTCCGACCATCACGACATTCTCCGGACTTCTTAGGGATAATCCAGAGAGGTGAACACCAAGGGGAGTTCGAAGGTTGAATGACTTTGAGATCTAGCATCTCTTCCACTTCTTTTACAAGAAGTTTTTGCATAGCCGGAGACAAGGGATATTGACGCTGCACAATTGGTTTTGCATTACCAGTATCGATATTGTGCTCTATGAAATTAGTTCGACCAATTCGGTCAGAAGGAGCAAGTGTAGCAAACAAATTGATGACCCTGTCTAGTTCATCTTTTTCAAAAGAGGTGAGACTAGAAACGGAATGAATTGTGGTGATGACACAAGTAGAAGACAAAAGAGAATACGACAAATTGTGACAATTAATGTCTATCTTATATAGACTCAAAAAATCCATACCTAAAATAAGAGAATGATTAATAGAAGGTATAATTAAAATTTTAATTGTTTTAGTGACATTATTCACGGTAACGGGAAAAGTAATAAAACCCATAAATTGCTGCGGAACACCATCAGCAGTAGTGATACTTATTGAAGCATCATATTCGATAGGTACATGAAGAGAATTAATAAGTGAAAACCCTTGGTTTCCAATAACACTAGAATTGCTTCCAGTATCAACCATAGCTACCACATCAGTATCTAAAATTTTGACAATCATATGAGGACGATTATCATTTGGTTTCTTAACAAACAAAGGACAAACATCGGTAGAAATAGAATTGACATTATTTTCACATAAAATTACATTTACCGTAGGTGTCGGTAAAGTATGTAAGACAGATAAAACAGGTACATTCAAATTAGAAATATTTTGTGTTTCCTTAGATATTTCAACATCCTGTACAAAATTGACAAGTGGAACGGTACGAGAACATAATTGTTTGTCAAGATTTTCAGAACGATAATAAGTAACGGGAGATAAAAAATCCTTGACAAAACTAAGATAAGCTTGCCATTCGGTAGCAGAAGGTGAAAAACATGAAATTAGTTTCGACTTGTTGATGGTTTGTGATTTGGATTTTCTGACTTTATTTCTGAAGTAATTTGCACATGACTGGAATCTGTTGTCAGATTTACAGGACCAGTCCGAACCTCGTTTTTTGGAATACAAGAATGACATTTGGGCTTTGTAGTGTTTTTAGCACCACAACCATAACAAAAGATTAACTTAGGAGAACGACACTTTGTAAAACTATGACCAGATCTGCCACAATTCCAACACACGGAAGAAGTTAAAACAGAAACGTTATCAGAAGATTTTCTCTTTGACGAAGATGTATGTGAAACATAAAGACAGGCGAGATCAGGTTCGAGTAAACGAGAATTATTTGAAGATGGTGGTCGATAACGATCAGACCAAACTCTAGATTCTTCAATTCTTTTACAAAGCTCAGTTAATTCATTAACAGTATTGGGAGTATGCAATGCTAATGCAGAAACAAAAAAAGGTAAAAGATTCCTACGAATCTTTGCAACACGGGACTGCTCATCCACAACATTCGTTAAACGGTTAAAAAGACCTACCATAGAAGAAATATAAACAGTAACGGGCTCATTTGCACCCATAGTTCGATTTAAAATCTCCAACTCTAAATCTGTTTCATAGCTGTACGGAAGGAAATCTGCTTTCAGTTTTGCAACAATATCTGACCAAGAACTAAATTTGTCACGATTATTGAGATACCAAGTAAAAGCGCTGCCTCGGAATAACTCACAAGACTGTAGAAATAACTCATTATCAGAAATACCTCGTGATACTGTAAGTGATTTGACTTTTTCTAAAAAAAGATGGAGCGATTCATTCTTTCCAGAAAAATAAACATTCCATTTATACACTGGATCGTGTCAAGAATGCGGCAATGTGGGAGAAGATAAAGATGAAGAAGATGCAAGAGGTACATGATTACCGTTTGACTCTATACTATTTACAGATATAACTGGAGTTGTCTTTGTATCTAAATCAGATTCAAGTATAATTACTTCTCTATCTAAAGAAATTTTTATTTGTTCCTCATCATCGGAATCAACATTCATTCTATTTATCCTATTGGTCAAATGAATTAATCGTGAATTTATTCTTTGAAACACGGGTTCGCGTTTATTACCACTAAAGTTGTTAATGACATCAGTCAAATCCTCAATAGTACTACGAATTTCAAAATGATCCTCCTGAAATGTATAATTATTTACCGGTAATGAAAAACTACGGTTTGCTTTCTCACGAGCTAATAATCCAGTAAGAACTTTGCGTTTTTCGTCAACTGTATCGGGTACAGTAACACATCTAACTTTAATTTCATATGAAAGTTCATGTACTTTTAAATGATTTGCCTGCATCTTGAATTTATTTTGAAAATAAATTAAAATGAAAAACCCGATAGATACTAGCAACAAATATATCCAAATACAAATTTACCAAATTTATTTAGAATCAAAAATTATTTAAAAGAAAAAACGTTAAGAAACGGCAGATTTGCAAATATTTGTATAAATTTAAGGGATGTAGAAAAACTTAATTATTAAATTTGCTTCTATAGTAGTATAAAATTCCAAAAAAACTTTATCAAGTCAGAAAGTATTCAAACTATTAAAAACTGAAAAAAAAAATAAAAACCAAACAACCAATTACCTAAATCGATGTTCACAAAATAATAATATGCACAAAATGTAAAGATTAATAATGAAATAAGCAATACCTTGTATTAAAAATCATGGACCAAATAACTTTTAATATACCTGTAAAAATTTCCTTTACTGAAATAATTAAAGTGATGGTTTAATAAAAAAAAAAAAGGTGAACCCAAAAAAATTAAACTATAAATAGCAAGTGGCAAAAGTACCTAGAAATGTGGAATACTGACAACGAAAACTTACGGGGAGTAATCAAAAATAAGTAACCTGAAAAACCTTACTAGAAAAAATCAACAAATCTTAATATTGATTAAACACACCAACTCAGCAATTAGCTAAAAACCATTTAATTGGGCGCCAATTTGCAACGATAAACGCCCCTGGCTAGAGCACTCTCCTCAGGGAGTGGAATTCGGCACCAATTAAATTATTTTATATGCTATCACTGGGATGGGGTGTACAATTAATATTAAATTGGACGCCACCAGCTTTTTATCGAGACGAAAACAAAGAAAAACGAAAGCAAAAGGTGGAAAGCTGGAAACACCTTGTAAAATTTAACGTTAACTTAAATAAAAAATCAAATCAAATTATTTATTCCTGAACCCGTTTATCCAATTTAATAATTATTGAATAATCAATACAAAGAATGAAAACAATAATTATTTATTGAAATTTAAAAATTCAACACAAATTGGATATAAAAAACCAAACGAGGAGAATAACAAGTAGTTATAATAAAACGCCAAATTCAAATCTTATAAACGCTAAAGATAAGACGAAGGAACTTATCTTAAAGGGCTGGGATGTTTGCAGCTCTTAGCGTCGGCGGTAATGACTCCAGATGAAACAGGAACAGGAACGAAAACTTGACGGTACTTGCCGGAAACTTGAGTGCCGAACTTGAGGGGGAATCTTGAGGGCTACAGAGCTGCGGAAAAAAGAAAAATAGGGATAAGGAACTAGAAAAAACATTAGGGAAGGAACGAATAAATAGAACAGATCAGGTAAAAATGAGCTTATGCTATAGCGCATACAAAACCCGAACTCCACGTGTTAAAATGCAACTTAACAGTGATCTGTTTTATTCTATTCGTTTTGTTCCTTAAATATACAAAAAAATGCAAATTATCAAATAAGCAATAAACATAAATAAGCTGTAAGCACTACACAAGAAAATAACCTGAGGGAAAATACAAGAATTAACTTACCAATCAGACGATATAAATTGTTCACCAACAAATTAAAATTAAAATATATTGTATTGAACTTTTGCCTTTAAGGTGGCAGTTAGAGGAAAGAAAGAGTTCCAATCGACAATTCAAAATTTCGAATATCGAAAGACAAAAATAGAAGGGGAATTCGATAAAAATGAATGTTTTTAGTTTGGAGTGGCTAATGCGACAAGGAAACGGCATTTTTAGAAATATATTAGAAATTTAGGAGGAAGTGACTAGTGAGCCACAAAAATTAACTAAATAAAATAGTTTAAAAACAAAAAACGTAACAAGCTGAACAGCATGTTACAATATCTTATTATTACAAAATCGCAATAGAAAGCACTTTGAAGCAAAAAGAAAAGGCTAAAATTGGATTTGATAGACATGTCCCTAAAAACAAACCAGAATATAAAATAGGTGACAAAGTTCACGTAAAAGAAACTCAAATTAAAAACAAATTAGGAAATAAGTTTAAAGGTCCTTTCGAAATATTAGAAATACATAAAAATTCTGCAACAGTATTAAATTTGGAAACAAATTACCAATCTAAAATAAATTGATCGGAACAGCAACATGTCATCACGACGAAACCAAACTAATTGTCTCAAATGACGAATGGACATTATTAGTACACAAAAACAAATCAGCCTTTAAACAAACCTTTGAAAAAAACATTAGAATCCTAGAAACAATTCAAAATACCTTCGATTCAAATTCTCACATTATAAAGTAGTTTCGGTCAGAAGTAAAATCCCATTTGGCATTATTACAACAAATTTCGGAATCCACCAGTGAAAAGTTTAATGAAATATCTTTTGATGTAAAAAGACAGAAACGAGGATTAATAAAATGGTATCGGTAATATATTTAAATCAATTACCGGTTACCTCGATGCGTCTGACGGTGAATATTTCACAGACTGCATCAATAAATTAAAAACAGACCAAAATCAGTTGGAAAACTTTTAAAAAAATCAATTATCAGTAACAAGTTCAGTAATAACAAACTTTAGTAGCACATTAGAACAATTAAAAATAAACAAAAAAACATTCAATTCAGATATAATCAAAATTGAAACCACTATTCACAATCAACTAATGATATAACGTTAATTGAAGCAAAACTGCAATTCTTTGAAATTTGTGAAAAACTAATGGAGAGTTTTGCGTATCTTGAAAGTAGTATTAACGATATTCTAAATTCAATCACATTTGCACAGCTTCAAATCATTCATACTTCTATTATTGAACCCGAAAATTTGATTACTGCTCTTAAACAAATATCTGAGAATACCGTAAGAAAAAGTTTACCATTACCAATAAAATATTCAACAGTTTCACAATATCTAGAAATAATTAATCTCGAAGCTTATTAAACAAATTCAGACCTTGTTTTCATTCTCAAAATTCCACTTATTGAACTGCAAGTATTTACCCTATTCCACTTATATCCAATTCCAATATATGATAATAGAACTGGACTTCACCATATTTTATCATTTTCGCAAAAATATTTAGCGCGAGACGATGATTCTTTAACTTATATATATATATATATAGGAAATAGTTCGTTGCCGATACTAGTTAGGTCTAACTATTATTGTGGGGGATGCGGCAATGTGAATAACATCGATGTCGTAATGTCAATTTTGATAGTTTTATTTTTAATTTAATTTCTTGAAAAAGAAAATTATATCTTATACCATGTTTTTTCTCCATATTATACATATTATATATAGATATTGTGATTAACCTCGCTTAGTTGTAAGTAATTAATGTTTTACTTTTAAACTGAATTTATTTATACCTGTTTGAAATATCTATAAATGTATCTTTTGTAGTTCTTTGATAATGGTGATAATAAATTACCGAAAGCTCAGAACAAACTAAAAAGAGTTCACTTATTCACATTGCCGCATCCCCCACAATAATAGTTAGACATATATATATATATATATATATATATATATATATATATATATATATATATATATATATATATATATATATATATATATATATATAAAACCAGAAATATTGGGGAAACGGCAAGTTTATAAAAGTGAACTCTTCTTACTAATTTAACAAGCTTTCGGAAACTTTTATTTCCATTATCAAGTTACAGTAAATTGAGGATTGATATAAAATGGTAAATATATATTAAATGCTAAAATTTCAATTCTTAATTTATTTTTTTAAAAAAACTTTTATAATAATTTGACATTATCATAACCTACACTCTCCATTTTTTGACATAATTTTTATAACTTATTAGAAGGAAAAAAATGAAATTGTTTATTTGTCATAATGACAATATTTCAATATTTTTTAAAAAATTCAAATACCAATTTTAGCATTTAATATATATTTACCATTTTATATCAATCCTCAATTTACTGTAACTTGATAATGGAAATAAAAGTTTCCGAAAGCTTGTTAAATTAGTAAGAAGAGTTCACTTTTATAAACTTGCCGTTTCCCCAATATTTCTGGTTTTATACCTAATTAGTCGGCAAAGACTATCCTATATATATATATATATATATACCCATCGAAAATCTACAGGGATGCAAGCAATTATCGACAGATCAAAAGTTGTGCCGCGATATTTACGCTTACCCTATAGACGATAACGCAATGTGCGAAGCCCGTTTGCTAAAACAATATAAGACATTTCCAGAAAACTGTAAAAGTGCGGTAGTTAACGGACAAGGTTACCATGTGCAAAAACTTGAGGAAAACATGTGGCTAGTGTTAATTGCCGAACCGGTACGTGTGACTATTTACTGTCCGAACACGAAAACGGAAACATTTACTATAAATAAAAACTCTATTTTATAATTATATTCGGAATGCTTCGGTTTTGTAGGTATAATCAAAATACAAGCCAACGCTAGAAGAACAATCAATATATTTCATGAACCTCACCCCGTAATAATTGACTACGATTGCTGTCAGAGTGTACCAAATAATTTAGAAATACCAAAATTGGAAAAGCTAGATTTGAGTAGCATTAACGCGAACGACTTACAAGTAACGAAAAACAAATTGGACCAATATTCCAGAGATTTATTATAAACAAACCGTTTGTCGAGAAAAATATCTCCTGGTTTACATATTTTACGATTGCACTCATTGTCTTATTACTTGTTCTTTATACGTGTTACAAATGTAAAAATATAAGAGTCAAGAAATCAGCAGAAGAGCCTACTTTAGAAAAATCCAAAATATTATTCCGAAAAGAAGACCCAAGCTCGACGCATCCGAAGAAATTGAATCAGAAATTGTTAATTAAGTTGTACTTTTATAATCTTGTATTTTGATTTTTTGTATTCTGTATTTTTATTTTTGTATTTCTATTAATTTTGTATTTCTTATTTTTATTAATTTCAAATTGCTGTTTATTTACCAGCAATTTTATTTAATGGGGGAGTTGTTATATACGAAAAATCACTTAGGTTTGAGTTACACCGATATCATATTACAGGATGATAACAACTTCTCTATTTTCATGGGAACGACGCTAGATTGCATTTTACATAAAAAATTAACGCTGACGTTTTATAAAAAATCATATAAATTAAATTGGTCTAATGCAATGTAGTCAGTTACAATTTTATTCTGAATTACTTAAATTCCATTTTTTATCATTTTTTGTATCTCAAGTAGTTTATTAAATAAAAACCTTTTTTAAAAAGCCAAACGTAGTTTTGTGAATATAACATATATTTTTTCTTTTGATTCTGAACCTGATCTCTTGCTCGAACAAGTCATGATTTTATCACATTAATAATATCAACCTCTGAAGCATATTTTGTGTTTTAGGATTTAGGCGAACCGACTCAGTAAAAAATTATTAATCAAAATATCTACTGCTCATAAGAGGATGGTTAAAAAAATATCTTTTGCATTTTTATAATTACTCCAGTTTTATTTTTTTATTAAAAACATTGAATTTTACAACTACAAATACTATAGAAGTAACAATAAAATACTCACTTATTATGACTTGAGCAGATTTTAACTGCTTGAAAGGTTCTTTGGCTCCATCCCAGCTAAAGCTTTGCCCTAACTCACTGGAAAGAAATCTGTACATGATTTTTTTCGTCACTTCATTAATACTTGAACCACCAATTCGGCTTAACTCCTTAGACTGAATATTAAAAAAAATGTTTTTTTGTAATTGTTGTGGACTATATATAGCTACTTATTACCAAATCATCGGGTATATCGTTAGCCAGCATATCATCTACATTCTGTAAATCCTTCTGATCTATTCATGGGAACTTGCTTAAAATTTCAGCTAATGTTTCATTAGTCATAGAGGAGCATACTTCTGTATTCTTGCTTTTCAAAAAAACATCCAATATCTCTGAATGTTGACTTAAAGTGGGTTTAATTATATTTAATTGTCATAAAACTTGACTTGAAATTCTAAAAATAAAATATCCACTACTAACTGATTTATAAAAAGTACCTATTATATTTTTTTCATAATAAATATTAAAACAAATTGGAAAGAAATCAATCCTGAAAATTGTGTTACTATATAATATAAAACATCAAACCTGAGCAGAATCCGTTTGCCTCTCCTTTTTTTACAATTGAAGTATTTGTGGTGCTGTGGAGTTATCTTTTGTTCTTAAAACAACTGTTCTTTTCTCTGAAAATTAAAATGTAAAACATTAATATTGCTCATTGCACTATGAATCATGCATTTAAAATTACAAAAAATTGAGCAAAAATCACTTACATTGCTTTTAGAAATCCCCTGAAATGCATTCTTAGGCATAATAGGATAATTTTCTTGGTCAGAATTTTCAGAATTTGATGATGAATTGATAAATCGTTTGTTGACTTTGGAAATTCTAATATCATTTGATGTAGAACTTAATTCACTGTCCTCTTCTGCTTTTTTGCCTTTCTTCGAGCTGTAGCAAGATCTTCAGTAATAAAATAATACACTGATATAGAAAAATAGTCAAAAATATTTGTATCAATAAAATTACCATAGCATCCCAATTCCTTGGCATCAAAAAGTTCCCATTTTTGAGAATATGGCTGTTTCCCTTTTTTTAATCAACTCAGATGAAATTCGTTTTAGATTTTGTGGTGGTCAGTAACACTTTCTATAGTTTCTCAGAAACCAAAAATCAGGAACCACTTCTACTGTATTCTCCTTAATAGTGGCAAACAATCCAGTTATTCATTGTAACCTCAATAATTGTAACTGAAAAAGTACAAAATAGGATTACGTTTTACAGCATTCATAAAATTACTTCCCAGTCAGAAATTGAGTTGGGGAAATAATATCAATTTGTCTATTTTACCAACTCAATAAATGAAAGGGAGAATATGTGAGTTTTCACGTTATTTTAATGAAAAAAATCAAAATGCACAAAATATGGCATGTTTTCATAATATATATAATTAAAGTAAGATTATTCACGGGATTATTTAATGTTGGTAACATATATATGTATATAAAATTAAAACAAGTATTAGTTATTAATTAATGTAAACAGTGTCCGGAGTATAAGTATAGCCCGTTCAGTATTAAAACCGTTGCACGTCACATCTGTCATAACTGTACTATGTTGCCAAGCCCTTGAAATAATATGAGAATCTAGTATATGTCAAATGAAGTTTATCAAATATTCTAGGTTAGGTTTAGTTATTGATGGTTATTGCGTGCAAAGAAACTTCGACTTATTTCAGTTACATACAGAGATGTTACATATAAAATTTTAATTTGTATGTTAACCGTACAGCACTAAGAAATTCTTATTTTAAAAATTATGGAATTATTTTTAGCACTAAAAAGGTATGTATGGAATAGTTAACACTTTTATTTGTATGTTTATACCACACACTTAATTAGTTAGAAATTATGGAACTATTCTAATATTTAAAATGCATGTATATATAGTATCAAGGAAAAAATATTATCTAATATAATTTTTAGGTTACAATTACCTAAGTACATGTTGGCTTCTAAAATGTTGTCACTACAATATGAAAGATTGATGTAAGGTTTACAGACAAATTATAAATAAAAAAGTTCTGATAACCTGGATCTACCTCCTTTTTAAAGGTAGGCAATTTTATTTTATATTTTGTTGAAATAAATCTTAAATTTTTCTTAGAAAAGCCGGGATGTGAAGCTTTAGTGTGTAGGTCATTCTCAACAAGGAAAATCATCCTGAGATATATGATCATTGATCATAGCAAAAGAAAATTGTGCAGCAAGCACCACCACAGCTCAGAAAAGGAGAGCAAATCCATTCTATTCTCCGAGTGAAGGTATATGCAAATGATTGACTAAATCGTAGCACTGAAATCAATACATATTATAATTATCAGTATATTGGTGAATTATTTATCACTCCATCATCTTCTAATCAATCCAAATTTATATTCACCATTTTGTTTTAGCTCTCCAGCATCTACCGCAACTGAAAGTATTGCTAATAAAACGATTGATCAAATGAGCCGTTTCAATTCAATAAAAACTATTAAATTAATTCTTTGTAGTTTTTATAAAACTTTGTGATATACACATTTACCTTTAGAAAATGCTGCCTGAATTACTTATTTTGAATATCATGATTAAAATAAAATAATAAATAATGCCACCCCAATATTTATGGAATTGTTTTATTAAAAAGAAACATTGCAAATTTATAAATCAGTTACTACACCGAAAAGTTTGTAATACTATTTTTTTCAATAAGGTAGAACAATAATTGTCAAATAGAAATCTTTCAAATTTGAGAGGTTCACGACAAACCAATTCCAACCCGCAACTTCTGGAATGCATCTATCGGCTTGCTTGGCAGTACCCTGTATTAACTCAATAGGATTTTTAAAAAGATGGTAGGTAATACTTTGTGACTATACTGTTCTATCATATCCACAATGTATTTTGTTGGGGGTTTGTTTCTGAAAAAAACATTTATTGAAAGGGCAGTATTCAAATAACCAATTCATTTATTTTCAAATATACCTTTATTATTATTTTTGTGAAAATAAAAGTAAAACAGCATTTATTGTCTATTAGGTATAATTTGAAATAAGAATTTTAAATGTATTAAACTAGTTGTGTAGTCTTCTGAATTCAACATATAATTTGCTATATCACTGTTAAAATACAGTTACTATCTACTTACTAGGCTACAATATAAATAAGCTCAGCTTCAACATTTGTTAATTGAATTCTATATTGTGTCGCATTAACCTAATATTATTTATCGAAAAGCATTGTCCATAATTTATTAAAGGTTCAGAAAGATTCAATAGTAATTGGGTTTCAAACCATTTAAAAACATGTTCTTCATTCATTTCCCCATGATAATAACTCAACTGAGATTCATATAAAAATATACTTTCTGCTCCATCAATACAACCATCTTTATTCTCAGCATGTAATACAAAATATCTAGAATAAAAACAATTTTGCATTCTAAAATTTTACATAATCATTGTAACATACCTTTTGACATGAACCACACAGCACCATTTTGGAAAATTCAGGATTCATTAGTAAAAACAAATTTATAGGTACAGTGGTTTATTTTTGTTGAAAGTTCCATAAGTCCTCTTTGTGCATATGTATCATATTTTAGTAAACTACTCAGGAACATTCTACATTGAATAATTATTGTTCCTCCTTCAATTACTGCAGTAGCATTCCTAAAGTGACATGATTATCTGTGAAAAAATGTCCATGTATAATTGCCAAGTATTAAGAATAATGTAACAGAATATAATAAATACAGTTAATTGGGTATAATATTAAACTTATACTTACTTGCTTCATAAACGCTGTAAATAGTATCAGGAGTAAATGCATCAACTATTGCAGTATTATTAAGTTTCATTTATACGTTTTTTTGGATGTGACTTTAACTTTGATAACTCATTACTGCTTGTGAAAAATTACTCACAGTTCTTTGCAGTTTTTGTCACAACATAACCCCAAAAATGTCAAGACGTCAACTGAACCTGAAATAAACCATTTTAATCGCGGCAACAGCCCGCATTTTTGCCAACATAAAAAGTTTTTATTAAGACTGACGTTAGTTTGAGTTTAATATTTAATTAACCTACAAGCTGTATTTGATATGAAATTAATTACGAAACCTTTCTTTAAACATATATTTATATTCTTTAATACAATGCGACCTACAAATTTCAATATTTATTGAGTTTAGAGAGGCTTAACATAGTGATTGACAGAGGATTGACAGCAGCAATCGAATGACATGATATAAACGAACGTCTCTTTTTCGACACTTTGATGACGTGCAACGGTTTTTGTACTGAATAGGGCTATATAGTTTAAATCCAAGTAAGTTTGGATAAATAAAAGAAGTTTTGATAAATAAGATTAATTCTAATTAAAATATAGGTATTTTTAAAAACTGTACTTACCTTTCGTAGTTTTGGTTTAGAATACACACACTCACGATTTTAAATATTAAAATTACTCTTACAAGTTACAGAATAAAAGTAAGGTTAGAAAAATTAGGCAAATGGCGGCTACAGTAACGACGAATTCTTCTGTTTTTAAGAGAACTAAACATTTCGGTTTAGTCAGCCACTTATGTAAAGGCATCCTCTTCTTCAAAGCACACTTCGAAATTGTATCTTTCGAAGATGATCTTTTTTATTGTAGTAAACTATTATATTTCATAACTTAATTTATTATTAAAAAATATATCCATTTATGTATGTAAATTGTACATCCATAGTATATAGTAAAACGTATGTACATTTGTGTATATATTATAATTGTACATAGTACTTTGCTATATGTATATACATCCTGATATATGCAATGCATATACATTATACAAACAGTAATGTACATCCATTATTGGATATTTATATTCTATTCTATGTATATGCATGGATATTTTTGATGTGATATGTATATTCATAACATATACATCTCCAATGCATGCTATGTGGGGGGGAATTTATTGGGTATTTAAGTGCAAATAATAATTATTATAGTAATAATGTTTCTTTGTCGACAAATTCGTCGGATATCAATGAAATGATGGAAAGATTCTGGGAATGTGAACAATACCACAAAGATTTTAGAAAATGGGTTATTTCGGGTAAATATGTTACTAAAATCAGTTAACCAACATAAAAAATTGGGCTGTTTTCGGTGTAATGTTGTTCTGATTGGTTGTGTTCAATCAAAAGACCTCAAACTAACTGATTTCATTGGATATCTACTAGAGCAAAACATTTTCAATGAAATTATGAATAACTGGTTGTAAATTTCCTTTTTCCCAATCAAACATTGAGACTTTTTGACGTTTGGCTTTTGGAACTGAACGACTGGGATTTGATGAGGAAGCTGCAATCTCTACATTTTCCAATCCATCGTCATTTTTACTAGAATTTGATGGGGATGCTACATTCTCCTCATTTTCCAGTTCGCTGTCAGATATATCATTTTCTTGATCAGATAGATTCATGCAAAACAAATTCCTCATCACTGTCACTGTCTATAGGCAACACATATTACATACATACATCGTAGCCGGTCGGAGCTAGCATAAAAAGGGTGCGAGTATTTATCCGGTTCCCGTTATTCGATCACAAGATTATTTTGCGTATATTCCAGGTTCCCGCAGTGAAAGGGTTAACAAACTATTATCGTTGATTAATAATATCAATCAACGCTATTATTAAAACTTTCACATATTTAAAAAAAAATTAATATTACTAAAAGTGTTAAAAATTACAAAATCAGTCATGTTGGTTCTATTTCAAACTACACAAAACCAGTAACTGACCAAGTTTTTCATAATTTAAAACAAGAAAGTCATCAGCTAGGAAATATAAAATACCTGTTTTAAGAAAAATACATTATTGCCAACACAATTAGTACCAAGTACCATTTTTGAAAAATTTATTCAATTTATACTTTTTGAAAAAAGAAAAAAACATATTTATTTCATGTGTTATCATTAGATTTAGATATCTCCATAACATTCCTAACTTATGTCACCGTACACTAACAAAGAATAGTAGTCCAATTCTTCGGCACGCCTCTAAACATTCTCTCCTTGCTCCGTCCCCGATTTCGGGCTGGCCGGGCCCATAGCTAACCTTCGTCTGAGTTTCGTGTATACTAGTTGTCCACAGATTCCGCAGAGTACGTATTATACCGGTTGTAGTTTCGTGTTACGTTGTGTAATATTGTGAGAACATTGTTTATATTTTCTAATAATTAAACCTAGATTAATAGAAATGGGGTTATTGTGTCCTGTTGAAGGTTGCAAGAGTAAAAGAGGATTACAGTCTCTTTTTTTTCGATTTCCGAAGGATGAAGCTAGGTAATAAATTAAAAAATTGAATAGATGAGGCTTTTACTTGATGAAGATCCATACTAAACGATGAAATAAAACAATTTATTGTTTTTAAATATCCATTTTATTTTGAACTGATGTTCAATTTAAAATTAGTGACGCGTTTCGCTACACAGTAGCTTTATCAAACTAGTGAAGATACAATGAAAAACGTTTAATTTATATAGTGCCTTAATAGGGAATTCTAAGATATTGACAAAAGTATTATAATATGTTTAAATGGAAATAAAGTACAAAAAGTGCCTAAATACGGAATTCTACGAATATTACATATTAACGTATTATAACATATTATAATACTTTTGTCAATATCTTAGAATTCCGTATTAAGACACTAAGTATATAAATCAAAAGTTTTTCATTGTATCTTCAATAGTTTGATAAAGCTTCTGAGTAGCGAAACGCGTCACTAATTTTAAATTGAACATCAGTCCGGAATAAAATGGAGATTTAAACAAATTAAATTGTTTCATTTCATCGTTTATTAAATTAAAATTGTCTATTTAGTATGCCATTATTTCAGTTATTAGCAATGTATTGTGATGGTTTTAGATGTTACGCTTGGAAAAATGCTTAGGGGTTCATCGGTAAACATAAATATGCAAATCTAACAGCAGATCAATGTAACAACACAATAAGGATTTGCAGTTTACATTTTCTAGAAGACAGTTTTATTCAAGATCTAATGAGAATCAATTTAAAATGTAATGCCATTCCCTTGTTAGACGTGTCAAATACCGGACGTAAGAGATATAACTGTACCTATTTGAGAATATATTATTTTACATTATTAAAGTTTACATTGTTTTGATATTTATAAATAAAAAAAACTTTTCAATCATTATGTTGGACCTCAATAGTAATAATTAGTATTAATAAGATATTTTTTTAGATCAAGCTTCATGGGGCAGTCATCCTCCTTCATGCAGCAGTCAGCTACAAAGTGGAAAACACATATTTTGTGATGATTCTGAGTTTCTGTGGATCAAGGTAATTTTATAAAATAATAAGTAAATGTTTATAATACCTTTTGTTTTCTACTACCTTAATATACACAAATTAAATACTTCTAGTTCATTGTCACTCTTATTGTGGGAAATATTGGAACCTATTCATTTCCTTTGAAATGAACCTATTACCTATTGGTTACGATAACAGTTGAGTTTAATCGTTATCATTGTCCATTTTCAGGAGCAGGTAGATAAAATCACAAGAATTACCATATTACATAGAAAGTAGATTAATGATTGCTGGGTACTAATTTAGGAGCTTCAATTCTCATATAAATTTGCTAAAATAATTCATGTTGAATTTGTTTTTTTTTTCTTCGTATTATCCAAAATGGTCCAGGTAAATAACATCCCAGTAATTTAAGTTCATGAAATAACCCCTGTGACTTCTGTCAATATAATTTTTGTTCTAAATTTTATTTAACTTGTAGGTTCTTAAAAAAGATTAGGAAATAGCCCCATCTAAAAAAAAGCAACCATCCTCCAAAAGAGGTTAAAACATTTCGTGATGTTTCAGTGATAGTTTATAAATATTTTTGAATAATTGGTACTCGATAATTTTCATAATATCTATAAATATTGTTTTTATGTATGTATATATTTTAGTTAACAAGGCCACCCAAACATCAGCCTCACTCTCTGCGAATTCTCCAAAGGAAAATAATTTTAAAGAAAGAAATTAGTTCACTGAAAAAACCGTATCTCAACCCCAGAATGAACTAGAAAGTGAAATAACTCTTGAAGATGTCCATAAATATTTGGAGAAGAACTATCCTGAAGACTCCTGCAGGCTTCTCAAGTCACAAATGGGTTTATTTAATAAGGTACCCAAAGGGAGTAGGTACAGTGACGAATTAAAGCAATTTGTTCTCAGTGTTTATTACCTTATGGCCCTAAGGCATATAAAAAAATTGCATCTATGTATAAGTTACCATCAAAAAGTATCTTATATAATTTCACCAAGCGATAGGTAATCTCTCCGGGGGTTCAAGTTTTTATTTTTAGTTTGCTTAAAAAAGCAAAAATTCTTACAGGAAAAGAAAAAGATTGCATAATTTGTATGGATGAAATGTCATTTAAATCTCATTAATTTTATGATATTTCCAAAGATAAAAGAATAGGTTTCCAGCAAACAAGCGATAACTCTGATGATTGCAGCGACGTAGCGCTTTAGTTGTTATGGTTTGAGGAATAGCTAGTAGTTGGAAACAGCATGTGACGTATTTTTTCTATAAAACAACTGCAGCTGCTAATGAAATAAAAAATATTTCATTTCAAACTGTTAGACGATTGGATGCCGCAGGTTTAAATATATTGAGGGTAGTTTCAGACCAAGACTCAAATTTTATAATTATGACAAGAAAAAAGAAAATAGACTTTGTCATAAATTAACTGATGAGCATATATATCCAAACAACTTTCAAAAAATGAAAGTGAAATTTGCGTCTCAAGTACTCAGCCGTTCTGTATCTGTTGCTTTGCATACCTACATTGATTTTAATATATTACCAATTGAAGCGAAAATAACAGCAAATTTCATTAAACAAATTAATGACCTCTTTGATCCACTGAATTCTTTTCATTTAAATAATTATAATGCTTTAATGGGCTCCCAAAAGCAAATTAAATTTTTGGAGGAAATTGAAATTTTGCTACAAAATTTAAAAATAATTAATTACGAGGGTAAATGCGTTACAAACCGAATGAAATTCATATCTGGATGGTTAACCATAAAATCATTAAAAGCTATTCGGAATATTTTGAAAGTAAAGCAATATACATTTTTGTTGACCAGAAATCTCAATCAAGACTTCCTTGAAAATTTCTTTGGTCAAATTAGAAATTGTTGTGGCAATTCTAGAAATCCAACACCCATACAATTTTGTAGAGCGTTTAAGAAATTGTTCACTCTAAAATATTTTAATGAAGTCGAAGGTGCTAATTGCATGAACGATATTAATGAAGTTTTATTAGACATTAATACGGAATCGGCAGAAACTTTTAAAGATATTATATTCCTCTTTTCTACTTCAAAAACACCTTAAAAAGTTTTTACCTGTGGCTATCGAAATCTTACTAGCCCAGAAGGTAATGCAATAGTTTATGTTAGTGGGTATATTTTGAAAAAAATGTTTGTTGCAACATTCTTGTCCAATTTGTGAAGAATTTAACCAACAAAGCTTATTGGATAGAGGAGCCACGATTTTCACTAAATTGAAAGTCTATGTCCAGGAAGAAAATTTGCCTTTTGGAGGTTTGACAGTACCCCCTATCAATATTGTGCAATATATAGTACAACTTGAAAATATATTTCTGTAAGTATATTGTTTGTACCTGTATCATGAGTGGAACATTACTTTTCTTTACACCCAGTAGGTATAATTTTGAAAAATTCTTCCTTAGTGGATGCCTACGTCATAAGAGAAATTCATGTGCGAAATTTTAAGGGTTTGAATTTTAGAAAACGAGGAAATACGTAACTCATTATTTTTGCCCTCAATGCATATGAAATTTCATGCAAATATGTCCAAGGAATAAAAAGTTTCATACAAACTTTTATCTCCTATTTCACCCCCTTGGGGGTTGAATTTCAAAAAATCCGGCCTTAGTGGATGCCTACATCAGAGAAATATGTGTGCGAAATTTTAAGTTTCTAGCCCTAAGGGTTTGGCCTGTGCGTTTATTCAAAACTTCATCCCCTAGGGGTTGAATTTCAGAAAACGCTGAAAAATGTAACTCATTTCTTTTGCCGTACTCAATTCATACGAAATTTCATGCAAATATGTCCAAGGAATAAAAACATTCATACAAACTCTTATCCCCTATTTCACCCCCTTGGGGGTTGAATTTTGGAAAATCCTTCCTTAATGGATGCCTAAGTCATAAGAGAAACAGGTGTGCGAAATTTTAAGTTCCTAGCCCTACGGGTTTGGACAGTGCGTTGATATCTGAGTCAATCACTTTTGCCTTTTATTATAGATTATGGTTACTTCGTTAACATGATGCTATTCACATTAGGATATTATAGTGCTCAAAGATTGAAAAGTCGTCTAAAATAAAAATTAATTCCGTGTGCAACTCTTTTCCAAAATGATTTGACATATTCATGTGATAGCGTAACCTAACCTAACCTAAGTCGAATGTACCCGGCAGGATAAAAATCGTGACGGGGGAAAGGGGAGCATTTTTGTTAAAAAAATTTGAAAGAACAATTTATTCCCCAATAGGAGTTCTATCAACTGGTTGAAAGCGGATCCTCTAGTATCAACGGAAACTAACAAAAAAAAAGTTTCTTTTTAAAAATTACATTAGTTTGAATGGACAATGAATTTTATTCCTGTGATTTGTGGCTAAACGGTAACAGTAGCGTTTGAAAGACACTTTTCAATTGTTATTCATCGCCATTGCGAGGAAACAAAAACTTCAATCAAAAAATACCCCAAAACAAAGAAAATAGCCCTTTCTTTTCTGCTTCTAATGGTTATTTTTTTGCTGAAATCGGCTGGATAATGAGCAAGAAACTTAATTTGAATTAAGAGGATGTCACTAAAAGATGCGGCGCACTCAATGCAATCGGTACCCTCAAACGCACCCCACGCTGCCCGCTATTTCCCAAATGTATTTCAAAAATAAAGGTATTTTACTCTAGATCAAAAATCTTTTTTTTAACAAACCTCGTATAAGACTGATGCAATTTAATATCTGATAGTTGAATTTTGGGTTTTAGAACATGCAGAACTTTTTATATAGAATAATTTTTTTTTTGATAAAAATATATTATAATAAAAAATGTTTTCCATATGTAACCAACTTACGTGGACACACTGTATATATTCTTATAATTGGTCTATCCCTTCAGAATTCTTTCACTACAATCTCATAAATTTCACTTGTAAATTCAGTAACTGACTGAATAATTTCATTTACACATTTATTTGGTACCACATTTTCTTAAAAATTATATCCATTCTCTTCCAAATTTGGAAATACAATTAACGTATAATTAATATAAATAGATCTTCAGATTAAGTATACCATATTTTCTCCATTTTTTATAACCCGATCATGGTAATATTTCACCAAAACTAGTAGCGGAACAATCCTATTTAGGATAAATATAATACCGGGTGTACCAGAAGTTTCTGACTCATTTTAACTAAATCGTGCCTCTTTCAAAAACATTCGGTATAAATTTTTTTAAACGCAGGTATTAGTCAGCAGGCAAATTTTGTAATTGTTTTTCATTTAAAACGTATATGTCAGACATCTTTATCTAATAAACAATCATCATTAAAAACCAAATCACTTACTCATTTTTCATCTAAACAACAAATTATACATTTTCGGAACGGGGAAGAGTTCAGCTTCCAGATAGAATAAAAATATATAAAGTAATTAATTAAAGAAATAGACGATATCTGCATTTAAAAATACCCTATATAAGATTCCACTAATTAAACATTTATACTGTAAAAACTTTATATCAAAAAAATTGTCCCTATCGTATCTAGATTCCGAGATTTTTGCGGTTTAAGTGGGTCAGAAACTTCTGGGACACCCAGTATTCTAGTTTGACTTGATATTTGAGCCCTTTTTTAGAGACTAACCACTTTTAAGACATGGATAAAATCTTGCAAAATACTCCAATTCTTGAGAATAGTGAGATAATATTAATTCAATTAATTAACATCATTCAACAAGCATATTTGATTTCAGAACAATATGGAAAATGTATTCTTTATATATTATATTTTATATTATCGCCGCCACTGATCATTTCGTCGAGTAGTCACCTCCCACATATTCCATTGCAAGCATCATATCATAGTTATTATCTTCTACAGGGGCGTCGCGTGGGGCAGCTTAAAATGAATGCCGCCTAAATAAATCATTGTTTACTGAAGTCGTTGTTTATCTTTTATCTTGCTTTTTCTTGAAAATAGTTTAAAACACGTTGGGGTTATTTATTTATCTGTGTTTTTCTCTTAATGTTGGGAGTCTGAATACTCCCACGTACACGAATTAACTTATAGCTACAACTAAGTATTAGTTGATATATTTTCCTATTGTCATACTGTATTTTAAAAACTAAATTTATTATTTACATTCATCTTTTGTTAAATAATTTGATCTTCATCATTTACTCATAACGATATACTTTAATTTGGTATTTGATACATTAGGTTGTGAGATAAAGGTAAGAATTATTTCAATGGTTATATTACACTGTGAGCTTACAGTATTGTTACAACAGGAAAGGAATTGTTTGTGTACTGAGAAAAAAACATGCTTAGCAACTGGTGAAATTTGTTCACAGCCTTGATGCTATTGAAATACGTACCACCCTCCCGTTATCTATGAAAACATTATTCCAGGTAGGTAATGGGGGACATAAATGCAAAATCCATTCAATGGGGATCCCCCAACAATGATGATAGAGGAGAATTATGGAAAGAGTGGTCAGCGCAGCTGAATCTCCAGGTACTAAATAACAATAAACCAACTTCCGTAAGAGGGGCCAGTAAATCTCACATCGATGTCACCCTGGCTAGTCTGGGATTGTCCAGGAAAATCAAAAACAGGGATGTCCTGGACGATCAAATATTCACATATCATAAATACATAGTATACGAAATATGCACAGGGAATGTTAAGAGAACTAGGGGTGGACCAGAGACGAGCTTCAACAAGGTTGGATTCGAAAGAGAAATGGAAAAACTAAATTCAAGCGCCATGCATGACTATGGGAAAGTAAGGGATGCAATGAAGACTGCTTACAACTTGGCTAAGTCCAAGATAAACAATCAACAGCACCTTCCGTACTGGTGGAGCACAGGGATCCAAGAACTAAGGGATAAATGTATTCATGCTAGAAGAATTAGCACGAGATGCCACGGGAGCGAGGCACTAAAGATAGAATACAAGGAGCGAAAGAAAGCACTAAACAGCGCTATAAGGAAAGCCAAAAAAGAAAGGTGTCAGGCCATATGCGAGGACTTGGAAAATGATGTGTGGGGGGAAGCCTACACTATCATCATGAAGAGTTTGAGAATAATAGCCCCATACAGACTATACGAAGAGCAGAGGCAGAAAGCGGCGGAAATTCTTTATCCCACAAAACCGCAAACGGTCTTCGAGAAAACAGAGGACGTGGAGGTCGTAGAGTTTACCGAAGAAGAAATCGTGGCGGCAGGAGAGGACTTGAAGCAGGGCAAAGTCCCAGGACCAGTCGGCCTGCCACCAGAGACAATTAAGACTTTGGCCAAACTCCAACCGAGCCTGGTCAAGGACGTCTTCACCAAACTATTAAGGCGTCAGATCTTCCCCAGAGAGTTGTTCAAAGAGGGAAATTTAATACTTCTGTTAAAACCGGGTAAACCACCGGACTCACCAGCGTCTTACAGACCAATTTGCCTCTTGGACTGTCTAGGTAAATATTTTGAAATCCTTATAAAAAGAAGACTGAAGCAGGTATTGGAAAACGAGGGGGCACTGTCAGACTACCAGTACGGATTCAGGAGAGGACGATCTACGATAGATGCTGCAAAAAGTATTCAAGAGGCAGTTAGGAAAAGTAAATGTAGGTGGGTAGGACTGATCCTGCTAGACATTAAGAACGCCTTCAACACTGCAAACTGGGGACTAATGGTAGATAATCTGTCGGAAAGAAGCATAAAAATTACAAAAAATGAAATACAAAACATGACCGGCGGTGTTCCACAAGGTTCAGTCCTCGGACCTACTTTGTGGAACGTATTATACAACGGCGTACTAGACAGAAAAAAACAAGAAGAGGGTTAGACCGTTCGCTTACGCGGACGATCTAGCCATATTGGTAGAAGACCCCAGGTCTCAGAAACAAGGTCAACAAAGAAATGGGCGCAGTTGCTAGTTGGGTGCGAAATAATGACCTGGAATTGGCTTTCGAGAATACGGAAGCGATAATCCTCAAAGGCCCTAGGGACAGGACACGTATAAAATTTAGAATAGAAAACTCGGAAATATCGCCGAAAAACACAGTATCTCGGCATTATATTCGACGGAAGAATGACTTTTACAAAACATATAGAACATCGGCTATCCAGAAAATAATGCCGAATATAGGAGGTCCCGGTCTGCAAAAGAGAAGAATTCTTTTGGAAACCATACATTCGGTGATCCTATATGGGGCCCCAGTTTGGTATGGAGTTTTAGATAAAAGGAAGTACAGGGATGTGTTGACCAGAGCCCAAAGGAAGCCACTGATAAAAGTGTGTAGCGCCTACAGGACTGCATCGACGATAGCGCTTCAGGCAATCGCCGGTGTAGTTCCTGTGGACATACAAGCAGAAGAGCGAGCCAGGCTGTACAGGAGAGGAAATGGGGTGGATAAAATGGTCAGAGAAGAGGAAAGAAAAAGGAGTTTAGACGAATGGCAACGCAAATGGGTAGCGGAGCAAAGTAAAGCCCCATGGACCCGGACTCTTATCCCTGACGTGGGGAAATGGTACGAGTGCGCCCATAGATGCACTAACTATTTCTTCACTCAGTTCCTGACGGGTCATGGATCGTTTAGGGCATATACTTTTGGAATAAGGAAGACCATGGACGATCTATGCCCTGTCTGCGGAGTGGCAGACGACGCGGAACATGCGGTTTTTTTGGTACGTCCAATATCATGAGGAGAGGAGCCAAATGGAACTGGACTTAGGTATAAAATTAGGAAGACCAAGTGAACTATTCAAAGACATAATGCTCGATAAGAGGAACTTCGAAATATTTATAGAGTGGACGACGAAACTAATGAAAATAAAAGAAGCTAGGGAAAGAGCAAGAAGGATAGGCAGAATCGTATAAAAAAAGCTGGCGTCACTCGACGATATGTTTGCAAAGAACGGTTCCGGGACGCCAGCCGGAGAAAAGAAGTGGGTTTTAGCTGGTAGGCGGTCAAAGAGCGGCTCCCTAGTGGAGTGGATGGCCCTTTTCACCTTTGGTGAATGAGTTTTAAACGCGATCGATTTAGCTGAATCCGCACACCTGGGACATCTTCCCAGGCGTCTTTAGAAGATTTTCCATCTCCAAAAAAAAGGTAGGTTTCTACACAAATTTTTAAAGGCACGTCTTTTCTTAATTTCTTTGATAACCGTTGGAAAAGTAGTGCGAAAAGTACACGCTATGGCGCTTTTCCGCTCGGAAATGTTAAACACTATGACCTGTCAACCTTTTTTGACAATTCAACATATTTATTACAGTGAATGTTTGGGTGTACTGATTTTAAATTCAAACTACAAGTAAGTAAACTATTTATTTGATTATTTATTTTAATTTAGTAATTATAAAAATATTAACCTATTAAGCATTATTTTAGGAATTATGAACCAAGTTCAAAATGTATCTTTTGAGTTGTCCAATTCCGATACTGACAATACTCCTCCAAATATTATCGAAAAGGCTCGAACTGCAACCGAAAATTTGTTACCTGAGGTTTCGAACGAGAAATATCAAAAACATCATAGCAAATTTATGAACTGGAGATAAATAAACAACATTAAATCATTTTAAGAAAATAACTATATAAATTACTATTTTTCTTTCATTAATAAATGTGGTTTTAGGAAAAATATTGTGTACAACTTGTACGCAAAGCACTTTTCCCACTTCCCACTTCTGCGCTCGTGAGAAAAGTGCCGCTTTACGCACTTGTACAAACTACTGTTCTTATTTGCAAATAATGGAATGTCAGGAAATGCAGTACACCCGTGTGAATCTAGCAGTTTATTTTCTGTAGTAAAGATGGCAAATTTACCGGATCTGCGGAATCTGGTGCACAAATGGAGCATCCATTTCAAATTCTGCTAGATCATCAACAAAAGCGAGAAACATGCACATACAGGGTGTTCCAAAAAAAGTTTTTCATAATGTCATCCGTGTTCAAAGTACAAGGTAGTAAAAAATACACATTGATCACGATTCTGAATTGTGGTAGGTAATATCTCCAAATAAACTCCTCCTGTTAAGTTTTTGTTGAGAAAACTATGTGGATTCCCAAAATGCCTGCCCAAACATTAACTTTTTCTGGAAATTGAGTATGTTTTTCATGAAAGATGTGCTAATTTATATCACTCCGAAACTGATATTTTGTGTGTGAACATTTCCATTGAGTAAAAAAGTTTTCGTGTAGTGTTGGTTTTGGTCAATTTTATGTGTCATGAATTCACAAAATACTAATGCATTATTTCCGAATTGTTTTGATGAAATTTGTTTTCAGCCATTATAGGGACTGTATTTCGATCGACTTCACAGATAGGCGCAAATTAAGTTGAAGAAGAAGCTAGTTTTACTACAATTCCTACAGCTATGTACTCCCCGTTGCTTCAAACTTCTGAAGGATAACTTTGCAACGATCCACCAATTGTAACTTGAAATACAATTATGCAAAAAACTAACCCAAATCGTACAAAAAGTAATGTTTTACTCCATATTTATTGCAATATTCCATCAAATTATCTGTTTATAATCAATAACATACAGCATAGAAACGAAATTTAATAATGAATCCTAATATACATAAACTAAAACATTATTAGATGTCAAAGACATTGAATTACACTTCCAAGTTAAACGGGGTTGGTATATCTGCAATATATAACCAACCATTGTGGCTTGTGATCAGAAGGGACAACATCACTTGCAGACCGGTTTCGTCGTATTTGCGCCTCATCAGTACAAGGTGGATGTCATCCGTCCAGAAGCCTTGAGAGCATAATCCTGGACTGGAGCCAAAGCTGAAACCACATCAATACATTAACCTCACTAAAGGAAATGCTAAGATATGCCGATATCAGCGACATCCCCACATATGACCACAAACCAAAATCCTATATTGACAAAAAACCATCTTGGTTTTGTAGCTATTTACTCAATTACATCTACTTTGTACTGATGAGGCGCAAATACGCCTAAACCGGTTTACAAGTGATGTTGTCCCTTCTAATTACAAACCGGAATGGTAGATTATATCTTGCAGATATAACAACCCCGTTTAACGTGTAATTCAATGTCTGTCGAAGCATATAGCCCGAGAAGAAATTGTTGCTTCTTAGTGAACTGTCTCTGTTCTTTGAAAATATTTTTCAAAAACTTTGTATGGCGTTATAATAGTATTAAACTATTATCTTTGACATCTATTGATAACACGCTTTACTGAAATATGACAATTTTTTCAGGAAACTGTGATTATCAAAGTATTATTTGAACGGTTCAAGTTTTTGTTTACATCTGGTGCAGCTTGGGAATAAATTAACTTTAGCTATCTTTAGGAAAAGTATGTATGATATAGGGTAGGAAACCAGTCATACACTATCCACTACAGTGTGTTGCCTACCCTAATGGACTAATAAAAACGACTTGATGAGCATTGCATCATCTTTTATAACCTACAATTAGTAATGTCTCTTGTACTTGTAACAAGATTGAATAAATGATTTATTAACAAGTGTGCGAGTTTAACATATTCCTGGACAAATAAAACATGGTGTCACGTTGGTTCTGACCGATTAGTGACTAGTGGTTCCAGAATAGTGATTAGTAGGCCAGGCTAGAAAATGGAAAACTATTTTAGACCCCCTGAACCTGTCGTGCTAGATGGCAATATAGCCGAATATTGGCGCAAATTTGAACGAAAATTCAAGATATTAATAATAATATAACCAACGTATTGTTACGCGAGCTACTGCATTAATATGCTCACTTAGTGCCCCCAGTGAAATCCCCATATGAGACGACTATGGTTCCTCCGCCCAATTTTCGAGAAACATCGAGAATACCCACCGCACCCGGTGCATCCGCCAGAACGTCGAGAAATTTCGAGAATTACGGCGTGCGAGTATAAATAGGCCACCAGCTTCGCTGCAGGCAATTAGTCAATCAGTCAGTGTTGATACCGAAGGAAAGTAATCGCGCCTCGATGAAGTGTTTATTGAGTGACTCTCATATAAATTATAATTAGTGTGTTTAGTGTATTACATAAATTATTAAATTAGGACTGAATTACATATAAATCTGTAAATATAAATTAATTGTAAATATACATTAGAATAAACGTTACATTGGTGTCATTAAAAAAATAAATAAATAAATAAATAAATATACAGGAAGATGGCGAAGAAACTTTGTGAATTAAAAGTTTCAGAGCTTCGAAGAGAGTTGGAGGATTACGAACTGGACACAAGTGGGGTCAAGTCAGTGTTAGTGGAACGACTAAAAAAAGCTATGATTAACAATGGATTGGACCCGGAAACATTTGAATTCACCGACGAAGCGTCCGCCTCTATAACCTCTTCCATAAAAAAACTTTTGGCGGACATGGAAAATAAAATTTAGACGGATATAAAAAACGAAATTTCATCCATGGAAAACAAAATGTCGGACATGGAAAATAAAATTTCGACGGATATAAAAAACGAAATTTCATCCATGGAAAACAAAATGTCGGACATGGAAAATAAAATTTCGACGGATATAAAAAACGAAATTTCATCCATGGAAAGTAAACTTTTGGCGGACATGGAAAACAAAATGTCGGACATGGAAAATAAAATTTCGACGGACATGAAAAATGAAATGACATCCATGAAGACTGATATTTCTGCCGTGGAAGAAAAGATTAAAAGTATGAAGCAAGAAATGAAACAAAAAATCAAAGAAAACGAAAGGAAGACTAGTAATAAACCGGATTTTACAACTAGGCAAGACCCGAATAACGACGAACTGGCAGAGAAAGTAAAGTTGAAACAGCCGAGTGAAACTGCCAACATTCGATGGTAAAACGTCATGGCCGAACTATCTTAAGCAATTCGAGGCGGCATCAAAGGCAAACAACTGGAGTGAGATGCTGGAATTGTGGAGAAATGGGACATGTACGCAGTTCGTGCAAGCGACCGAGAACTGCCACAAACAAAGATGCCCAGCAGGAAAAACTAGGAAGGGTCGACCTTCAGAGGGCAGCTTCGACCCGAAGACCTTCCCAAGACCCTCTCATCCTAATAGCCTCTCTGAAATGTCGCGACGATAGTGTATACGTGGATGGTGAAGTTAATGGAAGGAAGTATACACTATTGGTGGACACTGGAGCAACGAGGACTATTATTCGCCCCGAGACTGTCAACACCCGGAAAAGACTTTTACCGACGAGACTGCGACTCAGGACTGCCACAGGTGAAAGCGCCAATGTCCATGGAGAACTACCGGTGCAATTGGGAATTGGCGCATAGAAGTTCACCCACACAGTCGTTGTCGCCGATATCGAAGAGGACATAATACTCGGAATGGACGGTATGAACCTACATGGCTTCCAGCTAGATTTCAAGAACCGAGTGATTAGAGTAGGTTCTGAGGAGGTATTCCTTCACCCACACGAGGATAAGACTGTTCAGGTAGCCGTACAGGAGGATACAGTTGTACCCGCAAGGAGTGAATTTTTCACTGTGGCAAGGCTACAAGGAACCGTCGAAGAAGGAACACCGGTCATGATGGAACCATGGAATCACGATGAAGAGGTTGGTCGAGGAATCCTGGTTGGAAAAGGGTTAGTCATGGCTGCCGAAGAAATACCTGTACGCATTATAAATGTAAATGACCATCCAATAACTATGAAGAAGGATACCAAAATTGGAACTTGCGTACCAGTGGCGTCGATAATTCATCAAACAACAACCTCCAATGATGCCAACAATAAATTTGAACAAATGATAGCAGTGGCTGGACAATCCCTTAGCCTGCAAGAGAAGAAAAAGATCAGAGAACTCTTGCTACAATACCGATCTCTTTTTGTACCAAAAGGAGGAAAGTCAGGAAGAACATCTGCTGTCAAACACAAAATTGACACCGGCGACGCTAAACCAATAAGACAATCGGCTCGACGGCTACCACAGGCCAAAAGAGAGGAAGCGGAGAGAATTGTTCGCGAGATGGAAAAGGTAATAGAACCTTCTACCAGTCCTTGGGTCTCTCCGGTAGTTCTGGTAAAGAAGAAGGATGGAACCACGAGGCTTTGCGTGGACTACACGCAGTTGAACAATGTTACAAAGAAAGATAGCTATTCTCTGCCGAGAATCGACGACACTCTGAATACGCTGGCCGGTAGCAAATTGTTTTCTATACGGCGAGTTTGAGGTGGGTTTGGTTGGTAGGCATCTCCTTGGGGATGAGTCCAACACTGTTTGGGTCCTGGACCCATTCGAACATGAGTTTCCCATCTCGGCCCGAAAAAAAAAAAAAAAAAAAAAAAAAAAAAAAAAAAAAAAAAAACCTTGGACCTGAAGTCTGGATATTGGCAGGTAGAAATGGATCCAGCCGATAAAGAAAAGACAGCGTTTACCACCGGATCTGGACTATGGCATTTCACCGTTATGCCATTTGGCCTGTGCAATGCCCCCGCAACGTTCGAAAGACTGATGGAAAACGTGTTGCGAGGGTTGTCCTGGAAGACATGCTTAGTGTACCTTGATGACATCATAGTCTTGGGAAGGACATTCGACGAACATCAAAAGAATTTGGAAGGTGTCTTCAAAAGGTTGCAAGCTGCCCAACTGATGCTCAACCCCAAGAAATGTCAACTATTTCAGAACAAAGTCAATTACCTAGGCCATGTAGTCAGCAAGGATGGTGTAGCTGTAGACGAAGAAAAAGCTGCTGCCGTACGAAAGTGGCCAAGACCCACCGACAAGCACCAAGTTAGAAGCTTCCTTGGACTCTGTACATACTACAAGCGATTTATAAAGAAGTTTGCAGATATCGCTAAGCCCTTGACACGACTTACAGAGGAAGCAAGGGAGTTTCGCTGGGACGAAGATTGCCAAACTTCGTTCGAAACCTTGAAGAAGCACTTGACTACTGCACCTATACTTGGCTATCCACTACCAGAGGGAGAATTCATACTAGATACTGATGCTTGCAATGTTGGAATTGGAGGAGTGCTATCACAGGTTCAAGGAGGACAAGAGAAAGTTCTGGGATATTTTAGTAAAGTCCTTTCCAAACCAGAACAAAACTACTGCGTCACAAGAAGAGAGCTCCTACGAAGGAGACAAAGTCTGGCTGCATAACCCAAGAAGACAAAAGGGTTTTTCTCCAAAGTTGCAGAAAGCTTGGGACGGCCCGTACCTCGTAAAGAAAAGAATCAACGATGTCATCTATCGTATCAGCAAGATCCCAAATGGAAAGCCAAAGGTGGTACACCGTAACCGATTAGCGCCATTCGAGGGTGACCACGATGAGGAAGTAAACCAGCTTCAGCAAGTAGCCGATCCTGCTTTTGTAGAGTTCATGGGTGCCTATGGTGGTACCGGAAAAGCAAGATTCGGCGTCACCACTGAGAGACGACAAGACCTGCTTACCGTTCCGGAGGAATACTCACTGGCAATAAACATCCCTGCCAGCGTAACCGATGCGCGCGGACTGGCATCTCTGTTTATAAAGAAGAGTGGCGCACGACTTTTGGTAAACCAGTTATCATTACCAGGTAAAGCTTTGAAGCTGCCAAATGGCTCCCGCTACAATTTCCACCTAGTGACGAGGAACACCTTCGACGAAAGACCAACGTACGAGGATGTCTGGGAAGCATTACGAAGCCTGAGGGAGCATGTGCTTGAATTGAACGTGCATAGGCTAGCCATGCCCAAGATTGAATGTAGGCATTTAGATTGGCGAATAGTCCGTAACATGGTAGAAGTAATCTTCCGAGACACCGAAGTGCAGGTACTGGTTTGCGGCCATGCTCGGGAGACACAGCCAACAGAGAAGACGGTCGCATGTTACTTCCATACAACTGGAAAATGCAACAAGGGGACCAGTTGCCGATACAGTCATCTCGTTCCAGTTCCCTAGTTAGTTCCAGGAGGAACTGTCTCTTAAGGAGGGGGCAATGTTACGCGAGCTACTGCATTAATATGCTCACTTAGTGCCCCCAGTGAAATCCCCATATGAGACGACTATGGTTCCTTCGCCCAATTTTCGAGAAACATCGAGAATACCCACCGCACCCGGTGCATCCGCCAGAACGTCGAGAAATTTCGAGAATTACGGCGTGCGAGTATAAATAGGCCACCAGCTTCGCTGCAGGCAATTAGTCAATCAGTCAGTGTTGATACCGAAGGAAAGTAATCGCGCCTCGATAAAGTGTTTATTAAGTGACTCTCATATAAATTATAATTAGTGTGTTTAGTGTATTACATAAATTATTAAATAAGGACTGAATTACATATAAATCTGTAAATATAAATTAATTGTAAATATAAATTAGAATAAACGTTACAGTATTTAAGAATCACCTTCAATAAATTGTAATAAACCTGTTCCTGAATCGGAAAATGATGATATTTTGTATATTTTTATGATCAAAATGATTATTTTTCAAATTACTTCCATAAATTTTCAATTGGTGTAAATTCTGCTCCAAAATTTCAATTTATTTTATACACTCTTGCACCACGTGGTATATTAATAATATAAATACAAAAGTTCAAAAGTCATTTCATGTTGTATAGGAAAGATTCAACTATAACGTTACTTATTTGTGATTTATTTGCCGTTTTTGTGACGTTCCCGAAAATGATAGGGGTGTTCCCAAAATGACAGCGAAGTTCCCTGAATGAGCGCAACACCCCGTTTTCGACATATTTTATGCATGAAAATAATATACGTTTACAGTATTATAAGTTTATTTGTACTTGAGGAATGAGGAACATGAGTAACAAATGTTAATCTCAAAATCTAATAATAATAAACAACAAACAAACATTCGGCATTAGGAACAAAATGCTAATAGCACACTCATTGAGATTACTTGCATATCAATGCTTAAAATTAAAATCAAATAACAATAAACTTTGTAGTTTAAAAATAAATACACATTAGGCATTGAGAACATTATTACTACATGCATAATTGCATCATATCACAAAGTAACTTGATTATCAAAGTTTGAACTCAAAGTCTAATAATAATAAACTTGGTAATTCCAAGAGTTGAAAATAAATGTTAAAAGAAGAGGATATTTCTATATAATCACATTACTTTTCGAATATGTCTATATTTTCATTAAAACAATAAAAGCTTCGACTACCTTTTTTCTGCAATTTCGGAGTGGGTAAAATTTTAACAACTTGTTCATATGTGACATATGAAACATCATTTTGTTCAATTTTGAATATTTTTGCTGTGTTTTATTTCACCATCTTCATCAACTGAGGTGTAAGCGACAGCAACGTATCTGTATTTAATTTTTGCATTTACAGTTGGTACATTTACTAGCAAAAATGTCTTTGTGCGTATCAAGTTTGGATGCAAGTTCTCCTCTTCTTCTCCGTACGATGTACCAGCACAGATATCGTCATTCTTTCCATGAAGTTTATCTGAAACCGTTTGGAGATTCTCTTCATCTGAAGTGTCTGATTAGATCCGTATACGGCGTCGTAAATGCTTTTTCTATTGGGATGGGGAGGATTAAGAAACTGTCGATTCATATCTATGTCTAAATCTATCATTTCTGACGACGTTGGACTTTCTTTTCCTCTATCTTCGACTGAAAATGCCTGCAGTTTAATTTCTTGCAACAATTTTGCAAATTGATACAGTAGTATGGAAACATCAGAAGCATGCTGCCAGACAATCTTAGTTACATTCATGATTCCGGGGATAGCATCTATCTTTTCAGGTATTAAGTTTTTTATTGCAACTATTTCATTGTCTGTGACTTCATGGAGTAAAACAGTTGAATTTGTTAGTAAACGGACAAAATCTGCAGCTGTATTGACATCGTTTCCTCGTAATACATGGCCATCAGCAGTTCTTTTTAGCACTCCTCCTACACCATCCATTGGCCCCTTACCGTGACCTGGTTCACTGAATGTCCACGTTGAAGCAGTTATTTGCGGAAATTGGTCCATTAAGGTTTTAATCCATAAGTAAATATTAGTGCGGCTTCGATACTGGGATGTGGGTCCGTCTGAAAACATGTGAAGGGTATTTACGTGACGCCTGGTACTTAATATTTTCTGCCCGATGGTCCAAATTATCACTCACAGTGGCAAATGAAACAGTTTGTAAAGACGTATTGTTTTTGGCATACGAAACACCTGTGTGGATCGATAATTGACCTTTTGAAGCACCGAATCTAATTGATTGAATCTCTTTCCCATATTTTGTCATATGAATTTTCAGCGAAATCAATTTGAATCATTAGCACTGTTTGTTTTAAATTTTCTTTCAGTTCCCTTTTTGCCTTCAAGTTTTCGCCTATTCCTTAAACATGTTTTTTCATTAAAGGAATATCCGCAGCTAAAGACATTTTCAAATTCTTCACTGTACTTCTAACAGTTACTCTTTTAGTAAGTTTGACGGTTTTCTTCTCTCCTTTTATGATTCGATCTTTTTTTATTGTTTGTCACTGAAAGTATTGAACGGTATCTTCATTGCTCCCTGATTCCATTTTTATCTCCTTGCAATCACCACACAAACCAAACATACAATCGTAAGAAGTAGTGTCACAGCTATATGCTTTTATCAGTTGAGATGTAGAATTGTGTTGCAGCTCTCCTAGTCGATTCAATTTGTTTAGTTTGTATTCAAAATTTTCTTGCCTTACACAAAGACATGTATCGCGATCCTTTTTTTTAGGTTGTACCACCCAATAAGGCTTCTCTCTCAAAAGTGTCGCATAAGATACTCGGATTCCAGTCTCAGTACAAAATTTAGGTTGTAAATTTTTAACAGTTTCTAGAAGCAACCGCTTTTGTTTGCCTCCCTTGAGGTAATCTTTCTTACCAGGACACATTCTGCTGACATCATCCCGCTCATAAAACTTATGAATGTCTTCACGAATCTGATTAGTGATTAAAAACATCGGACGCCTCCGATTAGATATTAAAATGTTGTCATTATTTTTATTTTTGCGCAGAAACTGTTTGGCAATATTGTAACGTGCCTACCTTCTTACACGTGGCTCCTGCCACAAGAACACGTCACTATGGACACCCTTGATGCAAAATTCGGTTTCGAATCTCGGGCGCCAGATTATTAACGTGGTTTGCTCCACGGCCCCTTGACCCTTAGCGTCAAGAGTTCCAGATAGCCTCAGATGGAGGTTACGGAAAATTCCAGGGGTCTTGTTGAACTAACTTTATTTACCTAATTACAATCAAATATGGATCCTCCAATTTATAAATTACGGGTTAATGAAGGAAACAGGGGGTTCAGCAGAGTTGTATACTACCTTACGGTTTAGTGTATACCTATGATCACACAATAGGTCGGTATATAACAAAATAATCAAAAGGAAACTTTAGTCTATTAATACTCTGTGGTCTATTTTATGGATAATTCTGTAGTGACAATCAAAATAACAGGGAAAGAAAATGAGGTATGTATTACCTAAACCTGGGATTTTAACGGACGTAACAGTCAAGGCTGGTCAGATTATTCAAATACCGCTCAAATCTGCCGGGTAACCGAACAAGTTGTGGCTAAGCCTCTTCCAAGTTCAAGAAACCCTTCGGATTCAATGGAGACACGGGAATTTACTATTTAGACAGGAAGAGAGTATATTGATTCGTGAGCCGGTGAAAGAACTTTCTAAATCAACCTTGGACCTGAAGTCTGGATATTGGCAGGTAGAAATGGATCCAGCCGATAAAGAAAAGACAGCGTTTACCACCGGATCTGGACTATGGCATTTCACCGTTATGCCATTTGGCCTGTGCAATGCCCCCGCAACGTTCGAAAGACTGATGGAAAACGTGTTGCGAGGGTTGTCCTGGAAGACATGCTTAGTGTACCTTGATGACATCATAGTCTTGGGAAGGACATTCGACGAACATCAAAAGAATTTGGAAGGTGTCTTCAAAAGGTTGCAAGCTGCCCAACTGATGCTCAACCCCAAGAAATGTCAACTATTTCAGAACAAAGTCAATTACCTAGGCCATGTAGTCAGCAAGGATGGTGTAGCTGTAGACGAAGAAAAAGCTGCTGCCGTACGAAAGTGGCCAAGACCCACCGACAAGCACCAAGTTAGAAGCTTCCTTGGACTCTGTACATACTACAAGCGATTTATAAAGAAGTTTGCAGATATCGCTAAGCCCTTGACACGACTTACAGAGGAAGCAAGGGAGTTTCGCTGGGACGAAGATTGCCAAACTTCGTTCGAAACCTTGAAGAAGCACTTGACTACTGCACCTATACTTGGCTATCCACTACCAGAGGGAGAATTCATACTAGATACTGATGCTTGCAATGTTGGAATTGGAGGAGTGCTATCACAGGTTCAAGGAGGACAAGAGAAAGTTCTGGGATATTTTAGTAAAGTCCTTTCCAAACCAGAACAAAACTACTGCGTCACAAGAAGAGAGCTCCTACGAAGGAGACAAAGTCTGGCTGCATAACCCAAGAAGACAAAAGGGTTTTTCTCCAAAGTTGCAGAAAGCTTGGGACGGCCCGTACCTCGTAAAGAAAAGAATCAACGATGTCATCTATCGTATCAGCAAGATCCCAAATGGAAAGCCAAAGGTGGTACACCGTAACCGATTAGCGCCATTCGAGGGTGACCACGATGAGGAAGTAAACCAGCTTCAGCAAGTAGCCGATCCTGCTTTTGTAGAGTTCATGGGTGCCTATGGTGGTACCGGAAAAGCAAGATTCGGCGTCACCACTGAGAGACGACAAGACCTGCTTACCGTTCCGGAGGAATACTCACTGGCAATAAACATCCCTGCCAGCGTAACCGATGCGCGCGGACTGGCATCTCTGTTTATAAAGAAGAGTGGCGCACGACTTTTGGTAAACCAGTTATCATTACCAGGTAAAGCTTTGAAGCTGCCAAATGGCTCCCGCTACAATTTCCACCTAGTGACGAGGAACACCTTCGACGAAAGACCAACGTACGAGGATGTCTGGGAAGCATTACGAAGCCTGAGGGAGCATGTGCTTGAATTGAACGTGCATAGGCTAGCCATGCCCAAGATTGAATGTAGGCATTTAGATTGGCGAATAGTCCGTAACATGGTAGAAGTAATCTTCCGAGACACCGAAGTGCAGGTACTGGTTTGCGGCCATGCTCGGGAGACACAGCCAACAGAGAAGACGGTCGCATGTTACTTCCATACAACTGGAAAATGCAACAAGGGGACCAGTTGCCGATACAGTCATCTCGTTCCAGTTCCCTAGTTAGTTCCAGGAGGAACTGTCTCTTAAGGAGGGGGCAATGTTACGCGAGCTACTGCATTAATATGCTCACTTAGTGCCCCCAGTGAAATCCCCATATGAGACGACTATGGTTCCTTCGCCCAATTTTCGAGAAACATCGAGAATACCCACCGCACCCGGTGCATCCGCCAGAACGTCGAGAAATTTCGAGAATTACGGCGTGCGAGTATAAATAGGCCACCAGCTTCGCTGCAGGCAATTAGTCAATCAGTCAGTGTTGATACCGAAGGAAAGTAATCGCGCCTCGATAAAGTGTTTATTAAGTGACTCTCATATAAATTATAATTAGTGTGTTTAGTGTATTACATAAATTATTAAATAAGGACTGAATTACATATAAATCTGTAAATATAAATTAATTGTAAATATAAATTAGAATAAACGTTACAGTATTTAAGAATCACCTTCAATAAATTGTAATAAACCTGTTCCTGAATCGGAAAATGATGATATTTTGTATATTTTTATGATCAAAATGATTATTTTTCAAATTACTTCCATAAATTTTCAATTGGTGTAAATTCTGCTCCAAAATTTCAATTTATTTTATACACTCTTGCACCACGTGGTATATTAATAATATAAATACAAAAGTTCAAAAGTCATTTCATGTTGTATAGGAAAGATTCAACTATAACGTTACTTATTTGTGATTTATTTGCCGTTTTTGTGACGTTCCCGAAAATGATAGGGGTGTTCCCAAAATGACAGCGAAGTTCCCTGAATGAGCGCAACACCCCGTTTTCGACATATTTTATGCATGAAAATAATATACGTTTACAGTATTATAAGTTTATTTGTACTTGAGGAATGAGGAACATGAGTAACAAATGTTAATCTCAAAATCTAATAATAATAAACAACAAACAAACATTCGGCATTAGGAACAAAATGCTAATAGCACACTCATTGAGATTACTTGCATATCAATGCTTAAAATTAAAATCAAATAACAATAAACTTTGTAGTTTAAAAATAAATACACATTAGGCATTGAGAACATTATTACTACATGCATAATTGCATCATATCACAAAGTAACTTGATTATCAAAGTTTGAACTCAAAGTCTAATAATAATAAACTTGGTAATTCCAAGAGTTGAAAATAAATGTTAAAAGAAGAGGATATTTCTATATAATCACATTACTTTTCGAATATGTCTATATTTTCATTAAAACAATAAAAGCTTCGACTACCTTTTTTCTGCAATTTCGGAGTGGGTAAAATTTTAACAACTTGTTCATATGTGACATATGAAACATCATTTTGTTCAATTTTGAATATTTTTGCTGTGTTTTATTTCACCATCTTCATCAACTGAGGTGTAAGCGACAGCAACGTATCTATATTTAATTTTTGCATTTACAGTTGGTACATTTACTAGCAAAAATGTCTTTGTGCGTATCAAGTTTGGATGCAAGTTCTCCTCTTCTTCTCCGTACGATGTACCAGCACAGATATCGTCATTCTTTCCATGAAGTTTATCTGAAACCGTTTGGAGATTCTCTTCATCTGAAGTGTCTGATTAGATCCGTATACGGCGTCGTAAATGCTTTTTCTATTGGGATGGGGAGGATTAAGAAACTGTCGATTCATATCTATGTCTAAATCTATCATTTCTGACGACGTTGGACTTTCTTTTCCTCTATCTTCGACTGAAAATGCCTGCAGTTTAATTTCTTGCAACAATTTTGCAAATTGATACAGTAGTATGGAAACATCAGAAGCATGCTGCCAGACAATCTTAGTTACATTCATGATTCCGGGGATAGCATCTATCTTTTCAGGTATTAAGTTTTTTATTGCAACTATTTCATTGTCTGTGACTTCATGGAGTAAAACAGTTGAATTTGTTAGTAAACGGACAAAATCTGCAGCTGTATTGACATCGTTTCCTCGTAATACATGGCCATCAGCAGTTCTTTTTAGCACTCCTCCTACACCATCCATTGGCCCCTTACCGTGACCTGGTTCACTGAATGTCCACGTTGAAGCAGTTATTTGCGGAAATTGGTCCATTAAGGTTTTAATCCATAAGTAAATATTAGTGCGGCTTCGATACTGGGATGTGGGTCCGTCTGAAAACATGTGAAGGGTATTTACGTGACGCCTGGTACTTAATATTTTCTGCCCGATGGTCCAAATTATCACTCACAGTGGCAAATGAAACAGTTTGTAAAGACGTATTGTTTTTGGCATACGAAACACCTGTGTGGATCGATAATTGACCTTTTGAAGCACCGAATCTAATTGATTGAATCTCTTTCCCATATTTTGTCATATGAATTTTCAGCGAAATCAATTTGAATCATTAGCACTGTTTGTTTTAAATTTTCTTTCAGTTCCCTTTTTGCCTTCAAGTTTTCGCCTATTCCTTAAACATGTTTTTTCATTAAAGGAATATCCGCAGCTAAAGACATTTTCAAATTCTTCACTGTACTTCTAACAGTTACTCTTTTAGTAAGTTTGACGGTTTTCTTCTCTCCTTTTATGATTCGATCTTTTTTTATTGTTTGTCACTGAAAGTATTGAACGGTATCTTCATTGCTCCCTGATTCCATTTTTATCTCCTTGCAATCACCACACAAACCAAACATACAATCGTAAGAAGTAGTGTCACAGCTATATGCTTTTATCAGTTGAGATGTAGAATTGTGTTGCAGCTCTCCTAGTCGATTCAATTTGTTTAGTTTGTATTCAAAATTTTCTTGCCTTACACAAAGACATGTATCGCGATCCTTTTTTTTAGGTTGTACCACCCAATAAGGCTTCTCTCTCAAAAGTGTCGCATAAGATACTCGGATTCCAGTCTCAGTACAAAATTTAGGTTGTAAATTTTTAACAGTTTCTAGAAGCAACCGCTTTTGTTTGCCTCCCTTGAGGTAATCTTTCTTACCAGGACACATTCTGCTGACATCATCCCGCTCATAAAACTTATGAATGTCTTCACGAATCTGATTAGTGATTAAAAACATCGGACGCCTCCGATTAGATATTAAAATGTTGTCATTATTTTTATTTTTGCGCAGAAACTGTTTGGCAATATTGTAACGTGCCTACCTTCTTACACGTGGCTCCTGCCACAAGAACACGTCACTATGGACACCCTTGATGCAAAATTCGGTTTCGAATCTCGGGCGCCAGATTATTAACGTGGTTTGCTCCACGGCCCCTTGACCCTTAGCGTCAAGAGTTCCAGATAGCCTCAGATGGAGGTTACGGAAAATTCCAGGGGTCTTGTTGAACTAACTTTATTTACCTAATTACAATCAAATATGGATCCTCCAATTTATAAATTACGGGTTAATGAAGGAAACAGGGGGTTCAGCAGAGTTGTATACTACCTTACGGTTTAGTGTATACCTATGATCACACAATAGGTCGGTATATAACAAAATAATCAAAAGGAAACTTTAGTCTATTAATACTCTGTGGTCTATTTTATGGATAATTCTGTAGTGACAATCAAAATAACAGGGAAAGAAAATGAGGTATGTATTACCTAAACCTGGGATTTTAACGGACGTAACAGTCAAGGCTGGTCAGATTATTCAAATACCGCTCAAATCTGCCGGGTAACCGAACAAGTTGTGGCTAAGCCTCTTCCAAGTTCAAGAAACCCTTCGGATTCAATGGAGACACGGGAATTTACTATTTAGACAGGAAGAGAGTATATTGATTCGTGAGCCGGTGAAAGAACTTTCTAAATCAGCCGGGTTCTCGAACGAGTTGTGGCTAAGCCTCTTCCAAGTTCAAGAAAGCCCTTAGGATTCAAGGGAAATACTTAAAGCCAGTGTTTAAACAACAACAACAAAAAAATATATATATATATATTTTGCACACGAGATGGTGGAAAGAAAGAGGAAAAAAATTAAATCGGCCGGGTAATCGAACAAGTTGTGGCTAAGCCTCTTCCAAGTTCGAGAAACCCTTCGGATTCCCAAGAAATACAAAGATTATTATTTAGACAATAAAAGAATTGAATTGGTCCTCGGGACGACGTAACAAGGGTTTAAATCTGCCGGTTAATCGAACAAGTTGTAGCTAAGCCTCTTCCAAGTTCGAGAAACTCTTTGGATTTAAAAGAAATACAAAAGAAATATTATTCAAAAAAATAAAATAAATAAACTGGTCCACGGCACGACGTAAGAACGGTTTAAATCTGCCGGTTACTCGAACGAGTTGTAGCTAAGCCTCTTCCAAGTTCGAGAAACTTTTTGGATTTAAAAGAAATACGAAAAATACTATTTAAAAAAAATAAAAAAAATAAACTGGTCCACGGTACGATATAAGAACGGTTTAAATCTGCCGGTTACTCGAACGAGTTGTAGCTAAGCCTCTTCCAAGTTCGAGAAACCCTTTGGATTTAAAAGAAATACGGAAGAAAAATATTATAAACTACTATTCCCGAAATAAATTTCACGAGTTTAAAAGGTACCTAGTTATCGACACACAGAGTAAAAATATCAAGACCGGAATAAAGTTAGAATTTCACAATCCACACGAGTTTTAATTATATAGAAAGAACGTCAGCAACTAAAAACATAGAACCACTAGAGAACCGGATAATAATAATTCATATCGATTATGAATTAATATTTTAAACGATGTGATACAAAAAAAAAATTTAAGCCAACTATACTTCAACTACAACTTTTTATTTTTGTAAAAGAACCAAACAACAACAAAAACTTGACTTAACATCTAAAAAAACGGATCATGAAAATTTTCGTAGAAATATCTACAAAATTTTAATCTAAATCGGCGGTACGAAAAATTATCGAATATACAGTTATCGGAAACTTTATTTCATTCCAACTATAAATATTTTATTTTTGTAAAAGAAAGAATCAAAAAAAAATTTTTTAACTTAATACATAAAAACTGGTCATGACAATTTTCAAAGAAATGTCTACAAAATTTTAATGTTAAACGGCGGCACGGAAAGCCTTCGAATATACTATTAGTTTAAACGATTTTACCTTCAAAACAAAACTGCCGGAGTCCGGATTCACAAAATATTTTCACAACTGTACGGTATGGTTCACTGGTTTTTAAAAACGAAGAGCAGAGCAGAGAGCGATTCTATCAATTGACTTCCAACTTATATCTTAATTCCCACTCTACATTTCGGCATTAGTGGTCGTTAAATTTATCTATAGCCAAAAAATTCACATGTATACTAGGTGTCTTTCGAGATTAATTAGTTTGTATATTTACTGAATGTCTCCTCGGTTGAAATATTTAAATCAAAAATTTTATATAGTATACTTCGACTTTACGTACTTCCGGACGGATGTTAAAAATATAAGTATAAAGAAAAATAAATACCTGGATACGGTAACGGAAAAGGTTGGAAAGTATGTAACGAGTTATATTAAACCCAAAAAAAATGTTACGAAAGGGAAAAAAAATAAATCAACCTCTAATCGGTGCCCACAAAAAAACTCGATACAATATTATTTAAACGATGTTTTTTAATACGGTTGCCACTGACGCATTTTTGAAAAGCCTCTCGCTGTTTGGAATTTTTTGGTAATTTATCAGCGGTGTCTTTTAGTTGGGCTGTCAAAACCTCGCCAAATAATAGACGTTTACGAACTTCCGGAGTAACAGTACATCTTCTTGTCAATTCATCAACTTTGCGAGTAGGCGTATCAGCTCTCTTTTGGGTTGCTCTTTCTTCACGTCTTCTGCTTCTCTCTACTTTTTTTCGCAACTTATCTATAGTTCTTTGCATTTTTTGTATTTGTTGTTTCTGTTTCTTAACGGTTCTGTAAGCCTGCGCTTTATCTTTTTTAACCTGTTTTCTCCCCGATTTCTTCTTCAACGCGCGAATATCGTTTTCCATCTTATATTCAGACTCTGGCGGAGGGTTAGCTAAAATATTTGACATCATCTTTTTTTTCTGCCTATACTTTTCAGAATTTTTTCTCCATGACTTTCTCTGTCTCTTCTTGTCTCTTTCAGTCATATCACTAACAGTCTTAACTTTCTTTTCAGCTTTCTTTCTTTGGTAATATTCCCTATCTTTCAGTCTCTTCATCTCTTTTTGTTCAGGTGTCATGTTGTCTAAAAACTTGCGCTTCCTTGCATCAGCCTTTTCACGAAGCCTTTTATAAGCTATACTGTCCTGTTTTAATCGTTTTATCGATTTCGTTTTCTTTTCATTTTTATCGTTTTCCATGTTACTCGTACTAAATGGATACCTGAAACCGAAATTTAGCACGGTTATGCTTTTTATACGAATTAGAGTATCATTTTGTTCACATATTGTCATTTCGGGAACGGCCGTCATGGACGAGAACGTTCCCGAAATGACCGTTCCCGAAATGATTATTCCTTAAATATTTTCATGTCACGCTTGACGCCGCCATGCTAGAGATTGGTTTTAGAGGTTATGAACAAGTGAACCGAAATGTTTATCAGAATTTTGCAAAAAGTATGCAAATTTCCGGAAAACTAATCATCAAACAGCGTTCCCGTAGTGACAGGGAATTAAAGTACGCTACTCAAATATCAAATTAAATGGTAACTTACCAACAAAATCAATTATTTTTTCCCGTAAACACGACACACGACATTTACTTTGTCAAGTGAAATTCACACTGCTACTACCTAACGCCACCTTTCCTTTTTTTTTTTTTTTTTTTTTTTTTTTTTCGGGCCGAGATGGGAAACTCATGTTCGAATGGGTCCAGGACCCAAACAGTGTTGGACTCATCCCCAAGGAGATGCCTACCAACCAAACCCACCTCAAACTCGCCGTTACTCCCGCCTCGGAATCACTACCCTAGCATACTTCGAGACAGGCGGCGGACCTCTCCGCTCACACCGTCATCTTCTCCCTCCTATCACTCCTGCCTCTCATGCCATATCGAGTCCTTCTCTCCCCCTACCATGCTCTCTACTACTCCACTCACCTCCATCCATTCCTCCTCCCCCCTCAACATTATCTCCACCATGTTTTCCCAATACACCGCCTCCCCTAGTTTCCTCTCCAATTTCTTCAGCACTTCCTCGTTCCTCCAGCATCTAAACACATGCCCCACATCATCCTCCACTTCACACCTCTCGCACACACCAGTCTCTCGTTTCCCAATCTTGTGGAGGTACCCTACTCTCGATTCATGTCCAGTGAGCACTTGTGTCAAGAAGTAGTTCACCTCCCCGAATTTCCGGTCCATCCAATCTCTCCTATTCCCAATCGCTTCGTTTAGCGCGCCCTCATACACCGCCCACCTTCTCTCCATTTCCTCCTCCATCCATTCCCGTACCTCTTCTTTGGTCGCACCCCTCCAGCGTTTGCTCCTAGCTCTAGCCAACACGTCCAATGGGTAGGATCTTGCTAACACCGCTGCTGCCAGTCCACCCACTGTCCTGTACCCCTGCACCACCCTCAGCAGTATCCCTCTCTGCACCCGCAGAAGTGGCCTAACCCTCGCATCCACCCCCGCTCTTTCACCCCACACCTCCGCACCGTACAGCATACTCTGCTCTACCGTCCTACCAATTACCCTCCTCTTCCACTCTCCCGGCCCGTTCACATTACACATCAATCTTCCCAGCCATGCTGCCCTCACTTTACCCTTCTCTGCCGCCTTTACCATATGGGTTTTGAAGGATAATTGGCTATCCGACCACACCCCTAGGTATTTCACAGACTCCTCCATGCGAATTCTACTTCCCTTGACCATCACCCCCAATTCCCTTGCCCTGCTCCGTCCCTTCACTAGCAACCCCACCGTCTTATCTTCCGCCACTTCCAGTCCGCACCGCTCTATCTCCTCCACAATCTTCCTGCACATTCTCTCCGCCTTTCTTTCTATCTCCGCCTCTCCCTTTGCCGTACATACCAGACACACATCATCCGCATACACCGTAATCTCACATCCCTCTTCACATACTATCCCACAAACCTCATCAAACACACACTTCCAGAGCTTCGGTCCAAGAACCGAGCCCTGAGGCACTCCAGCCTCCATCTCATATCTCCTCCCTCTGGAGTCTACAATCACACGCCCCGTCAGGTAGTCCTCCACCAGGTTAACCAACCCCTGCTCCACTCCAAGCCTCAGCAACGCGCTCAACACTGCCCGTTTGCTGACACTGTTGAACGCGTTCCCGACGTCGAATAACACGAGAAGGGCCAATTTCTTCTTCCTCCAGCTGCCCTCCCTAGCTCTTTCCACCAAACCCATCACCTTGCTCAGTGCCGAGATGCAAGATTTCCCCTTCGTGAACCCGTGCTGGTTTACCCTAAAACCCCCATTCCTACCAAGTTCCTCCTCAATCCTATCCCTTATTATCCCCTCCATCAATTTACCCATACCACACAGCAGGATGATGGCCCGCCCGCCCGCTTCCCCTCTCTACCCGCCTTCTTCATTAGTATCACCCTGGCTACCTTCCATCCTTCCGGGAACTCCTCCTCCCTCAGCACCCTGTTGAATAGTTCCCAGAAGTACACCCTATTGTCATCCAACAGCCTCTTCACCATATCACCCCTCAGGCCATCTATCCCTGGGGCTTTTCTCACTTTAATGTTTCTCCCCCAATCCTCTACCTCACACTTCTCTACCGGCCTTATCCCCCTCATTTTCACTACCCCCCTTGTATCTTGGATTTTCTAAATTCTGCCACCCACTCCTCCTTCTCCCCCTTTGAACAATTTCTCTATAATCTCCTTCTCCCAATCCTCCTCTAGAACCTCGTTCCTATTCCCACCCATCCTCTTCACCGCTATCTCATACGCCTTTCCCCATGGATTGTTTTCCAATTCTCCCAGTAACTCTTCCCACTTCCCTATTTTTTCCCTCTCCACTCTACGCTTCAGTTCCTTCTTCTCTTTATATCTCCCTCTTCCCTCTATCCTTCCCCTTCCTCTCAGCATCCGTCTTCGTTCTTTCTTACACTCCCTCCACAGCTCCTCTATTTCCTCATTCCACCAGTAATTGGCCCTCCGCTCACGCCTATTGCCCCTCTTTCCCTCTCTTTTGCAGCCCTGTATCACATTGTATAATTCATCTGCATCATGTCCAAGTCCCCTTCCTATCTCTTCTCTTACTTTCTTCCTCATACTCTCTGCCTCGGCTTTCGTCCACTTCCATTCCCACTCTTCCACTAAATCCTTTCTCTCTTTCCTTATATCCGTCTCCACATACCTATGTAAGCTCAAGCTTTCCTCATCCTCCAGCACCCCCCAACTAAACACTCTTTCCCACAGCCATTCATCACATGCTGTTATATCAATGAATGATGAACCCCCGTCAACCCTCATGAAGGTGGGCAGTAGTCCATCATTCAGCACCACCAGCCCGTTGGATGTTAACACTTCCTCAAGGATCTCCCCTCTCCTGTCCGTTTTCTTCCCCCCCCATATAGTATTCTTCGCATTGAAGTCCCCTGCCACCATTCTCCTTATGATCCTCCTTTTTCCTTTTGACACCCACAGCTCGTCCTCTAATCCTGTCATGCTCCTCTCATATTCTTCCAGGCTGACATTTGGGCTTATATACACACTGTACACCACCATGTCTCCCATTCGCACTACCACCCATCCATTTCCCTTCCTCACTTCATCCGCCCTCAATCCATCCCCCACCACTCCTATTCCTGCCCACATATCTAGCATTCACCTCGGATCCACACACTACATCCACTTCCCTCCTAAAAATCACTTCATCCAATATATCATGCGCTATCCTGCATTTCCCTAAATTTATCTGTAACACTCTCCATACATCCTTTACATTCCTCCTTCCCGCGCCATGCTGTCTCCTTCGTCCTATTTGACCAGACTCGTCCCCTCTGAGGGGTCCAGAGGGTCCCTCCCATTTTTCCTTCAACTTTTCCATCGTCTCCTTCTACTTCTTTCCTTCCTCTACTACATTCTATCTCCCCTGGCTTGTGTCCCCTTTCCCCACATACCCTACAAAGGAAGGCCTGCCGACAGTCCCTCGCCATGTGATCCTCACCTTACACCCTGCTACTTTATGGCCCTTTATCCCACATCCAAAGCATCTGTCATCCTCTCTACCCTCTGTAATATTTACCCTGTTCCACCCCAATCTAATCTCCTTTTTTTTCAACAAGGCTACCGCTTTTTCCCATTCCGCCCTCACCACGGCCATTTTCATCCCGTTCCTCTCCCTTTCCACTTTAATCACCGTTGTCCCTTTCCCAATCAAATTCTCTATTTTCCTCCTCACCTTTTCATCTTCCATCCACGGTTCTATCCCTACCATTTTAATGGTTTTTGTTCCCCTCCCCGCTTCGACCACCCTAGCTCCTGTTACCCTTCCTACCTCCCCCAGAATTCCCCTCACCTCAACCCCCTTCTTTGCCTCTGTTACCACCTTCCTATTTCTTGAGACTCTGAGTCTATCCACCCACTCCCCTGTCATCTCCCTCAACCCCTTCTTAATCCTCTCGATCCCCTCCTGATCGACTTCCCCGATATCCTTCAGGATTATCGCCCCATTTCTACCCTCCTTTTTCTTCTCCCCATCTGTATAGATTGTTACCTCCGCCACCTCTCACCCACGCCACCATCTTCTTCGGCACCTCCTCCTCTACCTGCTCAAGCCTGTGGAGTCCAAAGCTGTCCCCGCTCCCCACTACCCCAAACAGTCGACTCATCAGCTCAAACACCTTTTTCTCATCCCTACAATCTCCCTCCATCCGACAGATCAACACCTCCGTCTTCACCCTTACCCCATTCCTTTCCGTAGTGCGACCTCCTTGACCCACTCCATTTCCTCTCCTTTTCCCCCTAGCATCGGGTACCTATCCCTAAACATCCTCTGTATTCCCTCCTCCATTCCACTGTCTTCCTTGGTCACCCATACCACCTTTACCTTTTCATCCCCTAATATTGGATTTCCCACCTTCACCTCTATTCCCTCCCCCTTTTTACCATCCCAGTCCCTATCTCTAACGTCCAGCCATCTTCCCAGTCTCTTTGCCCCGCCTCCCATCGTGTTTAAATTATCCCGTTTCTATCGTCCTCCTCCCTCAACCTCTCCAATTCCTTGACCCGCCCCTCTGCCGCTGCCTTCTCTTCCTCCAGCCTTTCCACCTTCTCCTCTAGTCGCCTTACCATATCCTTCAATCTCTCTACACTCTCCCTCTCTTCTTCCTTCCAATTCTCCATTTCCTTGTTTCCTTTCTCCTTCAGTTTCCTCTTCTGTTCCTTGTCCTCCAGAGGCGATACCTCCTTTCTCTTTACTCCAGTATCACTCCACCCTCTCGTCTCCCTCGCCTTATCAGGCGTTCGTTTTACCTTCGTCGATTTACCAAAAATTCCATTTCCTTGCCTTTCTTCATCCATAACCTCCTGTTCTATTTTTCTTTCTTCTCTTTCCATATTCCATCCCACGAGTAGCTAGGGAATTAAATGTCCACCACCACAGAGCCCCGCTTGTGGTGGTAAGGCTGGTTACTCCGGGAGGTCACCAGGTATCCCGGAGGCACCGTTTCTGACTGACTTTCGCGCAGCCATTCATCCATTGCCACGGTAGCTAACAACGTAGAATACGGATTGTTTTATCGAGGTTTACTCCTCTATCCCTAACGCCACCTAGGGTATTTTGTTTTAACTACGTAGACCAATATCAACCGCGCTCACGGAATGATTTGATAAACGTCAGACAGCATTTGAATAGCCAAAACAGGAAGAAATCAAAATGATATGAAATTATTTTATACATATATACTTAATTTAATGATTTTCAAAGCTAATATTAAAATATGACATTTTTAATTCCTAAATGTATACATTTTTGACTTGTCTGAACTACGAAACATACTATAAGGATGCGTTCCCGGAATGACTATTTAGGCTTTTTTTTATTAAAATCAAGTAAAACATTATTATCAAAAATAAAATATGCTTAGTGCCTTGTAATTATGCACAGTTCCTATATTTTGGAATAAATATTGTAGTAATATCATGTTATTTAATTAAGAAAAACTTTGTCAGAAGCATAATGCTCACCTCTCTGATTTTGACCCATACACTCGGGTGAGTTATCCTTTCGACGATTATTTTTCATAGAGGAGTAAAAAATAGTGAATGTGAATAAATAAGTGTGTATGCAAATTTCCAAAACTAAACATAAGTATTTGATTATCGTCAAATAAAAGACAATTCGTCCAATAGTTTTTTCTGATAATGATCTTATTTGTTTTATGGTTGCATTGCATGTTATACGAGTACAAGAATTTAACTAGTACAAATTCCATATCCGTTAAATCTTAAATTTATCCAACGTACTTGAATCCTGCCCAAATTTAAATTTTGTAACTACCTTTATGGTATAGTAACAGAATGAAAAATTATTGAAAATATTTCAAACATATATAGGTAAACACAACTAACCGAATACAAAGGGTTGAACATTATAATATTCCACGAAAATTTAAATAATTGGAAATAGTATTTTTTAAAAATTCAATAGATGAGGCTTTTACTTGATGAAGATCCATACTAATGATGAAATAAAACAATTTAATTTGTTTAAATCTTCATTTTTAAATTAGTGACGCGTTTCGCTACACAGTAGCTTTTTCAAACTAGTGAAGATACAATGAAAAACTTTTAATTTATATAGTGCCTTAATACGGAATTCTAAGATATTGACAAAAGTATTATAATATATTTAAATAGGGATAACTACAGTACAATAACTAAATATATTATAATACTTTTGTCAATATCTTAGAATTCCGAATTAAGGCACTATATAAATCAAAAGTATTTCATTGTATCTTCACTAGTTTGAAAAGGCTACTGTGTAGCGAAACGCGTCACTAATTTTAATTTGAACGTTAGTTCAAAATAAAAATGAAGATTTAAACAAATTAAATTGTTTTACTTCATCATCAAAAAAATTAAAACATTTCAAATTTTTAAGTTTCGACCATAAAAATTATACCTTTCCATTTTTAGCGGAGCCTTTAATACTCATAGTACATCAGTCTTCATTTTTTTGCATTTTGTCTAAACTTATCGTATTTCAACTATTATTTTACAGTTTTTGCAACTAAGTAGTCGTTCTCTTCTTCATTATAATTGATTTTAGCTGCATCTAAAATTGTTTTTACTATTAAAATAATGGTATTAACTGAAGTACGAATAATGCACTGTGATGTAGTTGAAATATTTCTACATATTTATAAACAATATAACTGAATTATACTACAGATAATAGTTATTTATGCAACAAGTGCAAAAAGTAGGTGGTTATTGCACGCAACGTGCTGCATACAAATTTTTTCTACGTTCATGCAAAAACAAAAAAATGTTTTATTTAAGGCACTAACTGTAGAAACTATGATTTAACTTAAACTTTAGGAACTACTCTCACCATTGAGTTCTCAGACTAAAGTGATGAGGGTTTGGTATCATTAGATATTTTTGGAAAAAAGCAAGAAGAACAGTTTCTCTAAAATTAACACCTTTTTTATCGAAGCACCACTGTCAAACGATTATGACTTATTTCATATTGTTTTCTTGATTTACTAGGTAATAAGTTTAATGACGCTGTATTTACTAAATCACTGACTTTTGAAGGGGTCCTAACGGATTCTCCTTCATCGCTATCATCTATTTTTTCAATAATATTACTCATTTTAAAACTTTAAATTGTGTAATTGTTAGAATCAATTATTGACTGACGTTTCTAGAACTGCAATAGCACTATTCAAATCATAGTACAATAGTCGTAAGCACATACCTATGTTTGAGGCATTTACTTACGTTTGTGTTCATAATTTGTAATGACATTTTCAATAAAACTCATTTTTTAATAATATCGTAATGTAGTCTCTAATAAATAAGATTGAAAATGATATTTACTGTTTCGACCCTTACTTGGTGGATTCTACTCATTTTACTTTTTTAAATGAACTTCTGTTTCTAAATATTTGTACAGTATAATCATTTTTTCATTATATTGTGGAATTATTTAGAAGCAGTAGTTTCATTATTTAAAAAGGTAAAATGATTGGAAATAATATAAAATATGCAATTGTTTAAAAGGTAATACAATCTCATAGAAAATGGACTAAATATTTTGACATCAATTTGGATGTTTATGTTTGTCATAATTAAAAAACGCTATACTAGAATGACATGAGTGCAATAAAATTTTTATTGCACTAGAGCAATAAAGAACTAGTTTTTCCACTAAATAGAGTTCAATAAAGTTTGTTCTTTTGCATGAACGTAGAAAAATACCATAGTTTCAATGCCCTAAACATTTCAAGTTAATGTTTGATGGAGTTAGATAAAATTTAAAATATGGATAAAGGTAATAAATTACTCACCATATATAACACTTATTAACATAGTCTTCTCGAAAGACTTTCTCTCCCTCCCCTTCCAGTTGAAGTCAATAGCCTCTTTTTTGGATAAAACATTTCATAATTCTCCGTATTCAATTTTGAACAACATTGCCCCCCACCGCAGCCAATCTTCTTACCTTTAAAAAAATGGTTGAACTCATGCATATTATTTATAATTACAATAGCAAACATACCATATATTTACGGAATGCCGTATCCTTTAACCTTTTTTCAAATTCTTCAACAGTCATTATGGGCACATTGGGTATGTTTCTGGGAGCTTCAGTTTGTTGTCTTCCATTTCGTGCATCGACCACAAGTTCGTTCGTTTGATGTTCCATAGCAACTCCTATTTTGGCAATTGTAATTATTCGTTAGATAAGTTTGCGGGTTTACGACGTAAGTTGAATCTAAAAATTATAATTTGTTTTTTAAAAATCACTACAAAAAGAAACAAAGGGCAACAACCGCTACTATGATAACACAAATTAGATAATTAAAAATGAGTCAAAAATCTGAAAAAAAAATATTGCTATTAGCATAGGACTTGTAGTTTTGCCGGAAATCGAGATAAACCGTTTTTTACCCTTAAAAACTCACCCCTGTCCACTTTCCGACCTCAGATCGCCCGTAAATTATTTTTCCTTTGCTTTTTGTTATATTCACTTCATTTTCCAATGGGTTTCATCCTACTATTTTTTTTTTCGGTTTCAAAAACTATCTACCCTGGTCTATTATGTGTAGTCTCAAATTAAAAAAAACGTTATAAATACGTTTTGAAAACAATCAATGTGCCAACGTTAAAAATTCAACGAGTAACGTTAAACTGATTATATTATACTAATGCCCGTATCCACAGAGCGTCGTTCAATTTTAACAAGAGAAGGCGTTAAATATAAAATATAACGAAGCATAATAGTGCATATTTCCTACAATAACAATTTTTTAATGGTTAGTTACAGCTACGACTTTTTGTGTCTACCTACCACGCTTTGTAAATTTAGACGATTCTAGTAAACTAAAACGTTACTTACCTTGAACACATAGAACACAATAATAATGCACACACAGCGTTCTTCTCACCAAAATTTAACAACTTTTAGGTATGTTAGCCTATAGGTTATTTAAATTATTGCAATGCAAACCTTCTAAACTTTAGACTGGCATATGGCGAATCATGCGAATGCCGGCAATGTCGCTATGCCGGGAGTAAGCCTAGCGTTGCCACCTTTCACAATACGTACATTATTTGGGAGAGTTAAATGAGCAAATGTGCATAAAATGGAGTGAAGGAATTAAATTTATACAAGCCATTATTACACCTACTTTCATCATGTATCAGTTTGAAATAAAAAGTTTAGAATTCTATTTGAAATAAATTACTTACTAGTTTGACTTTTAAAAACATTATATTTGTTGTGAGGCAGTTTAAATGTTGGCAGGCAAAATCACACAATTAGGTAGGTAGGTACTATATATAGTTTGGCAAACATAACTGAAGCTGTGAAGGGAATGCGGTCGAAAACATTCGATATTGCCATGTTTAACTATGAAAAACCTAAAGTGCTAAGTATGTAGTGATAATAATTAGAAAATGGACTTCTTATTATTAACAATATGTCAATAATGATTAAATGTTAGTTCTTTAATGTGCTTGTTTCATTGGATTTTGTCTATTAACATTATTTTTTTAATTTCTGAATATTAAAAGATGAACACTTTTCCAAATATGTTATGGGTTTCCTTCAAGCCGGCAACGTCGTGCAAAAATCATAATTACTACGCCCTCCTACTAACTCAATTGGTGGATATTTATCGAACCGCCGCTGCTAGGTAACCTCCTGACTTCCTATTGGCAAACGCGTGAGTGTATTCTTCCCTCTCACTTCGACAATTGATTGACATTGTATTTCGTATTCTCAGTTTTACTTGGTATCTCATTATTTCGTATCCATATTGAATTCAAGTACGATTTTTAACAAATAGGTACCGTGTTTTGAAAAATACCTTACCTTTAAAGCAAAGCATAAATCAGTTTCTATATATAATTATTATATAATAATAATTATTGTTTTTAATACTTTTATAAAATAGGTACCGTACGCTATTGGTACGTTTATGACAGATATCGGCCATGTCTCCCTTGCCCTTGCCGATGCCCCGTATCTGCAGATAGACTTGCCAAACTATACCTAGTAGTTAAAAAATGAATTTAGCTTGTGTAATAGGATTATACTACCACTATACAAAAAGTGTGCAGTGTTCCAGAGCTGTCACGAATCATGTTAAAAATGATTTAAATCATAAATCATTTACTTTGCTTCAAAAGATTTAAATAAAAAATCTTTTTTCAGATAAAAAATATTTAAATCATAAATCTTTTTATGATTTAAATCATTTTGCAGATTTTAAATCTTTAAAAATGATTTAAATCTTTTGAAGTGATTTAGATATTCTAAAATTATTTAAATCATTTTCAGATGATTTGGTTTAAATAGATGAAAATAGTTTCTGTATGTTTCTTGTGGCATCTTTAGTTATTGATTACTTTTTCGGAATAATACCACATGTATTTACGCAAAAAATCTTTATTTAATTTAACGTTTCAACTCTAAACAAGGAGTCTTTTACTGTCAATTTTAATATCACTTTTGATAAATACTCCAGGTTTGGAGTTAAAACGTTGAATAAAATAAATATTATATCTTTTATTATATCTTTTCAATGATTTAAATCTTTTGGAATGATTTAAATCACTTTCAACGATTTAAGTCTTTCATAAATGATCTAAATCATTTTTGTTTAAAGATTTAAATCAAAAATTATAAATCATTTTAAAAATGATTTTAAATCTAAAATGATACTTCATTTCATCAAAAAAGAGCTCTGCAGTGTTTATATAATTACTTTTTATTTATGCAATCCTACTATCAAAGTACCTTTGGCCACACCGACTACTGTCGGGCGCCGTAAAAAACGCCTTTAAAATTATAAGGTGTTAAAAACGTATAGTTAGATGTAAAAGTAAAAACAATAATTAAAAATGGGTTATATTAGGTAGATAGGGAACGTAGGAGTACCTAACTCGTGAATAAAATTTTGTACTACAAGGCTTCCAACTAATAACTTTTAATTAAAATGATAGGTATTAGTGGATATTTTATTTTTAATGGAAACTATATATGCTCAATGAGAATTTTCTGCATTTGTAATACTGTTAACACATTTATAAAGTATATTCAAATGTTAGGTGCTATTCAAATCAATAATCGAGGTAGATAGGTACCTATTAGTAATAGTTAATGGAAATCAGTACCTGTTGTCCTTATAGTGATAGAGTTACCTAAACCAATCAAATTAATTAACAACAAATTAGTAGGTACCTATTTTGAATGAGAAAATATAAACAGGTAGGTAACTATTTGAATTTATCGGCGATAAATCATGTCAGAATATCCAAAATTATTATATATGCATTTTTTGGCGTTATTACAACATTACAAGTAGGTGAATGTAAAACTGATTACGAGGACACGTTACCATCATTCATATAATATCTCAACATCCCAAAACCGTGAGTGTCAGAATTAAAGAAACAAAAATATTTCGATAATGCTGATAACCGTTTATATTAGTTAAAAAGCCAACCAAAAATGATAAGAACAAAGTCTGTTTATAAAACCGATAGGAATTCTCCTAGGTCGATACCTATTTTCAAATTTAAAAAAAAAACGTTATAAATACAACGTGTTTAGAAAATTCACCGTTAAAATAATGGACATAAAAACGTTTACAAGAGTTCAATTGAGTCGCTGTTTTCAATTTCAAAAAAACGTTGTAACTACAATGTGTCAAAAACATAAAAATACTACGTTTACAAACGAGCATAAAAACGGTTTTTGTAAATTTACATGAGTTGAATTGAGTCGTTGTTTTCAAATTTAAAAAAAGTTGTGAATAGGTACAACGTGTTAAAAAACATTCACTGTATGAACGTTTATATTAGGCGAAATAGTATAACATCTTGAAATTATATATTGGCATAAACAGCGTTTTTGTAAATTTACATTAGTTCAAGTTAGTCGTTGTTTTCAAATTAAAAAAAAACGTTGCGAATACAACATGTTCAAAATATTTACTGTATGACAGTCTATATCACGCGAAAAAGTATAAATAATGTTAAAACTACTACGTTAAAAAAACGAACATAGAAGGCGTTTTTGTAAATTTACATGACTTCATTTGACTCGCTGTTTTCAAATTAAAAAAAAAGGGAGCGGTCGTCGGACCGCCGACAGAAGCCTGCTTCTTATGCACAAGAGTATGACCATTTTTGACCATTTTTCGTAATGTTTTGACCATTTTTCAAAAATTTTGACAATTATTAACCATTTTTTCAAAATTTTTGACAATTTTTGACTATTTTTTCAAATTTTAACAATTATTAACCATTTTTGACAGTTTTGAAAATTATTGATCATTTTTGACAAATTTTCAGCAATTTTGACCATTTTTCCAAATTTTAACAATTATTGACCATTTCTGACAATTATTGTGCATTTTTGACAGGTTCTGACAATTATGGACAGTTTTTTATAATTATTGACCATTTTTTCAAAATTTTGAAAATTATTGACCTTTTTTGACAGTTTCTGACAATTATTGACCATTTTTGACAATTTTTCAAAAATTTTGACCATTGACAATTTTTTCCAAATTTTAACAATTTTTGACCATTTTTCAAAATGTTTACAATTATTGACCATTTTTGACAGTTTCTGACAATTATTGACCATTTTTGACAATTTTCAAAATTTTTGACAATTATTGTAAATTTTTCAAAATATTTAACAATTTTTGATCATTTTTGAAAATGTTAACAATTATTGACTCTTTTTGACCATTTTTTAAAATATTCAACAATTATTGACAGTTTTTGACAATTTTTAACAGTTTTTAACAACTTTTGACAGATTCTGACAATTTTTGACAGTTTTTAACAACTTTTGACCGATTCTGACAATTATTGACCATTTTTGACAATTTTTAACAATTATTGACCATTTTTGACAGTCTTTTAAAATTATTGACCATTTTTTCAAAATTTTGACAGTTTTTGACAATTTTTGAAAATATTTGGCAATTATTAACCATTTTTTCAAAATTTTGTCAGTTTTTGACAATTATTGACCATTTTTCCAAATTTTTGACCATATTTTCAAATTTTTGACAATTTTTCAGAAATTTTAACATATTTGGCAATTAGAGAGAGAGACGCGCGATACTCTCTCTCTGTCTCTCTTGCGACCGTTTGGGAATCCCTCGTGCCGGCGTGTATGAGAGAGATTGAGAGAGATATAGAAATATATAGAGAGAGGCGTGCCGCTGTGTAGCCTACGAAAGAGAGAAGAAGAAAGCGGCTGAGGAAGAGAGGGGAGAGAGTTAGCGCAGCGGGCGGCTGAGAAAGAGACGAAGAATGAGTCATCGCGTGACGAACGCTTTTTCGTAACATCACACGAGTTCACTAGCCTTCCCAAAAGTCGTATGTCGTGCAATAAGAAGCAATCTTCAAAACCAATAATATATAACAGGAATTTTTAAAAAAAATTTATCATCATTTTTGAAGTTTTAATTTTTTTCGCAACTTGAAAAAATTATTAAGTATGAACAAACAATTTTACGTAATTTTAAAGTCAATTTTATCCCCAGCTGCTGTCATTTGAGCTCAAAATTTCTTTTTAAACTATCATTTTTCAAAGTATTCTAAAATATTGCAGAATATAAAAAGAAGCAAAGCTTCAATTTAAATTTCATTGGAATTATTCAGAAATCTGGCAACACTGTTGCGTGACGAAGGCTTTTTGTAACATTACACGTTTCACGAGCCTTTTCAGAAACCTGGCAATACTGTTGCGTGACGAACCCTTATTCGATTTTTCGTTACATTACACGTTTCACGAGTTCCCTATCCTTTTCAGAAATCTGGCAACACTGTTGCGTGACGAACCTTTTTTTGTAACGTTACACGTTTCACGAGTTCACTAGCCTTCTCAAAAGTCCTATGTCGTGCAATAAGAAGCAAGCTTCAAAAAAGATGTGGATACAACGTGTTAAAAACGTTTATTGTATAACCGTTTAGATCACGCAAAATGGTATAAATAATAAAGAGTTTTTAGAACCCTTAATTCGTTCTGTCGTTACGGTTAACGCTATTCGGAGCATGCGCAGAAGAATTTGAAGCTTACGTTAACGTTAATTACGATAACGTATTCCGTTATCTACGGAAAGATTGCGTTAAGATTCCGTTAACGTAATTTCTATTTTGATAGATGCAGGTTGCCAGATATATTCAAGTTAGTTTTCGTCTTTGATAGCATAATTATTTATTATAGTCCCTATTATCCAAATAAGACGAAAAATATCCTCACATTGGTATTTTTCGAACCACCGACACAATTTTACCATGAAAAAATATATTTATTTTGAAGTATAAATTGAAGTTTTATTTGTTGAACGGAAATCTGACAACACGAGTAAGGGGAATGCAGCGATCTTTACTTTTGGAATAATCTGTTATTGCTTTTGACATTTGGTTGATCGTGCCAAAGAATACAGTTAGTTGGTGTATTCTCTGATCGTGTATATAATCTTTGGTTTTGGGCAAGTGTTACCATCCCAGAAATCCAACTCACTATATAGCAAACCAACGAACGTCTAAAAAGATTTGACGTATTTGACATTAATTGAATTCACGGTATTTTTAAGTGTTCCAAAAACTATTTATAAAGAACTCATTGAAGTCACTTGAAGTTGATCATTTTACTTTCTGCGCTTTCGAGAAATAACGATAACGTGAATGACAAACGCTAAAGTTAATGGTTCCAAAAACTCTCTTTATACTATTTCGCGTGATATAAACGGTTATACAGTAATGTTTTTCAACACGTTGTATGTACAACGCACTTTTAAGTCTGAAAACAACGACTCAATTGAACTCATATGCATTTACAAAAACGCTTTTTATGTCCATTACTTTTTAACGTAGCAATAGTAAAAGTAACCGATCACGTTAATAAGCCATAAGGTACTCCGTTATTTACGTCGAAATAAACGAAACGTTATTAAGCGGTAAGGTTTTAACATAATTGCCAATTGTATTATGTTTATTTTGTTGAACAAAAGAAAAAATATGGAAAACTATTTAAAATGTATCAAAACTATCCACAAATAATTTTAAATAATGTATTTTAATACTTAATTTTATGTTGGCTTTCAAAATGTACCTACTATAAACATCTTTGAATGTTTTAACGGTGGGTCGAAAATATCGTGAAGAATAGCGCCCTCATCAAGTTGTGATCTATTAGACCTTGATCATTTCGACGTCTAATTATATTTTCCAAATTTCCAAATCAAATTAAGCAAACAGAAAATTTGAGGTTAGTTACACACAACACAAAACAAAATAACGTTCAACGTGTAACGTCGACCACAGGTTATGGCTTCAAAAACTAAAATATTAAAAATGTCATCCGCTATTTTAGAAAGAATGCGCTTGCTCAGTTTAACGTTTAGCGTGTAATGTATTTCAAAATTTTATGTGGCTCAAAATCTCTCTATTAACTTTAGCGTTCGTCATTCACGTTATCATTAACGAATTAAGGGTTCCAAAAACTCTCTAATGTTAAAAACACTACGATAAAATACCGGCCATAAAAACCGTTTTTGTAAATACATGTGAGTTAACCTAAGTCGTTGTTTTCAAATTTAAAAAAACGTTTGGAATTCAACCAATTTGTCAACGTTAAAAATTCAACGAGTGACGTTGAAATAACATTAAAACGTTTTAAAAACGTTTTTTTTGCGTAGGTGTGTTTATTGGGATTGTTTTACTAAAAACTTTTGTAAAAGTCTATCATTTGTAATAATTGAAGAGGTTAATCAAATGCCATTACTAGGGCTTGAAGAATGCTTAAAATTAAAATTTAATAAACGAGTGGGTTCTGTAGAAAAAGTACAAGTTAAGTTTAATAATCTCGAAGAGATAGTTACAGTTATCACAAAGTGTTTAAAGGATTAGGAAAATTCCCCACTCAACATCACATTACCTTACAGGAAGGTGCAAAACCACACATTAGTCCAATTAGACGAGTTCCAAAAGTTCTGCATGATAAATTAAAAAATAAGTTGTGTGATCTTGAGCAAGAGGGAATAATTAAAAAAGTAGACAAACCAACAGAATGGGTCCACCCGTTGGTCATTGTTGAAAAACGTAATAGTGATTTTTTTTGGCTGTGCCTAGATCCAAAAGAGTAAAATAATGTTATTAAACGGGAACATTCTCTAATTCCATCTGCTGATGAAATTGCAATAAATCTTAGCAATTAAAAATATATTATACAGTACTGGACATGAAAGATGGTTATTGTCAGATTGAATTGGACAATGAAAGTTCAGATCTAATGACTTTTGGTACACTATTTGGTAGATACCAATTCACAAGTATGGCTTTTGGAATATGCTCAGCTCCAGAAGTGTTCAAAAGAGTAAAATAATGTTATTAAACGGGAACATTCTCTAATTCCATCTGCTGATGAAATTGCAATAAATCTTAGCAATTAAAAATATATTATACAGTACTGGACATGAAAGATGGTTATTGTCAGATTGAATTGGACAATGAAAGTTCAGATCTAATGACTTTTGGTACACTATTTGGTAGATACCAATTCACAAGTATGGCTTTTGGAATATGCTCAGCTCCAGAAGTGTTCAAAAAAACTTTTTTTTTAGGTATTTGGTGATCTTGAAGGACTCAAACTTGTACTAGATAGAGCCTTAAAATACAATTTAGAGTTCAACAAGAATAGAATCCAATTTAAACAAAATAGTGTAAAATATAGGGGTCAAATATTTTCGAAAGCCGGAGATAAAACAAATTTTAAGTATATACAAGCTATTTTTAACATGCCAACACCAAAGTCCAAACCAGAGATACTGAGATTTTTAGGAATGGTTAAATTTGTTGGAAAGTTTATACCAAATCTTTCGAAAGTATCTGCCCCAATGAGGAATTAAACAACATTGGACGTTGAATGGGAATGGACTGCAGATTGTCAAACTTCATTTGACAATCTAAAAAAGTTATTGACACATTCTCCAGTTGTGGCGATTTTTGACATGACAAAAAACATTGAATTAGAGAGAGATGCGTCCAAAGACGGACTAGGAACTTGCCTTCTGCAAGAGGGCAGGTCTGTCGCATTCGTGTCAAGAAGTTTAACTAAAACAGAGCAACACTATGCTCAAATAGAAAAAGAAACTCTAGCCATCTTATTTGGTGTAAAAAATTTCATTATTCCATTTATGGTCTACCTGTTAAAGTTCACAGTGACCACAAACTACTTGAGTCAATTTTTAAAAAAGATCTACATAATATTTCTCCAAGAATTTTGAGAATGCGATACAAACTTCTTAATTACAATTTGACATTTTCGTATAAGCCTGGCAAGCACATATATATCAGATACACTTTCAAAAGCATATATAAAAAACAAAAATGACAAATCTGATTTGGAAATAGAATATGCCGTCCATTACCTTGTCAATACGTTACCTATGTCAGATGAAAGAAAAAATCATTATAGACAAGAAACAAAGTGTGAGTCACAACTAAAAATTCTTTTCGATTTCATTGCTAACGGATGGCCAACTCAAAAAGGCAAAATTTCACAATCAGTTCGCGTTTTTTAAAAAATAAAGGAACAATCATTTATTTGCGATGACTTGATATTTTTAGAACATAAACTTGTAGTTTCCCAATCCCTAAGAAAAGAAATGCGTTCCTTGTTACACGGGGGTCACTCAGGGATGGACAAGAGTAAAGCACAAGCGCGTACAATATTTTACTGGCCAGTGTTATCAATGGACATTGAATCATTCATCCAATTATGTAAAACATGTGAAAAATTTGCTAGGAAAAACCCTAAAGGAAATTTGTTACCTTATCCGTTGCCAAGCCGTCCATTGGAAAGGGTAGCTACAGATATATATACGAATGCAGGCCAAAGTTATGTTGTTTTATTTGACGCCTACTCAAATTGGCATGAGTTACTTCCAATTAAAGACAAAAGTGCAGATACCATAATCAATCAATTAATGACTGTTTTTTCGAGATTTGGGTCACCCGATTTTCTGGTATCTGATAATGTACCCTACAATAGTGAAAAATTTAAAGCCTTCAGTAGGAACTGGAATTTTACTCTCATTTTTAGAAGCCCAAATTATCCCCGTTCGAACGGATTGGCTGAGAAAGCAGTAGCAATATCTAAAAGCTTAATTAGAAAATTATTGGAAACTAACAAAAATCTAGATATTCAAAGTGCTCTTCTAAATTATTGAAATTCACCCCTAAAAAGTATGGGCTCCTCCCCATCCCAACTTTTAAATAGCAGAAGAATATTGAGTAAGGTCCCAGTTCTAACAAATTTACTACAACCAAGTTTTTGTGTGAATGTCAAAGATAAAATGCAGCAAGTCAGAGGGTCCAGTGCAAATATTTATAACAGAACTTATAAAAAATTAAGATCAATGTCACAGTATATGATCATATAACTATTACTTGGAATCCTGCAAAAGTCTTAGATATTCACAACACTCCAAGATCGTACGTACTGCAAAACAGTGCTGGTAACACTATTAGAAGATACAGACAGGATTTAAAAGTATTTAAAAACGAGTTTAAAATGAAAGTGGATGGAAATAATAATAATAATAATTGTAAATCTTCTGATAGTGATGCCACTGATAATGATAATAATTTTGAATCTTCTGATAATGATGCCTCTGGGGCACTAATTCGGTCTAACACAATTAAGGAACATAATGTTGAACAAGAACCTCACAGTTCCTTTAAAAATGTGCCATGTGCGGAGTTTACTCCCAATTTGTCAAGCGGTGCCCAACCTAATGAAGTGCAAAAATCTTAAGGTTTAATAAGTTCCCGTTATGGACGAATTATTAAAAAGCCTAAGAAATTAAATTTGTGAGTCAATCAACTATTTTTAAGTATTTCATGTTAGTTTGTAGTTAGATCTTGAAGAAGGAGATGTATGATATAGGGTAGGTAACCAGTCATACACTATCCACATCAGTGTATTGCCTACCCATAGGGACTAATAAAAACGACTTGATGAGCATTGCATAATTTTTATAACCCACAATTAGTAATGTCTATTGTACTTGTAACAAGATTTAATAAATGATTTATTAACAAGTGTGCGAGTTTGACTTATTCCTCGACAAATAAAACAAAACTATGAGATATATCTGAACAGAATCACAAAAGAGATACTAATGCCCGACAATCGGATTCAGGAGTTCCTAAGTGCAATTCACCTTGCACTATGGGATAAGAAATTTCTAAGAGTGGTAGACAATACCTAATATTATCATTCTTAGGTACTACTTAACGCGTGGTAAAACGTAAATTGCATTAAGGAATTCCTAAATTCGATTTAGGTATTACCTAACTTTAGGAAATGGTTGGTAAAACCGGGCATAAGAGTCAATGCTCTCCATGCGTTGTCAGTAGGAGTAGCGGCACCTGGGCCACCTACCTCCACTTTGCATCCCATCGATTGCGCATGTGTAAGCCACGCCCCTTTTTATACAGGGTGGATCAAATGTTGACATTTGATAGATGACATGTGATAGATGACAGGTGACATATCTTTACAGGGTGGATAAAATGTTGACATGTGACAGATGACGTGACAGATCTATACAGGATGGATCAAATGTTGACATGTGACAGATCTATACAGGGTGGATCAAATGTTAACATGTGACAGATGGCATGCGACAGATAGGTGCAGGATGGATCAAATGTTGACATGCGACAGACCTATACAGGGTGGATCAAATGTTGACATGTGACCGATCTATACAGGGTGAATCAACTGTTGACGTGTGACATATGCCTTGTGACAGATCTATACAGGGTGGATCAAATGTCGACATGTGACAGGGTATTTAGATGATTTCCTTCCTATTGATTTTGACCAATCGCTATCAAGAATTGGTATGTAAAATATAAATTTTAAGTGGAAAAATTACTTAACAACTGTCAACTCAGCTGTCAGCAGTTTTTCCGGAAAATAAATCGAAAAAATGTCATGCAAGTTTGACAAGTTGCCTTGATCAACTGCTGTTACTAATCTGGCAAAGGCCGGTGTAGGCGAGCAGCAACTCATCAAAATCACAGGGCATTCTAAAGCTGCGTCTATCCAACCGTATCTACAAATGGACAGTCAACATCATTCAAATATCATCACTGCCTTAAGAACCGTCCAAAATAATGTACCATCTACAAGCTTCGAAGCTCCCTAGAAAAGACAGAAAATAGACACTTCTTCAAGCCAACACCAATCGTTTGACACTCCTCACAGCAGCATAGAGAATAGTGCTACTACAAACATAATTAAAAACAATTTAACCGATATGGCTAACAATACTCGCTACAATAATTGTAATTTTTATATTAATTGTAATTTAAAATGAGTTCTTATTAATTATTGTTCTTATTATTTTAATTTAAAAAATGTTGTATTAAAATCAAATGTTTATTTAACTCAGGAAATAATATCACCAAACATCCCTCGTGTATCTAATTTTTCCTGTGGAAACTCTTTTTTCCAAATTTTTCCGGAAAAATTAAATGCACTAGGGATATTACCCCCGAATGAAAAATTCATGTTTTATACATTATTCTGAACATTACGTTATTTTAAAAAGAGATGCTTGTTCTCTAATTTGAACATTTAACAATCTCCGTCAGAGAGAAGAATCCCATTATACAATCGTGAATTAAGATGCAATGTACTTTTGTATTTTTGAATATGCATTGATATTATTGCGTTTCTCAGTTGCTCTAGTATAATTGCTACCTGTACGCGGCTAGACAGATTTAAATTGAGATAAATGACATCAATTTACGGTAGATGTGCAATGGCTTTATTCCAGTATTGACATAGATACCTATATACTGCAATTCCGTGTTACGTTCTCGTACATTAAATCGTAAGATCGTAGTTCAAGAGTGAACCAAAAGTAAGCGGCCTATAGATTCATAAAAACTGCAATTCTACGACGACCCCTTTACCGGCCTTCCTTACGATGCATCGTAAGTGCTTGTTACGTTATGCTTCAGTATTATGTTGCAATTCCGTGTAACAATATAAGGGTCGTAAGCATCGTAAGTCATCGATCGTTATGCCTTGAGAGTGAAATGGTATTTTGTGCTTGCTCGTAGCTTACAGATTCTCGTAACAGCGTTCCGATTCGATCGTATCTTTACGAGCAGCTTGTCGGCGGACATAAGTGTTTACAAGCGCCGCTAACATTCATGATAAATAGAATAGAAATAGTAAAAAAAACAAGTTGAACTATAAATTGTTATAAATGAACCTATTAATTCACACTTTATATAGGACTATTGATAGGAGAAGAATATAATAGGTAATTATACAATATTGACCAATTTATCGAATTTGTTATTGCACATAATCTATTTTTTTAGGAATCATATGCGGTTATTGCGGCGGCATAAGAGATGCAATAGATCATAAAACATACAATGGATTTTATTGACTGCATTCAGAGATATTATAATTCCCGAGCGTCTAGAATACCATTACCTATAAAGGTAACTAGAAAAACTGTTTGACACTGAATTTCACTTTGCAAAAAACAAAAAAAATTAACTGAAAATGGTGTTATTTTGTAGGTCCTGACTTTGCTAAATTTCATGGCAACTGGCTCATTAAAAAATCCCAATGGGGTTAATGCTTCAATTTCGTTGAGTCAAAGTTCTGTCACTATAATTATTACAGGACTGACGTCATTGATAGATACACATTTATTGCCTCAACACGTTAAGTTCCCAACAATCATTGAAGAGATAAGGAGGATAAAAACATGGTATAATGTTACACTTAATACTATTGTGAAATAGATCAGGTACCCAGATGATTCGTTTCAAGCAATTCTAAAATTCCTCACTATTCTTTACCTCACCATTATATTTCGGAGTACTATTGTAAATTCTATCTATGTTCGGTTCTAAAAAATGTTATAATTATAATACAATATAATATATAATGTCACATAAATAAACAATTTATAATACTAATTTTTAGTTTGAGTTTATACGAAGTATCACAATTTTAGTGGTAAGGTATAGTTGTATGTATGTATGTATGAAAATTGGGGTGACATTCACTGAGACCTAAAAAGATATATTGTGCCCCCTTACTTCTACTTGGTTCCTGAGCAAAGTCTCAGAGACTAGTAGCTCCTTTAGTCCTATTTCCCGGAAGAATTTTAGGATATCTGCAGGCTTTAACTTAGGTAACTGTCCCTCTTCTATCCAGTAGTCTCCAAGGTGTTGTGCCCTAGGATTCTGAATTGCTGTGCAGTTCGCAAGTATGTGGATGGAGGTTTCTTCTTCCATGCCACAGAATCTACATTCTTCTTCCTCCACTATTTTGAGCTTTTTCAGGTGCCCATTCAGGCAACAATGCCCCGTAAGGATGCCTGTTAAAACCCTCAGTGCAGTTTTACTTTGACTTATGCATTCATTTGATCTCAACAGGTTGTAATCACCCAGAAGAATCTTTGATTGCCTAAGTCCTACTAGATCTTTCCAATGGTCAGATCTTCTCTTTTCTTCGGCTTTGCCTATTTCTTCCAATATTACATTGGAGCTGATACCGCAAAAGGGTTCCGGTCCCCAAAAGGGTGTTCCAGTCCCCCCCTTTGCTAGTTCATCTGCTATTTCATTTCCTCATATCCCTGTGTGTCCTGGAATCCACATTGAGGTGACTATATTGTTCTCGCCTAGTTCATTTAGTTTGCCTAGGCATTACCACACCATTTTGGAACTGATAACACAAGAGCTCAGTGTTTTAATGGCTGCTTGACTATCCGATATTATGATAATCCTTTGCCTTCTATATCCTTTATCAAAATTGAACTGGGTACACTTTCTTATGGCGTGAATTTCCGCTTGAAAGATACTCGGGGTTTTTCCCAAGCTTTCAGAGTGTTTGGTTCCTGTCCTGTACACTCCTATCCCAGTTCCTTCTATTGATTTTGAGCCGTCTATGTACCATCAAATGGCATTCTTTCCAAGTCTGGTAATGGTATTTGGATCCCATTCCTTCTTGTTGCTTAATTCCGTAACGAATTTCTTTGAAAAGTTATACCTTTTCATCATACCATCTTGTGGCATGTTAGGTTTTCTGATTTCTAAGAAGTAAGGAGGTGGTTTTTTTAATGATTCCCTCTCTACTTAGTCTGTATCTTGTTCTTTCCACCACCATATGTAGTGGTGTGAGGTTGAGAATAACTTCCATGGCTGCCGTTGGGCATGTTCCCATTGCTCCTGTAACGCACATACAGGCTAGTCTTTGAATTTTGGAGAGGTTTTCTCTCGTTGTCAATAGGCTAGTCTACTACTCCACGCAATGGCTCCATACGTGATAATTGGTCTCACTATGGCAGTGTACATCGAGCTCAGGATTTTTGGGTTACAACCCCAATTTCTCCCTGCCAGATTCCTGTACACCATTAGAGCCATTTTTGCTTTGTATATAATCTCCTTTTCGTGTTTGTTCCACAGGAGTTTACTGTTTAGAATCAAACCTAGATACTTGACTTCTTGTCTCCATTCAACCTCGCTCCCATCAAGTTTGATGGTTTTGAGGTTGAGCTTTCTTTTCTTAGTGAAGGCTATTAAGATGGTTTTGGTGGGGTTGATGTTAAGGTCCACTTGCCTACACCAGCTATTTGTATAGTTCAGACCCTTTTGTACGATGTCACAAAGGGTATTTTCGAATTTTCCCCTGACAATATCATCGGCATATCCTTGGCAGGATATTCCGAGGTCAGTCAAACCACACAGGAGTTCGTCAACTGTCAGGCTCCACATTAATGGGGATGCTACTCCTCCCCGTGGACATCCTCTGGTTGTACAGATGGAGACAATGTCTTTGCTCGTCCTCGTCTCTGCTACTCTAGTGGTGAGCAGTTCCGACATCCATTTGGATGTTGTATATTTTTGGGGTGAACCCAAAGGTTATTTAGATCATATTTTTAAAAATTGTATAGTAATTATTGTCTGTGTCATTGTGAGGAACAATTTCGTAAGTATTCCTGAGAAATGCAAAAAAACACATGTATGGGAGAAAACAGGCAATAAATAAATTTATTTCTGAAAAAACTTCCAATAAAAACAGGAAAAAGGAACGAACAAACGGATAAGGAAGGTAAACTGAAATAGCATATGTAATGAAATAATATGCAAAGTCTAAGCTTCATCACCGACAAAATCATCTTTATCATCATTGTGGGAGTCCGATTCACTCAGATCTATGATAACAGGAAGAAAATGAGATGCATCAATGTATTTTCCTTTTTCACAAACATTACTGATTAATTGATTTGTGTGCTTGATATAGTGCTTCCATTTCTCAAGAGTAACCGAAAATAAAATTTTATTTAAACACCATAAATATTCTGTTAATAAAGGGATTTAAAAACAATTTCACTCGTTAATAAAATACCTCATTTTGGCCTTACTTATTTTAAAATTCTAGCTAAAACTTCACTCCATCTAACCCCGAGTATCTTTCAAGCGGAAATTCACGCCATAAGAAAGTGTGCCCAGTTCAATATTGATAAAGGATATAGAAGGCAAAGCATTATCATTGAAGCACTAAGCTCTTGTGTTATCAGTTCCAAAATGGTGTGGGAATGCCTAGGCAAACTAAATGAACTAGGCGAGAACAACATAGTCGCCTTTCTGTGGATTCCAGGACACACAGGGATAGAAGGAAGATGAACTAGCAAAGAGGGGGACTGGAAGACCCTTTTGGGGGCCGGAACCCTTTTGCGGTATCAGCTCCAATGTAATATTGGAAGAAATAGGCAGAGCCGAAGAAAAGAGAAGATCTGACCATTGGAAAGATCCAGTAGGACTTAGGAAATCAAAGATTCTTCTGGGTGATCACAGCCTGTTGAGATCAAATGAATGCATAGGTCAAAGTGAAACTGCACCCAGAGTTTTAACAGACATCCTGATGTACCTGATGTAACAATATACCCTGTTTTTATCCTTTTGTCTGTTGGGGCAATAAATGTGTATCTATCAAAGACGTTAGTTCTGCAATAATTCCACTGACAGAACTTTGACTCAACGAAATTGAAGCATTAACCCCAATGGGATTTTGTGATGAACCATTTGTAATGAAATTTAACAATGTCAGGATCTACAAAATAATACCATTTTCAGTACACTTCTTTTGTTTTTTGCAGTGTAAAACAGTTTTTTTAGTTATCTTTATAGGTTATGGTATTCGGGTCACTCGGGGACTATAATACCTTTGAATGCTGTCAATAAAATCCATTGTACATCTCTGGTAATGTATAAAAGACTTTAGTAAGAAATAATACTTTGTGTTTTTGGCTGCTTTCCCCGTGAATGAAAGAAAAGATTTTTTTTATGTAAAAAGAAATTTTTTCTTTGTTTCATTATATATATATATACAGGGTGTCCCACGAGGTTTTGGACAGTATATATCTCGAAAACTATTTGAACTACAATATTGAAATTTGGCAGTTATAAACCGTAGGTAGTATTACACATTTTAAGCAATCAGCTACTTTGCTACAATGTCACGTTTCGGGTCAAGTGGTATCATTTTCAGAAATGTTAATGAGACAACCTGTATATTGTTCCACTGCTCTAATGGTCTCTCTTATACTAATTCGGCGATACCTATTTTTTTGTGTTAGGTACCTACTTAGAAACGACAAACTAATTTTTATAAAGTTTTTTATTTGAAAAACAAAGAGACCTGAAAAACAAAAAGAATTGGAATACAATAACACTTTTACTACAGTTGATGCTCAAATTGATGTCCACCTTCATTAATGCAGCATTCAAATCTTCTGAGTAAATTTCTTGTGCATGCTGCTTCAATACTTTCTGGTGTAACAGATTGGTAAGCTGCTCTGATTCTGTTTTTTAATCCATCTACATCGGCAGGAGCTGTAACATAAACTAATCCTTTTAAATATCCCCAAAGAAAAAAATCTAACGGGGTTATATCTGGTGAACGAGCCGGCCAATGTATTGTACCATTTCTCCCAATCCATCTGTCTTGGAAATACACATTCAGATATGACGTTACTCGCTGAGCAAAATGCATCCTGTTGCCACCACATAGTCGCTCTCTCATTTAGTGGAATGTCCTCAAGCAAATGGGGAAGAATATTCTGGAGAAAATCTAAATACCTTTCGCCAGTCAAAGTCCCTTCATAAAAATACGGCCCAATCAAGCGGCCATTAGACAAACCGCACCACACATTTATCCCCCAAATAGTTTGGAAATGCGTTTCTCGCGTCCACTTGGGATTTTCAGCCGACCAGTAGTGACAATTATGTCTATTTACTATACCGTTGTTGTGAAAACGGCTTTCGTCACCCCACAATATTTTATTTAAGAAAAATGGGTCCTCTACGATTTTAATTGACATTTCAGAAATGAAATCGAGTCTTCTTTGTGGATCTGCAGGAGTTAAATGTATTTTGAAAGGATGATATTTGTATTGCTTTAACACTCTCTGAATAGTAGATTTACTTATTCCTAATTCTTGTTGCAGACATCGAGTTGAAATGTGGGGATTGACTTGGATATAAGCAAGCATATTAATAATATTATCTTCCGTTGCAATAGGCTTACGTCGAGAATTTTGATGTTTTCCGGTTGGAAAAGAACCATGTCTTAACTTTTGTTCTACATAAGTAAAAGTATTTTTACCAGGAGTTGTTCGGTCGGGGAAACGATTTCTATATAAATATCTAGCACGTCTTGTATTTTTTCCACATTCTCCATAGATGATCAGCATATCGACATACTCGTCATAAGTGAAATGTAAAGGCATGATAAGTTTCAAGTCACAAAACTTTTAACAACAATAATACAGTGAACGATTGTTCACTGACACTGACAGCTTTTGAAAACTAGAATAGCTGTTACTATAATATGTTTTTTGTTTCTCAGCTCTCTTTGTTTTTCAAATTCAAAACTTTATAAAAATTAGTTTGTCGTTTCTAAGTACCTAACACAAGAAAATAGGTATCGCCGAATTAGTATAAGAGAGACCTTTAGAGTAGTGGAACAATATACAGGTTGTCTCGTTAACATTTCTGAAAATGATACCACTTGATCCGAAACGTGACATTGTAGCAAAGTAGCTGATTGTTTAAAATGTGTAATACTACCTACGGTTTATAACTGCCAAATTTCAATATTGTAGTTCAAATAGTTTTCGAGATATATACTGTCCAAAACCTCGTGGGACACCCTGTATAATCGCTTGATTTTCATTTCTTGGGTATGGTTAGGTATTTTATATTCAAGAGCGCGCTCCTAAATTAGGCAGCTCAAAACAGTTGGCACCCCTGACTTGCAACAAAATTTAGGTCATTTTGTAAACAACAAATCTAAAGAACGCAGTAAAATTAAGTGTTGAAATTTTAACACAATATAACTTGGACCTTTGTCTTGGGGATCAGGTATTTTGGTTAAGTTTTATATTGTTTTAAAAAAGATATTAGCCATTATGTGATGGTATGTTTTTGACAGTTTTGACAATTTGTGGTCACCAATTTGAACGCCAAGATCTGATCCCCAAAAGAAAGCCTAGAGAATTCGATTCTGAAAATATGAAATCTCAAACCATTGTATTTTTTGAGATTTGTTGCATACAAAATTTTGGAAACGAACATTAGTTCAGACGTTCCACCGTCTTGATGGATGGCGCTGTATGCAACTTCAATGACAGATGATGACGGTTTTGTGCCCATAAAAATATTTCAAATTATTTATTATTGTTTATAGCATAGCTTGTCAGGATTTGTAAGTGGTTATAATAAAGTAATCTTCATGCTGAAAAAGTAAATTTGTGCTTCGTAAATACTCCACATGTGCTCCATCACAAGTAACGTGTTTAGTGCCTATAGGTGTGAAATAAACCACAAATATTTTTAGCTACTGCTAGTGATCCCACAAAAAAGTGTCCTATATTTATTGATCCCCATATCGGGGCCTTTTGGTTCCTCCGGGGACCTGTACACAACCATAGACTTCATCAGCATACATACATTGGCCACCCGAGTTAGTGAGAAAAACTACATTGGTGATAGTAATAAATGCATTCTACTAATTGACCAACATAGACATTTTGTATTCTATTCTATACTGTTGTAATCTTTTATTTTCGAAACACAGGAATAAAAATGCTATATATTTTTGATCTTCAATTTTTCCAGGTAATGTATCGAAATGTTATTATAAATACTTTTTGCAGTTTTCCTCCAGTTTTTAATGAACGGACATGCCCGTTTTTCCATTGACTCTTCTTAATCCTAATTATTCAAGTAAATTATACCAAAAATGTCTTCTTTTATTGAAAACAAAAACAAATTATTTAGGCAATCTTTTTGTTTAATTGTAGTATTACAAATTTGATGTATAGAGTAAGTAGGCAGTTTTTATATTAATTATAATAAAGAAAGAAATGCTAATTAATTAGGTAAACTATGAAAATGTTTATTATAGCAATAAACAGACATGTCTGCTTTTTCAATGATCCTTATTAATTATTCAAAAAAAATCACAGCAAAAATAGGTGTATGTATGTTTTTTTTGAAAAGAAACAAATCAAAAATATTCTATAAAAATAAATAAAATTATTATTACATTATGTTTAATGTATTTGTCTTCATATTTATTAGTACATAGCAACTGAAGTTCATCTTCCATTTTTCTCTACCATTTCTCCTCAGAACAAAAAGAAAATTAAAAGTTTATAAAATTATCCATTTTTTACGATTCTACACTCACAAAGGGGTGGTGATACCCATCGACATACTGAAGTCTTGATCCATATAGTTATAAAGACTGAAAAAAAAACAATTTAATTCTAAATACTCTAAATAAATATTTTTACTAACAAAATTATTTCAAACTCATTTCAGCAAAAGTTTTAAACAATCCATTTTATCAGAACTGTAAATGAAATAAAAAATTAGATGTTTCTTCTAAATAGGTGTTGACATTTTTTTACTTACTGAATGGTTATAGCGAACACTGCTAGGTATATGGAATATTATATGGACCTGTGCAGGCAGTTACATCAGGCTTCATTTTAATTACATAATCAGAACTGTAAATGAAATATAAAGATTAGATGCTTCTTCTAAGTAGGTGTTGACATTTTTCTACTTACTGAATAGTTATAGCGAACACTGCTATATGGAATATTATTTGGAATCGATATTTTCTGTGAAATAAAAACATTTTTGATGTAAAACAATGTGTTAAATATTTGGAAGTTATTTTTAATTCTAAACATCTTTTCTTTATAATTTTTGAAATTGTCCAAAATAAATGTACCTACCTACCTACTTGAGACTCTTGAGCAAAAATCACATCTAATTTAAATTTTGATATCTAATGTATATATTATACCTACCTAGTTTATTTCGTATTCAATAAATTATTTAAAAAAAATGAAAAATGGTCCGTAATAATTAATAATGGGTTGTAAGTTATGTTGTATATATTATATCTATAGGTAACCTATCACGTGAAAATATTCGGTTAGCTTTTTGCAGTGTTTTTTCATTCAGATAATTCCAATGGATTTTTGTTAGGTCGGCTTGGTTTGCTTTGTATTTTATCATTAGGTACCTTATACTTACCTACTTCTCAATAAATGGAAATTATAAATCTCGATATACCTATAAAACTTGAAAATATAGAGAAACGACGATAATGATTGGAATATTATTTTAATTTGAAAATTAACCTATAAAAGTACAGAAAAAAATTAAAGAAGTAACGAGAATACCTATAGGTAAAATAAACATACTAGCTGTTGAGTAAAAATAGCAAATAAATGAAATCATAATTTACCTATTGCGATTGAAAATAAAAATATTTGCTGGCAGAAATTGTGTTTGTTTGAAACCAAAACATCGAAACAGCTGATCCGGAGAGAAGTTTGTTTGAATCGTGAAGAGCTTAGATAAATACAATACTTTCTACCTATACGAAAGACAAAAAGAGAGAGAGAAAATAAGTTGCATAAATAAAAGCCGATTCGGTACTACTAGCGACAACTATCGTAAATATTTTGAACCAAAAAATTACTAGATAAGTAACAAGTTTTGTGTAGGTTTTAAGGTTTATACACCTGCGCGGAGGGCCCTCTTAATAAATTAAAAATGTTTTTTCGACGTTTCGCTTTCGTTTGAAAGCTTTTTCAAAATGTCTATTTTCTAAAATGTCATAATGAAGTAAACATATATACAGTTGTTATTTGGTTACGATTACAAGTATTAACTTCAGAAATAAATTTACGATATTTGAAAAATAGATTTTAAAAAAAGTGCGGTTATTGATAATTAACTTGTTATTTTATTAAATTATGATAAATTTGACTCAAGTTTTTAATATCTCTTGTTTATCGTTCACAGAATTTTTTTCTTTTTTTATATGTATCATTTCTTTAATCGTTAGTTTCTGATAATTGGAGTCTTGTGTAAATATTTTTGTGTTTTTGAAGTCAAATTCATGTTTTTCTGTCGTTTCATGTTTATGTAGAGCTGTAGAAGCATTTTTTGTATATTTGTGGCCGTTGAGACGATTTTCTAGATGTTGAGTTGTCAAACCTATATATATTTTTAGACAGTTTAAACATGGTATAGAATATGTAACATTAGATTTTTTATTGGTTTTAGTTGGACTTTTAAGATTAGTAAATAATGATAACAAAATATTTTGAGATTTATGACACACGTTAATGTTATGTTTAGACAGTATGAATTTTAGTTTTTCTGAGAGTTCGTTTGTATAAGGCATTGCTATGTAATCTGTTTTGACTTAATTTAGTTTTTGTGTTGTTATTTTTAGTGTTATTGTAGAATTTGTAGGTGCGTTGTTTGAAAATTCTTTCTATATTGTTTATTGGGTAATTGTTATTTTTCACGTGTCTAAATATTTCAGGACGGTATTCTGGAGAAGTCAATTTAATAGCTCTGTCGGTTAATCCAATGATAACACTGTTTTTTTGAGCATTAGGATGATTGGAATTGTAATTTATATATCGGACGGACCATGTTTCTTTTTTATATAGTTTAGTTTTTAGTTTGTTGTTATTAGTTCTAATTAATGTTAAGTCTAAAAAATTTATTGTATTATTTTCTTCAGTTTCAACGGTAAATTGGAGTTTTGGATGGAAATTATTGAATGCAGTTAAAATATCATTGATTTTGTCTGATCGAATTGCAGTTATACAATCGTCAACATAGCGTTTATAAAATAATACATTAAAATTTAAATTCTTTAGCACGTTCTCTTCAAGATGTTCCATTATCAATTGAGCAAAAGTTGAGGATATAGGAGAGCCCATTGTGCAACCGTCTAATTGTTGGAAAAATTTATTTTGGTATTGAAAATAATTATTTTTTTTTAAATCTATTTTTCAAATATCGTAAATTTATTTCTGAAGTTAATAATGGTTAATCATAACCAAATGACAACTGTATATATGTTTACTTCATTATGACATTAGTAGAGTAACTACACCAATACTGTGACACAAACCGGTTTTCAGAACCTGTTTAGCCGGTTTTGAGAACCTGTTTGTAGAGCCGCTTTTTTAGTTGTTAACCTTCAGTTTATTTATATACGTCAAATGAACGGATTGACCTCTAGACACCACTGGATACCAAATACGTAAGTTAACCTCCAATTGATGTATGTAGAGCGTTATTGAACTTTCTCGCTACCTATTACATAACCGGTAACCAGATACAAATTAGTTGAACCTTTAGTTTGAATACACTACCACTGGATACCAAATACGTAAGTTAACCTCCAATTGATGTATGTAGAGCGTTATTAAACTTCGTCGCTACCTATTACATAACTGGTAACCAGATACAAATTAGTTGAACCTCTAGTTTGAATACACTACCACTGGATACCAAATACGTAAGTTAACCTCCAATTGATGTATGTAGAGCGTTATTAAACTTTTTCTATTACATAACTGGTAACCAGATACAAATTAGTTGAACCTCTAGTTTGGATACACTACCACTGGATACCAAATACGTAAGTTAACCTCCAATTGATGTATGTCTAGCGTTATTAAACTTTTTCTATTACATAACTGGTAACCAGATACAAATTAGTTGAACCTCTAGTTTGTATGCACACTACTGGATACCAAATACGTAAGTTAACCTCCAATTGATGTATGTCTAGCGTTATTAAACTTTGTCGCTACCTATTACATAACTGGTAACCAGATACAAATTAGTTGAACCTCTAGTTTGTATACACTACCACTGGATACCAAATACGTAAGTTAACCTCCAATTGATGTATGTATAGCGTTATTAAACTTTTCCTATTACATAATCGGCAACGAGAAACAAATTAACCTTAAAATAGGGGTACCCCTATATTTTTGGATACCTTGTATATTTGTATACCTTTTTACTTAAGAACAATCATAATATTTTATTAGATATTTATAACAAAGATGCAAGGGTAGCTCGTTACATAAAAACAGAATTTCCGATACACATTATAACAGAAAAGGCCGTTACTACCAACACAATATTTATATCAAAGATGCAAGGTAAAAAATGGTTATTATTAAAAAAATTACCTGAAAATAGTTATACCCCAGTATTTGTAGATACCTTTTTACACGAGGGCAGACCTATTACCTACTATACATTTATTAAATATTTATAACGAAAAACTGTTTTGCATAAACATATAGATTGTCTAGAAAACAATTAAATGTTATCGCCAAGAATTTATAACACTATCCATACGAAAGAAATATAAATAGTTTATCATAAATTAGAAGTATTTTCAATAACCACTCTGCAATTTTAAAAATATATTCAGACAGTAAAAAAAATCCGAGGTTATACTTTTATGAGGATTAAAATTTTGCATATAAAACACATACTTACTGGAGTTTCAATCAACATTTTTTACATAGGAAAGCTTGGTTAACACTTCAGAAAAATCAAAAACATTAACAGTCATATTTAAAAAATAAACTGAAGATTGGAAGTAATTGCGTTGGTTTAAATACAAAATATTTTGATACAAAACCACCTTCAATAAGGTCAGACATAAAATTCCCAGACTGATTAACTAAATAAACGTTTTCAATGCCAGGGCGATGTAGCTTCCAGTTTTTTTTTTGGTGAAGGTAAGTCCCTTTTAAGAGAAAGTTGTTGAAATTTCTGTATATATATAGACACAGAAAATCATTTCAGTGTAGTTCCAGTTTTAGTAAAAATTTAAAAATGAATTGTGAGGGGAAGATAGAAGAAATAGAAGAACAGGAAAATTGGGATGACGAACCTGATTCTCCGACGTACGTTCCAAATGTTGAAGCAAGGAATGTGATAAGACAGGTTCCTCCAAAGCTATCAAAATCTGCGAAGAAAAAATGGAGGTTGTCTGAACGGAAACGGCTGAACGAAATAGCCAGCCAGCCAGCCAGCCAGAGAAGGGAAAAATTAGGTAAATATAATAGTATAGTTGAGGAGATTTACCGTGGCAAGGTAGTCAATGATACATTTATGATGACTAACGCCGCCTTACATCTCCTCAACTATATATTGATTTAATATTTTACGTCAAGTTTAAAAAATTGCATATTGCATTAGAATTATTTCTGTAATGCATCAAATTCATCCTAGAGTCGTAAATATTAACAAAATTCTAAGAATATATCTGTTTTTTTTTAATTCTAAACCCTTCGAAAGTTAGTTTAAAAAATAAATTGGAAGTTTACAACAGTAGTAGAATAGCGAGTCTTTAGATAAATTACAGTTCATGCATAGTACCGGAATAATTATTGTTGAGAGAGAAATAGAAATATTATGTTTTATGTGGTGAATTTTTACATCAAACTCAGACTAGAGTTAGAAATATTATCAAAATTCTGGAAATATATCTGTTAAAATTGTATTATAATATATTTCCATACCTCATACTTTAGCAAAAATATCAGTATTGTATATCTAAAATGTCATCTCAAAATTTCTTATTAGTGAGTGAATTGTAACTTATCGCGTGTATTTTAAACCATAATAAAATCTCCTCTCTCTATTTCTCATTATCTCGAAACCGACATTTCGGCCGGAGGCGCTAATGTCTTGAATCAATTTAAAATATTTTCATAGGCCAGGTATAAACATGAACATTTTTAAACACTAAAATGTTGTCACGACTTTGTTAAATGAATATTTTTACATAATTTTCTTGGCGTGAACGTGTACTATTTCACTTCCTTTTCCCGTTTTCTTGAATATTTGGAATAAATTGATAAGAACGGAATGAAAAAAAAAAAAAATTAGCATGGTGTTTTATGATTGTTTATTGAATTTTGTATTTGGTTGCCAGTTTCAAAAATATGTAATTGTTGCTCCAAAGCTAAGCGATTTAACTCCTCTAATTTCTTCTTCTCTTTTCTCATATTTGCTAGCTGTTTTTGCATATTTGCAACCTGTTCATCAATCGTTTTAATGAGTTGTTCCCGATTACTGCACTCATTAACGATTAAAGTTAATTGATCGTCAAGTGCAGTTAACTCCACATCATTCTTAGTAAAAAATTCGAGACTCCTATAATTTTTTTCCTTTATATCTTTTAGATGTGGAGGAATCTGCTTCAATGAGGAGGGGGAGGTGGAGGAGGGGGAGAAGGAGGACGAGGACGAGGAGGACGGACCAACAGGATCAGACGAAAAAAAAGCTTCGATGTCTGAAGAACTCAAATCGATGATAGGCTATAAGAAAAATACATATGTAAATAAAAAAAATGATTATAGTTGGAAATACTTACTTGATTTTCTTTCGACATTTGCTCCAACGGCTGCAAATTCGGCAAAACTTTTTGCTTCTTAGGTGTAACTAACACGTTAGAATGTACGTTGACGCGTTTTGAAACCATGTTAAAAATATTATCTTGTTTCGAAGAACACTGTGTTTGAGAATGTGTTGAAAATTGAAGTACGTCGGCTTAAATGCAATCTCTGTAGACATAAAAAAACAAGTATATACTTTCAAAGGTTACTCGGGGAAAAATATGAGGTGAAACAAGTTTTTTGTTGTTACTTATTATACAATTGGTAACAAGACAAAAATTGACTGACCTTTAATCATTGGTACTTTTTCGCTACCAATTAAATAAGTGGTAACGATTTAATCTGTAACTCTGAATAACAAGTAATCAAGTTAAAGTGAAGGGCAACAATCTCTGTAGACATAAAAAAACAAGTATATACTTTCAAAAGATACTCAGGAAAAAATATGAGGTGAAACAAGTTTTTTGTTGTTACTAATTGCACGGTAACGAGACAAAAATTAACTGACCTTTATGGTCATTGGTGCTTTTCGCTGCCACATAAGTGGTAGCAATGTTTAAGTCTGTTGATATTGAAAACAAGTAATCAAGTGAAGGTTAAGGATAACAAGTTGAAACTGCAGTTTTCAAGATCACGTGATTAGATTGGAGTTATATAAAAACCCGGTTGAAATAACAGAAGGTATCAGTAGTATTCACAGTGCTTACAAGTAGTATCAAAGTAAGAGAGTGACTACAAATCAAAAGGTAAATATACTGTTATTTCAATTATATCAATTCCGTAAACAATATGTATTTCCAGTGAAAAATGGATATGCAAGCTATAAATAAACATCTTCTTTTAGAAGTAGAAGATAAATCGATTGTGAAACTGAATACATTAGCTAAGGATACTCCTTATAAAATTACCACCGCTAGAATAGTGAACTCAAAATATGGAGAAATAGTTTTAGTAGAGTTGAATGACAACACAGTTTTTTTACCGGCACGATCAACGAAATTTTTGAAAGATTTTTTGGTAGAGTTGGGAAACGGGAAATATTCCCTAGTGTACATTGGACAAAAGGATACCGGTAAAGGAAATCCAGCGGAATTGTTTAAATTTGTAAATAGTAACCTATAATTATGTCAGATAAATTATTTAGTGATGTAAGTAAATTAATTGAAAAATTTTTTGGAAAATATCCTGATTTTACAGTACAGGAAAGTAAAGTATGGTTGCATCATGTAAAGATTGCTATTAACTTATGCTCTGAAAAAATCCGTTCTAGTATATCTATTGGTAAAAAAAAGAAATGGTTAACCAAATTAGGTCATTTGAAATCTATATATATAAAATTAGAGATAATAGGTAAGGAAAGCACAGATACAGTCAAGTGGGAAGATTTAATTTCAATATATAATAATAGAGTAACAACTGGAGTAATAATAAACCTAAAACATTTAGATGCGGACGAATTTTTGATAGATTCTTTTAAAATATTTTATAGAAAAATAGTTGATGCTTCACAAAACTATAACTTAATTAAAGTAAATACAACATTCTGTGCAGAGTTTATGAAGCAAAATTTGAATAAAAACATAACAGATATAAAATACTTCCATACTGAGAATAGTGTGATAGATAATTCAACTAATATATATGAATGGTTCATGGATCGTGTAGTAGTCTTTATCGGAATTAAATTGTCAGAATTTCAAGAAAAAGATTCAGGATGGGCTTTAAAAAGAGTTGTATCACTATCAGTCAATATTAATAAATTAGAAATAGGAAACGGTTCATCTTTCATTTCATTACCACATTTTATAGCAAATAAAAAGGCTTGTATAAACGTACATAATTATAATGACGAAGCTTGTTTTTATTGGAGTATTGTAAGTGCTCTGTATCCTGTTGGAAATAAAAATTCAAATCGTTTAACATCATATCCGCATTATAGTCAAGAATTGAAATTAGAAGGACTTGAAATTCCAATGCAATTTAATAAAATTCATCTTTTTGAAAAGATTAATAAACTATCTGTTAATGTTTACGGTTTGGAATTTATCGGGAAAAATTATAACGTAATTCCATTACGTTTAACAAAAGACAAAAAAACAAATCATATTAATTTATTATTAATTCAAAATATATACTTTCCTAAACTAAACGATTATGATGCTCCTGATCCATTAGACGATGAACGTATTGAAATAAAATACCATTATTGCTGGATTAAAAATTTATCTAGGTTATTAAATGTACAATTAAATGAAGATGGTCATAAGAAGTTTATATGTGAAAGATGTTTACATTATTTTTCTAATCAGGAAGTGTTAACTAATCATTCAAATTTATGTGAAAAAATCAATGATTCCAAAATAAACATTCCAAAAGAGAAAATTGTAAAGTTCAAAAATTTTTCAAATAAACAACGAACACCTTTTGTTATTTATGCTGATTTTGAATGTATGTTACAACCTCTTGAACATAATTTCCAGAAAACAACTAAATATCAAAAACATATTGCGTATAGCTGCGGATATTACGTTAAATGTGAATATGATAATTCTCTTTCATACTTTAACAGTTATCGTGGAATAGATTGTATGCAATGGTTTGCGCATGAAATGGAAATATGTGCTGAAATAATTTATTCTAAATTTAAAAATATAATTCCCATGGATGAAAATAGGACAACAGTAAATGCTAAAATATGTCATATTTGTGAAACTGAATTTACAAATGTTGATATTATTGTTCGCGATCATAATCATTTCACAGGCGAGTTTAGAGGTTTTGCACATAAAATGTGCAACGTAAATTTTAGAAAAAATTTTTGTGTCCCCACTATTTTTCATAATTTGAGTGGCTATGACTCACATTTCCTTATAAGAGATCTTGCTAAACTAGGTAGAATTTCATTGTTACCAATCAATAAAGAAAAATATATTTCGTTTACTAATCATATGTCGAATAATATTAAATTCAGGTTTATAGATTCAATTCGCTTTCTGAATTCCTCACTTGATAGTTTGGTGAAAAATTTAGATGAGAAAAACTTGAACAATACAAAACATGAATTCAGAGACTGCAGTGATGAACAGTTCAAACTTTTAACAAAAAAAGGAGTATTTTGCTATGACTATATAGATAAATTGGAAAAACTTGAAGAAACTGAATTACCCGAGCCAAATGAATTTTATAATAAACTCTGCGATGAAGAAATCACTGAGGAGCGATATAAACATGCTCAGAATGTATGGCAATTGTTTAATATTCAAAATTTAGGTCAATACTCTGATTTGTACCTGAAAACTGATATAATGCTTTTATCAGATGTATTTGAGAATTTTCGAAATATTGGGTATTCCACTAGCGGTTTAGATCCAGCTTGGTAATATACCATTCCTGGATATTCATGGGACTGTATGTTAAAATATACTAAGTGCGAATTAGAACTATTACAGGATGTTGATATGATACTGTTTGTTGAAAATGCAATCCGGGGAGGAATAAGTCAATGCTGCTGTCGATATTCCGAAGCTAACAATAAATATATGAGGAAATATGATAATTCGAAGCCGGACAAGTTTATACTTTATCTGGATATCAATGCACTGTACGGATGGGCAATGTGTCAACCACTGCCATATGGAAATTTTGAGTGGGTTGACACAAACATTAATGTTAGTGACATACCTGACGACAGTCCCGAAGGATACATTTTGGAAGTGGATTTGGATTATCCGGAGGATCTGCATGATATTCATAGAGATTTTCCTTTTTGTTCTGAACATCGAGTACCCAAAGGCTCCAAATTACCGAAACTGTTGACCACTCTGTATAACAAAAACAAATGTATCATTCATTTTCGGGCTTTAAAACAAGCTCTAGCACATGGGTTGGTGTTGACAAAAATTCATAGGGTACTTAAATTCTCACAATCAACGTGGTTGAAACCTTATGTAGATTTAAATACAAGCTTTAGGAAAAAAGCTAAAAATGAATTCGAAAAAGGTTACTTTAAACTCAACGTAAATTCAATATATGGAAAAACAATGGAAAATATTAGAAAACATCGGATTGTTAAATTGGTTAGTCAATGGGAGGGAAGGTATGGAGCAAAAAACTTGATAGCTAGTCCAAAGTTTACTGGAAGAACTGTATTCGATGAAGAAAGTCAGTTAATGGCAATCGAATTGAAGAAAGCAGAACTTTATTTCAACAAACCCTTGTACATAGGAATGTCTATTTTAGATATTTCAAAAACTTGTATGTATGAGTTTCACTATGATTTCATGTTACCTCAATTAAAGGATTATTGTAAAATTTTATATACTGATACCGACAGTTTTATTTATGAAATTCAATGTAATGATATTTTCGAGGAAGTGATAAAACCTAACATTAACAGATTTGATACTAGCGAATATGGTGTTAATAATCCGTACAATATGCTACTTTGTAATAAAAAAGTCCCTGGTTTAATGAAAGATGAGGCAAATGGTAGAATTATTACTCATTTTGTAGGATTAAGATCGAAAATGTATAGTTATAAGGTACAGGATTCAAAGTTGGTTAAAAAATCAAAGGGTGTTAAATCGAGCATCATTGAAAATAAGATTACATTCGATGACTACATCAACTGTTTGAGGGAAAACAAAGATAAAATTATTTCGCAACGTACAATTCGTTCATATGCTCATAATGTTTACAGCATAGAGCAAACAAAAGTGGGTTTGAATGGATTAGACGATAAGCGTTGTATATTACATGATTCAATCAATACTTTACCTTGGGGTCATTATAGTTTAAAGTAGTTATATGTATTTGTATGTATCAATAAACTTTATAAATATATTTCAGTGTATGTATAAATAAACTATAAATATATTTCAGTGTATGTATAAATAAACTTTATAAATATATTTTAGTGTATGTATCAATAAAATTTATAAATATATTTCAGTGTTTTTTTTTCTCGTTAGTATTCAAAACACATTCAGTATGGTTACATGTCCACAGAAAATGTATTTAGGTGGGAAAATAATTCATTTGACTAATAACATCTTCATAGTGGTTAGCATATCTCATGAATTGAACTTTGAACCATGTGTTAGAATATTCGGAAAGGATAATACTATTGAATTGACTGAAGTGGAATGGTATGAACTTCTATCTTCAATTCAAGCTGTAATAAATGACTATACCATATATGGAACAAATTTTGAATGGAAAATAGTGACAGATCATTCCAGTATTTATTTGGAATCTGATTGTATAATGGAATTATGGAAATTACATCCATTAATAACGTATAATTTGGAGCTACTGAAGAATCAACAATTTTATAGTTGTTTTAAAATTTTAAAACTTGGTGTGGATAGTGAGAACATTGTAAACTCAGCTCTCAACATAATGGACTCTGTGAAATATATAAATTGTGTAACATACAGCTTGGCTCTGGAAGTGATTTATAAATATCCTCATATGTTGAAGAATGAAGAAAGTAAGATTCAATGAAAATGTTCACATTCACTTATTGATCACCTGGGCTTTCGCTTACAAAAGCACCCGAAAATGCGAATTGAGATATCACGATGACTTGAGATTTCAACGTCGAATACAGGAAGCTGCTATTATTATTAATCCTATATTAGATGTAAGTCACAGAAATAAAGTATATCGACGAATAAATAATTTAAATTAACTCTTTGTGTTTTTTTTTTCAATGAAACAAAAGTATAACGTATACGTTTTTTATTCAAAATTATCACAATTTATACAATACTATTTTTATTTATCCATGATTGAGAGTTCATTCCAAGCCACTTAACTAATAACCGATCACCTTTTTTTCTCAACACTTTTTCAATTAGAAAAACATCCGGATATTTCACTTTTTGTAGCTCTTCTGAATAGAATGCCCCTCGAATTTCTTCTTTTTCTCATCTTCCAAAATGTAAGTAGTGGGATTGGTGAGTTTAACAGATTTAATCTTGAAAACCTCAGTAGTCCAGTTGGGAGTGTATCCTTTTTTAAACACGTGTCGATATTTGCTGATACGAACATAATCACCTTTTCTAAATTTTGCTGGTTTGGGATCAATGGTTTTGATGTTGTTGAATACAACAATATATTTGGCATTTTTATCATTAATTTTACTGGGTATTTCACCCGTTGTAGAGTGTCTGGTATTGTTATATTTTGCAGCAATTTCTGGAAGAATATTTAACCATTTATAAGAACCTTCCATACTAAATCGCTTCCATAATAGTGTTTTCAACGTTCGAATTACTCTTTCTGCAATACTAGCCTTGAGATTTGAAAATGTACTGTAGTGATTGATATTGTATGTTTGCATTAATCGTTGAAATTCTTTGTTGTAAAATTCAGTTCCATTATCGGTTTGTAGATTAGCAGGTGTGGTCTTCATTTCACTCAGTATAATTCTCATAGCATTTGTAATTTCTTTTCCTGTTTTCCTCTTGACAGGTTCCACCCAAACATATTTACTAAATGCATTGATTACAACTAAAATATAATTATATCCCTTGTTTTCTTTGGCATGTGGTGACATAATGGCCAAGTCTGCCTGGATCAAATCGTGTAGACCCTTCACAATAACATGTCGTCTTCTATAATTTATTCGAGCTGGAGCATGTAATTCTTGTATTACTTGTGCTTTAGACATTTTTTACTAACGGACACTGTAACAATAGTTCAATGCAGATAGCAGCTGGCGTTCCTAATTTAAACTTAATTATATCTCCTTTTATAATATTTTTGGTAGCTAGTTGATTGAATTTAGATTCAATATCATTTATTAGCACCACTCCGTCTGCTGTATAATGTGATACACTTTCAATTATGCAAGCAAACTTAAATTTGAAAGCAATACCCCCATTATCTAGTACATAGTACTCTTTATTCAAACTTTGTTTCTTCTCACCTCGCAAACGAACTAGACATTTAACATGATAATCAAATGAGTCGCAAATATAAAATGGAGCAGTTAGTCCAGCCGGACTCAAATAATGTTCATTGAACTTGTTGAGAGGCATGTTTGAAATAAAACTAACACTGAATAAATGTGTATTTATACACTTTTTTCTAGAGGAACTTGAATAACAAATTGAACATAACAATCACTTCTCATCGACCCTTGGGAATGAAGTTCAAACTCTATTCTATCTCCTTTAGTTACAATTTGATTTTCTAGTAACTGATTAATGGGGTTGTTATGATTTTTATATGAAACAAATAAAGGTGATGGATAGCATTGAATACTTTCAACCTTTCCGGTTATCGGAAAAGTGTACACAGTGGTTAAATCATCTAATACATAATTAGTTTTACTTAAATTTGGGTTGTTTTTTCCATGAATGTAAAGTATACATTTACTATGATACTTAGATGGTTGACATATGTAAAATGGAACATCTTGAGGTTTACTTTCGTCGATAGTAAGAAAATGTTGATTAAACTTGTTGATAGGCATGATGTAAACTGAGCAGTTGCGGAGTAAATGCTCCATTTATAGGATTATTTTTCCTTCACGTAATTCTTCTATAATCGAAACTATTTCGTTATTATGAGCAGAACTACCTGCATTCTTTGAACTCAAAAGTAATTTCAATCTTTCAACTATTTCATTGTAGTCATCAAAATATTTGTAGTCTACGGGCTTTGACGAATATTTCATCATTGTCATTCCCTTTCCCCTCCTTGCCATATTTCTAGTAATTACATTTCTCAGCATAGCGGAAGTTTGCGTAACAGATCTTGCTCTTACAGGTGGCTTAAGTTTCGGTTTTATAATGAAAAGATATTTATCTTTGATATCATTGGCAAATTTCTTAATAGGCAAGTCAGGATCATAATTTCGATGGATAGCGTTTGTTCGTTTTATAATATCCACGTAATTGTCAATATCTTTCTGATTCTGTAATGTAGGATTTTTCAAAAACAGTAAATCGTACAGACCTACAGTACCAGGGTATTTAATATTTTTAACTGAAATATTTGCACCTTCAAAATCTACTTCAGAATCTCCGATATAAAACTTTTCTTTGATAGGATCGTGAAATAAACCCAAATCATGATCATATTTACCATTTACGTCACGTACCATTCCTTCAATATACTCTCGAGGCAGAGGACTTTTGAATTGATCAAAATATTCGCGATACACCTCAGGATTGGATAAAGTTTGATAAAATTGAGAAAGGGTATCATCAATGAATTGGTCGTCGCGACTCTTATCAATCTCATCATCATTATGATCGATTTGAGATTGAAACACTTCTTCGGGTGCAGGTATCATATTCTCTAGCTGAGTGCTATTGAATAGTGGTCGAGCAGGGGGAGTAGTTAGATACGCTAATTTATTATATTTGGTGATTTGCGATTTAGGTGTTATAGGTGACATTGATTTTCTTTCTTCTTTAATCGATTGTTGAATTGGTTCCTTTAAAGCGGACACCAATTCCTCAAGTGGTCGCGTAATTGGTTGGTATGATTGTTCTAACTGAGATTGAGATTTAGGGAGTACTTCTGGGAACTATTCAACAGGGTGCTGAGGGAGGAGGAGTTCCCGGAAGGATGGAAGGTAGCCAGGGTGATACTGATGAAGAAGGCGGGTAGAGAGGGGAAGCGGGCGGGGGACTATAGGCCTATCAGCCTGCTGTGTGGTATGGGTAAATTGATGGAGGGGATAATAAGGGATAGGATTGAGGAGGAAGTTGGTAGGAATGGGGGTTTTAGGGTAAACCAGCATGGGTTCACGAAGGGGAAATCTTGCATCTCGGCACTGAGCAAGGTGATGGGTTTGGTGGAAAGAGCTAGGGAGGGCAGCTGGAGGAAGAAGAAATTGGCCCTACTCGTGTTCTTCGACGTCGGGAACGCGTTCAACAGTGTCAGCAAACGGGCAGTGTTGAGCGCGTTGCTGCGGCTTGGAGTGGAGCAGGGGTTGGTTAACCTGGTGGAGGACTACCTGACGGGGCGTGTGCTTGTAGACTCCAGAGGGAGGAGATATGAGATGGAGGCTGGAGTGCCTCAGGGCTCGGTTCTTGGACCGACGCTCTGGAAGTGTGTGTTTGATGAGGTTTGTGGGATAGTATGTGAAGAGGGATGTGAGATTACGGTGTATGCGGATGATGTGTGTCTGGTATGTACGGCAAAGGGAGAGGCGGAGATAGAAAGAAAGGCGGAGAGAATGTGCAGGAAGATTGTGGAGAAGATAGAGCGGTGCGGACTGGAAGTGGCGGAAGAGAAGACGGTGGGGTTGCTAGTGAAGGGACGGAGCAGGGCAAGGGAAGTGGGGGTGATGGTTAAGGGAAGGATAATTCGCATGGAGGAGTCTGTGAAATACCTAGGGGTTTGGTTGGATAGCCAATTATCCTTCAAAACCCATATGGTAAAGGCGGCAGAGAAGGGTAAAGTGAGGGCAGCATGGCTGGGGAGATTGATGTGTAATGTGAAAGGGCCAGGAGAGTGGAAGAGGAGGGTAATTGGTAGGACGGTAGAGCAGAGTATGCTGTACGGTGCGGAGGTGTGGGGTGAAAGAGCGGGGGTGAATTCGAGGGTTAGGCCACTTCTGCGGGTGCAGAGAGGGATACTGCTGAGGGTGGTGCAGGGGTACAGGACAGTGGGTGGACTGGCAGCAGCGGTGCTGGCAAGGTCCTACCCATTGGACGTGTTGGCTAGAGCTAGGAGCAAACGCTGGAGGGGTGCGACCAAAGAAGAGGTACGGGAATGGATGGAGGAGGAAATGGAGAGGGCGCGCTAAAAGGAGCGATTGGGAATAGGAGAGATTGGATGGACCGGAAATTCGGGGAGGTGAACTACTTCTTGACACAAGTGCTCACTGGACATGGGTCGAGAGTAGGGTACCTCCACAAGATTGGGAAACGAGAGACTGGTGTGTGCGAGAGGTGTGAAGTGGAGGATGATGTGGGACATGTGTTTAGATGCTGGAGGAACGAGGAAGTGCTGAAGAAGTTGGAGAGGAAACTAGGGGAGGCGGTGTACTGGGAAAGCATGGTGGAGATAATGTTGAGGGGGGAGGAGGAATGGATGGAGGTGAGTGGAGTAGTAGAGAGCATGGTAAGGGGGAGAGAAGGACTCGATATGGCATGAGAGGCAGGAGTGATAGGAGGGAGAAGATGACAGTGTGAGCGGAGAGTGTGCGAGGGACCGCCGCCTGTCTCGAAGTATGCTAGGGTAGTGATTCCGAGGCGGGGGTAACGGCGAGTTTGAGGTGGGTTTGGTTGGTAGGCATCTCCTTGGGGATGAGTCCAACACTGTTTGGGTCCTGGACCCATTCGAACATGAGTTTCCCATCTCGGCCCGAAAAAAAAAAAAAAAAAAAAAAAAAAAACTGAGATTGAGATTGAACTATATCACTTTTCAAACTCTTATATTTTTTCTTTAAAGCCTGGCGTGCCTTTACGAGTTGTTTCGCTAATTGTGTCTCCATGGTTACTACTAGGTGTATGTTCCCATCAATACTATTTATATACTAACAAAAATGTCAAACCCTTTTCTATATCGACCAGACGTCATTGTACAATCTTTATCAATTGTGAGAAATCCAAATTTATCTTGCCAACAAAACGAACACAAATTTTTCAAATCTTGAAATGACATATCAACGTTAACGTGATCATCATAAATGTGTTTCAAATTGGTCATATCTTGTTGAAAGACTATTAAGAGATTTGCATTATCTCTAATTAGCTGTTTGGGTATTGCCGAATATGTTTGACATAAATAGAAGCAGTCTGTGTATTTGTGTCGACCAAAACAAAAATAACTTTGCATTATGTTCTGATTACATGTAGCAACATCGTCAAAAATTATTATAGAATTATCTTTAATTAAGTCTGGAGAAATAACATCTTCTGCATTATCATATTCTTCATAGCCAATCTCTTTTATGGGTTGAATTAGATTTCTTAGATAAGTATATTTTGGTTGCTGTAGACTTTTCGAGTAAACATACACATTTTCAAATCTCAAACCATTAGGATGATCAATTAAGGATAACATAACATTTGTTTTTCCACATCCACTAGGACCAATAATTAGCCCTCTTTTCGAATCTCCTCCAAACATTGCACCATGTTTTCCAATTTGTTTCACCACTCCATCATCATAATTTTTAATGGGTAGTGAAAGTTGTTGTTTATGAATCTTCATGTTGACTGAGGGTATATAAGCACATGTCACTATATATAAGAACTTAGAATGAAACGAACCAGAAAAGTAGGAAGAGGTTTCATTAATACTCTCATCAACAAGCTTCCTGTTGAACTGCATCTACCTGGGTACGAATTTTGTGGTCCTGGTACTCGGTTAGAGGAGAGACTACGACAAGGAGACTTGGGAATTAATCCTTTGGATCAAGCGTGCAAAGAGCACGACATTGCTTATTCTCAAAATAAAGATTTGAGTAAGCGACATCTGGCAGATAAGATTTTAGAAAACAAAGCTTGGGAAAGAGTAAAGGCGAAAGACGCTAAAACAGGTGAAAAAGCGGCTGCTTGGTTTGTTACTACAGCTATGAAAGCTAAGCGTAAAATTGGAATGGGAATGAAAAAAAAAGAGAGTTGGGAAAAAACGTACCATTCGAACTCCAAAAAAGGGTGGTTTCTTACCATTACTGTTACCATTACTAGGAGCATTAGGAGCTATTGGGGGCGGTGCAGCTGGAATTGCAAAAGCAGTGAATGATGCTAAAGCCAATCGTGAACAACTAACTGAACAACAAAGACATAACGCAGCAATGGAGCAAGCGGTAAAAGTAGGTCAAGGTTTCTATCTACGACCCTATAAAGGATATGGTTTGAAAAAAAAAAAAAGTTTGGAATCCAAAAAAATTTCGCTGAGCTTACCACGTCATGCGATGACAAATATTGAGCTAGAAGAGTATGCAAAATATATCCCTAATTTTCGTGGTGTTTTCATGCGGGATACGTTACCTAGTAAAATAAAAAAATATGAGTCAGGTATAGTCAATCTTGATGGTACAAGTGGAAGTGGAACTCACTGGACTGCTTACACTAAACATGACAAGCATGTGATTTATTTTGATAGTTACGGTAATTTACCCCCTCCATTAGAATTAGTTAGATATTTTAAGAGTGATGGGTTGGTTGATATAAACTATAATTATGATGTGCTACAATCATTTAATTCACATCAGTGCGGTCAATATTGTCTACGGTTTTTATTTAGTCACTCAGTTGGATCATTATGTCATACACATTTACTTTGAGTGGAGAATCATCAGTTTTAAGTGATGATTTTAATCCCCCTATTTATTTAGACGAAAATGCTGACTATGAAATAGGTTTAGCAAATTTTGATAGTTTTAATAGTATTAGTAACGTACATGAGCAAAATAATGTGTTGGTGTGGGGTGATCATGATGAATATAAATTTGAAATTCCCGTTGGAGCATACGAAATTAATGATATAATACAAATTATTGAACGGGAACTGTTTCAGACTGGAGTTAGTATTCGTATTAGAGCAGATCCACGAACATCAACACTTACAATTAAAAGTAGTGTTTGGATTAATTTTGACATTGATAATTCTATAGGTCATCTTTTGGGATTTCCCAGACGAAAACTAAGTCCAAATGTAATTCATACTTCTAATAGTGTCAACATTTTACAAGTGAATACCATTTGTATTGACTGTAACATTGCGGTTGGTTCTTTCCTCAATGGAAAAGCAGTTCACATTATTCATCAATTTTTCCCACAAGTTCCAAATGGGTATAAAATAGTGGAACAACCACTAACAATACTCTATTATCCAGTAAACATCAAAACTATCAACAACATTACTGTGAGAATTCTCAATCAGGTTGGAACTTTGATCAATTTTCGCAAAGAAACTATAACGGTTCGACTACATCTGCGAAGAATAGAATAATGGTTTGGCGGTTTTCGGAACATCCATATCAACCATATAAAAGGCAATTCGAACGTCGAAAAAACAGTGCAACACTGGTGACTGATCGGTTAACATCAGAAAATCGTAAATTTTTACAGTCTGTTGGATTTCAAGTTTTAGTATAATGGAAATGTTACACGTTTCGAGTGAACCATTTATTGATAATACCATTGAAGATTATCAGTTCCATACCTACCAACCTTATACTTCTAGTAATTTAAATTATAATGATGAAATCAGAATTCCTATTCAAGATTTGGATGCATACACACTACCATGTAATAGTTATCTTTATTTAGAAGGTAAAATCTTGACTGATCAAGACAAAGTACCCACAAAATTTCAACTTATCAACAACGGTATTGCTTATTTGTTTCGAGAACTACGATATGAATTGAATGGTGTTGTAATAGATTCTGTTAGAAATGTAGGTTTGGTTTCCACAATAAAAAATTATTTGTCGCTCACTGACAATGAGAGTAAATTACTGCAAAACGGAGGATGGTTTCCCAAAGATGGTAAGATTCTTCTTGATGGCAATGGAAACTTTAATGTTTGCATACCGTTGAAAGTATGGTGTGGATTATTCGAGGATTTTCGCAAAATTGTACTTAATATGAGACAGGAGTTGGTGTTAATTCGCGATAAAGATGATATAGATGCGGTTATCGCGAACGATATTAGCGAAAAGCCGAAAATTCAAATTAATAAATTATCTTGGAATGTTCCTCATATAACACCTAACTTACGAGAACAACTTCGTTTATATGAGTCAATTTGATCATTGTACATTAACGAATATGCGCGTCTTTCTTAATTCAGAACGTTATCCTTATCATGATTTAAATTTGGACTTTGATACTAACCGTTTCGCAACGTTGTATGAAATGTTTGCTAATTTTCAAGAATCCTATTATCACATTCAAACAAATCAACCAATATTCACACCTGAGGAATTCAAACAAAAAGCTCCCATTGTTCATATCGATTGTTCTCGGCAAAAGGAAATCATTCAAAGTGGATCTGTTGTTCTTCGTATTGAATTTGAAACGAAAAAGTCAGTAGGTAATAATGTAACGGCGTATTGCTTAATTTTACATGAAAAAGAGTTTATGTATAATCCTCTAACAAAAATTGTAAGACAAATATAGTGCGCATGCTTTATATTTTGTATATATATATATTTTCACATTCGGTTCAAGTTTACAGTTTATAATGGTCAACGAATATCGAAAGAGATTACATAATTATCTCATAAAATTAAAACAACTTCAATCTGATTTAAACTATTATGAGAAACATCAGCAAGTTATAAAAGAACTAATCAAGTTAAAAATATGAAATTGGTTGTGGATATTCAAGGATTCAAAATCGGAAATAACAAACTTATAGTAAAGGAGTTTGCAGCTTTTGATGGTTTAAAATTCTGTCATTACGTTTTCAAACCTCCATTTCCGATGAAGATGTTACCTCCAGATTTACACAAACAGGCTACTTGGTTAATGACAAATCATCATTACATAAATTGGGACGCCGGATTTACACCTGTTCATACTTTTGGTGTCTTGTTTCAAGATTTGCTTACCAACGTTGAAGCGGTTTATGTCAAAGGTAAAGAAAAGGCAAATTATTTAAGAACATTTTCGACAGTTCCCGTTTATGAATTTGATGAACAACCGAAATTGGAACATATGGATCCATCATGTTTTTACCATATGAATGATAAATGTATATGTGCAGTAACAAATGTATATTTTTTGTATAATAACTATTTAATGCATAAATAAAACAATAATTAAATTTCATTAATTTTTTATTTCATAATTACATTTTTATTTTTCCTGTTCTTCCTCCCCATCATTCTTCAAGCGAAGTAACTCCGGCAGTAAGTGATTGTATTCGTACATCCATCTATCCAAATTTAAGTGTTTTAATAATTGTATTAAACATACAATACAAATCACACCTTTCGCGAAATATTTGCAAGCGTCAGCTCCTTGTCTATATCTTTCCGCGTGCTGCATACACTCTTCGTGTGTGTATTTTCTTCCCATTCCATATACTGCTTCCCGCTCTTACACTTTTTCTCGTTCATTCAAGTCAAATACTAACGTTTGCACTGCTGCTTTCAATTCTTCCATTTTGTAAACAGTTTTAACTTTCAGAGTCTTATTTGCTCGAAATTTATACAGCTTTTCCCCACCACTTTTTGATGATGGTGTTGGGTATATAAGTAGGAGGAGTTGGGTATAAAAATTAAACATTTCACAACATGACTAAGTTTTTGTGCAAGAAATCGTTTCATGATTTCACTACCGAAGAATTTAAAGAGCTTCCAATTGAATACCTAATAGAGAATGTGAGACCTTTCGTTCTGCTGGATATTTGGCATAAACTTCCATATGCCTTTCAATCCAACTTTCAATTGCAAATACGATTACCTTGTTTTGTTCACTATAATCGTCCTGATTGGATAACTCATTGGGATGGACCTGCCAGTGCACAAGAAAATTGTCATTTTTGTAAATATGCACTGAAATTATAAATTGTACTATTTGATGAATAAATAAAACACTTAAAATATTTTACTGATTTTTTATTTTATGATAACATATTATTTTCTTCCTCGTATTGTTCATAGACACCATCCTCCTCCTCCTCCTCATTCTTCAAGCGAAGTTCCTCCGGAAGTAAGTGATTGTATTCATACATCCATCTTTCCAAATCTAAGTGTTTCAATAACTGCATTAAACATACAATGCAAATTAATCCTTTTACAAAATTTTTGCAAGCGTCAGCTCCTTTTCTGTACTTCTTCGCCTGCTGCATACACTCTTCTACTGTGTATATCCTTCCCCTACCATATATCTGCTCCCGATCAAACATTCTTTCATGTTTGTTAAAGTCATATACTAAACTTTGCACTGCTTCTTTCACTTCTTCCATTTTGTAAACAAACACTTTTTAACGTTCAGAAATCTTATTGCATCGAAATTTATACAGCTTTTCCCCACCACTTGCATTTCAGCTTTTTCCCACTACTTAATTGAAAAACAAAATGAGATCTAAAAATCCCAAGCGTCACCTCAAAAAAGGTCACCGATTCTAAGGTCACACAAAAACCTGTTTCAAGGTTCCACAAAGTTAGTGATCAAGGTGAACATGGTCAAACTGGATCTACAAACAGGTTCAAATTACTCGGTATCCAGTGGTGTCTAGAGGTCAATCCGTTCATTTGACGTATATAAATAAACTGAAGGTTAACAACTAAAAAAGCGGTTCTACAAACAGGTTCTCAAAACCGGCTAAACAGGTTCTGAAAACCGGTTTGTGTCACAGTATTGGTGTAGTTACTCTACTGACATTTTAGAAAATAGACATTTTGAGAAAGCTTTCAAATGAAAGCGAAACGTCGAAAAAACATTTTTAATTCATTAAATATAAAATACCTAACCATACCCAAGAGATAAAAATCAACCTTATTATAATAATGGTTGAAGAATATAAAATAATATATATATATATATATATATATATATATATATATATATATATATATATGTTATATAGTTATATTTCTTAGTGTAGCATAAATAAATTGTTTAGTCAGTATATTCAATTTCAGTGAACTTTGTTTTTGCTTATGTTTATATTTTTAATACCAGCAATTGTTAAACTTGTTAGTCAGTCTAGAATCTACCTTCGATCTTGTAACATATATTGTATTATCTCAATAAATAAATCTTTTTTAAAAAGCCTTTTCCATGTGTGGAAAGATAAGTGGCGCAGTCAGTAGGATGTGTTAAACGGGCGTTAGCGTAAATAACCCACGGTTCGTTTCAACGATTTGTTAACATACCTAAAAAAAGTGAAATTTGGGACTCTTAGTTGAGTGAACTGAGTAGCTCAACTAGAAGATAGTTCGACCTGTTAAGAAGAGGAATTTCAAACGAATATTGTCAATTCCCTGCTTACAAATTCGACTAGATGGAGAAAGCAGTCCTGTTTCTAATGTAAGTACCTTATGTCGTATAGAGATAATAATAATTTATTTAATTCAGGAAGCTCTGAAAATTCTGATTCTGATTTAGATTCTGACTCACAAACTAATTTAAGTAAAGAAATAAATTTTAAATTTGTAAAACCCATAATTAATTTAAATACAAATTTTAAAATGCCCACAGATAACGTAGTACCATAATTAAAAAAGAAATATTTGGATATGATCCCAGATTTCCACGGCGATAATGCCTTATTACCTAGATTTATGGAAATTTCAGAAAAAATAGTAAATAAATTTTATAATCCGGTAGATATAGGAGATTTTCAAAATGAATACTTAATGTCTAGCATTTTATCTAAAATTAAAGGTCAAGCAGCGATAAATATTTCTGCATGTAGTTTAAGTAATTGGCAAAATTTGAAGGATGCTTTATTAAATACTTACGCAGATAAAAGAGATGTTGACACGCTAAGCATAGAAATTTCGGAATTAACACACCTTTTGAATTTTATAACAGAATACAGCATCTTTTAAACTTGCAGACATCATTATTAATGACACGATCAAATGCCAACGAGCAAGTCATATTAGGCAATTATTTTAGGAACTTAGCACTTAGAGTATTGTTACGTGGATTAAAGGAACCGTTAGGCACTTTAATGCGTACCAAAAACCCTAGTGATTTGAACACAGCCTTAAATGTTCTAACGAATGACTTTCAAATATATTTAAATAATAATAATAATAACTATTCAAAAAATTAATTTATTAAACCTAGGCCACAAAATTATTTTGTACCACAAAACAAAGATAATTTCCAAAATAATCAAATACAAAGACCCACATATACTCCAAATTCACCACAAAATTATCAGCCTCAATTTAATAAAAATTTTAACTCTAGTAATAGTCCAGCTCAGATACAATTTAACAGAGGTTTTAATTCAAACAATTTACCTAGTACAAGTAGAGCAACAAATATTCAAACTAGAAATACTAACGTCTTCAAACCGAATCCAAACCAAAATTATCCAAAACCTACTCCAATGAGTATAACTATAGCGAATACCTATAATCCATTCAACGCTCAAAATAGAAATAATGGGCAAAATCAAAAACAATTTACAAATGAAAGAAGAAATTTCATTTCTGAAGAATTACATAATATCGACAATACTGAATACCGACAATAATTGAAGATGAAAATCGTTTTTTTGGGGGAAGCAGCCTCGGACACAACAGAAACGTAGAACTATTTAATGTTACTCATTCTGAAAGTGAATTACCGTACATTATATTTCCCGAACAAAATTTAAGAGTTTTAATAGACACCGGCAGCACAAAATCTTTTGTAACTCCGGAAATTGCTAAGAAATTTTTTCCAAAATCTATCATGCAAAAACCCTTCAAAGTATCGTCAGCTCTCGGTACAAGTCAACAAAAATATTGTACAGCAATTCCATGTTCAGAAATATTTAATATAGGGAATAAAATTAGGTTAGAATATTGTATATTTAAATTTCACAATCATTTCGATTGCTTATTAGGGTTAGATAATCTTAAAAAACTAAATGCAACAATCGATTTAGTGAATAATATTTCAATTACGCCTAATAGTAAAATTAAAATAAAATATTTTAAAATAAACTGCGAGAACACGAATTGTATAGTAGTGGCTCCACGCACAGAACAAATAATTAAATAAAATATAGAAAATACCAATAATGGCGATATAATTATACCTTATACAAAAATAGGAAAACTAGAAATTCCGGAATGTCTTACTAAAGCGGAAAATAGTCAGGCTTTATGCACTATTTTAAATCCGTCTGAGTCATATTTTAAAGTAGATTTAAGTGCTCCTATAGAAGTAGAATTGTTCGACGAATACGAACAAAACATCAGTCCAAATTTTAATGCAATTTATGCGGAAATATTTAAATTTGATATAACAAAGGTTCGTACAGAACACATGAACAAAGAAGAGCGCGAAGCTATTCTTAAATTAATAAAAGAGTATTCCGACATATTTCATGTCGACGGTAATCAGCTAACATTTACAAGTAAAATTGAACATCAAATAAGAACTACCTATGAGTTACCTATTTATTCTAAGTCATATAGGTATCCCGAAATATATAGAAAGGAAGTTCAAAGTCAGATAAAAAATATGTTAGTTCAAAATATTATAAGACCTTCATGCTCACCTTGGTCAAGTAGCATTTGGGTTGTTCCAAAAAAATTAGATTCTTCAGGTAAACCAAAATTTAGAGTTGTAGTAGATTATCGCAAGCTTAATGAAATAACCTTAGGAGATAGATACCCCCTACCTAATATAACTACCCTACTAGACAAACTAGGTCGTTGTCAGTACTTTACTACCTTGGATCTTGCCTCTGGATTTCACCAAATTGAGATGGCTCAAGAATATATTCCAAAAACGGCCTTTACCACAGAAAATGGCCACAGGGAATTTTTGAGAATGCCATTCGGTCTGAAAGGAGCCCCTGCAACCTTTCAGAGAGTAATGGACAACATTTTAAGAGGTATTCAAAACGAAAAATGTTTAGTATATCCCGATGACATTATAGTTTTTAGTACAAGCTTGCAAGAGCACATAAATAATTTAAAAGAAGTATTTAAAAGATTACGTGAATCTAATTTCAAAATACAAATTGATAAATCTGAATTTTTAAGAAAAGAAGTCGCTTATTTGGGACACATCGTAACTCCAGAAGGCGTCAAGCCCAATCCTGATAAAATTAGTGCCATTCAAAATTTTCCGATTCCAAAAACTATCAAACAAATTAAAGCGTTTTTAGGATTACTTGGATATTATAGGAAATTTGTTGCAGATTTTTCAAAATTAACCAAACCATTAACTAACCGTTTAAAGCAAAATGCCGTAATTAACATTAACGATACTGATTATATTAATTGCTTTGAATTATGTAAAAATATGTCAATAAATGATCCCATATTGAAATATCCGGACTTTTCTCAACCATTTAGTCTCACGACAGATGCGAGCAACTTCTCTCTAGGCGCTGTCCTTAGCCAAGGAAAAATCGGATCTGATTTACCTGTAGCATATGCTAGTAGAACACTTAACGATTCTGAAGTAAATTACTCAACAATTGAAAAGGAACTCCTTGTTTGGGTCGTAAAATATTTTCGCCCCTATCTCTTTAGGAGAAAATTCACTATCGTAACTGATCAAAAGCCGCTTCAGTGGCTATTTTCCTCAAAAGACCCCAGTTCTAAATTAGTTAGATGGCGTCTGAAACTCGAAGAGTACGACTATGATATAGTTTACAAAAAAGGTGCATTAAACACCAATAGTGACTGTCTGTCACGCATACAACTAAATATAAATGAAGTTAATTCTTCTGAAAATAACCCCAAAAATTTACTAGACAATATGGAAAAATTTAATGACAAATTTGCAAGTACTTCTAAAATTAATAATGTAGAAACCGAATCACTTATCGTAGAAGCAGAAGAAATGAACGACGACATTGACGATGATTACAATACTATTCACACTAATATAGAGAATCCTGTAGTAGGAATACCAATTTCTGAATCTTCAGTAAATATAGGAAAAAATCAAATAATAATCTCTGATGTAAATTTTGAACCCGCAACACCAACGATTATTAAGCTATATGATTTAAAACAAGGAATTCTCGTACAATTTCCAAAAAATAATTTTGAACAAGATGTTATAAATTTTGTAAAAGATTATGTTGTACCAAAATTAAAATATCATATTTACATTGAAGATCCTTTATATGAAAAATTTAGTACAGTTTTACAAACTTATTTTAAAAATTCACAAATTTCATTTATTAAATGTAACAAAAAATTAAGCGATATTCCCTTAAACGAAATAAAAGAAGTCATCCAAAATTATCATGAAGGTAAACGAAATCATAGAGGGTTAGACGAAACTGAAAATAATATAAAAACAAGTTATTATTGGCCAAATCAAAGATCGCCTATTCAAACCTACATTAACGAATGCGAAATATGCCAAGCAACAAAATATGATAGGAAACCTTTGAAACCGCTTTTTAACGTAACCCCAACAGCCGTTAAACCTTTTCAAATAATACACTTAGATACTATAACCCTAGAAAACACAAAATTTTTAACTATCATAGACTCATTTTCAAAATACGGACAACTTGATAAACTAAACTCCGCTCAAGGCATAGAAATTGTTAATAATTTAATTAAATATTTCACCCACCACTGTATACCAGATCAGATAATAGCTGATAACGGCACAGAATTAAAAAATAGCGTAGATTTATTAGACACTCATAAAATGAAGATACACTTTATAAGTTCACAGCATCCGGAATCAAACGGCATTGCCGAACGATTGCACTCGACAATTATTGAACATGTTAGACTTCTAAATAATCAAAATGAATTTAAGAAAGAACCCATTGAAATAAAAATTAATTATGCACTTTTAGCATATAACAACAGCATCCACTCTGCAACCAAGCTAAAACCATACGAAATTATTTCGGGACATTTAGAAATTAATTCTTCTTTTGACTTAGATATTGATAGGCAGCTAGTTAATAATTATATTCACAATCATAGAGAAAAAATGAAATTACTCTATTCTAGAATAAACACAAAATTACAAGAGACTGAAGACAAAGTTATCTCAAAAGCAAACGAAAATAGAGAAGAATTGCCAAACCCAATACCTACAAAGGTATTTATCAAAAATAAACAAATTCAAAGTAAAACAAAAAATAAATACCGACCTGAACAGCTTAAAAGTACTAATAAAAATCATAAAACTGCAAAAATTGTAACTAGACAGGTCAATACCACTGAAGATATTCACTTATCAAATATAAAACGACCTAAACAAAAACCATATTCTTTTATTACAGATTCGTCTCAATCGGACAAGCAACAGTAGAAATCAAAGACATCAATCATAATTTAGGAATTTTACCAATTAATCTTGGCCCTGCTAAACTACAAAAATCAAGTCATACATTTGTGCATTTCTATAACTTGAACCCATTGCTAGAAGAGTATAATTCTTTGAATAAACATTTTAAAAATATTACACGTGATATCTCAAATAATACATTTTTCATACAACAGACTGGAAATCTTGTTAATCTTATCCAAAATGTGCAAAATAATATTGATGAAAAATTTGAAAATTTAAATATTCACTCCACAACAATTAGAAACAAAAGAGGCTTAATAAATGGATTTGATTCTTTGATAAAAGCCATAACCGGCAACCTCGATTCTCAAGATGAAGAAAGAATAGATTCAATCTCAGAACATTTGATACAAAATCAAGCAAATCTCGAAAATCAAATTAAAATGCAATATAGTGTCAGTCATCAAACAATAAATAATTTTAATAACACTATTCAAGACATACAAAATAATGAAATACTGCTCAAATCAAAAATCTTGGAAATAAAAGATATGTTAGACTTTCAAGCCGAATATGAGAACCTCATTTATCTTAAAGATATGATTAACGAACTTTTAATTATTTATAACGTAATTTTAGAAACAATGCAAACAGTAGAAAATTATTTAACATTCTGCAAACTAAGAACATTACACCCTAGTATAATTACGACGAAAGAATTATTTACAGAATTGCAAAAAATATCTTCATATTACAAATTGCAAATTCCGTTTGAATTAAAATATGAGAATATTTTAAACTTCGAATCAATTTTAGATATAACATGTAGACTAAGAAAAAATCAAATAGAATACTTTTTATCTATTCCTATTGATTTTAATATTGAGTTTGAACTATTTTATTTATTACCAATACCCACTAAATTAGAATCAGAATTCGTAACAATAATACCAAGTTCAAAATATTTGTTAAAATATGAAAATCAGATAAAACCTCTAAACGACATTTGTACAAGAAGTAAAACTTTCCAATGTCCTTCCTATCTTCAAGACAATAACAAACAGCTATGCGAAGAAGAAATATTATTAACAGGGAACACTACCAACTGTGAATACTCAAAAATCATAATTTTAGAAAATCATTTAGAAGTTATTCCAGAAATAAACCAGTATTTAGCAATATTTCCAATCGAAGAAAGGTTGATAATCAAATGTACACAAGACACAGAAATTAAAATTTTGAGAGGAATTTACTTAATAAAAAATTCACCCTGTAAAATCATTTTCCAAAATAACGAACTTACGTTTCAAGAGAAAACCTTTGGTCAACCTCTCGTACTAAATAAACTTCAGACAAACTTCAACAAAATTAATATGTCTCCTATGGAAATAAATTTAAAAAATTTGAAATTGAAAGAAATATCGTCTCAAGAATTGACACCAATACTAGAAGAAAAATTCAATCTGCATATTCCCAGCGTATGGACCATCATTCTATACTCTGGTATAGCATTAGTTATTATTTGGCTACTATTGAAGAAAAAACCGAAGACAAAGGTGCTAGAAGAAAAACCCATAGAACTTCAACAAAAGAAAATTCAGCTTCCAGAAGAAGCCTCATTCTAATGGGGGAGGTGTTATATAGATATATTTCTTAGTGTAGCATAAATTGTTTAGTCAGTATATTCAATTTCAGTGAACTTTGTTTTTGCTTATGTTTATATTTTTAATACCAGCAATTGTTAAACTTGTTAGTCAGTCTAGAATCTACTTTCGATCTTGTAACATATATTGTATTATCTCAATAAATAAATCTTTTTCAAAAAGCCTTTTCCGTGTGTGAAAAGATGAGTTATATATATATATATATATATAGGAAATAGTTCGTTGCCGATACTAGTTAGGTCTAACTATTATTGTGGGGGATGCGGCAATGTGAATAAGTGAACTCTTTTTAGTTTGTTCTGAGCTTTCGGTAATTTATTATCACCATTATCAAAGAACTACAAAAGATACATTTATAGATATTTCAAACAGGTATAAATAAATTCAGTAAAACATTAATTACTTACAACTAAGCGAGGTTAATCACAATATCTATATATAATATGTATAATATGGAGAAAAAACATGGTATAAGATATAATTTTCTTTTTCAAGAAATTAAATTAAAAATAAAACTATCAAAATTGACATTACGACATCGATGTTAATTTTTAGTAGTCATAGAAATGTCTTTAAATATGTTTAGTATATTAGCAAGTGAAATAATAGTTGGTAAGTTAATATAAAGGAACAGAATTCTCATCTTCAATATTTGAATTTTTTGTTTTTTTGTCAAAAGATAATAAATAGCTATAAATTGTACTAAGTTTTTGAATATCAGTTCTTTTATTTAAGCAATTATCTCCTTGAGATATGAATGCCATTTCCAGGAAAATCCTTTTAGAGTAGTTGTTTCCTTTATGTAAAATTTCAAAGTTTTTATAATCTATTATATGATTTGTAGAAAAAACATGTTCAGCTAATGCTGATCTTTCTGGATATAATCTTGCATCGCTCTTATGTAGAGCTATACGTTTAGTTATTTTTTGTGATGTTTCACCTACATATGCAGATTTACATGTAGAGCAAGTCAATCTATATATTACATTAGAAAGATCAGTAAGAGAATCAATTTCTTTCAACTTACTATAAACACAATTAAGTGAGAGAACATTTTTATTTGCAAGTTTTATATTAGTTACTTCTTTTAATATTTTGGAAATTCTAGGTGTAAGCTCTCTAAAGTAAGGTAAAGATGCAAAAAATATGTTAGTTGTAGTTGTATTCGTTACATTTTCTGAGTTCGTAATAACTAAATTTGGTTCAATTGCAGTATGTATGGGATGAGGGGTGTTAAACAGAATTTTTCTTACTAATGTTTTAGGATAACCATTATTAATAAATAGGTTAGATAATATATGTAAGTTTTTATCATGCATCGTACTATCTGAGATAATAAGTACCCTATTTTTCATTTGTTTTATCAAATTTATTTTTGTTGAAAATTTATGGTATGAAAAATAGTTGATATATCTACCAGAACTACAGGGTTTTCGATACCAATCAACTGTAATAGTATCATTTTTCCTTATAAGTCTGGTATCTAAGAAAGGAACGGATTGTTCTGTATCTTCAGTTTCAATTGTAAACTGAATGTGAGGGTCATAACTATTAAATGTTTCTAATATCTCATTGATGTTTATGATAGGTAGTGCTACGATAATATCGTCTACATATTTTTTTATAAAATGAAGATTGAAAGAAAGTACTGGAACAACAATGTCTAACAAGTCATCCATAACGTATGCAGCTAATATGGGAGATATATTTGCTCCCATTGGGGTACCAAAAGTTTGTTTATAAAAGTTTTTATTAAATGTGAAAAAAGTATTATTAAACAAATAAGTGATAATTTCTAAAAAAGTATTTTTGTTTATATTACAATGTAAACGAATACAATCCCAATGTTTATCAATAGATCTTAAGCAGGTTTCTAAGTATACATTACCAAATAAAGATACTACATCTAGACTTGCTAAAACATAATTATATATATATATATATATATATATATTTATCTTTACGCATTTGTGCGTCCGTACATTGTCCTTTTACATTTAATCGTGCCTCCGATGGTAGTTGTGCGTCCGATATACGGACGCACAATTATTTTTCAATTTAAACTACTTTTTCAATAGTTTTACATCATAACAAGCATTCCCGCAAATTTTATGGTGGACGTCAAAATACGACAAAATGAGTAGAGTATATAATATGTGAGTTCCATAAATTTCCGCACTGGCGCACTTGTATATACACGATGTGAATATATTAAAATATTTTTTAGCCAAACCAAGCGACTTGTGCGTCCGCTGGTGGCAACACCGCAATTTTGAGAATTAAGTGACTATGTTACCGGCAATCTGTATAATTCAGGTATTCCATACAATAGCTAGGCAATGTACAGAATACCTGGGGCGCCGAGGCAATGTATAAAATATTATGAATATTATTCTCCCTTACATACTTTACCTAGGTAATGTATACAATTCCTAGGGATTGTATAGAGTACCTGCTGGTCCACCGGTAATGTGTAAAGTTGAGAGAAAAAGAAGGACAAATAAAAAAAACATCTTATGTTTGTTCAAACTTTATTGAAATTAACAATTAGGATACCCATTAAAGATAATCTTTATAAAAAAGGTAAGTAATATTTTGTTCTTTGTTTTTAACCGTCAGGAGATTTTGTAGTTGTAGTTTTTATCGAGAAGGACAAGGAAAATCATTGAAGAAGCTATACAGTATTTTAAAAATGGCTTCTTCAATGATTTTCCTTGCCCTTACCGTACACTAACTGATGACAAGTAAATTTACTTCGTCTTTTACACAGATTACCCTCTGCGTATTCGGTATTGTATAGAATACCTAGGTAATGTATAAAATATATCATATTTCATACATCACCTAAACGTTTTAGGTATTCTATACATTGCCTAGGTATTGTATAGAATACCGGATTATACAGATTGCCGGTAACAACTATATTTCTGAATATTTCTTCGGTGGTGGTTTCATAGGAAACTTTTATAAACTTACATAATTTACTAGGACTCTGGGCCCATAGCAGAATGATGACATAATTTTGTTTTCTTGTTGATTGACGCAGTTTCATTCAGCTTATGTCGGTGGGAAGATAAAACACTGCAAATTTTACGATCCATAAAAGATAAAACGTAAACGTAAGTCAACTAATAACAATACAATGAATTAGTAACTAATGTCAAATATATAAAAATTTTACAGGTAATCATAGAGAAAAAAATTTCATTCTGATCTTTGATTTTATCACTAAGCGCTTACCCAATAATTCTCAAAATATACAGGAAGTGTCATTTGAAATTTGAAAGTTGAGACACGTGACAAAAAATAACGTCATTAAATTAAAGATGTTTATCGTGGTTGTAGGGCTGGTCTAATTTTTCATCTACCCGCAAAGTCTCATTTTATTATTTCGGAGATAAAGGATGCATGAACTTTGCGACCAGTGATTTTAAGGAAGCCATCGTTAAAATTAGACACCAAGTATTATAGCATTTTTTAATTGGTTATTTTTGTATAATTTAAAATTTTCAAATTGCACAGGTTGTATCTTTAAATGTTTGACAGTAACTGAAAACGTTGTAAACGCTATGGTCGGTACTTTATAGCCCTTCTCATTATTAGACATGTTTTGTTGACGCCGTAACTTATAATGTTAACAAACATTCATTTTCCCTTGAAATAGTTATTTTCCTAACTTCACGCATATGTTAGAAACAACATTTTTTCTTCGAGCGGAAGGATACAAAGTAACAGGTTTATTAGTTACCTTCTGGGTATTGATGTAATCAATAATACTTATCAACGCAAAACTAAACAAAATTTCAATAAAACGGAAAAAATTATTATAAAATGCAATAAATGACCTTGCGTGCGGTAAAGTAGAAACGTGCGCCATAGTATACTTTTTCGCGCGCTCGTAGAAAAAAATATTGAATAGTTTTTTCAAGTTAAGAAAACTGAAAATTGAACTATTGGCATTTAGAAAGATTATGTAAATTGAAGTATATTCAGTACAATATCCGTTATACGTAACCAAACACAAACTTCACTTCGTCATATTTGCACCTCGCTACCAAATAGATAAAATAATCATAATGTAATATTTAAGTGAGAAACTAATTATCTATAAGAATTTCCATTTTTCACCTATTAGGGGTCTTAATATTACCATTGTCTAAAATGATATTACCGTATTACCGTGAGATTACTAATAACGTACATTGGGTTTTGTAGTGAATATATTTTTGTGTGAAATTGGAGATTGTACTTAAATTAATTAGTTTATTGAGAAAAATAAAGTACCCCGTACATAATGTTAAAAGATTGGTCCTCGGTGAAAGCAGATGCAAATTGTATACAGGGTAATTCATTACTACCATAGAGTCCAATATATTGTAAATCATCGAAGATATTCGAATAAAAGTTTAACCGGTGCTAGCCACCCTGAAGGATCGGTTGCAATTGTACAGTGTGTTCCAGAACACCAGATGAAAGCTACAGTTTTTTTAAATGGGACACCCTGTATTCTTCTTCTAATTTGAACTCTGCTTAATTTCTCTATTGCAATGATATAAGATTGTACTAGGTTATACAATGTATTTAAGAAGTTCTGACTACTTGTTCCTGAAAATCGTAATGAGTTCAATGCCCATTTATACTTTAAACTGCACAATTTGAAATTAATATGTCACAGCCATACGACTGTGATTGTCTTCTATAGTTTATTCCAACAAGTACATAGAGTATTGGAATGCAGTAATCTCCTAACCAACAGGTGTTTATCGGAGTTTTACTCAAAACTGACGAATTATTTTACAACAATTTAATAGTAACTGTTTGAGAATATATTATTTTACTAAAATGATTTAGTGATAAATGTAATCGCATAATAATGTAAAAAGCAACATACATACTGTAGGAAAAATGTCTTTATTAAAAAACGAAAAATACACACCATATAAGCAGAAAGTTACTGGTCGTCATCGTTATCAGTGTTACTCGTACTTGATTCACTATCACTTGTGTTAGAACTATCCAGGATTTACTTTCACACTTTTAATAACATTATGATCCATATTCCACATGTCATTTTCACTTTTTTCAACGTGACAAATGCACTTTTTCCACGTTTCTTCGGTAATATTTCCAACTGCACTTAATAATTTCTTCACATATTCTAATTTGTATGTAAGATTGTTTCTCGCAACGAACTTTTTAATTTCTGCCCAAACCAACTCCCCAATGAGCATGCCACATCCTAGGGACGTACATTTTAGGTCCATTTTACGACTTATGTTCTGGGGACTACCAGGGACGTACATTGTACGTACATGAAGTAACGTATAATTACGTTTTCTTCCGGACGTAAATGTGTTATTAGTTTTGTATAAGGAAGACGTTTCACGAGAACGTTATTCCTTACACAGCATATTTTTTAATATGTTGTATATAATACCTATATCTAAATACTAAATAAATCTCCGATTTTTAACAATTAACCAATTGAAATGAAATTATAAAGTAGAAACAATAAAGCTTATTACAAGAAACGTGATTTAAATGACTTCGGTAAAGGCTAATTAAAATATTAAGTTTTGCCATGATTTGAGCTTTTAAAAAAAACTTGGTTGTGTACATATAATTGACAGTATTGACATTTGAAAGTTCAGTTGCGTCATTTTGCACATGATCTAACCCAATCATAACCTAACTTTCAGTAAAGCGTTTCTGCCACGTAATTCAGTGTAATTGTGAATTGTTATAGTTGTTAGACCTAGAGTTTTATAGTATTTTAACGGTAATTACTGCATTTGTTTGTCTGATAATATTCAGCATCCCTATCATTACATTAAACATATTTTTAATATGTGGAGAAAATCGAAATCCAGTAAATATTATAAAAGAGCAAACAAACATCTCAAGAATTTACAAACTTCATTGAGTTCTAAAAGTGAATATTAACTCCGCTCCCGGTGTGTCTATAACTGTTCAGAAATGCAACATATGGTGTGTATAATTGGAGCAAACTACTTGTCTTAATTGCTAAATTTTTATATTATTAAAAATAATGTTTTTAGAGAGCTATGAAATAGCCAGGTCAAAGGCTGTATTGGCTGAAGACACCAGTGACCTTAATTCTGATGCAGAACTAAATAAAAAAAGGAAACGGAGGAGAATAATATACAGTTCCCCAGAATCACCAGATGGCTGTAATGAAGTTTCTTTTATGAATCCTCCTCAATATAAAATTAAAGGTGGGTTTGTTTGATTACTCCTATAAAGACATACATCCATTTATTTTTATGGACATTTTTTTACATACTGTATAATTTATGAATATCAACAGCTGGCCTTTGTTAAACTTTGGAAATTAATTGATAATTGGAAATATTCACTATTAGTATAAGTCAGCAAGTATTCTCATTTTATTAGTGCTCTATTAAAATTTTTAAGAATGTGAATTGTATGTTTGGTATTACTTAATCAAAATTATTTACAGTATCAACACTAATTATTGCTGAATATTTATGTAATTATATGAATTATTGTCAATAAAATATCTGCAACATTTTTAAAAATATTGGGAATATAAAAAGTACATAATCCTTTTTGTTATTGTTTCAAGTGTTTTATAATACATTGCATCAGAGTACTCTTTTTAAAACACTTCATATTTTATTGATGTATTTTAGAAACTATGAAAAAAAGCTTCATCTTGAATTAACACCTGAAATACCGAAGGCTCAAGAACATTTCGTACCAGAGACTACCGAGTGAGTAGATAATAATATTCAGAATTTAGAGTGCTATACGCAGGGTGTTTAGTGATGAATTGAAAATATTTTAACTGTAGAATCATGGACTCTAAATATTAATATTTAAGTCAAGCTACTTGGATAAAATGTGACTCCTTACTGAGGTACAGGCTGTTTTATTTGAAAATTTAAAAATCCGTATCCGTATCATATTTCGCAGGAATTGTAGATACAAACCATACGTTTTTTAAGGTTTCTGAGCTGATTAAGATAGGGGGAAAAGATGGAATTCGTAAAACGCTGTATGTCATTTTTCTTCACCAATAAGCTAGCCTGCAAATATAGCTGGCTGGGGCGCAGTCAGAAGAAGGCTTTCAACAATTTTAAAATTGTCAATTTATTGGTGGGTAAGTAAAATAATAAGTATTTACATTAAAATTTATGATCGTAACATATTTTTCAATATCACTTTTTCTCATAATGGCGTTTCAATTATTGCCTAAAATTTTGTGAGACAACCTGTAATGTATACCTACATAACTTATTTAAAATATAGCCATACATAATTGAGGTTCATATATCACAAATGATATATTAGTGATCAAACAAATAATTAAAATACCAATAAATCACTACTGACTGAACTGTAAACTTTAAGTAAGTAAACAAAAATATTTAATTTGAATTTTATTTTTCAATTTCAAGGTGCTGCTGACAAGGGGAATTTTTCAAAAAATGCCAAGGAAACTGAAGAATGTATAAAGCAGTGGCTTCGTAGGGCTGATGAAAGAAAAAAAAAAGAAAACCATATTTAAAAAGTATTCAGAATAAATATTTGAAATCAATTTTTAATTGTTTTATTTAGACGGCCATTGGACGTAACCTTTGTTTTCAGTATGTACGAGTTCCGTCCCTCGTAGGTCCAGTAAGTTCGGAATTCGTCCGTTGTTGGACGTACATAGTACGTCCTAACCGTTGGAAAATGTACGTCCCAAATACGTCCTTCGGATGTAAATGGGATTTGAGATTACGTACCTGGGATGTAGTTATGTCCCGACAGTTATGTACGAGGGACATACATGGTATGTACTCATGCTGTTTGGGTCTATTGGGTTTAACTCGCATTGGTGAGTGGGGAGCCGTAAAACACTGACAAGTCCATCTATCACATATTTTTTATATTTTCACTTATGTTGCTTAGCAATCTCATAGAGACAGGCTTTGGTAACGTTGTGATTAAATGATATACCTTTATTTTGTAGCCATTTCATTAATTCAGCGTTTCTCCATGAGCAGGTTGGTCATTTTTCTTGCAGGGCACTATTCTCAAGAGCTATGAGAGATGGTGGTATATTTTCCGAAACGACTTAAACCAATTTTAACATTTGTGCGTTCATATCTTTATGATAGTCGCCGTCAGTTTTTGAAGTAAATAGTAACAAACCATTTTCAGTAAAATCAGATGCGGAACCAATATGTCCAATAATCAAACGGTTACATTTCCCACAAGGACCCTTTTAGTGCCGGTTGAGCATCCATCCATAAACGCTAGTTTACATCTTGTAATATTAGAATCCTTCCAAATCTTAGAAGGGGCATGTCCTTCGTTAACCCAAGTTTCATCAAGATAAAAAATTTGTTTTCCCCATCGTCTTGCTGCCATTATCTCGCGTAAGACAACTATTCCTACTCCGTTGCTTACACTTAAAACCTATTTTATGCAAATGCAACACAACGTTGTTTTACTTATATGCGACAAATTCGCATCAGTTTTTAATAATTGAAATATTTTATTTAATGTTCGTACTTCATTTTTCATATAAAATGAATGGATATATCTTCTGATTGCGTTGATTATAAATTCATTGGTTTTCTTCACTTTTCGTCCTGGTTTCTCCTTAGGTTCGCTTAAAACCTGATTTGTTTTTTGATCACGTATTACTTTGTAAATAGTCGATATACCCACTCCAGTAATTTGTGCACATTTTTCTATAGTGCTGTCAACACTGTTTTGCTAACAGTAAGCAGTAGAAGAAGGCGTGTTTAAGAACATGCGATTCTCTTTCTGTATATACCGAAATACGTTTAAAATCATCGTTTGTTCGTTTAGATCTAATGGTCCAAACTTTTACAAATAGGTACAACCCTTCTCAAAGATGGTTCTTATACAAAACTAAAACCATAATTACAACTAATATGAAAACCTATAGGTCATAATGACGAAATTGTACACAAAATACGTAATCAGTTTTTGTTTTTCTACCTGCGAATTGGAGAACAATAGATAATCTTTCTGTTTTTATTCATAACATGTCAAACCGATAGTGAAAGTTTGTTTACAATGGGTACGGAAGCTATAATATTTTATATTACATAATTTTTTATTCGAAGTGATCCACCACAAGTTTTCTTTTATAAACTTAAAAATTGTGACACGTAAAGTATTTATTTTTCAATAGTACCTACCTAAGTTACCATTAAATTATTGCAAAATATTTCGTCAATTTTGAGTACAACTCTGTGATATCCTATAAACAGCTGTTTGGAATGCAATACTCCCCTAACTAGGAGTATTGCATTCCAAAACTCTATGTACCTACCTACTTGTTGAAATAAACTAGTAGTAATATCATAATTCAGACCTGCTTCCTAGAAATCCGTATACAGGGCGAGTTCAAACTCGAATACATCGATTTTTTTAAACGGATCACCTTGTAATTTATATCCGAAAATGAAAGTTACTTCACTAAACTTCAAATTTGGAGTATTCCCTATACCAAAACTGAATGGTTTCTATGATATTTCAATTTTATGATCAAAAATTTTATTTCCAACTAGGGCTTCACACGAGAGCGAGATTTTTTTCGTCTCGTCTCGTAAAAGCGAGACGAGACGAGACGAAACTAGGGCTTCACACGAGAGCGAGATTTTTCTCGTATGGTCTTGTTCTCGTCTCGAAAAAGCGAGACGAGACCACATACAGCGCAAACCGAGAGTCTCGTTTTTGGTTTTTATTAGAAAAATTAGAAAAGGTCTACATAGAGAACCTATGATTTTTCCATATTTTTACTTTAATTTCTTAACTTATCATAAATACTTATCCTTGCAGATTATTATATTTTAGATTTAATATCGAATGATTCCTTTCAAAAGATCGACGGGTTAACTTAATTTCGGTTGTGTATGTGTATCTACGAGCTAGAGAGTCATAAACGTGTGTACTATTAAAGGGGTTCTTTGGCTCGAAATTTTCTTCCTCACTAAACAGGCATACAGTAAACTCTTTTTATATTTGACGCGTCCTTTTTCAACACCTATATGAAATAATTAAATATAGAGAATTTCCACATTAATCGCTAGTGTGTTTTGTCTATATTATACATCGATTGTTTCACAAATACTCGTTTTTTGAAAGAATATTAATTATTATGTTTGTTATAAACTTGCGATAATTAAGATTATCTTTCAAGAAAAAATAGAATTTACAAATATAAAAACTATACTATTTATTTTATTTTCCGAAGAAGCAAAGTGCCTCATTATTTATTCAAAAGTAATATAAAAATAGGGTGAGTCTTAATTTTTTTCTATGTGGAATAAAATGATAAAACAGATCGGTTTTATCAAAATTAAATCGTCACGTCCTGTATCGCGTCAAATACAATAGGGTCGTAAAATTCAGCAGAATGGTTAAGCTCTTGAGATAAATAAAAAAAACTCTGGTAATCTTCTTAACGACCAAATAGATATCAACCATTCTCCCTTATTAAACTTATTTACCTAGAAGATAGGTCAGGAGTAATTGTTATGAATGAATGAATTTCCAGGTAAACTTGTTCAATAATTTTGTTAATATTCGTTGAATTCCGTATTTAGGAATTTTTTTTACTTACTTTATTTCCATGTAAACATTTTGTAATACTTTGTCAATATTCTTAAAATTCCGTATGTATGCACTGTATAAATTAAATTTTTTTTATTATACCTTGAGTCGTGTAATTTAAGAGGAAAAATTAAGAGTGTAAAATTTAAAAAAATTATGTCTTATATGTAAAAATAATTTTGTATATTAGCGTTATAAATATAGTTTTAAAAAATTATGTATGGAACTTATTATCAATATTTAGAATTAAGCGAGACGAGACGAGACAACCGGTAACGAGACGAGACCGAGACTAGAACGAGACTCAATTTCTTCGGAATTGACGAGAACGAGACGAGATTTTTGATACTCTCGCCCAGTTTCGTCTCGTGTGAAGCCCTGTTTCCAACAAAAAATCAATGAAAAACAGCTGTATAAAATTCATTCACAACAATTAACGAGTTAGAATTTTATAAAAATCTTTTAAATCATTGACAACAGTGCCACATTTTCCAAATAGTAAAATTAGATCCACACTATTATTGTCGCACTTAGTAATTAGGTAGGTTCCGAAATATCAACAAACATTTACCTAATTCGTTTGTCAACAAATGGGGTATCTACATGGCGAAGCTCCTACTCATCATAATGCACTTATTCAGTCAATTGAATGATGTTTCCTGAAAGTTGGATTGGACGATAAGTACCAGTTTTCTGGGCACCAAGATCACCAGAATTGAATGAAGTGATTTGTTCTTTAGAGGTTATGCCAAAAATCAGGGGTACAAAGTACACCAGACGATAGGAAATATAGAATAAGGCAGGCTTTCCGAAATGTTAATGCGCAAATGCGTACTGTTTATCAACCTTGTCACTGTAGATCTACTTATATGAGGGCATTCAGGATTTAAATCGTTAAAAATATGATCTGCTTCGTCATGGCAACGTTTGCGATCATCATATTCAACTAACATTAAGATTTCGATTCGTTGTTTTTCCGATAAATGTGCCGTTATTCTTAATTTACTTTGAAAGTTAATGCTAATTTGAAATTGGTATCAGTTTTCACAATTTGTACATAAACGTGGTTCACGTTTTTAATGTCTACTATTGTTTTTTGTTTAATTTTAAAAACCTACAAAGTCATATCATTAGTACAGTACAATTCAATTTAGAAAAATAAAACTGATATTTTATAAGATATTTTGTATCAAGGTGATACATTGCTATTATTTCTCGAAAGAAAAAAATTAGCATCTTTGTGATATGTCACTCGACCTAGGTTGCCATTTCAAAAAATTCAAGATGGCAGCCGTACGCAAAACGCTGACGTCAAAAACATTTGACATTTGCTCTCAAATATGCAGAATGACGTCTCATTCAAATTTTGCCAAACAAATGAAACTTCTTAACAAAGCCGTTTAACATGGTCTTAAATCAATAATTAAATGATTGAAATTCGTGACAGTTGAAGCTGAACGGTTTTATCAAAAATTTATACATGGTCCTGTCCTAATTTTTTAAGCACTATATAATGATATAATATAAAACAATACTCAAAAGTTTAGAGTTTTTGACCACTTTGTATTATGGTTTTTCTTATAGCATTAGATAGTGCTTGAAAAATTTATATAGGTCAATATAAGCCATTTCAATGAACTTTGAACAGCTGTTACTTGAAGTTCAAAACATACGAATATAAACTGTCTAAAGATCGTGAATTATTGACTATAAATATACCCTATGTGTTAATTTTTAAATCTTCTATTTATACCCTTCCACATGAAGTGTTACTTACTTGACCTCTTTTGCTATTTAAAAACATTGAAGGGATGAATATTACCTGAAAGGGGTTCAACAAAAATTCGAAACTTATATTTACCGATATTTACAGAAATTCGAAAGACGACGATAAGATTTAATCTTATCACTGTATATCTACATTTTTTTCGAAATAAATATTTTAGCAAAAATCAGTGCTAATATTACATAGTTCAACATTTAACTTAAAGAATCATTTTATTTATACTGGCTAGTCAGTGTAGTGCAGTAAGAGTAAATATGAACAACAAAAATAAATAAAAAATTGTAAAAAGATTCTCTAGAAATTTTTTTTACATGCGTCACAATAATAATATCGTGTTTTTATTTATGAGAATGCTTAAAAAAAATTCAACCAATAATTTCTTGATTTATACTCATTAATTAATAATAATTAATTAATAATAATAATTAACTACATCAAATTTTAAAACATTTTCAGTTGGACCACTACACACTTTTATACGCGATTTATCCTGTATGGACATAATCTACAATTTCTCAAATTATGTTATGCTTTGAACGGACGCAGAATAGCATCACTGAAATAATTGGTGAATAGGTATGTGAAAAACTTGGCAACCTTGCATGGACGTATGATTGAATGCAAATCAGACAAAAACGTATATGTTGGAAGTTCAAATACTTACGGCTGGGAGGAGCTAGAAGTACTTTGGAATGTCAAAAATGCAAATTTTTTTTTGTATATATAAAGTAATTTAATCCGACAGTGGTATTCTAGATGCACAAAAGAGTAAATATACGCAACCAAAATATTCAAAAATTTAGTCTTTCTAGTGGACGCACAAATACATTTCCTTGTACGGACGCACAATAGATAGCGGGATGTATATATATATATATATATGTCAAACTATTATTGTGGGGGATGCGGCAATGTGAATAAGTGAACTCTTTTTAGTTTGTTCTGAGCTTTCGGTAATTTATTATCACCATTATCAAAGAACTACAAAAGTTACATTTATATATATTTCAAACAGGTATAAATAAATTCAGTTCAAAAGTAAAACATTAAGATTGAAGATGAGAATTCTGTTCCTTTATATGAACTTACCAACTATTATTTCACTTGCTAATATACTAAACATATTTAAAGACATTTCTATGACTACTAAAAATTAACATCGATGTCGTAATGTCAATTTTGATAGTTTTATTTTTAATTTAATTTCTTGAAAAAGAAAATTATATCTTATACCATGTTTTTTCTCCATATTATACATATTATATATAGATATTGTGATTAACCTCGCTTAGTTGTAAGTAATTAATGTTTTACTTTTAAACTGAATTTATTTATACCTGTTTGAAATATCTATAAATGTATCTTTTGTAGTTCTTTGATAATGGTGATAATAAATTACCGAAAGCTCAGAACAAACTAAAAAGAGTTCACTTATTCACATTGCCGCATCCCCCACAATAATAGTTTGACCTAACTAGTATCGGCAACGAACTATTTCCTATATATATATATATATATATAAACTAAAAATTTTTATGGGGCACAGCCAAAATGATTTGTGGATGGTAAAGAAGACTCTTTTTTACTAATCCAAGCTTTCGATAATGTTTATTATCATTTTCAAGGCTAAAAGTATAAATTATTTGTTACAATTTGGATAAAAAATATATTATTTCATAACACAACTTACTAGCAAGTGAGTTAATTCCCTCGAGAATGTAAATTCGTTTGTAAAACATGGAAACTAATCTTAACAAGCTATTATTAAAAAAATTTCACATATTTAAAAAAAAATTAAAACTACTAAAATTGTTAAAAATGACAAATTCAGTCATCTTGGTTCCATTATAAACTACACAAAACAAGTAACTGACCAAGTTTTTCATAGTGTAGAAATAATTTAAAAAGTCATCAGCTCGAAAATATAAAATACCTGTTTCAAGAAAAATAGATGGCCAATGTTTCCTGATACTATTTTTAACTAAATCAATGGGAATAATGGTGAAAAGTGACACAACATCCAAGCTAATAATAATATAGTCAGGTGGTAATTGTTTTTCTTGTATGAATTCAGCAAAACAAAAAGAATCATGGATAAAATATTGGTTATCTGTAGAATATGAAGTTGTCAATATGTCAGTAACAAATTGCGAAATACGACCAATAGGTGACTCAATGGATGATATAATTGGTCTTAAGCTTAAAGTAGTTTTGTGAATCTTAGGTAAACCGTAATACTTCGGTGTAGGGGCTGCAGTTGATCTCAGTTTCCTCAATTCATGTGTAGTAAAATTGTTTTTGTACTATGAAGTTAAAGCATACACTTTTTGTGATAGAGTGGATATGGGATTTGTTTTGATCTCTTTATAATATTTACCATCACTTAAAAGGTTTGAAGATAGTCTTATATAATCATTTTTATACATTAAAACGGTAACATTACCCTTATCAGCTCTAGTCACAATTAAGTGTGTGTTATTTTTAAAAATTTTTTACTTTTTCCCATTAGATATCTAAAAAAAGAAGAGTTATGTGTTTTACCTTTTTGAAAGAAATTTGTCAATATATTTGTTACTTTTGTTCTGAATAAATTTTGATTTTCACTGTTGAAATCATTAATCAAAAATTCAATATTAGCCAACAACCTGTGCAGAGAAATATCACTAATATTAGGTTCAATCGCAAATTTGTGACCAAGAGACAAAAAAATTTTTATATCCATAGGAATGTCAATAGATGTTGAATTTTTTAACCAATCATCCTGTAGTTTAATTGTCAGTAGCTGTGAAGTTTTTAATGCATTTAATTTCTTGATATTAGTTTTTTTAATTAGTTGAAATTTTCTTTTTAGAGATTGTTCGTTAATATGTACAAATTGGTTAAATATGTCATGAGGTGAGGTTTCTTTAATTTTATCTTCCAATTTTGGGATTGTTATATTTAATGTATTGACAGTCCTATGAGTATTTTGAATCTCATAATTTAAAAGTTTATTTCTCAACCTATTAATAAGATGTTTTCCTTGCTGTCCTTGTTTTCCATTGTCAGTGCTAATTAACAATTCAATATTTTTGGTGTTTTTGGTCACATGTGAGGGCATAGTTCCACTTTTTCTGCAATTTAGTAAGAAAAGCTTCCTGTTGATCATTCCATTCTCTTTGTTCTTCAATTTTATCCATTGTTTCATATCTCTCACAATTTGGTAACCATATTATATCGAGATTTCTTCGTAGAAACCCATCTCTATTAAAAAAGAAGCAGTAGGGTAGTTACGGCTGACTAGTTGAAAAATAAACTATACATTTTTATGGGGCACAGTCAAAATGATTTTTGGATGGTAAAGAAGACACTTTTTTACTAATCCAAGCTGTGACGTGGTTACAACTTAAGAGAGCTGTTAATTTTGTATTACTGTTAAAATGAAATTTATAACTAATTAGATAGAATTATAATGTTAGGAAGATGAAATTGTAATATTTCAATCTTCGAGCTTAAAACTGTCATTACCATCATCTTCAGAAATGTAAAATAGATAAAAGAAAAAAGAAAGAAAAATGTATATTTAGATGAAGATGAAATAATAAGGTATAAGTATGGTTCGATTACATTCATAAAAAACCTATCATCTAAATATACATTTTTATTTTATCTATTTTACATTTCTGAAGATGATGATAATGACAGTTTTTAGCTCGAAGATTGAAATATTACAATTTCATCTTCCTAACATTATAATTCTATCTAATTAGTTATAAATTTCATTTTAACAGTAATACAAAATTAACAGCTCTCTTAAGTTGTAACCACGTCACATAAACAACACGATTTTTTGTGAGTTTTCTTGAGATACTGGGTGGCAGACAGTGTGTTGATGAAACTTGTAGAATTTTCTTTTACAACATCTGAAAATTTCCAATAATAATAAAAAAAAGGATAGGTAATTAGCAACTACCTATTGTGTTTGAATCACTTGTGTGCATATTTGAGAGTTGACTCCAATTTAAAAAACTGATGTTTCTTATAACCACACTTTGACCATTTCACTTTGACAGCTCATAGTTTCTGATGTGATAGGTTAGTGACTGTGAGTTGATTGAGTGAAATTCCTAATTTTTCAATTTCTTTCCACAGTAGGACTTTTGCAATTGGCAACTGCAAAAAGGGATACAAAAGTAAGAAATGTCATGTTGACTTCAAATTTAATATTAACAGATGTACAAATTTATTTTTTCTATTTTCAAATATATATATATATATTTTTTTTGGCATTAGGGGTGTATCCATGCAGCCAGGAACACTGTTGTTAGATCAGTTACAAACTGAAATGCAAAATAAATTATATAATTACATACACTTACATCAACTAAGAGGAAAGACAAGGTCACACGCTTTTCGCCTAGGGGTCAGTCAAGGCGTTACTCTAACAATACAGGTGGACCACGGATAGGAAGGTATATATACACAAGGGAAGAAACATAGGTATTGACATCTAACTATTATCGTTCTAGATAAATATATTTGCGTTCTTGATGAACTTTATGATTACTTCAAGGACCTGTATGTTATTGGTGCCCAAGAGGAATGGAATGTTGATTGGGAATTCAATCCCAAGTTTTCTGAGGTCTTCCATTAGGATGTTATTATGAGCTTCGAATTTCTTGCATTTTAAAAACATATGGTCTATATCATTACACTCTTCACATATATCAGATCTTATTACTTTAATTTTGTTGAGATGAGCGGGGTAAGATGCATGTCCGAATCGCATTCTTATTAAAGAGACTGTCTGTCTTCGAGTGTAAGGAGTGTTCCTGAACCAATATTTTTTTGGGATGTTTTTTTGTAGCAAAGCATACTGTGAATTTTTGTTGTGACAATAGTTTTGCCAGTGAATAGTCCATTTTCTATACAAATTGTTTTTGCATATGTTAATGCAATCCGATAGGCAATTATTCTCAAAATATGCTTCTCCTGTTTCGATACTTTCTTTTGCTAATAAATCTACGTGCTCGTTTTGTTTTATTCCTATGTGAGCTTTTACCCAAGCCATTTGTATGTTGAATTTCTCTGAGGTAGGTTGTCCTAAGATGACTTGAATTTTGTAAATAAACGGGTGAGAAACGAGGGAACTTGGATTGATTGGTTTATTTATACTTTGTAGTACAGATAATGAGTCTGAAAATACAGTAATATTTTTATGTTGGTCTTGAGATGATACATATTCTAACGCTTTCAATATTCCGGATGCCTCTGCGGTGTAAATGGAACTATGGTGATTGATTTGGAACTTTTTTTCTATTTTTCCTTTTGGGATAAAAAATGCACACCCTGTACCTAACTCATTCTTTGATGCATCAGTGTATTCTGTCATTGTACTTTCGTTGTTATCTCTAATTATTTCGAGTACATTTTGATTGTAAGGAGCGGTTTCAGAGTATTTCGGTATTACAATTTTTATTTTGTTTTGATATAATTCAAAGTATTTATCTCTTATGTGTTGCATCAAGGTCGTGTTGCTCGTATTACGAAAACCTATACAAAGTGGAGGAGAATTTTTTTTGATCCAGTATGCTTTTGTCAAATCGTTGCAGTTTAAACCAGATACTTTATGGATTAGTGGAGACTGTTTTAGTTCGCATTTTAAAATCATTGTTTCTGCCAGGTATTCTCTTCTTAATTTAAGTGGCGGGTCTTTTGCTTCCACTCTAATAGCTTCGACAGGTGTAGACTTCATTGCTCCGATACAAATTCTGAGAGCTTTATTTTGGATAAGATCTAGCTGTTTTAGGTTTGTGTCATTTGCTGATCCGTATAGTATGCTTCCATTGTCCATTATCGATCGGATGTAAGCTCGGTAAAACAAAAGTGCAATATCTGGACTAGCTCCCCACCACGTCCTCGTAATCATTTTCAGGAAGTTTATTGCTTTTGTACATTTTGTTCGTATGAGTTCTATGAATGGTTTCCATGTTAGCTTGCTATCCAGAACTATTCCTAAATATTTGACTTCATTTTGGTATGGTAGTAGAGCATCACCTAGTTGAATGTTTTCAGGTTTTTGTACATTATGTCTAGAAAAGACGGTGATGCTTGACTTATGCGGCGCGATCTGAAGTCCTAGGTCCTGGATGGTGGTCATCAAAGGGATAAATGAGTTCTTTAGTTGCTGTAATCCGCGATCGTATTTCTTTTCCTGTGAATATAAAACAATATCATCTGCATATTGTATTATAGTTGTTTCCTCTGTTATTGAGTGTAACCCGGCGGTAAATATATTAAATAATAGAGGAGCTAATGTTGATCCCTGAGGTAGTCCCAGTGAAGTGTGTCGTGGTCCGATTAGGTAATTTTTGTATCTAATATATACTTCCATATTTGATAGCATTTGGCATAATAAGTTACAGATCCGTTCCGGAATGTTAGATTCCTTCATTTTATCTTTTAATATTGGGATGTTCACTGTAAGCACCTTGAAGGTCTAAGAATGTTGCAAGTAGGTATCCATTTTCTGAGAATGTGTTCTGTATATCTGTGGTAATGTGTGATGCTGCATCAATTAAGCCGAATCCTTTTTTAAATCCATATTGAGCTATGGGAAATATTTTGTTCTGGTGTATCCACCACTCTAGTCGATTTTTGACCATTCTCTCAAAGGTCTTTAAAACACATGAGAGAAGTGATATTCCTCTGTAAGATTCAGGATCTTCGGGTTCTTTTCCAGGTTTTAAAATAGGAACGATTATCACCTTTTTCCAGTCTTGTATGTTGCAATTACCGGTTGTCCATATTTCATTGAATATATCCAATAAAAACATTTTGGCATTATTTGGTAATTGGATCAGCATTGCATATTTGATGTCATCTTCTCCAGGTGCCGTATTTTTAGTAATATTTAGAGCATTTTCTAACTCTCCAAATTCCAGGTTCCGCTGGAAAATTCCTGGTGTATCTTCTGCATGCCTTGCTGTTGTAATATCCTTGGAATTAAATTGTGCCATTGGGGGTGTAATTTTGTTTAAAAAAGGTTCTACCCAATTGTCATCTGTGGACTTGGTTCGGTTAGTTGGTTTTCCTTTCATTTTTTTTGCTTGATTCCATGTTTGAGTCATGGGCGTGTTTTTGTTAAGGTTATTGCAGTATGTTATCCAAGGTTGTCTTGCCACTTTTCTGAGAATTATTTTAGTTTTAGCAGCTTCATTTTTTGCAGTGAGAAAGTTTTCTAGAGTGCTGAGATTTTTAAAATTCATCATTGATTTTTTCCTTGTCTGAATTGTTTCATCGCACTCGTCATTCCACCACGGTGTTATTTTTCCACCTCTTGGTTCAAAAGGTTTATTAATTGGGATAGATTTATTTGCTGAGCTATTTATTCCTTCCATAAAATATGAGTATTTCTCATTGATGTTATTGAAGATGGGATTGTCTTGTGTAAAGAAGTTGTCAATGCTCTGTTTATAAGAATTCCAATCGGCTTTTTTGATATTCCATCTGCTGGAGGGGTATATGGTACATTCTACCTCCTCCGTTTCATTTTTAACATCGAGTTCCATTATAATTGGGTAGTGGTCTGATCCTAAGGTATCCGCGTGCGTTTTCCAGGTTATTTTATTGGATGTATTAGGTGATGAAAACGTTAGGTCTACTTCAGATTTGTGTTCGTTGTGTGTTATTCTTGTCGGTGATCCATCATTTAGGAGTATTAGTTCTTCGATGTCTATAATATTGTTACGCGAGCTACTGCATTAATATGCTCACTTAGTGCCCCCAGTGAAATCCCCATATGAGACGACTATGGCTCCTCCGCCCAATTTTCGAGAAACATCGAGAATACCGACCGCATCCGGTGCATCCGCCAGAACGTCGAGAAATTTCTAGAATTACGGCGCGCGAGTATAAATAGGCCACGAGCATCGCTGCAGGCAATTAGTCAATCAGTCAGTGTCGATACCGAAGGAAAGTAATCGCGCCTCGATAAAGTGTTTATTAAGTGACTCTCATATAAATTATAATTAGTGTGTTTAGTGTATTAGATAAATTATTAAATAAGGACTGAATTACATACAAATCTGTGAATATAAATTAATTGTAAATATAAATTAGAATAAACGTTACATTGGTGTCAGGAGTGGGATTAAAAAAAAATAAATAAATAAATAAACAAATATACAGGAAGATGGCGAAGAAACTTTGTGAATTAAAAGTTTCAGAGCTTCGAAGAGAGTTGGAGGATTACAAACTGGACACAAGTGGGGTCAAGTCAGTGTTAGTGGAACGACTAAAAAAAGCTATGATTAACAATGGATTGGACCCGGAAACGTTTGAATTCACCGACGAAGCGTCCTCCTCTATAACCTCTTCCATAAAAAAACTTTCGACGGATATAAAAAACGAAATGTCGGACATGGAAAATGAAATTTCGACGGATATAAAAAACGAAATGTCGGACATGGAAAATAAAATTTCGACGGATATAAAAAACGAAATTTCATCCATGGAAAACAAAATGTCGGACATGGAAAATAAAATTTCGACGGATATAAAAAACGAAATTTCATCCATGGAAAACAAATTGTCGGACGTGGAAAATAAAATTTCATCCATGGAAAGTAAACTTTCGGCGGACATAGAAAATAAAATGACGGACATGAAAAATGAAATGACATCTATGAAGACTGATATTTCTGCCGTGGAAGAAAAGATTAAAAGTATGGAGCAAGAAGTGGAACAAAAAATCAAAGAAATCGAAAGGAAGACTAGTAATAAACCGGATATTACAACTAGGCAAGCCCCGAATAACGACGAACTGGCAGAGAAAGTAGAGTTGAAACCGAAAATGGAAAACGATATTAACAGCCGAGTGAAACTGCCAACATTCGATGGTAAAATGTCATGGCCGAACTATCTTAAGCAATTCGAGGCGGCATCAAAGGCAAACAACTGGAGTGGGAAGGAAAAAGCGTTAAATTTAACTCTTGCCCTTAGAGGAGACGCTATGGATATCCTCCAGACCATTCCAGTGGAAGAGGCCGAAGATTTTGAACAACTCAAAAAGCGATTGAATATGAGATATGGCCTGGAACACCTGGAGCATCTGTACCAGTCGCAGCTGAAAAACCGCAAACAAAAACGCGACGAAACTCTGCAAGAATTCGAAGCAGACATTGCGAGGTTGGTGCGGTTTGCCTACCCATCGGCACCGGAGAATGTCATGGAATGTTTAGGGGTACAGACATTCATCGACGGAGTTCGTGACCATGAAATGCAGAGAACTCTACGCTTGGCTCGGCATAAGACACTGGTCGACGTACTCTCTGCAGCCTTGGAGTACGAAGCAGCTACACAGGCTTCCGGAGTATACGGCAAGGTGAGGGCTGTAGCAGACGAAGAAGTTGAGAACAAGCTCGACCAGATTGTCAACATGATGAAAAGCATCTTAAATGGAAAACTGAAAGCCGTGAGATGCTGGAATCGTGGAGAAATGGGACATGTACGCAGATCGTGCAAGCGACCGAGAACTGCTACAAACAAAGATGCCCAGCAGGAAAAACTAGGAAGGGCCGACCTTCAGAGGGCAGCTTCGACCCAAAGACCTTCCAAAGACCCTCTCATCCTAATAGCCTCTCTGAAATGTCGCGACGATAGTGTATACGTGGATGGTGAAGTTAATGGAAGGAAGTATACACTATTGGTGGACACTGGAGCAACGAGGACTATTATTCGCCCCGAGACTGTCAACACCCGGAAAAGACTTTTACCGACGAGACTGCGACTCAGGACTGCCACAGGTGAAAGTGCCAATGTCCATGGAGAACTACCGGTGCAATTGGGAATTGGCGCAGAGAAGTTCACCCACACTGTCGTTGTCGCTGATATCGAAGAGGACATAATACTCGGAATGGACGTTATGAACCTACATGGCTTCCAGCTAGATTTCAAGAACCGAGTGATTAGAGTAGGTTCTGATGAGGTATTCCTTCACCCACACGAGGATAAGACTGTTCAGGTAGCCGTACAGGAGGATACAGTTGTACCCGCAAGGAGTGAATTTTTCACTGTGGCAAGGCTACAAGGAACCGTCGAAGAAGGAACACCGGTAATGATGGAACCATGGAATCACGATGAAGAGGTTGGTCGAGGAATCCTGGTTGGAAAAGGGTTAGTCATGGCTGCCGAAGAAATACCTGTACGCATTATAAATGTAAATGACCATCCAATAACTATGAAGAAGGATACCAAAATTGGAACTTGCGTACCAGTGGCGTCGATAATTCATCAAACAACAACCTCCAATGATGCCAACAATAAATATGAACAAATGATAGCAGTGGCTGGACAATCCCTTAGCCTGCAAGAGAAGAAAAAGATCAGAGAACTCTTGCTACAATACCGATCTCTTTTTGTACCAAAAGGAGGAAAGACAGGAAGAACATCTGCTGTCAAACACAAAATTGACACCGGCGACGCTAAACCGATAAGACAATCGGCTCGACGGCTACCACAGGCCAAAAGAGAGGAAGCGGAGAGAATTGTTCGCGAGATGGAAAAGGACAAGGTAATAGAACCTTCTACCAGCCCTTGGGTCTCTCCGGTAGTTCTGGTAAAGAAGAAGGATGGAACCACGAGGTTTTGCGTGGAGTACCGGCAGATGAACAATGTTACAAAGAAAGATAGCTATCCTCTGCCGAGAATCGACGACACTCTGGATACGCTGGCCGGTAGCAAATTGTTTTCTACCTTGGACCTGAAGTCTGGATATTGGCAGGTAGAAATGGATCCAGCAGATAGAGAAAAGACAGCGTTTACCACCGCATCTGGTCTATGGCATTTCACCGTTATGCCATTTGGGCTGTGCAATGCCCCCGCAACGTTCGAAAGACTGATGGAAAACGTATTGCGAGGGTTGTCCTGGAAGACATGCTTAGTGTACCTTTGATGACATCATAGTCTTGGGAAGGACATTCGAAGAACATCGAGAGAATTTGGAAGGTGTCTTCAAAAGGTTGCAAGCTGCCCAACTGATGCTCAACCCCAAGAAATGTCAACTATTTCAAAACAAAATCAATTACCTAGGCCATGTAGTCAGCAAGGATGGTGTAGCTGTAGGCGAAGAAAAAGCTGCTGCCGTACGAAAGTGGCCAAGACCCACCGACAAGCACCAAGTTAGAAGCTTCCTTGGACTCTGTACATACAACAGGCGATTTATAAAGAAGTTTGCAGATATCGCTAAGCCCTTGACACGACTTACAGAGGAAGCAAGGGAGTTTCGCTGGGACGAACATTGCCAAACTTCGTTCGAAACCTTGAAGAAGCACTTGACTACTGCACCTATACTCGGCTATCCACTACCAGAGGGAGAATTCATACTAGATACTGATGCTAGCAATGTTGGAATTGGAGGAGTGCTATCACAGATTCAAGGAGGACAAGAGAAGGTTCTGGGATATTTTAGTAAAGTCCTTTCCAAACCAGAACAAAACTACTGCGTCACAAGAAGAGAGCTCCTAGCAGTAGTGAAGTCCGTGGAGCACTTCTATCAGTATCTGTATGGGAAGAAATTTGTGATCAGAACCGATCATGCAGCACTTAAGTGGCTTATGCAATTCAAGAACTCTGAAGGTCAAATCGCTAGATGGATCGAGCGGCTCCAAGAATATAATTTCACTATTGAGCATAGAGCCGGAATAAGCCACAGAAATGCAGACTCCCTCTCTAGAAGACCATGCCCTGCAGAGTGCTCTCACTGCAGCAAAACTGAAGCTAAGGAAGCTGCGATTCGAAGAACCACGGTGACCACCGACGAATGGACACCAGAAAAGTTGGAAGAGGAACAAGAGAACGATCCCGACTTGAAGAAAATCCGACATTGGAAAAAGGAGAACTGTCGACCTACTTGGCAGGAGATTTCAAGGTACTCGCCAACGATGAAATCGTATTGGGCCCAGTGGGACTCGCTGGTTTTGGAAAACGGTTTGCTACAGCGAGTAATCGAGAACGATGGGGGTTCCGAAAGTAGAAGACAGTTGGTGATTCCAAGGACAAGGATAGCAGCAGTACTGCGGAAATTACACGACAGTCCGTCAGGAGGACATCTAGGTGTGAAGAAGACCCTCCAGAAAGTGCGAGAACGGTTTTATTGGATGCACAGTTCCGAAGATGTGAAGGACTGGTGTAAGAAGTGCACTACCTGTGCTACGACCAATGGACCGCACGGGAGAAGAAAGGCCCCTATGAAGCAGTACAATGTCGGAAGCCCTTTTGAACGCATTGCCCTGGACATTGCCGGACCGTTTCCACCGACAGCAAATGGCAGCAGGTACATTTTGGTGGTGATGGACTACTTCACAAAATGGGTAGAAGTGTATGCCATTCCAAACCAAGAAGCCGCAACGGTTGCCGACGTGCTTGTGAATGAGTTCATTTGCCGATATGGAGTGCCCCTGGAAATACACAGCGACCAGGGCAGAAACTTCGAAAGCCAGCTGTTCCAGGAAGTTTGTGAAAAGCTCGGCATGAACAAAACGAGAACTACGGCTTTGCACCCACAGTCGGACGGGATGGTAGAGCGAATGAACAGAACTCTTGGCGAATACCTGTCTAAAGTAGTATCTAACCATCAGCGAGATTGGGACCAATATCTCTCGCTATTCGCGATGGCCTACAGATCCGCCATCAATGAGTCCACCGGCCAAACACCAGCAAGAGTTCTGTTCGGACGCGAAATGAGATTACCCTGCGACCTTGAATTTGGATGCCGACCCGGAGAAGACATAGCTGGTGAAGATTACGTGACCCAGCTGAGAAAAAGAATGGACGACGTACACGAGCTGGTTCGATCGAATCTCCAGATCGCTAGCGATAGGATGAAGAAAATGTACGATACGCAAGCTACGGAGGGAGGTTTCCACGAAGGAGACAAAGTCTGGCTGCATAACCCAAGAAGACAAAAGGGTTTTTCTCCAAAGTTGCAGAGAGCTTGGGACGGTCCGTACCTCGTAAAGAAAAGAATCAACGATGTCATCTATCGTATCAGCAAGATCCCAAATGGAAAGCCAAAGGTGGTACACCGTAACCGATTAGCGCCATTCGAGGGTGACCACGATGAGGAAGTAAACCAGCTTCAGGAAGTAGCCGATCCTGCTTTTGTAGAGTTCATGGGTGCTTATGGTGGTACCGGAAAAGCGAGATTCGGCGTCACCACTGAGAGACGACAAGACCTGCTTACCGTTCCGGAGGAATACTCACTGGCAATAAACATCCCTGCCAGCGTAACCGATGCGCGCGGACTGGCATCTCTGTTTATAAAGACGACTTTTGGCAAACCAGTTACCAGTACCAGGTAAAGCTTTGAAGCTGCAAAATGGCTCCCGCTACAATTTCCACCTAGTGACGAGGAACACCTTCGACGAAAGACCAACGTACGAGGATGTCCGGGAAGCATTACGAAGCCTGAGGGAGCATGTGCTTGAATTGAACGTGCATAGGCTAGCCATGCCCAAGATTGAATGTAGGCATTTAGATTGGCGAATAATCCGTAACATGGTAGAAGTAATCTTCCGAGACACCGAAGTGCAGGTACTGGTTTGCGGCCATGCTCGGGAGACACAGCCAACAGAGAAGACGGTCGCATGTTACTTCCATACAACTGGAAAATGCAACAAGGGGACCAGTTGCCGATACAGTCATATCGTTCCAGTTTCCTAGCTAGTTCCAGGAGGAACTGTCTCTTAAGGAGGGGGCAATGTTACGCGAGCTACTGCATTAATATGCTCACTTAGTGCCCCCAGTGAAATCCCCATATGAGACGACTATGGCTCCTCCGCCCAATTTTCGAGAAACATCGAGAATACCGACCGCATCCGGTGCATCCGCCAGAACGTCGAGAAATTTCTAGAATTACGGCGCGCGAGTATAAATAGGCCACGAGAATCGCTGCAGGCAATTAGTCAATCAGTCAGTGTCGATACCGAAGGAAAGTAATCGCGCCTCGATAAAGTGTTTATTAAGTGACTCTCATATAAATTATAATTAGTGTGTTTAGTGTATTAGATAAATTATTAAATAAGGACTGAATTACATATAAATCTGTAAATATAAATTAATTGTAAATATAAATTAGAATAAACGTTACAATATTAATTAGCTGTCTTCATCTTTGGTCGTTTTTGTGCGATCCCCAGACTTCATGGTGGGCATTAAAATCGCCTGCAAGTATAGTGGGAGAATTTATAGTAGAAAATATGTTCTCTCAATCGTTGGTATTTATATTTATACTTGGCGGGCAATACAAGGATAGTATCGAGATTTTTGATGATTTACATATTTCTACTCGAGCGGCACAAACTGAGATATGTTCGTGGACATTAAGATTCAAATTGATTTTTTCCCCTCTCATGTGATTTTTAAATAGGATTGCTGTTCCTCCATATCAATCCTCTCTATCTGTCCGAACGATGTGATATCCTGCAAAATTGATTTGTTTGTCTTGTTTGAACCAAGTTTCTGCAAAGATCGCTATATCTATACTATTTTCTTTTAAGAATTTCATTAAACTATATTTATTTGCTACAGCGGAACGACAGTTCCACTGCAAAATATTTATTGTATTATTTTTGTTAGCCATTACGGAATTTACTCAATTTATTTTTTACGTAACCTATATCAATTTTTTCATATCTTCAAAACTTGTTATCTCATCTAATATATCTTTAAAGATATTGAAAAGAGTCACCAATTGTTCATCTTTATCACTGCATAAATCCACTTCCATGTTAGATGTTTTTGGACCAATATGAATCGGTTGCTCTGGTCCGAAGTTCCTAGGAAACATAGGAGGGTGCATTTCCTCTCCGCGGGTATTCACCTTGCGTTTTTTGGGAGTATTGCTGGTTGGTGTTGGTGGAGTTGGGGGATCGTGTAGGGTGGGGTTATTCAAAAATATTGAATTAAAAACAATATAAATTAAATCTAAAATTATTCAAAAATTGGTGCCTTGATTTCAGTTGGTACTAGTTTTGTTGGTAATAATGTATTTTTCTTAAAAACAGTTATTTTATATTTTCGAGCTGATGACTTTTTAAACTATTTCTACACTATGGAAAACTTGGTCAGTTACTTGTTCTGTGTAGTTTATAATGGAACCAAGATGACTGAATTTGTCATTTTTAACAATTTTAGGAGTTTTAATTTTTTTTAAATATGTGAAAAATTTTTAATAATAGCTTGTTGAGATTAGTTTCCATGTTTGACAAACGAATTTACATTCTCGAAGGAATTAACTCACTTGCTAGTAAGTTGTGTTATAAAAAAATATATTTTTTATCCAAATTGTAACAATAATTTATACTTTTAGCCTTGAAAATGATAATAAACATTATCGAAAGCTTGGATTAGTAAAAAAGTGTCTTCTTTACCATCCACAAATCATTTTGGCTGTGCCCCATAAAAATTTATAGTTTATTTTTCAACTAGTCAGCCATAACTACCCTACTACTTCTTTTTTAATAGAGATGGGTTTCTACGGAGAAATCTCGATATAATATGGTTACCAAATTGTGAGAGATATGAAACAATGGATAAAATTGAAGAACAAAGAGAATGGAATGATCAACAGGAAGCTTTTCTTACTAAATTGCAGAAAAAGTGGAACTATGCCCTCACATGTGACCAATAACACCAAAAATATTGAATTGTTAATTAGCACTGACAATGGAAAACAAGGACAGCAAGGAAAACATCTTATTAATAGGTTGAGAAATAAACTTTTAAATTATGAGATTCAAAATACTCATAGGACTGTCAATACATTAAATATAACAATCCCAAAATTGGAAGATAAAATTAAAGAAACTTTACCTCATGACATATTTAACCAATTTGTACATATTAACGAACAATCTCTAAAAAGAAAATTTCAACTAATTAAAAAAACTAATATCAAGAAATTAAATGCATTAAAAACTTCCCAGCTACAGACAATTAAAGTACAGGATGATTGGTTAAAAAATTTAACATCTATTGACATTCCTATGGATATAAAAATTTTTTTGTCTCTTGGTCACAAATTTGCGATTGAACCTAATATTAGTGATATTTCTCTGCACAGGTTGTTGGCTGATATTGAATTTTTGATTAATGATTTCAACAGTGAAAATCAAAATTTATTCAGAACAAAAGTAACAAATATATTGACAAATTTTTTTCAAAGAGGTAAAACACATAACTCTTCTTTTTTTAGATATCTAATGGAAAAAAGTAAAAATTTTCTGAAAAATAACACAGACTTAATTGTGACTAGAGCTGATAAGGGTAATGTTACCGTTTTAATGTATAAAAATGATTATATAAGACTATCTTCAAACCTTTTAAGTGATGGTAAATATTATAAAGAGATCAAAACAAATCCCATATCCACTCTAACACAAAAAGTGTATGCTTTAACTTCAAAGTACAGAAACAATTTTACTACACATGAATTGAGGAAATTGAGATCAACTGCAGCCCTTACACCGAAGTATTACGGTTTACCTAAGATTCACAAAACTACTTTAAGCTTAAGACCAATTATATCATCCATCGAGTCACCTACTGGAGGTATTTCGCAATTTGTCACTGATATTTTGACATCTTCATATTCTACAGATAACCAATATTTTATCCATGATTCTTTTTGTTTTGCTGAATTCATACAAGAAAAACAATTACCACCTGACTATATTATGATTAGCTTGGATGTTGTGTCACTTTTCACCAATATTCCCATTGATTTAGTTAAAAATAGTATCAGGAAACATTGGCCATCTATTCAAAATAATTGTAAGCTAACATTTGAAAATTTTTTGGAATTCGTTGATTTGATAGATAAAGGTACTTTTTTTGCTTTTAATGACAAATTATATAAACAAATTTTTGGTACACCAATGGGTAGTTCTATATCACCCATTTACGCACAATACATGATGGATGATTTGCTTGACGAGTGTATTACACAGTTACCTTTTGAAGTCTCGTTTATGAAAAAATACGCTGATGATTTAATCTGTGCAATTCCCAGTAATGGCGTAAACACCATCTTACAGATTTTTAATGACTATAATCCACATATACAATTTACTGTTGAGGTTGAAAATAATTTTAGTGTTCCTTTTCTGGACACTAAACTAATAAGAACCGAAAACAACAAAGTAATTTTAGATTGGTACAGAAGACCTACAAGTTCAGGTAGATACCTTAATTACAACTCATATCATTCGGAAAAAATCAAACTGAACCTAGTGTTGGCCATGAAGAATAGAATAGCACGAATTTGTCATCCTTCATTACTAAATAAAAATTTTAACATCCTGTATAAAATTTTTTTAAACAAACTGTTATTCAATACGATTGTTGAGCCTATCAATAATCAGGTACAAAATAGGAGGATAGAAAAACTCCCTGAAGATGAAATAATAAGGTATAAGTATGGTTCGATTCCATTCATAAAAAACCTATCAGATAAAATTCATAAAGTCTTTAGTAGAGAAAACATAAAAATAGCGAATAGGAATGTTGTTAAAGTTGGTGACATTTTTTCAAGATTGAAACAAAAAGAAAACAAGGATATGCAAACTAATGTAATTTATAATATACCTTGCTTTAACTGCGAGTCTAGTTATACGGGACAAACTTCACGTACCCTGAAGCATCGCATAATAATTTGCATTATAATTTTAAAATTTCATTTAAACAGGATACAAAATTAACAGCTCTCTAAAAGTGTATCCATGTCACATACACAACGCGATTTTTTGAGTTTTCTTGGGATACTTGGTGGCAGACATTTATCTTGAGGAAATTTACAGAATTTTCTTGTATAACATCTAAAATTTCAATAATAATAAAAAAGAGGATAGGTAATTAGCAACTACCTATTGTGTTGTAATCACTTGTTTGCATTTTCGAGAGTTGATTCCAATTTAACAAACTGATGCCTTAAACAACTAAACTTCCAATTCACTTTGACAACTCATAGTTTTTGATGTGATAGGTTAGTGACTATGAGTTGGTTGAGTGAATTTCCTAATTTTTCAATTTTTTCTCCACTAGCAGGACTTTTGCAATTGGCAACTGTAAAAGGGGATGGATAAAATCAAATTAATACAAAAATTAAGATTGTTGAGGAGATATCAATTCTAATAACAACAGACTAAATATACATTTTTCTTTCTTATTTCTTTTATCTATTTTACAGTTCTGAAGATGATGGTAATGACAGTTTTAAACTCGAAGATTGAAATATTACAATTTCATCTTCCTAACATTATAATTCTATCTAATAAGTTATAAATTTCATTTTAACAGTAGGTAATACAAAATTAACAGATCTCTTAAGTTGTAACCACGTCACATAAACAACACGATTTTTTGTGAGTTTTCTTGAGATACTGGGTGGCAGACAGTGTATTGATGAAACTTGTAGAATTTTCTTTTACAACATCTGGAAATTTCCAATAATAATAAAAAAAAGGATAGGTAATTAGCAACTACCTATTGTGTTTGAATCACTTGTGTGCATATTTGACAGTTGACTCCAATTTAACAAACTATTGTTTCTTATAACCACACTTCCATTTCACTTTGACAACTCATAGTTTCTGATGTGATAGGTTAGTGACTGTGAGTTGATTGAGTGAAATTCCTAATTTTTCAATTTCTTTCCACAGTAGGACTTTTGCAATTGGCAACTGCAAAAAGGGATTTATAAAATCAAATAAATACAAAAGTAAGAAATGTCATGTACACTTCAAATTTAATATTAACAGATGTACAAATTTCTTTTTTCTATTTTCAAAAATATTGAATTAAAAACAATTAAATTAAATCTAAAATTATTCAAAAATTGGTGCCTTGATTTCAGTTGGTACTAGTTTTGTTGGTAATAATGTATTTTTCTTAAAACAGGTATTTTATATTTTCGAGCTGATGACTTTTTAAATTATTTCTACACTATGGAAAACTTGGTCAGTTACTTGTTCTGTGTAGTTTATAATGGAACCAAGATGACTAAATTTGTCATTTTTAACAATTTTAGTAGTTTTAATTTTTTTTTAAATATGTGAAAATTTTTTAATAATAGTTTGTTAAGATTAGTTTCCATGTTTGACAAACGAATTTACATTCTCGAAGGAATTAACTCACTTGCTAGTAAGTTGTGTTATAAAAAAATATATTTTTTATCCAAATTGTAACAAATAATTTATGCTTTTAGCCTTGAAAATTATAATAAACATTATCGAAAGCTTGGATTAGTAAGGAGTCTTCTTTACCATCCACAAATCATTTTGGCTGTGCCCCATACAAATTTATAGTTTATTTTTCAACTAGTCAGCAGTAACTACCCTACTGTTCCTTTTATATATATATACCTCATACCGGATTTTTGAGTCCTTTCAAAAGTGGAAGGAGTTATATATTTCTTTACTCATAGTTTCGGTCCACGCGCTGTTGCCACATGTACAGTGGTCTGAATGTGCCTATTGCATACCTCAATTAATAAAAACAAAACTCACGAAAACAAGGATATCTTTTAGGCGGGTCTTTCCACGAAGATAACTCTACAATTAGTTTTGGGTTTATCAAAATGGGTATACTTGAATGAATTCCAAAAATATTTTCCCAAGTACTGAAATATGGAAATAATTACGCGAAATTCTGCTGTAATTCGTGGTACGTTGACCGACTTGCACAAATGGTTAAACGGATATTCTTATGTGTGCGATTGAAATTTAACTTTTATGGAATGATGTAGAATATTTATGCAGCTTGACTGAGAATAAATCCTTATCTGAGTATAATGTGACTACAAAAGGGGAAGTATATTTGTCAATAAACAAGTTTCAAGATGCTGAAATAAATGGTTTACAAGTTGTCTTGTATTGGAAAGAAATGAAAAATCATATTTCGGCTAATCACAAAAATGCAAACAGTCGGAACGTTACTATAAAAAGTTGTTAACTTGATGACTTATTGGTTATTTTTGAACGGATTACACCACAATCTCTTGATGCTTATTTACAAGATATTTTAACCTTGAGGGTTTTGACTAGGTCGGGTGTCCAAATCAAATGGAATGCCAGCCATACCTAGCCTAGGAAGCTGTTTTCAATAAATATTAAATGATGAATGTATTTAGAAAAGTGACCAGGAGAAATTAATGGAAATACTTTTTAATCTGCAAACTTTTTTATCTAGCAAATTGGTATTCCTCACGTTATTAGAATGTTACCCACTTACAGCCAGTTTCACAATATTAGGTTACCTCATGGTTAAGAAGTAACCATCGGTTACGACAAATTTCGGGTTTCACAATATGTGGACAACGGTATAATATAAGTGTAGGTTAACTAATAAAATATTTAACTGCTACCCAAAATACGGGTAACAGTGCTAACCAAGGAAATCTAACCTAATTTATGGTTGTCAACTGCATCAACTGTCAAAGTTTGAAATTGTATATTGTATATTGTTATTTTTTAATTACAAACAACTAGAAATATGAACGATTTCGATGTTAATGCCTATAGCAGCGAGGATGGAGCTTATATAGTCCCAACTTCCCTGCATATTTTGTGAAATATGAAAACAAAGACCAAAGAAAATGATCTACTTCTACCACTGTCAAATCAACTTTGAATTCCTGTAATTCGTTGCCCCAAAATATCTGTAATAGCAGCATTCACATCTGTAATATTGTCTTGGTGAGGTGGACCTCCACCAGTTCATAACTTATTTTGAGAGAACTTTCTTTTTGTTTTTTTCTTTAAATTTATATATTCATCCTTCAGCATCTTAACTGATCTACTATTAGCGCTACATGCAATGAATTCTTTTTCAATTTCCAACCATTTTTCTGTTTTTTGTTTCCATGTCACCGCATTGGTTTCTTTAGATTCTATAATATCTTTGTATTTTTCTACTAAAGATATTAAGTAATAGGTGTTCTCCTTCTTTGGAGAAATTAACACATTTCCTGTTTGTTGGCGTTTCCATTTTTTATAATAGATAAATAACTTTGGAAGTAAAATCTCGAGGAGTCTTCTAGTAAAAGCGTGAAGAAGTCTCATCAGTATAAAAAATTCAAAACTGTAAAACATAACCGCCAAAGGTCTTCTTTTTACTTTCATTTGACATAAGACACCATATTATCGATGGCTTCATACCAACGCAACAAAAGTTAATACAATGTCATAAGCTATCTGACCATTAGTTAAATGATGATTGTGAAACAAGTTATATTGGTTAGGGTCTCAGTTAAGGTTACTTAACCCTTGGAGTTTACCACCGATTATGAAACTGGCTGTTAGTGGCCCGATGGTGACAGGAGTTATTTTATTATTATAAATTCAATTGCAATTTTGTGCATTTGTTAAATGATAAAATCGTGCATTATTGCATAATTGGAAACATGCCCTCAGCCACCAATAATAATTATGCTTTGTAATATATTTGACGAAACTCTAAGTGGATGAATTTATGATGAATATTTTCGGGGACTACCGAGTTGTACCACGACTACCTGAGTTAATCCATTTCCGCCTTTATTGGGGATTATACTGACCATCGAGGTGGATCATTGATTAATTTATCGAGAAGGGCAAGGAAAATCATTGATGAAGCCATTTTTTTAACATTGTATAGCTTCTTCAATGATTTTCCTTGCCCTTCTCGATAATAACTACAACTATAAAATTGTTAAGGTCATCAGTCATTAGACTTAATTCTTAATCCGCCAACTTTCCCAGAAAATTCGGTGGTACAACTCGACGGCAGGATTATACCTACCTGATATGGTACAACTCGGCGATCCCGATTATTTCATCTCACTCAAAGGCGTGTATTCAAGACATGCCAGATAGTATTTAGAAAACATGAGTATCGTTTGTCCCATTCACATGCTTTTATTCGGTTAAGAGAAAAATCTAGGCGGAATCAGTGTATATCTAGAAAACGGGAATGATATTGCGGAATGTTTCAGTTCTTCCTTGCTACATAAGCTAAACAATAATTTTGTTCCAAATTTGAAGCTTGTATGTCTGCTAGGAGTACCTACCTTTTGATTTTGATGAACGGTGAGTTAGTGAGTCAGTGAAAAAATCCCGGAACTCTGACTTCATAGCAATAGTTCTTAATCCACAGATTCAAATTGTATATAATTTGGGAATATACCTCTGTGCCCTCTTCATCACAGACAACTCAGGCTTCTAGCTCCATCCATAACGAAGTTACAGGGGGGTTAAAAATGTCCTGAATCGCTTCGAGAAAAGGATAGTACAGCGATGCCATTTTTTTCTCGATTTTGCCTTTTTTCTGTTTTTGCTCGAATTGGCTCCAGATTATTTCCGTTATATGTGCTGTAAACTATCACGAAATATCGTGCTAGTTTAAATCTACTGTTTGGACCCTTACTTTGTGGAATCTACTAATATTAATGTTACAGATGAAACTAACGGTTTCTAATTAATTCCACTATTTAATGAAATTTTTTTGAAAATTCTATATTGATAATTATTACGATATTGAAAATTTTTTCAAAAAATAGTGGAATTAGTTAGAAACTGTTAATTTCATTTAAAAAAGTTATAACGAAAGTAGGTGTATCAAGTATTTCCTACTAGTACACAATGGAATGTAATCGCCGATACTCTCAAATTTTCATTCAATTTAATAGATAACTGTGACAATAACAGATCACAAATGTATTCACGACAATTATCAGTGTTTTCACGTTGCTACTAACTTAAAGTTGATATTATTACTTAATAATTAATTAAATACCTATGTTAATAAATAATTAATGAATATTTTGGGTTCTTTGTTCGAAATACACATATCGAGTGTTTTGGTTATAAACTTGTTGACTAGACAGAGGGAGATCAAGGTTGTATTTTTTTTGCTTAAATTGCTTAAATGTCGACATGACAAAATGTTTTATAATAATGTAAGATTCGTTGGTTTTTGTAAACGTTATAACGAAATAAAATATATAGAAACAACCGCTTTAGTTCTGGAATGAAAATATCTGGGAATTTAGAATTATCCCAAAATAGTGGTCCTTCTGAGCGGGATAGTAATCTTCAATTTGGAATTCTGGAAATTTGAAATATTGGAACATTAGACTTTCAATTTGACCTGTGTTACATTTGATGGATTGGAATATCAAACTGGTAACATATATTGAAAGAATCTTATGTATTACATGTTTTGCGTAGATTTGCAATACTGGAATTTAATTTTGGTTGATTGCATACAGTGTAAAGAAAAGGTTGAAATTTGGATAATTGTTTGCTGATTTTGTCCCGAATCCTATTTCAACAGGCTGATTTATCAAACTGAAGAAGACCTAAGCTTGGTGAGGTGTCTTTGTGTACTATTTGTCATTTATTGCGTGGTTTTATATCTTTATCAACTTAATTTGTGTGAGTACTGGGTGAGCATCTAGAAAATTAACATGGATGCTAAATTAAAAGATTTAAATAGAAAGAAAGGTTCCATTAAAAGTAAATTAACTCATTTTGGGAGATACTTAGATAATTTTGATAAATCGAAAACTATCGAGTTAAAAGAAAGGTTAATTAAAGCTGAAAAATTATTAGATGAATTTGATGATATACATTTTCAAATTTCAGAAATAATAGCAGATGAAGGTGTGCAAGGTATTTTAGATGAAAGAGGAACCTTTGAAGACTCATTTTTTAATTTTATAGCTAAAGCTAAAGAGATTTTGTTTGAAAGTAGAGTAGAATCAAATGATAAAGATGATCATGCCAGTTCACAAGGCGTTAAGGCTTGTAATGTGCGTGAGTTTCCCATAGAGAGATCTGTTAAGCTACCTTCAATACCAATTCCTACCTTCGATGGAGAGGTAGAAAATTGGCTTGAATTTAAAGAAACTTTTGATTCTCTTATTAACAGTAATGATCAAATAAGCAATGTAAGAAAATTTCATTTTTTGAAGAAAGCTTTACATGGGGAAGCCCAAAAGGTAGTTCAAAAACGTAAGACAACTGGTGAAAATTATGAAATAGTTTGGCATTTATTGTGCGATAGATATGACGATCCTCCTTTGCTGGTTGATCACCATTTAAATGCTTTATTATCATTTCCACCGTTGTCTCACGAATCAGGGGAAGCGTTACGAAATATGTATGATGTCATTTTAGAAACACTGGTAGCATTAGACAAGCTTAACGTTTCTACTGAAAACTGGGTCCCTCTAATAATACAATTGATGAGTAAAAAATTAGATCAAGCCACTTTTATCAAATGGGAAGAGGCTAAACCTCGTGGATTATTGGCATCTTTGGATGAATTTATTTCGTTCTTAATCAACAGGGTATCTTCTTTGAAAACTATAGAACGCAATAGAAAAGAAAATGAAAAAGTTAATAAATTTGGAAATAAAAGATCATTTGTTTCAATTGAAAATTATAATAGTTGTCTTTATTGTAAAAGTAAACACATATTACAAAAGTGCACTAAATTTTTGAAACTGAATACTTACTCTAGGTATGATGTGGTGAAGCAATTAGGTTTATGTTTAAACTGTTTTGGTAGAAATCATACTAGTAGACAATGCAGTCACAGCAACTGTTTGAAATGTGGATCAAAACATCATACCCTTCTTCATCATGAACAAAATGAGAAGAAAGATTTGAGTGCAAATGGAACCGCATTAAGAAATAATGAAATAACCGAGGCAAATTGCATTCAAAATAATTCTGATGATAATGCGCAAGTTTCTCAGGCTTCCAGTTCACAGGTTCAGGTAACATCTTTATTTTTAGATAATGGTGATGAAGTGACAGGAGATATACTGTTGTCTACTGCATTACTTCAGGTAGTAGCTAAAGATGGTTCGTTACATGTTTGTAGAGTTTTATTGGATAATGGCAGTCAACCCAACCTTATTACCACTGAATTAGTAGAATTTTTAGGTTTAGAGCTGAAAAAAGTCAATACAGAAATAGTTGGAATAAATCAACAATCTGCAAACATCATGAATAGATGTTTTGTGGAAATTAAGTCACTGTTAGTTAATTTTAGTGAAAAGATTTCTTGTCTTGTAGTACCAAAAATTTGTGGGAATATACCTAGACATAAAATTGAAATAACCCATTTGAATATTCCTGACAATATAGTATTAGCTGATCCTGGTTTCTTTAAATCAAATAAAGTTGATCTGCTGCTTGGTGTAGATTTGTTTTATGAATTACTCTGGGTGGGCCAAATAAAATTAGGTAACTATTTACCTACTTTGCAAAAAACTAGATTGGGTTGGATTGTAGCTGGCTCAATATGGTCTAAGGAAAAAGTTAAAAATAGGGTACAATCTTATGGAACAAGTAGAAAGATTTTGGAAATTAGAAGAGATTTCTGATGAGAGACAGATTGTTTCTAAGGAGGATTTGGAGTGTGAAAATATTTTTGAAGAAACGACCAGGAGAGCTAATGATGGGAAATTTGTTGTTACAATTCCACTAAAGGAACCTTTGTCAAAATTGGGGAATTCCAGAGGAGCAGCACTACGGAGATTTTTTGCACTAGAGAAAAAGTTGGAGAAAAATCCTCAGTTGAGAGACCGGTACGTTCAATTTATGCAGGAATATTTAGATTTAGGTCATCTGTCTGCGGTTGATGCAACAGGGGATGAAGAGATAAATTACTATTTTCCACATCATGGTGTTTTGAATGAAAATTCAGAAACTACCAAACTTAGAGTTGTTTTTGATGGTTCGGCAAAAACAGATTCTGGAATATCATTCAATGACATCCAGTATATTGGCCCGAGATTAGAGGATGATTTATTTTTAGGTCTTCTTAGATTTAGAGAACACGTAGTGGCTGTATGTGGTGATGTAGCTAAGATGTACAGAATGATATGGGTGGATCCATCTCAGAGGTCATTGCATAAGATAGTTTGGAGATCTTCACCAACAGACCCATTAGTAGATTATACCCTTAACACGGTTACATATGGAACACGATCTGCTCCATACTAGCGGTAAGGTGTTTGCAACAGTTGGGTTTGAGGCTTGTGTCACATATTCTAAGGCTTCACAGGCTATACTGAGAGATTTTTACATAGATGACCTGCTGACTGGGGCTCAGTCAGCTGAGGAGGCTATAGAGCTCTGTTGCCAAATTTCTCTAATTTTGAAAGCTGGAGGGATGGAACTTCGTAAGTGGGTATCAAATGATTTAAATGTACTCAATGTATTGGATGGAATAGAGGTTAGGGATAAAGTTTGTTTTGGAGAGAAAACTGAAAATAAGACACTTGGATTGTTTTGGCAATTTAAACAGGATATAGTTTTCTACTAAACTTTCCATTGACCGCAAGAGAGTAACGAAAAGAGTAATACTCTCAGAAATTTCAAAAAATTTTGACCCTCTTGGATTGGTTGGACCTTGTGTCATATTGACAAAAATTTTACTACAAAAGCTCTGGTTGGAAAAAATGGGATGGGATGAATCATTGCCTTTAGAATTAGAAAGTCAATGGTTTAAACTAAGAGACGATTTATCTACTTTAAATTCTCTTAAAATCCCTAGACATGCGATATGTACTAATTTTAGGAAGCTTGATTTGATAGGTTTCTGTGATGCATCCTCTCAAGCTTATGGGGCAAATATTTATCTTAGAAGTGAAGACCAGAGTGGTAAAATATTTGTGAATCTTCTATGTTCTAAGGCTAAAGTGGCTCCACTTAAAGTCTTAACTATTCCGAGAATTGAACTTTGTGGGGCATTGTTGTTGGCAAAACTGATGGATAGGGTTTTGAAGGCGTTGACTATAAAAATAGACACAGTTTTTTATTGTTGTGATTCAACTGTCGTATTATGTTGGTTAGAGATGAAATCCAGTAATTTACAAATTTTTGTTGGAAATAGGGTAGCCGAAATACAACAATTGACTAATACAAATTATTGGATGCATGTGAGATCAGAACACAACCCTGCAGATATAATATCTCGAGGACTACTTGCTTCAAATCTTGTATTCAATTCAATGTGGTGGAATGGTCCTGAATGGCTACACTTAGATAACACTTATTGGCCAGTGTCTCGTGTGTTTGAAAAACCTTCAACACTTCCTGAGACCAAGGTTAATGTTTTTAATTGTACAACCAAGCTAGATACTTTTTGTCCTAAGAATTTTAATTGTTTTAATAAGTTAAAAAGATCTTTTGCGTATTGCCTGCGGTTTATAGGTAGGATAAAAAAAGAGAAAGTTGAGATTGGATGTCTAAGACCTATGGAATTGAAAAACTCATTGGATAAATTGATTAGTATGTGTCAAAAAGAAACATTTTTTCTGGAGATAAATGAATTACAAATGGGAAAGTCATTATCTAATAAAAACTTACACAAGTTAAGTCCTTTTCTAGACCAAGAAGGATTCCTTAGGGTGGGGGGTAGGTTGCAATTGTCTAATTTGGATTACTCGAAAAAACATCCTATCTTGTTGTCAGCCAAACATCGGTTGGTAAAATTGTTTTTTGAATTTACACATACCGAATTACTCCATGCAGGTCCCCAATTGATTTTATGTAGTATTAGAGAAAATTTTTGGGTTTTGGGTGGACGTAATTTGGCTAAACAAGTGTTCCACAAATGTATTAAATGTTTTAGAGGAAACCCTAAACCTTGTGAGCAGGTAATGGGAATGCTTCCAAAAGAGCGGGTTAGACCATCCCCGCCGTTTTATATAGTTGGACTGGACTACGCAGGTCCATTTCATATCAAGAGCAAGTATGGTAGGGGTGCACAAATTAATAAATGTTATATATGTTTATTTGTATGTTTTTCTACCAAAGCTCTACATATAGAGGTAGTTTCAGATCTAACTAGTGATGCTTTTATAGCCAGTTTTCATAGATTTATTGCACGAATGGGAAAAACCTTTCAAAATTCTCTCTGATAATGGAACTACCTTTGTGGGTGCAAACAATCAATTTAAAAAATTCTTAGAAACTTATGCAGAATCTCTTAGTGAGAAAATTGGAAATGAAGGGGTTCTATGGGAATTCATTCCGGCAAAATCACCTAATTTTGGAGGGCTTTGGGAAGCGGGGATAAAATCGTGCAAGTTTCACATGAAAAGTATTTTAGGTAATTCTACATTAACTTTTGAAGGTCTCATCACTGTATTTGCACAAATTGAAGCCGTTCTCAATTCGCGTCCGTTATACCCATTATCATCAAGTCCAGATGATATGGATGTTTTAACACCGGCTCATTTTTTAATTGGGAGACGCCTCACCTCACTCCCAGATCCAGATTTTCGTCATATTTCAGAAAATAGATTGTCAAAATACCAACATTTACAAATGCTTCAACAACACTTTTGGTCAAGGTGGTCATCAGACTACATAGTAGAACTTCAAAAGAAAGCAAAATGGTATACAGAAAGTCGTTCTTTGGTATTAGATGAGTTGGTAATTATAAAAGAAGACAATTTACCTCCGTTTTGATGGAAACTTGGCAGAGTCATTGAACTATTTCTAGGGCCAGACAATAAAATTCGTGTTGTCTGTGTGAAGACGAGAACGGGAATTTTTAAAAGACCTATAACAAAACTATGTCCACTACCCTTACAAGATTAAGTGATACCTAAAAACTAGGCGTGCTGGATAACTTTAAAGACTTTTGAAATAATATTTCAAGGTGGGGGGTATATGTTAATAATTAATGAATATTTTGGGTTCTTTGTTCGAAGTGCACATATCGAGTGTTTTGGTTATAAACTTGTTGACTAGACAGAGGGAGATCAAGGTTGTATTTTTTTTGCTTAAATGTCGACATGACATAATGTTTTATAATAATGTAAGATTCGTTGGTTTTTGTAAACGTTATAACGAAATAAAATATATAGAAACAACCGCTTTAGTTCTGGAATGAAAATATCTGTGAACTTAGAATTATCCCAACAACCTACTTATAAGTAGAGAAAAATAATTTTGTATGTTGTTTTTCACTTTCTTGTTGGAAGTATTTTCAATTATGTTATAGCCAGGCGTGAACGATACATTTTCAAGTATTTTTTGAAATAAGAGGGTGTTCTTTACGGTGTGTCCGAACTGCGTACCGTTTAAACCCACTGACCGAATTGCGTACCAAATTTTAATCTACCTACCTTAGGATTATCGGAGCGCCCGAACTGCGTACCATTTAATCACTTATCTCAGCGGGGTATCTTAGCGGGGGGTACAACTTCACCATCGCCGGAATCCGGGAACACCGCCACAAACAGCACAGGGAAGGTATTAGTTCATTTAAAGAGCGTTTTGAAAATGTGTGCCTTTATTATAAAAAAACAATAATTTCACAAGAGTCATGATTATAAGAAAATTTTATAATACTACCATACCACCCCTGTCACCCTTTCCACCTCCCCCAAAATTCCCCTCACCTCAACCCCCTTATTTGCCTCTACAACCACCTCCCTATTTCTTGAGACTCTGAGTCTATCCACCCACTCCCCTTTCATCTCCCTCAACCCCTTCTTAATCCTCTTGATCCCCTCCCGATCGACTTCCCCGATATCCTTCAGGATTATCGCCCCATTCCTACCCTCCTTTTCCCCATCTGTATAGATTGTTACCTCCGCCACCTCTTCGTCACCTCTCACCCACGCCACCATCTTCTTCAGCACCTCCACACCTCTACCTGCTCACGCCTGTGGAGTCCAATGCTGTCCCCGCTCCCCACTTCCACAAACAGTCGACTCATCAGCTCGAACACCTTTTTCTCATCCCTACAATCTCCTTCCATCCGACAGATCAACTCCTCCGTCTTCACCCTTTCCCCATTTCTTTCCGTAGTGCGCACCTCCTTGACCCACTCCATTTCCTCTCCTTTTCCTCCTAGCATCGGGTACCTATCCCTAAACATCCTCTGTATCCCCTTCTCAATTCCACTGTCTTCCTTGGTCACCCATACCACCTTTACCTTTTCATCCCCTAATATTGGATTGCCCACCTTCACTTCTATTCCCTCCCCCTTTTTACCATCCCAGTCCCTATCTCTAACCTCCTTCCATCCTTCCCAGTCTCTTTGCCCCACCTCCCATCGTGTTTGCATTATCTCCTTCCTATCGTTCTCCCTCCTATTCCTTGACCCGCCCCTCTGCCGCTGCCTTCTCTGCCTTTCCACCCTCTCCTCCAGCTGCCTTACCATATCCTTCAATCTCTCTACACTCTTCCTCTCTTCTTCCTTCCCAATCTCCACTTCCTTCTTTACTTTCTCCTTCAGTTTTCTCTTCTGTTCCTTGACCTCCAGAGGCGATAACTCCTTTCTCTTCACTCCAGTATCACCCCACCCTCTCGTCTCCCCCGCCTTGTCAGGCGTTCGTTTTACTTTGTTCGATTTACCAAAAATTCCTTGCCTTCCTTCGTCCATCACTTCCTGTTCTATTTCTATTTCTCTTTTATCCATATTCCATCCCACGAGTAGCTAGGGAATTGAATGTCCACCACCACAGAGCCCCGCTTGTGATGGTAAGGCTGGTTACTCCGGGAGGTCACCAGGTATCCCGGAGACACCGTTTGTGACTGACTTTCGCGCAGCCATTCATCCATTGCTACGGTAGCTAACAACGTAGATTACGGATTGTTTTATCGAGGTTTACTCCTCTAGGCTTTTTCTCACGGTTGCCTCCGGACGCAGTGGCTTCCGCTGCCTACACTACACCACAACATAGCTGCCTTCCCCTATGTTGCTGGTTTTTTATCGAGGTTTAGTCCTCGAGATTCCTGGGAATTTAATTTAAATAATCTTCAAAATGGAATTGGTCGCTGTGTTAACCAACTTAACTCTTTAAACTTATTGAATACATTTTCAGATATCTTAAATTAGCCTATCCCAGGCGTTCTCAAGTTTTTGAACCCTACATGAATACGTGTTGTTTATAGACACGACCGATCTACTACGGTCACGATGATTAAATTGTCTAGACTAGGGAATCGCAAGAAACCTTTTTCAATTTTGTGACACACTTTGTGTTTGTTCGTAAATTATTTTTTCTACGCCCATGTCCGTAAACGTCAAAAATCGCACTGTCAACATTCCTTGTAAGTGACATTTAACAATAACATGCACGTAATGAGATATCATAACACACACGTGCGTTTAGATGAGAAAACTTAAATATCTTCGTTTAATCAAATTGCAATCAAATTTTTATCTACGTACTACTTTATTTGGTCTATTTACATAAATTTAGTCAATTGGAAAACATAAAAGCTTTTAGCATTAGTGAAATAAATTTTAGATTAAAAGTGTAATGCCCCTAAATGCCGGCAACACATTATACAATTTCTCAAAAAATAAGTCGCGTTTTTTTAGCATGATATGGAAATAAACGTCATGTCATTTATGCTGTCAATTTTTGTAACAAAATATAGTATCTTCTACAGTGGCGGGAGGCTATGTGAATCACTCTCATAAAAATATAAACGAATATCGGAAGCGATTACCAATTATCAATCTTCATCTTCTGATGTATCGTGCAGTACTACACAGTTGTAGATAACCGTTCATCACCGTTAAGTCATAAGGCACCAACGACTTACAATAATTATTCAATTGTTATAAACAACTATTATGATAAAGTTTGAATCATTGCGATTTCCTTTATTTAATAGAAGAAAATAGCTAAGATGGGCGTAGAAAAAGTATAGTACGTTACACGAGTTGTAATCCCATTACGCACTCGCCGCTACGCGGCTTCGTGCGTAATGGGTTACTTACAACTCTTGTTACGTAATATACTATTAAAAGTTCCTCAAAGAGATATATGCTCTTTAAATCCTAGTTTGGAATCCAACATAGGGACTAAGTTTTTAGAATTACATTTTACGGGAATATTAACACTTATCTTGAATTCCAGTTGTTATAAATCATGGTTTATTATTTTTCACAACAGATTTGCGTGGAACACCCTATATAAAGCTTTTATGTATCATCTTTTAATGCACACGGCACTCTATTTTACCCGTTGGAAATAATAGTTAATTGGTGCGAAAAACAACGTAAAACAAAGACATTTCAATTTGACAATACAACTTATATAATTATTTCTTCAAAATAAAGAATCTTTGAGACCTTAGCCGCTCTGATCAAAATAATATGAGCACTATCGTGCATTGTACATTGTTCATCTATCCTTCGTCGTGGGATTTTAGAAACGTGTTAGTGTCGACAACTAATAGGTAAGTTAATTTTTAGTTTAAAATTATGTTTATGTATAATCAATTTTGTCTTTTTATTTATTTGTGTTATATTTCATATTCTAGCCTATTATATTTATGAGACAAGACCCATTAACAAACATGTCACCTTACTTTATGAGACAAGACCCATTAACAAATCACTTTCTTATGAACCAAGTATTGGTGATAGTTATCAGATATCTTGTAACATGTGCAGGCGGTCAGGATTATAAGGGCAGAGGGGAGAGGTTAGGGGTTCTAAGAAGTGAAGTGGCCTGTTTGGAAATGGGATGATTGGAAATTAGTCTAGGTGTAACGGAGAGATTGGGAAGAATAAATTCAGAGAGTTATATGATTATTATCGAGTTTTATTTAATTGAGTCCTCTTTCAATCTTACAAAGCAGCGGTGGGATATAAAAACCTTTCGTGCTGTGCCGTAGTTATTAAGTTTGATTGCAAAATGGGAAAGTCAAAATCGAAAGATAAGAGTGCGAAAAACAAAAGTAAAACTAGTAGTTCGAGGAAAGTGTCGAAATACAGGAAACGTGACGTGTCTTGTGTCTAGTGATAGTAATAGTAGTTCTTCAGGTTCGGATGTGTCCACGTCGCCAAAATCAAAAGAGTCTCGATATGTGTCGAAACGGAAATTTGATTCAATGAAACGAGAACTTATTAATTTAAGACGACAGTCAATTGTTCGGGCGGGAGATGAACTTGTAATCCCGGTATTCGATCCGTCACGTGATCATATACAAGTGGAAAAGTGGATAGAAAAAGTGGACTGTTTAGGTGAAAAATACGAGTGGGATGACGATACAATTATTAGGATTATTTCTGGACGTTTAAGAGGAAACGCTCGTCAGTGGTATGACGAAAATATCAAGCACGACTCGAGTTGGAAGGAGATGAAAGAAACATTAGTAAAACAATTCTATAAGTTTGTTCCATTTTCGAATTTATTAAAGGAAGCTGCAAACTATGAGGCTAGGCCTGGTCAAAATTTAGGAGATTTTTGCTTCCAAAAATTATCCAAATTAAGGGCCCTAAATTTACATATTCCCGACGCTTATTTAATTGATGCCGTAATAGGCGGTATAAATGACGCAAATATTTCGCGTATTATTAGAGCGGCACGACATGACGATGTGAAAATTTTGTATGCTTATTTAAATGCGATGGGTGATATGCCTGGGGGTAGTGTTAAAAGTGCAGGTTTTAATTTTTATAAGTCAAAATAAATAATATACCAAGTACTAGTAGCTGCAATGTAAACCCAAAATTCTCAACAATAAAACCGTATCATCAGGTCAATAACCACTTGAATTCTTCATCTGAAAGAGTATATTCATGTTTTAATTGTGGGGCTCCGGGACACATTTTCAGGGATTGTAAGAAACGTAGATTAGAGTGTAATTATTGTAAAAGGTTGGGTCATTTTCAAAATCAATGCCCATTCATAAAAAATGAAGTTCAACAAGTAGAAACGTTAGGGTCGACATTGCCCGATAATAATATTTTTAAGCTAGTTGCCCGCATTCATGGGAAAAGGGTAAATTGTTTAATAGACTCAGGTAGTTCAAACACCCTTATTAAGTGGTCTGTGGCAAAAAAAATGGGACTCTTAGTTAAAGACCTCAAAAGTGTGACTTTCTGTAGTTTTATGGGTACTTCCATGAAAAGTCGGTCATTTTACGAAATTTATATAACTATACAGGGCGTTTTAGCCTTAGTAAACGCTATTGTAGTTCAAGATGAATATTTAAACTATGATTTAGTGGTTGGACGAGATTTTATTAATCAGGAACATATAGTGATGATTAAGCGGAAAAATCGATTGTCATTTCAACGTTTAATGCCATCTGAGAAACTATTTATAAATTTAATTGACGTATGCGACAGTACTTTCGACATACACTCAATTTGTTTTGGCGATATTACAACGATTTTTAAAGAGCAATGTTTTGATTTGTTGAGCAAGTTTTCTGATTGTATTTCATCTTCAATGAAAAATCTGGGAAAGACTAATACTGTCGAAATGGAAATAAAATGTATGTCATACACCGATTGTACGCTATCCTTACCGTATGCCTGAAGTAGAAAGAAAGGTCTTGCGTAATATTATTGAAGAACTACTTGATAATAACATTATTCGCGAGTCATCCTCTCCCTATGCAAGCCAAGTATGTTAATGCCTGCCTGAATTGCATGTATTATAAACAAAAAGTCTTGAAACGCCAATGTAAATTGAACCCAATCGAAAAACATCCAGTTCCGTTCCACACCATCCATGTAGATCACGTTGGGCCATTTGAAACAAGCAAACGACGAAATAAATTTATTTTGGTCATAGTCGACGGATTTACTAAGTTTGTTATTATTGAACCTGTACATAGCCAAAAAACTAAACACGCTGTAAAAGCTCTAGTGGGGCGTCGGCCCAGCTTTGTAGTGGAACGCTTCTGAAGCGATAATGACAACCAAGCAAGGTCGAGCACGGTTAGTACTTGGATGGGTGACCACTGGGGAAACACCGTCGTAGTGCCCGTACAGCCTGCAGCGAAATACTTTAGATTACTACTAGGGTCAGTAGCATATCACAGCTCGCAGGCATTATACCAATGAGCACGAGGTATAATGGAGATATGCCGTCTTTCGGATGAGACGTAAAACCGAGGTCCCGAGTCCATGGATGTTGGGCTCGATAAAGATCCCTACCACTGGTTGGAACACTAGTGGATTCGGCAAAATTTCCGGTTAGGGGTAGAGTGCTCCCGGCGTCGGTGATTAGCCTAAGTTGCGCAGAAATAGACCGACGTTAAATAACCGAATAAAAAAAAAAAAAAAGCTCTAGTGAATATGATATATTTATTTGGTGTCCCGACACGGATTATAAGCGATCGAGGATCGGCTTTTACGTCAAGTACTTTTAATACATTTTCAAAAAATTATGGAATTAAACATATTTTAAATGCGGTAGCTACGCCCCGGAGTAACGGCCAATGTGAACGTTATAATAGGACCATCCTAAGTGCTCTCTCTACCACAAAAGCCGGTAAAGATCCTGGAGACTGGGATAAATATGTAAAGCAAATACAAAGCGCACTAAATACCAGTTTCAATAAAGGTATTGGCACTACACCGCTAAAAGCACTTATTGGCTGCAATCTAAAACACGCTTCTAGCGCCACTTCCCTTAATCAAATTCAAACTGAAATAAATCGGCTTGATTTAAATGAACTTAGACAAAATATTTCAAACCATATAACAAATGACCAGCAAAAGCAAAAAGAAAGATATGATAAGTCTCGAAAAGAAGCAATGAAGTACAAGGAAGGTGAATTAGTTATGGTCGAAATCACGTGCATACCAGCGGGTGTTAGTCATAAGCTATTGGCAAGATACAAGGGACCATTTCGTAAAAATAAAGTCTTGTTTAATGATCGGTAGGAGGTGGAAGATCTTAGAGAGGGACACAAACGAGTTCGAACAGTTGTAGCCGCAGACCGCCTCAAAAAATGGATACATTTACAAAACGAAGATTAGTATTTAGTTGACCACCGTTTTATTATAGCAGAAAGTTGCATTCATTATAGCAAAAAGTTGCAGTCGTTATAGCAAAAAGTTGCATTCATCATAGCAAAAAGTTGTAATCGTTGTAGCAAGAAGTTGCATTCATTATAGCAAAAAGTTGCAGTCGTTATAGCAAGAAGTTGCATTGAATATAGCAAAAAGTTGCAGTCGTTATAGCAAGAAGTTGCATTCATTATAGCAAAAAGTTGCAGTCATTATAGCAAGAAGTTGCATTCATTATAGCCAATAGTTGCAGTCGTTATAGCAAGAAGTTGCATTGAATATAGCAAAAAGTTGCAGTCGTTATAGCAAGAAGTTGCATTCATTATAGCAAAAAGTTGCAGTCATTATAGCAGGAAGTTTCATTCATTATAGCCAATAGTTGCAGTCGTTATAGTAAAAAGTTGCATTATTTATGGCAAACGTAGCGTTCGTTTCATATATGTGGCTAACGTTGAATAATATTGTAAAACTGTTTAGGTGTTTGTTAAAACATACATAATAATTAATGTTTGGTAGATGCTATTGTATAAGCTGTTTCGATTTAACTTAATTACATTAAGAGTTTTTCTTGAGTAGTATGTATTCAAGGTCTGAGGACAGACCAATTTTCAGGATGGCCGAATGTTATATTTCATATTTATAGCTGGTTACATTCATGATACGCTATTGTGTAAGCTGTTTTGATTTACTTTAATTATTGGCCCAGTATTATATTTTATCTATTGTATAAGTTATTTTGATTCCAGTTAATTTAATTAGGAGTTTTTTTTGAGTAGTATATATTTAAGGTAGTGTTATATTTCATATTTCTAGCGGATTATATTCCTTATATGCTATTGTATAAGCTGTTTTGATTTACGTTAATTTATGGCTGATTCAAGTTAATTTAATTTTGAGTAGGATATATTTAAAGTCTGAGGACAGACCAATTATCAGGATGGCCGAATGTTATATTTCATATTCTAGCCTATTATATTTATGAGACAAGACCCATTAACAAACATGTCACCTTACTTTATGAGACAAGACCCATTAACAAATCACTTTCTTATGAACCAAGTATTGGTGATAGTTATCAGATATCTTGTAACATGTGCAGGCGGTCAGGATTATAAGGGCAGAGGGGAGAGGTTAGGGGTTCTAAGAGGTGAAGTGGCCTGTTTGCAAATGGGATGATTGGAAATTAGTCTAGGTGTAACGGAGAGATTGGGAAGAATAAGTTCAGAGAGTTATATGATTATTATCGAGTTTTATTTAATTGAGTCCTCTTTCAATCTTACATTTGTATTATTTAAAGAAATTATGTATATTTTATAAGTACCAATATTTATTGTTTCAGTTTACAGATTTTTAACTCGGATCTGAAGTTAATCGTACACTAGAGTAATAATAATTTATTAGTATACAGGGTAAGTTGCTGCTTTTGTATTTATATCCAAATATATTTTTTCAATATTTTCGGTGTTATTCCACCGTAACTTGCATGAAGATATCACAGCATAGATACATTTTATTCCTTTCGGAAATGCTATGTAAAAATAAGGATTTAAATAAGTCACCGACAACTAAATGGAAGAAATAGCATGAGAAATAATTTTATTTAAATAATAACTCCAGAATTATTTTAATTGGCTTAGTTAATGAAAATATCATATTATATTCATTTCTATTTGAGCAGTGCTGGCTTCAGAAACCTTTATTAAAACAATTAATTGAATGATTGTTTTACTGATAGTTGCATATTCTGTTCTCCTGACCTGATCAATTATTGAGGATTTCATCTATGACAAAATTTTATGTGCATAACGACTAAATTATTATATGAAAGTGAATCTAAAGTAAAATATTCTCATCCTTCGATCTATCAACTTTTAGTCCGTTTTTTTTATAATAAAAAATCACACTTTCTAAAATCTGTGCGAAATAACTTTTTCTCATACGATTTCCGCTTACCAGAAGGTTTAGTGAAGAAATGTTATTTAGATATTTTTTATCAATATGACAAGAAAAAGGCAAGCAGGATGTGTAAATTAACCGATGAACACTTATCTCCCAGTAGCTTTCAGAAAATGAAAGTCAAATATGCCTCGCAAGTATTTAGTCACTCTGTGGCAGCAGCTTTGCACGCATATATCGATTTAAAAATTTTGTCACCAGAAGCTAGATTAACAGCAAATTTTGTACAAAAGATGAATGATTTATTTGATTTGTTAAACTCGTCCAACTTACAAGATTTAAACGTTTTTAGAGGGACAGAAAAACAAATGCAATTTTTAGAGGAAATTACTGTCATGCTTGATAACTTAAAGGTTGTAAAAATTGTAAAATCAAAACAAAAAGATGGAAATGACATTTTTGTAGAAAAATGTTTCAACAGTACAATGCATTTTATATACGGGTTAAAATTAACGATTAGTTCGATTAAAGGTTTGTGGGATATTTTAAAATCTATTCTTTTTTAATGACACGTAACCTAAACCAAGATTGTTTAGAGAATTTTTTCGGGCAGATTAGAAATTGTGGAGGTAACTGTAGAAATCCCACGCCGATACAGTTTTGTAGAGCCTTTAAGAAATTATTTACTTTGAGATGCATAAATGAAGGGAGTGCAAATTGTATGGATGATGTGAATGTTGTATTATTAAATGTAACGCCTGACTCAATGGAGACTTGCCAGAAAATTGATTTTCCCAAAGAAGCGAGAAAGAATTCACTTAAAATATATACAAGTGACTATCAAACACTTTCTAGTACCGATGGTAACGCTCTGATCTATATTACCGGCTATTTGTTAAAAAAATGTTTGCTACAGCACTCATGTGACACATGTAAAGAATACAATGGAAAACAATCTTTCCAAAAGCAAGAAACCATTTTTTTTGAAGCAAAGTCGTATTCAAATTCAAAAGAATCGGGCGGCTTAAATTTAACTCCCCTAAATGTGGTTGAATATATTAAACAATTGGAGGAGCTTTTCATGGAAAATTTTAATAATTTGGCTTCGAATAGATCTATTGGTGCAAAACTAGAAGATTTGTTTAAAACAATACCTTTTACACATCCTTGTCCGCTGTTCCCATTTGATTATTTTTGGTCTCCTTACACCAGAGTCAGAATATATTTTACTATAAAATTTGCAAATCGAGATATTAAAAATCAAATTCGAAATAAGCAACCTTCAAAACTCAACATAAAATTAAAAATATTACAAAATCTATGATTTTCCACGAATATTGTTGGAAACAATTTATGTATACACTACGTTTTTCTTATTTTTATTCATTTATTCGATAATAATTATTTAACGGCTACCTACGCCGCTGACCGTATTAATATTATTTTCATTATGAAGAGACAAAGATTACAAAGAAAATATTTGTAATCTTTGGAAGAGATGAATAATGCACTTAAAAATATCGACGTGACAACTAAGTGACAAATCTCCAGATGTATAATATAAACACTCTAAGAACTCATATACAACCGTGAAGATATGTGTCTATTTGAATTTATATTTTGGGGATAATATTTTTATTATCAACTATTGATAGTTCAAGTCGTTTCTGTCACATAAATTTTGTGTATCTAACACTTGTTGAAAAGATTGCTTAAAATGTGAAAGAAGTATGATCAGATATATCTTTGCTCTCTTTTGAGTCGCTCGTGATTACATATCTTTGTTTGTTTTTCTTAATTAAAGGGAATTATTTAAAAACTGTTTACATTACTTTGTATTCATTAATTTTTTTATGTGTAACATTTGTTATAAAGAGAAATCTTTTTTTTTAATTAAAAATGTTTATGTTGAATATTCAGTTGATATTTACGTGTATTATTGTCCATATACCTTAAAAATAACAATGACAAAACACAAAAAAATCTTAAACATGCATAGGTAACACTAATAAAAAAAATCCTATAATCATTCATACTTTCATTAATAATTAATTCTGTAGATGCTAATTTAAAAAAGCATGTCACATAATGTTCAATTATATCTACAACTGAAATCTCCTCCGTTATTTAATTTTAATTACTTTTTATTCAAATTTAGTTGACCAGACCCTGTACAATTCACGTTTTATGGTGTATGTCACAATTTTTACGAGGAAACCTCGCATTCGTACACTGACACGTGCTGTCTAACAGATAATTTATTGACGCCGGCTAGCCTTTATCTACACCACATTAAAGAAAAAAAGCGGAGTGACCCTTCTTGTTCATTATTACGGTGTTGTTTACCCAGTTATTTTGATCAAATATTCCAATTATCATCATTTTCATGCTATTATGCTACAATGGAAAATAATAGGATTATTTTAATTCTTTTTAGACCTAAAATGTCAGCAAGAAATATGTTTGGTTAATTTCATCTTCTAATCCTGTGAACTTAATTATTAGACATATCTCTGGGCTAAATTCCTCGAAGATCTTGGGAAAGTGAAGAGCGTCGAGCTGCGGAATATTATTTTTTTCAATATATCCAGAAATCTGAACCACCCAGCCTAGAAGCATGCAAACAAATTATAAATAAATGTCAAGCACTAAACAATAGAACACCAAACCAGCTGAAAGCTTATATTGTGAATAAATTTGAAAGTGGATCTTGCACTAGAGAAAAAACAGGTAATCTCAAAGCCTTACCTCTATATGAAACAACTAAAGAGCAATTTGTCACATGTGATTCATCACAATATGGGTTGGGTGCAGTGTTAAGCATGGTAATTGATGGAGAAGAAAGTCTAGTGTTATTTGCCTCATGCACTCTTAATAAACATCACCAGAATTTTACCCAAGTCCACAAAGAGGCGTTAGCCATTATTTTTAGCGTAAAGTGCTTTCACAAAAACATTTACAGTAGACAGTTTACACTCAAGAAGCGTTGAGAACAATTTTAGGCCCAAAATCAGGTATACCAACTTTAGCCATTCCAGGTTACGAAGATATGTCTTGATTCAGCTTATCCATATACAATAATGTTTAAAAAAGGTAGAGATATAGCAAACGCAGATGGATTATCTAGACTGCCTGTTATAATAAAACGTTTGAGGAGGAGATTCATGCCTTCACCTTGTGCTCGGAGTTACCCATAACGGCAGAGAATATCGAGAGAGAGATGCCAAAAGGGATGAGAATTTAGTAGAGATAATGGAACTAACAAAATTTGGGTAGCCCTCACAGATGAACGATGAAACCTTAATCCCCTACTTCAGAAAAAGATTCGAATTAAGTATCGAAGAAGGTTGTTTAATTTGAGGAAATCGTGTCGTTACTCCTAGTGCATTAAGAAGTGAAGTACTGCGGTTTTTACATGACCAACACCCTGGGATTATGAGAACTAAGCTGCTGGCGCGAATTACAGTCTTTTGGCCAGCAGCAGATATAGAAGAAATGATTGGTAATTGTGAGGCGGCATGTCAACTAAGAGCCCGAAAACCTCAAGAAGTCGCCTGGATACCTACCACTAGACATTGTCAAAGGTTACATTTAGATTTCTATCAAATAAACCAAATTTATTTCTTAATTTTAATAGACACTTCGTCCAGATGGATTGAAATATTTTCAATGCCCAGTGGGACAAATCCAAACAAAACGGTAGAGAAACTAAGACAGGTATTTTCATCATTTGGGTTACCAGAAGTCATAATGACAGATAATGGTTCGCCGTTTAATAGCAATATGTTTCAGCTATTTTGTAGTTCTAATGGTATCAAATTGATGTACTCTCCACCATATCACCCTACTTCTAATAGTAGAGCAGAAAAGAGCAGTAGGAACTGTAAAAGCAGCCTTAAAGAAAATAGTGTATAATGAACAGCAAACAGGGAAAAGAATTAGCATGGAACATAAGTTATCAAATATCTTGTTTAGTTACAGGAATTCACCTACAAAGTAACCAAAAGGACCCCAAGTGGGGAGTTGTTTCGTCAACCACCACGAACTAAGCTATCGGGCAAATATAAGAAACCGAGAAGTAGAGAGGAATAGATTAAAAGTGGAATCAGAAAAAGGGAAGAGAAGGCGAAAATGTGCTAGTATACTTGAACAAGGAAAAGAAATGGGTGTCTGGGAAAGTAGTTAAAGTCATCAGTAGAGTTGCATATCTGGTCTGGGCTGATGGAAGTATTAATTTTATACATGCAGACTGTCTAAAAGTATGAAACTCACAGAATAAGGAGGAAGAAAAGAGGTTAGAAGAGCCATTCCATACGCTCTAAAAAATAGAACAGGAGGTTATGGATGAAGAAAGGCAAGGAAATGGAATTTTTGGTAAGTCGACGAAGGTAAAACGAACGCCTGATAAGGCGGGGGAGACGAGAGGGTGGAATGATACTGGAGTAAAGAGAAAGGAGTTATCGCCTCTGGAGGACAAGGAACAGAAGAGGAAACTGAAGGAGAAAGGAAAGAAGGAAATGGAGAATTGGAAGGAAGAAGAAATGGAGAGTGTAAAGAGATTGAAGGATATGGTAAGGCGACTGGAGGAGAAGGTGGAAAGGCTGGAGGAAGAGAAGGCAGCGGCAGAGGGGCGGGTCAAGGAATTGGAGAGGTTGAGGGGGGAGGACGATAGCAACGGGATAATGCAAACACGATGGGAGGTGGGGCAAAGAGACTGGGAAGGATGGCTGGAGGTTAGAGATAGGGACTGGGATGGTAAAAAGGGGGAGGGAATAGAGGTGAAGGTGGGAAATCCAATATTAGGGGATGAAAAGGTAAAGGTGGTATGGGTGACCAAGGAAGACAGTGGAATGGAGGAGGGAATACAGAGGATGTTTAGGGATAGGTACCCGATGCTAGGGGGAAAAGGAGAGGAAATGGAGTGGGTCAAGGAGGTACGCACTACGGAAAGGAATGGGGTAAGGGTGAAGACGGAGGAGTTGATCAGTCGGATGGAGGGAGATTGTAGGGATGAGAAAAAGGTGTTTGAGCTGATGAGTCGACTGTTTGGGGTAGTGGGGAGCGGGGACAGCATTGGACTCCACAGGCTTGAGCAGGTAGAGGTGGAGTTGCTTAAGAAGATGGTGGCGTGGGTGAGAGGTGGCGGAGAGGTGGCGGAGGTAACAATCTATACAGATGGGGAGAAGGAAAAGGAGGGTAGAAATGGGGCGATAATCCTGAAGGATATCGGGGAAGTCGATCAGGAGGGGATCGAGAGGATTAAGAAGGGGTTGAGGGAGATGACAGGGGAGTGGGTGGATAGACTCAGAGTCTCAAGAAATAGGGAGGTGGTAATAGAGGCAAAGAAGGGGGTTGAGGTGAGGGGAATTCTGGGGGAGGTAGGAAGGGTAACAGGAGCTAGGGTGGTCGAAGCGGGGAGGGGAACAAAAACCATCAAAATGGTAGGGATAGAACCGTGGATGGAAGATGAAAAGGTGAGGGGGAAAATAGAGAATTTGATTGGGAAAGGGACAACGGTGATTAAAGTGGCAAGGGAGAGGAACGGGATGAAAATGGCGGTGGTGAGGGCGGAATGGGAAAAAGCGGTAGCCTTGTTGAAAAAAAAGGAGATTAGATTGGGGTGGAACAGGGTAAATATTATAGAGGGTAGAGAGGATGACAGATGCTTTGGATGTGGGATAAAGGGCCATAAAGTAGCAGGGTGTAAGGTGAAGGTAGTCAAGGAGAGGAGTAAGTGTTGGCTTTGTAAGAGCGAGGATCACATGGCGAGAGACTGTCGGCAGGCTTTCCTTTGTAGGGTATGTGGGGAAAGGGGACACAAGCCAGGGGAGATAGAATGTAGTAGGAGAAGGGAAGAAGTAGAAGGAGACGATGGAAAAGGTGAAGGAAAAAATGGGAGGGACCCTCTGGACCCCTCAGAGGGGACGAGTCTGGTCAAATAGGAGGAAGGGGACAGCATTGCGCGAGAAGGAGGAATGTAGGGGATGTATGGAGAGTGTTACAGATAAATTTAGGGAAATGCGGGATAGCGCATGATATATTGGATGAAGTGATTTTTAGGAGGGAAATGGATGTAGTGTGTGGATCCGAGGTGAATGCTAGATATGTGGGGAAGCAGGGATGGATTATGGACGATACAGGAGAAGCAGGAATAAGAGTGGTGGGGGAAGGATTGAGGGCGGATGAAGTGAGGAAGGGAAATGGATGGGTGGTAGTGCGAATGGGAGACATGGTGGTGTACAGTGTGTATATAAGCCCAAATGTCAGCCTGGAAGAATATGAGAGGAGCATGACAGGATTAGAGGACGATCTGAGGGTGTCAAAAGGAAAAAGGAGGATCATAAGGAGAATGGTGGCAGGGGACTTCAATGCGAAGAATACTATATGGGGGGGGGGGAAGAAAACGGACAGGAGAGGGGAGATCCTTGAGGAAGTGTTAACATCCAACGGGTTGGTGGTGCTGAATGATGGACTACTGCCCACCTTCGTGATGGGTGACGGGGGTTCATCATTCATTGATATAACAGCATATGATGAGTGGCTGTGGGAAAGAGTGTTTAGTTGGGGGGTGCTGGAGGATGAGGAAAGCTTGAGCTTACATAGGTATGTGGAGACGGATATAAGGAAAGAGAGAAAGGATTTAGTGGAAGAGTGGGAATGGAAGTGGACGAAAGCCGAGGCAGAGAGTATGAGGAAGAAAGTAAGAGAAGAGATAGGAAGGGGACTTGGACATGATGCAGATGAATTGTACAATGTGATACAGGGCTGCAAAAGAGGGGCAATAGAGGGCAAAGAGGGGCAATAGGCGTGAGCGGAGGGCCAATTACTGGTGGAATGAGGAAATAGAGGAGCTGTGGAGGAAGTGTAAGAAAGAACGAAGACGGATGCTGAGAGGAAGAGGAAGGATAGAGGGAAGAGGAAGATATAAAGAGAAGAAGGAGGAACTGGAGCGTAGAGTGGAGAGGGAAAAAAGAGGGAAGTGGGAAGAGTTACTGGGGGAATTGGAAAACAATCCATGGGGAAAGGCGTATGAGATAGCGGTGAAGAGGATGGGTGGAAATAGGAACGAGGTTCTAGAGGAGGATTGGGAGAAGGGGAGTGGGTGGCAGAATTCAGGAAATCCAAGATACAAGGGGGGTAGTGAAAATGAGGGGGATAAGGCCGGTAGAGAAGTGGGAGGTAGAAGATTGGGGGAGAAATATTAAAGTGAGAAAAGCCCCAGGGATAGATGGCCTGAGGGGTGATATGGTGAAGAGGCTGTTGGATGACAATAGGGAGTACTTCTGGGAACTATTCAACAGGGTGCTGAGGGAGGAGGAGTTCCCGGAAGGATGGAAGGTAGCCAGGGTGATACTGATGAAGAAGGCGGGTAGACAGGGGAAGCGGGCGGGGGTCTATAGGCCTATCAGCCTGCTGTGTGGTATGGGTAAATTGATGGAGGGGATAATAAGGGATAGGATTGAGGAGGAAGTTGGTAGGAATGGGGGTTTTAGGGTAAACCAGCATGGGTTCACGAAGGGGAAATCTTGCATCTCGGCACTGAGCAAGGTGATGGGTTTGGTGGAAAGAGCTAGGGAGGGCAGCTGGAGGAAGAAGAAATTGGCCCTACTCGTGTTCTTCGACGTCGGGAACGCGTTCAACAGTGTCAGCAAACGGGCAGTGTTGAGCGCGTTGCTGAGGTTTGGAGTGGAGCAGGGGTTGGGTTGCTAGTGAAGGGACGGAGCAGGGCAAGGGAAGTGGGGGTGATGGTTAAGGGAAGGATAATTCGCATGGAGGAGTCTGTGAAATACCTAGGGGTGTGGTTGGATAGCCAATTATCCTTCAAAACCCATATGGTAAAGGCGGCAGAGAAGGGTAAAGTGAGGGCAGCATGGCTGGGGAGATTGATGTGTAATGTGAAAGGGCCGGGAGAGTGGAAGAGGAGGGTAATTGGTAGGACGGTAGAGCAGAGTATGCTGTACGGTGCGGAGGTGTGGGGTGAAAGAGCGGGGGTGAATGCTAGGGTTAGGCCACTTCTGCGGGTGCAGAGAGGGATACTGCTGAGGGTGGTGCAGGGGTACAGGACAGTGGGTGGACTGGCAGCAGCGGTGCTGGCAAGGTCCTACCCATTGGACGTGTTGGCTAGAGCTAGGAGCAAACGCTGGAGGGGTGCGACCAATGAAGAGGTACGGGAATGGATGGAGGAGGAAATGGAGAGAAGGTGGGAGGAGTATGAGGGCGCGCTAAAAGGAGCGATTGGGAATAGGAGAGATTGGATTGACCGGAAATTCGGGGAGGTGAACTACTTCTTGACACAAGTGCTCACTGGACATGGGTCGAGAGTAGGGTACCTCCACAAGATTGGGAAACGAGAGACTGGTGTGTGCGAGAGGTGTGAAGTGGAGGATGATGTGGGGCATGTGTTTAGATGCTGGAGGAACGAGGAAGTGCTGAAGAAGTTGGAGAGGAAACTAGGGGAGGCGGTGTACTGGGAAAACATGGTGGAGATAATGTTGAGGGGGGAGGAGGAATGGATGGAGGTGAGTGGAGTAGTAGAGAGCATGGTAAGGGGAAGAGAAGGACTCGATATGGCATGAGAGGCAGGAGTGATAGGAGGGAGAAGATGACAGTGTGAGCGGAGAGTGTGCGAGGGACCGCCGCCTGTCTCGAAGTATGCTAGGGTAGTGATTCCGAGGCGGGGGTAACGGCGAGATTGAGGTGGGTTTGGTTGGTAGGCATCTCCTTGGGGATGAGTCCAACACTGTTTGGGTCCTGGACCCATTCGAACATGAGTTTCCCATCTCGGCCCGAAAAAAAAAAAAAAAAAAAAAAGGGGTTGGTTAACCTGGTGGAGGACTACCTGACGGGGCGTGTGATTGTAGACTCCAGAGGGAGGGGATATGAGATGGAGGCTGGAGTGCCTCGGGGCTCGGTTCTTGGACCGACGCTCTGGAAGTGTGTGTTTGATGAGGTTTGTGGGATAGTATGTGAAGAGGGATGTGAGATTACGGTGTATGCGGATGATGTGTGTCTGGTATGTACGGCAAAGGGAGAGGCGGAGATAGAAAGAAAGGCGGAGAGAATGTGCAGGAAGATTGTGGAGAAGATAGAGCGGTGCTGACTGGAAGTGGCGGAAGAGAAGACGGTGGGGTTGCTAGTGAAGGAACGGGGCAGGGCAAGGGAAGTGGGGGTGATGGTTAAGGGAAGGAGAATTCGCATGGAGGAGTCTGTGAAATACCTAGGGTGTGGTTGGATAGCCAATTATCCTTCAAAACCCATATGGTAAAGGCGGCAGAGAAGGGTAAAGTGAGGGCAGCATGGCTGGGGAGATTGATGTGTAATGTGGAAGGGCCGGGAGAGTGGAAGAGGAGGGTAATTGGTAGGACGGTAGAGCAGAGTATGCTGTACGGTGCGGAAGTGTGGGGTGAGAGAGCGGGGGTGAATGCGAGGGTTAGGCCACTTCTGCGGGTGCAGAGAGGGATACTGTTGAGGGTGGTGCAGGGGTACAGGACAGTGGGTGGACTGGCAGCAGCGGTGCTGGCAAGGTCTTACCCATTGGACGTGTTGGCTAGAGCTAGAAGCCAACGCTGGAGGGGTGCGACCAAAGAAGAGGTACGGGAATGGATGGAGGAGGAAATGGAGAGAAGGTGGAAGGAGTATGAGGGCGCGCTAAAAGGAGCGATTGGGAATAGGAGAGATTGGATGGACCGGGAATTCGGGGAGGTGAACTACTTCTTGACACAAGTGCTCACTGGACATGGGTCGAGAGTAGGGTACCTCCACAAGATTGGGAAACGAGAGACTGGTGTGTGCGAGAGGTGTGAAGTGGAGGATGATGTGGGGCATGTGTTTAGATGCTGGAGGAACGAGGAAGTGCTGAAGAAGTTGGAGAGGAAACTAGGGGAGGCGGTGTACTGGGAAAACATGGTGGAGATAATGTTGAGGGGGGAGGAGGAATGGATGGAGGTGAGTGGAGTAGTAGAGAGCATGGTAAGGGGGAGAGAAGGACTCGATATGGCATGAGAGGCAGGAGTGATAGGAGGGAGAAGATGACGGTGTGAGCGGAGAGTGTGCGAGGGACCGCCGCCTGTCTCGAAGTATGCTAGGGTAGTGATTCCGAGGCGGGGGTAACGGCGAGTTTGAGGTGGGTTTGGTTGGTAGGCATCTCCTTGGGGATGAGTCCAACACTGTTTGGGTCCTGGACCCATTCGAACATGAGTTTCCCATCTCGGCCCGAAAAAAAAACGCTCTAGAAAGAAAAACAAAACCACAAAGGAATTATACACAAGAAGACACAGATATTGAAGAATTGAATCCGGAAGTAGAACTTGACCAAAATTAAAGGTCAGTGAGGTCCAAGCCTGAAACACTAGGTATCCAAGAAGCGTCAGCCTACCGTTATCGGAAAATATACAACCACGACACTCCATGCCTGACAATATTCGACAGATCTCTGGCTACTATTCAGTTACGCCTATTACTCGCAAATCGTCAAGAACTATTAAACTTCCAGATAGGCTTAGCCTATAACAGGTGTTAAAGGATGGAGAAATGTGGTTTATTGTAAATTGATTGAAGGCTTAAGAAATTGTCAATGGTTGGCATCTGCCAACAGTGTCAACGACACACACGCTCTTGTTCGGTATTATATATAGTTAGGACTCCATATTTCTTGAGTATATAAAATGTTAAACTAATAATCTCATTGAGTAATTATCATACCATTGAGAGACCTAATAGTATAAAGCCCGCTTGGTAGCAAAAGGTTACTCGCAAGAATATGGACTAGATTATACTGAAACTTTCTCGTCTGTTTTACGTCATTCTTCTATAAGATTTCCTCTTGCAGTTGCTGCTGAATATGAGCTAGACATCCAACAAATGGACGTAATTACTACGTTTTCAATGTTTTCATATCCTGAACAGAAAGAAGAAAGTTATATGGGTACAAATGAAGCAAAAGAAACTTGTTGGCTACTTGCTGCACATTGCTGGACCGTCCTGCGTGATGTGAAACTCCTGCTATACCCGTCACGTTTTAAAAAGCCACCACGGTGACACCCATCTTACAAAGGATCTAAACGTTGATTAGAAGCATTTAAGGTGTCCCTGTACACATATTGTAAAATTGATTGCATACATTTCAGGCTCCTTAGCTAGTAAAAGTTCAATTTGTTGATCGCCAGCAGTGGTTCGAAAATCGTTACAAAAACAAGTGTGTTAGTTTGTGTTTCGTCTTTCTTTACTCACATTTCGTATGTTTTTATACAGTTTTCACTCTTTGTTATTGTTGGAAGTAAGTTGTCGATTATTATACGAAAATATTTTTTATTAGGAAATATTATTTTAGGCATGGAGTCTAGAGTGTGCTCTGTTTTGAACGTCTCCTACAGCCTTAGTATCTAGCAATGTGTTAAGTTTATTTTTGGTTTTAAGCAAGCAAGTAGATCATGGTATGACTAGTTTATACCCTTCGTAGACTAGATTTTCAAAAATAAAAATTTTATCCCTGTATATATTTTAATAAAAATAAGGACAATATTTGCATCGTCGCCGTTTACGTAGATGATTTATCATTATTTTAAAATAAAATTACTTTTACTTTTAAACTAAAAAGTAACCTCATGGAAGAAATGGGTGAAGTATATTCCTGTTTGGGAATGAAAATTAAGAAAAGAGAAGATGGATCAATTACACTGGATCAAGAAAAATACATCTCAGATATTCTACATAGATTCAAATCAAATATTCACCTCAGATATATCTTCAAAAACTGAAAAAGACAGGAAAGAAATGGAGAAAAATTCTTTATCGCGAAGCTGTTTTTAGTTTACTGTATGCGTCGAATGGAACTCGCCCAAAAATAGCACATGCAGTAAATCTTTTGAGTCGGTACTGCAATAACCCAGGTAAAGCTCATTGGCAAGGAATGAAGCGAATTATAAGGTACTTAAAAGCGACCAAATTCATGAAATTAACGTTTGAGAAAGAAAGAAGCTTCTTCCGATTCTGGCTGGGCCAATAATAGAGATGATCGCCGCTCTACGACAGGATGCGTTCTTCTGATGTCCAAAGGGGCTATTACTTGGAGCTCAAAGAAACAACCAACAATTGTTTTTTCCACATTAGAAGCTGAATAATATATGGCTTTAAGTAGTGCAAAAGTTGCTGTTAACGCTTTCTGTGTATTCATTATCTCTGCTAAGAATATGGTACTTCAAATTAAATAGCCTTCCCTGTTGTTGTCAAAGATTATAACCAATTGATGTTGATCACCTTAAAGCTGCATATGGGTTGTGCTCAAATTGTAGAGTACAATTTGAAGATTTGAGAAACCCCAATAAATTATTAACTGTTCGTTAAAACCATGCCGCCACTGGTGTGACCGTTTTCTGTTAACCAGCACAAATCCGCCGAACCTCTTCGCAAAAATACAGTTCCATTCTCTCAAAATATTCATCGTGTCGGTTTAGCAAAAAAAGGACCGTGTGTCGACGCAGGTGTCCGAAACGAGTACAACCGAAATTCGCGAACGGCCAATGAGGGCCAATTCTCTCTCTCCGGTACTCCCTGACGTCACTAGTCGTATAAATATCAATCGCGCTCCAAAACGCCGGGGAGCTTTCTGGGTCATTCTTTGCTATAGTTACTTTGGGTCTTTTTAAGTTAATTTTATGAAGCGGTATTTTTGGGTAATTTCCATAATACAGCGTATCTTGGTATTTTTCTGTACTGTGGTCATTTTGAATCAATTTTACCTAACCTAATAAGGTAAAGTGAGTAATCTGTTATTTTGGGTCAGTATAGAAAATTTTAGTGGTCATACCGGAAATGTTTCACCTTTGAGAAGTGAGTTAAGCGAGGTGTTTGTGTTACATAAAATCGTGGATTTAATTTCAAGAGGAAACCTGTACTTCGCTTTTAAGTGTCTCAGCTAACGTCTAGTCGACTCCAAACGAAAATATAAAATAATAGCCACATTTTCGTTCAGGTTGCACAGACGATCAAAGAAATGTTGGTAAACATTATTTTAAGGTTTGATTGACGTATATTTTGTAAATGCTCACATTATCTACTGTTGTTACCATGACAGAATTCCATTACTAGGACGTCGACGATTCGTAGCCTTAGGTCTTATGGCGCAAAAAAGTCGTCAATCGCATGAAACAAAAAGAACCCTTGATTAGTACAAACGGCATTTCTAAAAGGAGAGAAAAACATTATTCTCTATGTTCTGACATGCGCGTCACCAACAGATGAGGTGTTTACTAGCCAAAATATGAAGAAGCGCAAGGAAGATGTGAAGTACCTATGTAGTAAGAGCAAATCCAATCCTGACCACGCTCCAAATGTTCTACGTGCAATGTATTTTTGTGTTGCAAGGAAAAAAAGAACTGTTTTGTTCAATTTCATGATATAAAATATGTAAATATATTTGTTGTCATCTCAAGAGGTACTTTTGAGTCTCACCATCTATATATGACTGACGGTACTACAAAGTACCATATTCTAAAAAATTTGAAACATTTAAAAAAAGTTAGTATACTATTTTATACCAATAAATTGAAAAAACGCAAAATAATACCAAATAAACATTATTTTTTTATATATGTGGGCAACAAAGGGTGGAGTCGTTTATCTCTGCGACACTTTAATTATTCACGTATACCAAGGGGAATAGCAATACTCAGTCTATAAGGATTTAATGGAATAAAGTTATGTAAGTATCGTAAGTAAAAACTGAGAGCACTCGAGATAAAGCGGAAATGAAGGTTTTATTGAAAAACAACAAACAATCGAGAATCTTTTAATATCAGATATGTATAATAATCAACATACAAACATAAAACTGCGATCCTCACTATTTCTGTGGAGTGACTACAAACAAAGTACCACCTAAAATAGAAATAGTATTTACAATAATCAAATATTTTCACGAAAATGAGATAAATATTAAAATATTCACCTTCAGATTTTTATAGAATTTCTTAAAGTTATATACAGAGTGATTGATTTGTGTGATAAAGCTCAGTATGTCTGGAGGTGATGGTGAAGGGAAGGAGAATTCGTATGGAGGAGTCTGTGAAATACCTAGGGGTGTGGTTGGATAGTCAATTATCCTTCAGAACACACATGTTGAAGGCGGCAGAGAAGGGTAAAGTGAGGGCAGCATGGCTGAGGAGGTCGATGTGTAATGTGAAGGGGCCGGGAGAGTGGAAGAGGAGGATCCACTCCTGCGGGTGCAGAGAGGGATATCGCTGAGGGTGGTGCAGGGGTACAGGACAGTGGGTGGACTGGCAACAGCGATGCTGCCAAGGACCTACCCATTGGACGTGAAGGCTAGAGCTAGACATAAACGCTGGAGGGGTGTGACCAGAGAGGAGGTACAGGAATGTATGGAGGATGAAATGGAGAGAAGGTGGGAGGAGTATGAGGTCGCGCTAAAAGGAGCGATTGGGAATAGGAGATATTGGATGGACCGGAAATTCGGGGAGGTGGACTACTTCTTGACACAGGTGTTCACTGGACATGGATCGAGAGTAGGGTACCTCCACAAGATTGGGAAAAGAGAGGCTGGAGTGTGCGAGAGGTATGAAGTGGGGGTTGATGTGGGGCATGTGTTTAGATGCTGGACGAACGAGGAAGTGCTGAAGAAGCTGGAGAGGAAACTAGGGGAGGCGGTGTATTGGGAGAACATGGTGGAGATAATGTTGAGGGGGGAGGAGGAATGGATGGAGGTAAGTGGAGTAGTGGAGAGCATGGTTAGGGGGAGAGAATGAATCGATATGGCATGAGAGGTAGGAGTGAAAGTTAGGAAGGAGACGACGGTGTGAGCGAAGAGTGTGTGAGGGACCGCCGCCCGTCTCGAAGTATGCTAGGGTAGTGATTCCGTCTGTTATCATAAAAGATACAAAAAAATGTTATCCATAAAAATTATAGATAGCTTCAAGCTTCATATTTCAAAATTAGTTACAATGTTACAACTCGGTGCCAGATCAAACTTATGGTTTTTTAAATGAAATAGGTACCCTATATTTTACTATAAATCGGGATCCGCTTCACTTCCTCATACAACAATATGAGGTTGTAATATGTTATATACAGGGTATTTAAAAAGTTATAACCAATTTTCCTTCAAAATCGCAAGAAGTTCAACACAGTGAAAGAATAATAATCTATTGGAGCCAGATATTTTGAATGTATATCAAAATTCACAACAACGAATGATTTTGCAAATATTCATTAAATCAAATACATGGCGAGTCAAAACTCAAATACATTATTTTCTTAGTAATTCAAATGGTTCACCCTGTATTTTATATCATTGTCGAAGGGTACTATTACCATACTTTCATTTTTATCAAGAATTTTCCATACCTAAACTTATTAGTTTTTGAGATATTTCAATTTTTCTATGCAGAGTAGTAATTTATATGTATTACCAGATGTTAGTTTGCAGTTAAGATTTACAAAAACTACACTCATAATGAAATAAGAAACAACTCTATTTTCACAAAAATAAAGTGGGTCCTAATTACATAACATCTAATAAACTACTACATACCTAAATTATACTTTGCATAGAAAAATTAGAATATCCCTAAAACTAGTAGCTCAAGGTGTGAACAATGCTTGATAAAAAAGAAGTATAGTAATAGTACTCTGCAAAGATGATATAAAATACAGCGTAATCCATTTAAAATTACTGAGAAAATAATGAACTGGAGTTTTGACTCACCATGTATTTGATTTAATGGATATTTGCAAAAACCATTTGTGTAAATTTTGATTATCATTGAAAATCTCTTACTTCAATAGATTATCACTCTTTTACTTCTATTCAATTATACAGGGCGTTGAACTTCTTACGATTTTGATGGAACATGGTTCATCTATTTAAATACCCTGTATAGCAGATAACAACCTAATAATGTTGCAGTGGAGAGGATTTCATTTTTATAGTAAAATATAGGGTGTTCTATTTGAAAAACCATAACTTTGATCTAGCACCTAGATATGGAACACCCTGTAACATTGTAATTAATTTTAAAATATGAAGCTTACTAAAGCTATTAGTCTAGTCTATAAGCTTAAAATAGTGTTAATTCTACATACTTTTAAAATTATGTGGTTTAGCTCATTCGATCCGGAATAATGTCTAGATCATTGTGCCAAATAATTAAATTAGCCCATAAAAAATTCCAAAAGTTATAAACAATTAAACACCTTCAAAAAATAGTGTTTGGTTTGTAGCTTATTGTTCGTAAATTATAAATATTTTCGAAATTTGAAAAAAGATCCTTAAAGAGGAGGAAATTTAGTAAAAAAAAAGTTCCAACTCCCGGAACTGTACCTCCATTATTTATAATTTTAATTTAACGCTGAAAATAGCCCTGCGCGCGCCATTATTAGGTTGCGCGCACGGCCTCGAAAGCGAGTACGTCACTTAAAAAAAAATTTTAAGTACTTAAAGTTAATTGAAAAATCTAAAAAATATATAGTATAATCTAAACACTTTAAAGAATTGATTCCCGTTGGAATTTTTCATAAAAACAAATTTTTCAATATGCTAGACGATTGTTAATTAACAAAATCTTAATCGTTCTAAACTAAAAAAAAATGTTTAAATAATTGCCGTAAAATTATTTCGCTTCGTGGAGCTCTTCTTACATACATACGAAACAAGATTGCGTTATCAAAGTTTTAAAAATGTTAATACTTTGCTTATTATAATTTTTTCAAGTTAACAATAAATGACTGATTTGCCATCTTTTGCTAACTTACATTACTTATTATAAACAAAGTATTAACATTTTTCAAACATTGATGACGCAATCTTGTTTCGTATGTATTATAAGAAGAGCTCCACGAAGCGAAATAATTTTACGGCAATTATTTAAACATTTTTTCAGTTTAGAACGATGAAGGAAGTTTGAAAAATTTTTGTTAGTTAACAATCGTCTAGCATATTGAAAAATTTGTTTTCATGAAAAATTCCAATGGGAATCAATTCTTTAAAGTGTTTAGATTATACTATATTTTTTTTAGATTTTTCAATTAACTTTAAGTACTCAAAAAATTTCTTAAGTGACGTATAGTTTGGCAAGTCTATCTGAAGCTACGGGGCATCCGTAAGGGGGGAGGAAACATGGCCGATATCTCTCATAAACGTACCAATAGCGTACGGTACCTATTTTATAAAAGTATTAAAAATAATAATTATTATTATATAATAATTATATATATAGAAACTGATTTATGCTTTGCTTTAAAGGTAAGGTATTTTTCAAAACATGTACCTATTTGTTAAAAATCGTACTTGAACTCTATATGGATACGAAATAATAAGATACCAAGTTATACTGAAAATACGAAGGAAAATATTGACATTATAAACGCCACTGGATAATCAATGTCAATCTATTGTCGAAGTGAGAGGGAAGAACACACGCACGCGCTTGCCAATAGGAAGTCAGGTGGTTACCTAGCAACGGGGGTTCGATAAATATTCACCAATTGAGTTAGTAGGAGGGCGTGGTAATTATGATTTTCGCACGACGTTGCCGGCTTGAAGGAAACCCATAACATATTTGGAAAAGTGTTCATCTTTTAATATTCAGAAATTGGAAAAATAATGTTAATAGACAAAATCCAATGAAACAAGCACGTTAAAGAACTAACGTTTAATCATTATTGACATATTTTTAATAATAAAAAGCCAATTTTCTAATAATTAACACTACATACTTAGCACTTTAGGTTTTTCATAGTTAAACGAGGCAATATCGAATGTTTTCGACTGCATTCCTTTCACAGCTTCAGTTATGTTTGCCAAACTATACTCGCTTTCGAGGCCGTGCGCGCAACCTAATAATGGTGCGCAGAGGGCTATTTTCAGCGTTAAATTAGAATTATAAATAATGGAGGTGCAGTTCCGGGAGTTGGAACTTTTTTTTACTAAATTTTCTCCTCTTTGATGATCTTTTTTTCAAATTTCGAAAATATTTATAATTTACGAACAATAAGCTACAAACCAAACACTATTTTTTGAAGGTATTTAATTGTTTATAACTTTTAGAATTTTTTATGGGCTAATTTATTTATTTGGCACAATGATCTAGCCATTATTCCGGATCGAATGAGCTAAACCACATAATTTTAATAAAAGTATGTAGAATTAACACCGTTTTAAGCTTATAGACTAGGCTATATCTATGATTTTTATGAATAACATTTGTTTTTATCTTTTATGATAACAGACCTATTGAGCCTTATCAGCTTTATCACACTAATCAATCACCCTGTATAAACAAATCTATTTCGGCGACTTTTCATAACCTAATCGATATCTTTATATAGAGTTTGTGCACTGGAGTTCCCAGCATATGAGGAACTTTTTTGTAAGCAGGTATTAATTTCACGAAAAAAGTTTTTTTTCATAAAAATATCCGCATGGTCTAACACCTAAAATACAACCATCAGGTACATAATTTTCAAAGTCATATACGAGGTATATCCGAATATATGAATTTTATCCAATAGTAAAATAGTTTTATTTTTTACCAAATCGAAATCATCAAGAGAATTTATTTAAAATTAAACATTTTTTGAGAAAAATCTTTTTCATTTCTGCGTCGTATGACGTGTTTTAAGCAGAGGTTTTGACCAAAATCTTCGCAGATGGCTCTTCGTGCCACCTTCAGCCACTTCTCAAAATTTTAGCGGGAGATACTATCATAGTACCTTCACGGCCGCCAGCTCTTCGTCTATTAAAAGATATACAAACATACAGGGGAAGAAATTATTAATTTGTCGTGGTACAATATCGTCGAAAAGTTTCGGTTCATATCGATGGTAACAATAGAGAGGCTTGTAGCATAATGCGCCATAATTTCCGTAACAGGCTGTACATCTACACAAATACTTGCAACAGTTTCCACAAAAGTTGCAATCCGGGAACGTCGCTCGTGCTTATTCTCTGTTGGTTTGAATTTACCGCTCAAATTTTAGTACTATATTCGGATCCAGTGTTTCAAGATATTTCTGTACGATTTCTCGGATGCATTGTTCATAATTTTATGAACTTTGCGCTGTTATATCTTAAGAATGAAACGATCAATTTGTGCATTTTTTTGGGGTTGTTTCAAATATATATGGACATAAAATATGTTACATATATTATGCTGTATAAATTGTAGACGTTTTCCTTCAAACTATTATGAAAAATTCTAGTATATTTGATTAGCATGTTACACATTTTTTTATCGACCAAATTGAATAAAAAAATGAAGTAAAACACTCATTATCCTTGTGACGAATTTCGTAGTCTCAACAACGGGCGACAGAATGCCATGAGACGAATTACTTACCCGATTTTGATATTTACCTGCGTACTGTGACAAATTTTACATGCCGAATTCCTTGTAGAATGCCCAAAGTACGACTAACGATTAAAAAAATATCCTAAACGACAACTTAATTGGAATTAACATGAACCGTGAAAACGCTCATAACCTACAAAGAACAAAATAGTTGAACTTACCAGTTGGTTTTATCCGTGTAAATATCAATTCTTTATGGCCAACTAATGATGATGTTGATTCAAAAATATCCTAAAATACGAGAGAAGTTAATATTTCAAAGAAAAATTGAATAAAGGAAAAAAAACTTGGGATAAATAAATTCAGTAGGTACGTACACTTGTATATGGTGACAAAAATTAGAGGGTGGTTTGTTTATAAAAAAAATCAGGTGTAAGCCACAAAAGATTCGCAATGGAGGTCCTAATAGATCCACCACAAACCCAACCAAACCTTCCTAGTGCTACACAAACATGGAGCCGATCCACCCTTGAGGAGAGGTCTCATGCCAGGCATACTCTTCTGAAGTGGCTTTTAACATCAAAAATAGCGCCCAAGCACATAGTGAGTCACGATTATTTATTCTAAATCTACTTTATAACTGTACGGAGTGAAAAAAATTGTTGTTGCTCTTTCATTATCCAAAATTAGCGTCAACTTTCTTTCGTCCCGTATAAAAAACTGCAAATGTTTTTCTAATATATAATTGAGCCATCTTACAGTGACCGGTGAAGATGGTAGAAATTAATGAATTATGATTTTTCACGAAATTAATAGAGTTGATAAATAACAGTTAAAAATATACGAAGTTTAAAACAGTAACTTTCGGTCTAACTGGTAGAAATCGAAAGACGAGCGTATTTTCATTCGGTAGACCAATGACGGAAACCCCATATTAAAAATTTTGCTGATTTTTATTCTGATTGATTTTGTCAAAAAGAGCCACTTATTAATTAACTAAGAGTTCTGTTGGGGAGAGAGGGTTCTCTAAATTTCTACATACCCTTTTATCAGGGTCATTCTTACGTAATGTTTTATAAGTCAAAATGTACGATTTATAACATAGAGTGATGGATATGTGAGAGATGAGCATTGGGGAAAACAGCTCCGAGATCTATTTTTTTCTTTTGTAATGTACAATTTAATTTATATATATTTTAATTTTGATATTAAGTTTTTAAAGTATTCTATCTTACATAAGAACGGAAAGGAGGGGTCCGAGAAATATTATTTCCTCTTACATGGGGTAAGGGGGTGAAACAGCCTTACACCAACTGGTGTTGAAAATTGAGGCTGCCCTAGGAAATCAAGAAATAGCTCTCGGAGAATGTCTTGCTTGATATAGAAGGAGCGTTCGACCATACCTCCTTTGACTCCATGATAACTGCTGTTGTAAGGTGTGAAGCAGACGACACTACCTGTCGGTGGATGAAAAACATGCTTTTCAACAAGACAGCAACGACAACCTTATTTGGAGATTCCATGGAGGTATCGATAATGGAGGGATGTCCACAGAGAGGTGTCCTATCACCTTTGCTGTGGGACCATGTCATGGACGAACTCCTGTAGGAATTGAACAGGAAGGGGATATACACCCAGGGGATGCAGATGATACTTGTACTGGGGAAATACCCTAACGTTATAAAGGAGCTGATGCAGCAAGCTCTGGAAATGGTGGAGATTTGGTGTAGGAGGGAATGCCCAACGGTAAACCTTGCAAAAACTGCGCTCATTCCCTTCACTAGAAAAAGGAAGCTTGATAGACTAAAACTCCCAAACCTCTTCAACGTGCAGCTGTTTCTTAGCCAGGAGGTCAAGTATCTGGGCAAAGCTAACCTGGAGCTCACACCTACTTGACAAAACCAATAAAGGGAAAATCGCCCTAATGATGCCAAAAGAGCGATAGGCAACACATGGGGACTAAATCAACGGATAGTTCACTGGTTGTACACAACTGTGGTGAGACCCATGGTTACCTATGAAACCCTAGTTTGGTGGCCAAAAACAGATCAGAGGAAAACCGAACTGGAGCTATCAAAACTTCAGAGGCTTGCCTGTCTGTGCATAACGGGTGCGATGAGAAGCAGCCCGACTGCGGCATTGGAAGCCATTCTTAGTCTTCTGCCTCTTGCTCCGCATGTTAAGGCGGAAGCAAGAATGGCTGCATACAGGCTGGAATGCAATGGGAATTAGCACGAAGGAATCAACTCCCATAGTCAATCCAGAATCATAGATGTTATCATAAACTCGCTGCTTGAAATGAGAAGTGATAACATGTTGGCCACAATTAACGACAACCAACCTTACCATATCCAGCTAAACTGGGATGGGTTGGAAGCATTCAGCCAGAAAGGAACGTTGGTGTGGTACACAGACGGATCTGAGACTGACAAAGGAACAGGAGCCATGGTGCCAGACCCAGGTGCAATGTCCACGCATCGTTGTGGAAGTTTGAATCTGTATTCCAGGCAGAAATTCACGCCATCGGCACGTGTTTGCAAATGAACATCGAAAGCGGGTATAGAGGCCAAAAGATCCTCATACTCTCAGGTAGTCAGGCAGCTCTGGGACTGCCTTCGAAAACTTTCAACCCTGGCAAACCACAATAGAGTAACTCTCAAGTGGGCCCGAGGCTCAAGGGTATTGAAGGCAATGAAAAGGAAGACACCCTAGCTAAGGTAGGTTCTGAAACTGCATTCACTGGTCCTGAAACTGCTTTAACTGGTCCTGGACCAGTATTTGGAATATCAAAATCTGCTGCACGAGGTTGTACATCTCGGTGGACTCAAACTTAACATTAGAAGTACTGGAGACACGTGCCAAAATAGGAACAATGCATAACGAAATACTAAACCTCAACAGGGGCCAGGGAGGAACCTACCTGTCGGTTGTGCATGGAAGAGGAGGAAACAGCCTCTCACATAATCTTCGAATGTGAAGCACTGTCTCATTGGAGATATAGACTCCTAGGACTAGAGTATCCAAAGGAGGACTTCTCCAAGAAGGACGTAGTGAAAAGACTCTTGAGCCTGATAAGGGCTACTGGTCTCTTCACAAGAACGGTATAACCAAGAGCACAAAAAGCCTTAATGCCGAGGTGCCGAGGTCTCTAATCCTCTGACTGGTGGTGCCGAACTAATCAATCAAGGGGGGCGGTCAAAATGCCCAAAATCTTCCGTACGCAAAGTATATCTTCCAATATTTCGTTAATTCGGTATCTGGTCTTAGGATTTAATGATAAAACTTTATAAATTACTCATTGTACAGTAAACAGTAACAGATCTGTGGTCGGTACAATTTAAATACTAAAACTAAATATTATTTTATTAGCCAAATATTTCGGTAATAAAATAATCATACTATTAGGCATTATCTTTTTGATTGTTATCTGATCAACTACTACCTGCTGTGGATTTTTCTCCTGAATCAATCATGTTTTAGGTTAAAACTAAATATCTTGGAATGGAGTATAAGTAATGAATGGTCCGTAATGCCTAATGTGCCCTCGAAAATAATCACTCTGTATAATGTTATACAACAAAGCATCGACTACTTCACAATCGACATTATACAACCAATATAAGTATCTAATTTACAAGCATTTATGACGTAGCCCAGCAGCTTCATGAAATGATAGTAGTAGTAACTCACTTTAACGTGAAATTGTTTAGAATTCGTAATATTGAGTTCTGCTAATGTAAAATTTAATCTATATGGATAACCATCTACTCTGCGACTCATAATAGCGATTGCAAAAGGTTCCCTTCCATCTTCTTTCGCCACTAATGGTTTGGTCCATATATCCATTTTATTTTTCTGAAAAAAAAGTATAACTATATTTGTTGATGTGAATGATGTAAACTTGCTTGCTTTTTGCAAAATATGGTAATTTGTACCCAAATAAGTAATAATAGTTCCAAAGCCGGGAATAAACTAAGCCATTTTATTGGCACGTCTATGATAATTACATAGTATTTCACATTACAAAAAGTGACGACATTTTTTAGTTATTCTCTTTTTAGTTTCAGAATTCTGCATAAATCTTTGAGACCAAATTTTCAATTTCAAATGTCAAAAGACATGTATTTCAACGCATATTTATCGGTTTTATATGCAAACGTTGCTGTTAGCTGGCACAAGGTCTTAATTGTCTTGAATAGACTTGTCTACAAGGGAATATCTCAAAAACTACTCAAGAAATCCGAAATTTAAAAAGTCAGGAAACTAAAAAAACACCCACCTACCGGAACTGCCCCGACAATATTTATAATTTTTGTAGAAGTGAAAATTGGGCTAAAAACTTGCCATGCATTTGTTTTAATCAATTAAATGGGAATATAAAGGTAAACATAGTGTTTGGTACTATCTAGACATGAATAAACAGTAATCTGTCGGCAAAGAATTTCTAGTCCCATTTTTCAATTAAGTATCCTTTTCTTAATTAATTTTTACCTGTTGAAAGTTACCCTATGTATGTATGCAAAAATTTAAAAAACGAATTCTTGATAACCGTAGCTAAAACGCTACCGAAACGTTGAACTGGAAATATAAAAAAAGATTGTGGTTTTATTTCCCAAGAAAATAACGAAAATAATTATTTATAACATTCTCTCATATTATGAAAATAATGTTTTTTTATCCATTTGTTTATTAAGCTAAAAATTTCTATATATATTATATATATATACAGTATTTGTCTGTTTGTATATATATATATATATATATATATATCGATGTTAATTTTTAGTAGTCATAGAAATATCTTTAAATATGTTTAGTATATTAGCAAGTGAAATAATAGTTGGTAAGTTAATATAAAGGAACAGAATTCTCATCTTCAATATTTGAAAAAAAAAAATAAAAATTCAAATATTGAAGATGAGAATTCTGTTCCTTTATATTAACTTACCAACTATTATTTCACTTGCTAATATACTAAACATATTTAAAGACATTTCTATGACTACTAAAAATTAACATCGATGTCGTAATGTCAATTTTGATAGTTTTATTTTTAATTTAATTTCTTGAAAAAGAAAATTATATCTTATACCATGTTTTTTCTCCATATTATACATATTATATATAGATATTGTGATTAACCTCGCTTAGTTGTAAGTAATTAATGTTTTACTTTTAAACTGAATTTATTTATACCTGTTTGAAATATCTATAAATGTATCTTTTGTAGTTCTTTGATAATGGTGATAATAAATTAGCGAAAGCTCAGAACAAACTAAAAAGAGTTCACTTATTCACATTGCCGCATTTTGTCAAAAGATAATAAATAGCTATAAATTGTACTAAGTTTTTGAATATCAGTTCTTTTATTTAAGCAATTATCTTCTTGAGATATAAATGCCATTTCCAGGAAAATCCTTTTAGAGTAGTTGTTTTCTTTATGTAAAACAATTAACCACTTATAATGGTACTATAGCTAAATATTACGGTTTACCTAAAATACATAAACCAAATTTATCAGTAAGACCTATTGTAGCTTCTATGGGAATTCCTACAGAACATTTATCTGCATTTATAACTAATATACTTACTAGTGCATATGATTGCAATAATGAATATTTTGTAAAAGATTCTTTCCAAATTTCAGTAACATTCAATAATATGAAACTTCCTCCAAATTATGTTTTAGCAAGTCTAGATGTAGTATCTTTATTTAGTAATGTATACTTAGAAACCTGCTTAAGATCTATTGATAAACATTGGGATTGTATTCGTTTACATTGTAATATAAACAAAAATACTTTTATAGAAATTATCACTTATTTGTTTAATAATACTTTTTTCACATTTAATAAAAACTTTTATAAACAAACTTTTGGTACCCCAATGGGAGCATATATATCTCCCATATTACCTGCATACGTTATGGATGACTTGTTAGACATTGTTGTTCCAGTACTTTCTTTCAATCTTCATTTTATAAAAAAATATGTAGACGATATTATCGTAGCACTACCTATCATAAACATCAATGAGATATTAGAAACATTTAATAGTTATGACCCTCACATTCAGTTTACAATTGAAACTGAAGATACAGAACAATCCGTTCCTTTCTTAGATACCAGACTTATAAGGAAAAATGATACTATTACAGTTGATTGGTATCGAAAACCCAGTAGTTCTGGTAGATATATCAACTATTTTTCATACCATAAATTTTCAACAAAAATAAATTTGATAAAACAAATGAAAAATAGGGTACTTATTATCTCAGATAGTACGATGCATGATAAAAACTTACATATATTATCTAACCTATTTATTAATAATGGTTATCCTAAAACATTAGTAAGAAAAATTCTGTTTAACACCCCTCATCCCATACATACTGCAATTGAACCAAATTTAGTTATTACGAACTCAGAAAATGTAACGAATACAACTACAACTAACATATTTTTTGCATCTTTACCTTACTTTAGAGAGCTTACACCTAGAATTTCCAAAATATTAAAAGAAGTAACTAATATAAAACTTGCAAATAAAAATGTTCTCTCACTTAATTGTGTTTATAGTAAGTTGAAAGAAATTGATTCTCTTACTGATCTTTCTAATGTAATATATAGATTGACTTGCTCTACATGTAAATCTGCAAATGTAGGTGAAACATCACAAAAAATAACTAAACGTATAGCTCTACATAAGAGCGATGCAAGATTATATCCAGAAAGATCAGCATTAGCTGAACATGTTTTTTCTACAAATCATATAATAGATTATAAAAACTTTGAAATTTTACATAAAGAAAACAACTACTCTAAAAGGATTTTCCTGGAAATGGCATTCATATCTCAAGAAGATAATTGCTTAAATAAAAGAACTGATATTCAAAAACTTAGTACAATTTATAGCTATTTATTATCTTTTGACAAACAAACAAAAAATTCAAATATTGAAGATGAGAATTCTGTTCCTTTATATTAACTTACCAACTATTATTTCACTTGCTAATATACTAAACATATTCAAAGACATTTCTATGACTACTAAAAATTAACATCGATGTCGTAATGTCAATTTTGATAGTTTTATTTTTAATTTAATTTCTTGAAAAAGAAAATTATATCTTATACCATGTTTTTTCTCCATATTATACATATTATATATAGATATTGTGATTAACCTCGCTTAGTTGTAAGTAATTAATGTTTTACTTTTAAACTGAATTTATTTATACCTGTTTGAAATATCTATAAATGTATCTTTTGTAGTTCTTTGATAATGGTGATAATAAATTACCGAAAGCTTAGAACAAACTAAAAAGAGTTCACTTATTCACATTGCCGCATCCCCCACAATAATAGTTAGACATATATATATATATATATATATATATATATATATATATATATATATTACTTGCTTATTCTGTGGATTATCTGAAACAATGAAGAGTTCTACACTTTGTTCTGTATATTCCATGTTGAAGGCAAATATGAATGTTAAAAATGGCGTAGATATAGGAAGATATTTGAGGTTGCGGGCATATTTAAAAGGGGCATCCGAAGGCTACAAGGCAAAGAAGTCCCGAGTTTTCTAAAAACAAGATATAACTAACTATATACTAGATGCTCCAGATGATGAATATTTATTAGCAAAAGTAAGTTTTAAATTAGATATTTATATGATAAAGTGAATATACTTATAATCTATTCTTTTAGGTTGCATTTATTTTTGGAATTGCGGGTGCATGTCGCTGCGACGAACTATTGAATTTAAAGTTAGAAAGTATTGAAGATATGAACAAGAAAAAAAAGGTATCCCTATTAAAGACGAAGACGAAGAATTCAAGGTCTTTCGTAATAATGGAATATTTAGATGCTGTTAGAAAATATATAGCTCTTCGGCCTGCTGGATTGAAAGACACAAGATCTTTTTCAAATACGTAAAAGGTGAATACGTAAAGCAATTTGTTAGTATCCATAAATTTGGTAAAATACCTCAAAAAATAGCTGTCTACTCAATGTTGCCGAATGCTAAAGAATATACAGGACACTGCCTCCGCAGAAGTTCTGCCACTTTACTTGTAAATTCAGGAGGTGACATAACAATGTTGAAAAGACATGGCGGGTGGAAGTCCTCAACTATAGCAGAAGGGTACATTGAGGATTCAATGTCAAGTGCAACCATGTCAATGCTAATAACAACTAAAAATATGTTTTTTAAATTCTTGTTAAAAGTACAGTATTGCCCAAAATAAACAGTACTGAAACTGAAACATAGGAGTCTCTATGTGCGCGCTGTCATACTCAAGTTAACTAGTATAGACCTGTCAAGTAAACCTTAAACAATTAATTAGTAGGGCCTAATTGTTAAAAATGGTGTTAAGTACTGAGGAGAAAGTGTTTCTGGTAGAGCATTATTTTCGCTCATACGGAATCGGCCGACGTATTGGTGCAAGTGTGATCAATTCACACAACGGTTCAATAAACGTTCTCCAAGTAATGCTGTAATTTTGGACGTTATTGAAAAGTTCATAAATACGGGTAATGTATTGTGACAACGAAAAGGAAACTCGGGGCGTCCCAGGACAGTTAACAACAACAATAACCATGAACGTGTTTTTGAGCGAATCTTATAAAATCCGAAAGCTAGCCAGATAAGGACAGCGTTGCATCTTGGCTTAAAAAGAACTTCCTTGCAAATAATTCTGAAGGAGATGGGTGCATTTTCATATGTGATTCAGGCCGATAACTGCCGCAGTTCGTCAATTTTTCAGGAATATTTTCCAAGCAGATTCATTTCACGATTTACTGACTTCCCTTATCCTTCACATTCTCCAGACCTCACATCTTCAGACGCATACATTTGGGGCATGGCTAAAATTGTCGTTTTTAAACGGGCACCACAAACCATCGATGAATTAAAGGATGCCGCTAGAGCCTTCTTCGCGGACCTGAGACAACCCTTATTCCATAACATGACGAGAAACTTGGAACATCGGTATGAAGTCTGCCTTGAGCGAGGAGGAGCACATTTAGAACATGTAATAAAGTGTCAATAATATGTATTTCTTAAATCAATAAAATAATTACAAGTTCAGTACTGTTTATTTCGGGCTATACTGTATTATGTAATAATTGATAATAAGTGTTTTTTTTTTGTCAAAAAATGTCAAATGTTTTATTTCCATTGAGAATAATCAATTTTCTGTCTAGACAGGAAAAGTAATACTTTGCTGATTGATATGTGTCTGCAAAATTAATATTTGCTCTCAATTGTAGAAAAAAATAATTTACAAAAGCATAGTTAATTGAAGAATAGGTGTAAAAATGTTTTGCCGACGGATCATTTTTGTTTATTCATGTGTCTATTGATTAACGATGAAGTATACAAAAAAGAGGAGAATGAACATAATAAATATACAGCAACGGAGCAAGATGATGATAAAGGAAAATCAAGAAATAAGAGAACAATAAATCACCACAGGAATCACCACAGGAACAAAGCTTCGAAAGTCAAGTTAGAAAAGTAAATAGAATGACAACGCGAAAAAACTAGTTATGGCAGATATGGAAAATGAAGAACAAAACAACCGAGTAATGAAAAAGGACAAGAATACAGAAAATGGACTAAATATAAGAGCATTAAAAAACAATAGAAAATTGAACAAAATACAAATAAAGGATAAAACAAAAATATGGAGTTTGGGAGTATGGAATGTTAGAAGTTTAAAAGACAAAGAAGTAAAACTAATAAATGAATTTGAAAAAACAGGATTAGAAATATTAGTACTAAGCGAAACTAAAAGAAAAGGTTAAGGCAAAACAGTACTATCAAACGGTCACACGCTACTATATAGTGGAGTGCCGATGAGTCAAACGGCCTCAGCAGGAGTAGGTTGTATAATAAACAAATATCTGGTACATCAAGTAGTAACATGGAAAGCTGTATCTGAAAGAATATTATTGGTAGAACTGAAAAATAAAACAGAACATCCTAAAACAATTATATCAATACATGGTCCAGATGAAAACGAAGAGACAGCTGATAAAGAAAAAGACTTAACAACAATAGCGGAAGATGCACAAGGTACAATATACATTGCAGGTTACTTCAATAGTAGAGTGGGGAAAAAGACAATGAATACAAAACAATAATAGGAAAACACGGCGAAGAAACACGCAACAACAATGGAAAACGGTTGTTAGAATTTTGTCGATTACAAGATTTGATAATCACAAATTCATTCTATCAACACAAGGACATACACAAATACACCAGAGTACAACCAAGCAGAAATGAAAATTCAATAATTGATTATATATTGGTACGAAGAAAAGAAAGACATAATATACTAGATGTAAGAGTCATGAGAGGTGCAGAAATATACAGCGATCACTATTTACTAGTATTAAAACTTAAAAAGAACAACAAAGAAGTAGAAAAAATAACACAAACAAAAAAGATCACATCTCAATAAGAACCTACAAACTTCGGAATAAAAATACAGCAAAAATATATCAACAAGAAACAGAAACGAAGCTGAAAAATAAATCAGAATATTTGATATAAGAAAATCGGATGTACAACAAGGATGGAATATTTTCAAGAACATAATCATTAACACAGCTTCTGAAATATGTAGTATTTGTAGAACCGACAATAGGAAAAAACAAACAGCATGGTGGACTAAGGATATAAAAGAAGAAGTTAAAAACAAGAAGAGAGAGTGGAAAAAGTACCTAACAAAAAGATCGACAGAACAATACGACATATACAAAAAGCAAAGAAAAATAGTTAAAGATTCAGTATCAGCTGCAAAAGAAAAGTCATGGACTGACTTTGGAAACAAATAGCTCACATAATCAGAAACTATTTTACAAAGTATTAAAATCATTCAGGACAAACAAAACAGAAAAAGAATTATACATCAAAAACAAGAACCAAGAAATATGGACAGATGAGAATTATATAATGGCTAGATGGAAAGAATATTTCCAAGAGATATCAAAGAATATATATTATTCTACGCTTCACAACTAAGTTTTGAAAAAGATTTTTCAAAAACAGTGACCGTTCAACGAAGAAGAAACAACTACTTCCCGGGCTACATGCCCCGACAGACAATCAGCCGTATTCCGTAACATGTATGTTATTTTTAACGATAGTCTGTTATGTTAAAATAACGATCGTATTATACTATATTGTTAACCCTTCTATGATTACCTATCGAGCTTCCTTAACGATATTGTTAAAATTCTATGTTAAAAAGGAAGTAAGTTTTGATTGTTGTGAAGCGAGATGGAGTGATACACCTTCAACGAATGTAAAAAGAGATGGATTCGGTCCCGTTAGAGTATAACCCTTATATAACATACCATTAAAACGCATGACAGATAGTGCGTCACCTGTGCAATTTAACGTGAGAAAACTTTAAATTCAGGTGTTATTCCTAATTATTCAAATGGCAAAACAAGTACGTCTTCCAAAAACAACAAGGGCACAGTATGAGATGCTGTTGGAATTCTTAGAGAATAATGATATTGCGATTAGAGGGAAGAACAAACCATGTGAGGTTAAATTTATAAACAATTTGTGGGAGCAATTCGCCAATAAAGTGAATACGAAAGAAACGGGACCATTAGTATATTCTTCTTACTTTTCTTTCTTGACGATTCTTTCAGCCTCTGTTCTAGGAAATATAATCCATTCGTCCAGTAACTGATTAGTCATAAAATCAGTGAAGCTACTCGGTGAATGCCAATACCTACCATCAAAAAAATTTGAGTTATTGCATTCAAATTAGTTTAAGATTGAAAGTACCTTCAGCTCTACTGGAACAGCTGTTGATCGCTGTGATATACTAAAGGGTCTATAGAGATTTATTAAATACCTGGCCAAATCTTTTGGAACTCTAAAAAACTTGATGAATTCCACTCTGGCCATTTGAAATGGATCACTATGATCTCAAAGCAGCCATTCAAAATTAATTAAAGAAGCACTGTTTCACAAATATGTTAATTATGTTGGGTTGGGTTGGCTAAAAATGACAAATCACCACCACCACGAATATATATCAAAATTAGATTGGATTCTCCTCATTTATTTCACTTAGCAAGATCGTTAAGACATAACAAGCTGCCAAACAGGTACAGTTCTTTTAACAACAGGCTTTTTAAAAATGACGATTATAAAATAACGATTCTCGTTCAAATAACTATGCTTATGATTATACAGAATCTGCATTTTTGGTCATATCGTTAAATTACAGAAGTTCACGCTTAACGATGGTCGTTAAATAACATAACCTGATACAGAATAGGGTCGATTGAATTACACTTCTGAGTCAAACGGGGTTGGTAAATCTACAAGATTTAAACCAACCATTCTGGTTTGTAATTAGAAGGGACAACATAACTTGTAGACCGGTTTCGGCGTATTTGCGCCTCATCAGTACAAGGCATATGTTATCGTGCGAGAGTTGATCCCGGACTGACATGACACTATAATCAACAACTCCAGTTACGGAGATGTTTTAGTTGCGATAATAGCGACACCTCACCTCCAAGTTGGAGGTGAGAAGATATGTATAGTTGTTGATTATAGTGTCATGACAGTCCGGGATTAACTCTTGGACGATAACATATACCTTGTACTGATGAGGCGCAATACGCCGAAACCGGTCTACAAGTTATGTTGTCCCTTCTAGTTGCAAACCAGAATGGTTGGTTTAAATCTTGTAGATTCACCAGCCCTGTTTGACTAAGAAGTGTAATTCAATGTCTGACGGGGCATGTAGCCCGGGAAGAAGTTGTTTCTTCGGTCACTGTTTTTGAAAAATATTTTTCAAAACTAAGTTGTGAAGCGTAGAATAATATATATTCTTTGATATCTGTTGGTAACACGATTTACTAAATACGACAATTTTACAGGAAACAGTAATAATTCTAAATATTTCCAAGATTTACTGGGACAACAAACGCAAAGTACTGAGGAAAATATAACAGAACCTGACCACCAAAATAACTACCAAGAAATTGAAATTGATGAAATTAAAATGGAAGAACTGAAGAATGTAATAAGACTACTAAAAAATGGAAAAGCACCAGGAAATGATACGATCACGGCTGAAATGATCAAAAACTTGGGAGAAATAGGGATTGAAAGTATGCTCACCATACTAAATAAATCCTGGAAAAATAAAAAAATACCGGACGAATGAGGAATAGCATTAATAATACCGATACATAAGAAAGGAGACCAAAAAAATTGTAATAACTACAGAGGAATAACGTTGCTAAACACTATTATGAAAATATTTGAACAGATAATAAATAATAGACTTGAACCGATACTAGAACCACATTTATCAGAAGCACAAAGCGGGTTTAGACCTGGAAGGAGTACTCAGGATCATATTTTCACGATTAAGCAATTAACAGAAAAACGTATGCAAAATAAAAAACTATATCTAGCGTTCATAGACCTTGAAAAAGCTTTCGATACAGTACCCAGAGTAAAAGTATGGAACGCCCTGAAAGAAAGAGGAATACACAACAAAATGATAAGAATGATCCAAAACTTATAACAGAACAAATATTAATTATGTAATAAGAAATAACACAAAATCAGAGGGATTCAAAACAGAGATGGGATTAAGACAAGGCGGATGACTTATCCCAACCCTATTCAACGTACACATGGACAATATAATCAAGAAATGCGAAAGTAAAGTAAAAAATTTGTTCGTAGGATATAAAAATCTAGAAAGAGTCGAAAGATCGTATAGAGTTTTTGCAGACGCCGTCGTAATAATAGCAGGTAATGAGGAACAGCTTCAAGACAATCGTAATATATGGAATAAAACAATGGAAGAAGAAGGAATGAAAATAAATACTAATAAAACTAAAATATTGATAATAGGAGACCAGAATACAAAAACTGATATTAAAATAGACAATGTGAAAATTGAACAAGTGGAAGAATTCAAATACGTTGGAGTAGCACTACAACAATCTGGAAAACAAGAAGCTGAAATCAACGGAAGAATAAGTAAAACAATAAAACTTTATTATGCCATGAATCAAAAATTCATCTGTAGAAAAGAGATTTCAAAGCAAACTAAAATCAAAGTATTCAAAACCATATATAGACCAGTATTAACATATGGATGCGAATCGTGGAATCTTTCAAATGCACAGAAAAGTAAGATACAAGCTGCTGAAATGAAATATTTGAGACGTATAATAGGAGTCACTAGGAAAGACAGAATTAGAAACACACGTATAAGAGAAAATTTAGGGATAGAACCTATAGTACAATTTATAGAGCAGCGCCAATTAAGTTGGTGGGGACATATGCAACGAATGAATAACAACAGATAAGTGAAACGTGTATACGAAGCGAAATCGCAGACTAGAAGGAAGAGAGGCAGACCAAGACAGACATGGAATACAGTGATGGGTAACATATTGTTGCGAGGTCACCAACTCAAAGCCGACCCTGTCCATCGACTGTGAATTTTGGTGGCTACGCCGGGGTATTCTCCCCTTGCGTTAGAATGTACTCGAACATTCGTTTCGTTCGTACATAGCCCGAGCGCCGAAGGCACTAGAGTTTTCCAGAACCGATAAGGACTATATATACGCGGGTTATTGAGTGCCTAGGGAGTTAGTACAGTTAGCTCGTTCGAAACAATTAGTGAAACGAAGACCAACAGATAGTTCGGAAGAATTAGTGGATTAAATAGTGCAGATAAATAGGGTAATATCCAAGTGGTGAAAATAAATTAGAACTAATATACCAAGTGTAAATAAATTAGTAGACGTTGAGTATAGTGTGTATATAAATTAAGTTTAATACAGTGTGTGTGTGTTTCTTTAAATAAATAGATAGTAATTAGCCATAGTGTGTATAATTTTATCCCACCGGTAAAAAACTGTTTAAATAAATAATAAAAACATTACAATATTACAACATAGAGGCAAGGCATGGCATCAACTTCAGCAAAAGATAGAAAAGCGTGGAAAAAATTTGTTTATGAAATCTAAAATGTAAATCCGACACCTATACGGTATAAGGATATAATGTTTATATATATATATATATATATATATATATATATATATATATATATATACACACATGTGTCTAGATAGTACCAAAAATAATATATTCCTCAATATTCATATTTAATTGGTTAAAACAAATTTTGTTTAGTAAGGAAGCGAATCGTGCTGTGCTCGCGTAAGTCATATCACCCATTTTTAACCAATACATTAAAATTATGAATATTGTCGGTACAGTTCAGGGAGGTGAGACTCTTTTTTAGGAAGTTTCCTGGCCTTTTAGGATCTTTTTCAAATTTCGGATATCTCAAATAGTTATTGAGAAACTTGTTCTTAACTTTTGCAATCTTTGTTGGCCCCAATTTTCCAGATAAACTTTTTTCATATGCCAAACATTAATACATATTATGCTGGCGACAGCTAAAATATCAAACAAGATCCAGGACTGACAAGTGTCGGATGACATTTCTATGTTAGACCACTGCTGGCTGACCTATGCGGTAAGCCTGGATATCAGGACCATTGTAAAATCTCGTGACCCGAAGAGGACGGATGTAGCTCTCTACAATCGACTCTTAAAAGGAGCTCTACGGGAAACAGATGTCCTGGCTCCTGGCAATAATGAGGAACTGGAAAGGTGCACGGTATATATCCAAAACAAAATAGACATTGCCTATAAGGAATCCTGTCCGATGAGGATGATCCAGACAGATAGCAAAACCAATATTTGGTGGTGACCCGAACAGGAACACCTCAGAAAGGCAGCGAGAACGACCTTTAACAAGGCAAAACGAACAAAACTCAAAGAGGACTGGCGAATATACCAAACCAACCTCAAAGAAATAAAAAAAGTCCGCAGACGAAAACAAGGAGCAGCCTGGAGAGCCTATTGTGTTACGAAGACTTCCACAGGTTTCTAGGCTGAAGAAGGCGCTCTCAAACGACCACCGTTAGAGTATCGGCACCATCACGATGGAAAATGGCATCAAAGCCGCCAACTTCAAAGAGTTTCCAGGTTCTGTCTTTCCTGGAACGACGAACTGGATGGAAGAACCAGCAACACCCTCATAATACGACTGGCAATTTGCGAGAGCAGTAATTGATGAGGACAAGACAAGGTGGGCCGTATTGGACTTTTCCCCTTTCAAATCGCCAGGACCTGGCTGTATAAGACCAGTCCAGCTCTACTTCAGTGGGGAATGGATATCCTCATGCCGCACCTGGCTGAAATATTCAGAGCCTCCTTATCTCTCAGGTATATTCCCAGAAAGTGGAGTGGTATTCATACCCAAACCAAGAAGGATGGATTACACCTTACCAAAAGCATTCCGACCAATTAGTCTCCCATCGTTCTTTTTAAAAACAATGGAGAGGCTATGAAAGAGGTATATAGGAGATGAAGTGCTAGTTCACAACCCACTTCAACCAAACCCCCATGCATATACTCCAAGAAGGTCCACTAATTCGCCCTTCACCAAGTGGTTGGTCGAATTAAAAGATCGAGGGATAATAAAGAATCCACCCTGTGTATATTCATGGATATTGAGGAAGAGAGAGCGTTTGATAAAACATGGTGTAAGAAACATTCACATCTATCCGTCCCAAGAAGACTGAGATGGTCCTTTTCACCAGGAAAAGAAGATTATCGGGCTTAAAACCCCCCGAAATCTTCGAACGTGAATTAAACTTCTCTGGAGAGGTAAATTACCTTGGTATTACCCTCAACAAGAAGCTAACATGTAACTCTCACCTTCAAAGCAGAGCAAAAATAGCAAATGTGGCGCAATGTGGAGCAATGTCGAAGGACAGTGGGACGCACATGGGGTTTTTCTCCCCGCGTAGTCTCACCTGGATCTACACTGCAAACATAAGACCTATGTTAACGTATGGAGCCATTGAATGGGGACCGAAGGTTCTACAAGCAACGGCCTTCCAAAAATTATATCAAATACAGCGAATGGCTTGTTTAAACATCACAGGAGCCATGAGAACAACACCAACCGCGGCAATGGAATTAATTACTGGACTGACCCCTCTAGACTTGTATTTCAAAGAGGTTGCGTTGATGGCCATGTTACGATTGCGCACGGCTGGTGTAAGCCCCGAGGTAGGAGTGGGTCAATTGAGACTAAGCCTATGGCAAGAAGCGCTTACTGCACTACCTCTGCTGCAGGCGGTCAGTGATGCAATTGAACCCAAGTTTGTGTTTAACAAACCCTACAAAATACAAATCAAACAGAATACGGAGTCAGATGCTGCAAATGCAATACTCATATACACGGACGGCTCAAAAACCAAAGAAGGCTCAGCGTGGTTCAAACAGAACTGGCTGGTATCTCAATTGCCACAAAAGAACTAACCAGAAAAGGAATTTCTGGCAAAAATATAATAATCTGCACTGACAGCAGACAAGCCGTATTAGCTTTGAACAGACAACGTGTTACATGAGGGCTAGTATGAGATTGCCACCAAGATTTAGCTAACGCCTCGGTAGGTAACAATATTATCATGAGGTGGGTTAAAGGGCACGACTGGAGTAAAGGTATTCGCATTGCCGATTCTTCAGCCAGGGAAGCGGCTGGACTAAGACTCTTAGGACCCAGCGACACCTATGGCCTGACGACTTCGGTAATTGCGGAACTAGCTAAACGTTACACTCATGCTCAATCCCTGAAGAGATGGGATGAAATTAGGGGATGGAGTCTTGCCAGGATCACCCTGGGCGACCTTGGGAGGCTGGCGGCGAAGAAATATTTGGCGATGACCAGGAAAAACCTACGATTAACAGTGGGATTTCTGACTGGCCACAGTCAGCTAAAGAAGCACCTCCGTACAATGTGGCTAATGGACACACCTCTATGCAGGATGTGTGAACAAGAAGACGAAACTGTCAGGTATGTCTTATGTGAGTGCCCGGAGTTATCGTCAATGAGAGAGTGTGTGTTCGGTGAGTCTTGGCCTACACCTACTGATATAAAGGAGATGTCTCCTAGTGACCTGTTCACCTTCCTGAAAAGGACAGGATGGACGATAACCTAGGAGGACAACTCCTTGGGAGGACGTACAATGGGTCACATGTGGCCTAAGTGCTGTGGACCTAGACTCACCCTCCCTACTCTACAGATACATATACATATAGATGCCATTCAGAATCGAATCCGCTCTAAACGATAATTTTTGGTGCACCAAGTCAGGTTTGGAATGAAATGGCACGTGTGAACCAGTTTAGAAACAAGTTCGTGAAAACTGATTTTTTGCGTCATAATTCACCAAGGCATTCTCTGAACCATAACCTGTATTACTTTGACAAACTTTATTGATTCAACAATCGTGGCAATTTTTTTAGATGCCTTCGAACGCATCTACGAAGAAATCTGAAATTTCTATGGATAGCCTTGTCTGCGGTGTGAAACGTTGAACATTGACTGGAACATTTTTTCGATGTGCTTCATTGGATGCATCAGCTGCAATAGAAAGTTTAACGTTGTGATGTTTTCAAATCATTCTGAATTTTCAAACTATTCGCTGTACTAAAGCTCGCAATGTACAAAGCTTTTGGTTCAAACTTGTCGCCAAAAGTAAATACACAAATTTTTTCTGAAATATATTATTTTTTAATATCAGACGCGGATTCAAAATGATAGTATCACTATAATCTAATGGAAAATCTGTTTGAAACAGAATAGTTCTGAAAATAACTATTCTAATGATGATAGTTGTAGATAAAAATGATTTAAATCGATATTATTTTTAGTACCTTCAATACTAATCGTCCCATAATTCCCAACGGATCCTGATTAACTGCTATGGCATCTTTGTTGAGCAATATATCTCTAAATTTTGGCTCAATAGTTCGTAAATCTACTGACATTATAAGAGGGGCAGCCATAATACTCCAAACTGCCATTTGTGCTTTACTTTGTTCGAAACTCAAGCCATAATTTCCTATAATAAGCTAAAAGTGAAAATAAAGTTGAAAAATAATCAATTGGGCCATACTATACAGGTAGTGAGTCATAGTGGTCAAGCATCATCTCCCCGAATATCTTATTACTGGTGAAAAGTATAGCAAATAATACAAAGGAATCATACTTCCAGGTACTGTACGCTGTCATGCGATAGCCTTTTGTCAGAAAATTTTAAATTTTCGTAAAATTATTGTTTATTACGATTCAAATTTCAAGTCGACTGATCGTCTAACTAATTGTTAATTGATTGATTTGCTCTGCGTTTACAAAAAAATACATTGACCGTTTCATTATTGAGATATAACAACGCAATTTCTAAAACAATTATGAGCAATATATATGCCGGGACTAGAGTAGGTATAGTACACTCAGGTGCAAAAGATTCGATCCACGACTATTTTTTGGCAAAGTAGACAAAAATTTGACCATGTAAGTTTTGGATCGGTTTTAAATGTTAAAGGTATGAATAATAAAGACAGTTTATACAAGAAAATCATCTTGTTATAAAAACAATTGGCTTTTTTCGAATAAGGGAAAAATGGAGTATATTTTGTAATCAAAACAATGGTTATAAAGAAATGTTTAGTGTGTTATTTTTTTTTATTAATAATTTGTATTTCCTCCCCGAGCCCTTATAACAGCCTGCATACGTCTTGGCATAGAGCTAATTGAATGTTGGACATCGAGTTGGTCAAATTCCTGAAGCACCACACTAAGTTCAGCCAAGTTGTTGGCACGGGGTACGCGTGATCGGATTCTTCTTCCTAGAGTGTCCCATAGATGTTCTATAGGATTGAGATCTGGACTTGAATATGGCCAATTCATACGGACAATCCCGACTTCTTCTAAATATTCATTAACGATTCTTGCACGATGTGGCCGCGCGTTATCGTCCATGAAAATAAAATTAGGCCCTACAAATGGAGCAAAAGGTACCACATGCTCATCAAAAATTGTTGTTATGTACCTTGCTCCTGTCATAGAACCTCCATTTACACGAACTAAGTCAGTACGGGCCTCGGAACTTATACCAGCCCAAACCATAACTGAGCCTCCTCGGTAACTTATTCTTCCCGCAATGTTACATTGGGCGAATCGCTCTCCTTGTCTTCTGTAGATTCTTTCTCTACCATCTGGTGTCCTTAAACAAAACCTGGACTCATCCGAGAACAATACATTACTCCAATCGGCGTCATTCCAGTCCTCGTGTTCCCTTGCAAAAGCAAGCCGAGCTCTGCGTTGTACCATGGAGAGCAGTGGACATAGAGCTGGCCTTCTGGAATATAAATTGGCTTCAGTGAGTCGTCGACGAACTGTCCACCTGCTTAAATCGACATTTCTTACTTCGCTCAGACGATTTGCCAGCTCAACTGACGTTAAATGTCTATTTCTCAAACACGAAGAAACCAAAAATCTATCATCGCGTGCGGATGTTGCCCTTCTACGGCCTGATCCTGGTCTCCTCGTGTAATTTCCAGTTTCATTAAACCGGTGCTCTTTGAACTGCACAACGACTAACACCTACTACCTCAGCCGCATAATATTGGCTACGAATATCTTGAACTAAAGCCACTGCCCTAGCAGCATCCGTTGGTGTTAAAGCCATTTTATTTCAATTAAATTAACAAAATAATAAGTTTAAATACTAATTCGGTGGGTTTGTTAGGGTCACTAAAATAACAAATGAATTTCTTGCTGCTTTATCAGACGTAAATTTCTGGCAAAAACCAAAAATTTGTATTGTTTATAAAAAATGTCATAAGAAAAATGAAAATAATGTATATAAATCAATAATTTCAATTATACGAGGGTCTCTCTATATTTATATATGCCATATAATAAGTACCAAGTATTAAAAGTCACAATAAATGGAAAATATACGATGGATCGAATTTTTTGCACCTGAGTGTAGTACAATTTAAGCGGTAAATTTAAACAAACGGGGAGTAATGCAGGAGAGTTTCCGGACACTCTGTATAATTTATATTTAAAAAAATATTAAACATATGTTTCATTAGTTACATGGAACTGTTTTAAAACTGATCGATGAAATAATACCTTTGAGCTCTACATGTTTTTAATGCTTAGAGTTAAATTGCGCCTAGAGGCCTACATTATAAATCCAGGCCTATGAAGGCATCTAAAGAATTAATATTAGTAAAGCAGTTTTGTATTTACCATATCTGGATCATTCCAATGTCCTGGTCCTGAAAATGGAGCAATACGATCTTGATTTTCACTAAACCAATCTATAATTTTCGTTACACTTGACCAGCCGTCATCAATATCGTCCCAGTTCCTCCAAAGATTGCATGTTTCAGCAAGTGCTGTATAATTTGACTAGAAAGTAAATTGAGTTATAAGTAGTTAAAAATCACGTTTCCAACTTTTTCATAAAATTGAGGAATTTTTGACCAACCTGTATAAATTTTTTCCTTATTATGATTGAACAGAAAAATAAAACTCAAGATTGGGATATGTAAGCACTTTTGCCAAATATAAAACAGTTGACAAAAAAATACCTAATGTTGAAAAAATGAGATTTTTAACACCTTGTTATTCTTTAAATATTCACTCAATACCCTATGTATGTAGTATTTCTCAACTTTTCAAGGAAATTTAGAAAATAGAAAATTGTATAGAGGACTCTATTTAAAAAGGGTGTTATTTTAAAAAAACAATAAAAATCGATCTCGCTCAGTGTTTATTCGTCTCATCATAATAAATAATTCAACAATAGTTCAACATTCGCAACAAGGCACTATACAGGGTGTCTCACGACGTTTTGACAGTCCAAATTCTCGAAAACTGTTCATATGACATGTATGAAATTTGGCAGATATAGACTGTCGAAACTGATTCTTATATTTATTATGAAATGACTTCCGTTTTTCCTGTCATTTCGGGTCACGTGACCCCAACATTATATTTTTAAATGGGACAACCGGTATAATATTAGAATTTTGGATATATCATGAAGGAACATCAACGGGGAAAAATGCTTAATTGAAATTTATTTTTTCTACGACAACCTCGATAAATGTTCATTTTATAACCGTAACTTCAATCATAAACAAGCACTTTTTGTACAGAATTTCATTTTTGCATCGGTTGCTAGGCAAGTTGCTAAGCAACAAATGCGAAATGGAATATTTCGTGTTAGGTATAGGTTCACTCTAAAATCAAGACGACTACGGCTTGTCAAATTATGACGTCCAGCGACAAATTGATGAAATGTCAGCAGATCGTTTCTGTCAAAGTTTTAGTAGGTAACGAGTAATTTCATAGTTGTTTTCTATAAAAACTATTAATTAAAATGGAAACTGATAGTGATATTGACTTAGATTTGACACCTCCGAATATAATAGAAGCAGCGAAGGTAACAACACTGAATTTATTACCGGAAACGTCGAAGAGTATGTATTAACGCGCTTATAACCTTTTTTTTGAATGGAAGGTAGATCAAAAGACAAAATCGTATGTTATGATGTTATGTTATGATATGTTGTCATAGAAAAAGTATAGTATGCAACTCGCAACAAAATGGCCATTTTGCACTCGTATGAATTGCAGCACTTGCCTTCGGCTCGTGCTGCAAATTTCATACTCGTGCAAAATGGGCATCATTTTGTGCTCATTGCATAATATACTATTTCGATTTCCAACATCGTAAATTTTTGACGTTTGAGGTTTAGTCGACTTGATTATTTAGTTACCATGGCAACTAAGTGAAACTCTAACCCAAAAATTATTCCAGTTTTGAAGCTGTCAAGCGGCACGACGTGAAAAAATGTTTTGGTAGCAATTTAGACCTTTAATAAGTTGTTGATTTCTACTCGTTGTAGTTGCACGAAAATACCACCTCAAGACACAACACAGTATATTCTTTAATTTTACATAAGTTTTGAGTAACTATACAAGTGGTAGAAAATTTCTTTTTTGCAATTAAAAACCAGACTGTCAAAAAAATATTCTGACATTATAAACGTCAAAAAAATTTCCAGTATAATTCGCTGTTGAGTAACCACGAGGAAAAAATTTCCACTAAAACTCATCCTTTGCCACGGTGATCTGTCAAAAAAACACGTTTTGATTGGGTAAAAATTACAGGTGTGGAATTTTCTTCAAAATACTTTACCATAATTACTTGAAGATATTCCCTTACATGAAAGGTAAACAATGTGGTGGCAGCAAGATGGAGCTTCTCCTCACTTTTTTGGACCAGCTAGAGAATATCTTGATAACTCATTTCCTGAAAAATGGATTGGTCGAAATGGCGCGATTCTCCGGATATTACACCCTTAGATTTCTTTCTCTGGGGTTACTTGAAAGGTCGAGTACATGACACACCACCGATTGATTTGGATGATTTAACCCTTTCAGTCCCAATGGGTGATATATGTCCCAACAGATATTTAAATAAGCCCAGAGGAAATTAAATACCTTTAATTTAGCTCGGCGGATGTCCCTCTGGTAATATGCGTCTTTTTTAACTTCCCTCCCACTAAAATTGCCGCGTTTTTAATTTACTGTAGTCACTAATAGCCAGTTTACTGCCATTGTTTATTTGGTTAGAGCACGTGTTCCTTATTTATCTGTGATTATTTTGTGATTTTGAAATAAATAATTGAAGAAAATGTCGAGGTAAGTTTTCTAATGTTTTATTATTACTTGTAGATTTTTTTTTGTGTAATTAGAAATGGCGGATGTATATATTTTTTGGTAAAATGTACTGAAGGGACTATATGTCCCAGTGGGATTCTGATGTGGTAATATTTGTCCCAATGGTACTAAGGTAAGTAAGTTACGAATTTTTATTTCAGAAAAACGCCGTTATCTGAGAAGGAGCCGATGGAAGTAGCAGACAGTATCTCTGATTCGGAAGAAGAGCCATTCGCAGATAGTGGTTCGGAATATGAGTTCTCAGTTTCAGAAGATTACAGTGACGACCAAAATTCAACTTTAGGTGAAGATGTTGTCACAAACCTAAGTAAAACTATTCGAGATACTGACGTAAGCCTATGCTTTGACAGATTTTTCACAAGTACTCGAATTATGAATAAATTACCTTTTGCGGCAGTCGGTACATCAATAATTTCTAGAAAAAACATGCCATAATTTGAAAGAGGTGAATCTCAGTTTTTATGCAATCAATATGGTACGTGTGCTGCTTCCTGGAAGGATACCAAAGATGTGACAGTGCTTTCCAATTGTCATGGAGATGAAATGACTGTAGTAAAAAGAAAATGTAAAGATGGTAGTCGATCGGAAATTCCATGTCCTAGATTGATAGAATTCTACAATAAGTATATGGGCGGAGTTGATGTCTCTGACCAACTCGTCGGCCTCTATGACATGGATCGGAAAAGTACTAAATGGTGGAAAAAAGTTTTCTATCGATTACTAATGACAGCTGGCGTCAATGCTTGGATCTTATTTACTGAGCTTCAGGGAAGAAATAAAAAGAAAAGTTTTCTTGATTTTTTGGTTCCATTAGCTGAATCTCTGATAAGTTATGGCCGAACACATGCGAGAGTTGTACGCCGAAGACCGTATGGCAGGCCATCATCTAGTTCTAGACTCCTGAATATAGGAGACAATCTACCAATCGAGGGGCCCAATAGGAGGCGGTGTCACCGTTGCACAAAACAAAAAAAGGAAACCAGGACAAAAACTATTTGTACTTCTTGTAATCTTCCGCTTTGCAAACATTGTTTCACAGCTTTTCACACCTAAATTACTTTTTTGCATATCTATGTTATTAAAAATAAATTTTGTTTATATTATGTTTCTTTACAGTTCTCTCAGTCATTGGTACCAATGGGACATATATTACCATATTTAATACCCAGTGGAACATATAATCCCATGCCCCCCAAAACCCCCTCTACAACAAAATTATCCTGCAAGTGATTTTTTTGTGTTTCTTATTACCAGTACGAAATGGTACACAATGAATTGAGTCAATTGAACAAAAAACACAAATTGGGACTGAAAGGGTTAAAGGATAAAATAAGATAGGCATGTCGGACCGTAACACCCGAAATGATTACAGCAGCACTTACAAGAAACCTTTTAACAAGATTTATTTATTTTTTTTTAATCATTTGTACTTTTTAATTCCGTATATTACGTTTTAAAAAAAAAATAATTTATACAGATGTTCATGATGACAAGTGTGGTATCGTTGAATTTGTTTTTGAATGATATATCCAAAATTTTAATATTATATCGGTTGTCCCATTTGAAAAAATTATGTTGGGGTCACGAAATGACAGGAAATACGGAGGTCATTTTATAATAAATAAAAACATCAGCTTCGACTGTTTATATCTGCCAAATTTCATACATGTCATATGAACAGTTTTCGAGAATTTGGAATGTCAAAACGTCGTGGGTATAAAATAATAAAAATGTTTTTTTCTTCACAATAACATGCTGTCGGCGTGACTTCTATTATAAGAGTGGTGCCAGTTAGCCGCGCATCGTTAGGCTTGAACAGAAGCTAATCTCTTTCAAAACCAAAAAAAGGCAATGGTGCCACATTAATAAAATGTCCTTTAAAGACTTAACATTCTGCCCACCTTGAAAGGACACCTTTCAATTATTGTCGATGAGAAGAGAACACAAATTATTAACTCCGCGTCGAAATACACCCTTGTTTGTTCTGACTTAGGCTACTCGGATGACTCTATCTGCTCCCGGAAATACACCGGATACTCGTCCTAACGCCCAGCATAATGGAGGAAGGTTCTCGTCCTTAATAAGTACTAAGGTTCCGATTTGAACTCCATTCGGGGTATCTTTCTTCCATTTTGTGCGAACTTGGAGTTGGGACAAATATTCTTTGTGTCACCTTTTCCAAAACGATTGGACAACACACTGAATCTACTGATATAGGTTCAAGCAGTTCGAAGCGATAGTAGTGACGTCGTTTTCAGGGAGTGCAATTAATGATCGTCCGATTAACAAATGAGAAGGTGTAAGAAGGGTGAGATCTGCAAGATCATCGAATAAGGGACACAAAGGTCGAGTGTTTAAGATGCTTTCTATCTGAATCAAAATTGTATTAAAGTTTTCAAACGTCAAAACCGTGTCTCCAATGCCTCTTTTAATGTGAAATTTCACACCTTTTATGCCGGCTTCCTATATTCCACCAAATGTGGGATAAAATGCCAATGAATTTTATCTATTATTAGGTGATGAGATATCACGTCGAAATTAGATGTTAAGAATTTAAACTTTTTTTTTATTTCCCGGCTACCTCCGGGAAAATTCGTCCCGTTGTCAGAATATAATATTAAGAGGCTTTTCTCTACGACCTATGAAACGTTTAAGTGCTAAAAGGATTGCCTCTGTCGACAGTCCGGTAACTAGTTCTAAGTGAATGGCCTTACTACTCAAGTAGGTATAACGGTACTTGTGCCACCCCCCTCCACTTTCCCAGTTTTAAAAATGCGCATGCGGCGGGTTATATGGTGATATTTGAAAAAAATTTATTTTTCGGAGGATTCGAACCTGCCTCGAACTTGTGCCACCCCCCTCCACTTGCCCAGTTTTAAAAATGCGCATGCGCCGGGTTATATGGTGATATTTGAAAAAAATTTATTTTTCGGAGGATTCGAACCTGCCTCGCCGACGTTGACTTCGAGCTGTTTTCAAGCTGCTTACACACTAGGCTACCAAATAACTTAGTTATCGTATACTAAAATGAGGTAGTGTTGATTGAATTTGTGGGAACTCCTTATCTACCCGGATTGATTTTTGCCGCGGTGCCGATAGGAGTGTGTTTAGATAATTGATTTTTTCTAACCGGCGTGTGGTCAGATAAGGAGATGATTTTTGTTATCTAACCTGCGCGTGGTCTCGATTACGTTACAGCTCCAGTTTGAGATATTACGGGGTATGTCGCAAATTAAGACGTCAAAAGGACCTTAACGAATGTTGACATGTGACCCATCAAACGATTCAGCGTTACGCAAAGTACGTCACGTTAAACGTCGAATGTCACGTTAAACGTCACGTGTCACGTGTCACGTGACACGTTATACGTGACGTGTCACGTCAAACGTTACATGTCACAATAAATAGTGTCCGGTTCTTATATAGCCTCTATTGTAATATGTCCTCAGAAGAGCACAGACGTCGAATTGAAGAGTTTATTGAGAACATTGGTAAATTAAATCAAGACATTGCTTTTATGAAGACAAAAGTAGGGTTATGGATCAATTAGAAAATCTTTGTTTATCTGATAAGAAAAAGGAAGAAGAAGTAAAGCATACGCGGGCGAGCAGTGTTCGTATTAACTGGATACCTGAAGAGGTAGATCAAACACTAGCTTTGGATGACGTCTTTAGACAATTACCACAAGTAACTTATCGATTGAGACGTATTCAACCCACACAGCTATCACCATGTCCAACAGAACAGAAGAGAGCATGAAAAATGAAGTCGATAATGTTTTTGCAATGACATGTATAATATTGACATCTATTTTTGTTTTAATTTTAAAAATTATCTTAAAAATTGTAAAACGGAAATTTAAATCTACATGCAATATAAAAGTCGATGAATATACAGAGTGTTTTAATTAAAAAAAACCATTTTCCTTAAACATTTATTTAAAATAATTATAATGGTAATACAACATTAGAAAACCAGTGACGGAGACGTTGCACATTCCGTTCGGTGCACAAATATGGTCCAGAGGCGTGGCAGGGGTTTGGATCTTGAACAAAGTTTCCTGTTGCACACGGCGTACCATCAAATTTGCAAACATCAATAATGTGTGGAAAAACACCAAAGATGTGACATTTCTTTAGCAGAAATTCAGCTTTTTGTTGTCCGCGAACGTAAATGTAGTCTGCAGCATACAACAGCTTGCTTTCTAATATTTCATTCACTTTGGAATATTCTACATCTCCCGAAGAGTATCTAATGCCATGCCCATTCCTTTCCAAGTAGGATGTTGTCTTTTTGTCCTCGTTACTCAATGTAGAAAACGGTTGCGGCGGTAAAAATATGTAATTTGAACTTTTGAAACCAATTTCTATGGTGAGTTCTTTGGCAACGAAAAGCCCATCTACGACAAAGCCTTGAATGTCTACAAATGCTACTCTCATGGTGACGTCTGCTCGAATACTAACTCTGATCATCAACTAGTTTAGGCTTTTAACAATTTCGGTGAGGGGGAAGTATTCCATTACGCAGTCGTGAATTATGATGCAATAGACTTTGGTATTTTCGGGGAAGCCTATGTTTGCTTCAATGTCAAGTTTCACATCGACTGTGGACGCCTTCATGCTTTCCTCCTGTTTCGAACAATCGATAACAAACAATGCACGACGTTTGAAAGAAGAATAATCCAGCAGGGGGCGCTTCTGTGTTGAGTTCGCTTAGTTGGGATAGAATTCAGTATAGTTAAAGTATGCCTCATTGTAGTCGGTTTTACCAAAATCCAATTGCATTCTTTCATTAGGCCAATAATCACCATTAAGTGACAGTCTTATACTTTGTACGTCGGCATTGTCAAATAAAGTCGGGTCAGATGTACTCACGTTACGTTTGTCAGTTTGAAAGAAAACAATAACAAAACGAGGTCTTTCAACTGAAGTGGATGTTTTAACAGCCCAAACTTCGCGTCTTGCGCCTTTAGTTATGGCAGGTAATTCGTGTAACTCCCACTTCCTAAATGGAATAACCATAGGCTGATCTTTTTGAATGGATTTCATAAGATTCAATTTTATATCGTCATAAGGAAAGATATGTTTCACTTTCAGTTCAACGCTTGTAATGTTAATTTTGGCAGTTGTACTAGAGGGCGTACCAGAGACATTCTTTTCAGTAATATATATGCAATCATTATCATTTCGTGCTCGAACTAGCCGTATTGTTTGTCGCCCACATGTAATCATGGGATAATCGTTGAAAATGCTGAAAATATGTTTGAGAGGTATTTGAAGGTTGAAAGAATTGTCGCTGACATTCAGAATGGGATCTTTCGGGTAATTCCAACCGGCTATAGCCATATGATTGGAATCTTCTTGACTGTAGCAAGTCATGGCACGTACGGCACTTACGATTCCAGGATCCCGAACTGTTTCCATTTCCCTGGCACTTTCACTGTACGTACATGAATCGAATAGAAAGGCTCCAATATTATTTGCTAATTTTACGTCACCAGCTCCATGTGTTTCAAGCGAACCTTTAATGCACAGCAAAGTTTCGCTCATTGCAAGTAACGAATCAACTTGATTAATGCTAAACTCCACAATGTCACTGCAATTGAATGACTTTATAAATGGAGCATAGGTTCTGTATTCAGCCTTTCGAATTGAATCATCAAACATCGGCTTACGATAAATATCAAACATTGAAGGCATGTTGTCATTTTGACGAAGCCGTTTTCCATACATGGTTGTCATTTTTCAATTTAAAACCCAGTGATTGCAGGACCAATTTGTTTGCGAACGTGAGTTGTTTCAGCTTTGATGGTTGCGTAGCTAATGAAGTTGAAAGCTCTGCAGACTGTCTTTTATGATTGATTATTAGCCCCATCTGCTTCTCACTCTAAGCTCCAATATCAAAGTACTCGATTCACCTCTAAAGTTTACAGGCTGGCCGTCATGGTCAAAGGCAACAACAGTGATATTGGTTATTTTCTCTTGCGGTATAACAGGTAAGTAGAGCAAATTATGAGGAATTTCGTCAATGGAATATCCAGGATCTACTTGTATGACGAATTCGTAGATAGTATGAGCAGGTCTGTTTGCATCGAATGCCCCAGTGGTAATGTTGCAATCGAAGCGGATACTGGATACTTTAATGATTTTGACGGGGAGATCTGAAGAGTGCATTTTGTTAGCGTCGAGTATTTTCGACGAAAATCCTAATATTCTTCCAAGACTATTATCTTCCATAAATGAAATTTTGTATTTGCTGAAAATTTCACATTTCAACGTATTGTGATTGGGTTTTTGTGAAAATATATCCTCCGGTCTAGTTGAATTGCTCGCACCCAACTTATCACTGATAAACGCTTCCAAATCAGCAATTTCATAGCATCCAGTGGGAAAATCAAAACTTTGCAGCTTACTATTGGTATCGTAGTAGTGAAAAATCATTTTTCAATGTTTGGTAACTTCGAATTTTGGTTTGTGACTTAGAGGTGAGATGTCGCTATTTTCGCAACAAAAATATTTCCGTAACTGGACAATATGTACCGTTATTGATTATAGTCACATTTCAGTCCGAGATTAACTCTCGGACGATAACATATACCTTGTACTGATGAGGCGCAATACGCCGAAACCGGTCTACAAGTTGTGTTATCCCTTCTAGTTGCAAACCAGAATGGTTGGTTTAAATCTTGTAGATTTACCAACCCCGTTTGACTTAGAAGTGTAATTCAATATCTGTCGGGGCATGTAGCCCGGGAAGTAGTTGTTTCTTCTTCGTTGAACGGTCACTGTTTTTGAAAAATATTTTTCAAAACTAGTTGTGAAGCGTAGAATAATATATTTTTATTCTTCGACATCTGTTGTTAAAACGCTTTACTAAATACGACAATTTTACAGGAAACTGTATTAATTCAATTATTTATTGTTACAAAGAAAACAAGTGGCTTGAGAACTCGGAGGATCGTCGCAATGCGTCGTCCAATCAGGCCGGTTGTAATGGATGAAACAAGGCAGGCGTATTTGTAGTTCAAAATTTCCTCGATATTCATCAGGAAGTTTATGCCATATATCCAACAACTCTGAAGGTCTTACACTCTTTATTAGATATTCGATGGGAAAGTGTTCCAACTCTTCTGCAGTAAAACTTCTTAACGATTTTTCATGGTACATATGTGCTAATAATAGCTGCGTCATTGTTGAAAAAATTTCAAGCACAAATGTCCGCAATTTATTTGATTGTAGTTTTGATATTGGGTATTGTTGTAGAAAATTCTCGCACTCTTTCCGAGATATTCGACAACTTCTTTCGGCGGCTTCAAGTTACCAAATGAATCAAAATACTGTACATTGTTGTTTATCTTTCTGTAAGCCACCCAATGACTTCCACTATTCTTAGAGACATCTAAATTAACCACTGCACATTCTTGTCTTCGAGGACCGTCTTTGGGCAGAGTGTCTCGCATGAAAACTCCTCTAAAAAGTGGTATTTTGAGTAATTTTGCGTGATGCGTTATGTCAAGGTCAGATAGTGCACGATTGGGTAGCTTTATTAGTTTTTTTGTTTTTTTAAATACAATCCAAATCCGCCTTTTGAATACTTTTTCAAGTATAGGCCAGATCCTACACGTTCCATAGCCTTATTATGACGTACATCTTCTTCCAATTTCTTTTGCGCATGCTTAGCATCAAGGACGGTTTTTGCAATCCCAGCAGCACCACCTGACAAAGCTCCAAGTGCCGATAGACCAGCAAACAAAGGAATGAGTGGTAGGAAACCTCCAGATTTCGCTACAGGTATTACTCGAGGAACCTCAACTTCTTTTTTGCCACCAAATTCTTTAATAAGTGCTTTGGCTGCTCGTAAGGCAAACGTTGCAGTGTCTTTTAAAGATGTTCCTCTCTTCATGGACTTTCCCACTTTCAGAACAACATCTCGATGAAAAGAACGACGTTTGCGACGACAACCCATTCCCAGCTTTCTTTTCACCTTCATTCCGCCTGTCACAAGTAATGCAGCAGTTTTCTCCCCCAAAGAAGCGTCTTTTGATTTGACGCGTGCCCAAGCTTTATCTTCAAGTATTCGATCGGCTTTGTGTCGTTCCTCGAGAGACTTATTCTTCCAGTAAGAAATATCGTGTTGTTTACAAGCAGCGTCCAAGGGGTTAATGCCCGGATCTCCTCGATCAAGACGTTTTTCCAATTTTGTACCAGCTAACAAAAAAAAAATTATTTTTTCGCAAAAAAAGGGGTGGGGGTTTACTTACGTCCACAGTACTGATAGCTAGGTAAGTGATGTTCAATAGGTAGTTTATTGATGAGAGAATTCAAAATACCTTCTCCTTCAAACACCAACATTAAGACTGATACGCGTAAGTGGCGACACCTATATTTATAGAGTAGCACTTGGAAAAATCGACGCACACGATGAAGATAATTCAACAAGAGCAGACCATACCTATTGAAAATCTAGATTTTACCTCAACGTCAACTGTTGGAAAACATGGCAAATTGTTACCAAATTCTTTCCGTGCTATTATATGCGGTCCCAGCGGGTGTGGAAAGACGAATGCCGTGCTGGCGCTCCTATTCAATCCGAATGGCGCGAAATTCAAAAATATTTATGTTTATTCAAAATCGTTATTCCAACCGAAGTATCAATTGCTGCAAGAAGTGATAGCACAAGTGAAGGGTGTCGGGTATTTCCCATTTAAAGACAATGAGGAAATAATTAGTCCAGATAAGGCTCGACCAAATTCCATCTTTTTATTCGATGACGTAGCCTGTGACGGCCAACAAAAAATTCGTGAATACTACTCCATGTGTAGACATAAAGATATCGATGCTGCATATCTTTGTCAAACATACTCAAAAATACCGAAACAGCTCATACGTGACAATTGTAATGTAATTGTGTTATTTAAGCAGGATGAGGTAAACTTGAAACATATATTTGACGAACACGTATCTCCAGACATGACATTTGACACATTTAAAAATATGTGTTCAAAGTGCTGGTGTGACCGCTTTGGTACTTTAGTAATTGTGAAGGATTTCACCTTCAACGATGGTAGGTATCGCAAAGGATTCGATAAATATATAAAATTGTAAGCTGCATCTTTAGTCTACACCAATATGTCTGACGATAAGGTTGCTAATGCATTGCGTAAGAAAAAAGTGTCTAAACTTGCTAGATCAATTCGCAAAAAATACTTGGCGTTGAAATTAGGCAAATCGGAGCAAGATGAGTCTCTTAATAAACTATTCGAACCAATATCTAAACCACTTGAAGAAATTGTGCAATCCTCAAAAACATTACAAATTTAAATCCAATTAAAAAAGAGGAAATAAAGAAGGAAGAAGAAGAACCTGATGATGATGTGTTTACACCTTTTCTCGAAACGGAACCGGTGGCCGAAACCGATGAATCCGGCAATATTACACGTTCTGAATCTCCAGAAGAGATGCGTCCCGAAATTTCTCAGGAAGCTTTCGCAGACTATTTGGATCAATATCCTGCCATCAGTCATCAGTTCATTGAAGATTACTTTCAAAAAGATGATAAAATTGATAAAAATTATGGTCCGATATACAATGATGAAATCGGTTGGTCATTAGGCAAACGTCGAATTGCGTTTGATGGAAAAACCGGTAATATAAACATACTACCTGAGAAAAACAAAGAAGGAAGATATGTAATTGGAACACCAGGCTTGTATGAACTTCTATTTTACCGAGACCCCAGTTACAATGATCAAGATTTACAGAACTATAAAAATCTTTTGGCAAAAACTGAAGTTCATTTAGACACGTTAAACCGTCTTAAGGGCTCAAGTACTGAAAAATATCACTACATCATAAAACCTTTATTCAAAACAAAATCTGTAACGACCACGAATAGATCGTCCAAGGTATTGAATCGTCTAAAATCGATTCCTTCGGCAAAAGGAAAAGGTATCGATCGTTTAACATATAATGATAAACCTATGGAGTATATTTATTGGGACGATGCCAATGAATTGGTGGATCGTTTGAAATTGTTGATTGCTTCAAAAGATGCAGGTAATACGTCACACGACAACGAAATAGTAGCAATTATCAATGAGCTCAAGGAGGCTGATATAATAGAATAATACAATCACTTGTTCATTTCAATTATGCCTGTCGATAAATTCGGACATAGACATCAAACGCCTTATGCGCGTTTACCAGCGAAAATTACGTTTCCTCATACACCGGACGGTAATATTGATATTGAAAATGTGAAAATTTGTAATGTTAAGGAATCGACAACAAATAGTGACGCTGCAACAAAAAAATATGTTGATGTGCAATTGAATGACCTACGTACTATCAACTCGCCATTAATTCAAACACATGGTGTGGTGCTGCAGCAACAAGACCATGATATAAAGAATTCAGCAGTAGGATTGAACGAAATAAGAAATGAGCTTCATAAGACGAAAATCCCCATATTACAGGCGCACATTACCAACTTACAAAATAAAACGAAATTGATGCATTTATTTCGCGAAATCCCCCTGTAGCAGGTAGGGATATGGCTACGAAGAAATACGTTGACGATTCAATTGTCACAGCAAAAGGATTTGTTCGAAAAGAATTCACTGCTTCTATTAACATGTGTGTTGAAAGCATACGTGAGTTACAAAAAGAAATTACAGAAAATGTCAGAGCCGTCTCTGATATGAAAACTAACGTTTCGGGCATTGTAGACAATATTAAGGTTATGAATACGAATACCGTTAACCGCATTAACAGTCTGGAGCTGAAGCTAGCTGGTAGTAAGTCATAATATGCATTCTAAAGAAAAAATTCAGCTTGTACATGAGCTCCACAAACCGATACGGAAAAAATTCCCTCGAAGACGTACTATAGTTAAGGGGTTGTTTGATATTTGGCAATTAGACTTGCTAGATGTACGTGCTCATGCAGCTCAAAATCGGAATCATAAAATGATTCTAGTCGTTATTGATTGTTTTTAAAAGTTTGTGTGGACACGCCCACTAAAGACGAAGACCGGAGAGGAAATCACTCGAGCATTCTCGGACATTCTCGCTCATACTAAACAAATACCGAAAAATCTGCAATCTGATCAGGGGACGGAATTTTACAACAGCAAATTTCAAAATTTAATGAAAAAATATGGCATAAATCATTATAGCGTATTTAGTACAATGAAAGCTTCTATGGCTGAGCGTGTTATAAGAACGCTAAAATAAAAACTCTACAAGTATTTCAGTTTAAATGGCACCCACAAATGGCTGGACATTCTACCTAAAATTACTCAAGACTACAACAATACAAAACATTCCACAACAAAATATAAGCCTTCTCAAGTCAACAAATCCAACGAAAAATCTATATTGAATAACACCTATACTCATTTAAAGATAGCTGGCCCACGAAAATTCAAAGTTGGCGACATTGTGCGCATATCCAAGGCAAAACATGTCTTTGAAAAAGGTTATACACCCAATTGGACTACAGAACTATTCAAAATCACCAAAGTTAAAATTACCAATCTCGTTACGTATTTACTTGAAGACATGCAAGGTACACCAATCAGCGGCTGCTTCTATGATGAAGAACTACAGAAAACATCAAATCCCGACATTTACCTGGTTGAAAAAGTGCTCAGAAGAAAAGGAGACAAAATGTACGTGAAATGGCTGGGCTTAGACAAAAAACATAACAGTTGGATTCAAAACATGGATGTTTTGTAACTACTTTTTGCTTCGCCGCGTATAAATACATTTTTGAAGCAAGAGCTGGCGTTAACCACAAGCAGTTAGGACTATAAATTGAAGTGAGCTTTAGCACTTGAGCGTAGTTAGCAACATGACTTCTCAAGATAGTGATCACAGTAATGTCGAATCAAGTGGCGTATCTGACTGTAGTACAGAGTTGGAAAGAATTTTGGAAAATTATGAGACTGCTGCAAAGTCTGAAAATGTATACCTACTTCCGACACAATATACAATTTCTGGTTATGAAGTAAAATGTGGAATAAGTCCTGCAAGATCGTTCACACCTGCTGTTATTTTATCTCAACAGCTTAAGTTCAGTAAAATATCTTTCAGCACTTATGAATGGGATACCTTTATTTCAAAGATAAAGCAACAAATGAATGATTTCTTTCATACTGCAGACGAGTTCCAACCTGATTCGTTGCGATGTGGAGAGTACTGCACAATTACTCCATTAAAGTATGATGAATGCAAGTTGATTTTTGTTAAGAAACATAGTGTTGAGTATTACATGGATGAAGAAGAAGTGTCGCAAATTTTAGAATTGAATAATTTAATTTTACAACGTATATCTATGTTAGAAAATTTGAATTTTTGTCAATATTATTATAATGTTTTGAATTTCTGTAAAAATACCTCCGAAAATTTAAGTCCTCTACAAATTTTTCATGCATTTTGTTCTATAGCCCCAAACAATATGTTAAATTATGCCCTCAGAGAATTTGTATTCTTTTGTAAACTTAAAGTTATTAATGATTTAAATAAATAGTTGTTAAGCATTATAGGTGTTTTTTATTGAAACAAAAAAAAAGTAGTAACATTAACATTTATTGATAATAGTATATGATACAGAAGGGGGTAGGTACATACGCAATAGTATGAGTTACAGTTTTAAATATTACAAATACAGAATTTTATGAATAATAATCGGAATCCTCATCTTCACTATGATGCTTGATAAATCTATTTGGACCCCGATGATGAAGAGGTATGTCTGGTTGTTTAGGATGCAAATCATTGTGGCAATCGGAGCTACTTTTTAATTGAAATACTACTTTATTATAGACATTTTGGCACCAATAATACTTTTGACGATATAAAGTAAATATATCTTCTCTAGCGTATACTACGTGTGAATGTTTTCGAACGACATGTATATAAATATTCAGATTACTTTCTTCTAAAAGGGACGCTAGCTTCCTATAGCAAAACTGACATAATGATAATTTCAGGTTTACTATATAATATAAATGAATCCAAGCGCAATATTTTTTTTTAAATGTTAAAAAAAAATCATTCTCCAGATAGGACAAGTTAGTAAATAGTCACGGTTTTGTGCATTTATGTATCGTTCTTGTATGACCGATAATAAATCACGCTTGTATGTGATGCGTTTAGCATTTTTGACGATTGCATCCCACCTATATTGAGCATAATTTTGAAATATTTTAAGAATTAAATTTTGTGGTAAATGCTGTTGTATTTTCGCATATTATCTTAACACATAAATCTTCAAGTTTTGCTACCATTATATCTAAAATGGCAAAAAAATTATTTTAATAAACTGTAGTGACCCACGGTAACGTATCGAACGATTCGGGAAGTAAGTGTCTTTTATCATCGTAAGGACTTAGACCTATTTTTGTTTGTTCAATTGAAAATACATCGGGCACATAGGAACGGATCGTGTTTTGGGTTACAGACATCGTTTTCCATTCTTTTAAACATCTAACGTAATCTTCAAATAATAATTTATTTTTGACAACATTTTTCTTAATTCCCTTTGATTTTTTCGTGATTTACCCATCCTGAACTTTATATGCATACATTTTAGACCGTAACCCAACAAAATGCGTTATTATTTTCCCATTAGCTTCATCCTTCATTAGTCCTAAAACTTTTTTATTTACACGAGGAATTCGGTACACGTTATTTGGAGCATAGTCTGAAGTGTCGAATTTTTCAATGTATGTATCGATGACTTCTTTATATACATCTTCACAGATTATTTCATATATTAAGCTGTCAGTATCTGTATACATTAATTTACATCTCTCTACCCCCAATTTGGGGAGTATAAAATCATAGTGGAAGTCGTACATTATTGTTTTAGCCAAATCTAGAATGGCCATCCCGATATACAAAGGTTTATTGAAACAATGTTCAGCTCTTTTAAGTTCAATTATCATTAAATCGTCCTCCTCGTCGAGTACTGTTCTACCATGGAATCGTGGGCTGGCAATTAAATGTTTAGCGCCATAACGACCCTCATAAGTTTTCGGTATCATTACGATTTTTCTCCCCCTACTTTTGACTTATTTCTTATACAACTTAGTCTATGGTTTATACATTTTTTAACAATTATTTACATCCTCAGGTGTAAATGTGTTGGGATATTTCTTAAACAATAATTCGTATAAACCTTGTGTTCCCTTGTATCGTTTATTTTTTAAAATAAAGTCAGCACCATCTAATTGAATCTCTGAATCACCAATGAAAAATTTTTCATTGGAACCATCAAACCGTATTCCATATTTATGATCAAACTCCTTATTTTGATTGTTGTTCACCAGAGAATTTATATATTTCCTCGGTAGTGGATCGTATTGATCTAAATAATTTTGAAATGCTTGTTTTTCAATATCTTCAAATCTGTCATTACTACTACTACTATTTTGAATTTGTCTATTGATATCATTTTCATCAATATTCTCAAGTATAGATTTTTTCAAGTCACTTGTGTCATCATCATCATCATTATTATCTTCAAGTTGTAAAATTGAAGTCATCTTTTTACTTACATCATCAGTCTGCTGTTGATTATTATTATGAGTACTATCCAATTTGTATTCGATATTTTTCAAATATTTGGTGATGGGAGTAAACATATCTTCCTGAATGACTTCCCCTTGTTTTAATTGTCTTAGTTTATTTTTTATTATATTACGTTTGATTATAAGACGTTTTTTCAAAGCTTTATTAATCATTATTTATGAACAGGTATTGATCAGGTCTAGAACAGGTATTGATCAGGTATTGATCAGGTCTAGAACAGGTATTGATCAGGTCTAGAACAGCTATTGATCAGGTCTAGAACAGGTATTGATCAAGTCTGAACAGGTATTGATCAGGTCTGCACAGGTTTGAACAGGTCTGAATAGGTTTTAAGTAAGTTAGAACTGACTGGAATAAAAATACAAAATTTCTTTTATACATTTTATTGAAACAAAAAAATCTTATACAAGTGAGTATAATTTTAAGGTTCTGGAACGTATTCTACCAATTCCGTATTCACTGTGTTGTTGGTTGTATGGAATATAAGTTGAATTTATTTGATGTTGTGATTCAATGGTTCCATTTTATAAAGGTATTCAACTCCATTGATGTCATCATAACTAGGTTCATAACCTAATTTATCCATGTAATATTTATTCATTACTGAATTATAATTATTATTGTCAAGTAATCCTAGAAAATGTCCTATCTGATGAACAATAACCAATTTTAGATTATAATCATTTGAGGTAAAGTTTTTTATATTCATATCCCATACGATATTTTTCATTATGTGTATTTCACCACATTGTATATGATTCAATATTCTTGATCTAGGTACTATTGTATGCGCAACTTCACTGATATCATTTTGAATATCGAAAAAGAGTTTACATTCATAATCAGGTAAACACGTACCACTTAAACGATGTGCATGTGTGTCAAAAACAAAGGTGAGCAACGGTGTCTTCGTATAACAATTTCACAAAACTCGATACCAGTACTATTGCTCCAACTATCAGTAGCGGCATGAATTACTTTCATTTTAGCTGAACAAGCATTCATTGCACACCAAGTTATCACTTGTTTTCTAAATGGTTTTCTATATACATTGTAAAAATGACCTTCACTCACCAACAACACAAGAAAATAAATTGAGTGTAACATATACATGTTTATGATGAATATCGTGCTCATCAGCAGCTTATATATGATAAAATATGCATATTCAGCAATATTTTAAAGTTAAAACATTTTCACTACATTTGTTAAAGGATTAAAATCTACTATACGATCATGTATAATGACACAATAGACACAAGTATTTGCTGGTATATTCTTACTTGTTTCAAATTCTAATCTGATATCTACACTACCAGATTTTAATGATTCATTTTGTCTGCTACAATCAATAGCAAAAATTGTTGCAAGTTCCTTAAATTTCATCATATTAAGACACGGATCACCAATATACTTGTTATAATATGATTCTTGAAATTGTGCATACATTTCATACAATACAGCATAGTAGTTTTTATCAAAATTTAAATTCAAATTATTGTAGGGATACATTTCTGAATTTAGGTATAATTTCATTTGTGTAACATTACAATGATCAACCATTGCTATAGTTTCCATTTGTTTGTTGTGTCGCTGTTTTTCAAACAATTGATCTTTTGCTGATTTTTCATCATTGACAGCTTTTGCAATAGCTGCTGCTCCTCCTCCCAGTGTACCAAGAGTACTTATAGCAGCAAAAATTAGTTTTCTTTTGGTTCGTTTTTTTTTGGTTTAACCTCCGAAGTATTATGTTGTCGTTGTTGTTCTTCGCGTTTTCTTTTTTTTTTAATTAAAACACTCTGTATATTCATCGACTTTTATATTGCATGTAGATTTAAATATCCGTTTTACAATTTTTAAGATAATTTTTAAAATTAAAACAAAAATAGATGCCAATATTATACATGTCATTGCAAAAACATTATCGACTTCATTTTTCATGCTCTCTTCTGTTCTGTTGGACATGGTGATAGCTGTGTGGGTTGAATACGTCTCAATCGATACGTTACTTGTGGTAATTGTCTAAAGACGTCATCCAAAGCTAGTGTTTGATCTACCTCTTCAGGTATCCAGTTAATACGAACACTGCTCGCCCGCGTATGCTTTACTTCTTCTTCCTTTTCCTTATCAGATAAACAAAGATTTTCTAATTGATCCATAACCCTACTTTTGTCTTCATAAAAGCAATGTCTTGATTTAATTTACCAATGTTCTCAATAAACTCTTCAATTCGACGTCTGTGCTCTTCTGAGGACATATTACAATAGAGGCTATATAAGAACCGGACACTATTTTTATTGTGACATGTAACGTTTGACGTGACACGTCACGTGACACGTGACGTTTAACGTGACATTCGACGTTTAACGTGACGTACTTTGCGTAACGCTGAATCGTTTGATGGGTCACATGTCAACATTCGTTAAGGTCCTTTTGACGTCTTAATTTGCGACATACACCGTAATATCTCAAACTGGAGCTGTAACGTAATCGAGACCACGCGCAGGTTAGATAACAAAAATCATCTCCTTATCTGACCACACGCCGGTTAGAAAAAATCAATTATCTAAACACACTCCTATCGGCACCGCGGCAAAAATCAATCCGGGTAGATAAGGAGTTCCCACAAATTCAATCAACACTACCTCATTTTAGTATACGATAACTAAGTTATTTGGTAGCCTAGTGTGTAAGCAGCTTGAAAACAGCTCGAAGTCAACGTCGGCGAGGCAGGTTCGAATCCTCCGAAAAATAAATTTTTTTCAAATATCACCATATAACCCGGCGCATGCGCATTTTTAAAACTGGGAAAGTGGAGGGGGGTGGCACAAGTTCGAGGCAGGTTCGAATCCTTCGAAAAATAAATTTTTTTCAAATATCACCATATAACCCGGCGCATGCGCATTTTTAAAACTGGGAAAGTGGAGGGGGGTGGCACAAGTACCGTTATACCTACTTACTCATACAAATGAACAAGCAAATATAACATTTCGAAACCTTTCTTGCTCGTCCTTGTCGGTCTTTTATCAGATAATCCACGCCTACGTTTAAAAAAGGTAATGATTCGTTTACTCTAACATCGGGAAGGTTGCCCATTGGTAAGTTGAAATTTTTGGTTTCGCCTTAACACATTTTACACAACGCTTAATAATCTTTTTGCGGGTATTTTTCCCAGAAATCGGCCAAAACTTTCCACGCACGGAAAAAAGTAACATTAGCTACAGATCGACCAACATAGCTTCGCCCCTGAGATGCACAAACGATAAACAGAGAGGGTTAGTGTGCGACAAAGACCGACTTCGCCCTTTCACCGGGAAGTACAATCGAGAGAAGAATTTTAGTCGAAACCGATGATTGAATGCAGTACCTGAATCAACGTCGAAACAAATTTGGTATCGGTTGACGATAACGATAAAACAGTAGAGGATAGGAATCCCGACATCCTTATTCATTCGCAAGTAGAATATAATTAAAGGAATTATGCATAATATGATAATCACTAGAGAGTATTTTTTGTAGATGGATTAATAGTCACAACACATAGTGATATCCTTTCTACCTGATTGAATGTTTTATATTGTAATCCTAGTCAAAATTCATTTAAATAAAAGTTGATGATTAAAACATATCGGATTATGAGCAAGTATTTGGGAAAAATGGATAACCTTTAAATTGATGATTATTTAATGATTAAATGATTATTTAATGATTAAATGATTATTTAATGATTAAATGATTATTTAATGATTAAATGATTATTTAATGATTAAATGATTATTTAATGATTAAATGATTATTTAATGATTAAATGATTATTTAATAATTTTCAAGAATTTTTTGGGTACTACTGCCTATAGATTATAATACGACTTTTCGCCCACTGTTGACACATTCTCAGATTGGTTTTCGTCAGGTAGTTCTTCGATTCCGGATAGATTACAATCTTCATCTTTTTGTTCTGATTCAGTGTCGCTATCCTCATCATTTAAATCAATAACCAGATCATCTACGATAATGTCTATCATGGGTTGATTCGTCATGAAATCGTTCTCAAATTTCTTCGCTCTTTTGCAACGAGATTTCCACTGCTGTGGAGAAAATTATTTGAAAAAATCGTCGCAATGTTGCATAACATCGTTGAAATTAAAAGATACGTTTTTATTTGCAACATAGTCTTTGAGTTCGGCCCAAACCAATTCGATTGGATTCAAATCCGGATGATATGGTGGTAGTCACACAACGTTATGATTTTCTGCTAGAAAAAGCTGATCTATTTCATACCGCTTATATTTTGGCTTATAGTTCTCTATGAGGGCATATAATTCAGGTTTCAGCATCGTTTTATTAAATGGAATATTTCTCTCTGATAACCATGATTGCATTTCGGCTTTTTTGGTCAATGTAGTTGGCATTTTATCGATTTGTTTATTATGATAGGGTGCATTATCGATAACCACAACGCTCATTGGCGGCAAATTCGGGATCAACTCTTCTGACACCCATTTCTTATAATTATCAAAATTCATCTCAATATGATAATCACCTGTATTGCAATTCGATTTCCATCTTATATAAGAATTAGGCACAAATCCATTTTCTCCACCTGCATGTATTATGATTAAACGTTGCCCTTTACTAACAGATTTTTTTAGACCATCCTCGGTATTATCACTCCAGCCTTTTTGGTGCGTGTGTGTAACATGAATATAAGTTTCATCCGTATAAATAATAGGTCGACCCTCTTCTCTGTAGGTCCGTATTTTTTTTAAGAATTCTATTCTCAGTAGTCGAATGGGCTGGCGCTCCATTAATATTTTTCTGTTCGTTTTCACCTTCCTCCATCGAAATCCAAGTTTATGAATGTTTTTTCTCAAAGACTCTTTGCAACCCTGATAGTCCTTATCGCGAATGATATTTCTATGAATTACCCTGAGTGTAGGAATTCTTTTTTCTGTGATATGGAAATTAATTATGCACCTACGTAAAGTAGCCAAATCAGCATCATCCATTGTGAGGTTTGAATGTTTCACTCTCTTTTTATTTGGAGTTGAAAACGTTTCCTGTTCACCTTCTTCTATTTTTTTCATCTCTGATTTAATTTTCCTTATGGTTCTTACGCATACACCTGTAGCCTCTGCTACTCGTTCTTGAACCCGATGATAAAAAATAATTATCAGTACATTTTGACTTATTTCTACCATTACTTCTTACCTTCGCAAGAGGAATCCTTATTCCATTTGCCGTTGCTTCTGCCTGCATAAATCTTGAAACATTGTTGACAATTTCTCTGCTTTGTCCTCTCAGAACCTTGTTTTTCACTTTACTGTTCAAAGGCATTTTCAAAGTAACGAACACAGAATTATCACAACAGTTCACTAAATAATTTCTGCATTGACTGTACTAACCGATGTTGACTGCACGAGATCCTCGACATTAATGAGCTCTCGCCCCACTCCGCCGACTAGTCTGCTGAGCATCCAATTCTCAGAGGCAAAGCTATGTTGGTCGATCTGACCGCTCAATATGGTGCATAAGCTGTACCGAAAGTTGCAGTATTCCGTTTATAACATTCAAGTTCATTATCAGGATGTGAACGCCAAAATATCTTATGGAATTTCTGATCCTTTTTATTAACTAAAATCTGTCTTAGCATTTTTGGGACATCACCGACAATCACAAATTTATATTTTCTGAACCGTAGTAGAATATCGTCAATGTTATTTTGTAATGTTGGTCCCACTTACTGAACATCATTTAACGAAAGTCCAGTATCTGTAAGACAACTTACGCTAAATACTACCCTGCATCGTGTTGTAATGCTAGAGTCTTTTACCAGCGCATGGTGAGGTATAAAATAATCTCCATTTTTATTGTTCTCATTATATGAGATTTCACTCATATGACCTAAATCAAGATACTCAGTCGTAAAGCTGACATATTATTTGCGTAACTCATCGTTTTTCAATAAACGTTTTTCTAATCTAAAAAATATATTTCATTCGCTTTGTGTGTGCATAGGACGAGCGCGGAAGGTACTGGAATTTTCTAGAGTTAAGAAGGACTCTATATACGCGGGTTTTTGAGTGCGTGGATAATTATTGAAACAGTTAGTTCGAGAGAATTAGTGAAACGGACAGTAAAGAGTTAGTTCACAGAAGTTCTTAGTAATCAGACAGTGACAAAAATAGTGAAGATAAATAGTGCAATATCCAAGTGGTGAATATAAATTATAAGTATATTAAACCGAGTGTAAATAAATTAGTAGCCATTAAGTAAAGTGTGTATATAAATTAAGTTTAATACAGTATGTGTTCCTTTAAATAAATCAGTAGATAGTAATTAGCTATAGTGTGTATAATTTTATCCCACAAATAAAAACTTTTTAAATAAATAACAAAAACATTACATTGGTGTCAGGTGTGGGGTAATATAAATAAATAATTACGTAAAAATGGCTAAGAGACTAAGTGAGCTGAAAGTGACGGAACTAAAAGCAGAATTGGAAAATCGCTAGTTGGAGACGTCCGGAAAGAAGAGTGAACTAGTTGAGAGATTGAAAATAGCATTGGAAATTGACGGCTTGGATCCGGAAACATTTTTATTCAACGACGAGGCTTCCACCTTAATCTCGTCAATTTCCGCTAATATGGACGAGAAGATTTCCTCTATGGACGAGAAGATTTCCGCTAACATTTCCGCTATGAAGGACAAGATTTCTGCTAATATGGACGAAAAGATTTCTACTATGGACGAGAAGATTTCTGCTAATATGAAGAACGAGATTTTTACTATGAAGGCCGAAATTTCTCCCGATATCTTATCAATGAAAAACGACATTGCCTCTGAAGTCGGAACGAAAATTTCGCCTTCAAAATCAGATATCGAGAAAATGGAGAATACGATAATAACAATAGACGAGAAAGTCCAGAAGTTAGAGAGAAAAATGGCAGATTTAAGAACACAAGGCACGCCAACAGAAGAAAAAAGGATCAAACAGATAAAACCATGCAAGGCTAGAAGCACACCCCAAGATAGAAGATATTGGCAGTTTTGCCCGAGTCAAGGCCCCAACGTTCGACGGAAAGATGTCATGGACCAATTGTGTTGAACAGTTTGAAGCAGCCGCTAGAGAGAATAATTGGTCCGATAAGGAGAAGGCAGTGAACTTAACCATCGCGCTTCGGGGAGATGCCTTAGATGTGCTTCAGACTATACCCCTTGAAGAAGCGGATAACTTCGAGCAGCTGAAGAAGAGGTTGGCCATGCGATATGGTCACGAACATCTAGAACACTTGTACCAATCTCAGATGAAGAACCGAAGGCAGAAACGGGACGAAACTCTTCAAGAGTATGAAGTGGATATCGCCCGACTAAGTCGATTTGCTTATCCATCAACACCGGAGAACATGATGGAATGTCTGGGCATCCAGGCCTTTATTGATGGCTTGCGTGACCCTGATATACAGAGGACGCTTCGTTTGGCGCATCCCAACACATCGGTCGATGCATTAACTGCTGCTCTTGAATATGAAGCAGCCACGAAGGCTTCGGGGTACAACAAAGTCAGGACCATTCAGGAAGAAGGTCACGAAGATAGACTTGACCAGATCGTCAACTTGATAAAAAGCATGCAAACCAAGAACCCCAGAACCAGGAAAACTAGAACGGGTCGGCCACGAGGGGGCAGCACCGACCCAGGATCGTTCCAAAGACCCTCTCATACTGATAGCTTCTCTCAGATGCCGTAACGACAGTGTATATGTGGATGGCGAAGTTAATGGTAAGAAATATTCTCTGCTGGTAAACACTGGAGCAACTAGAACCATTATACGGCAGGAGATAATAAAATCCAAGAAGAAGCTTCTGCCAACGAGGCTGCGGCTCCGGACCGCAACAGGTGCTAATGTTCACGGAGAGACACAAATCTAATTGGTAATTGGAGAAAAGCTTACGCATACGGTAATCGTAGCTGACATCGAAGAAGACGTGATTCTGGGAATGGACGAAATGAATCTACGTGGTTTCCAGCTAGACTTCAGAAACAGAACCATTAAAGTGGGTTCCGAAGAGGTATTCCTCCATCCATATAAAGGCAGCACGGTGTTGGCAACTGTACAGGAAGATACCGTTCTACCTGCACGAAGCGAAACCATGATAGTAGCGCGGCTACAGGGAATCATGGAGGAAGGTACACAAGGTACAAGAGGTGGGTAGAGGAGTACAAATTGGAAGAGGACTGGTTACGTCAGCGGAGGAGATCCCAGTACGTGCCATATACGTGAACAATTACCCAATTACCATCAAGAAGTCAACCAGAATTGGATCCTGCGTACCAGTGACATCCATAGTTCGTCAAACAACGACAACTGACAATTCTAATGACAGATTTGAACAGATGTTGTCAATAGCTGGCCAATCCTGCCAGCTGGGAAAAGGAAAATGAGAGAATTTCTCTTGCAGTATCGAGATTGATGCAGATCAAGAATCCCGAGGGCCACATCGCTAGATGGATTGAAAGACTTCAAGAGTACGATTTCAACATTGAACATCGGGCTGGTGTGAGCCAGCGAAATGCCGACGCTCTGTCTAGACGCCCGTGTCCAGCAGACTGATCCCACTGCAACAAGGCAGAATCTAAGGAAGCTGCAGTTTCAAGAACTACAGTTGTCAATGAAGAATGGTCACCCACCAGGATCAGAAAAGATCAGGAGAATGATCCTCACCTGAAGATGATCCGGCAATGGAAGGAAGAGAATCGGCGACCCACCTGGCAAGAAGTGTGAAGATTTTCACCGACACTCAAGGCATATTGGGCCCAGTGGGACTCCCTTGTCCTGGAAGAAGACCTGTTGAAACGAATCCTTGAAAACGATTATGGTTCCGAAAATAGAAGACAGTTAGTCATCCAGAGAACGAGAGTAGCTGAGGAACTGAGTAAGTTACACGACAGTCCACCAGGAGGTCATCTGGAAGTGAAGAAAACCCTTCAGCGAGTCCGTGGAAGGTTTTATTGGACGAACAGCTCCGAAGATGTGAAGGACTGGTGTACGACGAAGTGTACTACGAGTAATGGACCACATTGTAAGAGAAAGGCACCCATGAAACAGTATAATGTCGGAAGCCCATTCGAAAGAATTGCTTTAGACATCGCTGGACCATTTCCGACGACATAAAATGGTGGTAAATACATCCTGGTTGTGATGGATTGGGTATACTCGAGTTTTGACCTTCGGTGTTCAAGATAAGAATCAGAAATTCACTTGACGAGCTAACAAATATCTGTATCTCATCCTGAACTAACCTTATACTTGCTTTCATCAACAGGTTTGTTCAGGATGGATACAGATATTGATATTGATATTGATTTGCTCGCCAAGTTAATTAGTTTCTTATCTTCAAACTCTCAAAGTGTCAGAAATGTCATTTAATTGAAACACTTTAAATTTTCTGTATTTAAATTTTGTCGTTAAATTACCCGCCACTACATTTTCAACTGGTTAAACCCATTACTATTAAATATATTTTATACTCACTTCCATGCAGTTTGGTTCTTGATACGCAGGCCAACTGCAAGAAAATACGATGGGACGATTTGTTTCATTCAAATATTTACCCATTTCAATATATCCTGAAAAAAATCAATTTAAAGTAATACCATAACTATGATTCTTAAACTATGTATATCTAGTTGTGTAAGAATGTTAGAGGATACGAATAAAAAAATTTATTAAAACCATTTGACATGTATGTATGTACATTTGTATGTATGCATGTAGGTCCTATAATGAATAAGTCGCAATCCATCCATCAGCCACTGTAAAAAACAACACATTTTACATTCATGTGGAAATTTTCTAATGGCATGGATGTACTGAGTTCTTGCGTAATCAGTTCTAAAATGGTATAGGAATGCCTAGAAAAACTCAACAGACTAGGCGAGAATATCATCGTCACCTTGCTGTGGCCTCCAGGACACACTGGAATAGGAGGAAATTGAATAGCAGATGAACTAGCAAAGAGAGGGGCTGAAACACCCTTTTGGGGGCTGGAACCCTTTTACGGTATCAACTCCAATGTAATATTGAAAGAACACTGTCGCCTGAATGGGCACCTTAAAAAGCTCAAAATAGTGAAGCAAGAAGAATGTAGATTCTGGGGAATATAAGAAGAAACATTCATCCACATACTTGCGGATTGCATAGCAATACAGAGTCATAGGGTACAGCACCTAGGAGACTACTGAGAGAAGAGGGACATTTACCTAAAATAAAGCCTGCAGATATCCTAATATTCCTTCGAGAAATAGGTCTAAAGGAACTACTAGTCTCTGAGACTTTTCTCAAGAACTGAGTAGAAGAAAGGGAGCACAATAGTTTTTCAAGGTCTCAGTGAATGTCACCCCAATATACATATATACATACACTGGGGGTATCCAAAGGATATAATATATAAAGGAAGTATGAATACATTACGTGGACTGATGGATAATTTAACGTCATGAAAATAAACGTTTATTAAGTTAATCCATTAACATCCAAGACTGGCAGAAAAAGTCCGAAAATGGGAAAAGGAAATTGGTGCGGCCTACTGGAGAAATACTCCTCGCCAAAAACAGACAAAAAGGTTATGAGACGGCGAAACTCATTATCTGCAATTGTGCGGTAATTGTCAGACAACGCATTAAATACCTGGAACAGGTCTACTTAGAGCCTTATCAGGTTATAGACATAGCTCCAAAACGGATAACAGGCTTTCCCAGAAGCGTAGATCTCTTGGACTAAAATATAGATATAGGGTAGTAAGGCCGACGAGGCCAATCAACCCCTATGTAATATAATATAAAGACTGGGCAGATCATAGTCGTATTGAACGGAATATTCGTTTGTAATTTTGCTCAAACTATCAACTAAAGCTCAGTTGGAATTTAGTTCCTCTAAGCGGAAGAACAAAACATTAATATTTTAATTAATTTTTAACACCTTTATCAATAAAAATCCAATCCGAATAGCAACCATCAAATTTTAAGTAGTCTACTTTCCACTCAGCGAAGGTATCGGCATCAATTTTTAAGGAGTTAATACTTCCAGGATAACCAGCACATGTTTTAGTACCATAATCTGCATATATTCCAAATTTCAATCCTTTACTGTGAATCTTAAAACAAAAGAAACAATTATTGTAAAATTGAGTTTGTCCTCCTAACGAGTCATTTCACAATGTTCAAAATTTAGAAAGAGAAAATATGTGTACAAACAGGCATTGACTATTATTGAGCCCTGTATTTGATACATTAAGAGACGATGCGTCTAACAAAAAAGTTTTTCGAATAAAGAAGTGTAACTAACGATACTACGTCTTTGTACGCGGATAGGAATTTTGTAGATAAGTTTAGTTCAATAACTGAAGATTATCAATAGAATGAAAAATTTATGATCTCCAGTATATCACAACTACTGTTGAACGAAAATTGAATCATAACTTTTACGAGTAATCAAAAATAATGACGAATCATAATGAAGCAGGCTAAGCATGTAAGTTTTGGGTTTTCAACGTTTTTCGCATTGACTGAAATTTGAGAATGTTGCAGACCACTTCCAACTAGGCTATTAAATTAAGGGCTAAAACATATCAGAATGTTTGGAGAGGATATTTTCGAGGGCTGTCACCTATTTTTGTATTTTTGTTATACATATATTCCTTCTTAATGAATTCAATAATTATTATATACTGTAATAGGTAAGAGTAATAGGCAATATTCAAAAAACCCGAACATAGAAATCTTCTGTATGTTCTTGGTGGTGTATTCATTATTCTTTTTGTTGATTATTTGGGAAATTAAATTACAATTTTTTTCATATTTTTCAATTCAACGTTTCGGTAGCGTTCCAGCTACCGTTATCAAGAACAATTAAGTTTTTTTAAATTCCGGTCCCTATCTGACATAAAACACCTGTAACAAATATATGAAACTCTTTCAGTAACAACTACACTCCATTCCAAGATATTTCGTTTTCACTCTATATCAACATGATTGACTCAATAGAAAAACCCATACCAGGTAGTCGTTAATCCGATAATAATAGCACAGAAAAATAATAGTTAGTTTTATACTCCATTCGGTGTTACCTTATGCGGGTTTTGGATTAAGTGAATAAATAACGATTCAACTGACCAACTATTTCAAACAGTATTTAAGTTGATGCTTTGAATGGGTAACAGCAATTGACAACTCAAAAATTCTAGTGTAAATAGACGGATTTAAATTTTATAGCTACGAAATTGGTGACACGACACGAAAAAATGATAATTAACGTCAAATTAATTTATTAGTGAGATAAATTTTGTTAGCTTCCAGTTGAATCTTATATTGTTAATTTTGTGAAAATCCGTTGGTGCTGTCTTAATGAAAATTCGAAGGCGTGCGTCAGATGTTACGTAGATGCTTTAATATGTAGCCTACTTAACTACTTTATTGCGGAAACACAAAATGGTGAGCCTTTAAAATCGGTAACGTCTGTACAGCAACGCGTATGCGATGCTTCAGGAATTAGCGAAATTAATTGACGATTGGTGGATTCGGGAAAGTGAAAGCAACGAAATAAACCCAATCATAATAACAATTAACGGTGACGACAGCGATAACGATGACGGCGATATTATTGTGAATAATAACGACTGAATCATTTTAGTGAGTGCGATTTATTTGAAATGGAAACTTTGTCGTTTTGTGTTTTTGTAAATATTGTACATATTAGGTTCGTTCCAATCACTGGTAATTTTCAATAATATTACTAATACATATGCGCAGTTAAAAAAAATCGTTCCAACCACCTGAAATCACTGGTTCAGATCTCTCGATTACTATCAGTTCTGTGTTCCATCTCGTTTGCAGGCGAGTAAAATTATCGTTCAAACGATTCTTGCTAGTTAGCGAGTACTGAAAGTTCTTAAATTAGGAAACATGCACAATGGTAACATTTTTGTTTCAACACATTCGCGACGGCACCTTTTTTGGAAGTATTCCCTGTAACCGAAGATTTTTTTTAACTATATTATGTGAAATCTGTGAAATATTTTGTGACAATGATTTTGAGCCATAACCTACCTGTTTTTTTATTTTTATTTTTGAGAGTGCGACACCGGTGGTACACGTCGGCTCTAAGTAATAATTTTAACTTCCAGCCGAAGTGTACCACCGGTGGTTACTTATAAAAAATGCTACAATTTCTTAAATTTTTTTTTGTTACAGATATTGAGTGAGAATGACTTCTAGAGGGAAAAAACTTGTTCAGTTAGTTGTGGCTGAGGGGTTACCCAGCACTCCGAAGACACCATCTCCTGGAGGACAACAAAATACTTCAAGGAATTTTATTGAAGAGGAGGAATATAGTGTTCATCATCCATCCCCATTAAATGATCAAGAAATATACCCAACCCCACCTGCTTCTAGGACATTACCAATTGAAGAACATCAGAAAATACTGCCAAGCCGCTCGATAGTGGAAGAGGATGCTAATCAGCCATCCACGTCAACTTGTCAAGGAGTCGACGCATCTTTGCGTACTAGTTCACGTCTTCGTCGTAGAAGGCAACCATCAACTCTTCCCCAATTTTCCTCTTCCGATGAAGAGGATTCCGATCCATTTGCAGATTCGGGGGAATCATACGCTCCTTCTGATAAGTCAGTTGACGAGAGGGACAAGATTGACGAGGAGGACGAAAGCTCTAACACTGACGAAAATGAGGACGACGACAATGCTACTGCTGGTGAGGAAAATGAACCTACACAAGACAATTTGCCCCCAGAAGCGGATATATGGGGACCTTGTACGGATGTACCTATTAGCTTCCAATTCTCTGGACAAGGAGGTTTGAAAAATGATGCTATGAATGTGACAGATGTGTATGAGATATTTAGGCATTTCGTCACCGATGAAGTATTAGATCTCATAGTCACAAAAACTAATCGCTATGCTGCCCAGTTTCTTGCATCCCAAAATCTTCGACAACGATCCATTTTTCGTCTGAGGACACCTATTGACAGAACGGAGATAAAGAGGTTCCTTGCCATTCTCATGATAATGGGCATTAATCATTTACCATCAATCCGTTTATATTGGTCGAAAAATGATAATTATGGGCATAAACTTATTCCAACCATTATGTCACGGGATAGATTCCACATGCTTATGAAATTTTATCATTTATTAAACAATGAAGATCCTCCTGCAAAATAATGACAGGCTATTGAAATTACGAAAAGTGACAGAAATGGTATGCCAGAATTTCAAAGACATCCTTTCCCCAGGTGAAAGAACTGTGATAGATGAAACCATTGTTGGATACATTATCTGAGGAGTGAGTAATGTAGAATGGACTGTATGTTATGGATTTGCTGGTATATAGACTCACCAATTTTGCTATGTACATATATATTACACAAACTATTTACGCTATTATTTACACTGCAAAGATGGGACTAACCCAGAGCTTTGAAAGATGCCCCGAAGGCAGAGCTTTGATATTTTATAATAAATAGGGATAAAACCCACAAAAAATGACATTTGTTCATCAAAGAAACAAACTGCTTTTTCTCGCCATTTTCTGGCGCACACAAACTCGACTTTTATTGTCGACTGTCAAATCAGGTTGACCAACATATGTATAAGCGACGAATCGCCAACTTAAATTATAAAAATTACAAAATAACTAATTGTTGGAAGTTGTTTCCAACAACCATGGTACCTTGGAGGGGGCGCTTAATATTTAGGCAGTATCTTCCGGCAAAAGCTCACAATCACGGGATCAAGCTATACAAAATTTGCACCCGGAGGGTTATACGTACGATTTGCGTATTTATGCAGGAAAAAACAATGCAAACATACCTACACGATTTACCTCGAGCTTCTACAGGGATTACAACAGGAGGGAAGGACATTGCACATAGACAATTATTACACAATCTTGAAACTGTGTAAAGATCTTCTTTCATCCAGTACTTATGTTTGTGGATCTTTGAAATCCAATAGAAAAGGAAATCCCTAGACACCGACCAAAAGAAACTTAGAAAAGGCGAAATATATGGGGAGCAAAATCAGGGCGGAAAACGTGTAGTGAAATGGGTTGACAAACGTCCTGTTCTAATGATGAGTACAGTGCCTAGACATACGGCAGACTTACAAGCCACAGGTCGGAAAAATCGGAAAGGAGAGGATGTTGCAAAACCTCCTGCTGTGATAGCATACAATAAGGCGAAAAAGGGAGAAAACCTGTCGGACCAAATGTCTTCCTCTTATACCTGCCTCAGAAAAACAGTCAAATGGTATAAGAAAGTTTCATTCGAGGTATTTCTTGGCACATGCGATGTAAATAGTTGGGTGATTTACAACAATTTTGGTAACAATCCGAAAAATTTGGACATCCTTCAAGTTCGGGAAAGAATCATATGAGGACTGCTACAAACACAAGAGGACAACATTGAGTTCGAGGATCAAACAGTGATAGCGGAAGATACCCCCCACAACCTCCAAAAAAGAAAGCACGACTATCTATGGCAACACATAAAATATTGAAATATGAAGGAACGACCAGGCAAAGCCGAAAAAGATGTGGATCCAGCTACAAAAAAATGTATGCTGAGGAAGGGGTCAAGGAAGCTCGCAGTAAAGCAAAAAGGGTTATTACATTTTGTCACGATTGTCCGGGTAAACCGACACTGTGTTTGCCGTGTTTCAATGAAATTCATAAATAACTCTCTTTCGGTGAATTTCTTATTTATTTTGTATTTGATTTATTAATTAGGTACTTTTATTTGTTTTTTTTATTTTATTTATTTTGTTTTATTATAGTTATGTTGAAACTTGACCTATAGAATACACTTATGTACTCTCATTTCTTAGGTATCATTTGATTTACTAATTTAGATATAAATTTTTTTGCGTTTTGAGTGTTTTGAGTTATTTATCAAAAAACAACATCAATCAGTGCCGGATGCGCCACCGGTGTAACGCCCACTTACGTGTACCTATTCTACAGCCGTAGGCTCGATATTGCATTAATTTCTCTTGTCCGTACAAAATAATTGTAGTTAGAAACAGTTTATAGCAATGTGCCACCTGTAGACACTCCGGATGTAAGTAATACATGCGGTGCTCCACCGGTGGCGCACTCCGTCGCGAACGTGACTGTAAAATTTCAAAATTGTTTTTCATGGAAAGGGTGGATAGGTTATAGAAGTGGGTTTTAAGTTTTTGAACTGTTTTGAAGACAGTGTTTTCACGGGGACTGTTTTTTATCTATGACTGTTTCTTCGTGTAGTAGTTGATTGTTGATGTAAAAAAAGAAGGGAAGAATGCCAGGAGGTAATACCTATATTTTTTGCTCCTTGTTAATTTTAATGATTTTTTTTTGTACAAGTAGGACCTGATGAATTTCTTGTTGTTTGACCAAGAGATAACAAGGTTGCAAGCACTTCAGGCAATTCGGTACACGGCGTGCATCTACTAAACTAGTTCAAAGTACGTTCCAACCGTTCGGTAAAAGATGACCAGTAATTTTACTAATTTCTCTTACGCATGCGCATTAAACAGTTCAATCACTGGTTACGTACAATAACAGAATTGTTAGTTGGAACGAACCTATTATTGACTATCGGCTGCATTGCGGCCGCTTTAACATATCACTTAAATTGTTTGTGACTATACAAAACAATATTTGTAATATTCGAGATGGCTGGCGGCAACTAAACATCGCTCGTAATCCATTTTGAATGGACTCTCTCTTTTGTTATTATGCTTAATGACTTAATCGTTTGAAAGGCCTTGACAAAAATATCTTTATTGTCCTTTATTTGGGAATTATTTCACCTACAAGTAAAGATAAACGCTAATTTCAGAAAGTTATAGAAATAATGTCCGTAGATGTATCTATAATAAGTATCCTGGTCTCACTACTTGTTACTTACCCAATTATTTTACGATTAATTAATAGTGAACTACTATAATTAGAATCGCATAATATACCGGCTTTCGACATCTCCAAAGTCTTCTATTAATATTTTGCGGTCTGTATCATCAAATACCCCAATGGCCGTATGCATCATTAAACTCGTTTAAGCATTGATCTAGTTTATAATTTGGTCCATCGATTCTATGGAAGTTAAACCAGTTTAAACTTAAACGCCCAATATTGGAGGTTTAAATTTAAACTGCTATTTTTGACACTTGGATAACTTATGTCAATGTCTCATAAAAGGTTGGTTAGATTTGATGAGGTGCCTGTCAAAAAAAAATTGATTCTAATGATTCACACTGTTGCACGTTTTGTCAATGAAATACATGTAATTCGGAATTCAAATAACAACCATCTCATACGTAACTGTGAACGAGAGTGCTCAAGACTCAAATAACGTCAAGCATTGTCACCAACGAACGTTTTTCACAAACAAAAGTCACTAAATTTTTCGACGTTCTCAACCTTCTTCCAGGTTCAACTAAAATTCGTTCGGTGCATACCAGGGCAACATTAAACGCGTTTAACTATTTTAACCAGTTTAGTTAAACGGGTTTAGTACTATAAACGGTGCATACGGCTATAACTAATATATCCTAACCTATACCTATATGCTAACCTTCTACGGTCGTTAGTATCAACCTACAATATTTGTATCATTTGACAATAATTAACATTTTTTCGTGTCAAGTGTCACCAATTTTTATCAAAGCATCAACCTAAATATTGTTTAAAATAGTTAGTCAGTTGAATCATTGTTTATTTACTTAATACAGAGACAACTTAATCCAAAACCTGTGTAAGTTCACCAATTAGAGTATATCCGTCGGAAAGCTAACTTGAAGCAGGGTTAAATCGATTATCCGTCGGATGACGGCAGAAAAGGATAAAGATAGGTTGATCCTTTTTGCAGGTATCCCAGGGCCTGGATTTTAAACCTAAATTGGGATATGGTCTGTAACCATCGTCGTCGGATGAAGATAAGAAAATTTGGGCGTCAACTTATTTTTCATTCCCATCTTGAATAAGTAAAAAGAATCAGGTGATAAGAAAAATATATTTCATTGTTCGGGGATTATTTTTATTTTATATAATGGGGTCACCTATAACGCCTCTTAACGTACTTCTATGGCAGTGAAGTAAACTGCTTTCGTAGTGTAAGGGAAGAATTGTCGTAGAGTGAAGTAAGAAGAATAAAAACTGGAGTGTATTCCTTGTTGAAAAATAAAAAGAAGTTCAGATATTTTTGTATTGTTTTAGAAATTACGATAAAACTTGAGAAACCCACCGGTTTTACCGTATTCCAGCTAACCACTCTTCTCGTGAGGAGACAAAACAACTACCTACTAAATCAATTTTAGGGAAAGCATAAAAGCTGTTACGAAGTTTCACATTTGTGGATACCGGAAAACGAATATATAATATCGAATGTTTTATGTTAATTTTAGTACCTGCATCTAACATCTAACGAAAGGCGGCATTAAAAAGTTATTATGCCGGCTTTTAGAAAAGATTATTAATATTCCGCTTTACAAAGGAAACAATTGTTCACCAATTTGCAGCTGAAAATAAGAAGCGGCGAAGAAAACAAAATCAAACAAAATATGTGTTTAATTCCAAGTCTATGAAAAAAGGTATAGAGTCGGGACGTGTGCAAAATGTGAGAGAGATACAGTAAATATTATGAATTTTATTGTTTCCAAAAGTTTTACAGGGCGGAATAACGTAGAAAAAGGGTATTAGAGATATTATTTTGGTCGACCAGGTCGTAGAAAAAGGGTTCACAATAAAATTATTTGAAATTTCTTAATAAAAGATAATGTTAAACATAACGATAGATAAGCTACGTTTTTGATTATTACACTTTTGCGATGAAATGGATAGTTTTGAGTTAATCGTGAAAACCCGTTTCAAAATGGGTTCTTTTTTTTCAATCGTGAATCAAAAAGTATTGATTTTTAGAAAACATTTCATACCACATTTTTTGCTTAAAATTTGATCCTTGATTAGAGAAATAGTTTCCACCCACGGAGTGTTCGTTGAGGCATTCTCTAATTATCTACAAAATTTCAAATCAATTGGTTTGGTTTCAAAGAATGCTGGAATTTTCTACCACTAGGGAAAGGACATTTCAGAACAAATTTGTCATCTTCGCCTTCGATTTGAAAATTTGGATCTAGAGATTATTGGGTAGGACGATACCAACCCTAATATAAATTTTCTCCAAAGCAGTCTGTTGAGATCTCTGAAGTGCATTTAAAAAAAGTATTTAATTAAGCTTCTGAAGAACAGGATTTTTAGGTACATCCATTAACTAAAATTGAGGTTAGAGTGCGCTATACTACAATACAACATTTAGTTAAAAATCATAAAATAGGCCTCCCATCGGGGTGTAACTATAGAGATAATGGTTGGTTTAATATCTGAAGGCAACACAAATTTTCAAGTTTAAATGAGCATAAATGTTTCTATGTCGATGTCATCTACTTTTTATCTCGTCAAATTACTTTGGGTAAATTTAATAGAAATAGTAAACATAATAATATTATTGGAACGATTCAAATTTGAATATTTATAAATATAAATATCAATAAATAAATATCAATAAAATATGCATTGCAATGTCGTAAAAGACCTAGAAAATGCATTAGATTCAAAGAAAGTGGCGATAAGTATATTCATAGATATAGAGGGTGCATTTGATAACATCTCATTTGAATTAATCAGCACCACCGCAACAGCAAAAGGTATCCATTGTCCATAATCAAATGGTATCAATTCATGCTAAATACTAGGAAACCTACCTCGGAGGTCCATCGTCTACTATAAATACTAGGGTGCTTTTTTTAGGAATTATTTTTTTATTTTTGCACCCCACTCAAAATCCTGTTGAAAATGTCGAAAAAAGAATTCCCTGAAAATTGTAACTCTTAATATCAACTTGTCCAAAGCGTAAAAAGATTTCCCATTCAAAATAAACGTAATATTTTTTTAAATATCTCAGCCACATTTTATGCAAACGGTTTGCTTTAGAGTGGGATTTACTCGGTATTGAAAGCTTTACAAAAGTGCTCTGTGTGACATAGCTGTAATAAGCACCTTAAGATGGTACGCGTCACTCAATCAGATTGTGCTGAAAAATTATCATTTTTTTGAAGAAATTTAAAAAAGGCTCGAAGAGTTGAATTGCTAAGATTCATATTTGTTGGGATATAAAGCGTTAACGTTTCTGCTTTATACAATTTTTCATAATTTTCGAATCTAACTTTTTATAAATGATAATTTTCAATTGTTCATATCTCAAAAAATATCAGTCTTACCAATTCAACTTAGTGAACCTTTTATACAGAAAAGATTGATATTTGTTAAGATAGAAACAATTGAAAATCATCATTTATAAAAAGTTATATACAAAAATTATGAAAAATTGCATAAAGCGGAAATTTTAACGCTTCATATCTCAACAAATATGAACCTCACCAATTCAACTCATCTAACCTTTTTAAAATTTCCTATAAGTTTGTCATTCACATTTTTTCTATGAATATAAATACAGTCATTTTTGAAATAACAAGAAAATGAGAATTTTTCAGAAAAATCTGATTGAGTGACCCGTACCATCTTACATGTGAAGATTACCGCTACGTCACACTAAGCACTTTTGTAGAACTTTATATCCGGAGTAAATCCCACTCTTGAACGATCCAATAGCATCAAATACGGCTGAGATATATATATTTAATAAAAAATCATCTTTTTACGCTTTGAGCAAGTTAATATTAAGAGCTCAAATTTCTAGGGAATTATTTTTTGAATACTTCCAACAGTATCTTGAGTGGGGAGCGAAAATAAAAAAAAATTATAGAAAAAAGCACCCTAATAAATACAGTGAAAGACTGTTCTCAAGGAGGAGTTTTATCACCTCTACTGTGGTCACTAGTAGTTGACGACCTCTTAGAGAACCTCAAAAGAGAAGGATTTCGAGCTTCAAAGTATAAATGAGTAAATTATATTTTTCCAGATTTGACGATTTTATCCGGAACCATTTGGGATATCAGTGCCTACGATGAACAATTGTGATAACCACAAAAATTGAAAGCTTTTTTCTAATTTAATCGATTTTATATCTCCAACGATTTATAAGTTAGCCATAGAATCCCAATGAAATGCTGGACACCCTATATACAAAAGATCCCATAGATCGCAGTGAGGTAAGGCCAACCAGGCAAATTGACCCCTTTGTAATCTAATATAATTTATCTAATCCTTAAAATACAGATTAAAATATTGAAGATAATAATATAAGAGCAATTTGAATATTGATATTAATCAAATATGCAATTAGTCAAAATAATCAATTTGTTAAAATGTCATTAGCATTGAGCAAGATCATTTGAAAGTTACTTACGTAGTCCGAAAGATTTTTAATTCCATAAGGAAATCTGTCAGGATCAGGCTGTAACCTTCCTTTACTATCTCTTTCTTTATATGTCCAGCAATCATCTATCATAATATATTCATATCCAGCTGCAAGGTAGCCATCAGAAATCATATGATCGGCCATGACACGAAACAGCTTATCACTGTAAGTATGAAAATATTAGTCAACGTTTCGGAACATTATATGTATTTAAAAAAAAGTTCCTCCTAAGGAAGCCAGCACCCTTTGAATATGTTCTTAAAATATATCGTAAACCGCCACCTACAAACTTGGTACATTGTATAACCCTGCAGTGATAAATTGTTTATCGCGTTTAAATGACACGGCAAAATTTATGTTTCATGCACGATGGTTGTCCTCCTCTTTTTTTCGAGTAGCTGGTCAATATCTTGACACTACGTATGAAAATCGATGGATTGGATGAGGAGGGCCAGTCAATGGGCCTGCAAAATCACCCGATTTTATTACAGGCGATTTTTTGTTTTTGGGGCTACATAAAACCAGTAGTATATGATGTTCAAATAGAAACTCGTATTCAGCTGTGGGAAAGAATAGAGAGTGCATGTAACGAAATTCAAAATTTGTTTCAAGAGTTAGACAATCCTTAAAGCAACGCTTGGATTTACGTCTTGGAACAAAAAATATTCGTTATGTAGAACATATGTTATAGAATTCAATAACATTTTTCTGGTCAATTATCTTATTTTTTTCCAAAAATAAAGTTGTTAAAAAAATTTAAATTGATTTTTGTCGAAAAATTTGTCAAAAAACTAATACACCAAAAATTTAACCAGATTTACCCGTTGCCCCCACCACGTTGAACGCTAGTGATGGCAATAAAAAACTCGGGATTGTGGTAAGCAATTTATCACCGCAGTTTTTTATAATGTACCAAGTTTGAAGTTTATAAGTAGCGGTTTTTTGACATATGCTTGAAAATACTGACTCAACAGCGTCATCTAGAAAAGTCCCTCATGAGGAATTTTTAAATAAAGGCAAATTAGGTTAGATGAACATAAAACACGTACAGTATCTGTAGTTTGCGTTTAGCAGGACAGTTTCTGATCATCCTGTATAGGGAAGAGCTGTCCGTTGTGCATGAAGGGGAAGAAACAGCCTCACACATTATGTTCGAATGCGTAGCTCTGACTCACTAGAGATATAAAATCTGGGTACTATCATATATTTTATGTGTGAAATCAAACACTTGCCATGTGATCGAGAACTAAACTTTATTTTTAATTTCAGTCAAGTCCAATGTTACTTTTTATAATCAGGCCATAGGCGGCTCGTTAACATCATAATAATTATAACATATTAAAAATATAAATATTAATATGTCACATCTCCCTTTTTATAATAAAAAAAAGAAAAACTTCTATTTCAATTTTAAAAAATAAAACAAAAAGATTATAATACTAAATTTCTAAATCTAAACATTGTTAATTCTAATCAATGAAAAAAAATAATGAATTAATACAGTTTCCTGTAAAATTGTCGTATTTAGTAAAGCGTTTTAACAATAGATGTCGAAGAATAAAAATATATTATTCTACGCTTCACAACAATATTTTTCAAAACTAGTTGTGAAGCGTAGAATAATATATTTTTATTCTTCGACATCTATTGTTAAAACGCTTTACTAAATACGACAATTTTACAGGAAACTGTATTAATTCATTTTTGTTTCAAATCCACGTGGTTTGTTGTCTCGTTCGAATTTTGGTTTGTGACTTAGAGGTGAGATGTCGCTATTTTCGCAACAAAAATATTTCCGTAACTGGACAATATGTACCGTTATTGATTATAGTCACATTTCAGTCCGAGATTAACTCTCGGACGATAACATATACCTTGTACTGATGAGGCGCAATACGCCGAAACCGGTCTACAAGTTGTGTTATCCCTTCTAGTTGCAAACCAGAATGGTTGGTTTAAATCTTGTAGATTTACCAACCCCGTTTGACTTAGAAGTGTAATTCAATATCTGTCGGGGCATGTAGCCCGGGAAGTAGTTGTTTCTTCTTCGTTGAACGGTCACTGTTTTTGAAAAATATTTTTCAAAACTAGTTGTGAAGCGTAGAATAATATATTTTTATTCTTCGACATCTATTGAAAAAAAAATAGTTTAAGTATAACCAAATCTTTCTGGTTTTTTCACTACTCTACCTGAAGATGTTGTTGGTGGCACATTATAGACCTCTGGCTCAAATAAAGAACTCAAATCATAGTCATCATCTATTTCCTCCCTTTCCAATTCTATTTTTGATTCCGTCTCGGGGTCTGACAAACCTTCAATAAACCTACGATTTCTTGTTATTTGATTTCCGTTTTGTTTTTCGATTATATATGAACGTTCTCGAGGTTTATTAATTATTTTGCCAAACTCCCACTTAGAACCTGAATGATTTTGATATCGTACTTTATTATTTATTTCTAAAGGTTCTAAGTTTTTATAACATCGGTTATAATAAAATTTCTGCGATTCTCTTTTTGAGGATATATGATCGATACTGTACACATAAACACAATCATCATCACTTTCATCTTGATTTTCTTTCACATTAACCTCATTTACTTTTCTTTTATCACACATTTTCGAAAAATGATTATAAAAACCGCACATTTCACATTTTTTCCGATATGCCGGGCAACGATACTTTCCGTGTTTACTTCCACCACACCTGTAGCAACAATCTTGACCCTGAAACTTTGGTTGATTGGTAAATTTTGAATTGGAGCAGCTCGAACCAGTTCTTGGATTTTTGCTTGACCACTGTGCTTGTGACTGCGCATGACCCTGCTGATTTGCTATTCCTTTTCTCGGAGAATTGGAGTAAAATTTATTACCTTTTTGCACTTTTTGTGAGTGTGAACAGTTTTGACCTCTTTGAAGGGCATTTATTTGGACACTAGCGCCTGCCTTTGAAATTATAGTTGACTGCTCTCTGGAACTTTCTACTGATAAGCACAACTGAACAGCTTCATCTAAAGTTTTTTCATCATCCTGCAGTAATCTTTCTCTCAAATTTTGACTTTGCAGCCCACACGTCAAAATATCTTTGATAAGACTATTTTTCAAGTCACCAAATTCACAAGATTTTGCTTTATTTTTAAGATCAGTGGCAAACTGTTCTATTGTTTCACCTTCTAATTGTTTTCTACTAAAAAATCTAAATCTTTCATACGACAAATTCTTTTTTGGCATAGAGTGAGCCTCAAACTGATCTATAACTGTTGATAATTTATTTCTTTCATCATCATTTATAAAGGTAAAAGTATTATAAATGGACATACCTTCTTCGCCTATGTAGTGATGTAATTGAGCAATTTGTACTTTTGCGTCCTTTTTACTGACTTCCGAAGCTATAAGGTAGTTTTCAAATTTCTGGCGCCATAACCTCCAGTTTTCTGACAAATTGCCAGTAAAATTCATAGGTGTAATTCCTCTGTAGTCTCCCATGTTTTTAATATTTTATTTGTAGCACTGTTGCACTTACGTTTCAACTTTTTCTTTTTTAAATAACTTTTTTAATCTATTTCACTTTTTTTCTGACTGCGCCATATCATATATTTTATGTGTGAAATCAAACACTTGCCATGTGATCGAGAACTAAACTTTATTTTTAATTTCAGTCAAGTCCAATGTTACTTTTTATAATCAGGCCATAGGCGGCTCGTTAACATCATAATAATTATAACATATTAAAAATATAAATAATAATATTAATATGTCACGCCCAAGGGAGGATTTCTCCAAGAATGATATTGTGAAAAGACTGTTAAGCCTGATAAGGACATCTAGTCTATTCACATAATCAGTACAATCGAAAGCACAAAAAGTATAAAGACTGACATGCCAAGGACTCAAAACCGTGACTGGGTGTACTGCGAACATCAAACAATCAATAATAAGAAGCAGAATCATGATATTAACTCAATTTTACCGATGTACTGTAGTTGAGAAATCATTAATTTCCTTACCTAATACACTCGTCTGGATAAGCCTCGCAATCGGTTATGCATCGAAATCTTTCCCATTGCATCCATCCCATTGGAGGAGTTCGGGCAAGTCCGTTTTCTAAACAATTCACTCTTGATATAACGTAAAAAAGCAGCGCTACCACTCTTGTTATCATTCTAATGCGTTCAGTTCAGAAGATGATTAAAGATATGTTACCTGGAAACATTAAATAGGTAAGTGTCGCACTGCTTAAGGGATTATTTGGTAAAATGTGATATTAACAGAAGATATAAAAACAACTACCAATAATAATACTAATAATAATATTTATTTATTCAACAAAAAAATATATGTGTGATTAGTAAGGTAACAGGGAACGGCAGATAAACAATTACAAGAATCCAAAAAAAGTTCATTGTATAACTTGTCTTTGAGTAAGCCGCGTTAATTAACAACCTCAACAACATGATTTGTACAAATAATGTTATCGTCTCGGCCAATACAATTTTCATACCATTTGTTGTTGGCGTAGAAATGGACAGGTGGCATCATAATTATGTAATCCTTGTAGAGTACGGAATAAATTAGGAGCTAGTGCGAAGGATTGAAATTTTGACTATTATGAGCATTGTGACGCAAATAAGAGATTTGGAAGATTCAATAATTTCATAGGGATCTTCGTCATTGACAAGAAGGGCTTCTCTGGAGTTGATATGAAGAAGATTATATCTTGGGGTTTCTAGTTCCTTTAAAGTAAATGTTTCAATGTTAGTTACATCTGAGTGTGAAAGAGTAACTGTTCTAATTAATTTTATAATAAATGTTTTGGAGGGCGTTATAACCATCAAAATCAGCGGATAGTTTATTAATTGCAGCTAAAAGTGTCATACTATTATTATTTATTTTCGTTAATAATCTATTCAATCTAGTATCTAAATATTGTCCAAATGAGATTTGATTATCAAATTTCTTTATGATTTCATTTTTCTTTAATATATGGCTGTTATGTGGGTTTTTGACAAGTCTAAGTCTGAGTCGTCGAGGTTACTTGTAATGTATCTTAAAGCTGTACCAAGGAAATTAAAAAGAACTTCCTTTTGTTTTCTTATCTTATCAAGGTCGTCGTAAGCTTGTGATTGTATTGAGCGTATAGGAGTGAGAGGGATTCGTTTTGAATGGGAATTTTAGAGAAATTATTTAGGTCAGTAGTTTCCGCTAATCAGTCTAACTCTATGTGTAGAATGTGTCTATGATAATGTGAGAAGTTTCTGGATTTTCCTCGGCATAATAACCATTATTCGGAATACTCTGGATATTGAGCAGATGTCCCAGGGATAGGGTTGTCCTGTAAAGAAGTTTTGTCTTGAGCTTTTATATCAGTCAGTTTCCGAATTCTTTTCACAAATTTTAAATGGGTACTAGTGACTTTTTGATTGTTGGTTTTCCCAACGATTTTTGTTTTGTTCTGTTTTTCAGGACGAATAGTTTTGTAGGGTGCTTGTAATTTAGGTCTGTGCTTTTTCTTGGATACATACAGAGTTTGTGCAATGTTTATATCTGGTATAATTTTGGCACTTTTATTTTGATCAGTTGAGATTTTCTCTCTTTTTTCTTTATGTTCATTTTATGATTTTGATAAAGGGTTGTAATTCGTCTTTACGTCTTTGATTGTATGTTTCGTATACCGGAAGGTGAAAATCGAAATGAACCTCTTGAGCGTATGAGCCGTACAAAATTGAAAAGGGAGAATAATTTGTTGCAGAATAAATTGATCGTTTGTAAATTAGTATGGCATGAGTAAAAAGATCGTCTATAGGGTCATTTGGATTTTGTTCCTTTTAGGTTCTAACTTTTTCGGAAAGAGTTGAATGAAATCTTTCAACTGAAGAGTTTGAAGAAGAATTGTTTACTGTTGTGTAATTCATTTCTATTTTATGGATTTTCATGAATTCTTCAATAAGAGGAGTTAAACTCGGTACCACTGTCTAATACAATTTTCTAGGGATAGTTGTGGTGTGCAACATAATGTCGTAATTTACTCAATTGATGTTTTGTCGGGTATTTTATAGCATTGTCCATATTTCGAAAATGTATCCATAATTGTCAAATACAAGCTTTTGTTACAATGAAATGAATCTTTGTGCAAAATATCAAAAGGTTTTTGACCAAGAAGTGGTCCTAGCTGGGGAATTTGCTAGGGTTGAGATCTAGAGTTGTAAAATTACCTAAATTGTCCAAAATTTCATCAATTTTGGGTATTGGATATTTATCGTCTATAGTATTTTCGTTAAGTTTTTGGTAATCGATCGATTACCATTCAGAATTTTTTCTGACCGGAAGCATCGGCCTTTTTTGGGGACGATACTCACGGTGGCGGAATATGGAGATGTAGATGGTCTTATAATATTATTATCTAAAAGTTTGTTTACTTGTTTAACAATTTCTTCTTGCATTATTTTGGGGTGTCTGTAGCTTCTAACATAAACCTGAAGTACTACTATTACTAGAAATATTATGGAAAGATTTTCTAAAATTAAATGCAAATTTTCTCGAGAAATATCACTAAAAATGCTCATAAAGGAAAGACAGGAAACATTCACTCAAAGGAGGATGATCACTAATGATTACCTCAGCATGCTTTTCTTCCCATTCCCCATGGCAATGTTCAATTTTCTACCTATCCTAGAGACGGGATCACCTATTTTTGAACCAGAATATAAAATTTTTAGCTTAAGAAATGTTTAAATTGACGGAAACGATATAGTAAGGTTCTCATTTCGTATACTTGAATATTCCATTTAAGGAAACTGTCTATATAAATGCCTAAATATTTTACGGAGTTTACTAGTGAAACAGGTTGTTTATCTACATACAACGAATTATAGGACGGTAAATGAGGATCATAAGAAGTAAACGGTAATATTCGGGTTCTCTCAACGTTCACAAAGAGCATGTTGCCTTTTATCCGATCAACAGTAACCTTCGTCTTTTTCAGCCATATCACGAACTAACCGCCATGAGTCTCCAACGTAGATTATAGCAGTATCATCAGCAAACGAAGTAATGGTACCTGTACACCTGAGAAGAAGTAAGTCATTTATGTATTGGTATTGGTCCATGTACAGTGCCTTGAGGAACACCAAAAGTACAAGTTCTTTCACTGTTCAAGAACGAGTTAACCTGGACCCATTGCTTCCTGCATGTTGAAAAGTTTCTAAGCATATCATGCACTACTCTTATTCCGCTTTTGCTAGATCAACGAAGACACCAAGGCACGGTCGACTATTGTCAACAGCTTGTTAGACCGTATTAATCAGTTCAGTTATTGCATCTTGGGTTGACGGAAGTCTTTACGAAATCTAAATTGAGTGGGTGACAGTATATTGTTTTTATTTAGATAACTGATTATTCTATCCTTCACTACTAGTTCGAATATTTTCGAAAGTGAGGATGTTAATTAAAATGGGTCGATAATTATTTAGTTTTTTTTATTTCCAGTTTTATATAAATGTCGGATAATCGCTGTTTTAGTAGAGTGGGCAGGGACTACACCTGTCTTGAAAGATATGTTTATGGTATATGAAAATGGTGCGGAAATATATATAGCTAGAAGTTTTAAAATCACCAGGGGATTTCTTATTTTTGAGATTTAAAATTTTCTGCTAAATTTCTTTACTGTTTGTCTCCTTTAAGAACATTGATTTTGTCTGTTTCTTATGTTTGTGGATTTTATGAGCCAAGTTTTTGCCAATGTCAGCCAAATAATTATTAAATTCATAAGCTATTTCTAGTTTGTTAGTTGAGGTTTTGTCGTCTTCTAGTACAATTTCATGTATAAGAGTTCACTTTTATTTTTGCTTTTGCTTTTTTACGACATCCCACAGTTTTTCTGAGTTACCAGAATTATTTGTTACCAAGCTCTTGTAGTAACTAAATATTGTTTTTTTATTAGCCTCAACTCCGAGCTGTTAGGATGTTTTCAGAAATCTTGAAATAGTTCATCTCTATGTTCCTCAGATGTTATTAACCCTGCTGTTATACATTCTGTTTTCTTGTTATAATTTTTCTTTTGATACTTTGAAGTGGCATAATCAATAGAGGTTTTTAGTTTATTTATGAAAAATGAAGTCGCCAACTCAATATCATTGAAATTGTAAATATTATTCCAAGATTCGTTTTCTATCATCGAAACAAACTTTGTTTTATCTAAATTACTTACAGAAAGTGGTGTATTTAAGATACTTTTTAATATGACAGTTTTCGTGTCTATAGTAGTGGAGACCATGGGCTGTTTTCAGTGTAATGTTGTTCTGATTGGTTGTGTTTGTGTTTCAATCAAATGACCTCAAATTAACTGATTTCATTGGATATCTACTAGAGCAAAAAAATTTCAGTAGTAATAACCCAAGGACATTGATGTTCGAAAAAATTTTATAACAGATTTCGAAAGCTTGTTGCTTGGAAACAGACCGACGCCGCAGGCGGAGGTCTGTTGCCTATAAGCAACAAGCTTGAGAACACATATAATCTTTATTGAACAATAATTTTCATTTATATTGGTACATTATTGGGATAAACAAACTATTTGTATTATACATGACATATAATTAATAGTGCGACATGATCGCTACGCCGATGGTCTGGCTCCGTTTTCCCAATAGGCCACCTTCACTTCCCTCTATCACGGCTCCTTGCTGTAGCGCATTATCCGCTTGTTGTGGTGTTTTATGACCTACGATAGATCCGATCGAACATAACAGTTGACATTCCCTCAGAAGTTTGGTTGTTTTACCCCTGAAAAGCTATGGAAAAACAGGGTCAACAAGCTTGAGGAAGTTGTTAAAAAAATTTTGAGCATTTATCAATGTTCGAGGGTTATTCGAATAGAAAATTTTTTGCTAATTATAGAAAAAAATACAGAGTATATTTGCTTCCATAATTTCATTAATCTTCTCATCAGTATTATGACCAAATCGTGACATTTTGAAATATTAAATATTTGAAACGTCAAAATCGAAATAAATCAAAATGTATCCATGGCAACGTACCTGAGTGTGGGCGTCGGCCCAGCTTTGTAGTGGAACGCTTCTGAAGCGATAATGACAACCAAGCAAGGTCGAGCACGGTTAGTACTTGGATGGGTGACCGCTGGGGAAACACCGTCGTAGAGCCCGTACAGCCTGCAGCGAAGCACCGTAGATTACTAGGGTCAGTAGCAGCATATCACAGCTCGCAGGCATTATACCAATGAGCACGAGGTATAATGGAGATATGCCGTCTTTCGGATGAGACGTAAAACCGAGGTCCCGAGTCCATGGATGTTGGGCTCGATAAAGATCCCTACCACTGGTTGGAACACTAGTGGATTCGGCAAAATTTCCGGTTAGGGGTAGAGTGCTCCCGGCGTCGGTGATTAGCCTAAGTTGCAGAAATAGACCGACGTTAAATAACCGAATAAAAAAAAAAAAACGTACCTGAGTGAAAACAGCCCATGGTCTCTTTTCAGTATAATGTTGTTCTGATTGGTTGTGTTCAATCAAATGACCTCAAATTAATTGATTTCATTGGATATCTACTAGAGCAAAAAAATTTCACTTATAATCTCCCTAGAGCACGAATTATTTCCGGAAATTTTCTCGAAGTGCGAATTTTCTTAAAAAATTCGCAACTGAGGAAAATTTCCGGAATATTAATTCATGCTCGCGGGGGTGATTCGGTAAGAAAATTTTATACCAAAACTCTTTTAAATTAGAAATTAAATTGGTGACATACTTAGGTGACATCTTATTATTATTTATGACAGCTGTCAAGCCAGAGGGAAATTTCCACTTATTAATTTCCCTCTACGCAGGGAAATTTCCGAAGAAATTAGGTTATTGTCATAGCAACATGTCAAAATGCAGGCAACTGATTGGCTAAAATTAACTGGTATAAAATTTTCGGGGGTAATACCACGAGTGCTTAAAAATTACCGATAATTTCCATGAAAGCTTGTTGTTAATAATTCCACGAGTTCGACGAACAAGTGGAATTAGACAACAAGCTTGAAGCGGTATTTAGGGAGAATATTTCTCGAATAAAAATACAAATTACTGTATATCTCCACTATATTCAGATAGATAATGTAACGTCTCTAACTTGAAAATCTCAATAAAAACAAATTATTTATTTATTGAAAGAGTAACGTAATACATTTTTGTCAATTTCCCGTTCTATTATATCTCCGAATCGATTCATGACCTCTAAGAAACTCTTGACGTTTCACGTTTATTATTTTAACGTTCTCTGACAATGGTTGTCATGGCAACGTGGAATTATCGCTGGGTTGTCATGGCAACGTAGAATTTCCGCTGAATTTCCATTTAATAATTCAGCATTCGTTGCATTGATACAACATGTATGAGTGAAATATTCGCTGTAATTTTGTGATAATTGCACCCCATTTACATGGGATTTTTGGCAGGAGAAAAATATTCAATTAAATTATTTGCTGTGTATTGCCACCTTAATAGGAATATTTATACTGAACGCTAATGAAGTGATAATGGAATTGGAATGTTAATTTTTTTGTTCTGAATCGACAGTTTTTTACAAAATTTTGCTAATTTTGCTACTACGAAACTAATAGGATTTTGATGATTCCGTTACTGATCCGTTCAAAATCTTTTTCATAAATAGGTACAGATTGTATCATTTACTATTTCATTATTTTCAATTTTATCTCTATGATTTCAAATTTTAAAGTGAAAGTTCAAAACTTTGTTTATATAATTTTGTTTATCAGTTATTCAAAAATAATATTTATTGTTTAACTATAAAAGCAAATATCCAATATAAAATTACCATTTATTAACGTTAGAGTAGAAAATTCAAACAAAAATATACCACATAATTTTGTAAAAATCTCAAAACTAAATGGGCTGCATGCGTTATCGCCAAAAAAGCTTTAATGTACTGAAAGACCCTGTGGAATGTGTTTTTTTAGTTGATTGAAACTTATATACTTGTGGGTATTTACTCAATACATTAAATTGTATGAACAGAAATAGAAAATATTTTAAACTTAGCTTCAAATTTAAAATGTAAGTGACTTTTCCTTCAAAGACATTTTCCCCCCTTATTGTGAACCATTGAAGTGAAGAGACGATGTATATTTTCTAATTTCACATTCTCAATCGACTTGCAAATCACAAGTTAATAAATTATAAATAGGTTCTTAGATAAATACTATTATCATTTTTTATTTGGGCGGGTTATTACAATACTGGGTGTCCCAGAAGTTTCTGACCCATTTTAACTGCAAGAATCTCGGAACTCAGAAACGATAGGGAGGTGCGGTTTTCGATGAACAATGTTTTTTTATATAAAGTTTTTTCAGTATGAATGTTTAATTAGTAAAATCTTATATAGGGTGTTTTAAAAAAATGGAATTTTTTAAATGCAAATATCGTCTATTTTTTTAATGAAACACCCCATATATTTTTATTCTATCTGAAAGCTGAACACTTCCCCTTTCCGAAAATGTATAATTTGTTGAAATTTAGATGAAAAATGAGTAAGTTATTTGGTTTTTATTGATTATTGTTTATTAGATAAAACAATTACAAAATTTGCCTGATAGCTAATACCAAAGATTACAAAAAATTTGTAATCTTTGCTAATACCTATAGTTGTAGGTAAAATTAACTTGCGTCGTTTCACAATTTGTCGGCGAGTAAAGAAATCTAGAAGCAGGGCCGGTTTCAGACTCATAATGTGGATTTGCAAAAAATGATTGCCAAATGTCAGAAAATATTACAAAAAATATAATAGGTACCCATAATAGTAGAAAAATTAGTTAATCATCCGGTGAGCCTTCTTCCTCACTCGATGTGTCATCCAGCTTAATTACAAATGAATTAACAGGAAAATGTTGTCTATAAGTTCTTTCTACATCTTTTACATGTTTGACACAATTATACCACGCATCGGGGCTCACTTCAGAACAAATATCTCTAATAAGTTTAATCACACTTTTAGGTAGAGTTGGCGAAACATTTTTTTTCTTATTCCCTGTTTGATGTTAAACCAAATTAACTCTATGGGATTAAACCCACAATAGTAAGGGGGTAAAAGAACCACTTCATGACCATGCTGCTTGGCAAATTCATCCACTACATATTTGGGTTTTAAATTGAGCTCTCGTAAAAATTTTAGCAAATCTTTTTTTAGCCACTGTGTTGGAATGCTGACACCCATTTTTTGCAATCTGCAATTACTTGTTCCCTAGCCTTTGCTTTAAGAATTTCTTCAGTTTGCCTGGAATGGTGAGGAGCATTATCCAGAACTATTACAGAAACTCCCGGGATGTTTGGAATTAATTGTTCCTCGAACCATTCCTCAAATAACGCAGCATTCATATCTTGATGGTAATCCGCTGAACAGCTTGAAATATTTTTGGCAGATAATAATAAACCGTTGTTAACGAAACCATGTTCATTACCCACGAGGACAATAATAACTCGTTTTCCTCTATTGGAAGGGGCATTTAATGAACACTTTGGAGTCCCATCATGCCAACCTCTTTTGATAACATCATGGGTATCATACCACGATTCATCGAGATATATTATATTTTTCTGTAATCGTCGACAATGCGTAATTGTCGAAGCTCTATTATTCTCGAGGATTCCATAATTTTTTGACGGCTATTTAATTTTATAAACCGAAACCCACAAGAGTGCAACATATTTTTAACGGTTTTATCTGCTTTGCAAGGAAAACCAGGAATTTCCTTCAATTTTTCTTTAATCATCCAAAATGTAGGAACGATTACTGGCGTAAAACTCATATATTATTATTTTTCTTCTAAGATTTTCCATTTTTGCGGTATCCACACGCACTAGCGATTTCTGTACTCTCTTTTTCCGATGAGTAATAGTTGTTTTACCGATAATTGTAATAATGGATCTTTTTGAAACTTTTGTCAATTTGTGTATTCTTTCAGCCCATTATTATTTTCTTGTTTCAGTCGCCTGTACATATTTTGTATCACTTTTTGCGTAGATGGCGATAAAAGCATACCAAATTTCTTTTTGTCTATTGTCTCAAATCCCTCCTCTCCACTTTCAGAACCTTAAGTAAAAAATTTTAACAATATGATTTTCTTGTTTTGTATATACAACAATCAATCAACTCACTATCTTTGCTGCAGCTCACATCATTACTAGCAGATTGAACTATTTCAGGCTCTAGAATACAATATATCAACAATCAGAACCTAATTTTGTTGCATTTGTTGAATACATTTTTTCAGTATAAAAGGAGAAATATTTCTTATCCATATTTATAAAATATATACCTATAACAATATCTTCCTCTTCGAATGGTCGCCAAAAAGCCATAATTTTGATAATTACCAACAAAATAGTCTTAATCAATAAAATAGTTTTAATCACCCAAAATCTTAATCACAGCCACAGCTAACAGATATATAATTTTCTATTCAGAACACAATGTCTCGTAAATAACAATAATAGACTTTGAGTTTCATTGAACCCTTTATATAATAGACTAATCCTACCCTGCGCGTCCATCTAGACTCGCAGTTGAAGTAAATTTTTCATATACCAATCGGAAGTTACAATGCGCCAATGAGAATCAATTGTTCAGTTGTGGGTGGGTCAAGACTCGAAATGATTTATGGCTTTTTTTGTGGGGCTTTTCAATCCTCACAGAGACCCTGCCGTACACTGATATTTTAACTTGAAACGATGCAAATTAATTTTACTCACAACTATACGTTTAAAAAAAATATACTGAATGTTTTTGAAAGAAGCATGACTTGACATTAGAAATAACTAAAACAACTAAACAAACTTGAAAGGTGAATCAAATTTTAATAAAAATTAACATTATAAATTATCTAATTTAATAAAAATATTTAAGGGGTTTCAAGTGTTGTCCATTTTGATCTATACATTTTTGCAACCTAAACAAAAAGTTATCAAAAGAATTGCGTAACATATCCGGGGTAATTTCTTGAAATGTTCGGACAATGTTGCCTCGCAGTTGTTCCAGAGTCTCTGGAATAGAATTATAACATTTATCTTTGATAAAAAAAAACCATATAATAAGGTGTGAAATCGTCAAGTCAAAGCATACGCCTCTAGATGCCTACATAACAGCCTATCATTAAAAATCAAATAACTTTCATTCATTTTTCATCTAAACTTCAACAAACTATACATTTTCAGAAAGGAGAAGATTTCAGCTTTCAGATATAATAAAAATATACAGGGTGCTTCAATAAAAAAATAGACGATATTTGGATTTAAAAATACCATTTTTTAAAAACACCCTATATAAGATTTCACTGATTAAACATTTATACTGAAAAAACTTTATATAAAAAGAAATGGTTCATCGAAAACTGCACCTCCCTATCTTTTCGGAGTTCCGAGATTCTTGCAGTTAAAATGGGTCAGAAACTTCTGGGACACCCAGTATTGCTTTTCCTAAATTACCTACAGTTACCTGTAAAAAATTGTTATATTTTAGTAAAGCGTGATCAATAGACGTCAAAGTTAATAGTTTAATACTATTATAGCGCTTTACAAAATTTGAAAATTATTTTTCAAAGAAGCAATAACTACTTCTCGGGCTATATGCCCCGACAGACATTGAATTACATTTCTAAGTTAAACGGGGTTGGTATATCTGCAAGATAGAACCAACCATTCTGGATTGTGATGAGGCGCAAATACGCCGAAACCGGTCTACAAGTGATGTTGTTCCTTCTAATCACAAACCAGAAGGTTGGTACTATCTTGCAGATATACCAACCCTATTTAACTTAGAAGTGTAATCACGTCGGGGCATACAGCCCGAGGAGTAGTTGTTGCTTCTTAGTGAGAACGGTCTGTTCTTTGAAAAATATTTTTCAAATTTTGTAAAGCGTTATAATATTAATAAACTATTAACTTTGACGTCTATTGCAATAATATTACTGTTATAAATGAAACTAACTGTTTCTAATTAATTCCACTATTCAATGAATGAATTATGAAAATTCTAAGATACTTATTGATAATTATTTCGTTATTGATATATCATTGTTAGCTTTATTTATAAGAGTTATAGACGTTTTCCAAGTAGGTCATCGTGACGAATTTCTGTCACCGGACAGCCTCCACACTTGTGAGCCTACTTTTATTTTATATGCCTTAATCATGTTTATATTAAAAAAATAGTAAACAAAACAGAAGCGTCACAGATATCTTTGATTTTATGGGCGGTTTAAAATAATCAACAGGATTTACCAATATAAATAAATTCTAAAATAATGTGTGATCGTACTTACTATGATTATTTTATTTAAAAATAATACAACAACTTATAAACTAAACTATTGTTGTGTCTTAGATGAATGACGTGAGTCCGTGACACACCTGAAAATAAAATATCAACCTGAGCATTCAAATTCCCTTAAGTTTGCATTTATTTATGAAATCAGTTGTAATTACTGAATTAAAAGATATAATAATTTAATTATTGATAATGCAATTTAGTTTAAACAAGAACGCACTGTGTCTGTCACCCACAAGTGCTAGAATGTACTTAACAATTTAATTTATCAAGAATGCACTGTGTCTGTCACCCACAAGTGCTAAAAGATGCTGAGTATGTCAAAACACTCCCTCATAAAGGATATAGAACAATAACAAAGGGGTAGGACGTATCACGTGGCTCAAGCACTCCACTTCAGTGATACAGGTAATAACAAAGGAACAGGACGTATCACGTGGCTCAAGCACTCCACTTCAGTGATACAGGATTCGTGAATCAACTGTACGGCTCAAGCACTCCGCCAGTCATATTATTCACAATACACGCTAAGCGGCTCAAGCACTCCGCAATAACGCAAAACATGAGTCAGAGGATTGCAGACTTAAGCATTTTAATCATTTAACGCTATTGAGATTTATTTAATCATTAGCAAAATAAACAGAACATAAAATCGAAATATAACCAAATAGGTAAAATTGAATAGCTCTGTGAGAGAACTCACCTAATTTCCAAAATGATTTGAAGCACTGAAATCCACCAGAACACACACACGAACAAACAGAGTTTATCTTTAAACTTGCATATAACTGAAAAACTGTATTTGAAAAACCGATCTTTTCGGAGTGAGAAATAAATTAAGACTGAACTAAGAAAAAGGTTTTGAACGACAGTTAAGAATATGTATATAATATTCACACACACAAAGGTTGTTTGCCATTGCCTTCGTAAACGATTTCAACTTAACACATGTTTCTACTTTACCCATAGCTAAGAGCACTTTGGAACCATAAACCCTTATATTTTATGGTTACTTTACAGATGTCAATATATCAAGAGCCAGTGTGACTTATAGTTTGTTCTGGTGATTCATGCTTTGGCATTTTAAAATTATTGAGTTTTATACATATTCTAAAAAAAAGAATTCTTACACACTTAATTCTAATATAACACCAAACCGAATGATACAACTATAAGCTTCATTCTGAAGGTTGTCCGGGATCTGCTGGATAATGACGTCACTTGGAAACGCTCTATATGAGTAGATTCCACAAAGTAAGGGTCCAAACAATAAATTTTATTACAATAATGTCTACAATTCTTTTATATTGTCACGATATGTATTATTCATAAAAAACCTATAAAAATAGAATTAATTTTCATCAATTAACATTTCTGACACACTCTATATTGTTTGTTAAATGTTGGAGAGTGTGAAGAAATTGAGAAATTGTTTTTGAATATTAATTGTTATTGTTGTTTAAAATGGTTTATATACTTTTCATAATAATATACAATGCATTGAAGCTTTTAAACAGCAACTAATAACAATTTGAATAATTCAAAAAATTTAAATTTTCTCTATATTTAATATCAACGAGAATACCTAATTGTATATTAATACTTACGGTTTATTGAGCTTAAAAGTTATTTTGAAATAGACAATAATTAACATTAATATTTTTATAATTAGAAAAAATTTTATGTTCTGTTTATATCAGAGAATATGAAGATTATAGAAGTTATTTATTGGTCAGAAATAACAGAATTTTGAAATATCATAAAAATTTATAATTTGACATAAATTGAAGAGCTGGTCACTTGTAAATTTAATCAACCAATGAGAAGATAAGGAAATAAATAGAATTCTATTGGTTTCTACAAGAAAAAAATTGAGAGAACGGATGCTGAGCAGCCCTTACTGAAAAAAACGGAGATTGATTCGAAATTTTTGAGGAAGCGAAAAATAAAAATTTACAATTTGAAGAGAACCAAGATTAAAAGCGAATGAGCATTTTGTGCTATATAACCAATAAAACCTAATATTTTTAAATATATTTTATCTTAAAGAAATCCGGAATCGACAATAAAAATCCACTTAATAATAGAAAAAATTTTAGAAGAATTTATGGACATATTTTGGTTAATAGTGAAATACTGAGGGACATTTCCAAATGAAAACATATGTTCAAAAGTGAAATTAATTTTTTTTTTTTTTTTGAGAGTGACAGTAGTAAAACGACTAGCGGAGCAAGGACATCGCCGGAGCGGCAGTTGTCGCGCACTATTGATTATTTTTTTTGTTAAGTAATGTAAATAGTTTTTGGCTAGTGGTTATCCACAAACATTGTAACAGATACATTTTTGATGAAATGGAGATTATATAAACCCTCAAGAAAGGCAAAAACCATTTCAGTGTTCCTCTTGAATGGTATCAATTGAATACAGAAATAAAAAATGTTCAAGGGAATGTTAGTTTTGCTCAATACTGCATGGCAGTAGTCGTCAGTGTTTGAATTATGCTGCTCAGAAGTATATGGTCTACTTAACATACAAGCACAAAATAATAGTTTTGAAAATCACACTTATTCACCGAATTAGATTATATGCTTACGTTTGTAGATAACTCATATATTTGCAGACAAGTCTTTAGTTCGAAATACAGGGTGTCTCAAGAATATGGTACAATGAAAGTTTACTGGTGGTCACTGGCTCATTAGAATTTTACAAAACTAATACTGTTGATATGTTTTGAAGAGACTATAACCTACAATTTTAAAATAATATTATTAATAATAATAATAAAGGCTTTTATTGACTGCACATAATACTATAAAAAAACAAAAAAAAACGTAAACAGAAATCGTATAACCATAGTGGCAGCCATACTACAAAAAAAACGTAAACAGAAATCGTATAACCATAATGGCAGCCAAAAGGCAGAGTTCAGATATCTACAGAAGACCCAATGAGTCCTCTGAAGGATCTGCTCTTACACTCAACCCGTTTAATTATGTAAAGTATATTTTAGATAACATATTCTAAAATAAAGTAAATAAAATTAAAGAAAAACAACTTAATGCTAGAAAGTAAAATGTAGTATTGATACACCAGATTTGATGCAGTAGTAATTTAGAACTTATGTTCGCCGCTCATTAACAACTCTGTCAGTTTTTCTTTAAAACCTATCAAAAATAAGCTTTTAATTTCAAGTGGGATGATATTATATAATTTCGCTATATTATATGAAAAACTGGCTCGAAACAATGTTGTTTTATTTCTGGGTGAAGTTATATTAGTTTTGAATCTAACGTTAATATTGTGGATTTCAGATCTTTTTTTAATTTTTTCATATAAGTAAGTAGGATTTTTGCTGATAATATTTTATGGAAACAAACACAAGCATGCATCAGTCTCCTATTATTTAAGTTCAACCAGCCAATATTCGCCATATGTTGTGATGTTGGATTTCGACGCTTTAGACCACAAATCAGACGGAAACATGAATTTTGAATTCGTTGAAGACGTTTTTTATGAGATTGGGTTAAGATTGGTCCATAAATTATATCACCGTAATTAAGTTGAGAAAGAATTAAGCCTTCACATAGCCGCATTTTTGTTTGTTTATTATGTAACTTTCGATGGGAATATGAAAGTTCAAGGTTGGAGAAGGCCTTTTTCATCAGAACTGGGTTGCAGAAATAGACCGACGTTAAATAACCGAATAAAAAAAACTGGGTTTTTTGAGAATGATAAAGAATCGTCAACGTGTATGCCTAAGTTTTTTTCACAAGGCCAAAAATAAATTTGCTCATTATCCAGGAATACAGACATTTTGTTTGTTATGCGTATTTATATGCATTTATAGGAAGACGGAGCTTTTTGGATAATTCAGATATGACTCTGAGGTCCCCATTTATTTTAAAATTTGCATCTTCAACTTCAGTTTCTGAAAACTTTAAGTACAACTGTGTGTCATCAGCATGAAAATATGCTTTCATCTATTTTAAATATTTATAAAATTGGGAAGTGTAAATTGAGAATAATAATGGACCCAAAATAGACCCTTAAGGCACTCCTCTAGTAATTTGTAGAGGATTAGATGTATTCTCACCTAAACTAACTTTCTGTGATCTTAATTCTAAATAAGATTGCAACGTTTTTATAGAGGTTGCATTGAAACCTAAATGATGGCACACAGAACTAAGTAGAGCGTGATTAATTTTATCGAAAGCTTTAGAGTAATCAAGCAGTATCAACACGCAAAGTTTATTGTCATCGATTGACCTGTAGATATCAGCTAAAACCTGCATTATTGCAGTCGTGCAGCTGTATTTTGGACGAAATCCTAATTGATTGACAAGAGATCAAACGGAGTTATGTGGAGACGAATTTGTTAATATAAAATTTTTTCAAGGAGCTTAGTCAGTGTGGGAAGAATACTTATCGGTCTGAGATCATCATAGTCTGATGGATTGTCTTTTTTAGGAAGTGGTATTACTCTCGACGGTTTCCATAAGGATGGAAATGTTAAATTAGCAATCGAAAAATTTATGATGTGTGTAAGATATGGAAGAATATATGGGCAACACTGAAGCATAGTAATGTTACTTCCGTCACAACCGTTAGCATAGGACTTGATAGAAAGTAACTTTTTATAAACCTTGTTGTCTTCTACAGCGGAAATTGAAATGGCTGTACATTATCTAAAATAGATGAACGGTAAGAGTTCAATGTATTCGTGTCTGGGGTATCGTTGTCTCCAAAAACATTAATAAAGTAATCATTTATATCATCTGTATTTCGAAGATGTTGGGGTATAACCATTGAATCTTTTTTTTTCGAGTTATGTCCAAGTTTTTTAATTCTTTCCATACATTTTTTTTATTTTGTAAACTAAATTCAAGATATGCCTTTTTTCACGACTATTGCATAATTCACTTCATTTCGTAAAGGTTTATAGTAATTCCAACGTTCTAAGACTTTTGTCTTTTTAAATTTATTCAACGCGCTGTCTCTCAGTTTCATCATGTGTTTCACTGTGTCGGTGAGCCAAGGAGCTTTCTTTTTGTTATTTTAACTTGCTTAACAGGTGCGTGTGCTTTAAATAAGTTTAACATATTTCTATTGAGAAGATTTACTTTTAGGTCAATATCATTAGTTACTAACAACTGATTGAAATCAGTATTGTGCAGATCTAGAGTAAAATTCTCAACATTGTTTAATATCACGAAATGTGTACAGAAGGGGTTCAATTTTATTTTTGAATCCTCCGGGACTACATGAAACAATCAAATGATCTGATACAAGAGAGCAGTCATCAACATGTACTTTATTAATATCGAGATTCTCTGAACACAATATAAGGTCAATCAATCTGCTGCCTCTTGTAGGCTGGTCTATTACCTGAACAGGACCATAATCTTCTTGGGTAGGCTCTAGCAATTTACAAGAATTGCTCTCTGGGTCCAACAAATTGACATTGAAATCGCCTCCACATATTACATAATCAAATCCGGAAGCAATTTGAATTAAACAACTATCAAATTCATTTACAAATTGTTGAAAAGAAAAATCTATAGACAGACAGACACCCACAACTGTTCCGAGTCAGATTTACCTAAGTTTGAAATATATTTACATTGGAAGAAATTCTTCATGTAAATAGCAACACCCCCTCCCCTTTTTTTATTCTATCGAGTCCAAATAGCCTGTATCCAGGTAATGAAGCAACTTCGTCGTTAATCTTAGCATTAAACCAAGTTTCAGACACCGTGTCAAAGCGGTCATGCACGGCGTTTTTAAAAGATAAAATTGATCTGGCGTTGATATGACAAACTGAAATAAATTTGCACATAGTAAATAAATATTAATATTAACAGTTATGATAGAAGAAAACACTAAATAATATAGAAAAAGGATTTGAATTGTAAAGTGGATCAGATACTAAATATAATACAATATTCTAATTACAGTATATTAAATGTAATAAATAGAGATGGGAACCCACATTTATCTATTTATAAAAGTCAATTTTTAGAATTCTTTCGATTCCTAGTAATTCTGTCACTTTTGGCTCCAGAGTTAGAATCGGTTTTATGATAATTGTTATTTTCACCTTCGAAGACAAGTCAGCAGGTGATGTGTTACCCCTTTTTACATATGGATCTGCGTTCTCGTTAGCAGAACAACTTGGCGCATTGGAATGAAGACCGCAATAACGTAAATCGGTGTTGGGAGATGTGGAATCGCTATCTACACTAAACTTACAATTAGCTTCAAATTATTTTAATTGTTGAAGAGTGTATTCTTCTCCATTTACTATTAACGATTTACCTCTAACAACGGCAGATGAGTGTCGGGCTCTGACAGCTTTAAGATGTTTCGTAAGAATTTTTTTGTCTTCTTGATCCTCCTTGCATAAGTCGTTGGCAATAAATATCTTAGTTCCTTTGAGCTTAGTACAATTTTGTAAAATTTATTTCTTCTTCAGAAATGTTGTAAGTTCTGCTTTTATTGGTTGGATATGATCAGTATTATTACCCTTCAATTGGTAAATATTATTTAGGTCATGTTTTGAGATTTCGACATATGGGGAGTTCTTTAATTTTCGCTATGGTATATTGTACTCCTCAGCATCTGGTTTACGTAGACCATAAATAAATATATTATTTTTCCTAATGGATCTCTCCAAATATAAACATGTATTTACTATCTCTTGTTTTTTAGTTTCAAGCTCTATTAATTTTTCAGAGTTTTTTGAAAGTTTATCAAGAATAGTTTTATTGTCGTTCTTTATTTCTGACAAGATCATTTTATTTTCAGTTCCTTCTAATTTGATTACTTCCATAAGCTTGTTAAATAAGTCGGAGTTACTGAGTTCATCAGAGTCTCCCATCTCTATAGTTAGTCGTCGTTGACTACAATATTTTCAATGTTGATTGATTTATGATAAAAATCAAGCAAAAAGTTGCAAATAATTGAAATTGATATGGAATATTCTTCCCTCTTAATAAGTAAATCACATTAACTAATACAAAAATAATGTGTAGTGTTAATTTAAATGCATTTTGTAATGCTTCATGTATTCATCAACTCCCTTGCTAAGTTTCAAAATAAAATAAGCCTTACTTTTCACAATAAACTACTTTTGAACGCTCATAGAACAGGTGTTAACTCTTTCCATATAAAACGACAATTATATGTATTTCATCTCCACCCTTTATCAGCCCGTATATCACGAACTAACAAGAATAGGGGAAAATTGTATCTAGATATTTTAAATGTTTCTTAATGATCTACCATTCCTCTAATTTACGGGGTACCCTGTATACCTAAATAGTATTACAATTCGGATATTTCAGAATATTTCAATTTATATCGTAATTCACGGTTATTCTTTTTTTTTACTGTGAATTTATTATTATTAAAATAATTTTGGTTAAACAAGAGATAAAATGTACTTACAAATAATTTTGACTACTACTTCAGTTATATCACTTCAGTAACACTTGTATGAGTTCACTGGCTATCTAATATCACTATTTCAAGTTATTAATGACTGCTATTTGTTGTGATATAAATAATCGCTTTAACGTTAAGTTCACAGGTGCGGATTAGGAATGTGGTCGTGGTCATTAAACTTTATATTCTTGTTTGATATTTGACCGTTTTTATTTTGGTTTAATCATGAATATTCTATCTGAAATGTAAACTTTATAAATTATCAGAATCAAAGTTCAAACTAATAGTTCCTTCATAAAATAATTTTTGTACTATATATCAAGTACAACTTACTAAGTACTGTTATTTCAAAATAAGCGAAAAATCAGTATCAGTTATAAGTGATTAAAAAATTCTGTAAACAAGAAATAATATTATTTTTTAACATACAGTGCATCCTGCTAAATAAGCAGTAATATGGATCAATTTACTATCTTTTTAAAGAATAATCGTTCATACAAGGTGAATAAACTTTAAAAGACCAAGACCAAGTTGATTTAAATTAGTACAGGGTGTTCAAAAATCCAAAGGCTGTTTGTTATTTAACATTGTATCTATCCAATTTCATAAGTAGTCCTAGCTGCTCGACTAAACAGAGCACGCTTAAAGGATTTATTGCCATTTGTTTTTTAATTTCACGCTAAAAGCTCATTAATATTCAAGTACAATTACGTATTGCTACTGTAATTTATAGTATTTAACAAACTGTTTTGGTAAAATGCTTTTAACTGGAAGAGAGAGAATTGAAATTTTAATGTTGTTAGGTGTTGGCGATAGGTTGCGGACTCAACAAGATGTATGCACTTTATTTCATGAAGTGTACCTAGATCGTGAACGTATCTCTCCTTTTACGGTAAGCAGAATAGAAACAAAAGACAAAAAATTTGGTTACGTTAGTGATGTACCGAAGTAAGGTAGACCTACACTTAATGTAAATATCCAACAATATATAATTTTGACGGCAGTAGACAGTCCATACAGTACAGTGCGGGGACCTTCCATTCATAAGTTGCCTGAAGATTACTGTGATCGCAGTACCAAATTCTGTGAGGACTCGATGAATCAAAACAATACTAATTTGAATAACAAATGCATTGATAACGTTTCATTTCCGGATGAGGCAACGTTTTATTTGACTGGCAAAACACCCGATATTGGATTGATGAAAATCGAAGTTGGATGCAACGATCACAAAAAATCAACGTATGGGCTGCTATTATGAGAACTACAATTTTTCGGTCCATATTTTTTAGAGAAATTCAACAGGAGAATTGTATTTGGATTTTCTGCAAAATGCATTATTATTCGACCCAGTTTTTCCTTGATATATAGATTGCCAACATTTTTGATCGCAGAATATGGTTTCAACAGCCATACTCCGCTATAGCTGTGCGCCGACAGAGCATTTCAATATCGATGGATTGGAAGAAGGTGAACAGTGGAATGGCCCGTTAGATCACCCGATCATACTCCACTAGACTTCTTTTATGGAATTATTTAAAATCTTGTGTCTACACTAACAGACCTGACAATATTCGTTGCGTAAAAGCCCGAATCAGGCATGAAGTGCAAAGCGTAACACCCGCTATACTACACAATGTTAAAGACGAATTTATCACCAGGTCAATTCATTGTTTAGTGGTCAGACAAATAATTTTGTGGTTTTATGAAACCACGATGCAAGTGAGTTCGGCTTGTGAAGATGACCGGAGGCCTAAATAAAATTGAATATATTGAAAGGACCAGATATAAATCAAAGTACTTCATCAAATATTCATATGAAATGAGTTAAAATAAATTCAAACACTCAAAATTAAAATTAATACATAAACAATATGCACCAGCCTAATAATTTTGATGAATTCACTACAACTACATAACACATTTTTATTTCATCTATGTTTCACTTTTTAGTTGGATTTACTACAAGCAGTGTTTACGGATTAATAGGAACTATATTGAAAGTTATTCATATGCAAATGTCACAATATAACAAATAAAAAATATCACCGTGTCCATGATTCGAACCCTATACCTACAATTCATAATTTTTGGCATCCAAACCTCTATAAACCTCTAAAAAGTTTCACTTTAAAAATTAAAGGAGCCTATAAAATATTATCATCACCAATATAACGACGACAAACAACTGAAACCTAAAGTATCGTAGTACAATATCATTGTGGATTCATGAGGCAGATCAACAGCGAATGGTATACACAATATTGAGCAAATTATGGAGAAAGCATACGAACATCAACATGAAATAGAAATGGTATTTTTATATTTCAAACAAGCATTTGACTCTCTAAAGAGAAACATTATGAAAGCCCTAAAAGAACAAGGAGTGAGTGAAAAACTGAGAAACATAATAGAGATGACAATGAGACAATCAAAAGTTAGTATCCTGCCACAAAATAAAGAGAAACAGAAGGACTCGAAATAAACAAAGGGGTGCAACAAGGAGATTTGCAGTCTGCTACGTTGTTTAATCTGGTTCTAGATTTCGTTTTAAGGAAGGAGCAGAAGAGAAAACTGAGAACAGGCAGTCAAATAATCACATATGTAGATGACTTGGTATTGGTGACAAAAAAAAGGAAAATCATAGCAACAAACCGAGCCTACCAATAAACAAAAATATATTAAAAAGTGAAATATTGACTGAACAAACCACTATGAACATATACAAAACAATAATAAGGTCCATAACAATACATGCAGCAGAAACGATCACTATGACGAAAATACGTTAACGATCAACAAAATATGCAGACAGCACACTGGTACGGGAATGCCGAGAAAAACTCAGTATACTCTCAGAACACAACAGAATATAAGAGGACATTGAAAAAGCTGATGAACTCCATATATTGGCCAAGAACTCGCGCTCGGGGTTACCAAATCTACCATCCGATTATGCATACGGGACTGGGTCAAACGAAAACAAAGAGAGAGATGGAATGAAGCCCCTCTCAGCACGGAAAATTATTTATTAAAGAGCCGTCAAAGCACAGAAGATTAGTAGGAATTAAATCAGAACAATATCGGTGTTCTTACTGGTCACAGTTCAATGTGGGCATCTACACAACATAAGGCTATACAACGGAGAACTTTTCTGCGGACAATGTGGCAAAGGAAAAAACAGCCAAACATATTCGGTCAAAATGCGAGGCAATATTCGGACAGCCCAGGCTAACTCCCGAAGCATTCAACAGTTGTCTCCAATCCAGGATTACGCTCTCAGGGCTTCTGGACGGATAGCATCTACCTTGTACTGATGAGGCGCGATTACGCCGAAACCGGTCTACAAGTGATGTTGTCCCTTCTAATTACAAACTAGAATGGTTGGTTATAACTTGCAGATATACCAACCCCGTTTAACTTATAAGTGTAATTCAATGTCTGTCGGGGCATATAGCCCGAGAAAAAGTTTCTGCTTCTTAGTTCTTTGAAAAATATTTTTCAAAAACTTTGTAAGGCGTTATAATAGTATTAAACTATTATCTTTGACATCCAAAGTATGATGTTGCCCAGAAGCAGTCGCCAAAATTTGTCTATAAGGATGTAGACTTACTCCGTTGCAGCAATCATTATGTAACGCCATCTGTGAACCGTATTCAATATTAGTACAGTCAATATAAAGAAAAGTATAAACTTTACCAATAGTTGAAAGATATCATTGTTCCTCTAGGCTATTCATTTTTAGAGATAAAAGTGATTTGTTTAAGAAGCAGCAAACAAAAAGGAATTATCCTGGCTTTGAATCCTCGGTTAGGAAACGGTGACACAATAATATGGCCTGTAAATATTGCTTACTTATTACACAACAATACATTAACTTTTCTATCACAATAAACTAGATATAGCCAAAATTCAAATTTTTAATCGAGTTTTGAAAGTGCTTGAATTGTTTTCATATATTATTAAGTATTTCTTTAATCATCGTGTTTTAAGGAATTCTATTATTTGTGACTTTATTGAAATGTCTGGAACGTGTTGTAGTTGTGAAATTTTTATCAAATGTACTACATAATTTGATTCTGTATCAACATTTTGTCCAAAAATAGTTATAAAACGTGAACAGCTGATAGATTAATGCTTTTTAATTTGATTAATATTAATATATCGTGGGTATTCTGCAAAAAACGACTTACTACTCATTTCGTAATGAGGTGTAACGTTGAATTTTAACGTTAAATTATTTATTTTAATTAGTAATAGGAAACTGACCAACTACTGGTCTACACAATGGTTTTTGATGACAGTACGCATCAAAATGGTATTTATTTTGCCGATATTTCAAATCGCGCATGGATTGATAGGTGTTGCCAAATTAGGTTGACACAAAATATTATAATATTGCTAATTTAAAATACTTAATAATATCTATTTACTTGCCATTATAATTAGGGAAGGAATAAAACTATGATAGAAGTATTTTCCACGTGGTGTACTAATTTTATTGTATTGTAATAATGATTTTTATCATTTCCGTTTCCACAATTTTTCATTTGGCATAGTGTACTGGCCTATAATCTTTCTGGGGCTTAAGAATAGCTTATCGAGAAGGAGCACCTCGAGGCTCGGCCATTTTGGTAATTAGAAGAATCGCCAGGTGCGTGAGGAACTTTTGATTTCTTTTGGAATTTTGTTTCCATCCTTAGTTGGGATAATTTCAAATGTTCCACATAGTAGTTTAGGGAAAATCCACAATTTGTAGTGTACATTGGTAGTGGTTTCCCAAGAACATCTCTTTGGAGGATTTTATTCGCCGCTGGTGAAATTGCAGCTGTAGGGAGTCAATTTGGTTCATATTCCAACTGGATATTAGGTCTTAAATTACTTACTCAGCTGATTGGACAATAAAAACCCCTAGGATTCTTACCAGAAAGGGTATGTAGGATATAGTTTATTTTTTTAATTAGTCTATAAATTGATTTCTTGATTTCGTGATTCTGTATATTTAAAAAAAAATGTTAATACTTGAATATAGATTGCGTTGTTGCAAGTTGTCAAAAATTAATCTTAATTCCAAGAAATAATTGTTTTGCTTCATAAAACATTATAGTAACACTTTTAACGGTTTATTAGTTTAATAATACATTTTTAGTTACATGAATTGGAAGGAATTAAATTGAAAAGTGGATTTTGGACTTAGTTGTTTTATGAAATAGTTTTTTCTTCTAAGTAACCTTTATTGCTATGATTTATTCTATTACTCAATTCAACTGACTATAAATACATTTATCTTGAGGATAGAAATTTTGCGTAGGGCTAACTAACATTTCGTTTTAGGGTTCTTTTTTCCTTTCAATCAATATTCTTCAATATAAGTTCAGCTAGTACTTATGCCACATCGAGTCTCAGTCTTGGTTGGTTATGCAGATTCTACATTAGTCGTCGATGGCAGTTTGGTCCATTGCAGAGTTATTTAAATGCAGTGGAGTATCTACAGGATGTCCCTCTGATATAAATGACAGACCTTACTGGATATCTCCGCAAGTGGATACAAGCAAGTTTAGTTTAATATTTTTTTGGTGTTTCTTATACATACTATTGTTTAGAGATTTATTCTGTTTTATTATTTTTTTTTATTTCGTATGTTTCCGGCATACATAGAATACATAGAGTAGTGACGCCTTGGTTTAACAGACATTACTGTCGATCGGAACGATAACTTATTTATTTATACCATGTAATATTTATTTGGATATGTCTATTAGCCAGCTTTACAACACTGTAAACGTTTACTAAGGTTGCGTATTTACCATCTAGTTTTCTCATCCTTAATTACAATAGCCGCGCCTGAGCTCATGCGTCGTCGCCTATCGGTTTCATACGAATTTTTGTAGTTAATGTGCCAACCTTAGGTGTCGTATTTAACCAATAAAATACCGAGATTTAGTTTGTTAGGTTATGATACTTTTTCCATACTATTGTTTTTTTTTATATATTTATAGTATTGCTAGGATAAGTGTTATCATTTTACGCAGATACTGGATGAATACGCTGTTATCTAATATTCCCTTTTTATTAAAATAATTCAGATTGTGTCAGCATTTTCTTATTTATATTGGTAAACAATATCGAGTGGATTTGTAGTGGAAAGGCATTACTAGTCTTTTGATGAATTGGTGACTAGTCCATTGTGCATTGGGTATTCGCTGAAATTTATCTGGCGCCCTAAAGATCCTATAGTTCACCGGACCACCCCTTCTCCGGCTTAAGAGTTACCGGTGCGAGTACCCCAACTGTCCTGGAGGCAGTTGGTAATTCAAGCCTCCATAATTCATAGATTTGTTATTTTTGCATATATTGGGAATTGTCGGTGGCCACGGAGAAAATGCATTTAGAAGTTTTACTCTTTAAAATTAAGCAGTTAACCTTTATCTGCAAAAAAACATGTCTTTCTCGTAGCTTGTGTTGTTTTGTTCATGATTGGTGAAGAATATTTATAAAATTGTTTTATATGTATAAAGGAAAAAGGATATACCTAAATGAGGTGCTACATTTAATTGCTTTTGCCTGTATAAAAACAAACATCATTTTTGGCAAATATCTCTCATGTTATTTAAAAAAATAAAGAGTAAGTAAAAGCTTTTAGAAGGGAAGAAATTAGTATTTGTAACGTAATAATATATTTTTATTACTTCTTAAAAAACCGTTAAAATAGTGCTAAAATTAATTTTCGAGTATTCATACAGTTGTTTTTACCTGTTGAAAAAATGTTTCCTTTTTGGTTGATTCAAAAACAACGAATTGAAAAACACTTTTATAAAGTTATTGTTTTAATGTAAACAAACAGTAGGTATTTTAAAGCATGTTATTCATCTTCTTCTAAAGATTCAGAGGCAGGCTCTTCTGGAACATGGTCTACTGCATCACTACTGGACTGTAATTGTCTAGACCAGCCATGGTATTCTTCTGGAATGACTCCCGTATTACAAAGATTATTCAGATCGTTTTTCTTTGCATCCGATATTCGTAGAGGTTCTTTATATAAGTTTTTGAGCTCTTTAGGGAAATCACTTTTGGGATTTCTTCTTCTTCTAGTACTGCATCTGTTTTCATATTACCCTGCTGCACCAGAAAAGTCTATGGTCTTTAAATTATCACCCAAGTCGTAATCAAAGTACATTCTTAGATCCCCCTTATCTCATTCTTTTTATTCTTAAGCAATTTATAGTATTGCCTTCAGTATCCTTGGTTCTATTTATATTTATTTTTTTGAGTGAGGTTTTTATATCTTTAAATTAATGGCATCGAAACTCTTTTACATAATACAGTCTTTTTTGAGCAATTCTCTTGCCACTTTTGTATTTCCCTTTTGAGCGAGCTCTTTTGAAAATATTTTGCCACTGGTTCATCTAATATACAGAAGAATACTTTTTAGCAGATTCAATGCTGCTGTGCATTGAATCTGCCTCCATATGAGACTGCCGGCTTTCTAAAATCTTTTGTTCTATTACCTCTATGTGGTCTATATTTTGAACTGTCCAAAGGAGAATGGCAGAAATAAACTGGTTCCTATTTTGGCTGTCACAGATATCTGAAACTAGGCTTACCTCAGTTACCTGCTGTGGGACGCAGTTTAATAAATAATAATACAGGATTGATCCGATTTCACAGCTACCCATTTCTCCATCAATTTCGGACCACGTGAAGCTATATCCATCATAGGGAACGGCGCTCTCGTAAATGGTAAGGTTGTAAACTGTGAGTTTCCTGCTATAATATAACAACCCTATTTCAGCACTTTGAATTTGCAAAATTGCCTGCCAATCAAATGTTTGGAGCAAAAAAACTGAGGTTGTATTCTTTGGAAAATATTCTTCTGTATGTAATTTCTGAGACTGGTTCACTATTATTTTCTTTGCATTTTTCAGTATAGAGAAAAAACATTTTCTTTATTGACAAAGTTGCATCTAAATATTTTCGCTTGAATTTGCAAAATTGCCTGCCAATCAAATGTTTGGAGCAAAAAAACTGAGGTTGTATTCTTTGGAAAATATTCTTCTGTGTGTAATTTCTGAGACTGGTTCACTATTATTTTCTTTGCATTTTTCAGTATAGAGAAAAAACATTTTCTTTATTGACAAAGTTGCATCTAAATATTTTCGCTTTGTATCTTTTCGAGTAGGTACAGTGGCTCTCCATTGCAGGAAATGATTCAATGTGTCTACGCACCTCGCAGATTTTTTCCAACGGAGTTTTATTTGGTGGTTCTTGGTGCCCCCTTAGACCCCTAGATCGGATCTATTGTTTACTGCATTTGTTAATACCGATGGAGCTATGCAGAGAGTTTTACAAAAGAAACTTCGACAAATCTGTGTTTCTTCATCATTTTGCATAAAATAATACTCTTTTGTGTTGCTTCGTTGAGTACTCCTCTTTCTTTCAACTAACAATCTTTTTGGGGTTTTCACCACTATATTAGCAAGTATGAAATTTTTTTGCATTACGAAATTTAATGACCAATAGTTTCTACATAACGAAACACGATGTTGTTCAGAAACTTTCGGAGTACATTTAAATTTACATCAGGAGTAATCAATAGGTTTCGGAACTTTTGCGGACTTCAACTTCTTGTTTGAACCTTCATAAGGTAAGCCTTCTGCTTTTCTTTTCTTAGCTATGTTTCGTTTCCAATTTTCTATATTACCACAACGCCAGCGACGTCGTGGTTTTACTTGTTTCCACACATTATCAAGTAGTTCAAGTAATGCTGGTGCGACAATTATTGTAATGGAGTCATCTTATGGTTTTTTTGGAAGCGTAGTGTCTGATATCTGGGTTAACGAAGCTTTGTTAATAGATGCAGCAATTGTCAAACTATCATCAGGTATATAAGTGGGAGCAACGTCAGAGGAATCCCCATCAGTGAGAAACTCTATCGCAATTATATCTGAATCTGTAAATAAGGAAAAACAAATTTTGGAAATTTTAAAAGAGGCGTGTACGACTTCGGAAAATGATTCGCTAGCATTCAATTGAGTGCTGTTGAAATTGGCAATGCATCGTCGATATCGAAATCAAGAACAAATACGTATACTTGTCGGAATTAAGGTCGTAAATAAAAAATTCGTGGCATATTATGCATGTTGCCAGTTTTATTAGCAATCCCTTAATCCCTAGTGGACAGTTCTTCGTGAAGAACTACTTTGAATGATTTTTAGAGCCAATAGCTGTCAGCTCTCCATAGATAATAATATATTGAGAATTGTGTTACTTAATGTCTCTAAAAATCATTTAATGATTGCTTCCATGTAGTAATCTTGTGTCTACATTAAAATGTAATTTGTATTCAAGGGAAAAAAATTAATTACTTGTTGATTGATGAAGCGTTTGGGCTGGTATAATTTCATAGTTCAAGGTTTACCAAATCTTCATCTAACAATTCGCTATCACCAGGTATATACGTGGGATCGACATCCGAGTAATCTCCGTTAAAGAGTGACTCAACCTCATCTATATCTGAATCTGTGAGTAAAAAATAAAAAATAAATATTTCGAACTTTCACCATTAATTACTGTATCCTACCCACACCAATGATAAAATGGTATTAAAAAAACTCTTTTTCATTTGCCAGCTTCAGTTTTCAATACTTTATTGGTTATTTACAAATATTTCACTTGCATACTTCTTACAAAAATTATGCCATCGATTTTTGAAACACCCGGTACATTAAAATGTGGTGTTAAAGTGTAGCTTCGACTGATCCACATACTCGTAATTGTCTAGGGTAGATTTTAGAATTCTGCCACTGAATAATAAGGTCTTTCAAGCAGAAATGTCTTTGTCAATCTTCGGAACTTATTGAATGTATCTGCAACTTTTAATTCTAAAGGTAGCTGATTGAATAACTTTTTGGCATTGAAGGTGATTTTTCAACCAGATCAGAGGTGGCCTTTGCAAATGAATATCGAAATTTTTTCATCTATTAGGGTAACTATGAATTGGTCTCTCAGCTAAATTGTGAAAGTGTTTTAGAACCAAACACACGGATTCAAATATGAATAGAACAAGCAGAGTTAAAATTGGGTCCTACTATATAAGCCATAAATGTAACGAATAGCTTAGTTTTGTAATTTGAAGATAGATTCGTGGAAATGCCCGTTCGAGTCAGACCGGGACATAATACTAATGAGATCTTTGCCTATGGTAGAATGTAAAGTCGGTATATCTTTTTTTTTTTTTTTTTTTTTCGGGCCGAGATGGGAAACTCATGTTCGAATGGGTCCAGGACCCAAACAGTGTTGGACTCATCCCCAAGGAGATGCCTACCAACCAAACCCACCTCAAACTCGCCGTTACCCCCGCCTCGGAATCACTACCCTAGCATACTTCGAGACAGGCGGCGGTCCCTCGCACACTCTCCGCTCACACTTGTAACGCGTTTTCTTCCTCCTCGTACTTTACGTCGAAACTAAGTACCTGGACACGTCACAATTGACACCCCAAAACCGCGGATTCAAGTTTTATCTCGGGCGCCAGATTTTTAGCGTGGTTAACTCCACGGCCACTTGACTTCCAGCGTCAAGAGTTCCAGGTAACCTCAGATGGAGGTACGGTCAGTTCCAGGGGTCTAGTTATTTCCAGAAAAAAGGTCCGCGCTGGTCCTGAAATAAAAGTTAGTCTCCGGGCCCACACTACAGCAAAGCTAAATTCTTGCTACAAAACCACTATTCCACCATAGGAGTTTTCTAATTGGTAGTAGGTCAGTAAAACACAAAGGTTTGGTTAAATTAAAATCTATTACCTTCACAAATACTTACAAGGTCGGTAGCTGACCAAATCGTTACAGAAAAAGAAAAACAACAAAAAAAAACTATCCTGCGTAGCAGGCAACAATACCCTGGCATTTACAAAAAAAACCCATCAATATAAGCAAACTATTAACTAATTATACCAATACCATGCGTTTATTAGAGACGAAGCGGGCAGGACATAAGCGAGAGAGGTTTATAAATATAAGCAATGTTTTTATATTCAACCGAAAACGGTAAAAGCAAGCTGACCTTTTCCAAAAAAAGAAAAGTATTTTCAATAAGCAGGTTAATAATTGAAAGCAAGAAAACGGATTCCAGGTTGATGCTAGCAAGGTATACAACCACTTGCGATGCACCCGGTATGTAAACTGAACGTGAAAATTTGATTAAAATGTCTCACGGGATCGGAAAAGGAAGTACGGAATGGTTCGATCCGTGAATGAAAATATCAATGAGCCCTGGCAGGACGCCTGGAAAACCTTAATATTTTGATTCAGCGGGCTTTAAGTTCTCGAATTGAAATATCAACGAGCCCTGGCAGGACGCCTGGAAAACTTCAATATTTCAACCGAAACGGGGTTTGGAAACGGGAATGAGTACGGAAGGGTTTGATCCGTGAATAAAAATATCAATGAGCCCTGGCAGGACGCCTGGAAAACCTTAATATTTTGATTCAGCGGGCTTTACGTTCTCGAATTGAAATATCAACGAGCCCTGGCAGGACGCCTGGAAAACTTCAATATTTCAACCGAAACGGGAATAAGTACGGAAGGGTTTGATCCGTGAATAAAAATATCAATGAGCCCTGGCAGGACGCCTGGAAAACCTTAATATTTTGATTCAGCGGCCTTTAAGTTCTCGAATTGAAATACCAACGAGCCCTGGCAGGACGCCTGGAAAACTTCAGTATTTCAACCGAAACGGGAACGAGTACGGAAATTAAAACTTAACTGTACGAGCTATCGTTATATTATTGACATATAATGACACTACTAAATCAGAATAATGCTTGTTTTGTAAAAATGAAATATGAATTATATTGAATGAATTTTCGCCTAACAATTATTGAAAAGACCAGCTTTTATTTAAAATTATTATTTCCATAAAATCTTACCTTCGCAGCAAATACTTTGACTTGGAAATAAAAAAAAAGAATATCAAAATTTACTATATTTAAAGAAAAAAATCAAAACAAACTAACTACCAAGCAAACAACAAAATTCGGCGGACGGAGCGTTCAATGCTAGCGACTCTTATCTTCGCCAGCCTGCATTGAACTACCTGTCGACTCGCCGCTTAAGCCTTCCTCGATTCAGACTGCTTTCCACCTCTCCTGGTTAGTTCGACCTGCGCGCTACTTGTTTCGCGACAGTGGGGAACCATGACTTGTTTGCAATTATATCGCGGTTGGAATTTGAAATTTTAAATTAACAATCGGAATGGATTTTTCTTAACAAAATACTTCTACACAGAAGTCATAGGATATCACGGATTATATACAATATTAAATGAAAATATATTCGGAAACTTAAATATAACTATTGTCGGAAAATTAACTTCGTTACATCCCCCCCTTACTTCGAGAGAAAAAAAATTAAAGGACGCGAGCATCGCTTGCGTACTTTACATCTTTTTCCCAATTACTTACTACCCTACAAACAAATTATCACTAAATTACAACTTAATACTAAATACAGTCTTTGTCACATGATCCGGACTTATCTTCTACGTAAGGGTGTTCAGCACCTGTAGCCTCTTCTACGGACTCCGGAGCTTGGTCCAAATCCTCGGGCTCGGATATCTCGGTGTAGGCGAGAGAAGCTCTCGCGTAAGCGGTTGAGACAGGGATCGGCACTCGGGGTGGTTCGTCGCACCGCGGTTTCATCCCGAAATAAACTAGTTAGCTGAGGGTTTTAAATCCTTAATGTGTATTCGGTTATATCGCTTGCCGTTTTCGTCTCGTAAATCATATACTACCGGAGAAACGACGCGGACAACTTCATAAGGCCCAGAGTATTTCGGGGCTAACTTCGCCGCTACATGATCAACAGCTGACGACAAAATATTTTCCTTTTTCATAACTTTGTCTCCCAAGCTGCATTTCCAGTCACGGCGACGTAAATTGTAATAATGACTTTGACTGGTGAATGCTCTGGAGAGATTTAAACGGACAAGATCAAAACACTCTTGTAATTTATCAAGTCTTAAGAGATGCGGTTTTGCATCTGCCTCGGCGGGATTTTCAGTCTCGTCAACTGGACTCGAATTGGCTTCAGGTTTATCTTCAGTTTCCCTCTTGAGAGATTTCGGAACGTCGGGGTCTCGTCCAAAATTTAGAAAGGCAGGTGAAAATCCGGTGGAATCGTGTTTGGAGTTGTTCATTGCAAACTTCAAATCGCCTAATCTTGTATCCCAGTCCCGGTGATCTTGTTCGCAATATTGTGCAATCATTGTCTTCAGAGTGCGATTTGCTCTTTCAACCGGATTGGCTTGCGGGGTGTACGGTGGTGTAAAACGGTGTCGAATTCCCAGTTCTGTCAACATACTTTTGAACATCGTACTATTATACTGAGTCCCATTATCAGTTAACACTGTACGGGGACATCCAAATGTTGTCAATATTTCTTCATGAAATGCCGTGCTGATGCTATTGGCAGTAGCATTCCTCAATGCTTTACATTGTACCCATTTGGTAAATCGGTCCTGGAACATTACAATATAGCAGTGACCCTTCTTACTACGCGGCAATGGTCCAATGATATCGGAACTAACGGTATCCCATGGTCGTTGGTTTGGAGATGGTTGCATTTTCCCTGGAGGTTTTTGTTGTGACGGTTTGTACTTCTGGCATTGTAAACACCGGCGAACGTACTTGGTGATGTCTCGAAACATTCCAGGCCAATAGTACGACTTAGCAATACGGGTGATAGTCTTAGCAATTCCCAGATGCCCTGCATTAGGAGCATCGTGATTCTCTTGGAGGACTCGGGTTCTGTCGGATTTTGCTATGCACAGTTTCCATGGGTCACTCATCTCAGGTTCTCTTAAATCATTTATATCCCAGAAATGACGGTACAAACGGCCTTCTTTGATGCAGTAGTCAGGGAACTTGTCTGGTTCCTTCAGGACTTCTTCCTTTTTATTCCGGTACCATGAACATTCGGTGGGTACATCGGTCAGACAGAGTACAGATGGTGGGTCGGCCTCGGCGGTCATTGGAAGCGGATTTCTGGACAGGGCGTCGGCCACACGGTTTAGAGCACCTTTACGATACTGTATCTCGAAGTCATATTGTTGCAGAAAGATACTCCATCGCGCTAAACGTCCAGACGGACTAGCTATGGAATGTAACCATTTAAGGGACTGATGATCGGTAACAACCGTGAAATGGTAGCCCTCTAGATAAGGACGCATCTTTTCAATCCCCCATACAATGGCAAGACATTCTTTTTCCGTGACGGAGTAATTTTTCTCGGCAGGACTCAAAGTGCGGCTTGCATACGCTACGACGTGTTCATGTCCATCCTGTTGTTGGGTAAGGGCTATTCCTAACCCATACTCGGAGGCATCGGTCTGTAGAGTGAACGGTATACTGAAATTGGGACAGCTTAATACAGGAGCTTCCGACAAGCAGGTTTTAATTTTCGTGAAAGCGGTTTCTTGATCTTCAGTCCATTTCCATCGCTGAGATTTCCGGAGCAATTTTGTCAACGGAGCCACCTTTTGGGAAAACGATGGCACGAACCTCCTATACCAGGATGCAACTCCCAAAAACCTTCTTAGTTCTCGGATATTTCTCGGGGCTGCAAATTTAATTATACTCTCGACCTTTTCTGGATCGGTACGGATTCCATCTCCAGTGATTACATGGCCTAAGTATTTCATTGATGGTGAACAAAAATGACATTTTTCCGGATTTAGTTTCAGCCGTGCTGCTCGTAATCGGCGGAACACTTCGGACAGCTTTTCCAAATGTTGCTCAAACGTTTCCCCCAGCACGATTATGTCATCCAGATATGCAAATGCGTAAGGGTCCAAATCCGGACCTATTAACTGATCAACCAGTCTCTGGAATGTGGCTGGTGCGGAGTGTAAGCCAAATGGAAGAACCGTGAATTGAAACAATCCACGTCCCGGTGCGGTGAAGGCGGTGATGGGTTTGCTTTCGGGTGTTAACGGAACTTGCCAATACCCACTCTTCAGATCCAAACTGGAAATATATTTGGCTTTTCGCAGCTTATCCAGGATAGCATTGATAAATGGAAGCGGGTAGGCATCCTTCATGGTAACCTCATTAACTTTACGAAAATCAATGCAGAAGCGGTTTTTCCCATCCTTTTTCTTCACGATTACTATCGGAGAACTCCACGGACTTGTAGAGGGCTCTATTACTCCTTCTTTCAGCATGGCGTCTATTTCAGTATTGCAAATTTCTTGCATTTTCGGATTCTGAGGTCGGTATCTCTGTTTGATCGGACGGGGTTGTAGCAGACGGATTTCATGCTCAACTAGTGTCGTTGGACCTTGAATCTTCTCAAACCTTGGCAACTCACGGCTTAGGAAAATGTTCAGTCTATCTGTCTGTTCTTTCGATAAATTCCTTTCCAAAATCGGCGTTATTGTTTCCAACGGACATCCTATATAACTAAAATTCTCGTCATCCCCTAAATCTTCCCGGGAGAACGCAGATAATTTAGAAACGGGTTGCTCCTCATCGACCCCTAACACCAGGGAGGACGCAGAGACTTCGGTAACAAATTGCTCCTTGTTAACCCCTAGCTCCAGGGAAAACGCAGAGACTTCGGAAACAAGTTGCTCCTTGTCAACCCCTAACACCAGGGAAGACGTAGAGACTTCAGAAACAGAGTTTTCTTCAACAACCCCTAACAGCACCGGGGAAGAATCAGAAGTTTTGACAACGGACCGCTCCTTGTCAACCCTTAACAACTCCGGGGTAGACGCAGAGACTTCAACAACAGATTTTTCTTCATTAACCCCTAACAGCACCGGGGAAAACTTAGAAGTTTTAACAACAGATTGCTCCTTGTCCACCCCTAACAACTCCGGGAAAGACGCAGAGACTTCAGACATAGATTGCTCTTTCTCTTCCCCTAACACCAGGGAAGACGTAGAGACTTCAGAAACAGACAGGCTTCGAGAACAGTGGTCTTCAGCAAAACGATGGTTGGTTTCTTCCTTACATATCATTGGTACAGTGGCATCGATTTCTTTCGTGGGTGTGTTCACTTTCTCCAGTATTCCAACGGGACTTGCTAATGATGAACGTCTTACTAGTTCATTATTGACATATATATTTCCGGTTCCTAATTCCAAACGGAAATTATATTTTCGGAGAACATCGTGTCCTAAAACAATATCGGTTATCAGACCAGGGAAATGTTCGAACGGTCCTTCCATAATGACGTCATGGGTCTTCAATTTTAGCTCATAAGAGTCGGCGATAGAGACCAAATTTCCATTAGCTAAACGGGCCTTCGTAACTTGACGGGCGGTGGTTTGCTTTCTTTGGGAAAATGTCTTAGCTATCTGATCACCGATGTATGATTTCGCCGCTCCGGTATCTAACAATGCTTTAAACTTATAGTTTTCAATTTCGACGTCGATGTGCGGACGGAAATCGGTCATTTCTTCTGGTACTTCAGCATGAGAGGCAATTATTTGCGGAAGCTGTGTCGGCCTCTCCTCGGGACAGCTTCGCATTAGTTTTCCTGCCTCCCGCAGGAACAATCTCTGGAAAATACTCCTTCCTTATGGCAACGGGAACAGAATATCTTCTGAGGGTTCTGACAATTGTTTCGGTAGTGTCCAGATTCTCCGCAGCGGAAACAGATTGGTTGCCGGGAAGATGAGCCGGACGGTTGATTGGTAGTATCATGTGGCGGACGGCGAGGAGTACCGGATGATGTCGGTTGGCTGGTACCGGGAATGGGCTCTCTGTACGGACCAGGATTCGAGTTATGGGACGTTCCATATCTGGGTGTATTCATCGGCTGCGGACGGGTTGATCCACGGTTCGGTCCACTGTGGCTGGGTACATTCTGGAGTTCTTTTCTAAGAAGCTCATATTCCCTTACCACTTGACAAAATGTGGAGAAGTCATCAAAGTCCCCTTTTCGAATTTGCAGACGATATTCGGGCAAAAGGTTACGGTACAACCATGCTAATTGTTGTTCAGGAGTTAGCTTCCCATGTCTTCGCATGAGAGTTTGTAGTTCGGTCATGTAGGTAGCCACGGACTCATTTCTCCTTTGTAGACGTCGGCCAATCTCGGCTTCTAAGTCAACTTCATAGTTGACGGGATAGAAGAAAATTCGGAAATCGCTTTCAAAATCGTTCCAGCTGGTATATCTACTTCGGTTGTTTCGGTACCATAATGCGGGTTCGCCGGACAGCAATTCCGGCAAAACAGGAAGCAAATTGTCTTTCTGGACATTCTTTGCCGTACATATTTCTTCAATCCTTTCTATAAACGCGGCAGGATCTCCTCGATTTCCAAAGCACACCTTCCAATCGTGTACGTTTATCGGTGGAGTTGCCATCGCGGTCGGATATTCCACAGGTTCCTCTTGGTCTATAGCGGTTCGGGGAGCAATATTTCTTCGTCTTAAAAAGTTGACGAGTCTTTTCCGTTTGTTAGGAACGGTTCCAGCAACCGATAAATTCCTCTTTACTAGCTCGGTATTAAGACCCTCGTTCTTGAGTAAGTATACCCAGCTTACTCGATTGTCGGTTATTTCTCCAACGGAACTTACAGTCGGTACTGGAGGAACGGATTCAGTTTCTTTAGCTTTTTCTTGATCAAATAGGGAAGAAATGTCCAATTCCTTAGAATTTCTTCTAGACATCTACCTTTTATGAAACGGTGCCCTGTACCAACCAACAGTGCGGAAAACAACCAAAAACGAAATGAAACGGTCCCAGCAACAATTCCCTATAAAACTGTAAACGGCATAAAACCGTTCCTACCCTAATCAACAATCTCTGCTCTGCTCTCTCCAACTATACGGTAAAACGAAAATGGAATAAAGCGGTTCCTGCCCTAATCAACAAAAAAAATTGAAAACGGAGTACAACAGTCCCTCCTCTAATCAACAATACGGTAAAAAAAAATCCAGGACGAAATAAACGGTTCCTGTTTTAACAATCAGGTCCCTGCTCAAATCAACAATACGGAAAAAATCCAAAACAAAATAAACGGTTCCTGTTTTAACAATCAGGGTCCCTGCTCAATCAACAATACGGGAAAAAAAAAAGTTTTAAAACGGAAAAACGGTCCCTGCTCGGGCGCCAAATTTGTAACGCGTTTTCTTCCTCCTCGTACTTTACGTCGAAACTAAGTACCTGGACACGTCACAATTGACACCCCAAAACCGCGGATTCAAGTTTTATCTCGGGCGCCAGATTTTTAGCGTGGTTAACTCCACGGCCCCTTGACTTCCAGCGTCAAGAGTTCCAGGTAACCTCAGATGGAGGTACGGTCAGTTCCAGGGGTCTAGTTATTTCCAGAAAAAAGGTCCGCGCTGGTCCTGAAATAAAAGTTAGTCTCCGGGCCCACACTACAGCAAAGCTAAATTCTTGCTACAAAACCACTATTCCACCATAGGAGTTTTCTAATTGGTAGTAGGTCAGTAAAACACAAACGTTTGGTTAAATTAAAATCTATTACCTTCACAAATACTTACAAGGTCGGTAGCTGACCAAATCGTTACAGAAAAAGAAAAACAACAAAAAAAAACTATCCTGCGTAGCAGGCAACAATACCCTGGCATTTACAAAAAAAACCATCAATATAAGCAAACTATTAACTAATTATACCAATACCATGCGTTTATTAGAGACGAAGCGGGCAGGACATAAGCGAGAGAGGTTTATAAATATAAGCAATGTTTTTATATTCAACCGAAAACGGTAAAAGCAAGCTGACCTTTTCCAAAAAAAGAAAAGTATTTTCAATAAGCAGGTTAATAATTGAAAGCAAGAAAACGGATTCCAGGTTGATGCTAGCAAGGTATACAACCACTTGCGATGCACCCGGTATGTAAACTGAACGTGAAAATTTGATTAAAATGTCTCACGGGATCGGAAAAGGAAGTACGGAATGGTTCGATCCGTGAATGAAAATATCAATGAGCCCTGGCAGGACGCCTGGAAAACCTTAATATTTTGATTCAGCGGGCTTTAAGTTCTCGAATTGAAATATCAACGAGCCCTGGCAGGACGCCTGGAAAACTTCAATATTTCAACCGAAACGGGGTTTGGAAACGGGAATGAGTACGGAAGGGTTTGATCCGTGAATAAAAATATCAATGAGCCCTGGCAGGACGCCTGGAAAACCTTAATATTTTGATTCAGCGGGCTTTACGTTCTCGAATTGAAATATCAACGAGCCCTGGCAGGACGCCTGGAAAACTTCAATATTTCAACCGAAACGGGAATAAGTACGGAAGGGTTTGATCCGTGAATAAAAATATCAATGAGCCCTGGCAGGACGCCTGGAAAACCTTAATATTTTGATTCAGCGGCCTTTAAGTTCTCGAATTGAAATACCAACGAGCCCTGGCAGGACGCCTGGAAAACTTCAGTATTTCAACCGAAACGGGAACGAGTACGGAAATTAAAACTTAACTGTACGAGCTATCGTTATATTATTGACATACAATGACACTACTAAATCAGAATAATGCTTGTTTTGTAAAAATGAAATATGAATTATATTGAATGAATTTTCGCCTAACAATTATTGAAAAGACCAGCTTTTATTTAAAATTATTATTTCCATAAAATCTTACCTTCGCAGCAAATACTTTGACTTGGAAATAAAAAAAAAGAATATCAAAATTTACTATATTTAAAGAAAAAAATCAAAACAAACTAACTACCAAGCAAACAACAAAATTCGGCGGACGGAGCGTTCAATGCTAGCGACTCTTATCTTCGCCAGCCTGCATTGAACTACCTGTCGACTCGCCGCTTAAGCCTTCCTCGATTCAGACTGCTTTCCACCTCTCCTGGTTAGTTCGACCTGCGCGCTACTTGTTTCGCGACAGTGGGGAACCATGACTTGTTTGCAATTATATCGCGGTTGGAATTTGAAATTTTAAATTAACAATCGGAATGGATTTTTCTTAACAAAATACTTCTACACAGAAGTCATAGGATATCACGGATTATATACAATATTAAATGAAAATATATTCGGAAACTTAAATATAACTATTGTCGGAAAATTAACTTCGTTACACACTGTCATCTTCTCCCTCCTATCACTCCTGCCTATCATGCCATATCGAGTCCTTCTCTCCCCCTTACCATGCTCTCTACTACTCCACTCACCTCCATCCATTCCTCCTCCCCCCTCAACATTATCTCCACCATGTTTTCCCAGTACACCGCCTCCCCTAGTTTCCTCTCCAACTTCTTCAGCACTTCCTCGTTCCTCCAGCATCTAAACACATGCCCACATCATCCTCCACTTCACACCTCTCGCACACACCAGTCTCTCGTTTCCCAATCTTGTGGAGGTACCCTACTCTCGACCCATGTCCAGTGAGCACTTGTGTCAAGAAGTAGTTCACCTCCCCGAATTTCCGGTCCATCCAATCTCTCCTATTCCCAATCGCTCGTTTTAGCGCGCCCTCATACTCCTCCCACCTTCTCTCCATTTCCTCCTCCATCCATTCCCGTACCTCTTCTTTGGTCGCACCCCTCCAGCGTTTGCTCCTAGCTCTAGCCAACACGTCCAATGGGTAGGACCTTGCCAGCACCGCTGCTGCCAGTCCACTCACTGTCCTGTACCCCTGCACCACCCTCAGCAGTATCCCTCTCTGCACCCGCAGAAGTGGCCTAACCCTCGCATTCACCCCCGCTCTTTCACCCCACACCTCCGCACCGTACATCATACTCTGCTCTACCGTCCTACCAATTACCCTCCTCTTCCACTCTCCCGGCCCTTTCACATTACACATCAATCTCCCCAGCCATGCTGCCCTCACTTTACCCTTCTCTGCCGCCTTTACCATATGGGTTTTGAAGGATAATTGGCTATCCAACCACACCCCTAGGTATTTCACAGACTCCTCCATGCGAATTCTCCTTCCCTTAACCATCACCCCCACTTCCCTCGCCCTGCTCCGTCCCTTCACTAGCAACCCCACCGTCTTCTCTTCCGCCACTTCCAGTCCGCACCGCTCTATCTTCTCCACAATCTTCCTGCACATTCTCTCCGCCTTTCTTTCTATCTCCGCCTCTCCCTTTGCCGTACATACCAGACACACATCATCCGCATACACCGTAATCTCACATCCCTCTTCACATACTATCCCACAAACATCATCAAACACACACTTCCAGAGCGTCGGTCCAAGAACCGAGCCCTGAGGCACTCCAGCCTCCATCTCATATCTCCTTCCTCTGGAGTCTACAATCACACGCCCCGTCAGGTAGTCCTCCACCAGGTTAACCAACCCCTGCTCCACTCCAAGCCTCAGCAACGCGCTCAACACTGCCGGTTTGCTGACACTGTTGAACGCGTTCCCGACGTCGAAGAACACGAGTAGGGCCAATTTCTTCTTCCTCCAGCTGCCCTCCCTAGCTCTTTCCACCAAACCCATCACCTTGCTCAGTGCCGAGATGCAAGATTTCCCCTTCGTGAACCCATGCTGGTTTACCCTAAAACCCCCATTCCTACCAACTTCCTCCTCAATCCTATCCCTTATTATCCCCTCCATCAATTTACCCATACCACACAGCAGGCTGATAGGCCTATAGTCCCCCGCCCGCTTCCCCTCTCTACCCGCCTTCTTCATCAGTATCACCCTGGCTACCTTCCATCCTTCCGGGAACTCCTCCTCCATCAGCACCCTGTTGAATAGTTCCCAGAAGTACTCCCTATTGTCATCCAACAGCCTCTTCACCATATCACCCCTCAGGCCATCTATCCCTGGGGCTTTTCTCACTTTAATATTTTTCCCCCAATCTTCTACCTCCCACTTCTCTACCGACCTAATCCCCCTCATTTTCACTACCCCCCTTGTATCTTGGATTTCCTGAATTCTGCCACCCACTCCTCCTTCTCCCCCTTTGAACAATTTCTCTATAATCTCCTTCTCCCAATCCTCCTCTAGAACCTCGTTTCTATTTCCACCCATCCTCTTCACCGCTATCTCATACGCCTTTCCCCATGGATTGTTTTCCAATTGCCCCAGTAACTCTTCCCACTTCCCTCTTTTTTCCCTCTCCACTCTACGCTCCAGTTCCTTCTTCTTCTCTTTATATCTCCCTCTTCCCTCTATCCTTCCTCTTCCTCTCAGCATCCGTCTTCGTTCTTTCTCACACTCCCTCCACAGCTCCTCTATTTCCTCATTCCACCAGTAATTGGCCCTCCGCTCACGCCTATTACCCCCCTTTCCCTCTCTTTTGCAGCCCTGTATCACATTGTACAATTCATCTGCATCATGTCCAAGTCCCCTTCCTATCTCTTCTCTTACTTTCTTCCTCATTCTCTCTGCCTCGGCTTTCGTCCACTTCCATTCCCACTCTTCCACTAAATCCATTCTCTCTTTCCTTATATCCGTCTCCACATACCTATGTAAGCTCAAGCTTTCCTCATCCTCCAGCACCCCCCAACTAAACACTCTTTCCCACAGCCATTCATCACATGCTGTTATATCAATGAATGATGAACCCCCGTCACCCCTCACGAAGGTGGGCAGTAGTCCATCATTCAGCACCACCTACCCGTTGGATGTTAACACTTCCTCAAGGATCTCCCCTCTCCTGTCCGTTTTCTTCCCCCCCCCCCCCATATAGTATTCTTCGCATTGAAGTCCCCTGCCACCATTCTCCTTATGATCCTCCTTTTTCCTTTTGACACCCTCAGATCGTCCTCTAATCCTGTCATGCTCCTCTCATATTCTTCCAGGCTGACATTTGGGCTTATATACACACTATACACCACCATGTCTCCCATTCGCACTACCACCCATCCATTTCCCTTCCTCACTTCATCCGCCCTCAATCCATCCCCCACCACTCTTATTCCTGCTTCTCCTGTATCGTCCATAATCCATCCCTGCTTCCCCACATATCTAGCATTCACCTCGGATCCACACACTACATCCACTTCCCTCCTAAAAATCACTTCATCCAATATATCATGCGCTATCCTGCATTTCCCTAAATTTATCTGTAACACTCTCCATACATCCCCTACATTCCTCCTTCCCGCGCAATGCTGTCCCCTTCCTCCTATTTGACCAGACTCGTCCCCTCTGAGGGGTCCAGAGGGTCCCTCCCATTTTTTCCTTCACCTTTTCCATCGTCTCCTTCTACTTCTTCCCTTCCCCTACTACATTCTATCTTCCCTGGCCTGTGTCCCCTTTCCCCACATACCCTACAAAAGTCGGTATATCTGAACTACACCAGGTTACAATAGTGTCATCTACAAATGAAGTGAATTGACCCTTAAATCGTAAGTCTGTGAAATCGTTAATGAATACCAAAAAAATAATTGGACCCAAAACTGAACCCTGGGGTACACCACTGCTAACTGCTAAATTTTCCGAAAATTCACCATTGGCTTTGGCCAATTGTTTTCTACAGTCAAGGTGAGATTCAAACCATTTTAAATTAATACCACGGATGCCATAATATTTTAGTTTATTTATCAAAATTTAATGATCAACACAATCGAATGCCTTCGCGAAATCACAATAAACCGAAGCCATGAAAAGTTTATTATTAAGTTTGGTATACAGATACATTCAAACACATACGGAACTGCTTTTGAACTAGTCGACCAGCATCCAGCTTCAACAGATTAAAAACACGATTATTACAATCGTTTATTTGGACACCTATATATAACATATCGTACAATTCCCACCACTCCGTATTCTCAACGGTGGACGGTCAGTCAGACGATCGGTGAGATTGTTCAAGCCCATACCTTTGTTTCAATTTAAAGAATCCTATTTTGTTTTATTTACGAATTTATTTTTATTTTGAAAGCCGTTATGGCCAAAATATTATCTTAACTCGAAATATTAATTGTTAAAGAGAATTTAACAATTAATTTTCGATTTGTGTAAAAATACGTCATTTGTAAGTATGTGTTATGTCAATTTTGAAAGATTAATTTTCAATATTGAAAGAAAATTTTTAAAACATAGCTATCAGGGAAAAAAGGATTTAAATTGAATGTGAGTGGTGTAAGGAGGGAAAAACTTGACTTGAGGAGAATGAGTGATTTGTAAAGATTGATATATTTAATTAGAATTTAACTTTTAATTACTTACTGTGTACTTACATTATATTGTTTATAATATAGATAATAAAACAAATCTAAATGTTGAAAATAACTATTTACAAGACACTGGACGTGATGCCTGGATTTAATTGAACAGTCCATGTGGACATGGTCCAAGTAGGTTGAACAACCGAGATGACGTACCTGGAATTAGATAGAAAAACACTCTGAGTATTCAATTTGCCATAAATAATGATTAATTATTTAACTAACGATTAGTATAGTTGAAATCCCCAAAATTAATGAAGGTATTAATAATATACAAGGTGCATCTTATGTGTTTGAACTGTGATTATGCATATCAGTACTAAAGTAAAGTTAAAACTTCACTTGATCAAAAATAAATGCCTAATAGTAAGTATTTAGGGTTATTAGGAAAGGTGCAAGGGGCGCAAACTCTCCCCAATGCATATAAGGAATATGTGGCACAAACTCTCCACAAACAATATTATAACTACTGTAAGTGGCACAAACTCTCCACAGTACAGCAAAATAATAAAACACTGCAGGTGGCACAAACTCTCCACAGTACAACAAAATAATAAAACACTGCAAGTGGCACAAACTCTCCACAGTACAGCAAAATAAGGTTACACTGCAAGTGGCTCAAGCTCTCCACAATACAGGGGGGTGGGAGGAGATATAGGTGACGTAAGAAGTCACCCTGTATCAGGAATGGACAAACCGCAAGTGGCGCAAACTCTCCACAGTACAGTATAGGTATGTGAGTTAAACTGCAAGTGGCACAAACTCTCCACAGTACAGCTAAATAAGGTTACACTGCAAGTGGCTCAAGCTCTCCACAATACAGGGGGGTGGAAGGAGATATAGGTGACGTGAGAAGTCACCCTGTATCAGGAATGGACAAACCGCAAGTGGCGCAAACTCTCCACAATACAGTATAGGTATGTGAGTTAAACTGCAAGTGGCACAAACTCTCCACAAACAATATTATAACTACTGTAAGTGGCACAAACTCTCCACAGTACAGCAAAATAAGGTTACACTGCAAGTGGCTCAAACTCTCCACAATACAGGGGGGTGGAAGGAGATATGGGTGACGTGAGAAGTCACCCAGTATCAGGAATGGACAAACCGCAAGTGGCGCAAACTCTCCACAATACAGTATAGGTATATGAGTTAAACTGCAAGTGGCACAAACTCTCCACAGTGCAGTAGGATTGGATGAATAGGAAATGCAACAACAAATTAATGTTCTTAATAACGTTGAATATTAAAGAACTTTAAACAAAATTATTATTAAAAATAATTAGCAAATATATATACTCTATGTGATAAAATATCTTTTAAAATCAAATATCAATTAACAGGCAAAACTGAATTACTCTGTGAGATAGACTCACCTATTTAACTCCTGACATGCACCACAATACACACTATATTTTATATATTTAAATTTATCTGGCTCAAGTGAACACTTTAGTTATCTTCTAGCAACTAAAACCCAAATCGTTCTTAAAACCTTTCTTTCCCCTTTCGTGGCCTCGAAGGCTACGTGACATTATGATATTTTACTTATCTATTTCAGACAATTGTCGAGAAATGCATTTCTGAAATATTAGGGTGTACCCATGATTTAATTTATTTTACTTGAAACGAAAACTATTTTAAGAATAACAGGGTGAGAAAAAAAAATTGTCTTACAGTGGTGATGGTAACAGTTATTAGTGTTTTGAAATTGATTGGAGGAATAGAAATATTTTTTGACAAGAGAGGAAAATTGAAAAAAGTAGGATCAAAATTAACCCTTAACTGGTACGGAGCCATATTAATTACGTTGAAGGTCTGGCGTAGTCTCGGAGACTACTCTTTTTATAGGCCAACAAAAAAAGATGTAAATAAACAAAATATTTTATTGGGTATGGGTATAATATACATTGAAAAGTAAGATGTGTAAAAATGCATTTAAAACAAAGCATACAAAAACTGTAATGAAAATAAAATTCCATAGAGGAAAATTTGGAAAAAACACGTACACTGAGAGTTACAAAATATAGTAAAGATAAAAAAATCTAGGTTTACAGAATTAATTACGTTCTTGAAGAAGTAAGTGTACAAAAACTCAAAATATAACAAAAAAATGTATCTCCAGCATGAGCGAAAGTTGACTAATTCTTAGCGCACTCATTGCATATTGGTTTCGTGCATTGTAAACAAATGGGCTTATGGCACTTGATAATTTTTGTTTTATTTTTTTTTTTCGGGTCGAGATGGGAAACTCATGTTCGAATGGGTCCAGGACCCAAACAGTGTTGTACTCATCCCCAAGGGGATGCCTACCAACCCAACCCACCTCAAACTCGCCATTACCCCCGCCTCGGAATCACTACTATCGAGTCCTTCTCTCCCATGCTCTCTACTACGCCACTCACCTCCATCCATTCCTCCCTCCCCCCTCATCATTATCTCCACCATGTTCTCCCAATACACCGCCTCCCCTAGTTTCCTCTCCAACTTCTTCAGCACTTCCGCACACACTAAACACATGCCCCACATCATCCTCCACTTCACACCTCTCGCACACTCCAGTCTCTCTTTTCCCAATCTTGTGGAGGTACCCTACTCTCGACCCATGTCCAGTGAACACTTGTGTCAAGAAGTAGTTCACCTCCCCGAATGGCACTTGAGACATAAGTATTTTGTCATTCCACGCTTTTTAGAAGGACATAAGTGAAAAATCTACTTTAGAAAAGTTTCTTCACAATGGGGGTCCTCCAAACGTACCCGTTTACTTGGACCGGCCATATTTCTCAAACAATGATGCACACAATTGGTCGGACGTCGTCTGAAAGACGACGATTGAACTACCTCTTATTATATCTGACAAGAGAATATCACAACTACACCCACCTATCGTACTCGGACAGCAGAGCGATTAGATAAAGTAGGAGGTTTCGGAATGATCCCAGTGAAAAATAAGAAACAGATATTTAAATCGCGTAGTCTGCTACAGGACCTGGGCACTCGGGTGGGCGAAATTAATTCAAAATTGGTACGATTTTTACTGACATCTTTATTTGGAGGCGGAACTAAACGTTAAAGATTTCAAATAGAGCTGATAGATGGAGCCTAAGGTGAAATTAAGTTTCGGTTCAGCAATCGTATGGCAATCATGCGCGGAGCTAGCAGCCATATTGTTTATTATTATTCTTCGTAAATAAAGGGCGTGCCAGTTCGTTCTTTCGTCGTTGTTTGTGCTTTTATTTTCTCATTTATATTCCTAAAGTATTTAAAGATGAGTTCCTATGATGAGAGTTTGCTGTGTTCCTGGATGCATTGAGAAGGTTAGTACTAATTATTAACAATACATGTTAATTTCTACCAATATTATCAGTTGAAGAATTTTTTTTAATAAAATTAATTCAAATACTAGTTAAGATAGTTAGACTTAATATTTGGAATTGGTAGATGTATTAATTGTTGTTTATACAAAGTCAACGATTTCCTTGAAATAAAAATAAGAATTATTATAACTAAGTATTAACCTAAGTATTTTTTTATAGGCATAGAATACCTACCTGCTAACCAAGAGGTTAACGCCGTTTGGAATGAGAGAATTAATAATTCTAAGTTGGCTTTTGAGTCTTACAAATCTTATAAAAGTTGTAACATTCATTTTGAAGATTGTGGCTGATTGAAGAAATCCCTCACTACATTTGCATGGTAAGAACTTATCTCACCTACATCTATGTGTACTGCACTGTTTGAAATAGTGTAGTTATTAGTACTACAATAGACAGTTGATTGTAACTATATACAAATAATGATTAGTGTATAAATATATGTTGAATTAGGATTAATATTTTTTAGGATACAAGAGAAGTGTGAAGGTGATCATTTCTGGGTACCAGAGCAACAACAATCATTTTCAACTCCCGAGAAGCTAAAAGGTATCTATAAATATTTTGCAATATTTTTTTATATCCAGTATTAAATCATTTGTAACTGTATAATGCCTAGTCTTTCGAGAGCAACAACTTATGTTTTATTGATATTAATTTAAAAAAACCTTTTTTAGAATCCATTTCTATTCTAAGTGCTTCCACCTCAAAAAGTAGTAATAGTCCAGTAGGAAAAGTACAACGACCAGTCAAGACATATACAAGGAAGCGTTTACTACATGAGTTTGATGAAGTACCTGGTAAGTATTTTTAAATCACCTTCAGGCAGTATAACTTATGGTGACCTATTTGTGGTTATGTTGAAAACTCAATTGTCAAAAATTCTTATGTAATTTTCAGCTTGCAGTTCATCCACATCAAGTTTTTCACAATTACCGTCCACATACAAGTTTCATACAAGCACCATCCATTTCTTGGCATCTGGGCAGATATAAAGGAGTTTTAACTGCAAGTGGTAAGATTGTTTAAGTTAAATAACTCATTATTGCATATGCTAGTCCTACCTTGAATTTTAATAATTGTAAGTACAAGTGATGTCAAAAACTATATTTTTGAAGGAAATCAACCTAAATTACAGAAAAAATTGTTCACAGCAATACCTTGCTTTTGTGTATATAACTTATAAGTTCACTGCATACAACTTGAATGAGGATAACAATAGTTGACTTTTTTTTAGCTCATGGATATAGGGGCAATAGGAAACATTTAGATTTTCCAGATGTAAGAATTTTATATAGAAAACTAAGCCAGTGGAAGGCAGCTGCCAAGAAAGCCCAGAAATCGCGTCCAAAGCGGATATTTATCCAAGTCTATTAAATAAAGTGTGTTATGTAATTGTTTCCCATTTTTCTTTTATTATATCAAGTGAAATTACCTGCTTTTTGAATTGTTTTTTTCTTAGATTTTTAAAAAGTTCGTAATTGTATTTATGTAAACATTGAATGTCCTATACCAAGTGGAAATATAAAAACTAGATTAATGCTTATTTCGAATTTTAATTTTTTTACATACTTTTAACTAAATAAATGTAGGTGGGAAATTTAAATAGTTGTATTCGTAATAATTCTGTAGTAGAGAGGTAATCAGTTGTAACTACAAGTTATACTAGTAGAGTTATTGTCTTTACATTACACTGGTTCTATTTTACTATAATAGCAAAATAAAAAGTGTAATGTGAAGACAATAATACAACTAAAATAACTATGTGTTACAACTGATCACCTCTCTACTACAGAATTATTACGAATACAACTATTTAAATCTCCCACCTAAATTTATTTTTGAATTTCCCGCTTTTTTCAAATTAGAGGGTTAGCCTGGATCTGAACCTTTAGCATGGCTCTGAACCCTTAGCATAGATCTGAACCCCTAGCATGGATCTGAACCTTTAGAAATGTTGGTAGTTCCGCCTCCAAATATAGATGTCACTAGTTCCGGTGCGCGCGGCTACTTTTTTATATACAGTGGCCGATCTACCTGTGTATCTTATCTCTGGTCTGCTAGACGACGTCGGACCAGTTAAGGGTTAAAATAATCCATTGAATTGAAAATATATTTAACTGGAAAATAAAAAGAAGTATTCATGCAAATCATATAAAAATTGGAGATATAAATTATACCACAAAAGACGTATTTGGGGGTGATTCAAAATTGAAGAAACAGTATTCAGAACAGGGAAGTAATATTCCAATAATTTCAATAATAAGTAAAATTTGAGTGAATAATGGAATTGGCAATTGGAAATATTAGGAATAGAAAATATTGGAAGACCGAAGAAACATAAAAATTCACCATAAATTTTAGACCATTAGAAATTTTGATATTTGATATTAATAAGGAAGTTAATTAAATATTTCTAATAGAAAGTCAATTCTTTAAATAATAAAATAATAATCATATTTGAAATTCGTAATTTTTTAAATTAAATTGTTTAATAAATAAGGATATTTAGAACAGAATTTGATTTAAAAATAATTTAGTTTTGAACCCAACCCTGAGATAAGAATTTTTGAAATAAATCAACAATTGAACTTAAATAAAAAAAGATTAATATGTTATTATAAAATATTAATATAACAATTAAAAATATTCCATATCAACGATAACAGTTTATAAAAAATCAATAAATATTTCATTGAGGTCAGAGAATATTGCGTCATTAGTACATTTATTAGGTAGGAACCCAAATTGTTAAAATCTCACGATTTTATGTTGGAAAAGAAAGGGCAATAGACGGTTTTTCATTAGTCTTTTGATTATCTTCGATAATATTGGTATTTTTAATAAGACAATAGGAGGATAGTTACTAGTATCATTTTTTTCGCCACCCTTATGCAGGGGAACAATTATAGCTGTTTTTAGATAGTTAGGGAAAGTTTTTCAAAGGATTCATTGATTAGAAAACATAAAACGTTAATCACCACATCTGGAATATTTAAAAATAACTTAGCTGATAACCGATGGGAAGTTTTGTTTTAAATGCTGAGTATGGTTTGCACTAGCTGTATGTATCTACAGGGCTAAGGAAGAAACTATCAGTGATTATTTTAGAAGGAACGAGGAAAGAAAGAGCATCACGACTTGGAGTTATTTTAGAGCTGATATTTTTACTAACTTTTACGAAATAATTGTTAAGTTCGTCCGGGCTGAGTGAAACATAATCGACACGTTCTAAAAATCCTGCCAGAGACTCATTTTGTGAAATTCCTGAAAATTGTATTCCCCATTTATAGATAGGTCCTGGTTTAGAGAAAGAAAAACTTTGATTCTGACCCACAGGAGTTGAATGAGCCGGATGTCTCTCTGTTCATGTATATATAAAACTCAAATATTCGAATTTCGCGGTGAAATTAACATCCGAAACTCTAATTATAGAATTTTGGTCCGAATAGACATATGGTTTATTCCACCAAAAGATAAATTTTACGAAATTCTTAACAATTTTTATTTTTAAAATATTTTAGGATATACTGGTTGTATATTCCACCAAAAATTACTTGTGAGATAAAATATTTTTGTACTTGAAATGTTATCGGCAAAGATAACGTTTCACGAGGTCAATAAAGTTTGATGAACGAGTTTTGTTCCTTGAAACTTATTTTTGATATTATTACCTACACCCTATACTATGCATGTTAGTAGTAAGAAGTGAATTGTGCCACTTTATGTTTATTGAATATCATTTTTCTATAATTACATCTAAAATTAACGTTTATAATAATTATTATTCATCTAGTGTTATATGATCGAAGTATTCATTTACACGGTACTTATACACTAAAAATTGGATTATCCCTTGAACATTTTTTTTCTTAACTTCCGTACAGAAAAAGTTAGAGTAAGTTTAAATTATTAGCTTTTTATAAGGACATGAAAAGAAAAATAAACAAGTTAAATATAACTAATGTAATGTTAGAAAATTCTTTTGCAAAAAGTATTTTGCAATGGAGATGGGGTATTGCACTTTCAGGTCAAATCTTTTAATATTCGTGGACACATGATCTATCAATAATTTCGAAATTTCGAGTCGGGCTGACTTAAAAAATGTATAGCGGAAAGCACAGTGACAATTCTACAAAATATCGTAAATAGTATTGCTCATGCGCGTTAGATATTGAGAATTGAAAAATATTGAGACAATACTGGTGGAGGTATTGACCGTTAACGGCATCTTATTAATGTCTGTAGCAATATTCTGTTTTGGTGTAGCAGACTCAACCGACAATGTAGAATGAAAAAAATAAATAGATATCGAAGAATAAATATAATATTCAAACGTTTTACAACAAAGTTTTGAAAAATATTTTTCAAAAACATTGACCGTTCAACGAAGAAGCAACAACTACTTCCCGGCCTATATGCCCTGACAGACATTGAGTTACACTTCTAAGTCAAACGGGGTCGGTATGATCTACAAGATTTAACCAACCATTATGCTTTGCAATTAGAAGAGACAACATAACTTGCAGACCGGTTTCGGCGTATTTGCGCCTCATCAGTACAAGGTATATGTTTTCGTCCGAGAACTAATCCCGGACTTAATCTGACACTAAAATCACAATCAATACATGTCTTCCAGTAACGAAAATGTAAAAGTTGTGACGATAGCGACATCTTCACCTCCAACCACAAACCAAAATTCTAAAATTTTACAACAAGCCGATAGCTTGAAACAATCGAGTATTATTACAGTTTCCTGTAAAATTGTCGTATCAAGTAAAGCTCTTTTTGAAAAATATTTTTCAAAACTTTGTTGTAAAGCGTTTGAATCATATATTTATTCTTCGATATCTATTAATTGGTAACACACTTCACTAAATACGACGATTTTATTTTTAGGGAGACTGTAATAATACTTGGAAAAATAAATATCAAAAGAATATCATTATGTGTCAAAAACAACATAAAAAATGAGTTATCCTTTAAACTGAGCTTTATGAAAATAATACTTATACACAATTTTGCTGCGTTGTAACCAGGGTTTAGAATCTAAACTCTGGTTATCTAAACTTTAGATCATCTGCTTCACAGAAAAATAAGAAAGTATCTGTTTTATGTCTAGTTTAAGTACCATTTAGGAATATCTCGATAAATTTTAATACGGTGGAAGAAGTACTTATGATAACAGCAATGGATAATATCTCTATAGTTACTACCAATGGTTTTTGAAATGAAAACTTCTTTAGCTACGTTGCGTAATTTTTGGTATGGATAAAACTAGGTTGGTGGCGTTTAACTGACACTTGTTACCGTAATCACATTAGCTGTCACCGTCATGCTATAGTAAGTGAGGTTAGGTTTAGTTTTTATTTTTCAATTATTGGGGATAATTTGCTCAGGCAAGAGTATTAGCAAGTAATATACAACACAAAGGTGAAAAGTTAAACTTGTGTAAACTGTGCATTGTTTAAATTGCGATTTATTGAAGTCAAAACTGCTTTAGCCACGTTGTATGATGTATGGGTGAAACTTATGGGTTGGTCACCGCCTAACCGTCCCCACGCATCATAAACGTACAATTGAATTTTAAGGGATCAATTTATTTGTGAAAATTTCTATATCATGGTCGTACAGTAAATTTTTCAAATGGGATTTATTTGTTAAAGTACCATTCACCATGGGAGTAGGATTACATTTTTTGAAGGGATTCAGTTATTATCAAAAATTTCCATCTACCATGGGCATACGATGGAATATTTCCGAAAAATCAATGTAGGGTATATGTTAATGTCTGTATTATTAACAATATTTTTCAATTACTGTACACAAATTTTACCCTTTCTTTTTTGTTATTTGCTAGCGCCTTGGCCGCTAACCATATGTGGTCTCTCGTTTCTTCATTATTTCTCCTATTACTCTATTCCATGTCCGTTTCGGTCTTTCCCTTTTCCTAGCTCTTTGTTTCTTGGATTCCCACACTTTGACAGGCCTCTCATTATTCACTCTTTGGAGATGTCCCCACCAGCTAAGTTTTGGTTTTTAATGAATTCAAGCATTGGTTGTATTTCCGGGTCTTCTCTTATTTTTGTGTTTCTCATTTTGTCTCTTTTTGTGACACTCCTGACTCTTCTGAGATACTTCATTTCTGCGGCCTGAATTTGACTCTTTTGTCTCTGTGTGAGCACCCATGATTTACATCCAAATGTAAGGGTTGGTCTAAATATGGTTGTATAAACATTAATTTTCGTTTACTTTGATATTTCTTTTTTGTTTATAAATGACCTGTTATTATAATTCTGAGAAGGGTCTAAACTAATGATTGAAACTGAATTATTTCCATCTTTTAGAAGAAGACATTTTTGATTCAATATAAACTTTGACAGTACTCGATGACATTACTTATTTTATGATTAATATCAACAAGTCTAATAAAGGTCACAACAATTCTCCCCTCCTTATTACGAAACTATTTCACAATCTAAATAGACAAATTTTAAAACATATAAACATTTAACATTCCTATATACATATATAACATACTCTTGAATTCGTATTTTATGCCATTACGTAGTCTTTGGACCAAGCAGGTGGACGTCTTTCTCTTTGAGGTCGTAATAATGACGCATCAGTTGTTGGTTCAACTAAATGACGATGATCAATAAATCTGGATTAATTTGAGGTACTGCTGGAAGCAATGGAACATCGAATGACTGACTGGGTTCAAACGTTACTGACTTTTTCCGGACTAGCGTTGATTTCAATTGGTTAACATGTCTTTTTAATGTTCTTCCTGTGTCTAAAACTACCAGATAATGAAGTTTCCCAAGTTTCTTCTCGACATTTCCAAGCTGCCATATATGTTTGTTATTTATGAAAACTCTAGCCTGGATCCTCTCCCCCTCTTGAAATGAACGTACCGGTTTGTATGGAGTCTGTGAGACTTGGGGTCGATAAGGAAAAATTGCATCCAAACGGATTCGCATCTTCCGGTGTAAATACAACTCTACAGGAGATTCACCACAAGCTAGTGGTGTCGCGCGATACCGAAACAAAATGTTTTGAACTTTGTCTTGAATAGGCGTACTGTCATGCATACTCGCTTCTATGCTTCAAAGTCTGCACGTTTCTTTCTGCGAGTCCATTTGTCGCCGGATGTCCTGGAGCTATAAATTTTTGGAATATTCCATTGAATTCGCAATATTTTTGAAATTCTTCACTTTTGAAAATGGATCCATTGTCCGAAACTATTTCCAATGGATACCCATGTACTGCAAAAATATTTTACAATAATCTAATCGTCGTTGAACTATTTGGTGCATCCTTTAATATTTTAACTTCTGCCCATTTTGATTTCGCATCGATGCATACTAAGAAATAGCATGACTCGAAAGGACCTGCATAATCAACGTGGATTCTCTCCCAATTACTTGTAGGTAAATCCCATGGATGAACAGGTACCTTAGGTGGATTTGATCTTGTTAGTGCACAGTTTTCACAACTTTTTTTGTCCCGGTCAATGCTAGGCCAATACACATAGCGGCGTGCCAATTGCTTCATTTTTGTAATTCCCAGATGTGTTTCATGTAGTTCCTCAAGTATACTGGATCTTAAACTTCCTGGAATTACAATTCTATCCATCCTAAAAAGTATATCGACAATCAATGTGTATTCAGAGACCATTGATTGATTTTTCAACATCTGAACAATTTTGCTGAGATCTGGGTCGTTTTTCGTTTCATTTTTAATTATCGTAGATGTAACTTTTTCGCTTGAGATTTGAAAAATTACTTGATCATATATTTGATTCACTTCATTACCAATACGATTATCAGTTGAAATATTCGAATTTTTAATTGGAGCTCTAGACAAACAATCAACATTTTGATTTTCTTTGCCTCTCTTGAACTGGACGGAATAATTGAAACCTGAGAGAAATGATGCATAACGAAGTAAACGCGAAGACGTCATTTGTGGAAGTGCTTTATGATGATGAAAAATTCTTGAAATTGGCTCTTTGTCGGTAATAAGTAAGAAATGCTTTCCAAATAAATAATTATAAAAGTGATTAACACCAAAAATGATTGCAAGAGCTTCTCTGTCAAGTTGACTATAATTGCTTTCAGAGGCTGTAAGCGAACGCGAAGCATATGCCACTGGTCTTTCAACTCCGTCTATAGTATGGCTGAGTACTGCGGCTATTCCAGTGGGACTTGCATCTGTGGTTAACACTAGTGGTAAACAGGGATCGAAGGGTATAATAACACGATTGCTACAAAGCTCAGCCTTTAATTTTATGAACGCTGATTCGCACAGTGCTGTCCATGACCATCGTTTATTTTTTCTAAGCAAACATCGAAGAGGATATGAAATAGTAGAAAAATCGGGAACAAATCTGGAATAATAGGTGACTAGACCTAGGAATATTTTAACATCATTTACATTAGATGGACGTGGCATATCTTGAATTGCACATATCTTGACTGGAGATTTTGAAATTTTATTGAATTCCACAATATGTCCCAGATATTCAATTCGTTCTTTAAAGAATGAACATTTATTTTTGTTAAGATGAAGATCATAATCCATGAGTTTTTGCAAGCATGATTTTGAATTTTCAGTGCATTCTTCAATGGTCAATCCATGTACAATTATATCATCAAAATACGATTCTGTTTTTGTAAGACCCTTAAGAAGCTGAGAAAGAATGCGATTAAATTCGGATGGAGCTGTCTTTATTCCAAAAGTGAGACGATTCATGCGATAAGTGCCACGGTGGGTTGAAATTGTTTGAATGGCACTGCTTCCTTCATTTACTTGTAGATGTAGATAAGCTTTATAGAGATCAAGCTTACAGAAGTATTTAGAATTTCGAAGGCTGTTCAAGACATCGTCTATGCGACGTCCCTAATAACACAGTATTTACCTGGGACATACCATTAAAGTACTACTAGTGTCCCAATGTTTCCGACCTAGGTGGGATGTTCCTAGAATGTTTCTATTGGTACATAAATACGATTAATATAATGTAACATCCTTGGGATGTTCCTAGAATGTTTCTATTGGTACATATATACGATTGACATAATGTTACATCCTTGGGATGTCGCTAGAATGTTTCTCTTGGTACATAAACATGATTTTCATTACAAAATATACAACTCGTACATATTTGCCAATAATTGTTAATTGTCCTTAAACTTTAACAATGTTTATTAAACCATACATACCTATTAAAATATTATGACTGACGTATTTGTGATATCCCCCTTCTTCAACATTGCAAATAGGTAAAAGAAGATTAGAAAAAAAAGAAGACCTAATTTGCAAAAAGTAAGGTTAGAAGTAGAAGTGTTGAGTTCACAGCACGCTGTTGTTGAGTTTTTGTGGTAAAAATAAGCGGTAACCTTGTGAGTGTTGTGGCTTATTTATAAAGTGAGCATTTATATTGGATAGTAAAATGGATAGTCAGAAAAAAATAAAATTATTAAATAAATATAGTCAGCGCTTTAAACGGCTGAAAAACGAAAATCGAATCGAAAATTGGTGATTGGCTGAGAAGAGCAAAAGAAAGACGATTGAGGTTGGAACTAAAACATAAGTAAATGAACTGTTATCATATTACCCTATGTAACATTTTCTACTAGGTATAGGGAAATAAAGCAGACAAGTCATAGCAACCTTGCCATTGCTAATACTTGTTTACCAATGCTTTATAATACACTTCCTATACCTACTAGAAAATGTAACATGTGATTTATGGAAAATATTGTTAGAAATTTGTAATAAATTGCTCTTGTTTTAAGAAATATTGAAATGTTTTATTTGCACCTAGTTATTTCACTTCCAGTGTATTTTTAGAAACGTTTCTGAGATGTTCTAAACAAAGTACCCCGAATGAACCTAGTACATACTATGTCATCTTAGAAACATCCTACTGGGATGTTTGTAGAAAGTTGAAAATGATGACATGGCTGTTGCCAGATACATCCTAGAGATGTTTCGAGGGAAATGGGGATGTTGTTAGTATGTTTCTATTGTCCCAGAAGGATGTTTCTGGAATATTTTTGGGATGTTTCCGTGTTATTAGGGGTATTGGGTGATTTGCTTGAACTAGTTTTTCGTTAACCCCACATTTGTAATAGACACATAATCGAACACCTCCATCTGCTTTCGGAATTACGACTAAAGGTGAACCCCAGTCGCTTGTAGGAACTAATGATATAATACCATCTGCTTCTAGGGAATCCAGTTCTTTGTTTACAAGATCCCGGAGTGCATATGGTACACTTCTTTCTCTTGTAAACGAGGGCTTAAGGCCTTTTCTTAGTTGAAGTGTAACTTTCAGTCCTGGAACACATCCAACTTTTGCTTGGAATATTGGTGAAAAATGATTGAATATACTTTCGATTGAGTTGACGTGCTGCATGGTATATACTGGAGCTGAGATTTTCATGTCGGTGTCAATTTGATGAAGTTCAATACCTAGTGATCGAATCCATTGTCGCCCAAGTAGAGCATCATGTCCCGCTGAAACGATGTGTAGTTCATCTTCAATCACCTTCCCACGGTATTCAACATTAACAGAGACTTCTCCCTTGGATTGAATTACATTGCCTGAATAGGATCTGAAAGATATGTTTGATTTTTTCATGGGTACATTCAAATTTAAATTATTGAAATCGTTCTCATTTAGCAAAGAAAACTTTGCACCTGAATCGACTTCGAAACGTTGAGATTTCCCAAGTTTCTTCTCGACGAGGATGGGATTACTTATTTTATGATTAATATCTACAAGTCTAATAAAGGTCACAACACCTGTTCATGGCGTACTTAGTATATAGCCCGTTCAGTATAAAAACCTTTGTACATGACGTCTGTCATAACTGGACTATGTTGCCAAGCCCTTGAAATAGTATGAGAATCTAGTATATGTCAAATGAAGTTTATCAAATATTCTTCTTTTTATTTGGCTATAGGTTAGCTTTAGTTATTGATGATTATTGTGTGCAAACAAACTTCGACTTATTTGAGTTACATATAAAACTTTTATACAGCACTAACTAAGAAATTCTTATTCTAAAAACTATGGAATTATTTCTAGCACTAAAATAGTTAAGATTTTTATTTGTATGCTTATACCACAACACTTAATTAGCTAGAAATTATGGAATTATTTAGGCAGTGTAGTATGCCGACCGATCGGCAGGATAATTTTTTTTAAACGGCCGACCGGTCGGCATACTATCACTTCATCGTATTCTGCCGACTGATCGTTAAAGGCAAGAGCGCTTTAAAACATACTTTCTATAACTCAACAGCTTTAATTAATAAAATACAGAGAATATGGTGAAATATTGAAAAATTTTAAGAACAAAGCAAAAAGCAACAATGTGTCAGGCACCATGCGTTTTTTCCCAATATGGCAAAATGTAGCCATTATAACAATGCTTCTAAACTTGACCAGTAAAATATTCTTTAGAATAAAAGTAAAAACAAAATTCAAGTATTAACTAAGGTTTGAAAATTCAAAAGATAAAATAAAACTGTTACGTATAACAATCAATGTGGCCTACAGTGAATGCAGTACCAAACTACATTTTTAGATGGTAGTTTTTTCAATGTACTAGTACAATTGATGTGAAACCAAAATAAGCTTGAATCACATCTTACAGTATTTTCTTCAGATACCAGTTCACATACTTTACAAAACCATTTTGGTGTTGTTTTCTTTTCAGATATTAGACTTTTAAATTTATCAGATGCATTTGAAGTGAAATATTTCTCTATTTCAGAAATCCTAACTTCAGACAGATATAACAGAATTTATATTATCAAAGTGGATATTCAAGTCTCCACTTTCATACCTAAGCTTTTGCTTGTACATTATTGAGTTTATTTTATTATTATCATATATGAATGTTGATAGTATTTGCTTATGACGTGCAGTAGCAGTTTTATTCGAAAATCCAGTAACAGTTCTTTTTTTTTAACTCCTATTACTGTTAAACCATGTCCTTTTGGGCGACCACGTTTCTTCATCACTACTGGTAAACGAATATTTTTTATTACATCAGTATTTGTAGTTGGTGTTTTAGCAACATATATTTCACATTCACTATCATTACATGAACTAAGGGATAGGTCGTTGTCACATTTATTATCAACAATATCTGCATTGTCACATGTGTATTCAACAGTATCATTTGACTTATCAACTATATCACAAGTAGGGGAGAGCCGCCAACAATGGCCACCTTTTTAAAGAAGCGCCTTCTACTTTTCCATCTAAAGCAATTTAAACGCGTTTGATAATTTTCCACACAGTAAATACATATATTTCTCTTTTTAACCAAAATAAATAATTTTAATAAAAATTTACATTTTGTATGTTTATAAAGTGGCCACGGTAGGGGACATGCTCATACACTGGCCACTATTATCCCCAACAGTGGCCACAAATAAAATAAAAAATAAGTTAGCAAAACTTGATTTTATTATATCATAAAATGGGTTATAAACAAGCGTAAAAGAAAAACTAAATAACATTACTAACTAAAAAATATAATTATTTTTCAGATGAACATAATTGGTACTCTATAACCTAAAGGAAATAAAAAATAAACATAAGTATGAGAAAAAATGCTTTTAGATCAACTTTTTATCAAACAAACATAAGCAAAATATACCTATAGGAAATTTAAACAACATTGGAATATTTAGAAAAATCAATCTCATATTTAAAGGACCTGGCCATTCTTGCCGTTCCACCGGTATTGACTGGTTCTGGAAGGTGCAAAACAATCTCTTTTTCTGATAAAGTGGATATATCTGGGATATCCGGAAAAACAAACTTGTTTCCTTTCCTTCGTAAAAATTACACTTCAAACTCTCCATCGTCAAAACATTTAATTACTTTCGCAGTAAAATGCTTAGTGATCTTCTTTTTGCATAATGCAGCCAAAATAAAACTGTCAACTTTAATGTTTACGAGATTGTAATCAGTGTTTTCTTCAAAAGTTTCAGTAATGGATATTTCATCGTCGTTTTCCGAACTTGTGGAGCTATTTTCTTCTTGCTGTTCTTGTTCAGAAATTTCTCTTTTTGTCTGTAAAGGAACTTTTATTTTCTCCTAAAACTGTTGGAGAAATGGTGTTCCAGTCAATATTTCAGTTGACTTTCTTTTTCTTTTACCTTGAGAAGTTCTCTCAATTACTTTTGGGAACGGCTTTACTTCCTCTGGGTTAAAATAACACTTCTTTACATTCTCTGGGTCGTTTTGATGGGCACCAATTGAAGTTGAAGACTGAGCAATAAGTAATTTATCTGATTTTGAAGATGGACCAGCAATTGGTTCATCAACTACAAAAGGACGATCTGTTACAGATGAAGGTAGAAACTCATCATCTCTCAAGATGTTATTATCAAAGGGAAATATTCCACTTGATTTAAACCCAGAAATTATATTTGCAACGTTGAATGCCCCTGGCTAGAGCACTCTCCTCAGGGAGTGGAATTCGGCATCAATTAAACTATTTTATATGCGATTACTGGGATGGAGTGTACAATTAATATTAAATTGGACGCCACCAGCTTTTTATCGAAACGAAAGCAAAAGGTGGAAAGCTGGAAACACCTTGTAAAATTAACGTTAACTTAATAAAAAATAAAATCAAAATGTTTATTCCTGAACCCGTTTATCCAATTTAATATTTATTGAATAATCAATACAAAAAATGAAAACAATAATTATTTATTGAAATTTAAAAATTCTACATAAATTGGATATTAAAAAACCAAATGAGGAGAATAACAAGTTATAATAACACGCCAAATTCAAATCTTATAAACGCTAAAGATAAGACGAAGGAACTTATCTTAAAGGGCTGGGTTGTTTGCAGCTCTTAGCGATGGCGGTGATGACTCCAGATGAAACAGGAACAGGAACGAAACTTGAAAACTTGACTTAAACTTGAGTGTGTAACTTGAGGGCTGCAGAGCTGCGGAAAAAAGAAAAACAGGGATAAGGAGCTAGAAAAAACATTAGGGAAGGAACGAATAGATAGAAGAGATCAGGTAAAAAGGAGCTTATGCTATAGCGCATACAAAACCCGAACTCCACGTGTTAAAATACAACTTAACAGTGATCTGTTTTATTCTATTCGTTTTGTTCCTCAAATATACAAACAAATGCAAATTAGCAAATAAGCAATAAACATAAATAAGCAGTAAGCACTACACTAGAAAATAACCTAGGGAAATACAATAATTAACTTACCAACCAGACGATAAAAAATTGTTCACCAACAAAAATTAAAATATATAAGACTGTTGCCCTTATGGTGGCAGTTGGAGGAAAGAAAGAGTTCCAATCGACAATTTGGAATTTCGAATATCTAAAGACAAAAATGGAAGGGGAATTTGATAAAAATGAATCTTTTATTTTAGAGTGGCTAATGCGACAAGGAAACAGCATGTTTAGAAATCTAATATAAATTCGGGAGGTAGTGACTAATGAGCCACAAAAATTAACTAAATAAAATAGTTTGAAAACGAAAAACGTAACAAGCTGAACAGCATGTTACATGTTGTTGGCGGAGAATGCTTTGGCATACGATTTTCCTAATATCTCACTAATTTCGTAAATTGTAATCCTTATACCAGGATGATTCAAAAGCCAGTTGCTGCACTCACTGCTGTAGCACCTTTTCAAAGGCCCATAAACGCTCCTATCCAAGGGTTGCATCTTGTGACTCGTGTGTGGTGGGAGGGTCACGATTTGGACGTTTTTTTCTCGGGCAAGTTTTATTACATCAAGGGTGATGTGGCTCTCGTGGTTATCAATTGCCAGTAAAATAGGATTTTCCGCTGAAGGTCTAGTATGTTTAATAAAATGTTTCAGCCAATCAAGAAATATCTCTTTATTGATACAACCAGAAGGGTTTGCTGTCCCAATAGTTCCCAGTGGGGCACCTTTCAGCATTGGCTCTTTGAAAACTTTTCGCGGGAATATTAGAAATGGTGGCACGGAGTTTTCAATAGCATTAATAGCTCCTATCATTGTGACTGAGGTTCCTCTTTCACTTGAGGTGACTTGCCCCACTTGTTTTTGTCCCTTCTGTGAAACGACTTTGTTTGTTCCTTGAACGGTTGTTAATGCGGTTTCGTCTGCATTCCAAATCTGCGATGGGCCATATTTATACTTTTCATATAGTTTTTTTTTGAATTCTCAAAAAATTTGCTGACCACAATCCTGTTAAATCCAACAGCTCGTGTTAAGGATGTAGCTTCAGCTAAATCCTGTGAACCAGTGTTTTCCTGCGCTTTGACAGCCAACTGAAATACAAATCTTTCGTTAAAACAATAAAATAATAATTATTGTCACAAATGTCCAGTCCTATTTTACATCTGACTAGAATTAAAATAAAATACTTAAAAGGATCATTAAAAATCCTGAACAACTACGTTATGGTCTCAAAAACTAAAATATAAAACAATCTTTCGTTAATCTCCAAGTTTAAACAATAATAAAATTAAAAATAATTATTGCCACAAATGTCCAGTGCTATTTTACATTTGACTAGAATTAAAATATAATACTTAAAACGAGAATTAAAAAAACTAAACGACTACGTTGTCCCAAACACTAAAGTATTAAACAAATCTTTCATTATTTTTTAAGTTTAAACAATCAAAACACGAAAACTAAAATTATTGGCACTAATTTTCAGTCTTGTTTTACGTAAGAGTAGTATTAAAATAAAATGGAACGATAAGTCAAAAATCTAAACGACAATGATAACGTATTATCACAATATGTTCAAAAATTTAAATAATTATTACCATAAATTTTCAGCTAAGCAGTTTAAAAACAATAATTTTGATAATCTATCATAAGATCCGATGGCGGTGTCGCAACGTATAGGTCCAATTCGGTTTTTCTGCTGACCATTGACGAGTTCAATGCCATTATTTTTTCATGATGTACCTGCCATATATCTTGTCCGTCGACCGTCGCTTTTGATGAAACAGATGATTCAGAACTAGACGCTCCTGAATTGTCATTAGTAATCCAGTTTAAACAGGTCTTGATATAATTTATTGTTTTTGATAAGGATAAAGGGTCATCATCTAAATGAGTTTTTTTGAATCTAGGATCCAAAAACGTTGCAGCCGAAAAAAGATGCAATTTTTGGATGTTTTTGGATCTTTTATTAAATTCCGATTGCAAGGAATGTTTCAATTGTTTTGCCAAATCACTTGTTGGCGTAACTGTGTCTAACACAGTTCTCAAACATTTGATAATAGGTATAGCTTTGCTAGAAGTTACATATTTTTCGGCACACATTTGTTCAGTGACACTATGAAAAGGCCTTAAAAATTTTTCAAACACTTTAAGTACGACAATATCATTTGCTTGAAGTATTGGGGGCGCATTAGGGTGGCTTATCAAAACAGATCCATTATTGCTGCTCATTAACACGAAACGTTCAATCATGTAGAGTTGCGAGTTCCACCTTGTTGATACGTCCCCTACCAGATGTTTTAATTTTCCCTCGGCAACATTTTGAAGGGATTGCGTTTGTCTCAATTCCTCAGCGCCAACACCACTTTGGTGAAAACAAGTTACTATTTTTCGGATCTTATCCAGGAAAAGTTTAATTTCTGGTATATTTACTGAATTGTCTACCACTAAATTAAGGGTATGAGCCAAGCACCGAACATGCTTAGCTCGACCAAAAGTGATCTCAATGGCTTTAACGATGTTACTGCCATTGTCAGTAGTAATACTTACAATTTTGTCGTGGGACAATCCCCAAACATCACAAATTTTAATAATCATTTTCGACAAATACTCTCCTGTGTGATTATCGTGAAGTGGTTCACATGCAATGTTAATTGACTTCATTTCAAAATTTTCTATGAAATGTACCTACTGTTATGCCTAAGACACTCTCTAACTGCAAATCTTTCCATTCATCGATTGTAAGGGAAACGTTTTTAACTAACCGTAATTTTTGTATGACAAGGGTTTTTTTCTTCATATTTAGTATCTACGAGGTCTGTGATAGTTTTACGGCACGGAACCTTGTATAAAGGAGCTACAGTCTTCATTAATTTCTTGAAACCTAATCCTTCTACTATACTAAAGGGTAGACTGTCCCGGCATATCATTTCTGCTATGTTTTGAGTTATTTCCTTATTTTTATTTCCATCTGAGGCGTAGGCCAAAATTTTCGCAAAAGAAGCTCCAATACTTGATCTGGCACGCTTTGGCGTTGAAGGTCCAGCTTCAATCTCTGTCGTTGGAGATTGCATCGTTGCATCTTCATTCCCAGACATGCTGATATCTTGAACATCATCTTCACACAAGTTCTACAGCAATAAAATTAACAGGTAATTTCACAAAAATAGGAATTATTTTCCGCAAAACTATTCTCTATTTCTGGCAACAATATAAGAAACATCAACAAGACAAGTTTGTCTTCCATAATTGAAATTGACTAAATGTACAAGAAGTGCGAAGCCATACCCGAAGAAAAAAAGTTTGTCTTTGACATATTGTCATTATCACAACAATATAAACAAATTTTTCGTAACTCCTCCAAATAAGTTATGAGCAGACCAGATACTTACTAAAAGTAACTTGTCTTAGTTTGAAAAAACTTATTGATGTATTCACAAACTAATAAACAAAACCAATAAAAAGAAATAAATCACATTTTTTATTGAAAATGTTGAGGTTATAAAACGTACGACACGCATGACAGACGTTTTTAGTTTTATTGAACGAATTTTACAGACGGACAACAATAATCATTATAAAAATATAGTAAATCATGTTACCTGTGAGACAGTGGAATGTTTTCGTTCTGTGTGCTGTTTTAAATTTGTAGTATTACTACAAGTTTTTAATTCTTTCGAACAGTACTTGCAGATTGCTGTGGTATTATCCTTCTTCGTTATAAAATACTTTCGCCAGCCGCTTTTAGGTGTTTTACGGTTAGAATACATTTTTATTGTTTACCAACAACGGCAACAACTTTATCTCACTCACCACACCACTACACTGAAAACTGAAACTACTTTCTACTTTACCTTTACACGCATACATATATACATGCCTACAGACAGATGGCGCCGTTTTTATTCAATCAACTTATACGTATAGTCCGTTTAGTATTAAAACCGTTGCGCGTCACATCTGTCATAACTGGACTATGTTGCCAAGCCCTTGAAATAGCATGAGAATCTAGTTTATGTCAAATGAAGTTTATCAAATATTCTAGGTTAGGTTTAGTTATTGATGGTTATTGTGTGCAAACAAAATTCGACTTATTTCAGTTACATATAAAACTTTTATTTGTATATTAACAGTACAGCACTAAGAACTACTTATTTTAAAAACTATGGAATTATTTCTAGCACTAAAAAGGTATGTATGGAATAGTTAACACTTTTATTTGTATGTTTCCCAGGCAACACAAAGAGGTCCTAAAGATATCACCGCGATCTCTTTTTAAGAAATTGTGACAACTTTTGTTACCTCTCTGAGAGGTTGTTGGGAGTTCTATATCTCCTCCAAATGTCCGCCGCCGGGATATTCTCAGTGAAGTCTTAGAGATATCTCACGTGGAAATTCCCGAACAATACACCCTGGCGAGTTCTCTGTGACATCTTGTTACTACTACTTTGGGAAATTCTCATGTATTGCTCATATCGACGTCTCTGTGAGCTCGTTGTGTGATCCACGTGTAATCATCGCAGGCAGTGCCTCTGGCGAGTTCTGTAGGAAATTCACATATATAGCCTTTTGTGAGATTCATGGGAGGTCACTTTGCGATATTCGCATGCAATGCTTCTGGCGTGGTCTTCAAGAGTTTGCATTGAGAGTAGTGCAAGATATTCTATATTGAAAAAGGAAACTATTAAATTGAAAAAAATAATTTCAGAATTAGGAAAAACGTTACTATTTGTGAAATCTAATCGAAAACAACTACTTCCCCGTTACTATGGCATATGCTGGACAGCGACATCCGATATTGTAAATCCCTAACTTTTCACCTGAAAAAATCTGCATTTTACTTCAGATATTCGATTGAAAAACTTTCTCAATCAAGACTGGATAAAAAGTTGAATGAGAATGCAAATTTACACCATCGGATTTGTTCAAGTTAAAAGCAAGATTTCACAATATCTTCAATGCCCAGTGTGCCATTGTGGCGAGGAATTAGTTGTTTTCTATTAGAATATTATAAAAACTAACTTTAATGTTTCGCCGCAGATTGTTTTGTAATTGTCAAAAAAAATATGATTCCATTTTATTACGAATGTTTTCTTTTTCAACATGTAAAACTTACCAGGAGGTACGATGTACGATAGTGACTAAAGTTTATCTTTTAAAAGTAAAAAAATGATCATATACATCCAGCAGATTCTTTGAGAGCTCGTGGGAGAAACTGAATATCAAGATCAGAATAATATATTATTATGACCACAAGAGAGGATGAATATTGAAACAACCAATGAACTAATTTAAGTTTATTTTATAAAAATATAATATACATAAAAAAGAAAAGAAAGAAATGAGCTGCTAGCTATCACCTACGGTATGGACCTGAAAGCAAATGGTAAAGCATAATATTCGGGATATTAATACAAAAAATATATATTTCATTGCTCTTTGGATACCCCTCAGTGTTGGTTGAAAATAAGAAATGTTTTTCGTCACTTGTATTTACTTTAATATTACTATTATCTCTGTTCCAATAAAACAGTTTACAAACCAACACATATTTATAATAATAACATCACAACTCTGTATAGCTATGATTTCAATATAAAAAACAATTTGATTTGGCATACGGGATATCTCGGATTTAATACTGGAACCTTTGGCACGATAATCATTGTAAGCACAGTTTTAACAAACACCAAATCAAATTTTCCATTACCGCGACACTATGTCATTATCTTTAGGAGAAGACCAATACTTAATTGTCCTATGTATAATCCTACTTGTGTAGCCATGCTTAATCATAAAGTTGTGAATATAAGGATATAGATTCAACGGTAGCCTTGGTTAGTCAAAATTAGCACTAACAGACTGTTGGTTCTAGTAATTAATCCTAACGCAACTAGTATTCAAGTAGGATAATACCATAAAAAAACATAGTTTTAATCTTTCCCAGAAACAGTGCTAGTAAAATACGGTGTTAAGGTATTAAAACATGTTTGTGTGTGGTAAAACTGTGCTCATATCAGGTATCACGCTTGAGTCTATTGAATATGAGCTTTAGTAATACCTTTACAAAGGAAACATTGACTTACCATTCTCCATATTGACTAACTTTAATTATTTTTCAAATCCTCCTTTTTTTTCTTTGTGAACAGTGTCTCAACCAATCTTGGGAAAATATCTCAAATTCTTTGTCAGTGGTTTTCCATGTCTGTTTCAGTATATCTAGAAAAATACAAATGCATACACCAAATCAACACAATTAATTATGTGTTAAGTTATTTTCTATAGAATACAAATTAAATAAATGGAAATTGTGAAGTGCAAAAAATTGTAAGATTCTTGAGAATATTTAAAATGAAGTGAATAGAGATATTTTGAGAAAAATCATGTGTTCAATTTCGAAACCGCTAAAATTCTTATGGAAATGTTTTATAATCATTACCGAAAAAATATTCATTTACAACATGCCAATCTATCTCCAATTTTAAATAATTAACTTTCCTTTGTGAACATCATAGTTTGTAAATGAACAAATCAACACAAATGGTCATCATAATAGGTAAAATAAATGGCATAAGAGTATTACAAATTATACTGTACCAATAAGCAAATAAACCAGTCTGAAACTTTACTTACACATACAGGTCCCAATAAAGTTCATATTTTCCAATCCTATGTTGCCTCTTTGTCCCTTCCATGAGCATTTTATGACTAGTTCATTTGTAAAAATGTTCTTGAACATGCGTCCATGATGATCCTTGGGACCAGAACCCCCAATTCCATTGAAATACAACTTCTATAAAAATATCAAAATAGGATTCTAATTAGCAATGAAGAACATGCAGCGTTTAGTTAATTTAAGTAAAATGTAAGTCTGTGGAATTTTCTCTTCCCTTTAGGACTGAATATACAGTACATCTTCGCCATACGCCAATTGAATCCACTAGGAACTATGGATAAACTATTATATAATTTGAACGAATACATTCCTTTTTGGTGGTTGCTGGGTATCAGCACGAATTTAAAATGGCGGCCAAATTAACAGTACAATAATTAGTAGGCCTACACAACAAATACACCCTTTCTAAAATGAGAATATTGTGAAAAACTGCACTTACCTTGTTACATATCCAGTCAAATTCACACAAAACAAATATATTTATGCAAACAAATAATAATCTCTTTATCTTTATAATAAACAGAACAGTAATCGCCAGACGCCACTATATATAACTAAAGCCAGAGACAACCCTGAGACGCCCAAGTGCATGCAAAATTTTAGTTCGCAATACTCCACTGGTCCATTTTCTGCAAGATGTGGGGTAGGTGGCGCGCATGTTGTGACAGAGGCAAGAATGGTACGAGAGCCTATTTTCCCGACTCGGCACCCCCTTCCTAGACCATGGAACTGTTTAAAAAAGGGCGCGAACTACGAAGCGATTTAAAAATTCGTTCGTACTACAGAGTTGTTTAAAAAATAATAAGACAAATCAACACAAAGAATTGTTTATTGATAAATATAGCGAAAAATATTAAAGTGCGTAAACATAATACAGTTATATTATTATAATTAAATTGCAGTATTTGAAGAAAAAAATACAAGTACACAAGTTTTCTTTCATGCATTTGATAGGTAGGTTATCAGAAATAAAATTAGTCCGTTAACATACCTTCAATGCAAGATGCTCTTCATTTTTACTGTTCTCCAATGTTTCATTTACCATTTACTTGTTGATGATTTTTTCCAAGTGTATTGCTAGGGAATAAACTCGGAACAACATCGATTCGCAGTTTACATGTACTCAAATTCAGGTAACTATCTTGTACTTCATTCCCACCCCTTCTTGTCACAATTTTGACCTATAAATGCATTAGAACTATTATTTTTTACTTTAAAAAGACCAAAAATATTCTTACTTTTTATCATTGGAAGGAAAATAATGCATTTTCTCAACCTCTTCTTCACTATTTCCACAAAGCAAACAAAGTTTTTGTGACATCTTAACTTCTAAGCACTACAAACTGGTCGGAATTTTAATACAATCAAATAACTAGCCAAACAAAGAGTAACAAATAACGAGAAAAATAGAAATCAGATACGCAGAGCAACACAAATATAAACCAAATATGGCGACAGGCGACACAGCAAATGTCAGATGTCAGCGAATATCCGATCACGATACAAGAAATGCACGGAATGAGAATAGCAGCGCTACTACCGCCACCTGCCTACACCTTGTGAGCTTTTGAACAAAGACATATTTATGCAGTTCCAATGTATCAGACAAAGAATTCTTCTCATGTTCTCACCGAACTAATTTTCCTATGCACTTGTGCGACTCTGCTAAAGCTGAATGGCGCGCGTAAACATAACTGTCAAGGGATGGACAGTGTTGCCTCATCTTCAACACCACAAAAGTAGTCACAACAAAGATGAGATATAATATAAACAAAATAAAATGAAAAGTAAAAAATATACATTACATACATTTACATTTAAAATATTACCTATTTACTATATTCTCTGACCAAAATGATAACTTATCCAAATTTGGTTTTAATTGATGGAATTTATACGAAATCCAATTTTAATAGTTCACGATGACAATCGATGTAAAAGGATCGAAACGAGAGATTTTATGTCTGGAACGCTTTTTTCATGAAATATATATAATTGATATCATAAATAGTCAAAATGACCGTCTTGCTATCAACTAGAAAATTGCCTTAATCTAGCTTAGAGCCGTTTTACACATACTAGAATTCATTCGAAATTTTTTCTGATGGCGTATTCAACTAAAAAATGCTGCATATTCTGTGATGAATTTGTCGTTTGTCCCATGAATCCTTACAATTGTTTTGTCAAAAATTATTAAAATATATTCAAATTATTAATGTCATTGCATAGAAACTCCTGAATTATAGTCGAAGCGGCAACGGCGTAAAATAACTTAGGCCAGAGCCAGTAAGCTTCGTTCTTTGTTTCCGCGGGTGATTCGAATATGGCATCAATAATACTGAACCTTCGATCATTCAGACACACTCTTATTATAATATATCAACAGATGAGAATTATTACGAAAGTGAAAATGTTTTTTTTAACAATAATGATAAAAGTAAAATGTGTGATGTTTTCTTACTCTTTGCGAAATAACTCCATCAAACCAACGCGCGGTATTGTTCAATTTTTGTACTTGTTCAGGTTACGTTTGGGATAACTTTAGGAGCTCGCAGCGAGAATTTCTTATTCCAGTTACATTTGAGATAACTTTAGAAACTCGCATTGAGAATTTCTTGTTCTGGTTACATTCGGGATAACTTAAGAAGCTCGCAATTGTGAGCTGGCAGTGAATAAAATAAAACAACTTCCCGTTAGAAGCAACTTATTTAATTATTAAAAGGTTGTAACGTGCCTCCCTTCTTACACGTAGCTCCTGCCACAAGAACACGTCACTATGGACACCCTTGATGCAAAATTCGGGTTTTTAAATCTCGGGCGCCAGATTATTAACGTGGTTTGCTCCACGGCCCCTTGACCCTTAGCGTCAAGAGTTCCAGATAGCCTCAGATGGAGGTTACGGAAAATTCCAGGGGTCTTGTTGAATTAAATTTAACTAACTAGTGAACATCCGGAAAAGCCAAATCTTGGTTCTCCAATCAATAAATTGCGGTTAAAAATGAAAATAATAGGAATTCAAAACTTTGATCTATTAATACTCTGTGGTCTATTTTACGAAGAATTCTTTAGTGACAAACAAATTAACCGGGAAAAGAAAATGAGGTATGTATTACCTATATCTGGGATTTTAACGGACTTAACGGTCAGGTTATCAAATACGGTTCGAATCTACCGGGTTTAACGGGGTCCCTAATGCACGATTTAGATCTGCCGGGTAATCAGACAAATTGTGGCCAAGCCTCTTCCAAGTCTGATTAACCCTTGAATCCAAATGAAACCGGCAACTATTATTCCGACAATAAGAAAAAAACAAAATATAAATAATGATTCTACGAAACGGGAAAAGAACGATTTAGATCTGCCGGGAAATCAAACAAATTGTGGCTAAGCCTCTTCCAAGTCTGATTAACCCTTGAATCTAAAGGAAACCGGTAACTATTATTCCGAAAAAAATAAAATTTAAGAACTAAATAGATCTGCCGGGAAATCAAACAAATTGTGGCTAGGCCTCTTCCAAGTCTGATTAACCCTTGAATCTACTAAAGCCGGTAACTATTATTCCGAAAAAAATAAAATTTAAGAACGAATTAGATCTGCCGGGAAATCAAACAAATTGTGGCTAAGCCTCTTCCAAGTCTGATTAACCCTTGAATCTAACTAAAGCCGGTAACAATTATTCCAAAAAAAAATATTTTCCCACGAGTTAAACGGTACCCAACTATCGACACACAGAGTAAAAATATTTGTACTAGCATAAAATTAAAATATTATAATCCACTTGGATATCAATTTAATATAAAACTACTGATAACCAAAAGCATAAAATAATTCGAGAATCCACTAATAACACATATCAGTTAATTAATATATAATAAACGCAGTAAATAAAATTCGAAATCAAATTACGGTTGACAAATCTTTATTTCCAGATAAGAGTTTATCGGTTTTTCGGAAGAAAGTTGAGCGAAGAATCACGAAATACTATTGCAGAGCCGGAATAAATCAGAGCGCGAATGAAAATCTTAGAGCGAAAATGAATGCTAGACGGAAAGAAAATCGGAGCGCGAATAAAAATCACCCGAAAAATGAATTGTTTGAGAATTTATATCCAAAATGTTTAGTTACATTCTTCGGCCGTAATGTGGTGTGGGAATCAAACGTGAAATTTATCTAGTTTCGACAAAAACTTGTATCTATACTAGACGGCTTTCGTTTAAATTAAAATGTTGTATATACCGGGCGTCCTTTCAGTTGAAAAATTTAAATATCGGAAATGAATAAATTGTGTATGGTAGAATTTGGATTTGCGTAACTCGGACTTATACTAAAATATACAACGGTAATAACAAAAAAAATAAATCAATGCGGTAGTAGAAAGGGTTGTAAAGTAACGAGTTATATACACCCTAGTGGTAAAATAAAATATATTACGGAACAAAATAAAATAAAAATTAAACTTGCAAAAAGCAAAAAAAAAATAACTCGTTACAAGGTTTTAGTTTCCGAACAGCGTGCTACTTTTCTTTTTACGTTGCAATACCAGGGGGAGTCAACAGTTCTTCTTTTCTGACATTTGACATTTTACATAGATCTGAATTGTTCAGTTTACATTCTATTAACATTCCATCCCAATTCTGCATTTATGTAAAATATAATTGACTTGCAATAAACTTGTTTAAATTTCTACTTCAACAAGGTTTAACTTATTTCTTAAATATATAAATTGTACAGTATGTAGAGCTTTAGTAAACATGTCGGCTATTTGTTCTTTAGTTGACAAATACTTTAACATAACTTGTCCATTATTGACACAATCTCTAATAAAGTGATGCTTAACATCTATGTGCTTAGATCTTTTTGTTTCTAGTGTAGAAGCCATTTTAATACATGACTGATTATCCTCATAGACAGTTACTGGATAAACAGTATCATTCAAAATTTCATTTAAAAGTTGACTCATAAAAATTACTTCTGTTAAACAGTTTGAAAGAGCAATATATTCAGCTTCTGCGCTAGAAAGAGATACTGTACTTTGTTTCTTGGTTTTCCAATACACTAAATTATCAAAAAGCTTTATTATAAAACCTGAGATACTTTTCCGATCAATTGAATCACTTGCAAAATCTGAATCAACAAAAGCACTTAAACTACTACTTTGAATATTCTTATTTATTTTAAGTTTGGTAAAAACTAATCCAAGATTTAATGTTTCTTTTAAATATTTTAAAACAGTTTTAAGTTGTTTCCAATGTTGCAATTCATAACAATTTTGATATTTACTGAAGTAAGTGATAGCAAAACTAATATCAGGTCTGCTTCCCAACATTAAGTACATTAATGAGCCTACTAGTTGCCTATAGGGCAATTTTTCTAAATCAAAATCAGAATTTTTGCTTTCACTTGCTTCTGCTTTAATTTTTGGTTGGATAGGTATTTTAGATGTTTTACAGTCATTCATTTCAAAATCTTTTAACACTTTACAAATTAAATCTTTTTGGTGAATTATAATACTTTCCTGATTCAAAATAATATTTAATCCTAAAAACTTTAAATTAGTATTATTTGTCATATCCTGCATTTCAAACATTTTCTCAAGATTTTTCTTGATTTCAATTATATTTTCAGAGAATTTTGATACAATAATCAGGTCATCTACATGAACAAGAAGATAAACTGAGTTATTAAAATGTAGACAAGGGTCACTTTTTGATCTTTTAAAACCAATTTCTAACATGTAATTATTAAATTTTTCGTACCAACATTTTGGCGATTGTCTTAAACCGTATAATGCTTTTTCTAGTTTACAAACAAAATTATGACTCACATTAAGACCTTGAGGTACTTTCATGAACACTGGCTGTTTTAAATCACCGTTGAGAAATGCACTTTTAACATCCAATTGATGTATTTTCATATTTTCTTGCACAGTTAATGATAACAAAATTCTTATAGTTACCATCCGGGCAACTGGTGCGTACACTTCTTCTTCTAGATTTGATAACTGATAGCCACGGGCTACCAATCTTGCTTTCTTCACTTTTTCACTACCACTGTCACTTACGATTTCTTTTTCACAAAAAATCCATTTTGAGTCAATTACTTTTTCATCACTAGGTACACTTGTTTTTGGCACTAAAGTCCATGTTTGGTTTTTATTTAAAGCGTCCAGTTCCTTATTTATAGCTTCTTTCCAGGTTGAGTCCAAACATACAGCTTCTTCATATGAACTTGGAGTGACAGTGCTAGCATTAGTTCTTCTTTGTCATTTAAATCGTAATCTTGTAATTTCTTGGGTAATGTCTTTTTTCTTGTACTTTTTCTGGTTTTTGGTGTATCTAATTCGGTTTCTACTTCAATTTGGTTCTCAATATTTGTTTGGTTTTGTGTTTTAATAGGTGTATCTGTTTCTGTCTCACTTAGATTGTCAATTTCATTATTATTTTCCTCGTTAATTACTGGTTCTAGTTGTTTAATTTTTGGTCTTTCATTAAAGATAATATTTCTTCCGATAATTACTTTTTGTTTTTCTGTATCCCACAAACGATATCCATTATCTGTATAACCAACTAACAACATTTTCTTACTTCTTGCATCCAATTTATTATGTCTTTCTTCTTTGGGTATGTGAAGATAAGCATCACATCCAAAAACTTTTATTTTTCCTAAATTAGATTTTTGACCATACCAAATTTCTGCAGGTGTTTTATGATCTTTTATTACAGAGGTTTCAGTTCTATTTAACAAATAAATAGATGTTCCAACAGCATCCTGCCAAAATTGCTTTGGTAAATCGGCTTCAAAAATCAAACATCTAGCTTTTTCCATGATTGATCTATTCAGTCTTTCAGCTACTCCATTTTGCTGTGGTGTATATTTGACAGTATATTCTACATGGATGCCCTTCTGTAAGCAAAAGTTTTTAAATTGGTGTGATACATACTCTCCTCCGTTGTCACATCTAAGTCGCTGAAGTTTGGTATTAAATATATTTTCTGTCATTGCAACATAGTTTCTAAATTTTTCAAAAACTTCACTCTTATGTTGTATAAAATAACAAGTTGCAAAATGTGAATGATGGTCTATAAATGTTACAAAGTATCGCTTACCATTATTTGATTCTGGAGTTATAGGACCACATACATCTGTTGAGACTACTTCTAAAATTTTCTTTGGTTTTCTTTCTTCTTCTAAGATTTTGTATGGAGCTTGAGTTTGTTTTCCTTTAAGACACACTTCACAAACTGTAGTAGATGGGTATTTTGATGAATGACCCATTCTACGATGCCATAAATCTTGGTCGGTTTCTGTAATATTTAACATGGCTTCATGAACAGTAAAATGTAACACATATAAGTTTCCAGTAAGTATTCCCGTGATGATGTTTTCATTTTCCCTCTTGATTTGAACTTCACTGTCCTTGAAAACAATTTGAAATCCTTTTTGTTCTATTTTCTTCACTGATAATAAATTTTGTGTTAAATTTTTACATAATAAAACTTTTTCCAGCTTAACAGTTCTTCCATCAAGAGTTTCTAAATGTAATGTGCCTTCCCTTTTTGCTTCTACAATTTCACCTTTCTTTGCTACTTGTATTTTATGACTTACTTCTTTTACATTGGTTAAAAACTTTCCAATTTCCTCATTTACCAGGAGGTTAGTGGCTCCACTGTCAACAATAAATTTTATTTCTGATGTTGAACTTGATAGGGCTATTTCTTCTGTAGACAAAAAGGATATATCACTCGATTCTTCATTTTGTTCCGTTACGTTACATTGTTGACTTTGAAAATTGTTCTGAGAATTTCCCGAAGGGTTATAGCTTTTCCTGTATTTGCATTCAAATTTCTTATGTCCCTTCCTTCCACAATTATAACATTTAAATTGAAAGTTATTACTGTTATCAGGTACATTACCTTGTACACTTTTATCATTGAAGTTTCTTGGTCCTGAATAGTTTCCTCTGCCTCTGTTAAATGTTTTTCTTCTTGCTCCCATAAATGCTTGTGCCCCTTCTGTTTCACTTTGCTTTTTATTAACTCTTTGTTCTTCCATTAATAATTTGTTTTTTACAACATCCAGTGTAATGTTTGTACTTGATTGGCAGTACAAAATATCAAATGCAGTCACAACATGGTTGTATGATTCTAGTAAAGCTGATAAAAGTTGATTAATTATTTCTGATTCTTCAATATTCCCTCCATTGTTTTTAATGTCTAAGACTGTCTTTTCAAAATCAATAATGAAAGCTTGCATAGAATCTTTTTCTGTATACTTCATATTTCTTAATTTACTTTGTAAATGTACTAAATTTGCTATGCCTCTTTTCAAGTAAGTGCTTTCTAATTTTTGCATGATGTTTTTAGCATAAACCTCTCCTTTTATCATTTCTAAAATGTTATCGCCTAGACACTGTACAATCACATTTCTTGCCTTTACGTCTTTCTTTTTAAATTCTGCAATTACCTTTTGATCCTCGGTTTCTGCTGGGGGATCCTTCTCTAGCATATCTAGTACTTCGTAATGCTCGAGTAGTAACTTAATACGGAATGCCCAATTGGTAAAACCAGTGCCGTCAAATGGTTTAACACTTAACATTGCTGTTGCTGCAGCCATTGCTAACGTTCTTACTTATGATTTAACCTCAAAGTTCCACGTTTCCACTTAACTATTGTTTTTTTCTTCTTTTTATTCTGCTAACACTTTGGCCTTTACTGGGCCCATAACCTGTGAGCTGGCAGCGAATAAAATAAAACAACTTCCCGTTAAAAGCAACTTATTTAATTATTAAAAGGTTTTAGTTTCCGAACAGCGTGCTACTTTTCTTTTTACCTTGCAATACCGGGGGAGTCAACAGTTCTTCTTTTCTGACATTTGACATAGATCTGAATTGTTCAGTTTACATTCTATTAACAGCAATAAGAATTTATTATTCAAGTTACATTCGAGATAACTTTAGGAACTCGCAATAAGAATTTCTTATTCAAGTTACGTTCGAGATAACTTTAGGAACTCGCAATAAGATGAAACCTGGAAAATTGAATGTGTGCTCTCCGAGATTTCTCCTGGAGACACCAGTGAGAATTTCGTTTAGCTACAGCACATAGCGATCACCGGGACCTTGCAATAGGAGTTCGCATAAGATCCTAATTATAACCTCTCAGAGATCTCGCGGAGAGGTCTGCGTTACCTGGGTTATACCACACCCTTAATTAGTTAGAAATTATGGAGCTATTCTAGCATTTAAAATGCATGTATATATAGTATATCAAGGAAAAAATATTATCTAATATAATTTTTAGGTTACAATAGCAATTATCTACATGTTGGCTTCTAGAATGTTGTCACTACAATATAAAAGATGGATGTAAGGTTTACAGACATCCTATAAATAAAAAAGTTCTGATAACCTGGATCTCTTTTTTGATGTAGTCAATTTTGTTTTATATTTTGGTGAAATAAATCTTGAAAATATTTTAGAATAGAAAAGCCGGGATGTGAAACTTTAGTGTGTAGGCCATTCTCAACAAGGAAAATCATCCTGAGATATATGATCATTTATCATAGCAAAAGAAAATTGTGCAGCAAGCACCACCACAGCTCAGAAAAGGAGAGCGAATCCATTCTATTCTCCGAATGAAGGTATATGCGAATGATTGACTAAATTGTAGCACTGAAATCAATACATATTATAATTATCAGTATCTTGGTGACTTATTTATCACTCCATCATCTTCTAATCAATCCAAATTTATATTTACCATTTTGTTTTAGCTCACCAACATCTACCGCAGCTGAAAGTATTGCTAATAAAACGATCGATCAAACGATACCTTTCAATTCAATAAAAACTATCAAATTTGTTCTTTGTATTTTTTATAAAGCTTTATGATATACACATTTACCTTAAGAAAATGCTGCCTGAATTACTTATTTTTAATATCATGATTAAAATAAAATAATAAATAATGCCACCCCAATTCTTATGGAATTTTTTTATTAAAATGAAACATTGCAAATTTATAAATTAGTTACACCGGAAAGATTGTAATTCTATTTTTTTAAATAAGGTAGAACAATAATTAGCAAATAGAAATCTTTCAAAATTCTGAGGTTCACAGACAACCAATTCTAACCCGCAACTTCTGGAATGTATCTGACAGCTTGCTTGGTAGTTCCCCGTATTAACTCAATAGGATTTTTAAAAAGATGGTAGGTTATAACTTTGTGACTATACTGTTCTATCAAATCCACAATGTATTTTGTTGGTGGTTTGTTTCTGAAAAAACATTTATTGAAAGGGAAGTATTCAAATTATACATTCATTTCTTTTCAAATATACTTATATTATTATTTTTGTAAAAATAGAAGTAAAACAACATTTATTGACTATTAACTATAATTTGAAGCAAGAATTTCAAATGTATTGAGATAGTTGTGTTGTATTCTGAATTCCAACATATAATTTGCTATATCACTCTGTTCACATACAATTTGTATCTACTTACTAGGCTAAAATATGAATAAGCTCAGCTTTAAAATTTGTTGATTGAATTCTATATATTGTGTCATTTACCTAATATTATCGAAAAGCATTGTCCATAATTCATTGAAGGTTCAGAAACATTCAAAAATATGGTTTCAAACCACTTGAAAACATGTTCTCCATTCATTTCCCCATGATAATCCCTCAACTGAGATTGATACAAAAATATACTTTCTGCTCCATCAATACAAAAATTTTGGAAAATTCAGGATTCAATAATAAAAACAAATTTATACAGTGGTTTATTTTTCTTGGAAGTTCCATAAGTCCTCAGTGTGGATGTGTATCATATTTTAGTAAACTACTCAGGAACATTCTACATTGAATAATTATTGTTCTTCCTTCAATTGCTGCAGTAACATTCCTAAACTGACATGATCATCTGTAAATAAATGTCCATTATTATGAATGGATATACAGGTATTAATGATACAGGATATAATATATTCAGTTGATTGGGTATAATGTATAATATTAAACTTATACTTAAGGTGGATTCATGCAACATCACTTAATTTAACTTAACTTATCTTAATAAGATGAAGTATCCACAAATAACACAAGCATTCAAACAATTACTTAATTTATCTTAATTTATCTTAAGAAGTTCGACAAATTTTATCTTTTCACTTAAGATTCTTCAGTAATTTTGCGTATGCGCATGTGCGGAAACATAGGGTCATAGAACACCAGACATAAATGCCGATGACTGATGAAATAGACAAACATTTTCTCATATTGTCCGAATAAAGGCCTCCTTTTGAAAAAAGGCTTCACCCCAAATCTGCGTATCCTCCTTTTAGGGATGACCAATGCAGAAGCAGATAGTAATAATTTTTTTTTCCTCAACATTCCCATTCATTACAGAACACAAACAATCCGGGTCTGTCATTCTCAAAACATAATAATTAGGATCTTTTGCGCATGCGCCTTGGCTACTAAGTAATAGCTAAAGTTATGATGCATGAACTAGGTCAGCTTTCTTAAGTGAAAATCATAAGTTAAATTAAGATAAGTTAAATAAAGTGATGTTGCATGAATCCACCTTTACTTGCTTCATACACGCTGTAAATAGTATGAGGTGTAAATGCAGTAACTATTGCAGTATTGTTAAGTTTCATTTATACGTTTTTTGGGGTGTGACTTTAACTTTGATAACTCATTACTGCTTGTGAAAAATTACTCACAGTTCTTTGCAATTTTTTAATAACATGCAGATAAAAGAATCGAAAAATTAAATGAGCAATTGGCAATATGAAATTGTTACAACATATAGGGATGCGCGATACGATCCGATATTCCAGTGTATCGATACTTTTACTTCCGATACTCGATATTTTGTATCGATACTATGCTTTTCGATACATTACAAGTATCGATACATTTGTACTGTATCGATACCTTGCGATCCGGGATTTTTAGTGGTAGCGGTGAGTGGCGTTATCTACTAACAAAAGCAAATATATTCACGCAACCGTTATTCGTCGTTTGCAGTTTACTGTAATAGTGTAAAGTTTCGTCGTTTATTTATAATTTTTAGTTATTAAAAATATCTTTTGATAGTTTTGTTGTTATTTAATTCATTTCATCACCACACTTTGCTTTTTGAATAGAAACGCTGGAGGCTGTAAAATCTCGGATCGTTAACGTATCGATACTTTGAGTATCGATACATTAACATTCGATATTCTACTGTATCGATATTTTACGTTCCGATCCGTATCGATACCTAATATCGATACTTTCAAGTGTATCGCGCAACCCTAATAACCCCTAACATGTCAAGACGTCAACCATAGATTAACAACATTAAAAATTAAATAGATAGCCCACTCTCCTGAAAAATTAATCACTGTCCTTTTAGTTATTCAACCTGTCACTCGCGCGCTGCTGCTAGAAGTAGCGGGCATTTTAAAACATATTGAAATTATTATTTTTGCTATTTTTTATTTTCAACTGATAGAAATAGTGCGTACTAATACATTTTCATGCATCTTTTTAGTGAGCTGGATAATATATTAGTTTACACTATTTTTATCAATCGAAAACGCTATTAATGGGGAATTTTATGAAAAGTAGAATTAATATTCCAAAATAAAATACTATTTAAATACATTATTTTTTACTTAATTACTGTTACCCGTTTCTGGACGAATAGCATCTACCTTGTGCTGATGAGGCGCAAAAACGCCGAAACCGGTCCACAAGTGATGTTATTCCTTCTAATCGCGAACCAGAATGGTTGGTTCTATCTTAACAGATATACCAACCCCGTTTACTTTAGAAGTGTAATTCAATGTCTGTCGGGGCATATAGCCCGAGAAGTAGTTGTTGCTCTTTGGAAATTAATTTTTCTAATTTTGTAAAGCGTTTAATAGTATTGAACTATTATTTTTTGACAATTTTTTTATTTATAAAAGAATAAATAGATACCAACAAATCAATTCTATATAGCAGTATGTGATGATGAATGTAGTTTATTTTTTATGAATACCTTTAATAACAATTAGGTTTAGGTTCACAAGAGCTACAAATAGACTAAATAAACTTTGTTTACAGCCCGTTAAAACCAGAACTGGGTGAGCATGGGCAATATATTTGAAACATTTAAGACAAAATAATTAACAAAAAGAATAATGAATACACCATAAGGAACATACAAAAGATATGTCTTATTAAGTTGTACCTAAAATATCTATATTTATGCAAAACTCGGATTGTGTAATTTACTTTATCCATCATGAAATCACCAGATTCAACTCTTTTTTTAATCTCAAACAGTTGTTTTCGTACAGTAAAATGTTTTCTGTCAAATTTTCTGGCTAGCAAAACCATGTTTTTGGCAATTCCATAAAACTTTCTAGCGTTGGGGGTGAGCTGTACGGCTCTACTACAATTTCCATGGCTCAGTAAATTCAATCTTTGTTTAATATCTGAAAAAAATTATTATATGTACTTTTTTTACTTACTAGTATTATTGCAATAAACATTTTACATACTTTAAAAAATTACCTTTACGTTTGCTGGGTGTCTTTAATGTAGTAAGCATTGTGCTGGAAGTAGGTAGAGCGCTGCAGGTAGTTGGAGTACTGCAGGTTGCAATGTAAGGATATGATTATGAACCTGTAATAGCAATAAGTACAATTTTTAGTTATACCTATTTGTCAAAAACCATTTTTTTATAACCACTTGTGAAATGGGTCACTTTATACACTAGTAATGTAATATATGTAGTAGTTTTTGGAATCTTATTGTACATTACCTTGTGGTACAACAATCTTCTGGTTCTCCTCAGGTAACTTCTCAATACTTTTTGTTGGTGTTGCTATATATAAGTTTGGAACTGCATTAGCTATTAAGTTTGTTCTATTATTATGTGCAGCAAACATCATTTCTTAGGAAAAGTGGATAGCACATATTCGAGAATTTTTTCTCCTTGATATGGGGATATCCTCTCTTTGAATTATTTGAATCCATTGCAAAAAAAGCTAAGAAAAAAAATTGAATGAAGCTATAGTAAACATCACTCTAAACTTGCAGTCATTAAATTACAAAATGTTCTAGTATGTATCATTTTCACAATATGGGTTTTGTTTATAATGTGTTATTAAACTCAAAAAAAGAGACAGAATTGAAGTATGCTGCAGATGACCTGATTATTGTGCAAGTTAAGAGTAATTGAACTCACTGAATATATTTTGAATCAATTATTCAACACATACTATCAATAATAGTATATCATGTGATAATAATGTAGTAATCAAATTGGTACACAAATTATTATTAATCTTTATTCGGCCTATCCCACCTATTGTGCAAAAAAACATTAAATCAAACACAAATCTATTTACAAACCTATCTCTGGGTCTTTAGGAAGGAGATGCATTTTAACATCCTTACTTGTATTCTTACAAGTGGGAGCAATACAGTACTGAACCATGATGTTAATGTTAATAAACACAATCACTAAAAAGCACAAAATTGTCTGTTTATACAAATTAATATAAATATAACCGTACAATACACGAACGAAAACAATGGCGTATCTTCAATATAAAATGGAGGTTATATAAGTGGCGGGCTTATTGAAATCTGACAGATCCTCGATTACGTAGCGCTATCAGCGACAGGTTGAATAACTAAATAAACGAAGACAAAATTTATAGTGGAGAGAACATATAGCCCGTTCAGTACAAAAACCGTTGCACGTCATCAAAGTGTCGAAAAAGAGACGTTCGTTTATATCATGTCATTCGATTGCTGCTGTCAATCCTCTGTCAATCACTATGTTAAGCCTCTCTAAACTCACTAAATATTGAAATTTGTAGGTCGCATTGTATTAAAGAATATAAATATATGTTTAAAGAAAGGTTTCGTAATTAATTTCATATCAAATACAGCTCGTAGGTTAATTAAATATTAAACTCAAACTAACGTGAGTCTTAATAAAAACTTTTTATGTTGGCAAAAATGCGCGCTGTTGCCGCGATTAAAATGGTTTATTTCAGGTGCAGGCGGTCTATTCTCGAATGTCGAACAAAATGTGTCGAATTCGACATTTGTCGATGAAAATTGTCGCACAACTTGAAATTGTGGTATTCTCAATTGGTTTCGTCTTCCAATTCGCATGAGACATATTTTGTCGAATAGCATGAGCTGGCAACACCGATTTAACGATTCTCAAAAATGTTCTATGTCAATGTGTCGTGGGTTTTGGTTTTTTGAAGGTTATATTCACACCCTTTGGTTATATTTGCATTTGCGTGGTAGATTGGATTATTTGTTTGACGCTTGTCAACGCTTGTGGCAGTTCTTTAAAAAGAAATAACTTTTAATGTCCTAAGTTTATATACCTACTTGTAACAAGTTTTATTAATTATTTTTTTAAGTTGAACTGTTTTACTTTTAAAGTTTGTTACCCTTGACTTAAAATAGTTAAATGATAGGATTAGTTTTTTAAGTTTAACTTTTTTTTTCTAGTTTTACTTTTAAAGTTTATGTTACTTTTGAGTTGAATGATAGGTTAAATTGCAGTTTAGTTTCAACATATATAATGTGGTAAAAAAAATAAATGATCTCATTTTACATATTATTGTTTAATTTAACGATAATTAGCAATGGGTTCCTCTGTGCATTTTCATTTTGGTTTTGATCAATATGAGGATCCACTTCTTCTAACTCTTCATCTGGATTTAGTAGTAGTTCGACTCTATTTTGTATACACATATTATGCAGCTCTATGCAAGCATTTATAATCAATTATGCTTTGTTCGGTGAATAATTCAATGTTCTGTGCTCAAGTAAGCACCCGAATCTCATTTTCAGAAAGCCATTACACCTTTTTATTGTGCACCTTGCTTTTTTTGCGCTTCATTAAATCTTATTTCTTCGTCCGTAATAGGGTCAGCCAATGGTGTAATGAGCCATGGGCGAAGAGGATATCCAGAATCACCTAAAAATAAAATAAAAGAATGAAATACCGAAATCATAAGTGAGAGAAATGTTATTCTGGGTGTGTTTCATTTAAAATAACTGATGCTGAAGTCATCATTCAAAGGTTAATCATCCTGTATGATAGATCATTGTTTTAAAAAATAGTAAATTAAAATCAAAAATTGACCTGTTTCGGGACTTTTTCATATTACTGTTTATTTAGCTAATAATTAATTTAAGTGTTACATTATGGATGCACTGTATAGTATAAATTTTTACCTATAAGAAAATACCCCTTTCGTGGAGTTCTAAAAATTCTTTCACATTGCTGCTATGCCAAATATGGGAATCATGGGTACTTCCAGGATATTTTGCATTTATATATGAATAATCTCCATATTTTCATCACATATCTGAAATGTAGGTAATAGAATATTAATAATAATTTATCACCTACCTATCCAGCTGAACATTTACTGATGATGATACTGTTTTCGGTTTACATAAATATGTTCAGGTGCCAATGGATCATTCTTTTTTGGAGGTACAATTGCCACATGGGTGCAATCAATACTTCCTGGCATTCCAAAAATGTTGTAAAATCTAAAACTAACTGAACTAGGTACAAATGCAACTTTTTTATTATTAATAAAAAAACCTGTTTCTTAAACCATTAAGCTCATTCATATTTCTGGGAAATTTTACAAATCTTACAAGAATCTCTGAAGCATTGTATTTCTTTAACATATTTATCTACTCACTGATGACTGGGACTAAGCAAAAATTGTATTATCTTCTACACTACCCTGGTAACATCCTGTTGCATAGAAATGTAGTGCCACAAGAACCTAGAGAACAGAATAAAAAGTTATCAAAAAATAGTGTATAAGTGATACATAGTTATAGTCTATCTATACGAAGTCAATAATGTACGTGTTGTATACAATGATTTAGAAAAGTATCATGCTCACCTTTTCTTCAAGTAATAGTGCAGAAGAGCCATGTCCCTGCTGTGCCAAAAATGGTTCCAAAAGAACAATTAACTCACGCACTAATTCTTTACTTAATCTAAATGTTTTTATTAATTTCTTGTCGGATAATAATCTGAAACCATCTTGAAATATTCCTCTTCTATCTCGAGGACGTTGATAATTTTCTTGATTTTCCAAATTTTCAATTACCACAATCTAACCTTTTAAACCTGCTACTATTACGGCGTGTATCTTATCTCTGATTACGGCTAACCCGCGCTAACCTAAAATAATCCTGTCAAATATTTCTTGTCGCGTTCGACATGAAATTGTCGACCGCTTCAAACCACTCTACAAATTGTCTACTAGTTATCTATCGAAAATTTTCGAATGCGACATTCGAGAATAAGGAATTACAATTTTTGTTCGAAAATGTAAAAATCTCGCATGCGACAAAATATATCATCGTTTGAGAATAGACCCCCGCAGTTGACGTCCACAACACAACCCCACTTATGTCCGATTGCACCGACTCGCACTTAAGGAAAGAATAGTAAAGCGATCCTTAAAACTTGAGGATTCTTTAATTCTTAATCGGTTGCACCATCTAGACTCAAGCTTTCCTTTGTTAAGTTACCGAAAAATTTGGCAACGTTGGTGAATATTAGGGAATTTTACATTCAATGTGTCAAATCTGTCAAAATTGTACCTGTTTTTCTGTTTATTAACCATAAAACCCAAACTTTTTTATTAAAATAGTTAATGTTATATGTTATTGTGATTGTATTCACTTATAAAAAATATATTCGTTTGTGTTGTGTTTTGTCCACACCATATTCCGATTACCTCCATAATTGGAACAACATGAATATCGACGTTGAAGGATGTGATAAGAAAAAGAAAAAAAGGGGTGCTAATTTTACCTCTCGGGAAAATCAAATACTGCTAGGTTTGGTTAGTAAACACAAACATATTATTGAAAACAAAAAAACGGATGCCGTGTCGACATCAGATAAGAATGAAGCTTGGCAAAAAATAACATCACAATTTAACACAGCATGCCCAGAATTTGTAAATAGAAGTACAGAATCTCTAAAGAAATATTTTGATAATAAAAAGAGAGAAGTAAGAAAAAGGATGTCAGAAGAACGAAAGGAAGTACTGTTGACTGGAGGTGGGCCCCCACCAAAGCCTGAAGGTGATCCTGCACAAGAACTATTGCTTTCTATACTAGACCCACTAACAGTATTTGGAGACAAAAATGAATTTGATTCGGATAGCATAGGAATCCCAAAGAAAAGCTATACAAATGATGTAGTTTCAGATGATAATGTCCTTTGTTTTGAATTTACAAAAAGTGATGATGATGATGAAGTCTGGAAGGATAATTCTATGGTGAGTGTTTTATAGTAAATATTGTTCATAGCAAATCTTCAATTGACTAACATATTGTATCGAACATTTTAATGTTTATGAATAATTGAAGGGAGGAGCAGACAATTTTGAAACAAAGAAAAAAGTAAATACTGAGGTTGTTAATACAAATTCACAAATTGATTTAAGTTCAACAGATAATAAAATAAATAATAATAATAATGACCCAGGCCTAACAGAAACAAGTTGGAAAAAGCAGTCAATACCAAATTTGAAAAGTAGAACCTCAAATATTTTGAAAAGGCCATTGGATTCAAACTCAGTTCCACAGGTATTTATGAAAATCATGATTCAAATTAAATAATACATTGAATAATACTTGCCATATCAGGACCCATAACTTGTATTATGACTATTTTCAGTTATTATTCTGCTTGTATGTTCTTGATTTGTAAATTAATTGGTGAAAGCCTCAGTTTAATTATAAATTATTCTTTTATAGGTGAAAAGCGATTTCCCTTTAATTTTCAAGGATCGTCTCCATTGACGCGATTTCTTTCAAATTTGAGATTTGACAACCAATATTTTTTGTTGTCTTTTCCGGGGGTTCCATAAATAAAAAGGGTTATCAACAGAACTACCATTTATTACACTTATCCAATTTCTGGGAATCAATTGCCAAAATACAATACGTAATTTTTATTACATCGGCTTGCACGCCGCGGCCATCATTTTTTTGCTTGTCAAAATCATTAGTTACCACGTTTTCCGTCGAGATTTTTAGAGGAAGCGCATCGATCGCGGCTCATGCACGGTCGAGAAACGTCAAGTCACCGCTGACGGAAATAAAATAAAACTAAACGCGAATGTTCGAAATGCGAACATACAAAATAAAATTAAGCACGAATGTTCGAAATGCGAACATATAAAATAAAATTAACTACGAATGTTCGAAATCCGAACATATTCTCCGGCCTTGAGCGAACCGGCTCTAAACTAAACTAAGCCAAATTGTAATTATAATGTTTGGGGCAAAAGAAACAATTTTGAAATAGGACGTATATATTCACCACGGAGAGTTTTAATTTTAACGGCTCGGACTTTACCATCCGCACCAGGCAGAATTTCCACAATTCTGGCTCTAGGCCATTGCAGAGGAAGTACACCATCCTCTTTGAGCAAAACAAGATCATTTACTTCTAAATTTTTCCGAGGGTGCAACCACTTAGGTCGATTTTGCAGGGTATTCAAGTATTCCACAGACCATCTTTTCCAGAAAGTCTGTTGAATACGGGAGCATTTTTGATATAAGCTTAATCGATTTTCAGGGATATGGGCAAAACTGGGTTCCGGGTAGGAAGTGAGGCTGGTCCCAATTAAAAAGTGGCCAGGAGTTAAACATTCTAGGTCGGAGGGGTCATTTGAGATGGGACACAGTGGACGCGAATTCAGAATCGCCTCGATTTGGGTCAAAACCGTGGTCAATTCCTCAAAAGTCAGATTCGAATTTCCAATTTGGCGTTTGAGATGACTTTTAGCCACCTTTATTTGGGATTCCCAAACGCCTCCCCAATGAGGGCTGAGAGGGGGTATGAATTTCCAATCAATGGAATTTTCCGATGCGAATGTTTTTATTACATCTGACACATCAGAACCTTTAAAGTACAAGTAAAGTTCTCGAAGTTCATTACGTGAACCCGAAAAATTTGTAGCGTTGTCGCTAAAAATAACGGATGGATTACCTCTTCGAGATATGAACCGTCTTAACGTCATTAGAAAAGCTTCGGTTGAGAGTGAGGAAACTAACTCTAAGTGTATGGCCTTGGTAGCCATGCAAACGAATAGCGCAATATAGCATTTTGAGAGGGGGGCCTTCCTTAGCTTGGAAGTCTTAACCATTATGGGGCCGCCGAAATCCACTCCCACCTTTTGGAAAGGGCGAGATATGGAGACTCGGTCTTTCGGCAGATCAGCCATTATTTGTTGAGATGGCTGCAGTTGGAAACGGAAACAATTGTTGCAGTTTCGAATTATTCTTTTTATCTCACGAAGAGCGTTAAGGGGCCAGTATTGTAACCTAATGTTAGCCAACACTGTTTGAGAGCCAGCATGACCAAGGCGGTTATGCTCGTGTGCGAGAATCATGGACACTACAAGATCCTTGGGAGGGAGAAGAATCGGATGTTTTTGACACTCGGGAACGTCGGAATTTGTCAACCTTCCACCGACGCACAAGAATCCATCTTGATTTAGAGAAGGCTTTAAAGAGGTGATATTTTTGTTTGAAAGGGGTTTTCCTGCTTTCAACTCAGATATCTCATTGAAGAACTTTGTGGACTGTATATTTTTAATGATCAGGGTTTTTGCTAAATGTTTTTCATTCGCATTCAAAGGTCCGACTAGTTTGTCGTGGGGGGATTTAGAATTGTGAAACCACCTGAGACAATATGCCACAGTATTGAGCAGGCGAGAAAATTTCGAAAATTTTGAAAAAAGTTCTTCCCAAAAGATAACCGTCGGATCCAGGGCTGGGCATGTAACCTTGAGGTTCGTCCTTTTTTGTTCAGGTAGATCAACCATATCAAATTTTTTATCACGGTTTGAGAGTTCTAGCGAAGAATCCAGCAAAAGCGATGGACCGTGCCACCATAGTTTGGAGGATATAATATCCTTGGCCAATAGACCACGAGACAAAGGATCAGCGGCATTGTCTGTTGATGGAATATGACGCCATTTCCAATTTTTTGTGAGCTCCTGTATTTGGGAAACTCTGTTGGCCACAAACACTGACCAACGAGAAGGGTGAGAGTTGATCCAACATAGAGAGATCTGTGAATCTGACCACAGATTAACTGAAGAAAACACAATACCTTCGAAGACGTCGACAATTTTTTGAGTTAGCCTTGATAACAAGAGCATAGCTTGCAGTTCAAGACGAGGTATAGTGAGGTTGGGACGCAAAGGCGCGATTCAAGATTTAGAGGCAATTAAATTACAAGTGACGGTATTGTCATAATAAACAGTTCGAAAATAAACACAGGCAGTGTATGCCTTGCAGCTGCTATCGGCAAATCCATGAAGCTCAACATGTGAGATTCTCTTTTTGAGAAAAATGTGTCGAGGTATCTTCAACTTATTTAGGGTTGGGATGTTTACAATAAACGAATGCCAATCATGAGCGAGAGATGGGGGTAAAGGATCATCCCAATTCAAATTTGCCTTCCAAAGGGACTGCATAAAAATTTTTCCAATTAATATGACTGGGCCAATTAATCCTAGTGGGTCAAACATTTGGGATATGATCGAGAGAGCTTTTCGTTTCGTGATGGGTTCGCAATGAGTTGATTTTGGTAGAGAAATTGTAAACACATCTTGACAAGGTTGCCATGAAAGGCCCAAAACCTTGTTGGAAACATTTTCAAGTTGCACATCGTAAGAGATAGATCGAGAAGATTCAGAGATTAGTTCTAAAAATTCGGGGGAGTTCGAGCACCATTTGTGCAATCGAAAACCAGAGCTATTTAAGAGAGCATTGAGTTCCTCGTGAGATGATTTAAGTATTGCAATGTCATTAGAGCCATAGAGAATGTCGTCGACATAAGTTTGAGTAAGGATAGCTTGAGATGCGAGAGGAAATTTTTTTCCATTAACCAACACAACTTCTTTCAGCGTGCGCGTGCTGAGAAAGCTGGCGGGCTTTGTCCCATATGTCACAGTCGTCAATTCAATGGACTGTATGGGATCAGAGGGTTGATTCCTCCAAAGAATATTTTGCAAATATGTTTGACTGGGGTTAACCTTCACCTGCCGATACATTTTTTCGATATCTGCAGTGAACACGAAAGAGAACTGACGAAAACGACAAATGATATCGAACAAATCTGGCTGCACTTGATAACCTTTCAGGGTTATATCATTAAGAGAATAGCCGCTAGAACTCTTACAACTAGCATCAAAAACTACGCGGAGAGGAGTACTCGAATTCGTTTCCTTTACGATACAATGATGAGGCAGAAAATATTTATTATGATTGAGAGCATTATGAAAAGAGAGAGGCACGTAGCGCGCATGATTCAGAGCTACATATTCATTAATAAACTTTCGGTAATGAGAAAAAAGAATGGGTTCTTTCTGGAACCTTTTTTCAAGATTTAAAAATCGTTTTTTCGCTATTTGAAAGGAGTCACCAAGTTTTGTGACAGCATTAGGAGAGATTAGTGGTAAGTTAACTTGAAAAGATCCATCTTCCAAAATTTTTACATTTTGTTTGAAGTCCTGTTCAGCAAGATCTTCTTCAGGGGTTGATGATTTATGCGGGGGTAACTCTTCTAATTCCCAAAATTTGTTGAGCAAATCATCAAGAGAGGGAGAATCGAATGAAGTTTCAAGCGAATTGACCAAAAACGAAACACTTTTAGAACCAGAGGATTGTGGAACATTGCCTGCGATCACCCATCCTAACATAGTATTTTGTAGTACCGGTCGATGTTTTCCAAATCTTATGAGACCATCAGAAAGTAGATCATAATATATATCTGAGCCTAACAACAAATCTATTTGAGATGGCTTAAAGAATTGGGGATCTGCTAATTCGAGAGGATAAGGGATGGAAATTGATTCTGGAGCAATTGGACATTGAGGCAAATTACAACTGATATTTTGTAATACCACACAAGTTAAATCAAAGGACACATTTTCAAGGACATTAGAGAATATTTTAAATTGAGCCATAGTATTTGAGACCAAAGAATTTTGCGTAATTCCAGAAATTTGCAATCTTCTATTATAAACTTTAGCATCTATTTTGTTCAAAAGGTGCTCAGAAATAAACGAGTTTTGAGAACCATTGTCAAGGATACATCTTGCTTGAATGGGAGTGCCATTTTTGGAATAAACCGTGACCAGGGCAGTTGCTAATAAAACATCATTGTTTTTTCGAGAAAAAGTTGACATGCTATATGATGTGGCAGTGTATGATGAGCTACGCGAATTCTCAGGCAATTCATTCTCCTGTGTACAAGAATTGGTGCGAGGGCTTAAAGGCCTTCGTGTTGCGGATCCTTGATCAGAATTTTGCCTGGAAATGCTCGCGTGCGAATTTCGTCGAGATTGCCAGCTTGCTATTGCACTATTAGCGCAATGCGGTTGAGAAGTAGCCAAATCATCTAAATTGTTTTGCCGAGCATTGGCCGAAGTGCTTGAGTCGTTTTGCCGAGAATTGGCTGAACCATACGAGTTATTTTGCCAAGAATTGGTCTGAGGTGGCTTCTTTAAGCACAATGAAGAATGATGGGGTTTAGAACAAGTGAAGCAACGTTTGGATGGGCAATTGGTAGTCCTATGCCGAGTACCAAAGCAGTTTGTACACAAATTATTTGAATGCACAAATTCCAATTTCTGATTATGAGGTATGTCCAGAAATTTGTTGCACCTATAAATTTTGTGCGATTTATCATTACAAAAAATACATTTTAATGGCAGAGTATGAGAATTAGTTTCAAAGTTATTTGAATAATAAGAAACAAAATTTTTCAACTGAGTCTTTTCCTTTTTCATAGTTTGAGGTAAAATTGAAAAAAGTACCTTGCATCTTTCTTCAATAATACGAAAAAATTCATCGATCGTGGGTAATACGGACTTGTCCCTTTGAGACTCATATTCCCGTTTTGTGGCGAAATCTAATTTTCTTACGAGAGTATTTATCATCATTAAATGTTCAGTGTCAATATTTAAATTATTTAACGATTTTATGTGCTGTTTCATATGAGTAATAAATTCACGTAAACATTGAGCATTGCCTTTCGATAGGTTTGGGTAATCAATAATTGAGTTAAAATGCGAATTAATAATTGCGAGATTGTCATTATATCTTTCAAACAAAATATCTATTGCGACACGAAAATTATCATTTATAAGTTCCAATGCGTTAATTAAATCTAGGGGTTCATTTTTTAATGAAGCTTTCAAATATACCAGTTTTTCGACATCGGAAAGAGCGGAGTTATTCGCAACGAGCGATGTGAACAGTTCGAAAAATGATGACCATTTCGTGATATCGCCGTTAAATTCAGGTATTTTCAATTGAGGTAATTTTGCAATATGAGTCGAGGAGTTATTATTAATAATAACTTGAGAATTGTCATTTTTTGTGCGAGTGGTACATTCGGAAAGGGTTTGGATTCTTCTCTGCACTTTAGAGAGATAGTCCAAATACCTTTCTGCCGTACTATCAAATTCATTAGCGCTAGGAAGCTCACTAGCATCATCGCACTCGAGGTCAATTATGTCATTTTCAATTTTTTCTAAATTAACAAAGGCGTCCGTTAAGGCCTTTTCGCGAGTTTGAATTTGAAAAACATCATTTGTAGTATCGAGATTACGATCCAACCAAGTGATTAATCGAGTAAATGCCGATCGAGCGTGCTTCCTAGACTTTTTAAGAATATCCATGTCAGTCAATTACTATATTTAAAATTTCAGTGAACGAAAATGCAATGAATGAGTTAGGAAGAATATGTAAATGAACAAAGATGAATATTCTTGGCTTTAAAAAAATACATATACGAGAAAATTCACAAACATTTGCATAAATAACTAGTATTCAGTTCGTCATTTTTCAAACACAAATAAAACGTTTATAAAATAAAAGCAGCAATTTAAATGCTTTTTCAACTTCAAAAATGTTCTTTGAATTGAGTGAGAGGGTTCTTACGTTGTCGAACACAATAATGTTCAAATTCTCATTAGAAAACATGCATAGTTTACCTTACAGGCTAGTGGAACTTCCAAGGATGCAATGGGTACAAAAAAAATATCCAGGAGAGAATATGGCGATTTTCCTACACTATATCAGCAATATCCGGCTCGAAGAAGGACCATTATGAAAAGCGATTTCCCTTTAATTTTCAAGGATCGTCTCCATTGACGCGATTTCTTTCAAATTTGGGATTTGACAACCAATATTTTTTGTTGTCTTTTCCGGGGGTTCCATAAATAAAAAGGGTTATCAACAGAACTACCATTTATTACACTTATCCAATTTCTGGGCATCAATTGCCAAAATACAATACGTAATTTTTATTACATCGGCTTGCACGCCGCGGCCATCATTTTTTTGCTTGTCAAAATCATTAGTTACCACGTTTATATCATCTGGCATGGGTGGTTCAGGTTCATGCATAGTACGTGCAATATTGTGTAAAACAGTTGTTGCTATAATTACTGTTTTCACTGTATCTAGCTTTAGGCGTATGCCGTATGCTATAACTGGAAATCTTCTTTTCCAGAGGCCAATATGCCTTTCAATCCCATTTCTGGTCCGTATTAAAGACTCGTTATACAGTTGTTCTGCTTGTGTAACAGGGTTAATAAGAGGAGTCATAAAATAATTTCGCAGAGGATAGCCACTGTCTCCTGAAAAATAATTTCATTATTATACAGGATGTTTCATTACTGAATGTCAATACCAAAGGGAGTTAATCTAGACATGATTTCAAAAAAAGGTCGTATCATGCATTAAAATACAAAAGAGTTGGAAGTTAAATACAAGGAATTTCAAAAAGACTTTACAAACATAACAAAAGTTGGGCAAATTCTATTTTTACCTATCAACAAACAATTTTCATATTCATGGTTTTCAAATCTGGCTCGTAGTGTACAGTTAGCAAATATTGTTGCGTCATGGGTAGAACCTGGCCAACGAGCAACAACATCTAAAAATTTCAGATGTATTGCCAACTACTTGAACATTTATAGAGAAGTAAGATTTCCTATTGCGATACACCTCTGCATTTTCATTGCCTAAAACAAGTTTACTCTTATACCTACCTGGATGAATTTTGGGAGGAGTACAAAAATTTAATTTGGGTTTAAAAATATATATTGAGTCAGTAAATTCAGTATTTAGGATGTAGGGTAGCAGTTCTATTACTATTTACCTGGTGACTGGATTTTAACATGTGTCCCATCTACCAACCCAATGACGCGAGGGAATCGAGCTACATTGTAAAATTTATTCTGTTCTAGTATTAACTCTTGTGGTTCTGGCATTTTAACATATATGGGAAATAATCTGGCTATTGCATGGGACACCTTTTTGATAGTTCTAGATACAGTAGATATATCCATATGCATAAAATCAGCTGTCTGAAGTAAATGCCCTGAACTGGCAAAAAATCTTAAACAACAGAGCAGTTGATTCATTGGGGAAAGGCTATTGTTTCTAAAATTGGCAAAAAAATGAATTGGTATTTATTACAAGCAAAATATAGCCAAAGTATAGAAGCTAGATTAACTTTTTTTACTAAAAGTTCTAAATGGTATGCCAAGCTTGAAAATTTACCTACCTATTATCTGGGTATTCCAGTTCGACTTCGATTTGTTGTACAATATTTAAAACTGTGTTTTTGTAAAGCCTAAACCTTTTAAAAAAACTCAACTCGTCCATTTCCTGGTAATAATTACGTCTGTTATGTACCCTTCTTGGAAACCCATATTCAATGATATCAAGAACTTCGAGGTCGTCCTCAAATAAATCAATTTTTTTAAAGGACTTCAATACTTGATTTTGATAATAAAACCAAAGGAAAACCTCAAAAATAATTTCTGTCCTTGGGTTTTCTCTACTTTTTAGATGGCCATCAAAACAAAAAACATAACCTTACAAAACACTAAGTTGAATTTAAGTCCTGAAAATCCACGACTTAATAAAGTGAACCTTAAAGAAGCATTAAAAGGCACTTAAGTTTTGGTGCAATATAAATTCGCATTTTAAGGATTCCTTAGCGCTAAGGCTTCCTCAAAAATGTTGGTGCAACCGGGCATTTTAGCATTGCAACTGGGATAGGGATGGGAAGGTCACGAACGACCCGTTCTCAAAGACCGAATCAGTTCCAAGACCCGTGATTGGCTCAATCACGTTCTGTGACCCTATCGTTCGAATGAACTGAACCAAGCCACCAATGTTGTAGTACATTTATATTTTAATTCGACAAAAAATACAAACTATTTCAATTTTTGGATTGTTATTTACAAATTCAGTCATTCATCCACTCTAATGAAGGTTCATAAGCAGACGTGAAGTTTAATAAATAAATGAATATGAAAATCTGCATAATAATTTATGCCGTTCATTTCATTCACATCATGAAACGATGGAACAAATAAACAAGGTCATATGAACGAATCTTCAAGAACGGGTCATTTTAATTATTGATCTGGAAGACCCGGGTCACCAAAATGAGCCGGGTCTTACCATCACTAAACTGGGATATGATAAATAGAGATGAAGTTACGATGCGGCCAGTCACGAGCGGCGCTACAATCGAATAAGCTACGGCTACATTGATGCATATCGCAGCATGTTATTGGCGCTACCAACTGTCAAGTGAATTTTTAAGGCAATAACACCAATCAGATAAACTCTTCTGATGCGCGAACGCTGCATATGAAGTTGACTTTTTTGGAGCTGTTTGTGTTTTGGTTCGGCCATTGTTTATTGTTTGCATGTTGTGTTCTGTTCTTTGCTTTTAAAATTTATTATTTTTAATACATTTTTTAATTCCTTCTTTGTGTATAAAGATGGAAACCATCACCCACAAGAACAAAAAAAAGCAGCGTCCTAGGATGTACTGACACCACCAGTAGTCAGTATCGTTTCCCGAATCCCAAAAACGAATTGAATATGTTACAAACGTGGTTAAATGTAATACAAAGTGAAAGACTAAGTAACATGACTGCAGAAGCTATCTACAAAAATGTGCGTGTTTGCGAAAGACATTTCAGTGATGAAGATAAAGTTAAAATAGGAAAAAGAGGTGTAAAGAGAACAGGGATTCCGGCTTTATTTTTAATAGATTATTAGAAGTTACAGTATAAGGGATACCTTTCCTAGTGTGTCAAATGTTGCTACAACAATTAAAGCTCTTCTAATTAACAACTTTCTGTCATCACATTCACCATACTCTAATTGTGAAGAGAATGTGACTGAGGGGGCTTTGGACAATCTTTGGTTTCTCGGTTTTTTCTAAGTGGTGAGTATGTTTCTGGATGTACTCTTCTTGAACCACATATAAATTTGGATTCACCTTCAAGAATCTCAAATTTTAAGAGAACTCCAGTGGGAAAATGTACAGTTACATACATTGCGGGATATGTGGCTAAGAAAATTTTGAAAAGTCTCAATTGTAATGTTTGCGAAGCCAATCTTTTGTTTAGAGAAAATGATGGCAATTTAGATTTTATTACAGCTAGAACTTATCAGAACTCGCAAATGACTGTACCCGGAACATATATGACATATTTAGTATCAGAATCACATCACTGGCAATGCTATTTTATACAATCCCGTGAGTGTGTCATTTAACCAATATACATGCTACTTTAGTTAGACAACTTTTGACATATTTAAATTTTGTACCTGTTAATTGCAAAATACATTCAGATACTGGTGCAAAATTATGTAAATTTATAGTTAGATTTTGTTTGTACTTCTGGTGTAAAAATAATGATTAGAATAACTTTATTAATAGCATATATAGCTAAACAATTACAAAAAAAAATATCCGATCAAGTTGAAAGCCCACAATTGGTAGAATAGCAAGAAAATTGAAAAATAACTCCAAAAGTAGCTTATAAAATTAGAATTTCTCAATAATAATATATGTCTATATAGTTAGCTAATTAAATTGTAATATTTTGACTTTATATCATATGTTATTTGTTTTCTGTTTTTTTTTATATATAATATTGCATAAATTGTCTCAAATGGAAAATGACCGTTATCCAAAGTTGTGTTATAACCACAACGCCAACAATTAAAACTAATTGAGTCTTGCGATATCAACTACAATTGGTCAAGGCAAGTAAGACAGTTTTCCATTGATTTGAATGTATTCGATTACTGGAATAATTTTTCATCATTCAACTTTTCTGTTTTAAAGAAAGACGTTTTAGCTAAATGTTACTCACATTTTCACAAAGTGGATGTCAATCTTGTGTCTAGGTATTCTCATATTTCTTTATATAGAATTTTTGATATTTCTGAAGCACCAAGTCTGTATTTACAAAAAAAGTTACCTATACAAGTCACCCGCACCCTGGCTCAACTACATATGGTTAATGATTATAAAATTAAATTTACGTTCAACGGTATTGTCTATTATATTGACCTGAAATTAGTTTGCTCTTTATGTAACAATCAAGAAAAGGAAACACACCTACATGTTGTTTTTGAGTGTCCCATAAATAATGTGATGAAGCGCAATATATCTTGTTTACAGAATGTAGATGCTTTAATTAATGCTTTGCAAAATATTACAAATGAGAAAGCTATGGTGATAAGCCAATACATCTGGAATATACTCAAATTAAGATCCTTTATATTAAATGACTAAGCTTTTATTCTTTTATTATTCTCAGTCTAGCTGACTAATTGTATCAAAATATTTATGTAATTTTATGTGTTTGTAACCACTTGTTGCTGTAAGCAAGTTCTTAGAAGCAATAAATATATTATTATACCTATATAATATTTGGTGTATTTTCTACTATTGTATTTTATATCCACACAATTTTACTCTAATTTTGTATGAAAATGGTAAAACCACTAAACAAATATATAATAATTGTATTTTTATTTAATTGATATTAATTTTTTCTTTTACCTACGAACAATTTAATAAAATATAGATTGGATATATTACCTTTGTTTTAATGCCCCTTACTATAAAGTATTTATGATCCAATAACTCCGAAATGGTTTAGATTTTGAGGTTGACAACAGGAGCTGGTTTCATTTTAAGTATTTTTTCTGACATTAAAATATCAATTCCCAGTAAGCTAACCTCAAGTTATCACTTTCACCCAACTTTTATCCTATATACAATTTCGTAAAATTCAATGTCGATTAAAACTACAAATTAATTTTAAATTTGGTGTACAAACGTTAGAAGACTATCTTGAGGGTGGATAAGGGACATATTAAACAGAGTTGATTTTTTAATGTAATAATAAAGAATATCTTCGAAATCACCTCATGTTTTTAACCTCAAATATCTCAAACCGCTATATCGTCGGTTTGCAGCATAAAGTCATTAAGTGACATTAACCTAATTTCGCAATACATCGAGTTAAAAGTTTTTTGGTATATTACAGAGAATATATCTTACTCGTTAGTAATAAAAAATAAATTATTTTATTTATTACTAACGAGTAAGAATAAAAAATAAATTATTTTATTTATTACTAACGAGTAAGATATTCTCTGTAATATACCAAAAAACTTTTAACTCGATGTATTGCGAAATTATGTTAATGTCACTTAATGACTTTATGCTGCAAACCGACGATATAATTAATTGAAGTCTTTAAATTTTACCGCTAACCTTCAAATGGTTATGCGGCCAGTCACGAGTGGCGCTAGTAACTGTATCCCTACTTCTTAACATGGAAGTTGCAATGCTAAGTGGGGTTGTGTTGTGGTTGACGTCTTGACATTTTTGGGGTTATGTTGTGACAAAAACTGCAAAGAACTGTGAGTAATTTTTCACAAGCAGTAAGGAGTTATCAAAGTTAAAGTCACATCCAAAAAAACGTATAAATGAAACTTAATAATACTGCAATAGTTGATGCATTTACTCCTGATACTATTTACAGCGTTTATGAAGCAAGTAAGTATAAGTTTAATGTTATACCCAATCAACTGTATTTATTATTATTCTGTTACATTATTCTTAGGTAATACTTGGCAATTATACATGGACATTTTTTTTATAGATAATCATGTCACTTTAGGAATGTTACTGCAGTAATTGGAGGAAGAACAATAATTATTAAATGTAGAATGTTCCTGAGTAGTTTACTAAAATATGATACATCCACAAAGAGGACTTATGGAACTTTCAACAAAAATAAACCACTGTATAAATTTGTTTTTATTAATGAATCCTGAATTTTCCAAAATGGTGCTGCAGGCTGTTCATGTCAAAAGGTATGTTACAATGATAATGTAAAATTTTAGAATGCAAAATTGTTTTTATTCTAGATATTTTTTGTATTACATGCTGAGAATGAAAATGGTTATATTTTTATATGAATCTCAGTTGAGTTATTATCATGCGAAAATGAATGAAGAACATGTTTTTAAATGGTTTGAAAACCAATTACTTACCATTGAATCTTTCTGAACCTTTAATAAATTATGGACAATGCTTTTCGATAATATTAGGTTAATGACACAATATAGAATTCAATCAACAAATGTTGAAGCTGAGCTTATTTATATTACAGCCTAGTAAGTGGATACAAACTGTATTTGAACAGTGATATAGCAAATTATATGTTAGAATTCAGAAGACTACACAACTAGTTTAATACATTCAAAATTCTTACTTCAAATTATACCTAATAGACAATAAATGCTGTTTTACTTTCATTTTTACAAAAATAATAATATAGGTTATTTGAATACTGCCCTTTCAATAAATGTTTTTTTCAGAAACAAACCCCCCAACAAAATACATTGTGGATTTGATAGAACAGTATAGTCACAAAGTATTGCCTACCATCTTTTTAAAAATCCTATTGAGTTAATACAGGGTACTGCCAAGCAAGCCGATAGATGCATTCCAGAAGTTGCGGGTTGGAATTGGTTTGTCCGTGAACCTCTCAAATTTGAAAGATTTCTATTTGACAATTATTGTTCTACCTTATTTAAAAAAATAGTATTACAAACTTTTCGGTTTAGTAACTAATTTATAAATTTGCAATGTTTCTTTTTAATAAAACAATTCCATAAAAATTAGGGTGGCATTATTTATCATTTTATTTTAATCGTGATATTCAAAATAAGTAATTCAGGCAGCATTTTCTAAAGGTACATGTGTATATCACAAAGTTTTATAAAAACTACAAAGAATTAATTTAATAGTTTTTATTGAATTGAAAGGTCTCATTCGATCAATCATTCATTAGCAATACTTTCAGTTGCGGTAGGTGCTGGAGAGCTAAAACAAATTGGTAGATATAAATATGGATTGATTAGAAGATGATGGAGTGATAAATAATTCACCAATATACTGGTAATTATAATATGTATTGATTTCAGTGCTACGATTTAGTCAATCATTTGCATATACCTTCACTCGGAGAATAGAATGGATTTGCTCTCCTTTTCTGAGCTGTGGTGGTGCTTGCTGCACAATTTTCTTTTGCTATGATCAATGATCATATATCTCAGGATGATTTTCCTTGTTGAGAATGACCTCTACACTAAAGCTTCACATCCCGGCTTTTCTAAAAAAAATTTAAGATTTATTTCAACAAAATATAAAATAAAATTGCCTACCTTTAAAAAGGAGGTAGATCCAGGTTATCAGAACTTTTTTATTTATAATTTGTCTGTAAACCTTACATCAATCTTTCATATTGTAGTGACAACATTTTAGAAGCCAACATGTACTTAGGTAATTGTAACCTAAAAATTATATTAGATAATATTTTTTCCTTGATACTATATATACATGCATGCATTTTAAATACTAGAATAGTTCCATAACTTCTAACTAATTAAGTGTGTGGTATAAACATACAAATAAAAGTGTTAACTATCCCATACATACCTTTTTAGTGCTAAAAATAATTCCATAGTTTTTAAAATAAGAATTTCTTAGTGCTGTACGGTTAACATACAAATTAAAATTTTATATGTAACATCTCTGTATGTAACTGAAATAAGTCGAAGTTTCTTTGCACGCAATAACCATCAATAACTAAACCTAACCTAGAATATTTGATAAACTTCATTTGACATATACTAGATTCTCATATTATGTCAAGGGCTTGGCAACATAGTACAGTTATGACAGATGTGACGTGCAACGGTTTTAATACTGAACGGGCTATAGCATGACGTCAACTGAGTCAAATACAGAGGTCAAATACGAGAGGCTAATCCGCCCAAACCATACCGACGTTGCCACATTTATAAAAGTATAAACTGTCAATTTCTCCAAAATCATAACCTTATTTTTTCTTGGTTAAAGCAAATCATTGGTTAATTTATCGAGAAGGGCAAGGAAAATGATTGAAGAAGCTATACAGTGTTGAAAAAATGACTTCTTCAATCATTTTCCTTGCCCTTCTCGATAAATTAACCAATCATCTGTTGTAACCAAGAAAAAATAAGGTTATGATTTTGTCAGTTTCTACTTTTATAAATGTAGCAATGTCGGTTGTAAATGTAGCAACGTCGGTATGGTTTGGGCGGATTAGCCTCTCGTAACCAAATAAACCATTCTAATCGCAGCAACATCGCGCATTTTTGCCAACATATAAAGTTTTTAGTACGACTGACGTTAGTTTGAGTTTAATATTTAATTAACCTACGAGTTATATTTGATATGAAATTAATTACGAAACCTTTCTTCGAGCATATATATTTTTTTTAACATGCTACCTACAAATTTCAATATTTATTGAGTTTAGAGAGGAATCATAGTGATTGACAGTGGATTGACAGCATCAAACGAATGACATAATAAAAATAAACAGTATTGGACTCATCCCCAAGGAGATGCCTACCAACCAAACCCACCTCAAACTCGCCGTTACCCCCGCCTCGGAGTCACTACCCAAGCATACTTCGAGACTGGCGGCGGTCCCTCGCACACTCTCCGCTCACACCGTCATCTTCTCCCTCCTATCACTCCTACCTCTCATGCTATAACCAGTCCCCTCCACTCACCTCCATCCATTCCTCCTCCCCCCTTAACATTATCTCCACCATGTTCTCCCAGTACACCGCCTCCCCTAGTTTCCTCTTCAACTTCTTGAGCACTTCCTCGTTCCTCCAGCATCTAAACACATGTCCCACATCATCCTTAACTTCACACCTCTCTCACACTCCAGTCTCTCTTTTCCCAATCTTGTGGAGGTACCCTACTCTCGACCCATGTCTAGTGAGCACCTGTGTCAAGAAGTAGTTCACCTCCCCGAATTTCTGGTCCATCCAATCTCTCCTATTCCCAATCGCTCCTTTTAGCGCGCCCTCATACTCCTCCCCCCTTCTCTATCCATTCTTGTACTTCCTCTCTGGTCGCACCCCTCCAGCGTTTGTTCCTAGCTCTAGCCATCACGTCCAATGGGTAGGACCTTGCCAGCACCGCTGCTGCCAGTTCACCCACTGTCCTGTACCCCTGTACCACCCTCAGCAGTATCCCTCTCTGCACCCGCAGAAGTGGCCTAACCCTCGCATTCACCCCCGATCTTTCACCCCACACCTCCACACCGTACAGCATACTCTGCTCTACCGTCCTACCAATTACCCGCCTCTTCCACTCTCCCGTCCCATCACATTACACATCAATCTCCCCAGCCTTGCTGCCCTCACTTTACCCTTCTCTGTCGCCTTCAACATATGAGTTTTGAAGGATAATTGACTATCCAACCACACCCCTAGGTATTTCACAGACTCCTCCATATGAATTCTCCTTCCCTTAACCATCACCCCCACTTCCCTTGTCCTGCTCCGTCCCTTCACTAGCAACCCCACCGTCTTATCTTCCGCCACTTCCAGTCCGCACCGCTTTATCTTCTCCACAATCTTCCTGCACATTCTCTCCGCCTTTCTTTCAATCTCCGCCTCTCCCTTTGCCGTACATACCAGACACACATCGTCCGCATACACCGTAATCTCACATCCCTCTTCACATACAATCCCACAAACCTCATCAAACATACACTTCCAGAGCGTCGGTCCAAGAACCGAGCCCTGAGGCACTCCAGCCTCCATCTCATATCTCCTCCCTCTGGAGTCTACAATCACACGGCCCGTCAGGTAGTCCTCCACCACGTTAACCAACGGCTGCTCCACTCCAAGCCTCAGCAACGCGCTCAACACGCGTTGAACGCGTTCCCGACGTCGAAGAACACGAGTGGGGCCAATTTCTTCTTCCTCCAGCTGCCCTCCCTAGCTCTTTCCACCAAGCCCTTGCCAAGCCCTTGCTCAGTGCCCAGATGCAAGATTTCCCCTTCGTGAACCCGTGCTGGTTTACCCTAAAACCCCCATTCCTACCAACATCTTCCTCAATCCTATCCTTTACCCATACCACACAGCAGGCTGATAGGCCTATAGTCACCCGCCCGCTTCCCCTCTCTACCCGCCTCCTTCATTAGTATCACCCTGGCCATCTTCCAATCTCCCGGGAACTCCTCCTCCCTCAGCACCCTGTTGAATAGTTCCCAGAAGTACTCCCCATGGTCATCCAACAGCCTCTTCACCATATCACCCCATCTATCCCTTTGGCTTTTCTCACTTTAATTTTTCTCCCCCAATCCTCTACCTCCCACTTCTCTACCGGCCTTATCCCCCTCATTTTCCCTACCCCCCTAGTATCCTGGATTTCTCGAATTCTGCCCCCCACTCCTCGTTCACTCCCTGTGAACAATTTCTCTATAATCTCCTTCTCCCAATCCTCCTCTAAAACCTCGTTCCTATTTCCACCCATCCTCTTCACCGCTATCTCATAAGCCTCTCCCCATGGATTGTTTTCCAATTCCCCAGTAACTCTTCCCACTTCCCTCTTTTTTCCCTCTCTACCCTACGCTCCAGTTCCTTCTTCTTCTCTTTATATCCCCCTCTTCCCTCTATCCTTCCTCTTCCCCTCAGCATCAGTCTTCGTTCTTTCTTACATTCCCTCCACAGCTCCTCTATTTCCTCATTCCACCAGTAATTAGCCCTCCGCTCACGCCTATTGCCCCTCTTTCTCTCTCTTTTACAGCTCTGTATCACATTGTACAATTTATCTGTATCATGTCCAAGTCCCCTTCCTATCTCTTCTCTTACTTTCTTCCTCATGCTCTCTGCCTCGGCCTTCGTCCACTTCCATCACAACTCTTCCAATAATTCCTTTCTCCCTTTCCTTACATCCGTCTCCACATACCTATGTAAGCTCAAGGTTTCCTCATCCTCCAGCACCCTCCAACTACTCACTCTTTCCCCCAGCCTTTCATCACATGCTGTTATATCAATGAATGATGAACCCCCGTCACCCCTCACGAAGGTTATAGGTGTTATATATATACTTACCTTTAGAAAATCCTTATATCCGTCTCCACATACCTATGTAAGTTCAAGGTTTCCTCATCCTCCAGCACCTTCCAACTACTCACTCTTTCCCCCAGCCATTCATCACATGCTGTTATATCAATGAATGATGAGCCCCCGTCACCCCTCTCGAAGGTTATATGTGTTATATGAGCTTACCTTTAGAAACAGTTCCTGATGTTCACAAAACATCGATGTTTTCATCCGATACATCGAAAGACATCGATGTACAGTTTAGGGATGCGCGATACGATCCGATACTATGTTTTTCGATACATTCCAAGTATCGATACATTTGTACAGTATCGATACCTTGCGATCCGGGATTTTTAGTAGTAGCGGCGAGTGGCGTCATCTACCAACAAAAGCAAATATATGCACGCAACCTTATTCGTCGTTTGCAGTATGCACGACGATTAGGTTACTTTGTAAGATCGGAGTTTTATTTCTCAAGAAGCCTGTAAAATTGTCAGCTGAACCGTTGAGTATTTGTGAATCCTGGAATGTCTTATGTTATCCAACGATTAAATATTAATCCACCGAAAAAAATTTATAAACTTGGTTGATTAGATTTCGAGTTAAGCTACATTCGTAATCAATTCGCTGGCCAAGTGGCACTTTGGCACGCAAGCTAAGCAAATCTATTTCAGTGTGATCGTTCACAGCGCAATTTGGCGTCAGAGTTGAGGTCGTCGAAATTTCTTGCAAGCTGCAAGCAACCCAAAGTCCCAAGTCCAAACGAACACAACAAATCAAGACCCTCTCCAAACATCACATGAGCAAACAAAACCAACACCAACTTTTTCTCAACCAACTCCTACAGATATTCTCTACCCAATCAAATCTGGCAGAAAACACCCCCATAGCTGAAGTAAGCAACATATCACAAACAACTATAACCAATACGCCCTGCTCTACAAATAAACGATTCCTATCATCCGAATCCTCCCCGGATGCATCCATTATGACTGAACCAGCTTTCTCAACCTCATAAAAACCAAAAAAGGAGAAATATTCTGCAATCAGCTCCACTCCGGTCTACTCCATCCCAGAGGAAGCAACCAGCCATTTAAAACCAATAATCGAAAATCAAACACCCCCTTATCCTCTTAACTATGACGAATTGAAGAGGTTGCTCGAGCACACACACGGAGCTCAGAATGCATATACCGTTGCAATATACTATACATCAGATATAAAAGGCCTTATCGAAATGTTACTTACACTTTATCATTTGTTAAAGGAAAATACTCTAAAAACCCGATTTACTAAATTGAGGAAAAACCTGGAAAGACGGACAGATGATACTGGCAGCGAATCCTCCATAAAATCTCGTTAATCACTTCAAAATACCAATTTAAATAATAAAATTCAATAGTTTACTACAATGGAACCTAAATGGATACTATCTCCATTTAGGAATGCTACAAAAGCTCATATCAGAACATCTTCCAGACATTTTATTCTTACAGGAAACACACTTCCATGAACACAAAACACATACCCCAAAAAATTACAATGGATTCTTTAAAAATCGAAATCGAGCAACGGCCAAAGTGTAGCCATATTCACGAAATCAATGATAGTAGCGGAAGAAATAAACATCACCACCAATATTGAAGCGATAGCCATTAAAATTAAAGCTCCAACTGAAATAAATATATGCAATCTATACCTCCCGCCTAACATACATGCAGATCCCAAGGAACTGGATGCGTTATTCAATCAAATTCCCTCCCCCAGGCTAATTATAGGCGATTTCAACGGACACAACATTGTTTGGGGATCCAGGTCAAAAAATTTAAGAGGGAAGCAACTATATGAGGTTTTCAACTCCGCTAACTTAGCTATATCAAATGACGGCAGCGGCACCATATTCAACATAACATTTCTTCAGCAATAGATCTCAGCCTATGAACACCTAATCTCCTACCCCAACTCTCTTGGCAAATTAATAAAGACTTATACGACAGCGACCACTTACCAATAATAATTACCAACACCGCAAAATGCTCTCATGATACGATACCCTTACAACGTTGGAGACTAAATAAAGCTAAATGGACTGATTTTTCACAACACATAGACGACAATATTCATCTGGCAAAACTGCAAGACGATATTACGGCCACAGTAGAAGACTTTAACAAAATAATAACAGATGCAGCATACCACGCTATTGGTAAGACGACGCATATAAAGAAGTACAATGCAGTACCATGGTGGAACGAAGAATGTGAGTCAGCAGTAAAAGAAAGCAAACAATCTTTATAAATATAAAAGATATAAGACTCCTGAAAACTGTATCGAATTCAAAAAGAAGCGAGCGTTTGCTAGACTAACCATCAAACATAACAAAAGAAAATCTTGGCAGCAATATGTTGAGAAAATCAATAGTTCAACACCACTAACAAATGTCTGGAAAAAAATAAAGAGCATAACAGGTAAAAGCTCACATATGGAAATTGTAGCTCTTCAAAAAAACGATTAAGTAAATAAAGCATTGGAAACAGCTTGGAAACACAACATACTAACAAAACTAAATGACTTAGGATATCAAGGTAACATTATAGCTTTCATACAGAACTTTTTATGTGACAGAACATTTCATGTTAGAGTCAATGGAACAACTTCTATCAAAAAACATATAAATGGAACACTCCAAGGACCAATTATTAGTCCAACGTTATTTCTTCTGGCAATGAACGACATACCTAAGGATATAGAGAAACCAATACAGATCCGAATGTATGCTGATGACGTGATCATTTTTGTAAAAAGCAAGACAATATCAGCATGTGCAACAATACTACAAAAACAAGTCAAAACGATGGAAAAATGGTCAAGAGTGACAGGGTTTCATTTCTCACCCAGCAAGTCACGGTGCATAATATTCTCAAAGCAACCAATTAACCACAAACCTCATATGGAAATCTACAATACTACTCTCAAGTACACCAATGAGATAAAATACCTGGGACTTATATTCGACGAGAAACTAAACTGGAAAGCTCATATAACACAACTAATTAAAGACTGTCAAAGGGGACTTAATTTATTGAAATGTTTATCAAACAAACACTGGGGAGCTGAAAGTAGAATACTTTTAAAAATCTATCGAACACTTGTGAGATCAAAAATTGATTACGGCTGTATTGCTTATGCATCCGCAAAAGTTACTATTCTTAAGCAATTAGACGTATTACACAATACGGCACTACGCATTATCCTATGAGCCTTCAGAACCACACCAGTAGACAGCCTATACTGTGAAGCCGCAGAAGCCCCTCTAGAACTCAGAAGACAAATCCTTAGTCTCTCATATGCCTCAAAAATAACAGCCAATCCTCATACTTTAACTTACCATCACACATTTGATAAAAGTGTAAATCCAGTCTCTCCTAATATTCAAACAAAACCATTTTATCTAAGAATCCAGCACTATCAAAATATTCTCAATATATCCAACATTTCTTCTCTAAAAATTGAAACTCATAACTTTACTCCACCCTGGCAAATTAAGCCACCACATATCAACACTCATCTCTCATGTTTTTCCAAACAAGACACAAGTATACAAACATACATCCAACATTTTAGTGAAACCATGCAAAAATATCCCAATTATACCGAAATATACACGGACGCATCCAAACAAGATGAAGGAGTAGGCGCAGCTATTGCAACACCTACAAACAAGGTGCAATTTAAACTAACGAAATATGCAACAATTCTAACAGGAGAACTGTACGCAATATTAGAAGCAGTAAAGTGCATAACAACATCGAACTACGAAAAGACGGTTATACTTACAGACTCTTTAAACTCTCTGAAATTATTGCGAAGCACCTATTCGAAAAACTTCCTCGTACTGATGATCAAACAAGAACTTCATCATATTAAATCAATAGGTAAAAACATACATTTCATGTGGGTTCCTGCACACATAGGCATAAAAGGCAATGAGATAGCCGATCAATTCGCCAAAAAAGCAGCACAACTTAATAGGTACCACACCAATTATTAAGCCTTTATACACCGACCTATAACTATTTATTAGCAATAAAGCAGAACAAAAATGGAATGACACGTGGAGGAACTCACTCGCAAAGCTTAGAGGAATCAAACCCAACATAACACCCTGGTTCACTTTCACCGAAAATAGAAGACATCAAACCATCATCACAAGGTTACGTCTAGGTCATACTCGAGCTACTCACGAATACCAGAGACTGCGAATACTTACTTACCCGAGCACCAATACCACAATATGTCATTTGTGAGCAGCAGTTATAACAGTGAAACATTTCATTCCAACAGACTAGTATGCAACATAAGTGTCTCTTTGTGTGTGTGTGTGAGGTTGTGATATTGACTGCGGATCCCTACGGTTCCATTAGCCTAATCAATTTCTTGACTCACCATAATTTTACCATGCATTAATAGTTTTTTAAATCTAATTTATACAATAAATCTAGATATATACATTTTATAATACGATACCATAAGCTACATAAATACTTTTTTTTTTATTATATTTTTTTTACTCTCTTTTATTTATTTTATTTTATTTTTTTGTTTTTTGTATTCTTTTTTTTTGTTTTATTTATTAATTTATTTTTTATTTATTTATTTATTTATTTTTTTTTTTTCTTTGGATTGCACAGGGATACTTTTCACGCTAAGGTGCCTTTCTTAGCGACTTTACAACACACAAAACGGGCAACGGATAGAAGGGAAAATATAGTAACACGAGGATAGACACAAGGAGCCAAATTGAAATTACATATGCTAAATCAAACCTACATTTTTCCCGTCTTTTTATATAATATATACATATACATATATGTACACACACATATATACACATATACAATAATATACATACATACATACATGAGATATATTAAGATGCTTAAATTCTTAAACCCAAATTGCGAATATGTTGATAAATCAATTTATAAATATCCACATTGTTTGAGATTATTAATTCATATGAATTAATTGGTCGTTCTAAAGATTTATATTTACTAATATTACTCATAAACTGATCAATAATTATCCGGTTTAGTTCACATCCTAATATTTTGTGTTCTACAGTACCATGTTCACCACATTCGCAATTTGGGGAATCTATGATATTAATTTTGCATAAATGAAATGGAACCAACGTGTGATTAAATCTAATTCTAGATATAGTTCTTATCAAATCTTTCGACAAACTTAGCCCACTGAACCATGGTGCTGATGTAAAAGTTGGTTTTATTTCCTTATAAAATAAACCTTTGTTGGAATCTCTATATTTTACCATCCATTTAGCAATACTCTTATGTTTTAATATCAGAAAGAGATCTTCTAGACTAAGCGGATAGTTTACAATCTGTTTACTTTGTAATGATTCTTTGGCTAATATGTCCACTTTTTCATTATGAATTATTCCGCAGTGAGCTTTAACCCAAACAAATTTAACTTGTTTATCTTCCTGTTCTAGATCTATAACGGTATTTATTATGTCTTTAAGTATATAATTCAATTTATGTTTACTAGAAAGATGTTTAAGTTTTTGTAGAACACTTTTACAATCTGAGATTATTAGAATATGTTTTTTGTTAGTCAATTTTGTTTTTACATAGGTTAGAGCTTCTCGTATTGCTAGTTGTTCTGCAGAGTATATTGAAAAATTTTTTGGTAATTTTATTGATTCGGAAAAATTTTCTATTGGATCCCAGAAAGCACAGGAAGCATCATCACCTTTTTTTGATGCATCGGTAAATATTAAGTGATAATTAGAATATTTGTATTTTATATCGGAAGTAAAAAGTAGGTTTCTGATGGCCGGGGGATATAGAGAATAATCTCTCAAATAATCTACCTTAATTTCATTTATTATCGTTAAATTTGTTTGGTATAAGGGAATCACATCATTTTTATACATATGTTCTGTGAGTTCTAGACATTCTGCATATGATTCACAAATTAATAAGGATTTTTTTTCTTCTCCAGTATTCACAGGTTAAGTCGTTTACATATAGTTTGTGTATTTTATTAACTAGACTACTATTTTTGGACATTGTTTTCATTAGGAACTTACTACATAAAAATTCTCTCCTATGGTTAAGTGGCATCTCACAGCATTCGACATATAAGTTTGAGATAGGCGTACTCTTTAAGGCCCCTATTGCTAGTCTTAAGCATTTATTTGTCACAATTTCTAACTTCTTTAAGTGAGTTGCAGCTGCTTGCGAATACAGAATAGATCCGTAGTCAAATATGGATCTTATGTATGACCTGTATAGTAGTAGAGATATTTCTGGATCTGCTCCCCAATTGTAGGAACTTACAGCCCTTAAAATATTCAAGCCCTTTTCACATTTCTTAGATATTTTCTCTATATGTTCTTTCCACAGAAGTTTTCGGTCCATCGTCACACCTAAGTAAGTTACACTTGGACATGCAGAGAATGCAGTATTCTGTAACAGGATTTCATTTGGAATTTTTCTTTTCCTACTAAAAATACATGCCTTGGCTTTTTTCAAGGATATAGTCAGTCCTTTTTGAAAACACCAATCTTTAAGTATTCCAAAAAATGTACTAAGGTAATTGCATCCATCCTCTATATCACAATTGTCAACATAAGCACAGATATCATCAGCAAACTCCAGCACTGTGACTTCATTACATCGGTTTACCAGATTTTCCAAATCATAGGTATATATAATATACAGAAGAGGACTTAAAATACTGCCCTGGGGTATGCCTAGGGAGGTTGTTCTGGGTCCTGTAATCTCTTCATCTATTTTGATAAATATAATTCTATTAATATATAGTTTGATAATTCTCTGAGAAAATGTGTGGCTAAACCCGATTTGGATCATTTGTTGGAATAAAATTCGTAGATTCACGTTATCATAAGCTCCTTCAATATCTACAAAAATAGCTATAACTGACTTGTTGTTTGAAAAAGATAGATTTGCATCTATTACAAGATGAGCTACATTTTCTATCGTGGAGTGGGATTTTCTAAAACCAAACTGATTTTTTGGTAACTTCTTGTTTGTTTCAAGCCATTGTTCCATTCTTGTCTTAACCATGCGTTCAAATGTTTTCAGTATACAGGAAGCTAATGATATTCCCCTATATGATTCTGCTACTTCTGGATTTTTGTGCGGTTTTATGATAGGAATAACAATGTATTTCTTCCAATCTTCTGGATAGGATCCACTTTCCCATATATTATTTATTATTTCCAACAAAATAACTTGACATGACGTAGGGAGGTTAAATAACATTATATAATGGATATTATCTACTCCAGGAGCTGTGTTTTTGTGTGATCTGAGACTATCTCTAAGTTCGCTTATAGAAAATTTTCTGCATAGTTGATCTCCTGTATCATCAACAATGTTTTCCTTCACTTGTAGTATACTATCCATATCTTCTTCTGCCCATTGAGGTGTTATCTTATTTATAAAATCAGTTGACCATTCTCCTGGACTTAGTCTACTTATTGGTTCGATATATGTATTTTTGAGTTTTCTGACTTCTGTCCAGATTTCTTTAATGGGCGAATTTTTGTTTAGTTAGCGCAAAATAATCTCCAAGATTCCCTCTTGCGTTTTTTTATAACTCTTTTCGTTATAGCCATCATTTTTTTTAATTGAATGTAATTTTCAACATTTGACTTTTGTGTAAATCGCAAAAGGGCTTCTTTTTGATTTTTCAATGAAATATCACATTCTTGATTCCACCAATGTTTATTAAATTTTGAGTTGACCACTTTTTTCTTTTTGGGTATGGAATATTCTGCTGCTTGGTTTAGTTCATTCATAAATTCATTATAATATGTAATATTATTACTAGAGGTGCCATAGTCCATACGCTCAGAGAAAAGTGGCCAATTGGCTTTGTTGAGGTTCCATCTTTTTGAATCTGTAATTTTATTAGGTATTTCCAGCTGTACTTTTATAAGTATAGGGAAGTGGTCTGAGCCTAATGTCATTTGTTGCGTATGCCAATTGCATAACGTAGCTATATCTGGTGATACTATGGTAAGATCAACTGCCGATTTATTTATTTGATTGGGTGTTGGAATTAGAGTTTGATCACCGTTGTTAAGAAATATTAAATTTCCATTTTCTATTGCTGCAAGTAGGTTTACTCCTGCTCTATCAGTAATATCACAACCCCACCCATAATGGTGACAATTTAAGTCACCTGCTACTACAAATGGTTTTTCCAAACTATCAAAGTTGTGTCCATTCCCTCTCAGATATATTCAATTTCGGTTTTGCATATACTGAATAAAAGTTTATTTTCATAGATCTATTTATTTTCACACTTAAAGACGTACACATCACTTCTCTCAAATTATAAGGTGGTTTAGACCTATGAAATGGAAAACTTTTTCTAAGAAGTATACCTACCCCTCCATATCCGTCTTCTCTATCTAGCCTAAATATATGGTACCCACTAAAAGATATTTTTTGATTTGTCTTTAACCAGGTTTCACTGACTAAACTCATATGAATATTGTTGTCAAATAAAAATTTTTCAAATGCCCCTTTGTTATGTGTAATTGATCTTATATTATACTGTAAAATGTTGAAATTGGAGTTATTGTCCATCAAAGAATAATTTTTTTAATAATTCCCCTCTTAATTTGTTATCTTTGAATGACTCTGTATGATTATCTAACACTTCTTTTATAGCATTTACTATGGTATCGCGTAATTTTATTGCCTCAATTGTTGGTTGCGTATTAGAGATATTGAGTGGTTGATAATTCTGAGAATTTGAAGATTTTCCATAAACTGGTTGAGATCGGACGGTGTCTCTTTGGAAAATACTTTAAACAACAGCAGTAATGTTAAGAATCTTATTAAATATTTGCATATTTCAAACTTATACCATACAATGTAATAATGTTAAACGTATATTAGTATATTCTGTAACAAGGTTAGAATAATTATGAAAATTCGATGCGAGTGGAAAGTTCCGAGCGCGAACCGAAGGTGAGCGCGAGGAACCACGAGCATCACGAATTTTCATTCTAACCGAGTAGCAGTCCATACTTTCCCCATGATCAAAGATTTTAAATGGAAATGAACAAATAGTATATTCTTCAACGAGTCTAGAATTATGGCTATTATTCACGCGGATGAAGTTTCCAAAACGAGCGAGCGCAGCGAGTGAGTTTTGGAATCATCCAAATGAATAATACCCATTCTACACAAGTAAAAGACTATACTTTCTCCACGACTACGCATTAAAAAAAAATTCCATTGGGAATCGAACCCTGATCGCCCGCGTAAGAATCAAGTATCTCTACCACTGAGCTATCAACCACATTTATTTATTGAAATGTCAAGAGGTAACTCATATTTTCAATATAATATTATAATATTTACGTTTTTAAATGAAATTATAACATTATTAGGAATAATAATGGAGATACCATAAATATAGGTACTTAATTTAGATTCATCATTTTGTAAAATTTATGGTAAAGTTATTACAATTGCTTATTTTGCATAGTTAGGTATTTGACGTTTTGAAAGAAACGATTTAATTGGTTAATTTTTGCGTGATTTCTGATAATCATAGAATGTGATTGGCCAACGAGAGTGAAAAAAGTACTTTCCCCACATGTTGCACACTATACTTTTTCTACAACTGCACAAATTTAAAGAATACAGGTAAAGTAATTTATTTTTATGGTTAGTAAAACAAAAATAACACTAAAGTATCCCATCTCTATACTGTTAAATAATTTTGTATGGTCAAATCCGGAACGTCATTTCTTTTCACTAAATTCTCCTTTATATTAATTAATCTGACAGTTTTGTGACAACTAAGTAGGTATTTAAAGATGACAGAAGCCTACTAAGTTTTTGTCCATTTTATTTGATTCTCCATATAAATGTATGTGGCGTGGGCAAAGTGCCGTGAGAAATAATATTTCTCACAGTATGAGCAATATTTGGTTTTGAAATTAAGTAAGGTATGAGAAATACGTCACTTTTCATAGCAGTTGTAGAAAAAATATTTTATGTAACAGCACCATAACATATAGCTACAGACCGCTAATAACTCTTGAGGTTGATGCGGATTCGTAAATAAAAAAAAATCTTTTGATAGTTTTGTTGTTATTTAATTCATTTCATCACCACATTTTGATTTTTGAATAGAACCGCTGGCAGCCTTAAAATATCGGATCGTTAACGTATCGATAATCTGAGTATCGATACATTAACATTCGATATTCTACTGTATTCATTAGGCGATTCGGGTTAAGATTGCAGCGCCGCGGACGGTGACAGTTGAAATCTAGCTATGGGCCATTATCAGCCATTAGACACTTTTAGCTTGTCATAAGTTTTTACACGTATCCGCATCCGTATTGGAGTTACGTTGACGTAAAGAAATTGTCAATAAAACCTTTTTAGCAGAAAACGTATCGTTTCGTTCTGTATTTAATTGTATAACCTCAAAACTTTTTTAGTTTTCTTTTTATATTTTTGTAAAAACGTAATATGGGGGCGATATTAAATAATCCATTGCTGCTAGACGAGGACGAAGATGATTTGGACGACCTATTTTTTATGCATATTTCGCATGAGCAAAGTATATTGGGTTATAATTGAACCAAACCAATATTAAAGAAGAAGAAGACCTGTAAAATAGCACTAATAGCACAGAATACTGATTTTGGTCGGGATACGGATACGTTTACGTATACGGAGTAGGGGACGTAACAATACGTTCAACGCATCGTATCGGCTGAGACGTAACGGGTCTACACATGCGCAGTTCGTTACGGATACGGATACGTGAGAAATTTAAGACAAGCTAAAAGTCTCTATTATATTTGTTTATTTAACTGTGTTTGCGTCTGTTGATCTAGTTTAATGTGTTTATTTTTGGATTTGTGTTATTTTTTCTTTGGAAAATATCTCTTGTGGATTGACTTGATTTAGATTGTGTTCATATCAACATAATTAGACATGAAGCTGAGCATAGTAGAATACAGGAAATACAGTAATGATTCATTTTCATATAATGAAACTTCAGCAAATAAAACGAAAACTAACTGGAATACGATGTAACAACTGTTAAAAAGCACTTAAATACAATGGAAAACACGACAAATGACTGATGACATGGCCCATAGCTCGGTTATCCGAACTTCCGGTAGGGGTCGTATCGCTTATGCCAATTAATCATTACATTCCGATCCGTATCGATACCTATTATCGAGTGTATCGCGCAGCCCTAGTACAGTTTCGATTTATCGAATCGAAAAAAACATCGATGGTTTTTCAAAGTGGATACTCCTAATATAAATATAAGAGAGTTTAACACCCATTTGACCGAGCAAGTGGTCGAGTGGTTACGCTCTCGGCTTGCATTCGGAAGGACCGGGGTTCAAATCCCAGGTCCGCCTGACCTGCTATGAGTTTTTTCAGAGGTTTTCTCGTAGCAATAGGCGAATGCTGGGTCAGTACACACCTCTCAGGCACCTACCACCGTTCCCTCCACTCCCATCCCCTGAACCAAACAATCCTTATTCCTTCCAATGTTGGCTGAAGAGGCTCCGGAAAGCCTATAGCGGCCCGCTCCCCTCGAAAGGGAGGAGAATGAAAAACAATCCTTCCTTTTTTTTACACCCATTTGCACCGACTTTTTTTTAAGGATCAATTAGGCTAATGGTCCTTTAAAGTACCATTATCGGTTTTTGTGTGTTGCACCAACTTTAAGAGACTCTTAAAGCATCCATCAAAACTGCATTAGTTAACTGACCAAATTCCTACCCTAAAACATATTTAATTGTTCTTTAACCTCAAATACATATAAAAATATTTTTTGTTATTAATATAAGGGCCTGGAGATAGGTGAAAATGGAAAATTTTGATGAGGTCTTGGTGGAGGATTTTCTAGAAGATGATATAGGAGTCCTTGATTTCCTCGATATGGGCTACCCAAGGCGCATTTTTCTTAGGCCCAATTACTATGAAGAGATGCCCCAAATGGACTTTTTTAGAAGATTTAGGTTAACAAAACCTACAGTCATGACACTTTTAACCCAAATTGAGAATCAATTGGAGTACCCAGATGATAGGTCAATAGTAAATATAACCATCTTGCCATAGAATACCTACTAGTTTTTAAGATAGCTGTTATGTCCAGCAATTGAAAAGCTATATGGGTATGGTGAGATGCTGCTTATTTTCTCAAACAAAATGATTTTATTTTAGAAATAATAGCCTTTCGCCGATGAACCAACTGCTTCTGACACTTAGGTTTTATGCCAGCAGTGGGCATATTATTCAGACGGCAGACTTCATGAACGTCCATGTCTCTACAGCAAGTAGAGTGATAGCTTATTTATCATCACTAATTGCATCTTTATGCCCCAGATTTGTGAATATGCCCCATCCTCAGCAGCAGATCAAGGCCCAGACTGATTTTTTTAATATCGCTGGATTTCCAAAAGTTCAGGCATTGATTGATTGTACCCATGTAAAAATTGATTCTCCTGGTGAGTAAAAAAAAACAAAAAACTATGATTGAAGTAGATGTGTTGGTTAACTATATATAATCAATTATTGTAAACGGGTTTGTGAAAGTTGGTAATAAAAAACAAAAAAGATTATTGAACATTTTGAAGCCAAAAAAGTCAACAAACTAATATAAAAATCAAAGGGGTGTACAGGGCAAAGAATAAATTAGAAAAAAGTGTATACAGGATTTGAACTTGAAACCTTCAAAATACAGATCTAAGGTAAAAAATTTATTCTTCTCTCTAGGCATTGTTTCTACATTCTAGGTGGAGATAATGCAGAAATTTATCGAAACCGAAAGTCCTACTTTTCACTGAATGTTCAGTGCCTCACAGATTCCAAACTAAAATTTCTTGATGTTGTTGCTCGCTGGCCTGGTTCAACACATGATGCCACAATATTTGCCAATTCATCCATACGGACAAGATTGAAAACTGGAGAATTTGGGGGAAGTGTGATAATAGGCAAGTGTATTTTTGGAATTCAAAGGCATCGAGAAGGAAGGAAAGATAAGAGTGTAAAATCCCTCCTTGAATTTTCTTACAATTTTTATCCTTACATGCATGTGCAAGTATAACTTGTATTTCTGATTTTTCTTCACATCCATATTTCTTCTAATCATATACTTATATGACAGTTTATACACTAACAACAGTTTTAAACTCGATTAAAAAAATTATAGGGGTTATGCTCTTCTCCCTATAGTTCAGAGGGGTTTTAACATGGCATTTGACCTCAAAATTAATATTTTCAGGAGACAGTGGTTATCCACTTCGAAACTACTTAATGACACCACTGGCAAATCCTGTCAATCCAGGTGAAAATCTATATAATGAAGCTTTAGTTCGCACCAGAAATGCAATTGAGAGGGTCTTTGGAATATGGAAGCGAAGGTTTCCAGTAGTTGCCTATGGACTTAGACTTAAGCTGGAAATTGTCATGACCATAATTGTGGCTACTACTGTCCTTCATAACCTTGCGAGGGACATGAACGAACCAGAGCCTCCATTGCCTGAAGACATGAATGAAGATCAACTTAATTATTTGATTCAAACCCAACAAATTGACATAGAGACACAAGTTGATGGTGGCCCTGTCAATTTAGTTCAAAACGAATTTATTCGGTATTTTAGTCAGCTGTAACACCTACTAATTTCTGATTAATTTGCATTTTATTACAGGGATTGGCTTTACTGTAAATATTTTATCTTTCATATCAATTTCAATAAAAAAATTGTATGTACATGCAGTATCTTTTATAAATGTGTACCCCCCTAACTCTTTTTCACACTTTAGGAATTGAGGTGTAACTTTTTAATTTAATTAAATTGAAAACGGAGGTAAAAAATAAAGTAGAGAAAAGAACTGGGTAAAAAAATGTTTAATGAAAGAGTCAATTTCATATCTAATTTATTGCAAAGCACAAACCACTCTTTGAAATAAAACAAAAATTCTTACATAACTCAACAAACTACATTCTAAATAAATCAGGTAACAATTGCCAGAGGAACTATGAAAAAAAGTAACAAAAACTCAACAAACTACATTCTAAATAAATAAGGTAAAAATAACAACTGTAAAAAAATAGTAACATAAATAACGGAGTTCTTTTTTTAATTTGCTTGCAACAAAATGCAGCACAAGTTAACGAGAAAGTCTCTCTAATTGTTTTTTTCTTATATCCACATCTAGTTGAAGGCATTCTTTTCTAAGGCGATGCTCCTCCTCGGCGAACAACCTTTCCCTCTCTATTTTCTTAATAGTGTAATCTGCAATTATATTTTTTTTGTCTGCTAAGTATTCATATTTTTCTGCTAAAGCATTTGATGCCAATGTTCTTACAAGTGTGGCAGTTGGCCTCCTTCTATCGGGACCCTAAAATATAGAATCAATCAATATTATTGAGTTTGTAAGGTGCACCAACTAATGATTCCAAACTGTCAGGATTTCGCAACAGACTGCACATAATCCAGATGGTTTGTGGATCATCAGAAAGCGCCATGCCACAAAGAACATATTTTTTCACTTGTAACAATAGAGAGTTAGTAAAAAGTGCATGTAGAAGAAAAAAAATAGAAACCCTGAATGATACATAGATATAAAAACTAAACTGAATTCTATTTATTTTCTGGGATATTATTTGCTTCACATAACTCAAAAAGTATTTAAAAGCAAACATTAGAATTTGGTACTAATTTTAGGTGGCTCCTAAAAAAGAGCTACTTGCAAGATTTTCATTTTTATATTAAATTGAAGCTAGTGTATCACAAAAATATATTGTTAAGGTCTCTGTTTTTCTCCCTATGCCCTTTTGACTAAATTTAGCATAAGAAATTTTAGGGTTTTCGCTAATTTTCAAACTTGAGGGTGAAAAGAAAAGCTATCAGAAATCTTACTTTTCTGGATGTCCCTCTTCTACGTATGTCTCCTCTTCCCCCACCATTTTCTCTATTTATTTTATTATTTAAGTCCTGATCTTCAATTTGAGATCCTACTGCTGGATTGTTTACTTGTTGATCTTCATCAGTTCCGTTACCTTGCAATTCATTTTCATTCCTCATACCAGGATGCAATAGTGCAGGATTTAGAGGTCTTTTCAAGTCATTTGTACTGAAATGTTTCCAATTGATCTTCTCAGTACTTTTTGCTTCTTTCTAAAGCATATAAAGGCAATAAGGTGAGGACAAGCATTTTTTTAAGGTTTAGCATGGTTATATATCAATTGATGCATACATGCTAGCATAATTCGTGTTTAATTTTTGTCTTTCTTAGTAAGCAATAAAAAGACAGCAAATGTATGAGTTATGCTTGTGTTTTTGCCTTAGTTTATGGTTAAACCATGCTTACTAAAAAAAATTGCCTGCTTATTACAACAGTTTATGGAAATAATCCTGTGTCCCTACCAAAAATTTCCTTTAAAAAATTACAAATCAATGTTTGAATGTGGTTTCGGAAACAGGAAATACCTAGATTTATAAGTTTTTTCATATACATTTTCAATGGAAACTTGTAGAAAATTATGAATGTATGTGAAAAATCTCATAATTCTATCTGTATTTCCTGTCTCTGAAACTGCATTTGAACTTGCTGATTTATAGATTTCTATGACATTTTTGTACAAACAGATTTTTGGCACAAAGAACCCAGTGGCTAAATAGTGACATACTGAAATTCCTATAGGTAAAAAACTAATAAATAACTAATAGATAATTCTGCATCACCAATTGCTCTATACAATTAAAAAATATATTTTACTTACCAAGGTAGGTAACAGTTTTTGTTTAATATTCGTTTCTACAGGAGATGATGCTTTTCTGTTTGAAGGTTCTGCTGAGGAACATGAAGGAAGTTGTGTTGTATTATCAAGTGCATTTTTTGCTTCAGTTGTGGAAATCCAATTTTTTATTTTGGGACCAGAACTTGATAACATATATCCCTCTTCAAAGTCAGTAATCTGAATTTTAAATTTATTGTAATTTATAGATTTTATACTGAGTGTATTGTTACAGATGGTTAAGAGTGGAAGTACAAATTTCAGAAACTTCCAATCCAATTAGAGACGTCCTATCCCAAAGTATGAGCCCAAATTAATTCCAAGTACATTCATAAGTTTCATTTTACATTATGTCTCTCTGTAAGAGAGAAAGTGTATCTCACAAATAATTTTTTAATAAGAGAAATTTGCGAACCTTCATTTTTTAGTGAATTAAAATGCTCATAATTTCTAAGTTTTAAGGTAAAATATTTTCAAAATTCCTACTATTTTTCCACCCTTCATACTGATGTAAACTTTAACTGAGCATATTAATTTTTTCAAAAAGTTGTCGGATTTTCCTGACATTCATTTTATTATATTACATTGACAACACATGTACCATAGACAGTGTAACTCCATTCTTAAGACCCAGAATATTCAGTTTTAATCACAGAAACTATACAAAAACTAAATAGAAGGAAATACTGAAATCTTGTTGGACTTACATGCATATTCACAAAGGAATAATGCTTGCAAATATGCAAGTTCCTACTTACCGAATTTTCAAACACATATTCCACAGATTCAGTGTTTGTCCCCAGGATTGGGCAAATCACATCACAATCAAATTGATTATAGTGCCCCTCCACTGTAATAGGGTCCATGGTGGCAAGCACTAAATCGTCCAAATCATCACACTTAGTTTCAGGGGGTGGAAGGCCTCCACCAGTTTTCAAGACCTCTTGTCGGATCTGTGCCTTTTTCTTCCTCATTGCCTGCTTCTTGTTTTCATAGCATCTCTTTAATTGGTCAATGGTTCGGTTATTTAAATCCGATGAGGTTGCGTTGAACTCCTTAGCTATTTCCACCCAGGCTTCATTTTTTTGAGTATTTGAGATAGCATTCTTTTGTTTATTCTCCAATATATTTTTCATTCTCCCCTCTACGAAAATTGACTTTTTTATTTTAAATACGCAAGCGAAAGCGAAAGTAAAACATGCTAGGTTATCGGTTGCTAAGTATGAAAAACTTTCGTGCCCTGGACAACGAACAAATAAAATCGGTTGCTAAGTATGAAAAACTTTCGTGCCCTGGACAACGAACAAATAAAATGTCAAATATTTATTTAGATTGGAAATTAAATGTAAAATTACAATTGTTGTATGTTCCTGAAAGATTTAACGGCAAATGTTGATTGAAATCTTGTTTGAAAGCAACGTCACTGGAAATTTTGACTTGCTTGTCGATTTAAATACCAATAATACATCTTCAGTTATTGTGGACACATCTTTCGTTGTACACCATTTGATGAAATTTTCATAGGCTTGATTGTAACGGTCTTTAGGTTTTTCGGTAACAAACTTCTGCACGCAATAATTGCTGCTTCTTCAATGGAATTCATTTTTAACTAGATTCTAGCCAAATATTAAACTTAAAAGATGTAGACGTTATGGAAGAATAATTATTTGACAACTGTCAAAATATTAGTTTTTGTTGACACGAATGTTACCAAAGTAACGTTAACTCACGCCTTCTACCCATTTTATTACAGTCTACAGAGAATTTTTTGCAACTTTAAATTGTGTGTTTTAATAATAAAATCGGGGGAAGAATGAAAAGTTTAATACATTACACGCTGCAAAAGCCCTTTCAGGTGCTCGGAAGTATTCAAATAACCTCGGCTACGCTTCGCTTCGCCTCGGCTATTTGAATACACCTCGCACCTAAAAGTAAGCTTTCGCAGCTTGTAATGTAAATAACTATTTATATTGGAGGGCTATAGTAAAAAGTTGACTTACTTCCCTGGGGCTAAAATTCAGCCCCCTAATTCTTTTTGCTTCTGTGGACATGTTGTGAAAATCAATCTATTATAAAATCACCACGACCATTGACATATAATAAAAAAAATCTAAACATTAATAAAGTTTTATTGATGAGCAGAATATAACCAAAAAAGAATCTGCTCTGTCTCTGACAAAAATTAAAGGTATTTTATTTTTAAGGTTAAAAACAACAAAAACAGTGTTCCAACAGAATCAACACAAAAGCCACTGGATTATTGCGATGTTGCCATAATGTAACGAAGATAAAGAACCCTTAGTTAAAGTTTTGGTAAAATGTTCCGGTGCAAATCATTTGAAACTTAAGTAGCAATTAAAATTAAAGGTTCATTTGTTAAATAACAGTTAATAAAAAGTCGGTGCAAATGGGTGTTAAACTCTCTATAAAGTATTTTATGGTGATGATTTTTCTTCTACTTTTTATAGTCGGTCATTATTCAGAACGACCAACACAATAATTATGTTGTCAAAAACTAAAATAATGCAAAGTTGCGCGTAAATAACCTTGAAAATTAGAAACATTTCTATACTTTTCAAGCCTGGAAGTTGCAGTGAGAATGTCCGAAACGCATGAGCAATTATTATCCAATAAAGGCCAACAATTTATTTAAAAACGCAGTAATGTAAGATTAGTTTTAAAGATCTCTGCTTTTCGCAATTCCGAGGGAGAAATGAAATCGAAAATACGGCACCAGAGTCTGTCAGAGTTGTAAAATGGTTGTAAAGGAGCCTATTATGATTATGCATGGAGCTATTAATTATGGTTCCATAATTCCAAACATAGAACACCCACATGTTCTAAATATCCAGACAAGTTGTCTGTGATCCCTGAACACAGATCACATCCAGACCTGTCAAGTGTCAAATCGAGATAAAATTGACGTCGCTGTGTCTGTTTTATGTTCTACGATTTTGGTTGTCGATTGTCGATGGGAAGGTGTTTTTGTGGTTTTTTTATTTGGGTACGAATATATAGTATTTATCTATGGTACGAATTATTGCATCTTGATAATAATAATAAACAATAAAGAGTTTAGTTTGAAAAAAAAAGTTGCTTATGTAAGAATTAGTTGATATTTTATGGTAAGTACACACTGCCTAACATATACAGGGTATTCAGTTTTTTATTTGCATTTCATTAGTAAAATGTTGAGTTATGTTATTCTGAGAACAAATTATCCTAGTATCAGGTCCTGTTTCTAAAAAATACAAATTCTCCTTTTTTGTTTTTCAGCCAGTGTGTTTATTTCTGAAAATAATGAAAAATGTTATTTGATCAGTTTTTTTTAGATTGAATACATCTGAAGATGTCATACTCACTTGAATTTTCAGTGTAGCCTTTCATTTTTTCATAACTTAGTTACCTATAATAAACTTTATTTTTAGATAGGGATCTGTACATTATGATATGATTTTTTGAACATATTTTTAACTCTAAATCCATCTATAAGCAATACAGTGTCTATTAAATATGTTTTGTTAATACAACACTCTTTATGGGGAAAGTCTTATCAGTACAGTCCTAGATAGTAATGAAACACCAATTTTTTATACAAAAATCCAAATAGTTAGCTCGATCTGCATGTTAAAATGTGCTGGGCTCTTTCGGGGTGAGTGGTTTGCGAGGTAATTTTTGTAGAAAGTCTAGGTAATTTATGGGTAATCCAAAGGAAGTTTTGGGAAGTCTAAGGTAATTCTGAATAGTCTTTAGCATTCTCAGGTAATCTTTAATTTTTGAAGTTGGTGAATGCCAATTTATTTGATTGAATTGTTAAAAGAAACAGGATATTTTGATCCATGAAAAACAACACTGAAGAAATAGAAATATTTGCAAGAGATCAACTTCATTCTTTAGTGGATAAAAAAGATTAAGTATGTGAAATATTATGGTCCATTGTTTTCCAAAAGACCTGAAATGTTTGATATAATAGGAGGATTCAAAAAGCAAAGTTTCACATTGTCACAACAGCTGCAGAGATAAACCCAAGAAATAAATAAATAAATAAAGTTTGCATAAACAACATTCCTAAATAGTATTGGAAAAATACTACCTACCTAAGTAATTGTTTTATAAAATTTTGGGAAGAAAATACTGTGGAAGATAAGATATTGATTTAGCTAATGATGATGATAATTTAATTTTGAACCTAAATTTAATTCTACAACACAAGTTGAGTCAATCTTAGGAACAAGATCACAAACTGATTTGACTTCTGAAACTCATAATGTTGATGATGGTCATCTGGTCGATGATCTTTGCTTAAAAGATTATGTTGATTCAGAATTTATTGGTCTCTGGTCAGAACACATCTAGATTATTGTTCTCCAGTATGGTCTCCACAGTACATTACTTATAAAGCAAAACTAGAAGCTGTTCAGCACAAATTTTTAAGATACATTGCTTTTAAGATGCGTGTCTACCATCGTTATGATAATACTTCTCAAACATTCCTACCGTAGAGATTCGCAGAAAGCAAAGAGATCTAATACAGCTTTTCAATATAATAAGTAGAATATGTAATAGTCCCGAGCTTCTCTCTAAAATATATTTATTTGTTCCTCCTCGTCTTACTAGGCAGGTGCAAACCTTTCATGTTTCTTTTCATAGGTACAACTATACAATGAATAGTTTTCTCCCTAGGACACTTAGACTATTGAGGACATTTCAATTTTTAATGTGTCAACTTTCAAGTTTGAAAAACATTGCTGGAGCTTAAACTTTCATATTTCAAAATTTTTGATTGTCGATTGATGTTGTAGTGTTATCACTCTCTAATTTAATTTCACATGTTTTTTTCTTTCAAAGTCAAAGTCAAAAATAGCTTTATTAATTAAAGTTTATACAACTTATAATTAAAGCATCATAACCTATGAACAATAAGACCAACAAAATAATTTAAAAGATCAATCTATAACAACAATATAACTTAATCCTAAACAAAGACAACACTATGGTCATAGTACTCGAAACTTTATAGTAGGCCCTTGATGTCAACAATTTTTTTACCTCTCCTAAAATGCTTTTTGTTGTTTATTTTTCTAACATTTAATGGCAAATGATTAAATAATTTCTTTTTGTTTTTAGAGCATTTTTTAACACTGTAATTTTTATGTGAATTGGGCTTGCCGGTGAATAAAAAAAAATAGTAGAAACTAGAAACTAGTTCTAGCAAACCAGACAAAAGTTAGAAATTCATCTCTTTGTTGGCTATTTAATAATGATAAAAAATTAAGCAATGACAGATTATTGCTTGTCAAACAACCTAACATAACCAAAATCCCATGCAATGCAGAATTTGTGATAAATACTGAAATGTATTATGCTGTATATTATGACACTGGATGGTATATATGGAGGGTTTTGGAAAAATTAAGTAATCAATTATTCAAAATAAAATTTCCATCTCAAAATTTAGAGCTTTAACTTCTTAGACATTAGTAGTGAGGTCAGTTGTTATAACAAGTTAAACAAGTTAGTGTCTTTCAAATAATTGATAAGTATTTCCATATCCATGTGTTCACCAATTATGACTATTGAGTAATTTTTTGTTTTATTATGGTCTATCTTTTGCGCAGTCTAAGAGTAACTATATGCTCAACATTGATATTTTTATGGCAAGTATCACAGTATGATATGTCGGTTTTTGTTATAATGTGGATATATTGTGATGATTTAAAAATTGGTAGGTCCAATTGTAGGTGAATAACCTGAAATTAAAGAAAGTTTTGTTTAATAAAACAATTATTATTAGTTAGTAACAGAATATCTCAACATTAATTAGTTTGAAACACCATGTATTCAAATTATTTTAGAAAGAATCAAATAAAATTAATAAATGAATCAAATAAAAACAGAAATAAAGTGAATTAATAAAAACACAGAATTATCTTTATAAACCTCAATAAATAATGTTAAAATTGACACACTATTTGTACATAGTGTAAAAATGTTGTAATCCAAACAGATTTATGTCATTAATTTAGAAATTTGTGAAGTGACAGTGAATAATCGGGAATAGAATCAACCGATTAAAAAAAAGTGTAGTTCACAGAGGACGTGGTTTTAATAAAATGTGAAAGTGTGTGTGTGTTTTGGTCTATTGGCCCTGATCTCAGATCAATTGGCCAGCTCATTGTTTGTTAGTTTTACATTTTCTAGATGTTGGTATTACAATTTTCTCCTTATTCTCTAAATACTTAGTGTTGTTAGTATATCTATTGTTGAGATTTTTCTAATATTTTTTTTTCAAGTATATATATATATATATATATATATATATATATGTTACCGTATTTGTTAACCTTAGGTTGCATATCTAAATTGCTTATAATTATATTTTTATTGTTTGTCGTTATCACTTCCATTCCATTTATGCTTAGTTGTATTTTATTAGTTAATTCATTTTTTGTAGTTTATAAATCAGTCTAGAACTGGAATCCAAATTGTAAGGTTGTTTAGTAATAAAGTTAGTTTTTAAAAAACACTTTCTCAGTTAATTAAAAGTTAAGTGGCGCAGTCAGTAGGATAGTCAAACGGTCGTTAGTGTATATAACAGTCGGTTCATTTCTATGATTTGTTGACTACTGGAACAAAGTGAAATTTTATATTTAAATTTTGGAACTCTTAGTTGGGTGAATTGAGTAACTCAACTAGAAGATCTTTGTAGTGCAAGAAGACAGAAAACTCAAAAGAATATTGTGTTCCTGTTAGCTTCGAGCCAATGGAAAGGATCTTTCTTCTTTTACTGTAAGTAGTGTTTTTATATGTCGTATAGAGAAAATATACATTTTAACTTATCTGAAACATCTGACGATTCTGACTCAAATTCTGATTCAAGTATTCCAAGTTCTAACTCACATTTTAATAATAAGAAAAAAATAATTTTAACCAATCCAAAACTTTTACCTTTAAATAATACAAATAAAATGGCGACTCCACAGTTACCTGTTTTAAAGAAGGAATACCTGGACATGATTCCAGACTTCAATGGCAACAATGCTTTACTTCCTAGGTTCCTAGAAATTTGTGAAAAATTAGTTACGAAATTTTATAATACTGTAGATGTTGGGGATTTTCAAAATGAATATTTGATGTCCAGCATCTTAGCTAAAATAAAAGGTGAAGCAGCTATTAACATTTCTTCTTGTAGTATAAAAACTTGGGAGAACCTCAAGGATGCTTTGATAAATACATATTCAGACAAACGAGATATTTACACATTAAATATTGAATTGTCCGAAATGAAACAAGGTAATGAAACGCCTTTCGAATATTATAATAGAATTCAACATATTTTGAACTTACAAATTTCTTATCTCATGACACATTCAAATATTCATGAACATAATATATTAGGTAATTATTTTAAGAATTTGGCGCTCAGAGTATTGCTACGCGGTTTAAAAGAACCATTAGGTACATTAATGCGCACGAAAAATCCCGAAAATTTGAATATTGCTTTAAATGTTCTAACAAACGATTTTCAGGTTTATATGAGTCAAAATAATCACCAAAAAAATTTTTTCCCAAATACAAATTCGCAAAATTTTTCAAATAAAAATAAAAGTAACTTCCAAAATAATGTGGTACATACGCAGCCACCTCCTAGGCAAAAGCCAATGCAGAACTATCAAAATACAAATAGAAATCTTCCTCCAAATCCACAAAATCATCCATCAACTTCTTTTAATCCTCCTAATAGGAATACTACCAATTTTTCTAGTAACGGCTCAAATGTTTTCAAGCCTAACCAGAATCAAAGATTTCAAAATCCCACTCCAATGAGCATTTCTACTAGAAACACAGCAAGACCCACCCAAAATTTTCAAAATAGATTTCAAAATAGTTCTGCCAATCAACAAAAAAATTTTATCTCAGAAGAACTTCATAATCTAGATGATTTTGAAGGTACAAATAAAGATTCCGATAATTTTTTAGAAATACCAGCCTCGGTACCCAACGAAACACAATAGAACTTTTAAACTTAAATAATCCAGAAAGTGTACTACCGTATATATTTTTTCCAGAACAGAATTTAAAAGTATTGATTGATACCGGTAGCACAAGATCTTTTGTGACACCAGTGGTAGCTGAAAAATATTTTAAGAAATCTTTTGTTCGAAAACCGTTCAATGTAACTTCAGCTCTTGGAAGCTGTCAACAAAATTACTGCACTTTCATTCCTACTTCTAAAATATTTAATTATAAGAAACCAATTAATTTAGAGTATTGCGTTTTCAAATTTCATGACCATTTTGACTGTCTATTAGGTTTAGATAACTTAAAAAGGATTAATGCAAATATTGATTTAAATAATAATATTTTGATCACTCCTTATAGTCAAATTAAAATAAATTACTTCAACATAAAAACTGGATCCACGAATTGCATAGTAGTGCCTCCACGTTGTGAACAAGTAATTAAATTAAATATTAAAAATGTAAAAAATGGTGATGTAATTATACCATACACTCGAATTGGGAAACTAGAAATTCCAGAGTGTTTGGCAAATGTTGAAAATAATTTAGCTTTATGCACAATTTTAAATGCTTCAGAATCCACTTTCAAAGTAGATCTTAGCCCTTTTATTGATGTTGAGAAGTTCGATGAATACGAACAACCACTCAACCCAAATTTAAATAATATTTACACAGAAAATGTCAAATTCGATATTTCAAAAGTTAGGACGGAACATATGAATTCCGAAGAAAGCCAAGCAATTTTAAAATTATTACAAGAGTATAGTGATATTTTTCATGTTGAAGGAAATCAACTTACCTTTACTAGTAAAATAAAGCATCACATAAAAACTTCAAATGAAATCCCTATTTATTCAAAATCTTATAGATATCCGGAAATTTATCGAACTGAAGTTCAAAATCAAATTAATAAAATGTTAAATGAAAATATCATTAGGCCCTCTAGTTCCCCTTGGTCTAGCAATATTTGGGTGGTCCCAAAAAAGCTAGATGCTTCCCAAAAACCTAAATTTCGAATCGTTATCGATTATCGAAAACTTAATGCCATTACGATTGGTGATCGTTACCCATTACCAGATATTACAACGCTACTAGATAAGCTAGGACGTTGTCAATATTTCACAACTTTAGATCTCGCCTCTGGTTTCCACCAGATCGAGATGGCTGAGGAAGATATTCCTAAGACAGCGTTCAACACAGAAAATGGGCACTACGAGTATGTGCGCATGCCCATGGGTCTTAAGGGAGCTCCTGCAACCTTCCAAAGAGTCATGGATAATATTTTAAGAGGCATACAAAATGAAAAATGTTTGGTATACCTCGATGATATCATTGTGTTCAGTACAAGTCTGCAAGAACACCTGAGTAATCTGAAAAAAGTATTTGTCAGATTAAGAGATTCTAATTTTAAATTACAGGTTGATAAATGCGAATTCTTGCGAAAAGAAGTAGCATATTTGGGGCATATTGTCACCCCAGAAGGTGTAAAACCCAACCAAGATAAAATAATAGCGATAAAGAAATTTCCCATACCAAAAAATCCAAAGGAATTAAAAGGATTCCTCGGACTTTTAGGCTATTACCGAAAATTCATTAAAGATTTTTCAAAATTGACAAAGCCTTTAACTATTAGGTTAAAGAAAAACGCGGTTATTAATATAAATGATTCAGATTATAAAGTATGTTTTGAAACGTGTAAAAATTTACTAATTAACGAACCAATACTTCAATATCCTGATTTCACGAAACCTTTTAATCTCACCACAGATGCAAGCAATTACGCTTTAGGAGCTGTTTTGAGCCAAGGTAAAATAGGTACTGATTTACCGGTGGCTTACGCTAGCAGAACTCTAAACGTTTCAGAATGTAACTATTCTGTGATAGAAAAAGAACTTCTCGCCATAGTGTGGGCAGTCAAATATTTTCGCCCTTATCTTTTCGGTAGGAAATTTACCATAGTTACAGATCATAAGCCACTTCAATGGTTATTTTCACTTAAAGATCCTAGTTCCAAACTTGTTCGGTGGCGTTTGAAACTAGAAGAATATGATTATGATATTGTTTATAAAAAAGGTGCTTTAAATACCAATAGTGATTGTTTATCACGAATACAATTAAATATTAATGAAACTGATGTACAAGAACCCCAGTGTTCTAAAAATTTTTTAGATTATATGGACAAATTTAACAAGTCATTATCAGAAAATCTTGATGATAACGAATCCCTAATAGTTGAAACAGGTAATGATAATCTTAATAATAACGAAGATGAAGATGACATTACCGTTCATACAAATGTAGAAAATCCTGTAATAGGTATACCAATTTCAGAGTCAGCTGTAAATATTGGAAAAAATCAGTTAATTTTTTCAGAAGTGAATTTCGAGCCAGCCGCACCTACTATTATAAAACTGTATGATACTAAACAAAGAATTATAGTACAATTTTCGAAAAATAATTTTGAGAAAGATGTCATTAACTTTGTGAAAGAATTTGTGGTGCCAAAAGCTAAATATTTTATTTATTTTGAGGACCCTATTTACGAAAAATTTAGTGTAGTACTTCAAAATTATTTCAAAAATTCTCAAATTGACTTAGTTAAATGCAACAAAAAGCTGATAGACGTTCCTTTAAACGAAGTTAAAGAAGTAATTCAAAACTATCACGAAGGTAAGACTAATCATAGAGGATTAGACGAGACCGAAAACCGATTGAAAGCGCTGTATTATTGGCCCAATCAAAGAGCATCAATACAGACTTTTATAAATGAATGCGAAATATGTCAATTAACAAAATATGACAGAAATCCTATAAAACCATATTTAAATGTTACTCCCACAGCTACGAAACCTTTTCAAATTTTGCATTTAGATTCTATAACATTAGAAAATACTAAATTTTTGACATTAGTAGATTCATTCTCCAAATACGGTCAACTTTATCAATTGAGATCCAATCAAGGAATCGATGTAGCCCATAGTTTAATTAAATATTTCACACATCACGGTGTACCAGAACAAGTAATTTCAGATAATGGTACTGAATTAAAAAATTCTGTTGTAAAAGAACTATTAGAAACTCATAAAGTAAAAATACATTTTATCAGTTCACAACATCCAGAATCGAATGGAATTGCTGAAAGATTCCACTCTACTATTATTGAACACATTAGACTATTAAACAACCAAATTGACTATAAAAATGAACCCATTGAGAATAAAATTATCTATGCATTACTAGCTTATAATAATAGTATTCATTCGGCGACAAATTTAAAACCTAATGAAATCATCACGGGCCATTTAAATAGCAATACACCTTTTGATATAGAAATAGATCAGCAAATAGTTAATAATTATGTTCAAAACCACAGAGATAAGATGAAACTATTCTATTCAAAAATAAATCAAAGACTGCAAGAAAATAAGTCAAAAGTAATTTCTAAAGTCAATAAAAATCGCGAAGAATTACCAGAGACAATTCCTACAAAAGTTTTTGTGCGTAATAAACAAGCGCAAGGTAAAACTAAAAATAAATATAAAAATGAAGAAATTAAAAGTAAAAATACTAAGCTTAAAACTGCAAAAATTGTCACAAAACATAAGAATACTACTGAAAATATTCATTTGTCGAATATAAAACGTCCTAAAAAGACTCCGTATAAATTTATTTCAGGTTCGTCACCATCGGAGACGCAACAGTCGAAATAAAGGACATCACCCATAATTTGGGCATTCTTCCTATTAATCTAGGACCTGCCAAATTACAGAAGTCAAGTCACACTTTTGTTCATTTTTACGACTTGAGTCAATTATTCATAGAATATAATAGGTTAAGTTCACAGTATATGTGCATTAAAATTAATATTTCTAATAATACATTTCTTAGAAGTAAAACAGATAACATTGTAAATATAATTCAATTAACTAGGAATAGTATAGAAGAAAAGTTCAGTAATCTTAATATTCATTCTATGATACATAGAAATAAAAGAGGCTTAATAAACGGTTTTGGATCAATTATAAAAACCATAACTGGTAATTTAGACTCTGAAGATGGTGATAAAATTAATTTAATTTTAGAACACTTAAAGGAAAATCAAGGCAACTTGCAAAATCAAATAAAGATGCAGTACTCTGTCAGCCATCAAATTATAGAAAATTTCAACAGAACAATTGAAGAGATTCAAAATAACGAGATTTTATTAAAAGCAAAAATTTTTGAAATTAGAGATATTTTACAAGCTCAAGCAAATTCTGAGAATGTTATTTATTTAAAAGAATTGTTAAACGAACTTTTGATAACGTTTAACGTAATTCTAGATTTCATGGAAACAGTAGAAAACTCGCTAACTTTTTGTAAACTGAGAATCCTACATCCGAGTATTATAAAATCAAGTGAACTATTCGTAGAATTGCGAAAAATATCGTCTCATTATAAAGCTGAATTGCCATTTGAAATAAATTATGAGAATATTTTAAATTTTGAATCAGTCATAGACGTAACATGCAAAGTAGAAAAATATAAAATAAATTATTTCCTATCAATTCCCATAGATTATAATATTAAGTTTGATTTGTTTTATATGTTACCCATACCTACCAAAATCGAATCAGAATTTGTTACTCTTATACCTAATACTAAATATTTATTAAAATCTGATAAATTAATCAGACCTCTAAACGACATATGCACGCACAGTAATATTTTCCATTGCCCCAATCATCTCCAGGACAATAATAATCATCTCTGCGAAGAACAAATTCTATTGAATGGAAATTCTCCAAAGTGTCAGTACATAAAAATAAATATTGAGAATAATCACATAGAAATTATTCCAGAAATTAATCAATTTTTAGCCATATTTCCATTTGAAGAAAAATTAATAATAAAGTGTGAACGAGAAACCGAAACCAGAAATTTAAAAGGAATTTATCTAATAGAAAATTCACCTTGTACAATAATTTTCCAAAATCAAGAATTAACATTTCAAGACAAGACCTTTGGACAACCATTTATAATTAATAAACTTAATTTAGATTTTCATCAGTTAAATATTTCGTCGATGAAAATTAATTTAAAAACTCTCAAATTAAAAGAAATTTCACCTCCATTTATGGAATCAATACCAAATGAAAAGTATTATTTCCATATCCCAAGTGTATGGACTGTGTTTGTCTATATTGGTATAACGATAATATTAAGTTGTATAGTATATAGGAAGATTATTTTAAAATATGGAAAAAAGAAGAACAACGGACCAACAGAAGGAGTTCAGCTGCCAGAAGGAGCTTCATTCTGAAGGGGGAGGTGTTACCGTATTTGTTAACCTTAGGTTGCATATCTAAATTGCTTATAATTATATTTTTATTGTTTGTCGTTATCACTTCCATTCCATTTATGCTTAGTTGTATTTTATTAGTTAATTCATTTTTTGTAGTTTATAAATCAGTCTAGAACTGGAATCCAAATTGTAAGGTTGTTTAGTAATAAAGTTAGTTTTTAAAAAACACTTTCTCAGTTAATTAAAAGTTAAGTTATATATATATCCTTCTATCGTTAAAGCGTCCAGACAAAAATGTGCTTTATGGCGTCCGACGTTGTTTTCTGCAGATATAGTGTTAATTGAGCTGAATACTTTTTAATATAGATAAAGGATGGTTAAAATAAATGGAAAAAAGGACTTTGGCACGGAAAACACAACATTGCTGTATATTTTCTAAACATTATGGCGCCCTTTCAGTCGATGGACATTTGGGCGTCTCTTATATTCAGCATTACGTATATATGATAGCCTTTAGGGCGTCAATTTTGTTATTGCGTTGTTGCCGCAGTAAGTACATATCTGCTATTTACAGAAAATAGGAGGACAAATAAGATATAATGTGGTTATTGTAAGTAGGAGGGATCTATATTATGTTATTGCAATGAAATTTCAGAAGTATTCATTTCACAAGTTACAAACACTCAAAATATTGAAGACAGTGAACTTAAATAAATCTTCGAATGGACAATTTCTTCACAAAATTGCATTAATTTCAGAATTACATGATAGTTATTATTTTATATGGTGTCTGTTAGGTACTAGTTGAAGAATAGCTATTTATGTAGGAAGTTACAAAAAATATGATTTTTTGTGACATTTGTGATCATTGAGGACACGAGTATTGTCGGTGAAAAGTTTTAACCCTAGTTGAGAACTAATATTTTTCCTGCGTAGATAAATAATTTATTTCCTTAAAATTGTGGGTTACGGGAAAATACTTTAAGGGAAGTGATGTGATGGAGTGATTTTGACGTTTCGAGATTCGAATGGATCTACACGTTTCATATTAGTCCAAAAACCCATTTTCAAAAAATGTCGGTCGGTCAGTTGTCAACACGATAACTCAAAAACACTACCGAATTTTTCAATGAAATTTTATAAGTAGGTTCAGAACATAAAAACTGAGGCTAAGTTCGTAAATGATTAAAATCTGATTTACAGTTTTTCGGAAAATTCCATTTTCATGCAGTTTTCTCAATTTTCCACCCGAAATAATTTTTTTAACGAATAACTGACAAATTTGTTGGAATCTTCGTATCAAAAAACCTCCTGTACAAAATTTCTCCGAAATCGGAATCAAAATTTTTTTGGAAATTTCCCTCAGCTTCAATCCTGTATATTATCTACAATATAAAATGAAAGAATTCAAATGTAGTAAGTAATTGAAATGCATGTTAAACATTTTGCAGTCCTGACCAAAAAATTGTAAATTTTGGTTTATATTGAATGTATGGAAAAAATTATGCAGTATCATGTATTTTAATAAGCGGAAACCATTTCTTGTAGTAGTGTTATGAAATTTTTGTTATTAAAAAAATGTTTTCTTAGTTTTTTTTAAGTAAAGTATTAGAAAACAAATTTTGGGTGAAAACTAATAGCCTCGTGCATAAGGTGAAGTCATCTGGGTACATCAACTGGTTCAAATAATATTCTAATACATCAGTTGGAGCTAGATATCTCGTTTATCCTTAGTGCCACGAAACAATTATTAACAAAAGAAGTAAGTAGATATCGTCAAGGACCAGATTTTTAAAATATTCATACATACAGTCTGCTCCAAAATTCAGCGACGAAGCAAACACATATTTTTTATGTAACACCCTGTATTTCTTAATATCTTTCGATTCTCTTCGAAGTGCTGATTTCGAAAAACTATAGCACTTGGGGTCAAATGGTTATAGTTTCTAAATTCCAGGGTGTTGAAAATCACTTTTTTAACTTCAAAGATTTTTCAGCTAAAACAATTGATTATTTAAAAAAGAATGGATGTCCCTATATTTACTTGGGTTTAGTTGGGTTCTTCAATCAATTTTGGAACATCCTATATATTCATGAATACTTATTAAATCTGCCTCTTGGCGATATCGGCTACTTTTATGTTTCATACATCAATATTGTGTATAGGAAAAGGAATAACTTTTGGCCCTTGTACTAATTTTTCTGTTGTTGAAAAAAATTGAATTTTTTGTTATTAATCTAATGAAATTATGTCATATCAACCTGTTGTTGGTTTTGCAATAAGTCCTTCAGTTCGTTCTTGCTGATTTGCCATTACAAATGAAGTATTATATACAGGGTGGTCCGTAAGTAATGCTCCAAAGTGAAATAGGAGATTTTTGGCCTGAAAATATTACAATCTCTTGCAACTTGCTTTAATCAAATATTGATAATGGAAAAGATACAGGGTGGCAAAGTTTAAATGTAAAAGATGTTTTTTCTCAGTAAATTGAAAGATTTTGGATATACAAATGTAAAAATTAAGAGATGGGGGTTTTAAGGCATGAGAAATCGTAATATGATATCCGTTTTGATGTATTTCCTAGAGGGCGCCACATGAGTTATGTTGTTGGTGTAACTGTGCGCTTAACTTTTTCATCGTTAACGCTATCTCTCTTTTTATTGAAAAATATTAAAACTACATCATTTGCGACAAAAATAAATATCTATCATTAGACTAAAAAATTACTAGTTAAAAACCCCCTACATAATTTTTATTTTATTTATTAGCACAAATAACACCGTACACTAACTAACGTCGTTAGTTAGTGAACGGTGCAAATAATAGCGTTAGTAGACGCTGATGTCAGCAAATTTATCATCACAAGAATTAACATAGTAAGTGCATTACACTCTTGAAGTACGAAACTATTTAAACACCTTGTTTCCTGAACGCTGGATTGGTCGTGGTAGTCCCTTTCCTTGGCCACCACGCAGTCCAGAATATAACCCCTTGGATATCAGTATAAGGGGCAAAATGAAGGAAATAGTTCTCAGAATCGATAAAAAAGTTAAGTGCACAGTTACACCAACAACGTAGCTCATGTGGCGCGCTCTAAAAAATACATCAAAACGGATATGATATTATGATTTCTCAGAAACTAAAACCCCTATCTTCAAGATTTTACGTTTGTATATCCAAAATCTTTCAATTTACTGAGAAAAAACATTTTTGACATTTCAACTCTGCCACCCTGTATCTTTTCTATTATCAATATTTTATTGAAGCAAGTTGCGTCAGATTGTAATATTTTCAGGCCAAGAATCTTCCATTTCACTTTGGACCATTACGCACGGACCACCCTGTATATATTTTTATTGTTTAAAAGTATATTATGCAATTTTTTTTAATTTCATTCTACTATTGGAGAGCTATAAGACCGAGGCAGGCAATAAATGCGGAACATAACACCCTCTATGTTATAAAGTGTTAGAGTAGACCTTAATGCCCGGTTAAGTCATGTCTACTGGTCAATGATGAACAAGTTGAACATTTATTGTAAATTTTCTTTTGTTTATTTTGGTAACTAAAAAATCAAAAATTGGCCTGTTTGGGGAATTTTTAATAGTACTTTCTATTTAGCTTATAATAAATTTATGCGTTACTTGGACGCACCCTATATTCAGGAACGTATCTAAGAAATTAAGAACTGGGAAGTAACTTGGGACTTCGATTTCAAATGAAAAAGAGATTCATTCATATCGTTTCATGTATAATTTGCGTATATTGTTTCGCGTTTACGGCGTCCACTGACCATCCGCATACAACGTGCTAACTCTTTTTTTTTAAACTAAAACTAAATATTTTTATGATCGAAGAATATGTACAAGTACATGCAATGGAAACACACAAAGAAGTAAGAGATGAAGGCTGTAGTTCATTAAATTCGATTGATTTTGATTTTTGTATCCCTGCAGGATTTTTATTCAATCTGAATAACTTTGTAGTACCTATTGTAGGACTTTTAAGTTTCTCTGTGTATATGTAGATTTTATAGTAGAAAACTATTTTTAGTTTTGTGTAAAAATTTACCTTTTATTTGCCCCATATTCGACATCGTTTTATAATTACTACTTACTAGGTATTAAAACAATAAAATCTAGGTTTATAACCTAATTAAAGTGGTTTTCTTTAACACGTTTTAGCTTCCAAATAAATTTAGGGGTAGTCAACATAATATAATATTGACATTATACTTGTCTTTCAGATGACCGAGAATAGTTTGTATATAATGTCCTACTCAATAATTAATTATAAAGTGAACGGCTAAATTATGGAATATTATCATTATTCCGAGAACCGCCGAGTTTTAAGGGAAATCCCGAAACAGGTCGATTTGTGTTGTAAAATGCCCATGTTATAACGTACATGGAGTAGGGATGACGTAACCGGTGTAGGTGTAATGACGTAATCGTTAATTTTTTTGAATAGAAATCGGTATAATGTGACACCTCATTTGAACGAGAATTTAATTATCTATTTAACGAAATTACATTTTTAACTAAAATATTTATTAAGGGTACGAAAATAATTTTTTTTTAATTTAAATTCAAACAAATTACAATTAATGCTTGAATCCATAACTTTCTGAAATACTTAAAAAAGCAAAAATAAGTAAAAATAATATTGGACACAAAAAGTTCTCTCATAAACACTGAAACTATTTGTCATATGTTAATTCAAGCAAGTGTTAGTCGCATAGTTACTGTAATATTTATTGTCGTAAATGTTTTGATTTTGTGAATTGTTATCAGTTGTCAATTGTAATTTTTACTTTTGAATAGTAAATTATGGCTCACCTAAATGAATCACAACGCATAGAAATATTAATCCTTAGCGGATGCGGAGATACAAAAAGAACACAGAACGAGGTATGCAATTTATTCAACGCAAACTATACCATCAGACCCATCAGCCAATCAACAGTAAGTAAAATAGTCCGAAAATTTGGAGAAACTGGGCACGTTAAACATATTCCAAACGCTGGGCGTCCTAAAATTGAAGACAATGTGAAACTTGATATTTTATTAAATGTACATGACAATCCTCACAGTAGTTCAACACAAATGGGTGAATATGCTGGAGTTTCCCAACGATCGGTATTACGTATTTTAAAAAAAGAAAAATACCATCCCTACAAAATTCAACTACATCAGGAATTAAACGACGACGATCCCGATCGCCGGCTTCAATTTTCTGAAATTATGCAGGATTTATGTATCCCCAATCCACTTTTCATCAATCAAATCCTTTTTTCCGATGAAGCAACATTTTTTATACATGGTACCGTGAATCGTCAAAATTGCAGATATTGGAGTCAAGAAAACCCGTATTGAATGACTGAGGCACACACGCAATATCCTCAGAAAATGAATGTATGGGCAGGGATCATCAATGACAGAATCATTGGCCCTTTTTTCTTTGAAGAAAATCTAACAGGAAGACGTTATTTAACTTTTTTGAGAAATCAACTTATACCTGTCCTTGCTAACATGTATCCAAATGCCAATAATCCAAATTTACCTAGTGAAAATATCTGGTTTCAACAAGATGGATCCCCTCCGCATTACGCACGTGAAGTACGTCAATTTTTAAATAATTACTTTCCCGGGAGGTGGATCGGAAGACGAGGTTTTATAGAGTGGCCAGCAAGGTCGCCAGATCTAACACCTCTAGATTTTTTCCTGTGGGGTTACATAAAATCAAAATTTTATGTCAATAGACCCCAAAACTTACAGGACTTGAAAGATAGAATTAGGCATGAAAAGAGTCTAATTACTCCAGAAGTCATCCGCAATGTACTTGATGAATGTGTCCGTAGATTCGCATATTGTCAAGAAACCGATGGATGGCATTTCGAACATTCAATTTAAAATAATTGATATGCATAATTTGGTTACTTTAAAGTACATTATTAATTAAATCATTAGTTGAAATTTGGTTGAATTTAAATTAAAAAAATTGTTTTCGTACTCTTAAAAAAATATTTTAGTTGAAAATGTAATGTCGTTGAATATGGAATTAAATTCTCGTTCAATTGAGGTGTCACATTATACCGATTTCTATTTAAAAAAATTAACGATTACGTCACTACACCTACACCGGTGACGTCATCCCTACTCCATGTACTTTATAACATGGGTATTTTACAACAAAAACCGACCTGTTTTGGGATTTCCCTTAAAACTCGACGGTTCTCGGAATAATAATAATATTCCATAATTTAGCCGTTCACTGTAGAATACTATTAATAAAGAAATGCGTCAGCTCACTGACCTTCCTACCTCATATCTAAACTTTACTTACGTTAATGTATCGGACTCTCTTAATTCGGCGCTATTAGAGGAGAGTCGTTGACGTGACGCTCTAAAGACGAGAGCATGTATTTGAGAGAATACTCAGAGTTGAGTAATGTACCAGAAATGTATTTTTCTAACTGTTGCATTCAACAATATAAGCAATTTAACGTTCTACTGAAACTGCAGTGTTGTCAAATCTTGGGACGCTCTAAGCGCGAATAACTATCAAGATAAAATGTATACTCTATATACAACTTAATACTCCTAGCGACTCTGCCGGAGAGTTGCGCGAACTAAATATATTCGAGAACTGTATATTTTCGTTCATTTCATGATCAAAAAAGCGTCTCCCAAAAATTTTGTTGGTAGGTTCGTGACGTAATTTCAAATCCCTGGACAAATTATTACAAGGGGTGTGCATAGAGCGTCCGTATACGGACGCTGTATGCACTTGGACGCTCTATTGAATGCGATTTCAGAATGTATGGACGCTTTAACGATAAAAGGATATATATCTATTCTGATATATATATATAGATATATATATATGTATATATATATATATATATAGATATATATATATATATATATCCTTCTATCGTTAAAGCGTCCATACATTCTGAAATCGCATTCAATAGAGCGTCCAAGTGCATACAGCGTCCGTATACGGACGCTCTATGCACACCCCTTGTAATAATTTGTCCAGGGACTTGAAATTACGTCACGAACCTACCAACAAAATTTTTGGGGGACGCTTTTTTGATCATGAAATGAACGAAAATATACAGTTTTCGAATATATTTAGTTCGCGCAACTCTCCGGCAGAGTCGCTAGGAGTATTAAGTTGTATATAGAGTATACATTTTATCTTGATAGTTACTCGCGCTTAGAGCGTCCCGAGATTTGACAACACTGCCGTTTCAGTAGAACGTTAAATTGCTTATATTGTTGAATGCAACAGTTAGAAAAATACTTTTCTGGTACATTACTCGACTCTGAGTATTCTCTCAAATAAACGCTGTCTTTAGAGCGTCACGTCAACCACTCTCCTCTAATAGCGCCGAATTAAGAGAGTCCGTTAAATTAACGTAAGTAAAGGTTTAGATATGAGGTAGGAAGGTCAGTGAGCTGGCGCATTTCTTTATTAATAGTATTCTACAGTGAACGGCTAAATTATGGAATATTATTATTATTTCGAGAACCGTCGAGTTTTAAGGGAAATCCCGAAACAGATCGATTTTTGTTGTAAAATGCCCATGTTATAACGTACATGGAGTAGGGATGACGTCACCGGTGTAGGTGTAGTGACGTAATCGTTAATTTTTTTAAATAGAAATCGGTATAATGTGACACCCCATTTGAACGAGAATTTAATTCCTTATTTAACGACATTACATTTTCAACTAAAATATTTTTTTAAGAGTACGAAATCAATTTTTTTAATTTAAATTCAACCAAATTTCAACTAATGATTTAATTAATAATGTACTTTAAAGTAACCAAATTATGCATAACAATTATTTTAAATTGAATGTTCGAAGTGCCATCCATCGGTTTCTTGACAATATGCGAATGTACGGACACATTCATCAGGTACATTGCGGATGACTTCTGGAGTAATTAGACTTTTTTCATGCCTAATTCTATCTTTCAAGTCCTGTAAGTTTTGGGGTCTATTGACATAAAATTTTGATTTTATGTAACCCCACAGGAAAAAATCTAGAGGTGTTAGATCTGGCGACCTTGCTGGCCACTCTATAAAACCTCGTCTTCCGATCCACCTCCCGGGAAAGTAATTATTTAAAAATTGACGTACTTCACGTGCGTAATGCGGAGGGGATCCATCTTGTTGAAACCAGATATTTTCACTAGGTAAATTTGGATTATTGGCATTTGGATACATGTTAGCAAGGACAGGTATAAGTTGATTTCTCAAAAAAGTTAAATAACGTCTTCCTGTTAGATTTTCTTTATAGAAAAAAGGGCCAATGATTCTGTCATTGATGATCCCTGCCCATACATTCACTTTCTGAGGATATTGCGTGTGTGCCTCAGTCATCCAATACGGGTTTTCTTGACTCCAATATCTGCAATTTTGACGATTCACGGTACCATGTATAAAAAATGTTGCTTCATCGGAAAAAAGGATTTGATTGATGAAAAGTCTATTGCGGATACATAAATCCTGCATAATTTCAGAAAATTGAAACCGGCGATCGGGATCGTCGTCGTTTAATTCCTGATGTAGTTGAATTTTGTAGGGATGGTATTTTTCTTTTTTCAAAATACGTAATACCGACTTTGGGAAACTCCAGCATATTCACCCATTTGTGTTGAACTACTGTGAGGATTGTCATGTACATTTAATAAAATATCAAGTTTCACATTGTCTTCAATTTTAGGACGTTTAGGACGTTTGGAATATGTTTAACGTGCCCAGTCTCTCCAAATTTTCGGACTATTTTACTTACTGTTGATTGGCTGATGGGTCTATCGGGATATTTTGCCTTGAATAAATTGAAACCTCGTTCTGTGTTCTTTTTTTATCGCTAAGGATTAATATTTCTATGCGTTGTGTTTCATTTAGGCGAGCCATAATTTACTATTCAAAAGTAAAAATTACAATTGACAACTGATAACAATTCACAAAATCAAAACATTTACGACAATAAATATTACAATAACTATGCCACTATCACTTGCTTGAATTAACATATGACAAAAAGTTTCAGTGTTTATGAGAGAACTTTTTGTGTCCATTATTATTTTTACTTATTTTTGCTTTTTTAAGTATTTCAGAAAGTCATGGATTCAAACATTAATTGTAATTTGGTTGAATTTAAATTAAAAAAAATTGTTTTCGTACCCTTAAAAAAATATTTTAGTTAAAAATGTAATGTCCTTAAATAGAGAATTAAATTCTCGTTAAAATGAGGTGTCACATTATACCGATTTCTATTTAAACCTACACCGGTTACGTCATCCCTACTCCATGTACGTTATAACATGGGCATTTTACAACAAAAATCGACCTGTTTCGGGATTTCCCTTAAAACTCGACGGTTCTCGGAATAATGATAATATTCCATAATTTAGCCGTTCACTGTATAATTAATTATTGAGTAGGACATTATACAGGGTGTTTCATAGTTAAACCACCATAGGTTAACTGCAAGTAGAGGACACTTTGGTGGTTCCAAATAGCCTTGGTTAATTGGTCTAACATAATTGTTAACAGAGATACAGGGTGTTTTATTCATTTAGTCCAATGCTTTTGAAGGCCATATTTTTAGAACCACCCTATATATTTCTTTCATTTTTGGTAAGGATATATTGCATTGATAACACAATAAGATAGTGTAATAAAAATAATTATAATCCAGGTCTGGTTTGAGAAAAATTTGCAAAATTCGATAATCTCCAAAACAACACCCTGTATATCAGAATTTTTAAAATCCAATAGATTATTCGAAGAGAACAGAAAAAATAGAGCGGCACCAAAATATTTTTCGAAGTGCACATCCCGTTTTACTGTTTAACTTTTAATGTCAAAGTTATTTAAATGTATCATTGACATTTTCGTACGTAATAACTTTACAACCACCCTATAGATTTCTTTCATTTTTTGGTAGGTGTAAGTTACATAAGCATCAGAATCTTGTCATCTAACAAAAACAGTTATAATCCAGGTTCGGGTTAAGAAAAAAAATATTTTATCAAGATTTTTATAAATCAATAGTTTATTCCAAAAGAACAGAAAAAATTGAGTTACACGGAAATGTTTTTCGAAAAATATTCAAGTCAAAATCATTAACAATTATCAAGTAGGTCTAATATTCTAAAGGAACAGAAAAATTATCAAATAGGCGTAAACTGTTGAAGTACGGAAAACTTTGGCAGTTCGTTTTGTTATTGGTAGTTAATCGTTTGTTGTTAGTAAATGTCGCACGAAATAATTTAGATCATTTTGAATAATAATTAATTATGCCTCATAAATTTACAAATGTAGAATATGCAGACATACTATTTGTGTATGGCTTTTGTAACGGAAATGGTAGAGAAGCAGTAAGGGAATATGAAAGAAGCTTTCCTAATCGTCGCACTCCTCATTACCAGACATTTTCGAGAGTATTTGATTACAGTCGGCAACATGGTAGATTTCCTACAGCGACAACCAATGATTATGGTGAAAGACAACACTTGAATGTTGAAGATGATATACTAGGTAAAGTAAAGATATTAAATTTTATTTAATAGATATTAAGAGTCGATTAAAAATTTCCCTTTTGTTCATTACATTAATATGTTATACTAAATTAGTCTCCTCCAGTGCCATAATTTCATTTTGTTCCAGATATGGTTGACAACAACCCAACAATCAGTACAAGAAGGATTGGCCACGCATTAAATGTACCCCATACTACCGCTTGGAGGAGATTAAAAAATTTAGCTTTTACCCTTATCATGTTCAACAGGTTCAAAGACTAGAACCACGTGATTTGGAACCGCGATTAGACTTCAGTCGGTGGATACTTAGAAGGAGAAGAATAGTTAGCAGGTGCCTATTCACTGATGAGGCCACATTTACAAGGGATGGGGTTTACAATCTACGAAATTCCCATGTTTGGGATTATGAAAATCCTTTTGCTACAAGACAAACACATTCGCAGTATAGGTTTTCGGTTAACGTTTGGTGTGGAGTTTTAGATAATCACCTTATTGGACCATATGTCCTACCCCGTACATTAACAGGGGACGACTATTTTGCTTTTTTGCAAAATATGTTACCAGTGCTATTAGAAAATGAGGAAATTGGAGGAATGTATTTCCAGCACGATGGTGCATCGCCTCACTTTAGGGTAATTGTGCGAACTTTTCTAGACGAGAATTTTAGAAACATGTGGATAGGGAAGGGCGGGCCCAATAATTGGCCTTGCCGGTCGCCGGATTTTAACTCAGTGGACTATCATATTTGGGGATATCTGAATGCCAAAGTATACTCTACTGAGATAAACAGCTTAGAAGATCTTATTCAAAGAATTGATGATGCTTGCGAGGAAATCAGGGCGAATGCATTAATGATAAGACAAGCAACACAAAACATCTTAAAAAGAGTTCGTAAATGCATAGAACAAAATGGTGGACATTTCGAACAATTATTAAAATAATTTGACATTCCGTGTAACTCAATTTTTTCTGTTCTTTTGGAATAAACTATTGATTTATAAAAATCTTGATAAATAATTTTTTTTTCTTAACCCGAACCTGGATTATAACTGTTTTTGTTACATGATAAGATTTTGATGCTTATGTAACTTAGACCTACCAAAAATGAAATAAATCTATTCGGTGGTTCTAAAGTTATTACGTACGAAAATGTCAATGATACATTTAAATAACTTTGACATTGAAAGTTAAACTACGAAAAATATTTTGGTGCCGCTATATTTTTTCTGTTCTCTTCGAATAATCTATTGGATTTTAAAAATTCTGATATACAGGGTGTTGTTTTGGAGATTATCGAATTTTGCAAATTTTTCTCCAACCAGACCTGGATTATAATTATTTTTATTACACTATCTTATTGTGTTATCAATGCAATATATCCTTACCAAAAATGAAAGAAATATATAGGGTGGTTCTAAAAATATGGCCTTCAAAAGCATTGGACTAAATGAATAAAATACCCTGTATCTCTGTTAATAATTATGTAAGACCAATTAACCAAGGCTATTTGGAACCACCAAAGTGTCCCCTACTTGCAGTTAACCTATGGTGGTTTAACTATGAAACACCCTGTATACAAACTATTCTCGGTCATCTAAAAGACAAGTATAATGTCAATATTATATTATGTTGACTACCCCTAAATTTATTTGGAAGCTAAAACGTGTTAAAGAAAACCACTTTAATTAGGTTATAAATCTAGATTTTATTGTTTTAATACCTAGTAAGTAGTAATTATAAAACAATGTCGAATGTGGGACAAGTAAAATGTAAATTTTTACACAAAATAAAAAACAGTTTTCTACTATAAAATCTACATATACACAGAGAAACTTGAAACTCCTACAATACTACAAAGTTATTCAGATTGAAAAAAAATCCTGCAGGGATACAAAAATCAAAAGCATTCGAATTTAATGAACTGCAGCCTTCAACTCTTACTTTTTTGTGCGTTTCCATTGCATGTACTTGTACGTATTCTTCGATCATAAAAATATTCAGTTTAAAAAAAAAAAGAGTTAGCACGTTGTATGCGGATGGTCAGTGGACGCCGTAAACGCGAAACAATATACGCAAATTATACATGAAACAATATGAATGAATCTCTTTTTCATTTAAAATCGAAGTCCCAAGCTCTTAATTTCTTAGATACGTTCCTGTACCTGCTCCTGTTACCAAAATAAACAAAAGAAAATTTACAATAAATGTTCAGCTTGTTCATCATTGACCAGTAGACATGACCTAACCGGGCATTAAGGTCTACTCAAACACTTTATAGCATAGAGGGTGTTATGTTCCGCATTTATTGCCTGCCTCGGTCTTATAGCTCTCGAATAGTTGAATGAAATTAAAAAAAAATTGCAAAATATAGTTTTAAACAATAAAAATATATATACAGGGTGGTCCGTAAGTAATGGTCCAAAGTGAAATGGAAGATTCTTGGCCTGAAAATATTGCAATCTGACGCAACTTGCTTCAATAAAATATTGATAATAAAAAAGATACAGGGTGGCAAAGTTTAAATGTCAAAAATGTTTTTTCTCAGTAAATTGAAAGATTTTGGATATACAAACGTAAAAATTTGAAGATAGGGGTTTTGGTTCCTGAAAAATCATAATATCATATCCGTTTTGATGTATTTTCTAGAGGGCGCCACATGAGCTACGTTGTTGGTGTAACTGTGCACTTAACTTTTTTATCGTTAACGCTATCTCGCTTTCCATTGAAAAATATTAAAATGACGTCATTTTTGTGAAAAAAATGTATACTTATCATAAGTCTCAAAGGTTGCTAGTTTTTAAGATATTCGCATTTTAAAAACCCTCTACATAATTTGCATTTTATTTATTAGTACTTTGACATATTAATAAAGCAACCATTATGAACTCAATAACTTTCAATCAAGAGAAAAAAGAACAATTTAAAATATTATTTCTCAGTAATTGTTCAATATGTCCGCCATTCATCTCGATACATTTATCCATGCGTTTCATGAAAGATCGCCTAATATTAAACAATGTCATTGGCGTAAAAAATTTTTTTGCTGCTCTGGTTTCTTGCCAAAGTTGAACTCGACTATTTATAGGGTTTCTAAGAACTATTTCCTTCATTGTGCCCCATATACTGAAATCGAAGGGGTTATATTCTGGACTACCACGACCAATCCAGCGTTCAGGAAACAAGGTATTTAAATAGTTTCGTACTTCAAGAGTGTAATGAGATTAACTGTCAAAACACGAATGATTAACTGACAGGAGTATTGTTGACATCGGCACCTACTATGTTAATTCTTGTGATGATACATTTGCTGACATCAGCGCCTACTAACGCTATCATTGGCACCGTTCACTAACTAACGACGTTAGTTAGTGTACGGTGTTATTTGTGCTAATAAATAAAATAAAAATTATCTAGGGGGTTTTTAAAATGCGAATATCTCGAAAACTAGTAATTTTTGAGACTAATGATAAGTATACCTTTTTGTCGCAAATGATGTAGTTTTAATATTTTTCAATAAAAAGAGAGATAGCGTTAACGATGAAAAAGTGAGGCGCACACTTACACTAACAACATAACTCATGTGGCCCCCTCTAGGAAATACATCAAAACGGATATCATATTACGATTTCTCATGCCTTAAAACCCCCATCTCTAAATTTTTACGTTTGTATATCCAAAATCTCTCAATTTACTGAGAAAAAACATCTTTTACATTTCAACTTTGCCACATCTTTTCCATTATCAATATTTGATTGACGCAAGTTGCAACAGATTGTAATATTTTCTGGCCAAAAACCTCCCATTTCACTTTGGACCATTACTTACGGACCACCCTGTATATAATACTTCATTTCGAATGGCAAGAATCAACTGAAGGAGTCATTGGAAAACCAACAACAGGTTGATATGACATAATTTTATTAGATTAATAACAAAAAATTCAATTTTTTTTAACAACAGAAATATTAGTACAAGGGCCAAAAGTTATTCCTTTTCCTATACACAATATTGATGTATGAAACATAAAAGTAGCCGATATCGCCAAGAGGCAGATTTTATAAGTATTCATGAATATATAGGATGTTCCAAAATTGATTGAAGAACCCAACCAAACCCAAGTGAATATAGGGACATTCAAGCCATTCTTTTTAAATAATCAATTGTTTTAGCTGTTAAAAAAGTGATTTTCAACACCCTGGAATTTACAAACTATATTTTTCGAAATCAGCTCTTCGAAGAGAATCGAAAGATGTTAACAAATACAGGGTGTTACATAAAAAATATGTGTTTGGTTCGTCACGGAATTTTGGAGCAGACTGTATGTTTATGAATATTTTTAAAATCTGGTCCTTGACGATATCTACTTACTACTTTTGTTAATAATGTTGTTTCGTGGCACTAAGGATAAACGAGATATCTAGCTCCGACTGAGGTATTAGAATATTATTTGAACCAGTAGATGTACCCAGATGACTTCACCTTATGCACGAGGCTATTAGTTTTCACCCAAAATTTGTTTTCTAATACTTTACTTGAAAAAAAACTAAGAAAACATTTTTTTAATAACAAAAATTTCATAAAAACTACATCAAGAAATGGATTCCTCGTATTAAAATACATGATAATGCATAATTTTTTCCATACATTCAATATAAACCAAAATTTACAATTTTTTGGTCAGGACTGCAAAATGTTTAACATGCATCTTTCATTTTATATTGTAGATAATATACAGGATTAAAGCTGAAGGAAATTCCCCAAAAATTCCAACAAATTTGTCAGTTATTCGTTAAAAAAATTATTTCGGGTGGAAAATTGAGAAAACTTCATGAAAATGGAATTTTCGGAAGAATTTTCCGAAAAACTGTATATCAGATTTCAATCATTTACGAACTTAGCCTCAGTTTTTATGTTCTGAACCTACTTATAAAATTTCATTGAAAAATTCGGTAGTGTTTTTGAGTTATCGTGTTGACAACTCACCGACCGACATTTTTTAAAAATAGGTTTTTTGGACTAAGATGAAACGTGTAGATCCATTCGAATCTCGAAACGTCAAAATCACTCCATCACATCACTTCCCTTATAGTATTTTCCCGTAACCCACAATTTTAAGGAAATAAATTATTTATCTACGCAGGAAAAATATTAGTTAACAACTAGGGTTAAAACTTTTCACCGACAATACTCGTGTCCTGAATGATCACAAATGTCACAAAAAATCATATTTTGCGTAACTTCCTACATAAATAGCTATTCTTCAACTAGTACCTAACAAACACCATATAAAATAATAACTCATGTAATTCTGAAATTAATGCAATTTTGTGAAGAAATTTTCCATTTGAAGATTTATTTAAGTTCACTGTCTTCAATATTTTGAGTGTTTGTAACTTGTGAAATGAATACTTCTGAAATTTCATTGCAATAACATAATATGGATCCCTCCTACTTACAATAACCACATTATATCTTATTTGTCCTCTATTTTCTGTAAATAGCAGATATGTACTTACAGCGGCAACAACGCAATAACAAAATTGACGCCCTAAAGGCTATCGAATATACGTAATGCTGAATATAAGAGACGCCCAATTGTCCATCGACTGAAAGGGCGCCATAATGTTTGGAAAATATACAGCAATGTTGTGTTTTCCGTACCAAAGTCCTTTTTTCCATTTATTTCCACCATCCTTTATCTGTATTAAAAAGTATTCAGCTCAATTAACACTATATCTGCAGAAAACAACGTCGGACGCTATAAAGCACATTTTTGTCTGGACGCTTTAACGATAGAAGGATGTATATATATATGTATATATATATATATATGTATGTATATATATAAACTATAAATTTTTTATGGGGCACAGCCAAAATGATTTGTTGATGGTAAAGAAGACTCTTTTTTACTAATCCAAGCTTTCGATAATGTTTATTATCATTTTCAAGGCTAAAATTATAAATTATTTGTTACAATTTAGATAAAGAATATATTTTTTATAACAAACTTACTAGCAAGTGAGTTAAGTGTTATAAAACAATTTAACAGAACGGTAAGTCGTCTGGTAAAAGATAAACAAGAAAAAAATTGAATGTTGGTTGATTTTGGAACAAGGAAGGAGGAAGTACAAGAATTTTGATGGTGAAGATAAAAAAATTTGAAAATTAAAAGAAAAAGTCTGAAAAATCACACCAGAGATGTGGAAAAGTTAAGAAGTACTAACCTTGTAAGAGATAACATCCATTTATTATCAACCAGAAAGTAATTTCACACATTTAAACTAGAGTTGGAGATAGCGTCACAGGTATTCAGAGGAAACCAGATACAATTTGTTCCTGAGAAAGTTTAATTTACTTTCTACAATAGTGTATATGACATCAGCATGCAGATTTGATGTTATTTTATATCCCACACAGCAGAGGAGTGAATATTTTTTCACACATTGTTCCTAAAAAGAAATAACCTATAAATATTTCACATCGTAAAACATTTATTCACCAATTGTGTATTTCTTATCTGGTATTTAGTTAAGATTGTTGATATTAGTAGTTATAAATTAAAAAGGAAGCTTACCTTATTAAAATAAATAATCCAAAGCAATTCAATAATACTCCTTCTCAAAAGACACATGTTTGTAACGTTCTCAGCCATTTTAGTTTAATTTATTCATTTACAGTGTTTATTATGGCACAAATCTAAAGCGACTCATTCGATTCTTGTTTGCGTTACGAGGGGAATGCGATAAGTAATTATTAGAAAATTAAACTAGAAACTACCACAGTAAATTTTTAAATTACAAAACAGAAAGGAAGAAAAAGGAGAGTATTTAATTGCAGCGGAATATTAAAAAAATATATATTAAGAGGAAAATTTAAATTAAAAGTCGTTTTCATGTTCTAATTATAAACTTAAACAATTCATCACATTAAAAATTCAAAAAAAGGAATCAATTAAATTATTTTTTCATTGTAAAATCAATTTGAGGGAACCGCAAACTGAGATAAAGAGTGGAAACCCTTTTTTAATAGCTAGCCGGATATACAAATTAAAAATAGAAGATGAGGTAAGTATATAAGGGGTTTCTTTACATTAGAAAGGTGAACTAACAATAATAATAACATAAATTTAAAAATTAATAAAACACATCACCCAATATAAATTATATAACAATACGAAAAATCTTAGCTCGACATACGATTTACACAAGTACGACAAGGATAATATGAACAACACTACTTGAAAGAGAGAGAAGAATTGTTCTCACACGCCCATCACAGATGGGCGTGTTGCAGGTGTTGAATTTTCACTTGCTGGTATCTATTTGAAATTGGCTGTGGCCATGGTTTTACGGATGGCTTTATGGTTTTTAGACCATTCGCTTGTGTTGTGTCATTCCACGAACTGATTACTTAAGTTTTTGTATTGTTTTTCATGTCGCTAGACACTTTGTCTTCTTGTATGGAGTGGTCGCTCAAGGGAACTTTGCGGGCCTTCTGATCTGCTTCTTAGTTTCCCTGGATTCCGACGTGGGGTGGTGTCCACGACAAGTCTACAATCGTGTCTGATCGCTGGGGGTGATAAAGCTCGTTTTTTATTTGGAGTGACAATTGTATGTTTAGTGTTCAGTTGTTGGATGGTTTGGAGAGAACTTGGGGAATTGGATATTATTAGACAAACTTTGTGTTGAATATAATATAATAATTCAGCTGTGTTCATAGTACTGATTTGATTTAATTTAAATAGTTTGGACATATTAGGAAGAATTACTGCTGCCCCGACTCCATTTTCAGATTTAGAAGCAACTGTATATATAAAACAATAGTCTTGGTATTTCTCCATTTGTTTTAGGAATAATTGTTTAATGAGGTCTACCGAGGTTTTTTCTTTATTGTAAGGTAGTAGGTTAATTATTTAACATAATTTATGATATCGTTTAACAAAGAGTCCTTGTTGCTATTGGTATTCTGCATTTTCAAATATTTTTTATTATATATAAAATACCAATTCAATTGGATATTGTTTTGTTAGTATTAAAATCTCAATCATTGCGAAAAGTCGAATTTGTCACTAATGTTTGCAAAATTATTATATTTTTTGTAAAATTGAATTTTTTTATCAATAAAAATCTATGATGATCAAAGTAAATTTGGAAAAATCTCGGATACCCATCCTAAAAAATTTTAGAAAATTTTCAATGATCTAAGGTGATCTTGAGTAATATAGTGTATTTTTAGATAATCTGAAGTAATTTGAGGTAGTATTAGGTAATCTAAGGTAATTTATAGGTAATCTCTATCAAAGGAGATTTTTGTACACTATAATCACTAGTGACCAACCCCTCGTTTTGGGAATATCTTAAAAAATGTTCATTATAATTTTCTTTGCAATTCCTTTCTTTTTCCTTTTTTTTATTATTGTACTTTTTTGTATTTTACTATGTATTCAAACAGAAACTGCAAAATTTCCTGATAGCAGCTGGGCGAAGTGTGTTTTCCATATTAAAAGGGTGGAAAAGTCATATATGGATATAGAAAAAAATTCCCAAAGAATAGTTTATTATCAATTTGGATGACGACAGTGAAACTGATCTTCGTGAGTAATTTTGTTTATAAATACCTTTAACTTATATACATAGGTATACTTATATGCAAAAAACAGCAACTTCACAAGTGTGTGTGTATATTAAATTTAATTCTAAACAAGTTGAATTTCATAAACTTTCTGAACTATAATCCTATTCATTATCGTGATGTTTTTTTTTATCATTTATTGTCATTTTACAATCTACTTCATCACAAGAGTATTTAGTAAAAGAGTTGTATGTTATCCAGGTTGGAAGTGAAATGTCCATCGGCATTTTCACTTATACAGCACTGTTGAGGCACCAACGTTAGTGTTTATCAAATGAAACTAGTGGACTGTATATTTAATCATTTTTAATAAAAAATATCGGTTACAAGACAATTTATACACAGACGTGTTATTCATACGCGCCCTTCTTTACAAGTTTCTATGATCCCTTCTCGGCAGGTGGTCTGTTATTTTTAGAAGTTTGGAACTTCGCTATTTAGAGCTACTCTGCCGTTGAACATGTTGGATTTCCTGACATAATGTTTACGATTTGTTGAAAAAGCTACGAGAGTACAACGAAAACAAAATGGTAAATTTGCACCTATCAGGGAAATTTGGGAAACATTTGTATCTAACTGTAGAGAATATTTATACACCACATGAATATTGTACAATTGATGAACAGCTTATGGGAGAAGATATACTGAGCCGGTTCTAGGACAGTTTGGTAACCTGTCCATCCGGTTCTCCAAACTCGATGGTCATGTATCCGAAGAAGTGGTGGACAATGACCAGAGGGGTTGTACAAGAAGTGGTCGACAATGACCAGAGGGTGTACAAGAATTGAGAAAGAAGAAGAGATCAAGAGATAAGCGGTTTTGCAATTATACAGGGGAGTATTGAAAGTGTGGTCTGAAGAGATCGTCAATGACCAGAGGGGTTGTACAAGAAGTGATCGACAATGACCAGAGGGTGTACAAGAATTGAGAAAGAAGAAGAGATCAAGAGATAAGCGGTTTTACAATTATACAGGGGAGCATTGAAAGTGTGATCTGAAGAGATGACCAGAAGGGTTGTACAAGAAGTGGTCGACAATGACCAGAGGGTGAGAAAGAAGAAGAACCGGTTTTACAAATATACAAGGAGTATCTAAAGTATCATCCGAAGAAGTCGACAATGACCAGAAGGTCAGAAGAAGAGATCAAGAGATAACCGGTTTTACAAATATACAAGGATTATCGAAAGTATCGTCCGAAGAAGAAGTCGACAATGACCAGAAGGTCAGTCCGAAGAAGTCGACAATGACCAGAAGGTGTGACCTCATCCATAGAAATTTACCAGAAGTTTTTAAAAATTTTTTTTAGAATCTGTGGGTATTTGAACCCGGGACTTTTATTTCCAAGTCCGGCATACATTCCACTGTGCTACCAAAGCATCTTATATGACACGTCTAAGATATGTAAGACAAGAAGCGAAACATGTGTGTTGTGTTGTCTACCCAAGCGGTGTTATGAGTAGAGACGAGCCTCGCCTAGCCTCAATATTAAAAAACTTTGACATTTTAAAAAGCATTTTATTAACTTTTACAATTATTTAATTATTCCAAAAAAAAAAATAGAATGATTTCAATAAAATAGTCTACATACACTTTATTTTATTATATGCTCTTCTCACAATTCTTCAATGATTGAATTTATTTCATTGACATGACCAGTATGTCCAGCAGCTTGTGATGCAACCAATAGTCGCAATCTGTCCACTAGTTCATTAATGTCATTCCAATGAATGTAATCCATATTATTACTATTTACTTCCATCAAAAGACCTTTTCCTTCAGTGATAGGTGCAATAATTTTTTTATATTTTTCGAGTTTACTACCATCGATTTGTTTATCGGGTTTATAATGTCTTCTATGAGCATTTGTTTTCACAACAATTTTTTTGTAATTATTTTCATCTTCGGCTGTGAAATTATCAGGATATTTCTTGAACAATAATTCATACAAACCAGGAGTTCCCTTGTATCTTTTTTTCCCAAGATTATGTCAGCACCATCTATATTGATTTCAGAATCACCAATAAAAATTTTTTCATTAGTATCATCAAACCTTATTCCATATTTGTGGTCAAATTCCTTATTTTGATTGTCACTTATCATAGTACTGATGTATTTTCTCGGTAGCGTATCATATTGTTCTAAATAGTCTAGAACTGATTGTCTTGCAATGTCAGTAAATCGATCACCACTTGCTGTAGGTAAATCAATTTGTTGTTGTTGTTGGTTATTCTCATTATCATCATTTTGAACTTGTTGATTTATATCGTCCAAGTGAATATTTTCAATTATGGCTTTTTTCAAGTCACTTGTATCATTATAGTCGTTTTCTTCTTCTTCTGGCATAACTTGCGACATAGTATTTGCATCAGTAGACGTTTGATTGTTTTTTTGAGAACTATCTAATTTGTTTTCAATATTTTTCAAATATTTGGTAATGGGATTAAACATATCTTCCTGAACGACTTCACCTCGTTTTAATTGTTTTAATTTATTTTTTATTATGTTACGCTTTATTATAAGACGTCTTTTTAAATCTTTATTAACCATTATTTGCAAGAAAACGGAAAATATTTAAAAAATATTGATCAGGTCTAGAACAGGTATTGAACAGGTATTGATCAGGTCTAGAACAGGTATTGATCAGGTCTAGATCAGGTATTGATCAGGTATTGATCAGGTCTAGAACAGGTATTGATCAGGTCTGAACAGGTTTTAAGTAAGTTAGAACTGACTGGAATAAAAATACAAAATTTCTTTTATACATTTTATTGAAACAAAAAAATCTTACACGAGTGAATATAATTTTAAGGTTCTGGAACGTAATCTACCAATTCCGTATTCACTGTGTTGTTGGTTGTATGGAATATAAGTTGCATTTAGTTGATGTTGTGGTTTGATGGTTCCATTTTTATAAAGGTATTCAATTCCATTGATGTCATCATAACTAGGTTCATAACCCAATTTATCCATGCAATATTTATTCATTACTGAGTTATAATTATTATTGTCAAGTAATCCTAGAAAATGTCCTATCTGATGAACAATAACTAATTTTAGATTATAATCATTTGAGGTAAAGTTTTTTATATTCATATCCCATACAATATTTTTCATTATGTGTATTTCACCACATTGTATGTGATTCAATATTCTTGATCTGGGTACTATTGTATGAGCAACTTCATTGATATCATTTTGAATGTCGAAAAAGAGTTTACATTCATAATCAGGTAGACACGTACCACTTAAACGATGTGCAAGTGTGTCAAAAACAAAGGTGAGCATCAGTGTCTTTGTATAACAATCAATTTCACAAAACTCGATACCAGTACTATTGCTCCAACTATCAGTAGCGGCATGAATTACTTTCATTTTAGCTGGACTAGCATTCATTGCACACCAAGTTATCACTTGTTTTCTAAATGGTTTTCTATATACATTGTAAAAAAGACCCTCACTCACCAACAACACAAGAAAATAAATTGAGTGTAACATATACATGGTTATGGATTGAATGAATGACTGACGCTCATCAGCTTATATATTATAAAATATGCATATTCAGCAATATTTGGAGGTTATTTTTAAAACATTTTCACTACATTTGTTAAAGGATTATAATTCACTATACGATCATGAATAATGACACAATAAGCACATGTATTTGTTGGTATATTCTTACTTGTTTCAAATTCTAATCTGATATCCACACTACCAGATTTTAATGATTCATTTTGTCTGCTACAATCAATAGAAAAAATTGTTGCAAGTTCCTTGAATTTCAACATATTAAGACACGGATCACCAGCATACTTGTTATAATATGATTCTTGAAATTGTGCATACATTTCATATAATACAGCGTAGTAGTTTTTATCAAAATTTAAATTCAAATTATCGTAGGGATACATTTCTGAATTTAGGTATAATTTCATGTTTGTAACATTACAATGGTCAAATCGGCTCAAATTCTTCACAATATCATTTTTTTTGTTAGATTGAAATCCAACTAAAACATAACGGGGTTTTTCCAACAGACTGGTTGTTTTAATATTCCAGTTATATCTCATTGTTTGTGGTATCAAAGGTAATTCATGACACTCCCAACTGCGAAATGCAAGTTCCAAGTTCTTTCCATTTTCAATGAATTCAAATAAACGTAATTTTTCACTATCTGATACTTGAATGTGTGGTATTTTCCAAACAATTTTTGTTAAATTAACTTTAACTTTTTCTCCTGCCTTTGTAGAAACCACAGCATTAACATCACTTGACGCTCTAATTAGAACAAGCTCTTGACGTATATTGATGATTATTTTTGTGAAATCTTCGAAAAATCCCAATAAAAGTTTTAAAGGCAAACAAACATTGAAATTTCCATCACTATCAATAATTTGTGGTGTTGTAATAGGACTCCAACCTACACTATTGTATCTATTGCAATCCCTATCTGATAATGAAACATAACCCTTAATACTACTTGTTATACCTGGATTGCGAACTCTGTCAATAACACATCCCCCAATTTCATAACGAATTTCATCAAACAAATAGGAAATTCCATTATTGATAAAGTTTAAGGTGGCACTTTCTTTTCCATCTCCGTCAGTTACACGACCTTCAATGTATAAAAAACTTTCTGATGGTAAAGTATAAAGATCTTGAGTTTGAATAGGAATACGTATTTCATCGGAATTGTTGAATGTTGTATTTGCATATGGAATGTGGCTATGCATTTCACGATTTATAACTGAATTGTCTTCCAGAACCTGATCTCCAATATTTAAAATATTAAAACTCATCTTCAGTATGTTTGCTACTACAATTGAAATTTAGTAAAAAATTTACTCCTGTTCTAAAAACAACTTTTATATTACACCAATATCTTCTTATTCTAGAGGCACCACGTCGTCGTCGTTTCGTGATTATTATAGTAATTTAAATCCCAGAGATATTAAAAATAACTTGTTTTCCGGTGTCAACTCTTGCAAATTTTTCTTTGCACTAAAAGCTGTGTTTGATTGTTGAGTATTTATACTTATTCGAGGAGTACTATTGTAGATAAAAACCATAACTAATATTTTCTCAAGTGTAATCTTACCGTGACAACTTCTTTGTTAAAATTAACTGGATTTCCATCTTGATCAACTATTTTGAGGTAAATCTCATCGATATATCTACTGATTACTGGTAGATAGATAACATTTTTTGGGATTTCAACAATTTTGTAGCCTGGTGGTACATTTGGATAGAACATGTGTATAATGTGTACCTGATTGTCGTTACTGTATGAATTCATCACCAAGTTACATTCAATACAAATTGAATTTACTTTCGTAATGTTTACAGGATAGTCTCCAATGTGTCTCTTATATGCTTTCAATTTTTGTTTTTTGAAACCCAATAACTGACCTATGGTATTGGGCATCTCAAAATTTATTGCTCTATTGCTCTTCACCTCACACTTGAGTGTATTATTATTTACTTCCATTATTAGCACAGTAGGATCATCGGATTTCTTAACGTTCCTTTTTTGTATGGTACTTTCTTCCATAAATTTACGTCGATCACTAGTTGTTGCTGTTGTGCCTTTAGTTATAACATTTTGCTCTACACTTTCTTGCATATGTTTATCACCGTCAGATTTCATCTCGAGTAATACCAAATTGTTTAAATACATATTATGTTAAAAGTATTATGGATATAGCAGAACAAATTGATAAAACTTTTACAAATAGTTTTCCAGTAGTAGATAAAGTTATTACTAATAAAATGACCACTTTTAATTTAATTAGTCTAGAGGAATTGGAAAAAATAATTAGTTCATTAAAGAATAAAAGTAGTCCTGATGATATCAGTGTAGAATTATTAAAAAAGCGTTTCAAAGATATTTGTAATCCTATATTAAACATAATTAATGGTTCTTTAGAGTTAAGTCAAGTTCCTGCAGAAATGAAAATATCTACTATAGTTCCTATACCCAAGAAACCAGATACAAATACAGCTACAAATTTGAGACCAGTTAATATGATTAATGCTGTTGCTAAAGTATTGGAAAAAGTTGTATATGAGCAACTGGTAGATTATCTAGAAGGTAATAAGATTCTTTGTGAGTATCAATCAGGATTTCGTAATAAACATAGTTGTGAAACGGCTCTACAATGCGTTTTGAGTGATTGGAAAAATAATATTGAAAATAATTTAGTCACAATTGCGGTATTTTTAGATCTACAAAGAGCATTTGAAACAGTAGATAGATATAGGCTAATACAGAAAATTAAAAGCGTAGGTATTGATGGGACAGCTCTTATTTGGATAATAGATTATTTGAACAACAGGCAACAAATGGTAAAACTCAATAACATACAGTCAAGCAGGTTATGTAATGATATGGGTGTACCACAGGGCAGTGTGTTGGGACCTTTGCTGTTTTTGGTATATTTAAATGATATTGTGGACATTGCAAGGGAGTGCAAAATTCATTTATTTGCGGATGATACCCTACTGTACTTCTGCTGGAGTGATCTTGAACACTGCATAGGAGTCATAAACGCTGCTCTAAAAAGGGTGCATATGTATTGTTGTGCAAATTTGTTAAAAATTAATATACAGAAAACAAAATGTATGGTATTGGGGGTAAAAGATAGGTATAGGGAAGTTAGTTTAAATATAAGATTTGGTGATGAAACAGTGGAGACAGTAAAAAAATTTGTCTACTTAGGAGTAACTATTGACAATAATTTAAAATTTAAGGAGCATGCAAACCAAGTTATTAAAACTGTGGCCTATAAAATTAACTATTTGAGACGATGCTCTCCACATCTAAGCCAATGGTCCAAATTAACTGTTTTCAACACTGTAATATTACCACATTTTAATTATTGCCCTACAATTTTGTATCTACTCAAACAAAATGAAATCAATCGTCTTCAAAGGATGCAAAACCGTGCCATGCGAATAATATTGAAGTGCTCTAGGTATACTCCTATAACCAGCATGCTAAAGACACTTAACTGGATGCCAATAATTAAATTAATTCAGTACTTCACATTAATTTTTATTTTCAAAATTAAAATTGGACATGCACCAGTGTATCTGCAGGATAAGCTCTCTAATAGTCTTGGTGTACTAACTATAATACAAGAAATAAGGAAAATTTAAGAATTGAAATGTGTAGGAGAAGCAGTACATACAACTCTGTATTTCACAAAGGTATTAATTCTTTCAATAGTTTACCAGAATACATTAAAAAAAGTTCATCTGTACATTCTTTTAAAAGAGCATTAAAGGATTATTTATTGTCGGAGTGAGCAGTCACAGCCTAATATTATATGTTTGTTTAAATTTGTTTTATTCTAATTTTAATTTATTTATGATGTACCTAATTTTTTGTGCTGTAAACACTATATGTTGTACTGTTCTTTTATTTTATATTGTGCACTTATATTATGTAAACGGAATTAGTTATTTTTGACTAAATAAAGAGATATATATATATATATATATAAATTACTAGAAATATTTGCCAACTCAGTAACGGAGACGATTTATTTGGGGATGTGGCAATAAAATACCAGAGAGTACTCTTTTTAAAATATATTCCAAGCTTTCGAATATAACATATTCATTCTCAAGGAATTATTTAAACGAGGATGTCGGTATAATTGTAAAAATAGATAAAAATTAAATTTTATAATTGACATAAACGTTCATTACATATAATGAATAAAATTTAATTTTTATCTATTTTTACAATTATACCGACATCCTCGTTTAAATAATTCCTTGAGAATGAATATGTTATATTCGAAAGCTTGGAATATATTTTAAAAAGAGTACTCTCTGGTATTTTATTGCCACATCCCCAAATAAATCGTCTCCTATATATATATATATATATATATATATATATATGAACCACTGTTCGATATTGTAACCATTTATGTGAAAATTATTGTTGGTTTCGTCTACATTAGGAATTGTATTGTATGTCATAAAATCAATCAAACCTATAACATACTGCTCATTTTCATCCAATATAAGTGGAGGATAGATTTTAGTTGATAATAAGGAATTTCTACCAGATAATACAAATGTATACGACATTATCACTATGAAAAGGTTATCAATTGAATGAAAGAATACATCTTTAAACAATTTTATTTATTTAAAAAATTTAAACACAAGTGACCACAATTATAACTATTATTATTTTGATAAATTTCATGATTATATAATATTTGACATGATCCACTTGAATGAAAGTATGACAAAGCTTCCAATGGAGGTCTTAAATTACCATAACTATCAAAGTAAACTAGTTGAGATCCAGTTTTCTTATAAGCTGTCCAGTGCGTTCCCGAACCATTCTTATCATCCAAATTAATGATTCCACTTTCATTAATTCTTATTTTTTTGGGTAGAGCATGAAAACTCCACGAAAATATGGAATTTTTAAATGTTTAGCATACTTAACTAATTCTATATTTGTTAGTGCACGTTGTGGTAATTTGAGGTTATTCATAAAAAAAGACCCAAACCATTTTTGTAAGGTTTCAAATATAATCCTTTACCCATTGCTATAGATTCCATTTGTTTGTTGTGTCGCTGTTTTTCAAACAATTGATCTTTTGCTGATTTTGCATCATTGACAGCTTTTGCGATAGCTGCTGCTCCCCCACCCAGTGTACCAAGAGTACTTAGAGCAGCAAAAATTGGTATCAAAGGTAATATGCCTCCGGTTTTTGGAACTGGTATGATACGAGGTTTGGAAACTACCTTACTCTTTTTACTAGTCTTTGCCACTTTTACTGCCATACTGATTGCTTCCCCCATTGTTTTTGGTTTGTTTTGTAGGAGATATTTTTTTATTTTTTGAATTATTTTTTGTAGACTCATAGGATTTTTCTTATTGACTTTTCCTTTTACCCTCCTTTCAACCTTTCTCTGCTTTCGTTTCGTTGATGCCATTTTGTTGATCTCTAACAACAAACTAATACTGAAGACACTATTGTGCTGATATTTAACAACTAAAAAATATTAATTTGAACACACGCTATTGGTTTATATACTAAAATATTTTTTGTTTCTTAATAACATCAACATCATCATCATCACTGTCATCATTAAATTTACGTTTTTTACGCAGTTCATTTGAAGTATTTACTAAAAGTTGTTCTTCAATTTCACGTTTTCTTTTTGTATTTGACACACCATTATCATCATCATCATCATCAAAATTAAGTTTTCTTTTGGTTCGTTTTTTCGGCTTAGCTCCCAATTTTGGAGTATTTACTAAAAGTTGTTCTTCAATATTTCGTTTCCTTTTTGTATTTGACACACCATCATCATCATCATCAAAATTAAGTTTTCTTTTGGTTCGTTTTTTTGATTCTAAGTCATTCGTGGAAGTTTTGTTCATTGGATAATCGTCTGCAATATCAACATCCATGTTTTTAATTTTTTTATAGTTTTTTAGAATGTTGGACACTTTTTGATGTTTTCTTCTGCGATTCATGGTTGGAATGGTTCCTTTAAGAATCATTGTGCATTTATTTATACCATCTGTAACTTTTTCTAAAGACTTACTAATCTTGTTTATTTCTTTGACACAGTTGTTTATTGTCAACTTATAATTATTAAATTTTAAACCCATACCCAATTTTACTTTTGCCTTCATAGCACCAGCGACACCAAGAGCAGCCAGCTTCTCGGAAAATGCACTGTTTTTTGATCGAAAGTGATTTAGCGCTTTTTCAGCTAAAATCTTGTCTGCTGCGTGTCGTTGTTGTAGGTTGCTATTTTGTGAATAAGCAATATCATGTTCCCGACATGCTTCATCTAATCCATTGATTCCTCTATCCCCTCTTGATAATCGTTTATTTAACTTTGTTCCCGGACCACAGAATTTATAACCCGGTATATGCATTTCAAATGGTAATCTATTAATTGCACTATTCAACATAATGACCACCCAAAGTTCAACTACAAAATGAATAACAAACTCAAAAGTAACAAACATTTATTGATACATTTTTTTTCTCAATTATTTACCATAAATCTCAAATCCCTTATCCTAGGATTACACTGGTGAACAGCAATGTCTTCACCTCTTCTTGTTTTTTCTGCAGAGCTTGGGCACATTATCCAAATTTTACTGCGGTTTGGTCCCTCTATTTCTCGAATTGTTGTAAAAAAACATAAGTGACATATAAGTTTGATCCATTTTTTTTCCCTGCAGCTTACGGAGTACTTGTCTTATTGACTTTAACAGCAAAATGATAACTTGAAATGTTTTTATCGCCCCCTTCCTTTCTGTAAAGTTCTTTTAGTTCACAATTTAAACACTTTGAATTAGGTTCTTCATTATCCCCACCACATATCATACATTTGTATTGAACTCGTACTGGCATAGCAGCAGCAGCAATGTGATTTGGCAGGTTCACATTTTATCTTTTAAATAGTTGTTGCGTGGCCTCGAAAAGGTCACAAGATAACCCTTATAACAACTTTTGATGTTGAAAATAATATATATGAAGAGTTAAAAAAAATGTTCCAATAAATAAAACTAAAAAATATATACCAAAAAAGTGTTTTAATATTTTTCTAATTGACTACAAATCGGGAAACCAAATTTATCTATATCACCTTCCTTGTCGTCGTCATCGTCGTCGTCATCAATATTTATTTCCTCTTTTTTTTCTTCTGCTGATGCTCCTCCTGCTCCTCTTCAACCTCCTCCACAGTCGGTCCGTCCAAATAAAACTTTCTTTTACTTGAACAGGAGAGGCACCCCACCCATTCTATTTTTCTCAAGGTCCTCTTGGTCTTCGTCCAATAAATTATATTTATATCTCTTGATTATATTCTCCAGAATTTTAAATTCTTCTTTACTTTCCAGTTTGGACCTCAAGTACCTTAGGGGCAAATTTCCAAATTTTATTTTCAGCGTACTCGTCTTAGGGGAATATGACAATGATATAAACACCTTGTCCCCTTTTGACTCCATTTTTTTCACACCATATCTGTTATGAGGAAAAGTAAATGTTTAAAATTTGAAGAATACCAAAAAAAATACTTACTGAAATAACTGCTTCATAACAACCAATACATGGTTGATCGGAAGATGGAGTGGGTCTTCCGTAAACACAATCAATGTTGTAGGTGTACTAGCCATTATCACTTTAACAAATAACTGAATGCACTGAATACGAAGATTGTTGGTGAATATATTTGAAAATTTGGTTAAAAAAAATTGTAAACACTATGATTATTGCTAGCTCCACATCATTGCTAACATGTCTTTTTTTTTAAACAGAGGTCCTGACCTTTTCTAATTAGTATGTACAATTTTGCACAATTGACAAAATTGTTGTTTTTCACAGTTAACTTTTTCTTGATACTAAGGTCTTGACCTTTTCTGATTAGGATGTGCGATTTTCACAATTGACAAAATAGTTGTTTTTCACAGTTGACTTTTTCTTGATACTAAGGTCTTGACCTTTTCTGATTAGGATGTGCGATTTTGCACAATTGACAAAATAGTTGTTTTTCTTGATACTAAGGTCTTGATACTGATAGATACTGATTGCATTTGTTTTTCCCATGACGTATGTAGTACCAATGTATTAAAAACACACCAAACTCTCGTTCGAATCATTTGTATGTAGACAAGTGCAACACTTCAAAATGTCAAATAGTACAGCAAGTTCTTCACAAAAAGTTATTGATGACATTTCCAGTGAAGTCATCAGTAAAATGGATGTGGTGAGTAGATTAGTTAAAACAAATAGAAATGATTTGCAAAGAAATATTTCATTGCTGAAGAAAACCATTTTTTATTAAAAAGAGGACTAAAGAATAAACTAGACTGTATAAAAAACGTTTCCAAAGTCGAATCAAATTTGTCTATACTCAAAACATACCTCATAAAATTGAAAATAAAATTAAATAAAAAAAATAATAAAATACAGTTAGTTTGGCAAGATGTAGAGTCGTGTTTTAATGAAAGAATTAAATCTGGTATTATAACTAATGTTAATAATAAAGATCTAGTGTTGTTTCTTAAAAAGGCATTTAGAAGTTTTTCAATTCAAATAAATAAACAATTAAAAAAATCTATGTTGAAAGTAAATGTAATTTTTACTGGTGTCTTTATCAAACCCTTCAATGGCGAAACTTCAATTAAACATTTTAATACAAAGAATCAAATTATTGACAATAACACAAATTTAAAAGATTGGTACAAATCGTATGTGAGAGATAAAATGTTGGTGAATTTTGAAGAGTTTGAACAAAAAGATAGTGGGTGGGCCTTATTGGAAATATTATATTTAAAAATTAATATAAATGAATATAAACCTATAACTGTTGGTATTTCAACATATGTTGAAGCACCAACATTTATTAAAAATAAAAAAAGTATTATTAATATAAAAAACAACGATCCCTATTGTTTTTTGTGGTCAATTGTGAGTGCTTTATATCCTACTGATAAAAATGTATCTAGAGTTTCATCTTACCCTCATTTTAGTAAAGTATTAAAATATGACAATATAAAATTTCCCATAGACATTAAAAACATTCCATTATTTGAAAAATTTAACAAAATTGCTATAAATGTTTTTACTGTGGTCGATAAAGAAGTTTTACCTCTATTTCTTAGTAAAGAAAATTATTCTCCTAGAATTAATTTATTAATGATTTCCTGTAACAGTGATTTCTCTGATTGCAATCCTATTTTTCATCACTTTGTTTATATAAAAAATTTGTCTCGTTTAATTAGTAAGCAAGTGAGCAAAACAAATCAACTTGGTTTTGTGATAGATGTTTAAATCATTTTAGACAAGAATCTAGTTTTATGAATCATTCTGAAGATTGTAAAAATATGAATAAAACAAAAGTAGTTCTTCCCAATGAAAACAATAATATTGTAACGTTTATTCTAATTTATATTTACAGTTAATTTATATTTACAGATTTATATGTAATTCAGTCCTTATTTAATAATTTATGTAATACACTAAACACTCTAATTATAATTTATATGAGAGTCACTTAATAAACACTTTATCGATGCGCGATTACTTTCCTTCGGTATCAACACTGACTAATTGACTGCAGCGATGCTTGTGGCCTATTTATACTCGTGCGCCGTAATTCTAGAAGTATCTCGGCGTTCTCACGGGCGCATTGGATATTCTCGATATTCTGGCGGATGCACCCGGGTGTTCTGGATGTTTCTCGAAGTTTGGGCGGAGGAGCCATAGTCGTCTCATACGGGGATTTCACTGGGGGCACTAAGTGAGAATATTATTGCAGTAGCTCGCGTAACATTGCCCCCTCCTTAAGAGACAGTTCCTCCTGGAACTAGCTAGGAAACTGGAACGAGATGACTGTATCGGCAACTGGTCCCCTTGTTGCATTTTCCAGTTGTATGGAAGTAACATGCGACCGTCTTCTCTGTTGGCTGTGTCTCCCGAGCATGGCCGCAAACCAGTACCTGCACTTCGGTGTCTCGGAAGATTACTTCTACCATGTTACGGATTATTCGCCAATCTAAATGCCTACATTCAATCTTGGGCATGGCTAGCCTGTACACGTTCAATTCAAGCACATGCTCCCTCAGGCTTCGTAATGCTTCCCAGACATCCTCGTACGTTGGTCTTTCGTCGAAGGTGTTCCTCGTCACTAGGTGGAAATTGTAGCGGGAGCCATTTTGCAGCTTCAGAGCTTTACCTGGTACTGGTAACTGGTTTACCAAAGGTCGTGCGCCACTCTTCTTTATAAACAGAGATGCCAGTCCGCGCGCATCGGTTACGCTGGCAGGGATGTTTATTGCCAGTGAGTATTCCTCCGGAACGGTAAGCAGGTCTTGTCGTCTCTCAGCGGTAACGCCGAATCTCGCTTTTCCGGTACCTCCATAAGCACCCATGAACTCTACAAAAGCAGGATCGGCTACTTCCTGAAGCTGGTTTACTTCCTCATCGTGGTCAGCCTCGAATGGCGCTAATCGGTTACGGTGTACCACCTTTGGCTTTCCATTTGGGATCTTGCTGATACGATAGATGACATCGTTGATTCTTTTCTTTACGAGGTACGGACCGTCCCAAGCTTTCTGCAACTTTGGAGAAAAACCCTTTTGTCTTCTTGGGTTATGCAGCCAGACTTTGTCTCCTTCGTGGAAACCTCCTTCCGTAGCTTGCGTATCGTACCTTTTCTTCATCCTATCGCTAGCGATCTGGAGGTTCGATCGAACCAGCTCGTGTACGTCGTCCATTCTTTTTCTCAGCTCGGTTACGTAATCTTCACCAGCTATGTCTTCTCCGGGTCGGCATCCAAATTCAAGGTCGCAGGGTAATCTCATTTCGCGTCCGAACAGAACTCTTGCTGGTGTTTGGCCGGTGGACTCATTGATGGCGGATCTGTAGGCCATCGCGAATAGCGAGAGATATTGGTCCCAATCTCGCTGATGGTTAGATACTACTTTAGACAGATATTTGCCAAGAGTTCTGTTCATTCGCTCTACCATCCCGTCCGACTGTGGGTGCAAAGCCGTAGTTCTCGTTTTCTTCATGCCGAACTTTTCACAAACTTCCTGGAACAGCTGGCTTTCGAAGTTTCTGCCCTGGTCGCTGTGTATTTCCAGGGGCACTCCATATCGGCAAATGAACTCATTCACGAGCACGTCGGCAACCGTTGCGGCTTCTTGGTTTGGAATGGCATACGCTTCTACCCATTTTGTGAAGTAATCCATCACCACCAAAATGTACCTGCTGCCATTTGCTGTCGGTGGAAACGGTCCGGCAATGTCCAGGGCAATGCGTTCAAAAGGGCTTCCGACATTGTACTGCTTCATAGGAGCCTTTCTTCTCCCGTGCGGTCCATTGGTCGTAGCACAGGTAGTGCACTTCTTACACCATTCCTTCACATCTTCGGAACTGTGCATCCAATAAAACCGTTCTCGCACTATCTGGAGGGTCTTCTTCACACCTAGATGTCCTCCTGACGGACTGTGGTGTAATTTCCGCAGTACTGCTGCTTTCCTTGTTCTTGGAATCACCAACTGTCTTCTACTTTCGGAACCCTCATCGTTCTCGATTACTCGCTGTAGCAAACCGTTTTCTAAAACCAGCGAGTCCCACTGGGCCCAATACGATTTCATCGTTGGCGAGTACCTTGAAATGTTCTGCCAAGTAGGTCGACAGTTCTCCTTTTTCCAATGTCGGATTTTCTTCAAGTCGGGATCGTTCTCTTGTTCCTCTTCCAACTTTTCTGGTGTCCATTCGTCGGTGGTCACCGTGGTTCTTCGAATCGCAGCTTCCTTAGCTTCTGTTTTGCTGCAGTGAGAGCACTCTGCAGGGCATGGTCTTCTAGAGAGGGAGTCTGCATTTCTGTGGCTTATTCCGACTCTATGCTCAATAGTGAAATTATATTCTTGGAGCCGCTCGATCCATCTAGCGATTTGACCTTCAGGGTTCTTGAATTGCATAAGCCACTTAAGTGCTGCATGATCGGTTCTGATCACAAATTTCTTCCCATACAGATACTGATAGAAGTGCTCCACGGACTTCACTACTGCTAGGAGCTTTCTTCTTGTGACGCAGTAGTTTTGTTCTGGTTTGGAAAGGACTTTACTAAAATATCCCAGAACATTCTCTTGTCCTCCTTGAACCTGTGATAGCACTCCTCCAATTCCAACATTGCTAGCATCAGTATCTAGTATGAATTCTCCCTCTGGTAGTGGATAACCGAGTATAGGTGCAGTAGTCAAGTGCTTCTTCAAGGTTTCGAACGAAGTTTGGCAATCTTCGTCCCAGCGAAACTCCCTTGCTTCCTCTGTAAGTCGTGTCAAGGGCTTAGCGATATCTGCAAACTTCTTTATAAATCGCCTGTAGTATGTACAGAGTCCAAGGAAGCTTCTAACTTGGTACTTGTCGGTGGGTCTTGGCCACTTTCGTACGGCAGCAGCTTTTTCTTCGTCCACAGCTACACCATCCTTGCTGACTACATGGCCTAGGTAATTGACTTTGTTCTGAAATAGTTGACATTTCTTGGGGTTGAGCATCAGTTGGGCAGCTTGCAACCTTTTGAAGACATCTTCCAAATTCTTTTGATGTTCGTCGAATGTCCTTCCCAAGACTATGATGTCATCAAGGTACACTAAGCATGTCTTCCAGGACAAACCTCGCAATACGTTTTCCATCAGTCTTTCGAACGTTGCGGGGGCATTGCACAGCCCAAATGGCATAACGGTGAAATGCCATAGTCCAGATCCGGTGGTAAACGCTGTCTTTTCTTTATCGGCTGGATCCATTTCTACCTGCCAATATCCAGACTTCAGGTCCAAGGTAGAAAACAATTTGCTACCGGCCAGCGTATCCAGAGTGTCGTCGATTCTCGGCAGAGGATAGCTATCTTTCTTTGTAACATTGTTCAACTGCCGGTAGTCCACGCAAAACCTCGTGGTTCCATCCTTCTTCTTTACCAGAACTACCGGAGAGACCCAAGGGCTGGTAGAAGGTTCTATTACCTTGTCCTTTTCCATCTCGCGAACAATTCCCTCCGCTTCCTCTCTTTTGGCCTGTGGTAGCCGTCGAGCCGATTGTCTTATCGGTTTAGCGTCGCCGGTGTCAATTTTGTGTTTGACAGCAGATGTTCTTCCTGACTTTCTTGCTTTTGGTACAAAAAGAGATCGGTATTGTAGCAAGAGTTCTCTGATCTTTTTCTTCTCTTGCAGGCTAAGGGATTGTCCAGCCACTGCTATCATTTGTTCAAACTTATTGTTGGCATCATTGGGGGTTGTCGTTTGATGAATTATCGACGCCACTGGTACGCAAGTTCCAATTTTGGTATCCTTCTTCATAGTTATTGGATGGTCATTTACATTTATAATGCGTACAGGTATTTCTTCGGCAGCCATGACTAACCCTTTTCCAACCAAGATTCCTCGACCAACCTCTTCATCGTGATTCCATGGTTCCATCATGACCGGTGTTCCTTCTTCGACGGTTCCTTGTAGCCTTGCCACAGTGAAAAATTCACTCCTTGCGGGTACAACTGTATCCTCCTGTACGGCTACCTGAACAGTCTTATCCTCGTGTGGGTGAAGGAATACCTCCTCAGAACCTACTCTAATCACTCGGTTCTTGAAATCTAGCTGGAAGCCATGTAGGTTCATAACGTCCATTCCGAGTATTATGTCCTCTTCGATATCGGCGACAACGACAGTGTGGGTGAACTTCTCTGCGCCAATTCCCAATTGCACCGGTAGTTCTCCATGGACATTGGCGCTTTCACCTGTGGCAGTCCTGAGTCGCAGTCTCGTCGGTAAAAGTCTTTTCCGGGTGTTGGCAGTCTCGGGGCGAATAATAGTCCTCGTTGCTCCAGTGTCCACCAATAGTGTATACTTCCTTCCATTAACTTCACCATCCACGTATACACTATCATCGCGACATTTCAGAGAGGCTATTAGGATGAGAGGGTCTTTGGAAGGTCTTCGGGTCGAAGCTGCCCTCTGAAGGTCGACCCTTCCTAGTTTTCCTGCTGGGCGTCTTCGTTTGTAGCAGTTCTCGGTCGCTTGCACGAACTGCGTACATGTCCCATTTCTCCACAATTCCAGCATCTCACAGCTTTCAGTTTTCCATTTGAGATGCTTTTCATCATGTTGACAAGCTGGTCGAGCTTGTTCTCAACTTCTTCGTCTGCTACAGCCCTCACCTTGCCGTATACTCCGGAAGCCTGTGTAGCTGCTTCGTACTCCAAGGCTGCAGAGAGTACGTCGACCAGTGTCTTATGCCGAGCCAAGCCTAAAGTTCTCTGCATTTCATTGTCACGAACTCCGTCGATGAATGTCTGTACCCCTAAACATTCCATGACATTCTCCGGTGCCGATGGATAGGCAAACCGCACCAACCTCGCAATGTCTGCTTCGAATTCTTGCAGAGTTTCGTCGCGTTTTTGTTTGCGGTTTTTCAGCTGCGATTGGTACAGATGCTCCAGGTGTTCCAGGCCATATCTCATATTCAATCGCTTTTTGAGTTGTTCAAAATCTTCGGCCTCTTCCACTGGAATGGTCTGGAGGATATCCATAGCGTCTCCTCTAAGGGCAAGAGTTGATTTTAACGCTTTTTCCTTCTCACTCCAGTTGTTTGCCTTTGATGCCGCCTCGAATTGCTTAAGATAGTTCGGCCATGACGTTTTACCATCGAATGTTGGCAGCCTCACTCGGCTGTTAATATCGTTTTCCATTTTCGGCTTCAACTCTACTTTCTCTGCCAGTTCGTCGTTATTCGGGGCTTGCCTAGTTGTAATATCCGGTTTATTACTAGTCTTCCTTTCGATTTCTTTGATTTTTTGTTTCATTTCTTGCTCCATTCTTTTAATCTTTTCTTCCACGGCAGAAATATCAGTCTTCATGGATGTCATTTCATTTTTCATGTCCGTCGAAATTTTATTCTCCATGTCCGACATTTTGTTATCCATGTCCGCCGAAAGTTTACTTTCCATGGATGAAATTTTATTTTCCACGTCCGACAATTTGTTTTCCATGTCCGCCGAGAGTTTACTTTCCATGGCTGAAATTTCGTTTTTTATATCCGTCGAAATTTTATTTTCCATGGATGAAATTTCGTTTTTTATATCCGACATTTTGTTTTCCATGTCCGACAATTTGTTTTCCATGTCCGCCGAGAGTTTACTTTCCATGGCTGAAATTTCGTTTTTTATATCCGTCGAAATTTTATTTTCTATGTCCGACATTTTGTTTTCCATGGATGAAATTATAGAGGCGGACGCTTCGTCGGTGAATTCAAACGTTTCCGGGTCCAATCCATTGTTAATCATAGCTTTTTTTAGTCGTTCCACTAACACTGACTTGACCCCACTTGTGTCCAGTTCGTAATCCTCCAACTCTCTTCGAAGCTCTGAAACTTTTAATTCACAAAGTTTCTTCGCCATCTTCCTGTATATTTATTTATTTATTTATTTTTTTTTAACCCCACACCTGACACCACTGTAACGTTTATTCTAATTTATATTTACAGTTAATTTATATTTACAGTTAATTTATATTTACAGATTTATATGTAATTCAGTCCTTATTTAATAATTTATGTAATACACTAAACACACTAATTATAATTTATATGAGAGTCACTTAATAAACACTTTATCGATGCGCGATTACTTTCCTTCGGTATCAACACTGACTGATTGACTAATTGACTGCAGCGATGCTTGTGGCCTATTTATACTCGTGCGCCGTAATTCTAGAAGTATCTCGGCGTTCTCACGGGCGCATTGGATATTCTCGATATTCTGGCGGATGCACCCGGGTGTTCTGGATGTTTCTCGAAGTTTGGGCGGAGGAGCCATAGTCGTCTCATACGGGGATTTCACTGGGGGCACTAAGTGAGAATATTATTGCAGTAGCTCGCGTAACAATATCATGAAATTTAAAAACTTTAAACATAAACAAGTTCCATTTGTAATATATGCTGATCTTCAGAGTATTTTAACAGATGTTAGCGACATTGAAAATACAAGCAACACTGAGAAATATCAAAAACATGAAGCGTTTAGTATTGCTTATTATTTAAAGTCGTCATATGATGATTCTTTATCAGAATTTAAAATGTATACTGGTAAAAATTGTCAAGATTGGTTTTCATGTCAATTAGAAAATTTAGCTAAAAAAATACATTCCATTATTCACAATCCTAAATCTATGTTACCATTAACAGTTGAAGAAAAAAATGATTTTCATTCCAGTACAAATTGTCATATATGTGAAAAAGAAATAACACATTCTGAGGTGAAAGTGAAGGACCACGACCATTTTACAGGTAAATACCGTGGTCCAGCACACGACTCTTGCAATTTAAATTACAAAAAAACTCACTTTGTTCCCATTTTATTTCACGGCCTATCTGGATACGATTCCAATTTCCTAATTCGTTCTTTAAGTAAAACAATTAAAGGTAACATAAATTTGTTACCTTTAAACAAAGAACGGTACATTTCGTTCACAAAATATATCAATGGAACTGACATTAGTTTCAGATTTTTAGATTCATTCAGATCATGGACAGAAGTCTTAGTGATTTATCTTCATATTTGGACAATAGTCAAAAAGTTATTACGAAAAAACATTTTCCCAACACCCATCATTTTAATTTAGTTTGTAGAAAAGGTGTTTTTCCTTATGATTACCTAAACTGTTGGGAAAAGTTGAAAGACACCCAACTACCTAACAAAAATGCATTTTATAGTAAAATTAATAATGAAGAAATTTCAGATCATGATTACTCTCATGCTTGTAATGTTTGGAACTCCTTTAAAATTAATAATTTACAAGAGTATGCTGAATTATATTTAAAGACCGATGTATTATTGTTAGCGGATATTTTTGAAAGTTTTAGGACAATGTGTTTAAAAACTTATAAACTGGACGCTCTCCATTATTATACAGCACCTGGGTTAGCTTTTGATGCTATGCTAAAGATGACACAGGTAGAATTGGAGCTAATAACAGACAATGAAATTTCTTTGTTTATTCAAAAGGGAATTCGAGGTGGAATTTCTCAGTGCTCCAACAGATATGGAGAGGCTAATAACAAATATATGCCTAATTACAATCCCAATGAATCTAGCTCTTTTTTAATGTACCTTGACATAAATAATCTCAATGGGACAGCAATGACTACATATTTACCGTACGGAGGTTTTCAATGGATTTCTTGTGACTCTTTTTACACTGAAAATATATTAAACATACCTGACGATAGTGAATATGGAGTTATTTTTGAGGTGGATTTGCATTACCCTAAATCATTATTTAATTTGCACAAAGACCTACCAATATGTCCTGAACATTTAACTCCACCAACTTCGAGCACTGAATTGAAAAAATTATTAACAACTCTTTATGACAAAAACAAATATGTTATTCATTACAGAAATTTAAAACAAGCTCTTGAATTGGGAATTGGAATTAAAAAAATACATCGCTGTTTAAAATTTAAACAAGCTAATTGGATAAAACCTTATATTGATCTGAATACTGAATTGCGTAATAATAGTAAGAATGAATTTGAAAAGAATTATTTCAAATTAATGAATAACGCTCCTTATGGTAAAACAATTGAAAACGTAAAAAAATATAAAGATATTAAGCTAGTGAATAAATGGTCAGGAAGGTATGGTGCACGTTATTACATTGCCCAACCAAATTTTCATAGCTGCACAATTCTTGAAAAAGATGTTGTTATAATCGAAATGAAACGTCTTAAAGTTGAATTTAATAAACCAATTTTTGTTGGTATGGCTATTCTTGATATTTCCAAAACTTTTCTATACGATTTTCATTACAATTATATAAAAAATAAATTCAATGATCAAGCAAAATTGCTTTATTGTGATACAGATAGTCTGATCTACCATTTTTTTGTTGATGACATATATAAACATATAAAAGAGGACATAAACAAATTTGATACGTCAGACTATTTGGAGAACAATCCCTATGGAATACAAAGAAAAAACAAAAAAGTGTTGGGTCTTATGAAGAATGAAAATAACGGTTGTATAATGACTCACTTCATTGGATTACGATCAAAAATGTACTCAATAAAGGTGTTAACTAATGACTATAGTGATTGTAATGTAGTTAAAAAAGCAAAAGGGATAAAAAAATCAGCCTTGAAAGAAATAACATTTGATGATTATCGGAAATGTTTATTTGATAAAACTCAAGTAGAGATTGAACAAAATTTCATAGCATCTAAAAAACACAATGTTTATACTTTCTCACAAAGAAAAATAGCGCTTAGTCCATTTGATGATAAACGAATGGTTAATTATATAAATTCAGATACTTTGCCTTGGGGATTTATTGATACTTAATTTGATTTTAACTAATCTATATACACTGACAAAAATCGTTTGAATGACAAATCTTCTTAATGTAAGAATGTAAGTATATGTTTCCCAAAAATTCTTAAATGAAAAATATCTTTGCTTACTTTCAGACTAAGAAAAGACAGTGGGATTCTGTGTTTTCATCAACAGAGCGATTTAAAACCCAAAAGCAGACTTCAAGGCGGGAAGAAAAATTAATCTGTATTCCTGTAGAAGGACCTCAACCTTGTTTTAATTGTAAGAAGATGTTCGAGAAGAAACATTGAGTCTTATGTGTGAAGAAAATATGCCCCCGGAGACTGCTGCACATGTGCAATAATATTCATACACAGTAAACAAATAAAGTTTTTTCATATTATTTTTTTAATTCAATGTCGACCATCAAACGTGAAATAATCAACGAAATTAATAAACCTGCTAGAATCAATTTCAAGAGACGTAAAATTTCTATTAGATCGTTGCATGATCTTTTTCAAGCTGACCTCGCTGATATGCAAATTTTTGCAAATTATAACAAAGGATATAAATATATTCTTGTTGTTATTAATTGTTTTTCCAAATATGTATGGGCGTTACCTTTAAAAAACAAAAATGGATCAACAATAACAGAAGCTATGAAGAAAATATTTGAAAAACAACATCCCAAAAATTTACAAACTGATATGGATACAGAGTTTTTTAATAAACAAATGAAGAGTCTAACTGAAAGATACAACATTAATCATTATAGTGTATTTAGTGAGAAAAAAGCTGCAATTGCAGAAAGAGTTATTCGTACACTGAAAGGAAAATTGTGGAAAGAATTTGGTGTAAATGGCAGTTACAAATGGATTTCTATTTTAGCAAACATTGTACATGAATATAATAATACAAAACATAGAACAACGGGTATGAAACCTATTGACGTTACCACGAAACATGAAAAAGTTCTTTTACGTTCAGTGTATAATTTAAGTCGAGCACCACTTAATTTCAAACAACGCTTTCAAGTTGGTGACCATGTTCGAATATCAAAAGTAAGAGGAATTTTTGACAAAAAATATGAATCTAATTGGTCGTCGGAAATTTTTATCATTAGACAGGTAAAGTACACTAATCCAGTTACTTATTTATTAAAAGATTATCAGGGAGGATTCTTGGAGGTTTTTACAATGAACAATTGCAAAAAGTAAAATATCCAGACACATACCTAGTGGAAAAAGTATTAAAGAGAAAAGGAAATCAGGTTTTTGTGAAATGGTTGGGATTTGATCATTCACATAATAGCTGGATTGGTAAAAATAATGTTATCTAGGCAATGGAGAGGGGATATATATATATATACATATATAGAGAGTAAAAGCAGGAGATAAATTCATTCGTTCACAATGTTTATTGTTGATGTAGTTGGTTTTACTTCTCCTGAAGAGAATATTTTTTTATGCAGAGAAATTGCAATTATTTGTGTTGAAAGTGATCAACATATACATAGACTGGTTAAACTGCCTGTAACAGAAAAAATTCTCAATTCGTATTTTCTTAAACAGTTTCGAACAGAAAATGATCATGGGTTAGATTTAACATCCTGGAATGACGATGATGAGTTGCCTTATGAACAAATTTCCAAATATATTCAAAGTTATGTCTTTGATGATGACATTTTAGTGAGAAATGGTACTGTCAAAAAATATTTGGAAGCTTTCATTGCCAATAAAATTATTAATCTGGAAGAAAATCATACGATGTTATCTTATCATAAAGCAAAGAGTATTTTTCAATCACATCAATGTTGTAATCATACATCTAGTCAGAATCATTGTGCTTTGGAAAATGTTTATTATTTATATTATTGGTATAAATATTGTAAAATAAAATAATTTTTTTCATTTATATTGACTTTTATTACATATAAGACACTCAGTTGTTAACAAGAAGACAATGAAGGTAATAAAGCAGAAAACTACGTTAGATGTTGAAAATAATATGCTTGAAGAATTTAATACGAGTAAATTTAAAAAACATGGTGAATTGTTTCCTTCAACAATAAGATGCATAATTGTGGGACCATCAAATTGCCGTAAAACAAATCTAATGATAAATCTTATTGAACACAATAATGGACTGAAATTTGAAAATATCTACGTTTACTCAAAGTCTCTCTGTCAATCAAAGTATAAGTATTTGGAAAATTTATTAACACCTATTAAAGGAATTGGATTCTTTACTTTTAGTGGTAGTACAAATATAATGCATCCTTCTGAGGCTAAGCCAAATTCAATATTTATTTTCGATGATGTCGCCTGTGATAATCAAGATGTGATTAGAGAATATTTTAGTATGTCTCGACATTCCATGGTGGATCCTTTTTATCTGAATCAAAGTTATGCAAAAATTCCCAAACACTTAATTAGAGACAATTCCAATGTTTTGATTGTTTTTAAGCAAGACGACATGCATTTGAAACATATCTACAATGACCATATTGGTACAGATATGACTTTTGAACAATTTAAAAATTTGTGTTCTCCATGTTGGAAATCTCCATATGGTTTTATATCGATATTTAAGGATTGTAATATCGATAAAGGTCGGTACAGAAAACAACTTGATCATTTTATTTTTTTGGAATAATTAAATAATTGTAAAAGTTAATAAAATGCTTTTTAAAATGTCAAAGTTTTTTAATATTGAGGCTAGGCGAGGCTCGTCTCTACTCATAACACCGCTTGGGTAGATAACACAACACACATGTTTCGCTTCTTGTCTTACACATCTTAGACGTGTCATATAAGATGCTTTGGTAGCACAGTGGAATGTATGCCGGACTTGGAAATAAAAGTCCCGGGTTCAAATACCCACTAAAAAAAATTTTTTAAAACTTCTGGTAAATTTCTATGGATGAGGTCACACCTTCTGGTCATTGTCGACTTCTTCGGACTGACCTTCTGGTCATTGTCGACTTCTTCTTCGGACGATACTTTCGATAATCCTTGTATATTTGTAAAACCGGTTATCTCTTGATCTCTTCTTCTGACCTTCTGGTCATTGTCGACTTCTTCGGATGATACTTTAGATACTCCTTGTATATTTGTAAAACCGGTTCTTCTTCTTTCTCACCCTCTGGTCATTGTCGACCACTTCTTACCCTTCTGGTCATCTCTTCAGATCACACTTTCAATGCTCCCCTGTATAATTGTAAAACCGCTTATCTCTTGATCTCTTCTTCTTTCTCAATTCTTGTACACCCTCTGGTCATTGTCGATCACTTCTTGTACAACCCCTCTGGTCATTGACGATCTCTTCAGACCACACTTTCAATACTCCCCTGTATAATTGCAAAACTTATCGCTTATCTCTTGATCTCTTCTTCTTTCTCAATTCTTGTACACCCTCTGGTCATTGTCGACCACTTCTTGTACAACCCCTCTGGTCATTGTCCACCACTTCTTCGGATACATGACCATCGAGTTTGGAGAACCGGATGGACAGGTTACCAAACTGTCCTAGAACCGGCTCAGTATATCTTCTTATGGGCTACAGAGGCAGGTGTCCATTTAAAATTTATTTAGCACCCACATCTGACAAATATGGAATAAAATTTGTAACGATGAATGTCGCGCGAACCTGGTATATGATTAACGCCATTCCTTACGTCGGAAAAATTACTACGCAAAATAATATGCCTATTCCTTTTCACTATGTGAAATAATTGTCACAGCCTATTCAGCCGGAAGAAGAGAAGGTGAATCAAAATTTGTTTTTGATCACAATAAAACATTGGTATCATTTACTCCTAAGAAGAAAAAAGTGTTATTGTTGCTATCTACTGGGCATTATTCAAAGTAGATGAGACCACAAAGAAACCTATAATAATTTTAGACTACAATAGTACCAAAGGCGGTACAGACACATTTGATAAACTCTGCCACACTTTCACCACAGCACGGTCAACCAGAAGTTGGCCTATGAGCGTATTTTGTGGCATGCTTGATCACGCTGGAGTAAATTCAATGGTTTTGTACAAACTTTCCGCCATCAATAATCCTAGACTTGTCAGAAGAGAGTTTCTAAACACATTGGCCTTTGAACTAATTGAACCATTTCTAAAATGAAGACTGGAAATCACAACGTTGAGAAGAGGACTAAAGGGTCTCATAAGTGAAATTATTGACGTAGATATACAGAGAAATGAAATTTTGCGACAGATCTAAATATCGGAAAACAAAATTGGCCTGCTCAAGTTGTCACGTTCAAATGTGTGATGACCACAGAGCAAAGGGTTATGTAAATTGTGTTGAATAATTATGAATAAAAAATTTCTGTTCGTATTTTTACCTGACATTTTTGTATTTTGACATAATTACATAGGTTAGATCTATTTCCTACGTTTAAGTTTCGTTAGATGTAGAATGATGTTCTGTTTTTGGAAATAAATATTATTTTGACTATAAATTATTGTGTATCAATTACAAAACTAATTAACCAAAAAATGTATGTAATACTACCAAAATTAAACCATCAATTATAGCGGGGTCTATTAGACTCCGGTGTGTGTTCTGTGAAACTATGTATGATGTGTGTGTATCGAAGGTTTCTTGCAAAGTTCTGTCACAGCTAATTGATCGAATTAGGGAACAATTCAGAATTTTTTATAAAAAATTGATGTTTTGTTAAAATTCAGGACTGTACTAATAGATTTTCCCAATAAAGAGTGCTTTATCAACAAATAGTTATTTACATTACAAGCTGCGAAAGCTTACTTTTAGGTGCGAGGTGTATTCAAATAGCCGAGGCGAAGCGAAGCGTAGCCGAGGTTATTTGAATACTTCCGAGCACCTGAAAGGGCTTTTGCAGCGTGTAATGTATTAAACTTTTCATTCTTCCCCCGATTTTATTATTAAAACACACAATTTAAAGTTGCAAAAAATTCTCTGTAGACTGTAATAAAATGGGTAGAAGGCGTGAGTTAACGTTACTTTGGTAACATTCGTGTCAACAAAAACTAATATTTTGACAGTTGTCAAATAATAATTCTTCCATAACGTCTACATCTTTTAAGTTTAATATTTGGCTAGAATCTAGTTAAAAATGAATTCCATTGAAGAAGCAGCAATTATTGCGTGCAGAAGTTTGTTACCGAAAAACCTAAAGACCGTTACAATCAAGCCTATGAAAATTTCATCAAATGGTGTACAACGAAAGATGTGTCCACAATAACTGAAGATGTATTATTGGTATTTAAATCGACAAGCAAGTCAAAATTTCCAGTGACGTTGCTTTCAAACAAGATTTCAATCAACATTTGCCGTTAAATCTTTCAGGAACATACAACAATTGTAATTTTACATTTAATTTCCAATCTAAATAAATATTTGACATTTTATTTGTTCGTTGTTCAGGGCACGAAAGTTTTTCATACTTAGCAACCGATTTTATTTGTTCGTTGTCCAGGGCACGAAAGTTTTTCATACTTAGCAACCGATAACCTAGCATGTTTTACTTTCGCTTTCGCTTGCGTATTTAAAATAAAAAAGTCAATTTTCGTAGGGGGGAGAATGAAAATGTATTTAATAGATACTGTGTTACATATTGCTGAATTCAGAGTTAAGCGTACTTCCAAAAAATCATATCTTAATGTACAGGTCCATATCTAAAAATTAAAGTTGATAATGGTTTAAAAAAAATAAACGTTGAACTGGAAATCCAAGTATTACACCTTCATCTACATTCGATTAAAAAAACATTTTCAATAACTTTTTTCATTAAGTATTTTTAGAAATAAACGCACTGTAGGTAAAAAACAAGAGAGGGTCAATTTATATTTTCTTGAGTGTCTTGGAAACTGGACCTGATACTGGAGATTACAAAACATCTTTGTATTGCACTTATAACTAGGCAAATTTGTTCCACTTACTACCATCACCTACCTCTTATTTCTTTCATTGGTCGCGTTCATCCTAACAAAGTTGCTCAGGTAGCGATTTTTGAAGTAATCCATCTTTTCTTAATTTTGCTGAACGTGCTAATCTTGATACAACAACATAACCTAATTTTATTTTATATATGACTTCAATATTTATTTATCTTGGATTTCAATTCTGTTTAATAGTTCCCAGTGGTGTTCATTCATTTTCAAGCTACAAATGTCTAGGATATCTTCAAACAAAAATATTTTATGTGATTTTATATGTTTATTAGCATGATATTTGGCATTAATGTCAGTTAATACATCATTGATCGGAATCGGAGCGTATTTCAATTCTGATGAAAAAAATGCTCACATTAATCAAGTTGACAAAACACACGTTCAGCAGGAAATTGATTATCGCTTCGGTAGCGCTTCGTTGGAATGAACGTGACCATTTTACCAATACAATGCCAATAAAAAGCTGGTTACTCTGCATACAATATTATTATTGAAGTGAAACTTTTATCGAATTGCTGTCTTGAGAATTTCATTTCATGAATTGGAAAATATCAGCTGCAGTGTTCAAATTATATTTTTCTAATGTTTAAGAATCTGAAAAGTGAAAAAACTTTAAAATGCCAACAACTTGTATTGTAATCGGTTGTGGAAGCCGTTCAATTCGAGATCAAGTGAGCTTTTTTGCGGTGCCTTCTGTTTTAAAGTTCAAATTTTTGGTGCACAAAAATGAACTAAGTAAGAAGCGTAGAGAAATGTGGTTAGCAGCAATTAATAGAGATGATTTGACAGAATCAAAGATCAAATATCAAGGTGTATGTAGCAGGCATTTTATTATGGGTAAGCTTTGTTTATTTTATTACTTTATTTCTTAGCTACAATTGTCACATAGTAGATATGCTATTAGGTGCTGAGTGCAGCGGAAGTGAACATGCCCCAACGAGAAATTGACCAAACCTATCCAACCCCCTTCCCCCCACCCCCCTTTCACCTCACACCTGACATCTGTCACGTGTGTCAATACAATAGGATATGGTGATATGCGTAGGAGTCAACAAGAAACGTGTAATATCTTTAATAATTTATTTCCTAACCGAAATCCCATAACAAGATCTACTGTCAGTAAATTATTAAAAAAGTTTATCGACACTGGTTCAGTAGAAGAATTATCCAAATCAGGGCGCAAGAAGTGAGAAATGTTAACATGTATGTATGTATGTAAATTGGGGTGACATTCACTGAGACCTAAAATATCAATTGTACCCCCTTACTTCTACTTAGTTCCTGAGGAAAGTCTCAGACTAGTAGCTCCTTTAGTCCTATTTCCCGGAGGAATTTTAGGATATCTGCAGGCATTAATTTAGGTAAATAACCGTCTTCTATCCAGTAGTCCCCAAGGTGCCCTAGGATTCTGAATTGCTGTGCAGTTCGCAAGTTCGAGGTTTCTTCTTCCATGCCACAGAATCTACATTCTTCTTCCTCCACTATTTTTAGCTTTTTCAGGTGGCCATTCAGGCGACAATGTCCCGTAAGGATGCCTGTTAAAACTCTTAGTGCAGTTTTACTTTGACTTATGCATTCATTTGATCTCAACAGGTTGTAATCACCCAGAAGAATCTTTGATTGCATAAGTCCTACTAGATCTTTCCAATGGTCAGATCTTCTCTTTTCTTCGGCTTTGCCTATTTATCTTACATTGGAGCTGATACCGCAAAAGGGTTCCGGCCCCCAAAAGGGTGTTCCAGTCCCCCTCTTTGCTAGTTCATCTGCTATGGACTGCCTAAGTCTGACGTCACTAGAGGCGTGGTCATGAAAACCTTTCCAAACAAACCTAGTGCGCGTGTAAATTGCCATAAGAGATTTTTAATTTTCCGTTTGCTGTTAATATAGTTATAAATAAGAGTGATCGTTATTAGAAATAATTAAAAAGTGATCAGTTAAAGACTTTTTTACAAGAAAATCTGAAAGGTAAGGTTTGTAAAGCATTTTTAAACCAGTGTAAACACAAATGGGGTTATGTTGTCGTTTTGTTGATGCTTAATTTATCTGTTTATTTTTATATATTTCATTATAGATATGGCTTCAAAGCATGTGTTGAAACTTTCTAGCATTAATGAATTCCTAGATGATAATAAAATCATTAAAAGGGGTGAAAATGCTTTAGAGTCGAACCATGTGAAGACAATGCAAACGGCAAATTGAAAATCTCTTACGACGTTTTACACGCGTTATAGATTTGTTTGAAAAGGTTGAAGGGAGGAGCCTTCTGCTGTGACGTTAGAGCTTAGGCAGTCCATTTCATTTCCTTCTATCCCTGTGTGTCCTGGAATCCACAGTAAGGTGACTATATATTGTTCTCGCCTAGTTCATTTAGTTTGCCTAGGCACTCCCACACCATTTTGGAACTGATAACACAAGAGCTAAGTGCTTTAATGGCTGCTTGACTATCCGACATTATGATAATCCTTTGCCTTCTATATCCTTTATCATTATTGAACTGGGCACACTTTCTTATGGCGTGAATTTCCGCTTGAAAGATACTCGGGTTTTTTCCCAAGCTTTTAGAGTGTTTGGTTCCTGGCCCGTACACTCCATATATTGCTTTTGAGCCGTCTGTGTACCATTGCATGGCATTCTTTCCAAGTCTGGTAATGGTATTTGGATCCCATTCCTTCTTGTTGCTTAATTCCGTAACGAATTTCTTTGAAAAGTTGTACTTTTTCATCATATCATCTTGTGGCATGTCCCAGGTTTTCTGATTTCTAAGAAGTAAGGAGGTGTTTTTTTTTTATTGATTCCCTCTACTTAGTCTGTATCTTGTTCTTTCTGCAACACTTTCCACCACCATATGTAGTGGTGTGAGGTTGAGAATAACTTCCATGGCTGCCGTTGGGCATGTTCTCATTGCTCCTGTAATGCACATACAGGCTAGTCTTTGAATTTTGGAGAGGTTTTCTGTCGTTGTCAATAGGCTAGTTCTACTAATCCACGCAATGGCTCCATAAGTGATAATTGGTCTCACTATGGCAGTGTACATCCAGCTCAGGATTTTTGGGTTGCACCCCCCAATTTCTCTCTGCCAGATTCCTGCACACCATTAGAGCCATTTTTGCTTTGTATATAATCTCCTTTTCGTGTTTGTTGTCAAGAGTCAAACCTAGATACTTGACTTCTTGTCTCCATTCAACCTCGCTCCCATCAAGTTTAATGGTTTTTAAGTTGGGCTTTCTTTTCTTAGTGAAGGCTATTAAGATGGTTTTGGTGGGGTTGATGTTAAGTCCCACTTGCCTACACCAGCTATTTGTATAGTTCAGACCCTTTTGTACGATGTCACAAAGGGTATTTTCGAATTTCCCCTGGCTGTTATGACAATATCATCAGCATATCCTTGGCAGGATATTCCGAGGTCAGTCAAACCACAAAGGAGTTCGTCAACCGTCAGGCTCCACATTAATGGGGATGCTACTCCTCCCTGTGGACATCCTCTGGTTGTACAGATGGAGACAATGTCTTTGCTCGTCCTCATCTCTGCTAGTCTAGTGGTGAGCAGTTCCGACATCCATTTGGATGTTGTGCGGTCTACACCTTTTCTATTTAATGCTCTTTTGACAGCCTCATGAAGAGTATTGTCAAAAGCTCCTTCTATATCCCAAAAGGCGCATACTAGGGCTTCTTGGTTGTCTAGAGCACCTCGGATATCCTCCGTCAGTTGTACCAGTGCAGTCTCCGTAGATCTGCCTGCCCGGTAAGCATGCTGATGCGGGTGGAGAGGTAGTTTCTCTAGGATTTCCGCTCTAATGTAATTGTCAATAGCTTTTCCCATCGTTTTGAGCACAAACGATGGTAGGCTAATTGGTCTGAGGATTTGGGGTTTGTTGTGTCGCTTTTTCCAGCTTTTGGAATTAAGGTTACTATTGCCCTTCTCCATGCTTCTGGTATATAACCCAGTTCTAAGCTGCTTCGACTGATCCTAACCAAATGTAGAATTTCGTCCAGTCCTTGCTGAAGCAATGCAGGGAAAATTCCATCAGCTCCCGGTGCCTTGAATGGTGAAAAGGTGTTCATAGCCCATTTTAACCTTTCGTTACTACAAATGTGCTTAGCCATTGTAGTACTTTCTCTCGAAGGTCTGTTATGACCTTCGAGAGGACTATCTCCCCTATTTGGGCTACTCCCAGGAAAATAAGTTTCTAGTAAGAGTTTCACTCTTTCTTCCTCATTTTCGGTATATTTACCGTCTGGCTTCCTCAAAGCCATATCTGTGTTGACCCTACTTTTTGCCAAGACTTTGTAAAGTCTTGCCGCAGCAGGTATTGTGTTTATATCTTCACAGAATTTTCTGAAGCTATTTCTTTTAGCTTTTCTAATTTCCTTATAGTAGGTGTTTCTCACCTCTGTGTATCTCTGCCAGTCTCCGGTGAGTTTTGCTCTATTAAGAAGGTCCCGGGTTTGATATCTCAATTCTGACAGATGTTTATTCCACCAGGGTGCATCTCTGCTGCTTCGTTGTTCTTGAAGAGGACAGCTCGATTCAAATGCATCGATTATTGCCCTGTTCAGATCCTCAAGCTCATTTTCCAGATCGAGATGGTGCTTAGCCCTCCCTTTTCTCTGGATATGTGCTAGGTTTTCTTTCAGACAGGTGTTATAGTTGTCCCAATCTGTTTTTCTTGGTTTTCTTCTGTGGCTCACCTCAGGTTTGCCTAGTTCTAACTTGAATGCTATGATGCTATGATCGGAGAGAGATGGTTCGCCCGAAACTCTCCAATCTTTTACTATATGTTTTAGATCCTGTGTTGCCAGTGTGACATCTAAAACTTCTTGCCTTACCCTTGTTACAAGTGTGAGGGTATTCCCTATATTTTGAGTATTCAGATTTTTATTAAGGATATATTATAAAAGTTGCTCACCTCTCTGGTTGGTATTGCTACTGCCCCAAACAGTATTGTGTGCATTGGCAACACATGCTAAGAGTAGAGGTAGTCTCTTCTCTTCACAGTACTTCACCATCCTTTGTACCTCGGGGTGGTACTATCCCGTCTCCCGCAAAGTAGCATGACGCTATTACTATCTCCTTGCCCTCCTTCTTGTGTTCGAAGAGTGCTCGAACTGGAACGAGGTCTCGAGTCCTGTATTCTGAAAGACAAAAATAGTTAATATTGTTCCCTATCATAATACATGTTCTTGGTATATCACCTGAGTGATATACTATTTTAGCATCTTCACATGCCAATCCTCTTACCTGGTTATTATTGACCCAAGGTTCTTGGATCAAACACATCCCCCATTGGTGAGCATTAACCTGAGCTAAGTTAATCCCCGCCATCCTGGTGGTTTTCAGGTTGGTTATTACCCTCTTTCATCAGGGTGATGTCTTCTTCAGTAAGAGTGCTGTCCCCTTCCTCCGACCCAAACTCCATTCCCTCCTCGGACAGCGGCGACTCCTCTCCAAGGAGTTTAGAGATGTGTAGGCTTTCTACTTTATTCGAGTCGTCGCTGGCCTTGGAGGAGATAGAAACCTTCTCAGGGTTTCTTTCCTCTTCTTTTCTGAGGCCATGTACGGGGATTTTCCCAAACCGGTAATGAATGATAAACCCGTTGTTCTTGATTTTTTGACAGGATAGATCGTCTATTCCTGCCCTCAAGACTAGGCCTTTGCCCTCTTCTTTAAGGTTCAGGACCTTCCACTGGTCTGTTACCAAATCTTCATTCTGCGCTTTTATCAAGTGAAGAAGATTTCCTTCCTCTACGCCTTTGCTTCTTGGGAGAAAGATTGTAGCGGTATGCATCTTTGGGATGTTTTCTCCCTGGCACACCATCAGTTCTACTCCCTTCCAGCTTTTCAGCTGTGGTATTATCAACTGGAGCCATTCTGCAGTCTGTGGTGTTTCACAGTTGATTAGAAGGACTCCTGGTCTGAAATGTATGCCAGTAAACTGGAGCTTATGCTCCCATCCAGCATACATTTCTTCTATTATTGCGTTCTCCAGCAAGGTTTGGTCGTCCGCACTGAGATTGGCCTCAGGGTACGCCCTAGGGAGAACCGCCATTCTTATTATTTTTGCTGCAGCTGCACAGCTGCCAGCTGAAGAAGGGATGGCTATTTTGCCCTCCTTTTTCTTGTTTACCTGTACTTGCGGTGACTGGGCTGTCGCCTCTTCCCGCTTTCGTTTTTCTCCTTTAGGAGGGATGTTCTTCTCCTCTCCTTGTTTTTTACGCTCTGCGGCTTTCTTTCTAGCTTCTTCCGGTGCAAGTCCCTGCTCAAGAAAGCGAAGATACCATCTTACCCCCGCTCCACTAAGTCCACGCCTCAGTGGATCGTCCCAGTTCAGGAAGGATAGGGGTTTTTCTACTTTTTTCCAGGATTTTTCCCGAAAACTCTCAGCAGTTGAGGAGGTTGAGGATATGGGTGCCCCTGTCGTTCTCCTCTCCTGTTGGTCTGTAGCCTCCTCTACACGAGGGTTGCTCGCGCATGAGGGAGGTGCTACAGCAATGTAAACATAAGTGAGTGGACAGTTAGGAGGCGACTTCACGCTTTATCTTCTCGAACTAGAGCTACTGGGCCGCCGCTTCCTCTTGCACACGGATTGCTAGGTTGAATTTTGCACGAGAACATTTAGCTTGGACAATAGCGGATTGGAGTCGCGTATTGTTTCTCACAGGCTCAGATAGACGTGTAAGAGTGTCGCGACGACCAGGCGAGAGATATGCTCAAGCGTGTATTGCTGAGCGACTTCCATTTGGTGGAGAATCAGTTATGGCATGGGGAGACTTATCTTTTGAGAGAAAGCATGTCTCGTCGTTTGCAAGCTGTTATCACTGCCAGAGGAGGGAATACTAGCTACTGAAGTCCTTGAAATTTCTTTTGTTTTAACGAAAAGCATCAAAGTAAAATTATTCATTTTCTTTACTTAGCACAACAAATTAAAATTGTTCATTTTTATTACTCTCAATAAACTTTGAATTACAAAAACGGTTTTTATTCAAGCAATCCGTTAGTAAACTATGTTTCAACCGAGCAAAGTCCGAAAAAAATAAAAATTTCTACAATATTTTCAAATACTGGGTGACCCTAATTTTATGCTTGGCAGTGTAAAAAACAATTACAAAATGTGCCTGCTAACTAATACCTACGTTTAAAATAAAATTATACCGATGTTTTTGAAAGAACCACGACCACCGTGCATTAACAACATTAGGTTAATGTACGGTGGCACGACTTAGTTAAAATGGGTCAGAAACTTCTGGGACACCCGATATTTGGCTGCAATAAGATGGTGATCCACCTCACTATGCGCGTGTGGCGAGGCAATACATAAATAATGTGTTTCCCAGAAGATGGATTGGAAAGCGTGGTTTTATCGAATGGCCCCCGTGATCACCCGACATGAGTCCTTTAGACTATTTCCTGTGAGGTCACTTGAAAAAAATCGTTAATAAAACAAAACCTGCCAATATTCAGGAATTAAAAGATAGGATTACCACAGAGATAAGAAGAATTGAGCAGTCAGGAATGCTGCAAAATGTATTGCAAAGTTTTAAGAATCGCATGGCTTGTTGTATTGAAGTAAACGGATAACATTTTGAGCATCTGATGTAATCGCCTTTACTGTATGTTTCCTAAAATTCCTCATTTTGCTATTACTCAAATGTGGACAACATGAAACAAACATTTCAAGATTTGTCTTCAGATGCTGTAGGTTTTCTGCTCCATGATTTGGATAAATCTTTTACTGCACCGGTTTCGTTAAACTTACTAATTTATTGGCAGTAGACCTTGTTAAGATATTTCTATTGAGATTAAAATTATCAAAGATTATTGAAATTAAATGAGTTCATTCGATCATAGCCATCCAAATGTATTATTTCAACTTCGGCGAAGATAATGTAAATGTAGCTACAACTCCGAAATTATAGTATAGGGAACATTACATTACATGAAAAATAATCAGTATTTCTTGAGGATTTCAAAAGGCAAAAAATATACAGGGTGATCAATTTGAAATACCAAAGTTCATTATTATTCCGGAAAAAGGAAAGACTTAACAAAAATGTAAATACCACCAAAATGTCGGCCATATCACAAGCTCCTTGCTCACCAAAATCTATAAAAATCGTGCGATCCGTTTCCGAGATAATAGAGGCGTTCCATATTTAAAACGTAATTGCCGATTTCGTGCATTGGGCAGTTTTTTTGCCGAATTCGCGAAATAGGCAGCAAAGTTGCTCATTTCATGTAATAGGCAATTATTTAATTTGCCTTTGCCTATTTCAAGGAATAGGCACAAACTATAGTTTTAATAATACGAGTATAACCTTATGTGGTGTTTTAAACATTTTATTAGAAAAATAAAAATATGTATTCTTTCTACATATACATTTTCTCGGGTAAATTCATTTTAATATAAAAAAATTAAGTATTATTACAACTTCTTCCAGCATGACAAGCTGAATTACATAAGTAATTAGTTTTTAAACATTTGCATCTGTTCGAATTGGACATTTTTTAAAAAATGTTTAGAAGTTCCTTGGATATAGCACGTTTACATTTAAGTGGTCTTAAAATACTACATTTTGTTAAGTGCTCTTTATATTGCCTGAACTGCTCCGCTGTATATGAAATAAGGCACTAATTATAAACTGACTAGGCATTATATAAAACGCGCATAAAAAGTTAGTTAGTTTATTTTGTTCATTGTTTTTAACCTCCAGGAGATTTTATAGTTGTAGTTTTTATCGAGAAGGGCAAGGAAAATCATTGAAGAAGCTATACACAGTGTTGAAAAAATGGCTTCTTCAATGATTTCCCCTGCCCTTCTCGATAAATTAATGAATGATCTGTTTTAACCAAGACAGAAATTATAAATAGTGGGGGACATCGAAATAATTATTTAAATTGCCATAGATTAATAATATTTGGGTATAGTACAAAATTCTATTACGGTCTTGTTTGTGGATGTAAATATTGAATTGACGTCAAAAAATAATAGTTCAATACTATTAAACGCTTTACAAAGTTAGAAAAATTAATTTCCAAAGAGCAGACCGTCCACTAAGAAGCAACAACTACTTCTCGAGCTATATGCCCCGACAGACACTTCTAAAGTAAACGGGGTTGGTATATCTGTTAAGATAGAACCAACCATTCTGGTTTGCGATTAGAGGGAATAAGATCACTTGTGGACCGGTTTCGGCGTTTTGCGCCTCATCAGCACAAGGTAGATGTCATTCGTCCAGAAGCTCCGAGAGCATAATCCTGGACTAGAGACTACGTTGATACCACACCAAAACATTAGCATAGTTAAGGAAATGTTAAGAGTGCGATATCAGCGACATCTCTACATCTAATCACAAACCAAAATTCTATATCGACAAAAAACCATCTCGGTTTTGTAGGTATTTACTTAATTACAGTTACCTGTAAATAATTGTCATATTAGTAAAGCTTGATCTATAGACGTCAAAAAATAATACTTCAATACTATTAAACGCTTTACAAAATTAGAAAAATTAATTTCCAAAGAGCAGACCGTCCTCTAAGAAGCAACAACTACTTCTCGGGCTATATGCCCCGACAGACATTGAATGACACTTCTAAAGTAAACGGGGTGGTATATCTGTTAAGATAGAACCAACCATTCTGGTTTGCGATTAGAAGGAATAACATCACTTGTGGACCGGTTTCGGCGTTTTTTTTTCGTTCTTAACAAATATACCAACCCCGTTTACTTTAGAAGTGTAATTCAATGTCTGTCGGGGCATATAGCCCGAGAAGTAGTTGTTGCTTCTTTGTGGACGGTCTTTGGAAATTAATTTTTCTAATTTTGTAAAGCGTTTAATAGTATTGAACTATTAATTATTTTTTGACGTCTATAGATCACGCTTTACTAATATGACAATTATTTACAGGTAACTGTAATTAAGTAAATACCTTCAAAACCGAGATGGTTTTTTGTCGATATAGAATTTTGGTTTGTGATTAGATGTAGAGATGTCGCTGATATCGCACATTTCCTTTACTAACGCTAATGTATTGGTGTGGTATCAACGTAGTCTCTAGTCCAGGATTATGCTCTCAGACCTTCTGGACGAATGACATCTACCTTGTGCTGATGAGGCGCAAAACGCCGAAACCGGTCCACAAGTGATGTTATTCCTTCTAGTCGCAAACCAGAATGGTTGGTTCTATCTTAACAGATATACTAACCCCGTTTACTTTAGAAGTGTAATTCAATGTCTGTCGGGGCATATAGCCCGAGAAGTAGTTGTTGCTTCTTAGTGGACGGTCTGCTCTTTGGAAATTAATTTTTCTAATTTTGCAAAGCGTTTAATAGTATTGAACTATTATTTTTTGACGTCTATAGATCACGCTTTACTAATATGACAATTATTTACAGACAACTGTAATTAAGTAAATATTGAATTGTTTCACAAACTGTCTAAAAATAACTACGCAGTATAATAAGGCCGACGCAGTTTATATAATGACTAGTCGATTTATGAAATAAATATTTTGTATATAAATGGTCTGATATGGACAGTCTGTATATAAACGGTCTGCGTGGTATATTTTTTTCGTATTCCTCACTCCGCACTTGGCTAGACTTACCAGTCTCATTCATTTTTATATTTTAACTTCACAACAAATTATACAACTGTATACTTTGCCGAAAAAATAACAAATAATAAACATAGCCTATAATTTTTTAATCACAATGGTTGCTTATTTCAAGTAATCGGCAAACGTTTGTATGTCCAGTTCATGTATTGGGAACCTATTTCGCCTATTACGTGAAATACGCAACTCTGCTGCTTATTTCGCGAATTCGGCAAAAAACTGCCCAATGCACGAAATCGGCAATTACCCAAATTCGGCGTAACATATGCATTGAGACTTATTAAGTTTCATTACAAAGCCAAAATAGTTGTACGCTTTGCTTTGTCAAAACAAAATAACCCGTAAACTAGCCATAAAATTATTCATTCAATCATTTATAGGAAAACCAGCAGCTTTGGAGGACGAAAATAATCCAGACTGGGTGCCATCACAATTCATGGGACATATTAGTTAAACTGTTAGAAGGAATCAAGCAGATGTTGATGGAAAGGAGAGGTTGGCTTAAAAAATAGAATTGCAATTTTCGAATGTAAGTTATTAAATTACTGAAAAATATTCTTTTGATTTTTTAAATGAACGAGTACTGCAAATGTATATACTTAAGATTAATATTGATATGGAGCTTATGTGTTTTTTGAAGCCTCTCCACTACGATCTTTGTAGATCTATTCTGTATGCCTGCGTTCCTTGTCCAGACTCCTAAGGCCAGACCTCAGGCCATCCTTATATTGGGAAGGTTGTGGTTTTTACTTCCCTATCGTCAAAAGCCTTAGCCTAATCTGGTCTCCACAGTAGCACAGTATGGGTGTTGGGGCTTCCTGCTTCTAGGAAAAACCTGCATGTGCTTGTGTTTACCAATCCTATGTTGTTCATGTGTTTGTTGAGTTTACAATGCCCTGTCAGGATCCCAATCAAAATCCTTGTAGTTCGTCTATTCTGGCTTAGTAGGTACTCCTTGAATTTTGGCGATGGTTCTTCGACGAACTATTCGGCCTGTCTTATTCCCGACGCCTTGTTCCACTTTTGTTGAGACTGTTTTTTCACCCAAGTACTGCTATTTATTGAAATATTTTCCTAACCAGTAAGATTTCATATTAATATGCCCGACAGTTTTGAGTCTTGACCTACCATCATGATTTCAGCAATATCCTATTCTAAATGTTACATTTATAATTATCCCTCAATAACCAAAAAGTATTTTAGGTGCAATGTTTACTTCTGAACCTGTGTCTATTTTGAAATCTACATATAAGAACGGCCATATCTTAGGATCGTATTGTAGTACAGCATTGGGAAACATTTTCTTATAAAAAAATAGCCTCGAGAGAACCTGGAAATTATTTACAGACTTGTAGGCCCAACGCTAGATGACATGGTTTCCAAAAACCAAACTATAAATTTTAGTTTAACAACAAGACCATAGAATTGAGTAATACATACAGTTGGTCCGGTGAATCTTTTCCCATGTATGAAATTATTCACATACTACTTTTTGTAGTACGACTCTTTTCTACTCACAGAATCTAAACCCCCGAAATGAAACCGTTTGTTCCATTACAACATAATATAACAGACAGAGATATCCATATGATGAATGTGGGTGATTAGGTGTAACCCACACAACAGAAGTTCTGTGGTTTAACCGCGAATTTGTATATTGACAGACCAAAGACTTTGTTTACATTTTTATCCATTTTTTTGCCCCTTGCATATATATTTATTTCAAAAACGGTTGTTATGTTATAACGACTAACTTATACCTGAGTGTTCGAATTATTGTGGTAAGTAAATATTATTTATCTACTTTTTATTTATTTACTTCGCAATGAAAACTAACCTTAAATTGACATTTCATTATGATTCTGGATAGAACTTCATCAAACTGAATTATATGAAACATATTTTGCTTCCACCAATGTAGAAAATATTGACCTAATTTTCCGAAAGACCAGAACTATTTATGAATGGTTTTTATTTTTAGAATATGCCTGGAAAAACGTTGAATTCGCAAGCACAGGAGCTGGTCCTAAATGTGTTGAAGTATTTTGAGTTAGAAAAAAGAAATGGAGGACCTTTGGAACCACTTTCATGTGTTCTAGGGGTAACATACTTATTATTAATCAATTTTTTTATGTTAAAGGGTAGCTGCTGCTTTGAAAATATCTCGACGGACAGTATAAGCTATAAAAAAAAAGAAAAGAAAATAAACCAATTCTTTCAAGCCCAGGCAAAAGCAGAACTCGTTCTAAAACAAAAACAGCTGATCTACCTGAGGGAGCTAAGATGGCAGTACACATTATATGATATGTACCAACAGAGTAAATATAAATCTATTTAATTAGAATGTTTTGGTAAAATGTAGGTGTAGGTATTTTGTAATGAGTATTCAAATCATGGTATATTCAAGAAACATTTAGGTATTTATATAGATTTTAGTAGTTTTGTGACTACATTACAATTTAATTCAACTATTAAATTTACCTTATTTTTGAACAGTCAAGGTTAAAACATTAATGAAATGAACAAACATAATATCATTAAAAATATAGTATTTGTTCAAATTGAATCTGTACTATAATTTTTGTTTTTGTTTTAGAGAAGCATGTTACTTTGACTACCTTAAATTGTAAATTGAGGGAAAGCGAAATTGTATCTATTGGCAAAACATCTCTGAGCACTTTGTTAAAAACATTGGGATTCAAATATAACAAAGATGACAATCGGAGAGCTTTAATGGAGCGGACCAGTATTGCAGCCTTGAGAGCCAATTTTCTGCGTAAATATATGGAAAACCTTTCAAGTACTCTGCCAAGAGAACTTGTATTTTTGAATGAAACATGGATCTATTCGAAGGGAAATAAAACAAAATCTTGGCAAGACAACAGCACTAAAAGTGTACGTAAACCAGATGGTTATGATGGTAAACGTTTTATAATTGTCCATGCTGGTTCTACCAAAGGATTTGTCTCTGAAGCAAGTTTATTATTCTGTTTAAAATCTAAAGTAGCTGATTACCATGGAGAAATGAACAATGAAATATTTATGAAATGGATAAGTACTCAATTAATTCCCAACTTAGAAGAGCCATCTCTTATTGTTATGGATAATGCTCCATATCATAGTGTTCTTTTAGAAAAGCAACCTTCTACTAATTCAACAAAAAATGAGATTGTTACATGGTTGATAACAAACAACATTAAGTTTGATACAAAACTTACAAAACCTGAATTGCTACAAATTGCAAAAATGAATAGAAAAGAAAACGTGTATATAATTGATGAGTTACTACGAGAACATGGTCATGAAGTGCTGAGACTTGTAACGCGCCTCCCTTCTTACACGTGGCTCCTGCCACAAGAACACGTCACTATGGACACCCTTGATGCAAAATTCGGGTTTTTAAATCTCGGGCGCCAGATTATTAACGTGGTTTGCTCCACGGCCCCTTGACCCTTAGCGTCAAGAGTTCCAGATAGCCTCAGATGGAGGTTACGGAAAATTCCAGGGGTCTTGTTGAATTAAATTTAACTAACTAGTGAAAATCCGGAAAAGCCAAATCTTGGTTCTCCAATCAATAAATTGCGGTTAAAAATGAAAATAATAGAAATTCAAAACTTTAATCTATTAATACTCTGTTGTCTATTTTACGAATAATTCTTTAGTGACAAACAAATTAACAGGGAAAATAAAATGAGGTATGTATTACCTATATCTGGGATTTTAACGGACTTAACGGTCAGGTTATCAAATACGGTTCAAATCTACCGGGTTTTACGGGGTCCCTAATGCACGATTTAGATCTGCCGGGTAATCAGACAAATTGTGGCTAAGCCTCTTCCAAGTCTGATTAACCCTTGAATCCAAATGAAACCGGCAACTATTATTCCGACGGGAAAAAAATATAAATAATGATCCTACGAAACGGGAAAAGAACGATTTAGATCTGCCGGGAAATCAAACAAATTGTGGCTAAGCCTCTTCCAAGTCTGATTAACCCTTGAATCCAAATGAAACCGGCAACTATTATTCCGACGGGGAGGAAAAGAAATATAAATAATGATTCTACGAAACGGGAAAAGAACGATTTAGATCTGCCGGGAAATCAAACAAATTGTGGCTAAGCCTCTTCCAAGTCTGATTAACCCTTGAATCTACTAAAGCCGGTAACTATTATTCCAAAAAAAATAAAATTTAAGAACGAGTTAGATCTGCCGGGAAATCAAACAAATTGTGGCTAAGCCTCTTCCAAGTCTGATTAACCCTTGAATCTACTAAGCCGGTAACTATTATTCCGAAAAAATAAAATTTAAGAACGAATTAGATCTGCCGGGAAATCAAACAAATTGTGGCTAAGCCTCTTCCAAGTCTGATTAACCCTTGAATCTAACTAAAGCCGGTAACAATTAAAAAAAAATATTTTCCCACGAGTTAAACGGTACCCAACTATCGACACACAGAGTAAAAATATTCGTACTAGCATAAAATTTAAACTATTATACCTAATCCACTTGGATATCAATTTAATTTAAAACTACTGACAACCAAAAGCATAAAATAATTCGAGAATCCACTAATAATTCATATCAGTTAATTAATATATAATAAACGCAGTAAATAAAAATTCGAAATCAAATTACGGTTGACAAATCTTTATTTTCAGATAAGAGAAACAAAATAAAAAACGAATTTCAGTTCAACAACAAAAGAAAAAAATAGCCGGTCGGAAAATTTTCAAAAAAATACATTCAACAATTTAATAATAAGCGGCGATACGGAAAGTTTCGAATACACAGTTTATTTGTTAAAATTTATTTACCTTAATAAATACAGCCCACACACAATCGGAAGACGGAATACACAAAATTTTCGCGCTACGGTTTTTCGGTTTTTCGGAAGAACGTTTAACGGAGAATGCTTAGAGCCGAAAAAGGAACTGATTCTTCAGAGAGAGAAAAATGAACTGATTCTTCAGAGCCGCCTGAATGATGCCCGTCAGCCCATTTATATACAAAATTTTAGTTACAGTTTTTCGGTCGTCGTCCCGGTGGCGAAATTAAAACGTGAAATTTATCTAGTTTCGACAAAAACTTGTAAGTATACTAGACGGCTCTCGATTAAATTAAAATGTTGTATATACCGGGCGTCCTTTCAGTTGAAAAATTTAAATATCGGAAATGAATAAATTGTGTATGGTAGAAGTTGGATTTGCGTAACTCGGACTTATACTAAAATATACACCGGTAATAGCAAAAAAAATAAATCACTGCGGTAGTCGAAAGGGTTGTAAAGTAACGAGTTATATACACCCTAGCGGTAAAATAAAATATATTACGGAATAATAAAAAAAAATAAAAAATTAAACTGGCAAAAAGCAGAAAAAAAAATAACTCGTTACAGACTACCGCCATATCATTGTGAATTCAACGCTATTGAATTTATTTGGGCAAATTGGAAGTCATATTATAATAAATATATTGGTGAAGATGGGTATTCAGATAGTTCTGTTATAAATATGTGGAAAGAGGCACTGGGACAATGTAATCAACAAATTTGGGAAAAATGTGTTAGGCATACCCATGAAATTATTCAAAAGTGGTTTGGCCGAGAGCAGAATATAGTTGATATTAGCATTCAACCAATTACAATAGATATAAATACTGGTGATAGCTCTGATTCTGACTATGAGGAAAATTAAATAAAATCTATTGTATATACAGGGTGATTCATTAGTGCGATAAAGTCCAATATCTTGTGAATGGTTGAAGATATTTAAATGAAATTTTGACCGATTGTAGCCAGCCTAGAGGCTCATATTTTAAAATTAGTCGCAATTGTACAGCGTGTTCCAGAACGCCGTACCAGATCAAAGTTATATTTTTTTAAATGGGACACCCTGTATTTTACTTCAAATTTGAATTCTGCTTGACTTCGCTATAACAATGATATAATATTGTAATGGGTTACACAGCGTATTTAAAAAGTTCTGACCAATTGTTCCTGTAAATCGTAATGACTTCAACGCCCTGTATACTTTAAACTGCACAATTTAAAATTAATCTTTTATAGCCATACGTCTGTGATAGTCGTCTAGTACTACAATTCAATCGAACTGATTCGATATCTAAGAAACCGTATACAGGGCGAGCCCAAATTTATTGAGTATTCCCTATACCCAAACTGAATAGTTTCTGTGATATTTCTATTTTATGGTTAAAGAAAGCCAACAATAATAAATTTACTCATACTTATTTATTAACAACTATACTAAAATTTATAAAAAAATCAACAACAAAGTTATAAAAGATGCTCAAAGTGACCACCCTCTACATTTATACAGGCTTGGAGACGATCTGGAAAAGATCGACTTACATTTCTAAGCATTTGCACATTTTGAAACGCCTGCATTATTCTAGTTTTCATATCGACTGGTGTAGTAACAGGTAATTGGTACACCTGTTTTTTAATAAAACCCCAAAGGAAAAAATCTGCTTTATTCAACTCTGGTGATCTTGGTGCCCAAAGAACTGGTCCTGCTCGTCTAATCCACCTTTCAGGAAACATATAATTCAATTAACCCTGAATGAGCGCGTTATGGTGAGCAGGAGCTCCGTCATGAAGATACCACATTTGTTGACGTGTACGGAGGGGAATGTCTTCAAGCAGAACTGGTAAATGATTTTCCAGGAAATCTAAATAAACTTCTCCATTTACCGTTTCTTCGAAGAAATAAGGTCCTATCACATAGTCACCGATTATACCACCACATACATTTATGGACCACCTAATCTGACTGTGGGTGACGATATGATGAGGATTCGATGTGGAATAATAATGAAAATTGTGTCTGTTCACACTTCCATTTTTATGGAACGTAGCCTCGTCACCAAATAACACGGAGTCGAAAAAATGTCTTTGCACTTGTGTTTTTTGAAGTCCCCATTCACAAAATTGCACTCTCCTCTCAAAATCATTACCTCTTAACTCCTGCTGTAATTGAATATGATAAGGATGCATATGATTTGTTGACAAAATTCTTTGCACAGAGCTGTAACTTATTCCTTGTTCTCTTGAGATTGTACGAAGGCTCGTATGGGGATTCTCAGTAACTGCTAGTAAAACATTCATTGTAGCTTCTTCTGTAATGACAGTTTTAGTTCTCTCTTCCTTCCCATACATCACCGATCCAGTGCGATTGAATCTTTCTAATAACCTTTCAAAAGCAAATTTATTTGGTTGTCGGCGTTCTGGATAACGTTCGTTATAAATTCTCATTGCCAGCAGACAATTTTTTGTACTCTCGCCTAAAATCCACAACATATCTATCAAGATTTCACGGGAGAAATTCATTTTATTTAAAAATGCTATGACAAATGTCATAAATGTAACAAACGAATTAGCACAACGTAAATGTTTGTTGATATTTCAGAGCCTACTTACTACCAACCTAATTACTAAGAACGCTAATGATGATATTATTATGGTTCTAATTTAACTATTTAGAAGAGCTACCTAAGAAACCTGATCCTTCTGCATGTGTGGTGGTACTGTTATCTACCTTTTAAAACATTTTTCTAAGTTAACAAACTTTCCTAACATGTTAATTGTTGTGAATTAATTTTTTTATCTGCTTTTTAATGATTTTTTTATTGGAAATAAAATTTTTAATAACAAAATAGAAATATCACAAAAACTATTCAGTTTAGGTATAGGGAATACTCAATAAATTTTGAAGTATAGTAAAGTAACTTTCATTTACCGATATAAAATACAGGGTGATCCATTTAAAAAAAATTGTGAAACCAATGTATTCGAGTTTGGGCTCGCCCTGTATACGGTTTCTTAGATATCGAATCAGATCGATTGAATTGTAGTACTAGACGACTATCACACACGTATGGCTATAAAAGATTAATTTTAAATTGTGCAGTTGTGAAGTTTGTGAAGTCATTACGATTTACAGGAACAAGTGGTCAGAACTTTTTAAATACGCTGTATAACCCATTAGAATATTATATCATTGTAATAGCGAAGTCAAGCAGAATTCAAATTTGAAGTAAAATACAGGGTGTCCCATTTAAAAAAAATATAACTTTGATCTGGTACGGCGTTCTGGAACACGCTGTACAATTGCGACTAATTTTAAAATATGAGCCTCTGGGGCTACAATCGGTCAAAATTTCATTAAAATATCTTTAACCATTCACAAGATATTGGACTTTATCGCACTAATGAATCACCCTGTATATGAGACTTAAATATACATATTTAAAATATTAATTATTTATTTGTACAACCCAAAAGATTTTTATTCTTCATTGTTGAACTGTATGGGTGGGACGGCCCAATAGTAATGGTTGCCAGCCATAACCCTAACAGGGCAATACTGATTTGCAAAGTTTCTTCTGAGGAAGTTGTTATTAATACTAACTCTTATGCAAGTAAATTTGTTAAATAGCAAGTTTGCAGAATAGCCCCATAAAACTCTGGAATAATAACAGTTTTTTCAAACTAAAGGTTTAGGTAGCATATTGCTAAATGGCTGTAAAATATTAACAAATATCTATCACAACAGCTTCAATACAATAATAAATAACGTTCACCGTCATTTTAGCCACATCCTAATAAACCATCAATCTACGACCTACGTGTTACTTAATGTATTGATTTATTGTATATGAATGATGACGCATGGGAAAAGATTCACCGGACCAACTGTATACATATTTAGGTGTACCTAACGTTTACTTCCTCTGGCTTATTCAGCGAAATGTCAACTGTAACTGTAAAAAAAAAGTAAACAAGCTGTTGGCGCTATCACTCCTGTGATGTGTAAGGCAAAAATTGACATGTAGTATCCTAGAATCAAATTGTTTGAATCTCTAGCTTTAAGCGTTATGTTTAACAGTGTCTCTGTTTGGGGTCCTCGTTATTTTGATGCACTAGAAAGAGTGCAAATACATTTCCTAAAACGAATCCTCTTAGTTGCTGTTAATACCCCTGACTCTCTTATTCAGATTGAAACAGGGAGAGTTAAGTTGTCGTACAATGTTTTTAAAATGACAATAAATTGGTTACAAAAGATTCTTCAAATGTAAAAATTTCGCTATCCCAGACTTTGTTTTGAACAACTACGTATTACGAATTCCGTCACCACAAAGTATAATTGGGCATCTCAAATCAAACAATTTTTTGTTGACATTGACTCATTGCAGTTATGGAATAATTTAAATTATCGCCATCTAGCAACACAAAAAAAACAACTGTTTTCTAAATATCATACCTTCCTGCACCAATCCGATATTGCTACATCGTCTGCGTACCCTTTCATACCCTTTCAGAACATCCGTACCTTGGGCTCAACTCCGTATGGATAAACAATATAAAATGAAGTTTACATTAAACGGCATAACCTACAGTATAGATCCTACTCTAACATGTCCTGTTTGTAATATGGACGAGAAGGGAACTATTTTTCATATTTTGTTTGAGTGTCCAATATATACACATATAAAGTCATGAAACAAAATACATCCTGTCTGCAAAATTTGGAAACATTAGTAAATGCTCTACAAAATGTAAACCTTACTGAGGGAAAAACTGCTGCTACCTTTGGAATATACTCAAATTAAGGTCATTTATACTAGATGAGTAATGTATTTTTGGAAATTTATTTTTCTAATTTTGTAAAGTGTTTAATAGTATTGAACTATTATTTTTTGACGTATTTATTTTATTTTTTTGTTACCAACTGATTTGTGAACTTAAATTTTTGTATATGATCACACACTAACCTTGCTGTAAACTTTGTTTTCTGCAAGCAATAAACTTATTATTATTATTATTATTAGTTATTAGAGAGATATCGGTAAAATGAATAGCGCCTGCGGAATTGGGTTTACGTCAAGCGGTATTTCAATTTTATTTAACAGTAATCGGAAGCGACCTTTTACCCGCGCTATGCGCTATTCGAAAATGTGACTTAAACTAGCTTTATTGTTATTGCGTCTTTTGTGTATCTTGTAAGTTTTTAATTAAAATTGTGTGTTTGCCTTAGCCACATCCAGTATTTTTTGTATTATTATTGTTCAAATAAAAGAAGAACATTTATTTTTTGAGATATCTAATAGTGTATCTATAAATTCATTTTATCTACAATTATTTTTTCTTAGCTTCCACTAGAATCACTGCAATGGATGAAGAACTTGAAGCGATAATTATTGGTGGTGGAAATGATCAAGACATTGAAGCCGCTATTATGATGAATAACTTTAACATAGAAAAACAGCCTGTCGTTATGCTCCGTAAATTACACTTGGCGGTAACGTTATTTGGGGACGTTGTTTTAATAATCGACTCGCGCATAGGTTATATGTCAAAATAACATATGCGCTAATACGGCCTGACGCTATTTGGGTTACCGATATCTCTATTGAAAATTTAATAGCCTTGTTCCAACGTGGCATTCATGAACCGTTCTAGAATCGTATTTAGTACTGTATAGTGCGCAAACTTGAATTAGGGATGGACACATCAACTTTATCATCCCTTCCAGAAGGTAGTTTTTGTACCGTCCCAAGAACAATACTAAAATCAAAAAATACACCCACTAACAAGAAGAGAAGCCCGACGCAATCTCTTTGATGTTTTGGTAACAAAAATTTATGACCTTGAGAGACCGACGTTGACAGATAACTAAGTAAATACACTGATTATGTATTCGGCAATTAACTCCGAAATGACGAGTGAAAGGAGTGGAGCAGAAGCAGATTTCTCGTAGAGTAAAAGCATGGAGACTATACAAGGAAATCGAACTCTATAAGTTTGTTCCAACTGGCATTTATGAACCGTACTGGAATCGTTTCGAGTACTGTATAGTGCGTAAACTCGAATTTGGGATAGACACATCAACATTATCACCCCTTCCAAAAAGTACAGTTTGTATACCGTCCCAAGCAGTCCCAAGAACGATACTTTAATCAGTTGGAACGTGAAAGAAATACAGCACTTGCGCGAACGATACCAAAAACGGTTCTAACGCCAGTTGGAACAAAGCTCATGTATTCCAATTTCTGGTCATTATAGAGGGCGCCACAAAAATTCCCGTACCAAAACATCTGACGGCAGAACAATAACAGCCACTCATAAATCTCGAGTTCATGATGTTTTATTGGTTGCTAGCTTCTTTGACAGTTCGCGCTGAGAATCCCCACTAAATGTGTTTTGCGCTTGATTAAACTTTGAGAAAGCGAATCGCTGGTGTGCCAATTATCGGTATAAAGAGTTCTACCTTGGTCCAGAAGTCCCTCCATCAGTGCTCTGATAGTTTTTTCGGCAACAGATATATCCTTTGCTCCTACATTCTCTTGGTTCTCATTCTCTTGGTTTGTTTGTGTAGACTTTGAACGACCAGGTATAACCTCCAGTAACACAAAGTTTGAAAACCTTAATTCCATATTTATGTCGCTTGTTAGGAATGTACTGCCGAAAATAAATACGTCCTCTAAATGGTACCATGCTTTCGTCAATACAAACATCTTTTTCGGGTATATAGGATTCCTTGAATTTCTTTTCAAGCATGTTCAAAAATCTAGAAATTTTTTGGAGATGAGATGATTTTTTGGAGATGAAACATCGTAAGCAACATCTCAAATCTGTTGCGGCTCATTATTTCCGGTATACCATTTTCATAAAAAAAAATTGTGCTCCAGTAGTCCCTCAATTTTGGCAAACGCATCCACACGTCGATACCGAATAACTTGCGAATCTCTACAGAATCAGTGTCAACCCATTTATTAAGTCTTTGAGTTCGACTTGTAATTGGAGTAGTAGCACGCTTAGCAATCTTTTGCCCAGCAAATCTATTTGTTTCTGAGATAATATCATATTCTATGAAATGCTCAAAATAAGTTATATGAGCTACTCCAAGAAGTTTCTGGCCTATATCTGCAGGAACGCCGGTGTTGACAGCAGTTAAAGCAAATGTCATTCTGTCCCCTGCCACAGACCCCCACTTTATCTTGAGTATATAATCTGCAACAGGAACAGCTTCAGCAGCAACCACATCACCTTCGTCCTCGATATGACCTTCAGTTGATCCATCCTCCCTTTTTTAGGGCCGAGATGGGAAACTCATGTTCGAATGGGTCCATGACCCAAACAGTGTTGGACTCATCCCCAAGGAGAAGCCTACCAACCAAACCCACCTCAAACTCGCCGTTACCCCCGCCTCGGAATCACTACCCTAGCATACTTCGAGACGGGCGGTGGTCCCTCGCACACTCTCCGCTCACATCGACGTCTTCTCCCTAACTTCCACTCCCACCTCTCATGCCATATCGAGTCGTTCTCTCCCCCTGACCATGCTCTCTACTACGCCACTTACCTCCATCCATTCCTCCTCCCCCCTCAACATTTTCTCCACCATATTCTCCCAATACACCGCCTCCCCTAGTTTCCTCTCCAACTTCTTCAGCGCTTCCTCGTTCCTCCAGCATCTAAACACATGCCCCACATCATCCTCCACTCCACACCTCTCGCACACTCCAGTCTCTCTTTTTCCAATCTTGTGGAGGTACCCTACTCTCGACCCATGTCCAGTGAACACCTGTGTCAAGAAGTAGTTCACCTCCCCAATATCCATCCTCACTTGAATTGATATCCTGTTCTGCAATGGAATCGTCGGAATAGTTTTGGTCTGCAATGGAGTCATCGGTGTTTTAATGTATGTAAGTATTAATATTATAAATATAAATTAAACACTTGAAACTTGTAACAAACATGTGCTTTATTCTACATTGATAATCAACTGACAACTGCCTAGAAGTATGACATATGACATGGACGATGTGATACATTATGTTCTATTCATAGACTTATAAGTCTATGGTTCTATTGATGTTAAGCCACATTCACATGTCTACATCAACAGCATCATACTACATATTAAACACCTTCCCCTTTAAGATGAACTATCCGATTCATAAGAAGTATACATGTTGTGATAATTTGGTGGCTTGATTGTGCGACCATAACGGGAGCGAGTTGTAACCATATGTTTATTGGGGGTACTGTTTTGATTACACGTATTCATCATGCTACGAGAACTATCAACAGGAGTACTTTGAATGTTCGAGTTATCTGGAGAGTCCACACTAGGGGTATTATGGTTGGTACGAGTTGCTATCGAACTTGATGAATTACTGGAGGAGCTACGACGAGAATTAGGTTGATTGATTTGGTTGGATGAATTGATATCCGGAAGTAATTCAGGTTCAAAGATAAATTTATGATCAGAATTTGTTTTTGATAGTTTTATCTGCGAAGTATTACGACGCACGATTTTATTATTGCTCTCTTTTTTCACCCAGTAAGACCTCGGTTCGGAAGCTTTCTCTATTACAATAGCTTTACACCAAGTACGCTCATTCTTACATTTTATTACTATTTTATCGCCTTTTATGAACTCTTGGTTAGGCTTCCTACGAACTAACTTATCATACTTAGCTTTGACAATTTCTTTTTGTGAGGTTAGTTTGTTGTAAATATGAGTTTGAACTTTTGGTTCTAAGGTCTTCATAGTTACTGGTATTTGGGATTTTAGATTCCTGCTTTGTAAAATCTGGGCAGGGGATGCATTAAGATTGATGATCGGGGAATTGTTGTATTCTAGAATATATTCTCTAAAATCTATTTTATCTTCATTGCATTTCCTTAAAATTTGTTTGCTGATACTGACTGCTTTTTCCGCCATACCATTACTTTGATGGTAGTGCGGACTGCATGTCTTTATTGTGATTTCTTTTTCTTTATAATACTTTAGACAGAGGTTTGATATGAAGGGGAGATTATCTGCAATAATATACTGTGGATACCCAAAACGCGTAAAAACATCTTGAAAAGCATCGAGAATAGTCTCCGAAGTTTTGTCTTTCAATAGAATTAATTCTAACCAATGTGAGAAGTGGTCTATAATAACCAAGTAACTATGATTACCAAATTCTAATATGTCAGTACCAATTTTATTAAATCTAAGTTTTGGTGTAGAGTGTGGCAACATTGGTTCCCTGAAGTTGGCAGGCATGTATTTTTCACAAATTCGACATTTCTTAATAAAAGAAGTTATATCTGTGGACAAGTTTGGCCAATAGAACAACTTACGGGCCTTATTTATTGTTTTACTGATTCCAATATGTCCTTTATGAAGTAATTTAATCATTTCCAATCTAAGAGTATGAGGTACAATTATTTTATCTTCTAAGAAAATGATTCCCGCCTCGACATAAATTGATTCTTTCAATGGGATATATGGTTTACAGTTTGGGGGTATTAAACTATCTTTTGGCCAACCATTATAATAGTAATCATAAATTTTTGATAATGTTTCGTCTTTACTTGTTTCAAGCCTGAATTGGTCTTTTTTTGAATCACTCATAGGTAAATGTCTTGTCACCAAATGCACCATCTCAAACATGTCAGGGTCTGGCTTGTTGTCGCCCTTTAAGCTCGACCTAGATAGCATGTCTGCAAACTGTATATTCTTACCTGGTACATAATAAACATTAATGGAGTATTTGAGAAGTTTTAATCGTAGCCTCTGTAAACGAACTGATCCTATACTATGAATAGGTTTTTTCATAATTGATACTATAGGTTTATGGTCAGATTGGACATCTACATTATTTTTATAAATAAAATCATGATACTTTTGACAACCGAAGTATATGGCAAGCATCTCTTTTTCAGTTTGACTGTAGTTGATCTCGTAATCATTCATAGTGCGAGATGCACATGCAACCAATTTGAGAACATTATTTTCATACTGTTGAAACATACAACATCCAAGAGCATTTTTAGAAGCATCACATTGCAGGACTATTTTCTTATTACAATTGAAGGGGACTAAAGCTGGGGATCGACTTATTATGACTTTTAACTTATCAAACACTTCTTGATGCTTAGGCAACCATGAAAACTCTATGTTTGATTTTAACAGTTCACATAATGGGTGCATAACCTCAGACATATTTTTGACATAACGTCTGACATAATTGAATGAACCTATAATTCTTTGAAGTTCAACTTTATTAGTAGGAGGACGTAGTTTTTTTAAAGATTCGACTCTGTCCTCATCTATCTGCATGCCTGATTCTGAAAATATGTGTCCCATGAACTTAACCCTGTCTTTAGAAAATTGTAATTTTTCTTTGTTAAACTTTGCATTCACTTGTTTTGCACGTTTAATAACCTCACTTACTGCTGCATCATGTTCCTCTTTATTAGAACCTGAACAAATCATATCATCATGGCAAATTAATACATTTTTAATGCCAGCAAAATGTCTTTCAACCTCCTCCTGAAAAAGATCCTGGGAGTTAGATAGACCATATGGTAATACAATAAACCGATAAATGCCAAATGGTGTGGCAAAACAGCATTTCCATGACGACACTTCATTTAGTTGTAAATGATGGTATCCCTCAGCCAAGTCAAATACTGTAAAAAGTTTTTTACCTACCAAGTTTGAACATATTTCTTCAATATTTAAACCAACTTTTGGTTTGCGGACAATTTGTGAATTTAAATCAGAAGGATCTAAACAAAGACGTATTTTGCCATTAGATTTTTCGACAATAACAATTCTGTTGACACTAGCCATGGGTGACATTTCTCCAACCTTAACAATGGCTTTTCGAGCAATTAACCTGTCCAGTTCACTTTTAAGCTCATTACGAATGGCAATGGGTACTTTTGTAGGAGGTCTACTTACTGGTTCAAAGTTTTCTTTGACAGTAATATTGTGTTTGCCTGGGAACCTACCAAACCCATTGAAAATTTCAGAGTTTTCTTGTATAATTTTTTCTTTATGTGTCAAACTATTTGTATTTACATTTATATTATTAATTCTTTTAATGAGATTTAAATTAGTACATGCCTGGCCACTCAAGACAACCTGTTTTACCCCATCTACTATAACAAAATCTTCATACATATTTCTGCCTTTATATTTACAATGTAAATTGCTAATGCCAATAGTTTTGGCTTCTGAGCCCTCAAAACCCTTGAGAACATACCCTGTTGTACGAACTTTAAATTTCTTATTTATTAGTTCAAAGATATTTAGGGGCATGACACTTACATCTGCGCCTGTGTCAAGCCTAACTTTAAATTTTTTATTTTCAATAAGTATAACTTCTTCCCAAAAACTTACCCTGCTGTTTTCAGACTTTTTTGTAGTTACATTTCTAACAAATAATTCATCTTCACTTGAGTCACTGTTTACTTGCCCAACATTACTAATGTTCTTAACTTTGCAGGCTGCAGCAAAGTGGTTTTCATTCTCCCCCCTACGAAAATTGACTTTTTTATTTTAAATACGCAAGCGAAAGCGAAAGTAAAACATGCTAGGTTATCGGTTGCTAAGTATGAAAAACTTTCGTGCCCTGGACAACGAACAAATAAAATCGGTTGCTAAGTATGAAAAACTTTCGTGCCCTGGACAACGAACAAATAAAATGTCAAATATTTATTTAGATTGGAAATTAAATGTAAAATTACAATTGTTGTATGTTCCTGAAAGATTTAACGGCAAATGTTGATTGAAATCTTGTTTGAAAGCAACGTCACTGGAAATTTTGACTTGCTTGTCGATTTAAATACCAATAATACATCTTCAGTTATTGTGGACACATCTTTCGTTGTACACCATTTGATGAAATTTTCATAGGCTTGATTGTAACGGTCTTTAGGTTTTTCGGTAACAAACTTCTGCACGCAATAATTGCTGCTTCTTCAATGGAATTCATTTTTAACTAGATTCTAGCCAAATATTAAACTTAAAAGATGTAGACGTTATGGAAGAATAATTATTTGACAACTGTCAAAATATTAGTTTTTGTTGACACGAATGTTACCAAAGTAACGTTAACGCACGCCTTCTACCCATTTTATTACAGTCTACAGAGAATTTTTTGCAACTTTAAATTGTGTGTTTTAATAATAAAATCGGGGGAAGAATGAAAAGTTTAATACATTACACGCTGCAAAAGCCCTTTCAGGTGCTCGGAAGTATTCAAATAACCTCGGCTACGCTTCGCTTCGCCTCGGCTATTTGAATACACCTCGCACCTAAAAGTAAGCTTTCGCAGCTTGTAATGTAAATAACTATTTCAGTACCGCACTATTTACATTTCTTCCCATAGGCAGGACACTGACGGGGGCCATGGGTTTTTTGACATCTTCTACATTTGAAAGTGTCTTTGTTCTCCACTTCATTCTGTTTTTTCTCTCTTGGTTGATACACATTCCTATTTAGTCTCTCAAACTTTCTTTTTACTATACTTATTTCAGCAGTATTTTCTTGAAACAACAGACTCTGGTGTTTACTCTGTTCGCTTGTTCTGCAAAAGTGTATTGCTTTATCCAGGGTTAACTCGTCAACACGTAGTAATGCCTCCCTTGTAGTTGGATCCCTTATACCAATAACTATTTTATCCCGTAAGGCTTTTTCCTCATTGGACTGCACAGGGTTGATCTCATTAAAGTTGCAACTTTTAATAAGGTGCTTGCAGTCGGTTAGGAAGTGTTCAAAGCTTTCACCTTCTTTTTGTGCCCTGTTAAAAAAGGTATACCTCTCAAAACATTCATTAATTCGAGGATTTACATACTGTTCAATTAGTTGTAGGGCACGTGTATACTTATTGGGATCATTTTCAGGTATTTCAAAGGTTGTCATTATTCGGGCTGATTCTGTTCCAATTATATTTCTTAGAATTGATAATTTTACTTCATCTGCAGACTCGTTCTGTCCTGTTGCGATTAAATAGTCTAGAAACGAAGTCTTCCAAAACTTCCATTCAGCAGAAGCGTTCTGCCCTTGTATGTTAAAATCTGGCGGCAATTTTACCGGGCCGGCCATGGCCATCATAACCTTGATGCTCTTGAGGTATACTTGCTTTTAACTTAAGCTTGGAGACTACTTTCTGGTGGTGATTTTCACTGAATTTTGCTTTTTATTACTGCGCCATGTTTTAATGTATGTAAGTATTAATATTATAAATATAAATTAAACACTTGAAACTTGTAACAAACATGTGCTTTATTCTACATTGATAAACAACTGACAACTGCCTAGAAGTATGACATATGACATGGACGATGTGATACATTATGTTCTATTCATAGACTTATAAGTCTATGGTTCTATTGATGTTAAGCCACATTCACATGTCTACATCAACAGCATCATACTACATATTAAACAATCGGAATAGTCTTGGTCTATAATGAAGTCGTCGGAATACTCTGCTGCTTCTACATCGGACATATTTTCCAGCTCCCAGGCCAATTCGTCTTCTGTAAGACCTCCTCTTTCCATTATTATTCAAAATCTGAAACAAAAGAAATAACGTAAAGGATGCCCACGGGTGGACATTTGGTCCCACAATATAAAATAACATCCTGGGACCACGTAACCACTGGTGGTCACTAAAAAAAATCAATAAAAAAACCACAAAAAGAAGAAATAATGTAATAATACAGAATAATACACAATAAAAAATAGATTTACACAAAAAAAGGACTTTTAAATTTGTTGTCCCAGGGAGTGACTAACCATTTTGAGCGTGCCGCTAAATGTGTTAAATAATTCTGTATCATACAAGAAAATCATTTTTTTTTTAAGTACTTTATTTTGACAATACAAAAATTGCAATTTACAGAAGTTTATTTCCTAATAAAGCAAACGGTGGAAAGTCACAATTAGTAAAATACATAAGTACATACACAAAATATATACCTGTGGATGTTCTGTAACTGAACTTGCACATTCTCTACACTATTTTGAATCCTCTTTATTTTATCTATGAATGTTATCCCACAAGTGCCCCATACTGGAATTAGGTAGCTGAAGATTGGTAAGAAATAAGTGTCACCGATTAGTTTCAATGTCTTATGGTTTTAGTAATCCCTACATTGGTAAAGTGCACCAATAATTGGCAAACTTAAATTTTATTCTATTTGATGTATATATTTGCTACAATTTATGTTCTCACCTTATTTATATTTTCATTTCCTATTTTTATCCGAATATCAACTCAATTCATATTTTTTTGTATCAATAACATGCTAGTAATTTTTTCAAATTAGTATTATAGCTTATTCCTTATCAACCATCTCTGGTTTTTCTTCAAATCTTTGTTCACCTTTTTTCTTCCAGTTCTCTTAAATTGTACTTGTATAGAAGAGAATAAGGTCATCAGCAAAAGTAAAGTATTTTGTCTGCAGTTGTGCTTTTTCTAGACTTCTCACAAGTAAAAGGTATATAATTTAAGTCATCATCATAATAAATATTCTTTCTTACTTTATTTGTCTTTGAATATTTCTGATTACTTTTGGTAACTGAAAAAACTCTGGTTTTCTTAAATTAAATTCAATTCACGTCTTCGTTTTAAATAATCTGCACTACCAACCACTAAAGCAATAAATTTCAACAACGTTATAAATTTTTAACAATTTCAATTTTCTAGTTTTTACTATTCACAAGTAATGTTTACTATTTGCCTACTGTCAAATTGGTCAAATATAAAAAGTAAGGTTATTGTCGTGACAGTTTTAAAATGGTACGGTAGTTACAATGCGCGACGACGCGGTGAAAAAACAAACTGCTTAGACGATTTTGAGGACAGGTTTTGTCAATTTTCCCGTATGAGTTCGATTTCCTTGTATAGCCTCCATGAGTAAAAGGATCATTAGTCACCGAATTCTCAAACCGTCAAACGAGGGACATGTATCAAACGTCAAATTCAAACAAATGTCATTCGGTGTAATATTTTTGCTGTTATTTTTTAGTATTTTTATAAAATATGAATAATTATTACTTCGCAATTGTAAACTATGTAATCTAAAATACATAAGAATTTTATTTTTTGGCCGGTAATCGAAATGCGCATATTCACTCCCAAAACCCTAGGTGGTACAATTGGAGCAGCTATTTTCACACCACTCCACAGTACACGAACGATTTAAAGACTGCTCCTTTTACTCGTTCTGTAATAACCGAACGGTTTAAAGAAGGGAGGAGTGCTCGGAATCAATGGGGTAACATTGCCGAACGGCCCTTGAGAAAATGATCAGATTTTATAATAATGGCGCCTTTCAGACATGCGCATATGAAAAAAGAATAGACAGCTTCGCTTCTTGTTTGCTAGTGTATTCTAAAATCAGTTGGAACGCGAAAGAAATACAGCACTTGCGCGAACGATACCTAGAACGGTTGGAATGAGCCTAAAAAAGCTCTTAAAAAAATATCGATTTGATATTCGGAAAGAGGAGTTCAGTCTAAGCTCAGTGTGACCAACAAAAAGTGGTTTTTATGACAAGAATGACAGTTAATGTCTACCATTCAAAACATAAGATTTTTGCAGGTTTTATATCATTACGGACATCAATATTGCTTTATTAAAACAATGAATACACCCCCGAAGCGTAAATCTTAAAATTGAAAATGACGTTTTAGCTGAATTCTCAATGCATCGGTGGCCAGTAATTCTATACCTTGTTTTTAAACTAGGAGGAGCATTTTAGGAAACCCCAAACACACCACTAGAAGTAACCAGATTGGGAGTGTGTTCCGAAAGGGTCGTGTTCAGACTTTTTGAACTAATTGACATTTAAGTGAAATATGTATTGTACTGCTCGCAGTTGTCGTGGCCAATGAGGGATCAAGGCATGTCTAAATATCGAATCATCATTGGTCACAGGCCATGGCGAAAGTAGTAACCAAATGTCACATTATTGTGAAAAAATGTATGGTTATAATAACTAATTTATATGGAACTTGTTGATAATTTGGGGATAAATAAGTTTTGATATCGAAAAATGCCATAATATTGTACACAAAAATAAGATTTAATTTGCAATCAACAAGAAAAAATAAGCATGAACTGTAGATTTTGTTTATCAAACTGAATAAAACTTAAAAATAGCAATTTACTTGGTTGGAATATAACAAACTCAAGAAAATGGTGATAAAGATTGAACTAGTGAATATTTTTACATGAATAAACACAAAACTGACAAATGTAAGTTGTATCAAAAGAGCTGTGTGAAACGGGCGGCAATTTGACCAATCACTAGGCAACAGAAATGCCAACTTAAATTCAAATCGCTCCTCTTAGTTTAAAAACAAGGTATAGGAACTTTCGGCAAATCACCAATTCTCATCTATCATTATGTCACTAGTTATGTCAGGTGTCAGTGGAAAAAGCAATCAGAAGAATAAAGTGATACAACTAACTAGAACTACTACAAAAGTATGGAAAATAAACATAAAAGATTAAACAAATATCAACAAAAGCTAATAACACTGACATCTGACATAAATAGTGACATAATGACAGAAGAGAATTGGTGATTTGCCGAGGCTGCGTTCATAAACTTACTCCAGTGAGTAGAGAAGAGTATGATCACGTGATTAGAAAAGTATGTTTGATGGTTACTCGGAGTAACCGTTCAGAGGCTTCACCGGCCGAAGGCAAATCAAATGTCATTGTGTTGTGTATGAATTTGGGGTTATATTGTTCATTTCGAAAATAGAAATTAATTAACCATGGATGAGTTGAATATTAATAATCAAATAATATCAATTTATCAATAAAAATAACCTGGCAGTAATCTGAACTGAACTACTGTATAAGCCAAACTGTCATAACTGTCAGAGTATATAATACTCCATTAAAAAGCGGAGTATGCAGAGTTTACTCCGGGTAGGTTTCTGAACGTTTATAAAAGCATACTCTATACTGGGGGCCTATTCACTAACTTGTGTGAGTAGTCGTGTAGGAGCTCTCTCTCACAAATTAGCTTTACTGCGCATGTCACTCTCCTAAAATTATAAAATTCGTATTCAGGAAAGGTAAGAGAGTGCTCATATACTCCTATACGAGTACTCTACTGGGTAAAACCAAGAGAACTGTTAGAATTTGAGAGAATGGACTTGCGCACATTGTCTTTAGTCACAGAACAAAACGAAAATTGAAGATTGTATTGTAACCCTTATCTCTGATTGTAACCCGACATGTGTCTCTTTAGTCTCTATGATTAAATATTATGCATGTTTAGTTTTTGGAGTTTAATTGTTTATTTATTGTTTTTAAAATGAATGATGACGATTTAGTGATGCAAATGCTAATAGATAATGTTGAAGATGCCGAAGAACAAGCTGCAAATAACATACCTCGCCTGTATTTCCAGCATCAAGATCCTTTCTTGGTCTTGTCCGATTTTAATTTTATTAAGCATTTTCGCCTAAATAAAGACACTTCAACAGCTCTTTTGGATGAGCTAACGCCATTTTTGCAAGCTCCCCAAAGAACATCAGGTTTAAGTTGTAGAACAAAGGTAAGAACATTAATTTTACTGGTCTGTAATTACAAGCTTCATCTTTTTTACCACCCTTATGAAGTGGAACGATTACAGCCATTTTCAGGCAGGTGAGAAATACACCCTTTTCAAATGATTCGTTGATCAAGGAGGTCAATACCTATGTTGATTACCACATCAGGAAGTTTTAGAAATAATTTTGCAGATAAGCCATCAATGTCACAGGAATATTTATTTTGAATTATTTTCAGTTGTTGGTGACTCTTTTATTTTTTGGCCAAGGCAGCTATCAAGCTGTGACAGGTTCCAATTTTTTTTGTGGAATGAGTCAAAGCAGTGTTTGTAGATGCATTGAAGAGGTCACCAGTGCCTTGAATAGGCCAGAAATTATTGGGAGCTGGACCTGTTTTCCACAGAATATTGAAGAGCTGTCACAGCGGAGAGCAAGGTAGAAATTATAATGGAACTTACAATGATTTTACAAAGTTTTGACTTGAATTGCATTTTTTTAGCTTTTTTCATTCAACTGGCATTCGTGGGGGAATTGGTATTATTGATTGCACCCCTGTGGCAGTTGTACGACCAATCCAAGAGGAACATATATATGTTAATAGGAAAAATTACCATTCCCTAAATGTACAACTGGTAAAGTATTTTACATTTTCTCTTCTTTTTTTAATGTTAATATTTCAAGTATGTGATGAAAACCTAAAAATAAAGAATGTAAATGCCAATTTTCCAGGCAGTACGCATGACGCATATATTTGGGGGCAATCAAATATTTCGACAGTTCTTGAAAGAGTTTATCGCCGAGAACCCCAAAACAACTTTTTTTGCTAGGCGATTCTGGTAAAAAAATTAATTAACATATTATAATCTTGACCATCATCTTTACCATTATTTGTTACAGGCTATCCTCTGCGGCCTGGGTTGCTAACACCATTGAGAAATCCTGCTGCCGGTGCAGAGGAGCAATTTAATAATGATTTTAAGAGAGTAAGGAGCAACATTGAACAGTGCAATGTTTTATTAAAAAACAGGTTTCGATGTCTCTTGAAATATAGGGTTCTCCACTACCAGCCAGTAAAAGTGGCCAAAATAATAATAGCGTGTTGTGTGCTACACAATATTTGTGTGCAAAATAGAATTCCAGAGCCAGAAAGAGACGAAGAGTTTTTTAATGCGGATCTTGGAGTAATTCAAGAAAACCAGGTTGTAGCAGTTAATAATTTAGCGGCGCAGAATGATTTGGAAGCTGGAAGACTGTTAAGACAAATAATAATTGACACACACTATAATTAAAATTTAAAAATAATATTATGTTGTGACTTTTTGCCACCCATTGTACCTATTATTTATCAATTGTATATTAGGACACACATTTCAATAAATATTATTGACGTATGATAAATATTATATTTTTTTTAATGTATATTTTATATTCTTTTATCGAGGCTCTTGGAAGAATAAGAAAATTATCTAAGAAAACTGCAAATTTATTACTAGTTTGAAGTTGTTTAACCAATAATAATTTAAATCTTTTATAAATAAACATTTAAAAACTCATTTGGACTAACAAGGTTATTACCACTCAAAAAATGAAACTAATGTATTTTATGATAAAATGTATAATAATATTAACAAAATAACTAAAAATCAAATTCTCAACAGTAAACAAAAAATAAAAAACAAATGTAAGGCCGTTCTATCAGCTCGAGTCGGTAGAATGTGAAAAAACACTGATTTAAATTTTTATTTTTGAAACAAGGAGCTAAGAGCAAAAAGTGAAACCTACAAATTGTTTGAACAGCTGTTAGTGACCGCTCATAAAAAAATTGGACAAACTCCAAAAATAAATAAACTATGATACAAGTGAAACCATAAAACAAGGTACCCTGTTCTGCCGACTCAAGACGATAGAACTGCCATATAAAAACAATCACAAGGTAACATCACAGGAGTAAAACAAATGCACACAAACTTGGGAAAAACACTGATTTAAATTTTTATTTTCGAAACGAGGACCTAAGAGAAAAAAGTAAATCCTACAAATTGTTTGGACAGCCATTAGTGACCTCTCATAAACAATTGAACAAAATTCGAAAATAAATAAACTATGATATGAGGCAAACTGTAAAACAAGGTACCCTTGTATTATATTAATTTAATTTGCTTAAGATTTAAGCAAATTAAATTGTTTTATTTCATCGTTTAGTATGGATCTTCAACAAGTAAAAGCCTCATCTATTCAATTTTAGTACATATAATAGTTTATTTATTTTTGGATTTTGTTCAATTTTTTATTAAGCCATCCAAACAATTGTAGATTTTACTTTTTTCTCTTAGCTACTTGTTTCGAAAATAAAAATTTAAATCGGTGTTTTTTCACATTCGGCTGACACATAGTATAGCCAAATATATAAAAAAAGTAAAATAACAGCTATAAATAAACACAAATTAAGAAAACATTAATTTTTCAAATTTCTCCACCAACTATTTGTTGCCTTTCCATCCTTAGCTGGGCCCTCATTTTTCTTGTTTCCATAAATATTCTTTGTTTGTTGTACTCCGATTCCACATTATTCCGCTCATTCATGGAGGCTAAATGTTTTTGGCTAAGTGCCAATGATGTTTGCAGCCGAGCCGTTTATGTGGTTTTTTTGGGAGGTTGAGGTCTGGCTTTCAGGTTTTTTGACACCAGATACTGCAAATTGTAGGTGTGTTCCCGAAGAGCCTGCAATCATAAAAAATTGGTAAAAACTTGACACCCGTTTTCTATTGATTTGGTTGTATTACCTCATTATTCTGCTCCTCAGCAAAAATGACAGCAGCAACCTGGTTTATTTCATGTAACACCAAAACCTGAAACAAGTAATAGTTTATTACAAATAATTTTAAAAAGAAAACCTGTTTGTTACCTCTTCTCTAGCCCTTCCAGTTATCTCGGCTGAAACATCATTATCCTGCAAATTCTTAATAGACACAAACAAAAATTAGTATAAAATAATGTCATTATTACATTAATGCCCTGATTTCAAGAAAAACCCGATCTTACTAGAAGGATACATTCTAATAATCTTACTGAAAATATGTTTAGGTGATAGTTAATTGAAACTAGTTTTTTCTAGTAAGAACAGGATTCAATTGAAGTTAAGTTTTGCCCTAACAAAAGCACTTGTCGGGTCATAGAAAATAAGTAGGTACTAACTTAATCTACATTTTCACTAAATGAAAATTCAACTGGGGTTTCTTGGACTCCTATCCCATCCATTTGGATAGGGCTAAGCATGTCTAAAACCTCAGTTTCTGTATGACTGAGAGTTTTAGAGCACGCTGGGCCTCCTCCTGTCATATTCCTATGCCGATTAATGAGGGCATTTTTCGACTTTGCATTTTTTTTCATATCTTGCCATGTCTGTCATGAAAGGAAAAACGACATAAGCTACTGTAGTTAATTATACACGATTTTCTCTATTTGTTAAACAATAAAAAACAAAATATACTCACTTTCCTCCATTTTTTCCAATCTTTGGATTGTCCATTTGGGACGCTATTTAATTTAATTGTAACTTCTTCCCAAAGTTTTTGGGCTTTTTTGTATGAAAAGCTTGCCGTAAATTGTCCCCTTCGCAACTCTTCATTTTGATTGATAAAATTAATTAAAATTGTTTTTTGCGCCTCACACAACATTTTCGTATCAATAAATTATTATAACTTCCTCTATTTCCCACATCACATCCAGTAGAAAAACATTTCTTCTCAAACCACAGATGTCTCAAACAGATGTTTATATTTTGCTAAACTACTGACAGTACATTAGAACTAATAATAGGTCAAAGCTAGTCGTTTTACTTGGCAACGCTGGACAACATGTAGTAGACGAGTCGAATAATCGTGAATAGGGTTTTTAAGGACCATGTGAGCGATGAGTGAGAGAGTACTCCTATCGATGAGTAGTCGTGCACGAGCACTCTCACATGTTACAGAATAGGGCCCCTGGTAGAGTAAATTTATGAACGCTTCGGAGTAAACTATCCTTACTCTGAGTAAGTTTATGAACGTAGCCCGAAAGTTCCTAGAATTACTGGCCACCGATGCATTGAGAATTCAGCTAAAACGTCATTTTAAATTTCAAGATTTACGCTTCGGGGGTGTATTCATTGTTTTAATAATGCAATATCGATGTTCGTAATGATAAAAAACCTGCAAAAATCTTATGTTTTGAATGGTAGACATTAACTGTCATTCTTGTCATAAAAACCACTTTTTGTTGGTCACACTGACCTTAGACTGAACTCCTCTATTAAAAATATCGCCTATATTTATAAATTTTTTTCTAAAAAAATATCGATTTTTTGTTATATCGATAGTAATCTGCCACCTCTTCTTCTTTTTCCATACTATGTCCGTCAAAAGCCAGCTGCTCCATGAAGTATTCTGTCGATGGTGTATTCCATTCCATAGACAAATTGAAATGGAAAATGGAAATATCAGTCTATAGATCGAAGAAAATAGAATTTAGGTTTACAATTGAAGGTTTTACACTTTATCTTCAAACTAGGAAGAAATAATTGCTAAGGAAAATAAAACAACTACATAAAAATGATAAATAAGTATATTTATAAAAAATTCGCAATTATGTTGCTCTCAGAGCTTCTGGACGAATAGCATCTACCTTGTGCTGATGAGGCGCAAAAACGCCGAAACCGGTCCACAAGTGATGTTATTCCTTCTAATCGCAAACCAGAATGGTTGGTTCTATCTTAACGGATATACCAACCCCGTTTACTTTAGAAGTGTAATTCAATGTCTGTCGGGGCATATAGCCCGAGAAGTAGTTGTTGCTTCTTAGTGGACGGTCTGCTCTGTGGAAATTAATTTTTCTAATTTTGTAAAGCGTTTAACAGTATTGAACTATTATTTTTTGACGTCTATAGATCACTTTTTACTTATGTGACAATTATTTACAGGTAACTGTAATTAAGTAAATACCTACAAAACCGAGATGGTTTTTTGTCGATATAGAATTTTGGTTTGTGATTAGATGTAGAGATGTCGCCGATATCGCACTCTTAACATTTCCTTCACTAAGGCTAATGTATTGGTGTGGTATCAACGTAGTCTCTAGTCCAGGATTATGCTCTCAGAGCTTCTGGACGAATAGCATCTACCTTGTGCTGATGAGGCGCAAAAACGCCGAAACCGGTCCACAAGTGATGTTATTCCTTCTAATCGCAAACCAGAATGGTTGGTTCTATCTTAACGGATATACCAACCCCGTTTACTTTAGAAGTGTAATTCAATGTCTGTCGGGGCATATAGCCCGAGAAGTAGTTGTTGCTTCTTAGTGGACGGTCTGCTCTGTGGAAATTAATTTTTCTAATTTTGTAAAGCGTTTAATAGTATTGAACTATTATTTTTTGACGTCTAAATAAAAAAACATTTTTCATATAACATTGAATGACATCAAATTGATATAACTTAAAACAAATCATAAAGCTGTACAAACATTTAAAACAAAAAACTTTTAAAACTCTAAGAACCAAATAAATCAAAATGTTGCTACTGAGCAGTAATTTTGTGTACTGATCTCAGTATTAAATTCAAATAAAACCTTAATGTATATTAGTTTATACATTCTTAAATGTTTTCATTTTCTTTTCAGTCTGTTTTATTTGGTTTAAATGCTGCCATTCTCTTGACATATCCTCGTAATATTTTTTTACAGTCAAAACAACAAAATAAAATTCTATTTTACATTGTGTCAAAATGACTGGAGCATTTGAACCATGTAAAATCTATTTTATTGACTAGTAGTTGAACTAATTTATCGATAAGTTTTTCTATGTATCCATATGTAGGTAAAATGAAATAAATAATATCCCAATTTCGGGCAAGGTACATTATCACAGTTTCGTTTACATAAACCAGTCTTCTTTTATTATCACTTTCTTTAAAATATGTAAAAGTATGCATAGGTTCCAGGTCTTGATTTAATAATGAAGCTTTGCACATGTCACAGTCAGTTTTAAGTTTTTTAATAATGAAACCTGCTACATAAGTAATAGCCTGCTTGTCAAAATTAGTATCGAATGGATCTAAAGATGAGTTTGGAATTTCTATATCAAGTAGTTCATTATTGTTTATAGAAACTGTAGCTGTGCATTCATCAAAAGAATATATAAAAGAATGTAAATTGTCCAAAATATTACCATCATCGTCTTCACAGTTTTTTATTGTTATTGGTTTTGAAATTAAATTATTTAAAACTGATGTTTTTATTGCCCCTTTAAATTGATAACACGATGGATTAGTGTTACCAGTTCCAAGTTGACGAATACTGGCAAATGTATTCTCAAGAGCATCTTGATTTAACGATCTGAGCCTTACATATTTAAACCCTTCTTTTCTGCACATAGGAAACAATTCACTCATAGCCTTTATAGACCAAACCCAACCATCTTTAAAAGGCATTTTTTTTGTGTTTCCCATTAATATCGCAAAACACCCAATTTTCTATTACTGGAATCATTTTCTTCCAAAATTTATGATGTGGAGATTTTTCAGAAACACATCTTCTGTATGGTTTAGCTAAATCAGGAGAAGGTCTTCTTCCATTAAAAGAGTCAAATAAGCAATCAATATCACTTACAAACTGTGCTGTGTAGATTGCTTCAGGTGAAGTGGCTATCAAATTCTCAATGCAGGCACTCAGTTTGACTTGATGCTTTTGCTGCAACACTTTCTTTCATTCTTATTTGACCCTTTGAATGGAAGTAGAGTTCTCTTAATTTCCTTAAAGTTTGGAATCTTCTATGCTTATCAATGGAAAAAGCTGCTTTTATATATTCAAATTTAGCCCACTGGTTTTTATGATGTATATCATATTTGAGAAAAGCATTTCGAGTACTTTTTAACAAATGGGGCGGATCGAAAAAGGTAACATTTTTTTCCATTAACAAAAAAAATGGCGCTGTTGAGCTGGTCAACTGTTTTATTGCGCTCCTGTTTGTAGGTCCTTGATCACAAACAGTTGCCATTACATTTAGACCTATTGCTTGAAGAGCACTGATGGCATCAATTAAAAGAACTTTTAAGTCAGCAGTTTGGATGGTGTCCTTAACAAAATAATAACCAAAAGGTTGTTTCCAACACTTTTTAAGACCACAAACCATAAAAACTAAAGCATGTTTGGCATATACATTTTTTCTACCTAATTTTTTACCCAGGTCAACATATCCTACTACTTCCTTAGTTGATATATCTAAGGTAGGTCGTAAGGATAATGCGATCTCATCAAACAATACAACACAAGGACGGTCAGAATATTTCATCTTTTTCACAATAACAGATAGCCTTTGTAAAAGTTTTTCATCAATGCCTGTTTCAAATGGGATACCTTTCAAAATTCGACCATGGTCAAACCATAAAAACTAAAGCATGTTTGGCATATACATTTTTTCTACCTAATTTTTTACCCAGGTCAACATATCCTACTACTTCCTTAGTTGATATATCTAAGGTAGGTCGTAAGGATAATGCGATCTCATCAAACAATACAACACAAGGACGGTCAGAATATTTCATCTTTTTCACAATAACAGATAGCCTTTGTAAAAGTTTTTCATCAATGCCTGTTTCAAATGGGATACCTTTCAAAATTCGACCAATAGGAGATTTTGATGGCAAAGGATAAAAGATCTAAGAAACCTATAACATCTGGGGCTCTTTTTGTACATGCCCAAGCAAAATACTTTATCATTAGTTGACCAAGAAGGATTTTTTTGTTAATATTGTTAATTGAGCTTCGTAAAAAATTAATACCAGTGGAACCCGAACAACCATTATTTGTAAAATTTTTAAATAATTTGGTTTTTGATAAGTTTGTGATTGTTTTAATTTTACCTTTGGATTCAAATTATTTACGTTTCAATTTCAATAGTTGGTTCTTTTGCTTATTTGTTGAATTATATAATTTCTTTTTCCTAGGTGTAAGATTTTTCACCCCTGTTTGCCCAATCTCTGATAAAATTCCATGTTTTGATGTTGAAGGTGTATCAGTGGTCTTTGTAAGATCATGATTATTTTGTTCAACAATGGTTGAAAGCAGTGGTCGAATTTGAATATCTTGAAGATTTATTTTGGCCTTTCTTCTGAAATTTCATTGAGAGTTGGAATCTTCTCATTTACAGCAGGAATTGCGGTATTCATTAAAATTTTCCTTTTTGTAATAAAAGAATTTTTGTGGAAGTGTTCTTCGCACAAATAATTTCTCTTATTACTATATGGAAGATTTAAAATCTCAAACCATTTTTGTCTTCTTTCACTATTAGTAGGAAAAGCAAAAAATCTTTTATTTTTAAAGTTGCCATCTGTTAATGGATAATAAAAAATATTCTGACATTTTGGTGCAGAACATTTATATCTGTATTTAACTGGTGGAGACATTATGATAGGTACTGTTACATTTTTAAAGAAAGTGATAAATGATCAGTTTATAATACTTACATAACTATACTTTAATTCGATATTTTTTATCATATTTTGGTATTGGTAAAATTTTATTCTAAACTACTGGTTTTTACATAGATGTCATATAGATGTCTTCGAAATCATGCTGTAAATAAAAAAGTTAAACAACGCATGTTTTTTCTATCAGTTAACCAGTTACCTACCTGTACATATTATTTTGATTTCTAAGGTAATGAAATTAATATCTTATGTTAAAGCATAGTTCTTGAAAAACGCTACCTAAAACAAAATACCTATATTAATATGCACTGTTTCACTTTGTAGATCAACTTACTTTTTAAGAGTTTTAATACCTATTTCTTCTAGTTGTCAACTTATATATTGGCATAAAATCCAAATTCGCCTTTTATTCAATCATTTTTTTAGTATAAGATGATAGATAATATAATACCAAGTTAATTTTATTTATGTTGTTATTAAGTGAGGTAAGCAGCACCGTTGGCGAGTTTACACTTTACGGCCGCAGTGGGATTCTGTGACATGTTGATATCAACAGTCGCCACAAAAAGACACTATTCGTATTCTGTGTGCCATACCATATGACTATTTGTCGTTTTATAACGACAAACGGACCTCGACTCACTCGCCTAATAACGATACCTCGTGACATCTCGAAATAGAGACAAACACATGTTGTTTTGCATTGCGGTAAGAAAGAGGGAAAGAAATAGAAAATGTGTTGGAACTTTTTAACGTCTTTTGTTCGAAAATACATTTTTCTCGCTGAAGAATTCTGTTTTGAAGCGTGACAGAATTTACGAACCACTGTTGATTGTTGTTGTTTGTATCCTAAAAAACTTCGCGAACTAATAAAATCCGTTGTAAAATATTCTCAGAATGTTGAAGAGTTAATTTGCCACTTAAAATTGTTATTATTAACTTTTGTTTTACTTAATTTTATTTTAGGGTTCCTCAAGTAGGAACCATTGTTAGTATTCCATATTTTTTTTAACTAACAAATTGTTATATATTTCATAAAAATCGAATGTGGATCCTATGAATGAAAATTGAATTGTACTCCAAATTTATGTAAATAAAACATGTTTTTAACTTATATCAACTATTTTTTCAATCTTCTGATACCAATTGAAAATTAATCTAAACAATATTTATTCTAGAATAGTTTCAAGATACAAGGTATTATCTAAAATTTATGAAAAAACCATATCAATATTTATACCAGACAAAAAAATGTACCATGTATATTAATCTAGTTCAAGAAAATACCTTATTGTAAGGAATCCAGAATAATTATTTTAAGTGAGCTGATTTTGATGACTAGTTACAGTTTGTTTACTATTATTAATGTTGTCAGATTGATGTAGTTTTGACATTATTGTAATTGAGAAATAATCCAATAAAGTTTATATTTTTTATTCTCTAATATTGGCGTTAATAAGAAAAGTGAGTGACCATAATTATTTAAATAATATTTTCATTCTAAACATCACATTTGTGGCGACCGTGACAGGACTTATTATTTTTTGTGATTACGATTGAAAATTAATAATTTGGTGTATATAAAATGTCGAACGCAATATTAGACAAATTGAAAAGAAGCAGAAAAGCTGCGCGAGCTGCATTCACAAGAGCGTTATCAGCATTTAATGAAGAAATGCATCAAGACCAACCTGTGATTGAAGATGTCCAAGTCAGTTTTCAAATATTGGAGGCTAGATCTTTTGAATTGGATGCATTAAATACTAAAATTTGTGAAACTATGGTGGAATTAACAGCTGAAATGGATGATCATGATAAAATAATGGAGGATGAATATGAAGTAGCTGTTGAATATACAAGTAAATATTTACATGCAAAAATTGAAGCTAATAAATTGAATAAACAGAATCAACCGGATCAAAAACTAATTTATCAGCAAGTAGCAGCTACTGGCAATACAGATTCTCAAAGGAGATTCAAGTTACCCCAGATTGAATTAAAAAAATTCGGTGGCGATTTGAAAGACTGGTTACAATTTTGGAGTCAATTTAAAAATATTCATGAAGATAAAAGTATTACCAAAGAAGATAAGTTCCAGTATTTAATTCAAGCTATGATAACAAATTCAAGAGCAGCAGATTTAGTAAACAGTTTTCCACCAACAAGTCAAAATTATGATAAGGCTATCAACAGCTTGAAAAGTCGTTTCGGCAAAGATGAGTTACTAGTTGAAGTATATGTAAGAGAATTGTTAACACTAGTAATTAGTAATGCTGTAAAATCAAATGAACAAACTTCATTGGCAAAAATTTACGATAAGTTAGAGGCACAATTACGTGCGCTGGAATCACTTGGCGTTACTAAAGATAAATGTGCAGCTATGTTATATCCATTAGTTGAATCATCTTTACCAGAAGAATTGATCCGAACATGGCAAAGACAAGCAACAGCAATTAAAAGCGACAACATCGAAGAGAGGTTAACCAAGTTGACTGAGTTTTTACAAGCTGAAGTAGAAAATGAAGAAAGGCTCCGTATGGCTGTCAGTGGATTTAATTTAAATAATAGCAAACAATCGAGTACGAATAATAATAATAAATTTGTAAAGAAGAAAATAAAATCGACAAATGATATTGACATTCCAACAGCTACTGGTTTATTGACAAGAGAAGGTAAAAGTTTCAACCAAAACATTAAAACCTATCCATGTATATTTTGTAGTGAAGATCATCGTAGTTCAAGATGTGGTAAAGCTAAACAAATGACATTGGACGAAAAATGGAACATAGTTAAAGAGAAGAATTGTTGTTTCAACTGTTTGATTCCAGGTCACAATTCTCAAACATGTAAAATTAATTTAAAATGTCAATGGTGCGGGAAGAAACATTCGATATTGTTATGTCGAGAAATATTGAATCAGAAAAAAACAACGAGAGAAACAAATATAGAAAATTCAAATAAATACAATAAAGAAGCTAGCTTAGCTAATATATCGTTGATACCAGAAGTTTGTCTTCAAACCGTACGTGTAATATTAAGAAATGGTACTAAAGAACGAATTGTACGAGCAATAATGGATAGTGGGTCACAGCGATCACGTATATCAAAGCGAGTAGCGGAAGAAATGGAATATCAACTGCATTGTGAAAATCAAATTATTCATTTACTATTTGGAGCAACGAGAACGGAACCGCAAGATCATAAAGGTTATTTAATTCATCTAAAAAGTTTAGATAATGAGTATGCTTGTAACTTTATGGCGTTTGATCAGGATATAATTTGTCATGGGGTTTCCAGCATCAATAATGGACCGTGGATTCAAGAATTATTGAACAAAAATATCATATTAACTGATGTGGGTCAAATTTCTGATCCTATTGAAATATTGATTGGTGCGGACGTACTCGGAAAATTAACTGCTGGAAATTTACATAATTTAGAGTGTGGAATGACAGCCATTGAGACAAGGTTAGGTTGGACACTGATGGGCAAGAAACCAACTACAGAATATTGTAAAAATGATGCGGCATTAATTGTAACGTCAATGTTTATTCAAGAAGCTGATATTTCAAATTTATGGAGTTTAGATGTTATGGGAATTGCTGATCCCATTGAAACAAAATTAAAGAAAAGAGCTCAGGAAGAAATGTGTGAAAGATTTTGTGAAACAGTAATCATCAATCAAGATAAAAGATATGAAATATGTCTTCCATGGAAAGAAAATCATCCTGATCTGGAATCGATTAAAGAAATCGCTCAAAAAAGATTACAAATCACGACAGAAAAATTGAAGAGACAAGGACTTTATGAAGAATATGATCAAGTATTAATGAAGTGGCTCGAAGAAGGTATAATTGAAAAAGTTACAGCTGAAGAAGAAAACACATGGGGTCATTATCTTCCTTATCGTCACGTATTAAAAGAAAATAGTACGACAAGATTGAGACCAGTATTTGATGCGTCAGCAAGATCTAAAGATGGAGTATCTTTAAATCAATGTTTAGAAACAGGTCCCAATTTGATATAATTAATTCCTTCAATGCTTTTACGTTTCAGGGAGAAAGAAATAGGAGTAATATCTGATATTGAGAAGGCATTCTTACAGATCAGTGTTACTCCAAAAGATCGGAATGTCTTACGTTTTTTGTGGTGGAAGGATGATGTTATTGAAGTTTTACGACATTCAAGGGTAGTATTTGGAGTAACTAGTAGTCCATTTATATTAGCTGCTACAATCAAACTACATTTAGAGCGATTAGCCCAAGAAGAGAAATTTAAAGTCATGCTGGCATCAATAAACAAATTAATTTCTTCTTTTTATGTCGATAATTGTGTAACTAGTATAGATTCTGTTTAGGAGTTACATCAATTCAAAGAAGAATCAACGGTTTTAATGGCAGAAGGTGGTTTTAATTTACGAGGGTGGGAGTACACTTGTTGTGAAGAGCCTAATCAGTTGACATCAATTCTTGGTCTTACATGGGACAAAAGAGAAGATGAATTAATGATAAAATATTCAAATTTATCTGAAAAAGTCCAAGAAAAAATAACGAAGAGAGTTATTTTATCAATCAGTCATAAAATATTTGATCCAATCGGTTTTGCCTGTCCAGTACTATTATTTCCTAAGTTACTATTACAGGCAATTAATAATTTAAAGTGGGATGTTGAAGTTCCTCAAGATATTGAAGAAAATTTTAAGAATTGGTATGATCAATTAAAATTATTGAAAGAAGTAAAGATTTCACGTTGGATTTCGAGTAATATCAAAGCAGAAAAAAGGATTTCTTTTCATGTATTCGTTGATGCTAGTCAAGTAGCCTATGCTGCAGTGATTTATATGAGAACACAGTCCCTAATGGATACAAAAATACAATTAATTGCTGCTAAGTCAAGAGTATCTCCTAGTAAAAAGATTACTATTCCTCGACTAGAGCTTCTTGCAGCAACAATTGGTGCAAGACTTATGTAAACTATACTTGAAACTATAAATTATAACCAGCAAGAAGTGTATTTTTGGAGTGATTCAACGACAGTATTAACATGGATACAGCAAGAGAGTCAATGGGCAACATTTGTGTGGAATCGTGTTCAAGAAATTCGTAAAATAACAAATATTGAATGTTGGAGATATGTACCAGGAATTTTAAATCCAGCTGATCTTCCTTCTAGAGGTTGTACAACAAATCATTTGATTGAGTCAACATGGTGGGAGGGACCACATTGACTCTATAACTGTGAAGAATGGCCTGAAAGTGAATTTTGTATTAATAATGAAGAAATTAATAAAGAGCTAAAGAAATCAGCAAGTAAAAATAAATTTGAAGATAACATAAATTTAAGCAACATGGAAGAAGACGACTCAACTAAGAAAAATTATGATGAATGGCATTTAAGTTATTTTTCAAAATATACTAAACTTATAAGAATGTTTGGTTGGATTAAAAGATTTATTCATAATGCTCAAGTTACTGTTAAATCAAGAAAGCAAGGAGAACTTTCTGCAAGAGAGTATGGTGATGCTGAAAAGATTGTACTACGACTTGTACAAAACGAATGTTTTTCTGGAGAACAAGATCCTCGAATTAAAGATTTCAGAGCGTACACAGATGGAAATGGTTTATTGAGAATAAAAACATTAATTACTAATCGAGACGATGATATCAATTTTCGTGAGCCGATAATATTGAGTCCAAAACATTTTGTAATTTCAAACTTGATAAAACATCATCATGAGAAACTACAACATGCAGGTGTGCAAACGGTATTGAATGAAATCAGAGAGAAATTTTGGATACTTCAAGGTAGAAAATTCGTTAGAATAATTATAAACAAATGTATTATTTGTAAAAGATTCAAGGCTTCACATGTTGATACAAAACCTACAGCATTACCTAAAAACAGGGTGAAAGATGCAGTGCCATTTGAAATATCAGGTGTTGATTTTGCTGGTCCAGTTTATTTGAAAGAAAATCAAAAAGGTTGGATATGTTTATTTACTTGTGCTGTTTATCGTGCAGTACATTTGGAACTTGTTACGTCTCTGTCCACAGATGCATTTTTAGAAGGATTAAGACGTTTTATTGCACGTCGAGGTAGACCTGCCATAATTTATAGCGATAATGGCACGAATTTCATAGGTACAAAAAATTATTTAAACAAGGTTAATTGGAATAAAATCAAGAAATATAGTTCAGTTGAGAAGATAGAATGGTGCTTGAATCCTCCATCAGCAGCATGGTGGGGTGGTTGGTGGGAAAGATTAATACGTGTGATGAAAGAATTACTCCGTAAAGTGCTCAAGAGATCAAGTTTAACCTATGAAGAGATGTGTACTACTTTATGTGATTGTGAAGCAATAATTAATTCGAGACCTATAACCTATCACTCAGATAATATTAATGAACCAAGACCGTTATCACCAGCGATGTTCTTAAAGGAAACAAAAAATGTAGAAGTACCTGATTTAGACTGTATAGAGGCCATGGATTTAAGGAAGAGGTTTAAATATCGACAAAATCTGCGAAATGATTTGCGTCGACGGTTCCGGAGTAAATATCTTGGACAATTATCAAGAAAACAACCAAGTTTAAGTCAAAAATCGAAAGTTCAATTGGGTGAAATTGTTCTTGTCGGAAATGATAATCAAAAGCGTTTAGATTGGCCTTTAGCTAAAAGCATTCAAACAATGCCTGGTAAAGATGGTGAAATACGAGTCGTCAGATTAAAAACCATGAATGGAGAACTTATTCGACCAGTACAATGAATTTATCAATTAGAAATAAATGCACCAATTGAACAGAAAAATTTACAAGAAAAAATGGAAAAAGTAGTATAAACTGAGGAAAATCAAGTTGAAGAAAACAGTTTAGTAAAAGAAGCGGTTGTAGTAACAAGATACGGAAGACAAGTAAAAACGCCTAAGAGATTTGGAGTAAATGAATAATTTTGAGTTATTGATGTTTTGTTTTTATTCAAATATAATATTTTGAGTTAACATTAACTCAAGGTGGGAGGATGTAAGGAATCCAGAATAATTATTTTAAGTGAGCTGATTTTGATGACTAGTTACAGTTTGTTTACTATTATTAATGTTGTCAGATTGATGTAGTTTTGACATTATTGTAATTGAGAAATAATCCAATAAAGTTTATATTTTTTATTCTCTAATATTGGCGTTAGTAAGAAAAGTGAGTGACCATAATTATTTAAATAATATTTTCATTCTAAACATCACACTTATGGCGTGAGTCCTTGAGTGAATTTAAGAAGAAAAGTCAATATTAACATAATATGTCATAAACCTCTTAATTTTCATTATCTTTCTTATCACTCCAGATAGTTTTATGAATCACCTTCTAATTATTACGGGCCATTTCTCGACATAGGAGATTTTGCCCAATTTTTGTATTACTGATTCTCAGAAGCGTGACCTAGGCGACTTTGCATTTTCACAAGTCAGATCACATTATTACAAACTTCGGGTATTATAGTAAAATAAACAGACACATAACTATCTTGATATGATTTTTTATTTACTTAACATAATCATTGTTGGTTGTTACATGAGTTACATCACATACATATTAATAAACAAAAAAAAACAACTAAAGAATGATTTACAAAAATATCACAGTTTATAAGAAAAGTACATATATTATTCTTTCTACTAAATTCGAAGTAAACGAGTATATCTGATTCCGTATCAAAAAGATAATTGGAATAAAACATTACTCGACATTATACATAAAACAAACATAAAGTGAATTATTTTTATTCAAAAATAATTCATCTCTTTCCATGGCCCACCCAGGAGGCGTAAGCTTAAGACTTACGGAGATGTTTTAGGCCTCGTTAAGATTCCCCATCAAAGACAGGCCTACATTTTGTGAAATAACGAACTCATTTCAAAATACATATCCTAGCAGGTTTGGAGAGCCTTATTGCTAGACATACATACAATTACAGAAAGTAATTGTTTATAATATTTTGTCGGGCTATTCTCCCTTGATCATGAAAATCACCATCAATTCTTTGATATACTTGAATTGGTTGGTTAACGTTGTCTTCAGGTACTTCAAAGTCTACCTCTAATCTTGCTTCTGTACAAAAGTTATGGATTATTGCACAAGCATATACAATTTGTGAGACTTTCACTGGGGTATATCTTAATTTTCTATCCAATAACAAACAACGAAACCTTCCTTTAAGCACTCCTATACACCTTTCAACGCAATTTCTAGCTATCATATGGGCTTGAGTACCTATATCTGTACTCGGGGCTTCCTGGAACTGCATCTGGAATTGGTGTTAACAGCCTTGGTTGTAGAGGATAACCTGAGTCACCCAATAGCCAAGCATTTCTGTCACCTAAAACAAGAAATAGATTTCAATAATCTATTACTTCCAACAATTCAATATCTCTAATAGTGATAACTAACCAGCATAGCAAGACCTTTCAAGTTCAGTTCTAATTATGGATTGATTCCAAATAAATGAGTCATGTGATGCACCCCCCAATCCTGCGTTAATATTCAATATTTTTAAATCGAAGTCACAAATCTAAAACACAGAAAAGGATTACATTTACTACCTATAAATACCAAATGGTTGAACTCACTATCTGCACATGTTTGGAATGGTATCCTTTTCTATTGAAATAATTGTGCTCTTGTTCCATCGGTTTGATCATTGCTACATGAGTTCCATCAATTGACCCAACGACTCCTGGAAAATGTGTAGCTTCCATAAATCTCATTTTTATCTCACGCTTTGTATATCTCTTGGAAATTTAATTTTTTCATGGACAAATCTGTTCACTATAGCCTCTACAACTTTGGAGATTGCAGTTGATATTTGTGATTGAGAAACAGCAATATGAAAATTTAGACCTATAGTTTTCTGATAACTTCCAGGAGCAAAAAATTCTAAGCTTGCAAAAAAATTTATTACAACTGGAATAGCAACCGGATTATTAGGCTACATCAATTGCTGAATGATTGAATTAAAAACAAACCGTGCTAAATTTTTTGTCAACCTGTAGAGGCATCTAAATTCTTCCTCGGCGGTTTGATGGAAAGGATCACTGCGATCTCTCAAATGACGCCGTTCCAAATTCACATTACGCATTTGCTGTAACCTTTCTTCCTCTTGTAGAACGAGAATGTTTAAATTATTAATTGCAAACATTTCAATATATCAGACAAAATACACAATTTTAAATTATTGCAAATATTTAAAATCAGACTAAAGAAAACAAAAATACTGAGAGTCAGAGCTGAGAAAAGTGACAACATAACTAATGCTGTTTTATTAGGCTAAATTGTGACAATTTATCTTATGAAGACAAATTATCCTATAGGCTCATTTTTACAGTTCACTTTAAACAAGTTACAAAATTTTGCGAAGTCGCCTAAACTCCTACCAACGTTAAATAAATGCAAAGCAGAGCAGATTTTTAGGATGAGTAATATTTTTACGAATCTTCCCGAAGGTAAAGCGATGGTGACACAGAGTACCAAAATAGCTTGATGTGGTAACGACATGTCGACATCAATTGTCGCTATCTACATGTTGATATCAACATAACACAGAATCCCACTGCCGGTCCCCGGTTGAGCCGAAGGGTACGTAAGATTCTGATTGGTCTGACTCAACTGGCCAGCGCAGAAACATTGTTCTGTTTCTGCCTATTAACTTGAAATCTCTTTCTTTATTATTTCTCTGTGTTCCATTCTTTGGTTATGTGTAGTGTCTGCATATTAGCAGTGACAATCTTAGATAAGGAAAGGTGTGCATCTTACATTACTGTTTTGAATAGTTTTTTAAATGTTGTTTTTTCTACAATACCTACATTTTTTTTATAGAGTGAAATGGGTTGAATGAATATGTAGTCAAAAGGTGTGTGGATTTGGATTCGTCCCATTAATGGTTTCCAATGCCAACAAAAAACGAAATAACAAATACACCTGAAGCTACTGGAAATTCAGATTGAAAAACATGGATGAACCTCTAAAATCTTTTATTGCCGCAATTACTTATGTGGAACCTATCAAAATATAGGTAGTTGTTCATGTTTACGAATGCAATTACTGTAGATCATGAAGAAAACATAGATTTATCATCAAACTTAAGCAGTATACTACCTTTCATTACAAGTCAATGTGAGTTATGTAAGACAATTTTTTTTTCACCCTGTTATTCCTAAGATAGTTTTCGTTTTAAATATAATGAATTAAATTATGGGTGAATTTACTGGTTGGACTTTGTGGAATCTACTCATATTACTTTTTTAAATGAAACTAAGTGTTTCTAATTAATTCCACTATTTAATGAAAAATTATGAAAACTCTAAGATATTGATAATTATTTCGATATTGACTTATCATCGTCAGAATGACAGAAGTTACATGTAAATGTAACTGTTTCATATAAAAAAGTAATAAATTAGGGGTGGTTGGAAAATGACCGTGTTCTCCAACCACTTTACCCACACGCCTATTTATGTCTAAGCGTAAGGAGCGCTGCACGAACTCGTTGACGTTACAGCACTTAGACTGTAGCAGTTGCTGATGTTTGATAGCTCAAAAGGGTATTGGATTATAAGGCTAAAAGACTTTCGCCACTATAAAAAATCTTTAATTTTTCAGCTACTATAGGTCGTAAAGCTACAGTAATTGATGCCTTAACGACTTCTGTCGCTATGAAATAGACACTTCCAGAGTAAAATAGTTATTAATAAAATATGAAAAAAAACACTAGACTACAAATGCTAGTCTCAAAACTTGTCCTGCGCCCAAACACAGTAAATGATAATTGAAATTGATAAAACGTAGATTAAAGAAAAGAAACACTCGCGAACTGAATTTGTTCACTAATTAATATAGAAATATGATTATTATCGTTTCTTAGCACTGTTTCTGGGGAATTTAATTCCGTTAAAAGAAATTTACTGACATTCGTTTTGAAAAATGTACTGACAAGTCTCTGACGTTTCTCGAAAGTCAGGTTGTCAGTTGGCTGGTTTGCTCGTTAATTACGAATGAAAATCGATTCTAAGAATCGGAAGAACATAGTTCTCGAACAATGGGCATACCCTAATATTTCAGAAATGCATTTCTCGACAAAACAACCAATTGCTTGAAACAGATAAATAGAGTATAATATTTCACGACGACGATAAGTAGTCTCACAGAGTAATTCAGTTTTGCCTGTTATTTAATATTTGATTTTAAAAGTTATTGTATCAATAACTTATGGTTTGCCCATTCCTGATATAGGGTGACTACTCACGTCACCCATATCTCCTTGCCTTACCCCCCTGTACTGTGGTGAGTTTGCGCCACTTACAGTTTAACTCACAAACCTATACTGTATTGTGGAGAGTTTGCGCCACTTACGGTTTGTCCATTCCTGATACAGGATGACTACTCATGTCACCCATATCTCCTTGCACACCCCTGAATTGTGGAGAGTTTGAGCCACTTGCAGTGTAACCTTATTTTTGCTGTACTGTGGAGAGTGTTACGGGACAAAGAATTATTTGTGCCTCTCTTTCAAACATCCAAAAATAAACTCTGTACCTACCAACTGCTATTTTATTAAAAACAGATCCTGATTGTTTTAAGTAGGATTAACACAATTAATGTCTCAGGAATCCTTTCAATTTTCTCAAGCGTCTCCATGAAGGGCACCTAAAAAGAAAAAAATAATAATAAATAAGTATTTACCACTTATTTTTTAGAACAGTATGAGATATAATAGGTCAAATATTTATATTCTAAATTTACAGAATATCTTATTTGAACATAGGATGATCACCAGATCATAAAAGTTAGTAATTGGAAAATGTAAAAGGTTTAAAGGTTATTTTGTTTACATGGTGTACAAAGTAGATGACAATCTTGTCATATCTGTCAATCTTAAAAATAAATCTTCTCAAAGTGATTTCAATCTTTCATCATAATGTCACTTTTCTATTCATAGATCTACTGATTAAAGATCATTGACCTTCCTTATCAATTGATAGTTTCTTCTTTTAATTTCTGTTATCAGAGCTTATCTCTGGTGTTAAGTACTTTGGTAATAAAGAAGTAAATGAAAAGAACATACCTTTTTTTCTAAGACCATCCATACGTAGATAGGAGATGGGTTTTCTTTTTTCTTCCATGTGAGGTTCGTGATAGACCACATGGTTTAGCAATTTTGCTGATTTTTTTGAAATTTATTTAAGTGAGCTTAAATTTTATTAGAGTGATCCTGTTGGAGCTCTACCATTTGTATAAGTGGATATTTATTTGGCTCAGCTTAAGTTCCTGTTTCCACATCCGTAGGTGAAACCACTTTGAGGCCACACAACTTCTACGGTGAGTTTAATTTGTCAGTGTACTATACTCAACCCTCATAACATTTAATTATTATTACCAAATACTTACACAAGCTCCTTTTTAGGTCTCTTCCTTTCTTTCTTTCTTTTCTTCGATCTATCTTCTTTCTTTGGCTTTATCTCATACATCGATATCTTCATTTCGTTCCTGCATCGACATCATCTACACCCAGTCATCATATCGGATACACCTCTACCTACAAGATATAGTAAGCCACCATCAGTTCTTTTGGAGGGACACACCAGAGCACCCGATTGTAAACAGGTAACCTTCATACCTTACTCTTAACAAGGAATCCACGGGTTTGAGTAGAAAACACATTTGGCGGAAATAACAATTATCTTTATGAAAAAGTATTGTGAGTAGAGTATTTTGCCATACCTACTGAGGAACTTAGTTTCCTGGTGTCTTCACCCTCTGTTGAGGACAACTTGTATATTAGTTAATAACAATTGCACAATCACTAGATTTTGTAAGCCAATGTATGCATACAAGGTAGTTCATAATATAATTCTGTATCCAACCACCCCTAAGGTAAGATTGGATAGTGTAAAACTTTTCTTTTTTATAAATCATCCCATGCTGCTATTAATATTAACCTAAATAATTTGTGAAAGCCAACTTCATATAAATCGTGAGGTACAGCGGAACTACTTTAGGGAGTTTTTAGCGTTACCACTTTTTAGGCAAGGCCTTGTGATTTTTTGAGTAGTCACATAACCACCAACAATATTTTATATTAAACCAACATTACATCTGTATCAGTTTTTTATTTCGAATCCCACCCTGAGATTAACAGGACCTTTTAATCAAGGTAACAAGAGTTTGTGCCACTTGCAGTGTATATTATTTGGCTGTACTGTGGATAGTTTACGCCACTTACAGTAGTTATAACATTGTTTGTGGAGAGTTTGTGCCACATATTCCTTACACGCAGTGTGGAGAGTTTGTGCCCCTTGCACCTTTCCTAATAACACTAAATATTTACAATTAGGCATTTATTTTTTATCAACCAAAGTTAAAGTACTGATATGCATAATCACAATTCACACAAGAGGCACCTTGTATATTATTAATACTTTCATTAATTTTGGGGATTTTAACTATACTGATCTTTATTAATTATTTATGACAAATTGAATACTCAGGCTGTTTTTCTATCTAATTCCAGGTACATCATATCCGTTTTTCAACCTACTCGGACCATGTCCATCTTGACTTTTCAATTAAATCCAGGCATCACGTCCAGTGTCTTGTAAATATTTATTTTCAACATTTAGATTTGTTTTATTATCAATATTATAAACAATATAATGTAAGTACACAAAACGAGTAATTAAAAGTTAAATGCTAATTAAATATATCAATCTTTGCAAATCACTCTTTCTCCTCAATTTTTTCCCTCCTATAGTTATTAATACAGTGCTATTTCAGACTGTAAGATTTTACAAAGCATAAAATGAATGGTGTATTGTTTATATAACTCAAAATTAATTCAAATCCCTATTTTTGTTATAGATTTATAAGACCATGATTATTTTCAACATGAATGTAATATAGACATCAGCAGACACATAAGAGACATCTGAGTATGAAACATACCTGAAGATGACATACCCTCCATGATAGTCATTCCTAAAAGAATTAATGCAAAAAAATGTAAGTAACTATATAATCATTCTGGATAAAGGAGAGTTTTGTTGGAGTTATAAATAATCGAAATACTGTTGTTATTTTAGGGAAATTAAACCACAATCTTTTTTTATACTTTTATTTCAAGTTTGTAGTGTTTACTTCAGTTGAATAAACTTTAAATTTTAAATAACCCCATAATATGGTGGTATTACATTGGAGCTAATACCAAAGGGTTATGGTCTCCAAAAGTGTGTTTCAGCCCCTCTCTTTGCTAATTAATCTGCTATTTCATTTCCTATGTCTCCTGGAACCCACAGTGAGGTGAAGATGTTGTTCTCTTTCTCTCGCGTAGTTTATTGAGTTTTTCTAGACATTCCCATACCGTTTTAGAACTGATTACACAAGAACTCAGTGCTTTAATGGCTGCTCGACTTCAACATGATGATAATCCTGTGCTTTCTATATCTTTGATCAATATTGAACTGGGCACACTTTCCTATGGCATGACTTTTTGCTTCAAATATATATACAGTGCCCGTCTAAAGTCTCCCCCCTATCTATTTCATGAACCATAGAACTTAAATCAATAATTGTTTGGGTGTCTGAAATAGGGTACAAATGCAACGTTTTTGATAGTATTTCGTGACGTCATTATTGCGGACGGCCGCCATTTTGTAAGATAATTTTAAATGAGATCATATGGCAAGTAATACCTCATTTGAATGCTCGTTCCAAGTCCTGTGCAACGACACCATGTCGCTATTTTACATTGGTGATTAAATATGCAATGAAATAAAATATGGAAATAATTTCAAATAAAATACTTAACACAATCAATATAACATTAAATGATTATAAAATAATCTACATATATAACTTTGTTCTATTTATGTATAAAGAATTGTTTGAGGTCCCTTTTGAAAACATATAATGATGTTTCAGTCATAATTTCTATAGGCAGTCTATTGAATTATTGCAAACCTCTAATTAAAATTGTATTTTGAGAACATGCCGTACATGAAAGTCTGATTGATTTCTTGTATTGTAGTTATGATATGAGAATTATATTGAATTTTTCCGAATAGATATGCTGGCACCATGTAATTTTTTATTTTACAAATAAATATCAGTCATGTATTGGACATAATTCTGAACTGATAGCCACTGTATATCTTTTAACATAGCTGCATTACTTGTCCTGTCCTTGATCAATTTTATCTGCATTGCTCTGTTTTGGAGTTTTTGCAATCTTCCAATATTATTTTTATTTGTTAGGTATAAAATGGTAGCACAGTATGTAAAATGGGGTAATATTAGACAGTTGTGTTGATGACCAACGATTAAGATACCTTGCACACCTATATAAATAGTTAATTTTAAAAGATATTAATTTAATAATGTGATTAGCGTGTTCCTTAAAGTATAACATCATAGTATCTATTATGACTCCTAAATATTTAAATTTTTTTACTACTTCAATATCATAATTTCCAACACCGATTTTTATGTTTTTTTCACTAATTTCCCTCTATAACCTTCCATTGCCAATTAACATGAATTTAGTTTTTTTAAAGTTTATTCTCAGTGAGTTAAAACAACACACCAATCATTGATTTTTTTCAACGCAATATTAATTGAAGGGTCAAGTGGATAAAGGAGATGAGTAACAAAACATTGAAAATGAGAAAAATCGATTTAACTTTCTAAAAACCGTTTTCGATTGTACTTGTTTAATGATTTCATGTTTTCGTTGAAACTTTGCCAGTTATTGGGCTGTCATGAAACATTTTCTTTAACATTAGTAACATTTTAATAACATTTACAAAAAAAAAATTTGGAAAAAAGTGCAGTTACCTCTTTTATCCATTAAGTATTTTCACACGAAACAGATCAGCCTTCATTGGAAGAGGGGGTATTCATACTAAAAGTTTTTTGAATGAGCTTCATTATAAGATTAGAAAAATAACATAGATAGGCAAATGTCTTTAACTCTAACTATTTCAACTATTTATTTTCGACAAATATTAGGCCTTAGATTCCTGTTATATTGGTGTTTTAATACCATCTAAATGGTTCTTTAACATACTGCACTTGACTTTCTAAATTCGCAATTTTTTCAGCTGACAATTCACCAGTTTTTGTTCCAATCCTTACAATATCAAAATTATCTGGTGGAGGTATGTGTGAGTTTCGAATAAGGTTCACTTCTTTGAAAGGATTGTTGGGATCAAAGTTTTCTTTATACAAGTATGATCCATATTTGCAGACGCATATCCATTTTATTCCGTCTCTAAATGGAACGTTTTCATTCAGCGTGTTCTTTTTACGATTAATTAAATTTAACTTTGTGGCTAAATCATCAAATTTCCTGAAGTGTTGAAGCATATCTGTAACATGATTCTTTTTGCTAGTTTGGCCTATTTTAGTTCGATACTCGTCTGGTAAGTATATGTTTTCGTGGCGATGTAAAACTTTTTCAATGCGCCAAAAATCGCGATCTGAATCTAAGTAACTGTGGCCCACTTCAGGAAATTTATGGTCAATAATTACTATGCCCTTAAGTATAAGGTACTGGTATACATAGCATTAAAAAGTTTTTATTTCACCTGCACACGAGTCAGTCCACAATGTTACGTGGGATATGGCATTATCTGGAACATTATATTCTAACATTGTTGATAATGCGCTGCTTACTTCAACGCTACCGCGCGTATATAAATATATTGTACTGAAATTGAGATGATGATAAATGAAATGGTTACTTTTAGAGATTGTATCATATGTACATGGGAATCTTATGTTATGTCCATCATTTTGAACAATAACGTTAAAATGATTATATTAGATACTTTCTGTTAAGATATTTTTATGTACCCTGTATAAATCAGCTGATAAAGTTGATATTGGAAATGTCAGTACAAAAACATTGGTTGTTATGGACATTTTTATTTGATTAAATAATATGAACTGTCAGTAACTGGATTTCAACAAAAATTAGTAATTTCTATAATAAATAAAGAAGAAACAAAAGAATATTCGTTAGCAACGGGAAGGAAGTTTGTGAGGTGATAAGTAACTAAGGGGGAGACAAAAAAGTAATGGACGTTACAAGTTTAATTGTACGAAAACTTTAAATAAAACGGATAAAAAAGGAAATAGTGAGTTAGAAATATCTTGCATAACTTACCTTCGATTTGAATGCAGTAAAGGTTGTTCAAATTCAAGATCAAGAGAGATCATGCAGCAATAAATGATGGTAATGTAAATAATTTTATACTAAAACTTGTACCTAACAGCTGATTGTAAACCAGTACCCAGATTCGAGACGTTTACCAGTAATCTTTCCTTTGCGCAACGCAAAGTTTCTTCGCTTCAGAGAACAAGTCGTTTTCTATTTAGACAATACAGCTACCGCCGGTGTTTCGACAAGATATTGAGAGAGTTATTTTGTTTGTGCGGAATTGTGTTAATTTTATTTTAATATAGGTTGTAATAGGCTAAGAGACCATCCACGGATTTGCAATCTGGACATAGTTATTTAATTATCATTAATTCAATTTTGACGTTGAAGGTTGTTACATTTCAAATTTACTCCTTAAATTTAGACAACTCACTTTACCCATATCATACCCTGAGATACACGTGCATGTGATACAGTATTGAATTTTAAACATTTCAGATCAATAAATACATATTAAAATATAAAATTTGTTTGATTTGAGGCTCTGATTGATACTGATACTTGTGGTATATAATACTATTCAATAAAATTAAAATCACCATACATTGAATTATTGTATACCATAACAATTGGCGTGCCCAACGTGTCGCAGCTCGAATTGAGTTATCAATAATACAATATTTGCAATATTAATATCAGCAATCAGGAGTTCAATTCAAATCAATAAAAATTCAAACCACATTAATAAAATAATAAATAGATAAACGCTTAAACTTTAAAAATCTTTATCATCAGAAAATAAATTATAACACAATGCAGAACCAAATGAACAAAACCATAAACGAACTAAAACTAGTGGAATTAAAAGAACAATTAGAAAAAAGGGGAATAGATAGTACGGGTGATAAAACAAAATTAATAAAAAGGTTAGAACAATTTCTAATACTAAAAGGAGAAAATCCTGAGACATACATTTTTAATATGGATGATGATGACACAAGAATGCAGATTCGAGAACAAACAGCTGGAGATAATATATCACAGGGAAATCAAAACATTCTTGGTTTTCTACAAAACATGATGGAAACGATGAAAACCAAACTGGAAGAAAATAACACCAAACTCGAAGAAAATAACACCAAACTTGATCAAATGAAGGAAGAAAATAATACCAAACTGGAAGAAAATAACACCAAACTTGATCAAATGAAAAAAGAAAATAACACTAAACTCGAAGAAAATAACACCAAACTTGATCAAATGAAAAATGAAAATAACAAAAAACTGGATCACATGGAAAATATCTTTAGAGATCATCTGGAGAAATTAGAGAAGAAGGCAGAGCTAGCTACGACCAGAATAAATGAACATGAAAAGAAGTTAAAAAATTTGGAAGACAATCTTAAGATTGGAATAAATGAGAGAAAACAAGAAAATACAGGGATTTTAAATAAAATAGAAGCAGTGGAACGGAAGTGTATTAAGAACGGAAAGGAAATTACAGATATTGACAACAAATTAGAAGATCTAAACGGAAATATCAAACAAGGCCTACAACTAAACCTACAAATAGCAGAAGAAGAACATAGAAAAACAGAAAAAAACCTACAAATGTAAATGAAAGAGTGGAAAAGCAAAATGGAACAGATCTTAAGAGAAAATAGGACGATACCAGCAGTACCAGTCCTACAATATGAACAAAATCTAAAATTCGATGGAAACACAAAAAGATTACATCCCAGAGTTTTCATGAATACACTCAAAAACAAGTATGGACATTACCAGGATTTTGAAAGTCTGAAAGATGTTATCATAACATGTTTATTGGGTCCTGCACAATTGTGGTTTACGTGCAAAGAATATGAACTGAACGATTTTGAACAGTTTGAACGTTTATTCTTACGTTATTTTTGGGGGGAACACAATCAAGGATATACGAGAGAGTCTCTTTATTTTGGAAAATACGATGAAAAAAGGGGCAACTCAATGAGTAACTATGCTTTACAACTTTTTTCACAGGCACAGTATCTAGAGCCCAAAATAAATGAAAACGAAATAGTTCTATTCATTTCCAGACATTTTAAACCGGAATTATCAGAAATAATTGCAATACAAAATCTTAATAATATGGAACAACTCATTAACTATTTATTAAGAATGGAAAGGAATATGAAACCTTATAAAGCTAACGATAATAAAACAAACAATAATTACAACGGAGATCAAAATAAAAGTAGTAATAAAAATTTCAATAATAGAAGGTCAAATGAAAACTACTACTCCAACAAAGGGAATTTTCAAAATAACCAACCACAGTACTATAATAATAACAATGACAATTATAACAGAATACGATCAAATAATAATAATTTTAATGATAGAACTTATAATAACAGATACAATCAGAACAATAGTACACAATTTAACAATTGGGAACAATATAACAGAAGGTACAAAAATAATCAAAACAATACAAGACACACAAACTCTGACATTAGACGAACTAATTGTACAAGATCTAGTAATGAGAATAAAATAAGTAGAGAAAATTCTCCTGTTAGAGATACAAATCGTCACGAAGTGGTGACAGATGCCATAGTGCATGCGGATTTTTAAAACCGGATGACACAGTTGATTTGCGGTTTAGCTATGTTCATCCTATTGAGTTTTTCAAACCGTGTCAGGATCTAAAAGAAAAAGAAAACATAGGATTAATATGTATTCAAGGAATAATTGATCAAATAAATATTGACATCATAATTGATAATGGTAGTGAAACTTCAATAATTAAAGAATCACTAGTTACTAAATTACCTAATTTTAAAAATAATATAATAAGAGTGCCTAAAATAACATTAGTTGGGGTTAACTCTAAAAAAATAACGGAAACTAATAAAGCTATTTGTGTAAATTTAACTTTAAATAATAATATTTACAATATTCAAGCTCTAATAATACCTAATATGGAATGTGACATGTTAATTGGATCAGATGTGTTAGAAAAACATGCAGCTATAATTAATTACCCAAATAAAACAATAACTTTGGGAGGAAACATCATTGAATTTAACTTAACTAAGGATGAGGGAATAAAAAACGAAGATACAGAAGACATATATTATGAAAAATATGACGGGAAATGCAAAAGAAACAATGCATGGTATGATGAAGAAGGTGTGAAGAATGAAAATGGTAAAAAAGAAATGAATCCAGGTAAAAGGACATTTCAATTGAATGAAGATGATAAGAAGGAAATGAATCCAGGTAAAAGGACATTTCAATTAAATGAAGAAAAGAAAGGAATGGATTTTTATTGTGATAAGAAGGAAAGGAAAGGTGTAGAAGGATTGATGAAAAAGTACAGAGGATTAGTGAACAAAGAGTCGAGAGTTGCAAAAGATTATGAACATGAAATAAAAATAAGAGATCTGAAACAATTTAAACCAAAAACATACCCCATTCCATACAAATTAAAAGATAAAGTACAAGAAGCTGTAAAAAAATTACTTATAGAGACGATATAATTGAATAGTGAAACACCATACATAAATCCAATAATCATAGTTGCTAAACGTAATGTTAAAAGCCATACAAAAGCAAAAATAGGAGTCAATAATAATGAAGTCTAAGGAGGGAATATTTTCTTTAAAAGCCAATAATAAATTAATAAAAAACTCTCAAAAATATATAAAAAGAAGGTATAAAAAAATAAATAAGCACACTACCTTTTCAAAAGGAGAATTAGTAATTCTCAGAGCACTCCAAGTAGCTAACTATAAACAAAATCGATGTGCCAAACTTCAATTACCATATGAAGGTCCTTATACTATAGTTACGGAACAAGGAACCAATAGCTATGAACTCGCTAACCCAATCAATGGACAGATTAGAGGGATATTTCGCAACTTTATAAGTTTCATGTATCTAAAAAAAATATAAAATAGAATTAGTAATCAATAATAATTCATTGTTAGTTGTTAGTAATAATTCACTAAGTAGTTGATGAGATGTTTGTGTTGAGAAACATTTGTTATGAGATTATGAATTTTAGAATATTTTAGATATCACTTAATTATAATAAAATAATAATTTGTATTTCAACTTTTTCGATTCAATATTTGCAATTTCAATTGAGAATGAAATTCTGAAAGATTTTCTTAAAGTACATAAAAATAAAATCCTTCAGAATATCAGGGAAGTTGTACTGAAATTGAGATGATGATAAATGAAATGGTTACTTTTAGAGATTGTATCATATGTACATGGGAATCTTATGTTATGTCCATCATTTTTAACAATAACGTTAAAATGATTATATTAGATACTTTCTGTTAAGATATTTTTATGTACCCTGTATAAATCAGCTGATAAAGTTGATATCGGAAATGTCAGTACAAAAACATTGGTTGTTATGGACATTTTTATTTGATTAAATAATATGAACTGTCAGTAACTGGATTTCAACAAAAATTAGTAATTTCTATAATAAATAAAGAAGAAACAAAAGAATATTCGTTAGCAACGGGAAGGAAGTTTGTGAGGTGATAAGTAACTAAGGGGGAGACAAAAAAGTAATGGACGTTACAAGTTTAAATGTACAAAAACTTTAAATAAAACGGATAAAAAAGGAAATAGTGAGTTAGAAATATCTTGCATAACTTACCTTCGATTTGAATGCAGTAAAGGTTGTTCAAATTCAAGATCAAGAGAGATCATGCAGCAATAAATGATGGTAATGTAAATAATTTTATACTAAAACTTGTACCTAACAGCTGATTGTAAACCAGTACCCAGATTCGAGACGTTTACCAGTAATCTTTCCTTTGCGCAACGCAAAGTTTCTTCGCTTCAGAGAACAAGTCGTTTTCTGTTTAGACAATACAGCTACCGCCGGTGTTTCGACAAGATATTGAGAGAGTTATTTTGTTTGTGCGGAATTGTGTTAATTTTATTTTAATATAGGTTGTAATAGGCTAAGAGACCATCCACGGATTGCAATCTGGAGATAGTTATTTAATTATCATTAATTTAATTTTGACGTTGAAGGTTGTTACATTTCAAATTTACTCCTTAAATTTAGACAACTCACTTTACCCATATCATACCCTGAGATACACGTGCATGTGATACAGTATTGAATTTTAAACATTTCAGATCAATAAATACATATTAAAATATAAAATTTGTTTGATTTGAGGTTCTGATTGATACTGATACTTGTGGTATATAATACTATTCAATAAAATTAAAATCACCATACATTGAGTTATTGTATACCATAACAATATATTTAATTATGATAATGAATATTAAGACTACATATAATTTGAACATAAGTACCTACATTTCAAAGTATCTGATATTATTACATATGCTATCATAGTTCTCCACTGCCCACATTTTGATTTTATGCTTAAATAGTTTTAAATTCATACATTTCAGGTTATTAGGTAGTAAATTTAGTAATTTCGGACCCAAGTATCCCAAGTGTCTTTGTGTTAATGAGAATAAGTTATTTGGTAATATTAAATGCATGTTGTCTCTTGCCCTTGTGTTTATATCATGATTCACATAATTATAAAATAAATTAGATTTTTTCCAGAATTTATAAGCATTCACAATATTTAATTCTCTAATATTCAATACTTGTGACTCTTTGAACAGTAGCTGTGAGGAATACTTTTTCTTCTTAAACATCATAACTTTAAGTACATATTTTTGTGTAATATGTAATTTCTGTAAGATAGATGGACAAGTTGATCTTCATATGACTAGACCATAACTTAACAATGAATTTACTAAAGCGTTATAAATTAGTTTTATTAGGTTAAAGGAACAAAACTGTCTTAGCTGGTAAAATTTGTAAATCATTTTCCTGATTTTGCTTGTTAAGTATTCTATATGATTATCCCATTTCAAACAGTTGTCAAACAATATTCCTAGATATCTTGTTGTTTTTAGCACTAATAGTTTATGAGTGTTGTTTCTAAAACATGAGCTATTATGTATTAAAATGTTTTTTCTTTCCGGAATACCCTTTTTATACATTGAGAAAGTCATGAAGGTGAATTTTTCAGCATTTAAGGTTAACATATTACTGTTTAGCCAAGACTTTACCATTGCCATAATCTTCTCCGACCTGTCAAAAGCCTCTTCCCAGTTCCCTCCCTGAACCAATATCACTGTATCGTCAGCATAGCACACAATTTTGAGATTTTTCTTTAACTTTAATTTGTTGACTATTTTAAATAGGCTATTGATATATATATATATATATATATATATATATATATATATATATATATTTATATATATATATATATATTTATATATATATATATATATTTATATATATAGGATAGTCTTTGCCGACTAATATTTTAATATTTCTGGTTTTATATATATTTATATATATATATATATATATATATATATATATATATATATAGTGAACAGAATAGGACCCAGAACGGTACCTTGTGGCACACCAAACTCCACTCCCTGTTCTAGACTATATAGTTTGTTAACTCTGACAATTTGAGTTCTACTATCAAGGTACGAATTGAATAAGTTGTAAGCTGTGCCTCGTATTCCTATTGCATGTAGTTTTTGAAGTAGAATTCGGTGGGCCACCGTATCGAAGGCCTTTGACAGGTCCAAGAAAACCGCAATGGGTTTCAGACCCTCATTTAGACTATTATTAATGAAATTGGTAACCTCAACAAAGCGTCCTCCGTGCTACAGTTTTCTTTAAAGCCATATTGACTTTTAGATATTAGGTCGTACTTTTCCAAAAATTTACAAAGTCTTTTCTTAATACACTTTTCAACAATTTTATTTATGTTACTGGTTAATGCAATTGGTCTGTAGTTATTACAAGATTTTTTATCACCCGATTTATGCAAAGGGATTACTACAGACTTCTTTAGTACATCTGGATAGATACCTGTTTTAAATATTGCATTAATAAGTTGTTTTAATGGTAATAATAACGATTTATGGCTTACTTTTATTGCTTCTGATGAGATGTTATCCTCTCCACAAGATTTCGTGTTATTTAAAGATCCAATTGCATTAAGTATCTCAGTTTCGGTAATAGGGTAAAAAAATATAGATTCAGTATTAAAATCAAAGTCATCTTCAAACAAGTCTGAATCATTCTTAACTATACTAAGAGCCAAATTTCTCCCTACGTTACAGAAAAAATCATTAAACCTATTTGCAATATCAGTATGATCTGTGACTTCTTTATTATTTTCTGTAAGTATAGAATTTACCTCGCATTTTTTCTTGTATTCGTTAGTTGCTTCCTTTATAGTGTTCCAAGTTTCTTTTGAATTATTTGAAGATTTTTCTAATTTGTCTTTATAATACTGATTTTTTGCTCGTTTTATAAGTTTAGAGAGACAGTTTCTGTAATTTTGATAATCGCTTAGTATACCTAGATCATTGGGATTCAAAGCTACCAGTTTTTTAAGTCTATCGCGTTGTCTTATAGAATTTAGTAAAGATTTAGAAATCCAAGGTTTAATGCATTTTTCTTAACAGGTTATTTTAATTTGTTTTGTAGAAATATCTATGTTGTTTTTGACAGTATTAATTAAACAAGTTGTGATATCATTAGGGTCGTTTCACACAACTAAGTTCTCCCATGTTTTATTTGTCATACAATTATTGAATTTATTTGTATCCAGTTTGTAAAATATATTATTATTATTTGAACATTCTTTATTTAATTTAAGATCTATATTAAGAATTATTGGGAAGTGATCTGTGAAGCAACTTTGATATATAAAGCTCTTACTATTAAATGTATTAGATTTCAAGAAGAAGTGATCTATACATGTTTTAGTTTTATCAGAAATCCGAGTTGGCTTATCAATTTTGTTTATATATCCAAATTCAGCAAGTGTATTTAGGTATTCATGTACAATTATATTGTCTTTATTTAGTAAATTAATGGTAATATCACCTCCAAATATTTCTATATTATTTTTATCAGAAGTAGAAGTGTGAATGTCTGCAAGCAGAGACTTTACTTAGGGAGGGAGATCTGTACTGTGCAACTACTCCAACGGTTATTCCATTTTTGCGCACGCATTCTCTGAGAAATTTGGTACCATCAATAACACAAATTTTATGTTCAGTTGTTATCTCACTCTTGGTGTAGATAATAGTCCCATCATTTTTATTGACACTACTTTGATTACTAAATACATCATATCCTTTTATTGAAAAATTATGAATATTTTCTATGTTATGGGTTTCAGACATTATCAATACATCAAAACTAACATTAAAGAGATTTAGAAGGACTAGGAATTCATCATAGTTTTTTCTTATGCTTCGTATGTTAACATGTAGAATTTTGAGGTCACTAATAGCACTATCATACCAGTCAAGCTCAGTAGTATTATCACATAACTTAGTACCACATACCTGGTAATCATCCAAAAGATTATTTAGTTGTAGATCGAAGAGGAGTCTTTATTGCTAAGTCCGCAAGGTCCTTGGCTCGATGTGTTGTTGATCAGATCCTGAATTTGTTCCATGTTCCTTATCTTTCTAGCTGCAGTTACCTCTTTTTCTCTGGTAAACACTTGTCCATTACTCTGCCACACAAATTTGTATCCATCTCGTTTTAGTGTCTTTGCCTCTTTCATTAGTGTATAAGTATATGTTGTTATATCTTCATTAATGGATATAGGTTTGTTTCCATTATTACTGTTACAGATGTTACCATTCAGTGGTCCTTTAGTCTTTCGCTTTTTTAATATTTGAGACTTACCTTCCAGGGTGTTTAATGTTATTGCTACAGATAATTGGTTGCCTCTACTGCTCTTGATGATTTTAACAGCTTTGATATCATCTTCTGTTATTGACTCATCAATAGTTTTTAGCACTTTTAGTGCCTTACATTTTGTTGTCTGAATATTTTCTTTATCATTGTATATTCCTGATATTGTTACATTATTCTCAATGTTTTTTGTTTCAATACCATTTATGTATGACTTCACATAATCCATTTCTCTTCTAAGAGATATATTTTCTTTCTTCAGCTCTTCATACATTTCACTTATTATTTTATTTCTACACCTCTCTTCTTCAAAGACGTCGTTCATGAATTTGATTGCCTCTATAATTTCAGTAACATCCTTTCTTATACTTATGATCAGATCTCGTAGCTCTCGGATATCCATGTTGTCAGCATTGGTATTGGATAGCTCTGTTTTATCATTTCCTGAGCCAAATTTGCCGTAAATAAAATGCCTTGTTAGTTCTAAGTTTAGGAAGTGGGAGTGTTTGCTGTAGATCCATTGTTAAATAGCAAACACCTTCACTGTTTTTTGCAAGGTGTCGGTCTGCACGTTATAGTGCAAAGGCTGCCTCAAAATTTTCTTTAAATTCTTCGTCTCCTTTGCCGCTATCGCACGTACTGCATGTATCGCTCATCGGTTCTCCAAAAGAATAGTTGAATTCAGTGGAGACAATTTTGCTGTATGTGCAATATTTTATATTAAAGCGAGGATATTTATTTTCTTCCAAACACTTGGTACAACTTGTACATCTTTGAAATATTTAAAATGGGAGAGGTATTTTTTATGGGGATTTTTGTTTCTTGAATAGTGAGACTCTGTTGCTGGAAATAATCTGATATGTTCAATCACATATTATTTTATGTTGTCATCTGTTATCTTGAGAGGCCGGTTATCATGTTTACCTCGTTTATTGGGAGTAGGTGCATGCAAACCTTCTTTAATGCCTTTTTAAAGATATGCTACCTTTTTTGCCAATCGCCAATCTGATACAAAGAACAAAATGCTTTTTTGCATAATGTCACCTCTATATTATTATTAATAGTTACTTTATATATGAAAGAGGCAGACTTGTGTCGAGCAGCATTTTTCTGGGGCCTTGCAGGTACTTTGCAAGTCATACTTTTAAAAAGTAACATGTTTTTTAAATTCTAATCTAACGTGTAAAATCTGGTAAATATGTTATTTCGTTGTTCTGCTTCCAATTTATCACTACACTTTTTTACAGTTATTTGTACAAAGCGTACCACAGTTTTCTGTGGTATTATTTTCCCTTTTTGCTTAACATATTTCTGACCTCTTTGTCTTGCCGTTGCTGAGATATGTTTCTTCCACATATTTGTTTTTTTGTCTTTTTCTTGTTGTTTTTTCTTCCAATTTAAACACTTTTTTCTTTTTTGCCTCTTTTTCTTCCGTTAGGTCTTTATCTTTATTTCTATTGTCAGTTGCAGCTACATCGTTTTGAATAAAATTGATGGCACTATTTATATTCCTATTATCACCAGATGAGTTTTCAGAGTCCTCGGACAAGTTATCAGGAATAAATTCATCACCCTCAGAGTCTGGTTAATAAGGTTTATCTTCGGAATCAGTGAGAGAGTCTGCAATAAAAAAATGTTTTTAAAATCTTTTGTGATTCAATTTGCATAGCAATTTACCATTATTAACGTTTTCAGTGAAATTCTTGCCTTTGGGCCCTATACGACAGGATCTTGATGGACCAGCTATAAGAAAAACAAAATAGTATGAAAAACCTACGGTTCAGAAACTGAGCATCTCAAAATAAGTTTATATTGATACTATCTAAACATTTTTGACTTCCGTGATAACATATAAGTTATTACACGTAAATAATAGTACACTACTTTTTAAATCATACCTTTTGGTTCTGGAAAATCTCACTGTTCATTATCCAAGCTTTTTAAAGGATTTTTGAGGTTAACTTTCGAATTCCAATTTTCACCAATATCACCCTGATTTTTAGTTGAACTAGATATTTCTATTGCTTTCTGCAGAATTAATTTACTTCTTGAAGACATGGTCATTAGGTTTATAAAAGAACAGCGATTTTGTTTTCGAATCATAATATAAAAAGAAAACACACTTGCACTGCTTGACGTTTAACTACTGACCTATTGGATAAAGTAGGTATCTGCTAGTTTCAGTGGATGAAAGGGGCAAGTGTGCTGGATACCTCTTTCATTCGTAAAAATTTGTAAGAAAATATGCACATACCTTCTTTATGACAAGTTGGAGTTAAGTGACAGAGTGTCACTTACACCTTTTATCCATAGGGATAAGTGGATTTATGAAAAAAAGTTACTTACCTCCTTTATCCACTCGACTCTTCAATTATTTCCTCTATACTATCTGAGGAGTAATAAATTAGGGTATCATCTGCAAACAAATGTATTGAACAAATACACAAGACCTGAGAAATATCCTCAATATATAAAAAAACAATAGTGTCCCTAATATGCTTCCCTGTGGTACACCAAAATCATTTTTCACAGAGTCAGAAAGAATGTTATTTAAGTTTAATTTTTGTTTTCTGCTTTCTAAGTAATTTTGTATCCAACATAGAACATTTCCAACTATCCCAAAACATTCCAATTTTCGAATAAGTAATGTAAGATTGACTGTTTCAAAAGCTCGCTGTAAATCTTGTAACGGTAAAAGTTGCTTTTAGTTGGGCGCCAATTTGTAACGGTAAAAGTATGCTTTTAGTTGGGCGCCAATTTGTAACGGTAAAGGCGCCAATTTGTAACGGTAAATGCTGTACCTCACAGGGCACCAGCTTGAAGGGCTCCGGCTAGAGACTCCTCTCAAGGGTGATTCGACCCCAAGTTTATGCTGCACAAGGATAACAGAAGGGTTGTAAAAATTGAGGGCGCCACTACCTTTTTAACGATAAAAAGGACTAAGAAACTAAGGCGGAAAAGGTAGAAACGCCTTGTAAAATTTAAATGAAAGTTAAAAAATAAAAAAGTTACTAAAAATTACACCGGGCGATATCTCCCTCAACTTTTATAGTTGAGGATTTTAATAAAAAAAGAATTGAAAACAAAATTTCAATTTATTCTGCCACAGGAAATGAATAACGGAATTTAATAGAGGAATTTGTACTTTTATAGGTACTTAGCTTAGATGAAGTGGTTTCCTGGCGAAGAAGTCAGGTCTTGATCCGAACTGATGAGTTCTGTTCTAGGGCGGTAGTTTGGGGGTTCTATCCTTGGCTATATTCTTGGGGTTATATTCTCCGGTTGAATTCTTCGGTTTATATCCTCGGCGTTATATTCTAGCCTAGGGTTATATTCTCGGGTTCTATCCTAGCCTAGGGTTATATTCTTGGCTTATATTCTCGCCTAGGGCTGTGCTTACCACAGCAAAATTCCTAAGATAGATACTTAAGATATGAAAGATAGCGAAAGATGAACTGTCCCCTTCGGCGGTCGTTAACAAAAAGGGGTGTTTAACGTGGCGTTGTGCAAAAAATGGAAGCGACCGTTGGCAGACGTCAATTGTCTTACGTTCGGGGTAGAAGAGTTTGGGATCACAGAACTATAATTGAATGTGGCTAGTGACGACGAGCGCTAATTAAAAGGATTTATTCTGTAAAATCGAAACAGGTCGATAGACATGTTACAATCTAAAAAAAGACACCCTGTAATAAACTTATTATTGCTGTTCTGTTTTTATTCATCTAGTACATATTGTAGGGCTGTTTCACAGCTATGTTTTCCCCTAAAACCTGACCACTACTAATCATTTCACTTTTTTTCTAAGAAATCAACAAATTGGTTATACAGTGAGGACATACTGGTTCTTATTTTGAAACCATTGAACCTCATGTTTTCAAATCTGGGGAATGTATTGAGAATAAAAAGACCTTCAAAATGAGGTATTCCAAATATTCCAAATTCCCGCCCAGCTGTCACTTTAACATTCAGAGCTGTCATTGATGTGTTAAAAAATGCAGAATGAGGTCATATATTATCGTTCCAAATTTCATCACTGTATACCCAACGGTTCAAACGTTACAGGGGGGAATTGACCTTATAGTTGAAATTTTTAATTCATCGGGGATGATGTTAGTTTCCAGGAAGGTATTTACAATATTATTTAATAGTGGATTAGCAATACTTCCAAAACAGTTTTTTCTGAATACAGCTGAAATTTCATATGGACTTCCTTCATTGGGCATGTTAGAAACAATTTCTTTTATTGGTACGTGGAAATCACTGGATGCTTGAACAATGCTATTTACTATTTCACTAATACTTTCTATAAAATAATTGTTTGGTTCGTTTGGCATATGATATTTGTCTTTTAATATTTGACCTCCAGTTGATTCTATTTCAAGTAATTCATTTTTTTTGTTATTTTTGGATAAAAATTCTTCCATGATATTTCATAGTCTCACAGAATTTGCTTTATTTTCAAATATCTGGGTTTCCCCCAAGCTCTCAGAGATCTTGGTTTCTGGCCTATACACTCATATCCCAGTCCCTTCTATTGCTTTTGAGCCGTCTGTATACCATTGAATGGCATTCTTTCCAAGTCTGGTCATTGTGTTGGGACTTTTTGAAGCCTTAATAATAAAAAATAGTAATACTGAACGTCAATTTTATTTAAAATCGTTTTTACGAAATGAACCTCTTTAGTTGATTTCCCAATTAGAGGTTAATGACTCAAATTTGCACATTGCTCTGAATTTACTTGATTCTAGATATAATAATCCACGGCAGGTTGTGTCTGCCCATTTGTTAAAATTATTTACTATTAATACTGTTCAAAAAAAACTGTAACGCTAATCAATTGAGAAAATTTACGGCAGATGCGAAATCAATTGTTAATTCTCTTTTACATTTAAATCTCGACAAATCTGAACTAGGTATTTGACGCGTTAATTAATCATTTGTTGCTTAGTAAATTAGATGTTCAAACTAAGAAAACCATCGAAGAAAGCGAAGATACACAAAGTCTTTTCACCCGCGATAAGTTATTTGAATTACTTGATAATAGATGCAATGTCTTAGAAAATTTCAAGAAAATTTCAAGACATTCGCCCCGAACCGTGAAAGAGCTCATCTCGCGGTTATCCAGTGGCGTCGTCAACCCCTCGGTCTAATAGAGTAACATTAGTTTCAAGTCAAGATTCATCTACCAATAGCACGGTAAATAGAGATTATTACCCTAACACGTCAATATCTAATTCAAGCGGAATAGATTTATCATCCAGTATGAATAATGTCAATGGAACAAATAATTCTTCAGTTCTGTATAGTGCGCTAAATCGCGGTTGCTCGGTTTGTAATGACTCTAATCTTAAAATTTACACGTGTCCGGAATTCGGCGCACTGGGAGTACAAGATCGCTATAAAATTATTAAATCTCAAAAATTATGTTTCGGATGCCTCGGTTTCAAGCATTTATTACCCGAATGTACTTCTCCCAAATTGTGTTCTATTTGTAACCGCAAACATCACACTTTATTGCATTCGCAATCCCCCTCTCCTAAAAGCAATGTGGCAATTCAGTCTCAACCGCTCCAATCGTAATCATAATAATGCACCTACCTCTTCATCATTCCGAAGTTCCCAAAACTTTTCAACTCCGCAATCTCAAAATGCTCACACCTCAAAAAATCAAAACAATACTCCTTCCACATATAACCAATCACAACAGAATCACAACAATTCTCACTCTAATGTGGCTATGCTAAATGTGAATGGCAGTCACGTATTACTAGCCATGGCTAAAGTTAAATTTTTCCCAAAATGTGGCCCTCCACGCGCTCTTCTCGACCCAGGAAGTCAAAATTCATTTTTATGTAAATCACTAGCTGAAACGTTGGGCTATGACACTTATCCTCAACCACTGGTAGTTTCAGGTATTTTTGATAGTCACCAAATAATTAATTCAATGATCGACTTAACCCTCCATTCGTTGGTAAATAGAAGTTTTAATTGTGACGTAACCTGTGCAATTGTCGATACAATTACACAACCCCTACCTCAAGTGCGAATTAACGCAGCGCAGCTGCCTATACCCCCTAATATTGTTTAAAATTCATTAGCCGACTATGACTTTGATAAGCCTTCCCCAATTGACTTATTACTTGGTGCCGACTTTTACTACTTCCTCCTCAAACCAGGTTTGTGTATGTTAGGTGAACAATTTCCTTCCTTGATTTCTACTTGGATGGGTAGTGTCCGGAGTTGTCCCTCCCCAATGCTTAGAAACGAATAATTTATGACTATCAAACTCATTTCATGTATCTTCACATGAACTCCCTCCCGAAAACCGCTTTGAAATTCTTTTAGAGAAATTCTGGACCCAAGAAGAGGTCTCAAATAGCAACCCCTTGTCAGACGATGATATCAAAGCTGAAAACATTTTTAAATCATCTGTTACAAATCTGTCAAACGACAGGTTTCAAGTTGATCTTCCATTAATCAGTGCAAATACCCACAAACTCCTTGGCGACTCCTTTATGACAGCCAAACACCGATTTCTTTCTCTCGAAAAAAGACTTTCCAAAGACCCCCAAATTAAAACCGAATACAAGAGAATATTGGAATATTGTTCGAATATGCAGAATTAGGGCATGGCAAATTCGTCCCTTCAACTTTGCAAACTCCCTCCCTCGATCATAAACACTTCGTTCCCCATTTATGTGTGCTAAGAGAAAACACTGTCAGTACAAAAATCCGCATGGTGTTCGATTATTCGTCCAAATCCTCCCAAGTATCCCTAAATGACATTTCTTCAAAAGGTTCCAGAGTCCAACCAGCGCTCCTGGACATTTTAATCAGATTTAGAAACTATAAATATGCCCTCACCGCTTATATCGAAAAAATGTACAGGCAAGTACAATTACATCCCAAATTTCACTTTCTTCAAAATGCTCTTTGGAGAGACACTCCCTCTGATGACTTCGTATGTTCACAAATGTCTACTGTGTCTTTCGTACAATCAAGTGCCCCATTTTTAGCTTGCCGTGTCTTGAAAGAGAACGCTCTCCGCAATCCCCAATTTCCAGAAGCCCAAACCGCCCTACTAACCCAAACGTACGTCGATGATATTTTGAGTGGTGCAAACACTCTCCCTGAACTTGAATCTCTTTACTTCTCCCTGAATAAAATTCTTTCCGAAGCTGGTTTTCATCTCCATAAGTTTTGTTCAAATTCAAATGAAATTCGTGACTCCCATTTCCCCGACTCACCTTCAGGAAAAGACCTCAATTTAGACGAGAACCCCAGCAAAATTCTTGGAATTTATTGGAACCCAACAAATGATCTGTTACAAATCTCCACTCCCATAGTTAACATTGACCCTTCAATCACAAAGAGGAAGATAATGTCTATCGTCTTTCAATGTTTCGACCCCCTAGTCTTGATAAACCCCAATATAGTCCAAGGCAAGCTTATGCTTCAAAAACTCTGGCAATCAAAAATACACTGGGACACTCCTGTCTCCGATACCCTTAGTCTAAAAGATTGGAAAACATTTATGACAGTCTTTTCAAACTCTCAACATTGCGAATTTCCACATATACCCTCCTCGATAAAATTCTTCTCTCACTAGATTTCCACGGATTTTGTGATAGTAGCTCTGTGCACGGGGCACTATATGCTGAACTCGTCTCAACTTATTGTCTCCAAATCAAGAGTGGCCCCTTCAAAGAAACCACTAACGATCCCAAAGCTAGAACTATGTGGTATGACATTATTAGCACAGTTATATGCCCGTGTGAAAGCCATTTTAGAATTACAGCTAAGAATTTCCTCCGCTATTTTATGGACCGATTCCCAGGATAAAAAGCACCCCCACAAGATGGTCAGTTTTTGTGTTACACACACACATTTTTGTTAAAGCATTACACACACACACCTTTGTTAAAGCTTTCCACACGCTCACACACATTTGTTATTGGTGATAATCTCTCTTAAGCTCATGAAGTGAACGCCTCTCTTTCACGTTCATGGATTATTTGTTATTGGTGATAATCTCCATCTGAAGCTCATGAAGTGAATGCCTCTCTTTCGCGTTCATGGAGCATTTGTTATTGGTGATAATCTCCATCTTAATCTCATGAAGTGAATGCCTCTCTTTCACGTTCATGGATTATTTGTTATTGGTGATAATCTCCATCTGAAGCTCATGCAGTGAATGCCTCTCTTTCACGTTCATGGAGCATTTGTTATTGGTGATAATCTCTCTCTTAAGCTCATGAAGTGAATGTCTTTCTTTCACGTTCATGCAGAAGTTGTTATTGGTGATAATCTCTCTCTTAAGCTCCTGAAGTGAATGCCCCTCTTTCACGTTCATGGAGCATTTGTTATTGGTGATAAACTCTCTTTTAAGCTCATGAAGTGAATGCCTCTCTTTCACGTTCATGGAGCATTTGTTATTGGTGATAAACTCTCTCTTAAGCTCATGAAGTGAATACCTCTCTTTCACGTTCATGGAGCATTTGTTATTGGTGATAATCTCTCTCTTAAGCTCATGAAGTGAACGCGTCTCTTTCACGTTCATGGAGCATTTGTTATTGGTGATAATCTCTCTCTTAAGCTCATGAAGTGAATGCCTCTCTTTCACGTTCATGCAGCAGTTGTTATTGATGATAATCTCTCTCTTAAGCTCCTGAAGTGAATGCCCCTCTTTCACGTTCATGGTGCATTTGTTATTAGTGATAAACTCTCTTTTAAGCTCATGAAGTGAATGCCTCTCTTTCACGTTCATGGAGCATTTGTTATTGGTGATAAACTCTCTCTTAAGCTCATGAAGTGAACGCGTCTCTTTCACGTTCATGGGGCATTTGTTACTGGTGATAAACTCTCTCTTAAGCTCATGAAGTGAATGCCTCTCTTTCACGTTCATGCAGCAGTTGTTATTGGTGATAATCTCTCTTAAGCCCATGAAGTGAATACCTATTGTTGTATTTGCAATATAAATAAGTATTCTGATTTCTTTATTTAAAAAATAACTTGACAAGGTCAAAAGTAAAAAGTCACACCCCCGTAACCCCGGAAACCTACTATATATAAACTAGTTAATAACTATAAATCTACAATGAACGCCTTAACGTATATATAAAACAGATTTCCCCCTTCACTTGAAGTTGAATCTGTCTACTGGTTTTTTAACTCTGGTACTTTTTCTTACTTCTATATTTATCTTGTTTTCATTTGGTTTCTGCCTGACTACATTGTTTGAATTTGATATTCCGTCCTCTACATTATTTCTTTCCTGATTATCGGTGTTAATTTCTTTTCCTGATAAACTTGTACATTCACGTACTTGTGGTGTAGCTATCGTCTCCATGATTGTTTCTGGAACCTCTTCATCATTATTTTGAGCTGAATTATCTTGAAATTTTTGCATATCACTTAATGTAACTTTTGTTCTGGCAATTTGGTCTGTGTCTTCTAAACCTGTTCCCTTCTGCATCAATCCAATAATGTAGTATACCATCCTTCTGTACTATTTTTCCAAATTTCCACATTCCAGTTTTATCGTAATTTCGGAAACGAACTTTGTCTCCTATATTGAAACCTTTTTTGGGAAAATTTGATCTTGATTCTCTCGTTTAGGAATTGGGGTAATTAAATCGATTTTTGTTCGAATATCTCTTTTCAACTGTAGTTGTGCCGGCGATAATCCAGTCATTGAATGTTTCGTTTTACGGTAGTGCATCAAAAAATTTTGTAACTCAAAATCAATATCGGATAGCATTTTTCTTAGAGCATTCTTCATTGATTGAACATACCTTTCAGCCTGTCCATTAGTTGCTGGATGATAAGATGCCGACAATTTATGTATAATTCCATTACTTTTTGTAAATTCTTCAAATTCATATGATGTAAAAGTAGGTGCATAATCTGTTACTAGTGTAATTGGAATGCCAAAACGTGCAAATGTACTTCGAAGATAACGAATTGTTACTGTTGATGTCATCGATGGAGTTATAAATATCTCTGGCCACTTTGAATATGCATCTATTACTATTAGGAAATATTTATCTACAAAAGGACCTGCAAAATCTATATGTAAACGTTGCCATGGACCTTTTGGTAATTCCCATTTCCCATTCCCGTTTTGTTTTCATTATTTTGAACCATCTGACACGGTAAACAGCTTTTTACTAAGTGTTCAATATCATTATCAATACCAGGCCACCAAACATATGATCTTGCTAAATTTTTCATTTTAACTATACCCATATGTGCTTCATGTAGCTCATTTAAAATTTTAAGTCTTAAACAAGCAGGTATAACAATTCTAGTTCCTTTAAAAATCACTCCTTCCGCTATAGAAAATTCAGTGTCCTTATTTTCAAAACCAGACTGTGTTATTTTTGTTCCAGATTTTAAATGTTCGTATACTTGTTTTAACAATGGATCTTGATCCGTTTCCTGTACAATATTTTTATGAGTAACCGGCAATACTAAAATCTGATGTAGCTGGTACATTGTAATATCATCCAGTTCGAAAGTAGTAGATGAACCCTTTTTGTATATAAATCTGGACAGTGAATCTGTATTTCCATGTTTTTCTGTAGATCTATACTCTACTTCATAATCCAAACCTTGCAAAAATTGTGCGTAATGTAATAGTCTAGTGGCCGTTATATTAAACATAAATTCATGGTGCAAACTGCTTTTGCTCCTGAAGTGGAATTCAACATGGAACAACTTTGGAAAGAAATAACCCCGGAACAGTTAATGGATTCCAAGCTGAAGTGCGTTTTTGAATTACCCCCTGATCAGAATGAAACAGCTGAAGATCCTACTAAGTTCAACCCAAAGGCGATCTCTTCCACATCAGCTATACCGAACAGCAATGTGGAAACAGAATTGCAGAAGGCTGCACAAGAGGTGCAGCAACTTAGAGAAGAAGAAAGTCAATTTAGGCAACACAACTTACGACTAAAAGAATGAATTTTACAACTAAAACAACAGTTAGGACAGTCTCGTGCCGCTCCAGTCAACAGATATGCCCCACCAGTACAGGAAGTCCATTCCAATGGTATATGTCGGTTTGGCAATACTACTAAGCTGCATAGGCATTATATTGGGCAAATTTGCGCTCTGAAACAGCGTCCAAGTATTGCTAACAATTCGGACATCATTCTTGTTGTAAATAGACCAGTCGCCAACATAAAATTTATCATTTTATGTGGTATTTTTGATACTGACATTTAGTGGAATCCAAAAAACATTTTAACATTGAAAAATTTACTTTCTTGTGATATAACTTCTGGTAGCATTCAAACAGCAGGATAATCGCTTTCATCGAAAATACATACGTTCTGGGACTGTACCACTTGAAAACAATTTGAAATAAATATATATCATATAATGAGTCCAAAATATAAACATTTCGTTTTTGATAGCTTACGTCAAAGTGCCTATTTACCTGCCATAAGATGGCAGCTCATTTCTTTTTGATTATTTCGTATACGTAAGGTAGGTACTTTTACTTTAATTGTACTTTATTTGAATCTCTCATTGTCCATCATGCCGGACTAAAATCTTAACCAATTTTATCAATCGACTTTATAATTTACTTGGTAAAATAGAAGAACTTGGCATCATTTCTCGGAGACATGTTTTTAATGGCGAGATTCACAAATATATTTTGGACTCTTGTATTCTAACGATATGTTACCACAAGTTTTATATGGTACTTTTTCAGAATTAGAATGTTTTTTTGTTATAACTAATTCATGTTTAGGTTTTTCTGGAAATAGGGTATCACTTTTGTTCATAGGAGGTGGTGTATTTACTTTGGTTTATTCTCGTCGCTACTGTTGTATTTGCAATATAAATAAGTATTCTGATTTCTTTATTTCAAAAATAACTTGACAAGGTCAAAAGTAAAAAGTCACACCCCCGTAACCCCGGAAACCTACTATATATAAACTAGGTAATAAGTATAAATCTACAATGAACGCCTTAACGTATATATAACACCTATCTTTCACGTCCAGGGAGCGAGCATTTGGTATACGTGTTTGATCTCTCTCACGCTCGTATTAGTTGAAAGATTCCCCGTACTTTGTAGTATACAGAGTGTCCAAAAACTCTCCTGCCAAACGGAAACTACAGTTACTAGAGGCGATGTTCAGTCGATTTAGCTCAAATTACCTCAATCCGAAAATGCTTCCTAAGGGAGCTACAGCCCTTTGAAGAAGACGTCCTCATATGAGTTTTCTTCAAATTATTCAAAAATACCGTTACTTAAAATATTCAAACTTGGTATAATCAATAAACAGTTACAAACCAGTCGTTCGCTGTAAATAATTCTTTTTCAGATTCATCACAAGTGTGTCAGTCGGGGGGACCAACAGGTATTTTTATTAAAAAAATTTTATTTTCAAGTTTTTTATGTATCCGACATCGAATTTGGGAAATTTAAGATAATTTTCATAAAAAATGTTCTTTTCTTTCAAATCGATATCATGAACCGTTTTCGAGAAAAATAAATTTAAACTTTTTGTGTTTCTTACATAAAATCATGCTGGATTATAAAATTGTATCTGTAATATCAAGTTGGCTTTGAAAAATCAACAAATTGTACAGATACTGGTAACAAAAGTCGTAAGTATTAAGTTGCTTACATTAATAATAATAATTTGCTACATCTTGGTTTTAGTTTCAAGTTTCGCCCTTTGTTCTCTTTTTGGATAGGACACATAGGTTTGTCACCCCTCGAAGTACAATAGTTAGATAGTTGCACTCATTATGTTTCTCTGGTGTTCTTCAATATGCTTTAAGCCCTCCCCGAAATGCGCTCACTCCTTTTCATTTTTTTTACTACTGTCCTCCCTTACATGCAAAAATTCATACCTTCGCGCTGGTGTCCCCAGTATGTTCAAATTGTATAGTACAATTTGAGCTGAGAAACCCCAATAAATTTAATAGTACGCAAAACCACGCCGCCACTAGCGTGATCGATTTCTAAACTGTTAACTACTGTAGAATATAATTATTCAACTCGTTAATTAAGAAAGAATATATTAATTACAAAAGTACAAAAAATGGATGATAGCTCTCGAAATTATCTTGTCAAAAACTCACTGACATTTATTGACCTTAATCTTTTATCCTAGTTAGTAGTAGCCTACAACATCTTCCCCTTTTAAGTAGGTTATTTTATTTTGCTAGGTAAGATCGTAATCTGCAAGTCTTTGAGGCATTTTTCTACTACGTGTAGGTCTACTGGAGATTGGTTGACTTCCACCTTGAAGAGACTGAGATGTGGTTCATGACCATTAGTTTTGGAAGAATGAATGAGACTGAACGTATCTAGCAGTATATGGAGTGGTAAATTTGTTTCCAGTCTGTTTTCCTCTTCTTTATTGTCATCGTATCTTGATTTCAATTGATTGGTATGAACTCTAATTAACTTGTGAGGTTGACTAAGTAATACATTGTACATTACCTTGCCAATGTTTTCAATTACCTTTCCTTCTGTCCAATCCTTTGAGTATCTCATTTTTACACATACAGCTTGTCCTGGTTGAAAACGTCGAATTCTCGCACCGTTTTTCTTTTTGTTAAATTGTTCTTCCATTTTCGTGTTTGTTCTTATTTCTCTGTGATTGTCCGATGGAAGTAGTAGGTCTAATAAAATTCTTGATTTTCTACCAAACATCCTTTCGAATGGAGAATTTCCTTCAGGGACGTTTCTGTTTGGGGTAGTCCGGTATGTTTGTAAAAATGTGGTAATAATTTCTTCTGCAGCCTGTCATCATCGCATTTTCTTCAATGCTTGGCTTGGCCATTGGATTGTGGATGGTATGGAGGAGATCGTATATGTTCGATTCCATTATTTTGACAAAAGTCACTGGATGTACTGCTGGTGAATTGTGTTCCATTATCAGATACTACAGTTTTTGGTATGCCAAAAGTAGCACATAAAGAATTAAATTCTTTAATTGTAGAATACGACGTAATAGAATTCATTTTAGTAACTTCAGACCATTTAGTACTAGCATCTACAACTATTAAAAAGTTTTGTCCTTCAACAGGTCCTGCAAAGTCTATATGAATTCTTTCCCAAGGCATTTCCGGAATAGGCCAGGATGCAAGCACCATTTTGGTTGGGAATTTACGCACAACAAATTCTTTATCGGGTTTAGATTTTGGGTCCATTAATCTTGACAGGAAATCTACGTTACCAAAAGCTATGGTTAATGTGTACTGAATCTCAAAATCGTATGATAAAAGCATTAAACCCCATCTTTGAATATGATTGGCTGTGTAAACAGGTGAACCTTTTCTTGATCCAAAAATAGCCAAGAGTGGTTTATGATCGGTTTGTAAAGTGAACCTTCTACCAAAAATAAATTTATGGAACTTGGTAACAGCGAATTCTAACGCCAGCGCCTCCTCAATTTGACTGTATGCTTATTCTGCTGAAGTGAGTGAACGAGAGGCATGGTAAATAGCTTTTTCAGAGCCATCAGGAAATTTATGAAGAATACATGCACCAAGACCATAGGAACTTGTGTCGGCAGCTACAATGATTGGTAAACCTGGTTTGTAGAGCGTCAATAGTAAGTCTGAAGACAGAGTTTTCTTAATGTTGTCGAAGGATTTTTGGCATTCAGTTGTCCAACTGAAATTGGTGTTCTTCTTCAACATATTATCTAACGCACATCGTAAATTCTTCAGATTTTTAACAAATTTGCCGTAATAATTTACTGCTCCTAAGAATGATCTAAGAGTTGTAATGTCAGAAAGTGGTTGCATTTTCTGAATTCCTTCAATGCGCGAATTATCTGGTTTTATTCCTTCTTTGCTTAAAATGTTACCTAAATATTTGATTTGTTGCATAGAAATTTTGCATTTGTCGGATTTAAGTCCTAAGACCATAATTTTGAATTGGTTTCAGTACAGAATAAAGATTTGCATTGTTCTTCCTGATTTGATAATGTCATCAAGATATGCAACAACCATATCCAAGCCGGCGAGCATTGTATCCATGAGTTGTTGGAATGCTCCTGGTGCCGTTTTGACTCCATATGACAGGCGATTAAAATTATACAATCCCTTGTGAGTAGTGATAATTAAAAGTTTCTTGGATTCATCGTCTACTTCCACTTGAAGGTAGGCATCAGATAAATCTAAGTTACTGAAGATTATACCGTGTGATATTTTAGAAAATATATCTTCAGGAACAGGTAACTGATAACAGTGTGGTTCTAAAGATTCGTTCAGACCAGTGGAGTAATCGGCGCATATTCGTAGTTTCTCGAATCTCTATCCATCCGGACTTGGCATTCAATTTCACTCATGAGATCTACAGTTTTCCACAAGCGTTAAATGCAACATTTGACGTATTTGAAATAATCGGTTCTCCAATTTTTTTCCATATTTCGGTGTCTATGATGGTAATGTCTGAGGCAGTGTAAAATTGAAGAGATACTTGTTGACCATTCACAGATACTGTTATGTACTTACGAGGAGTATTGATTTGGTTTACGAAAATTGTCTTTAACTGCTTCTTTTGAAACTTTTTTTTCTTTTTGTTCTGAGTGGACGTCGTACTTTGATTGTAGATTCTCTGGTTTTGATTGATTTCTTTTCAAAACATGAACAGTAACCTTCCCCGTGTTCAATTTTGGAACATACCTTGCATGTGTGTTGCGAATATTGGCAAAATTTCTTGAAATGCATGCCTCCGCATTGCCAACTAGGTGTTCTTGGCTTCTCTCGCACCGTATGCTTTTTATCTGAAAACTTGTGCACCGTTGGATTGTTTTTGTTTTCGACTAGAGCTGTATCACTTTTAAGATTGAGTATTCTTTGGCATTCGTCCACTAGTGTTTGTAAAGATAAGTCATCTTTTTCTTCGGTAATTTTAGACAGTAACCTTGTAGTAATATCGGAATAACGTGATGATTTTAGACCTATTGTAAATATCAGGCATTAAATTGGTTCTTGCTCAGCCTTTTCAAATCAAAAGCTTCACAATGTATGTTTACGTAACCTGCGTAAGTCAAAAAATCGGTAATATGTTTCTCCGTCTGTAAGCATTTATAGCGTATGCTAAAAATAAATTCTGGTTTTCCAAAAAATATTTTCAAAATCTTTATGGTAGTCTCAAAATTGTTGTCTCGTGGATGTTTTGGAAGAATAAAATTTGTGTATCTTTCGTGTGCTTGTATATTCAATTTTCTAATAATGAGTCTGACCTTAGCTGCATCATCTAGTCTTGAAGCGTCTTTGAGGAATAAGTCTTCGTATCTGTTGTACCAAGATTCGAATGTTATGATGTTATCTGGGTCTGGTACGAATTCTGTAAGATTCCTTCCCAACGATTCAATGAGTAATTCGGTGTTGTTTGTGTCCGAATCACGATTTGCACCCGAGCTAGATGAGTTTGCTGCCAGCATTTCCAGAATTTTCATCTGCTGCTCCAGCATTCTTTGTAATAGTTCTGGTTCCATGATCCTCGTCGCCAAACTGTTAACTACTGTAGAATATAATTATTCAACTCGTTGATTAAGAAAGAATAAATTAATTACAAAAGTACAAAAAATGGGTGACAACTCTCTAAATTATTTTGTCAAAAACTCACTGACATTTATTGACCTTAATCTTTTATCCTAGTAAGTAGTAGTCTACAACAGATAACCAGCACAAATCCGCTTAACTCCTTCGCTAAAAATGTAGTTCCAGCCCGTGTCTCTCAAAACAATCATCGGGTCTATTTAGCTAGAAAAAACCGTGTATCGATGCAGGTTTCCGAAACCAGTACAACTGAAATTCGCGAACGGCCAATGAGGGCCAATTCTCTCTCTCTGGTACCCCCTGACGTCACTACTAGTATAAATATAAATCGCACCCCAAAACGCCGGTGATATATGAGGTGAGACATGGTAATATACAAGGGTAATATTTTAGGTCATTAATTAGAATCAATGTGGGTTTTCTTAGTTGTATTAAGCAGTTATTTTTGGGTAATTTCCTACTTTCCGTAATCAATAGTTAATGTGGGCAATCGTTTATCTGGGATCAATAAGGGAAATTTCGTGGTCATATTGTCGTAAATGTTCTACATTTGAGAAGTAATAAACTCGGTGTATGTGGCAAATAAACTGTTTATGAAATCATGGATTTTATTTCAAGTCGAAGAAACCTTTACTTCGCTTTTAAGTGTCTCGACTAACGCCTAGTCGACCCCAAACGAAAATATAAAAATGCCCCATTTTCGTTCAAACTTTTTCAAATTTGAATTTATGTAGTTTTTTTGATTCAAAGTAATAATTAATTTTATCATATTTTTATTCTTATGTCCAACACTGATTCCCTGGTCCCAAGTCTTTTATTTCAAATATCCTCTTCAGGTTTTCTATGAATTCTTAAATGTTCCTTCAGTATTACCGAATATTCAAATGTGTCCACATAAATTGTGGTAATGAAGATTTCTATTTTTGGTTTGATAATAGGGGTAAGGATTTACCTTCGATTTAGTTAAATTGTTTTTCATCAGTTCAGTGTGTTGTTAAATTTTCGATCTGTTTGTCTATACAGGGTGTCACAGAATAACTATTCCTAATTTTCAGAAATGACAGAGAGAACTTAAATAAACATTTTTTATTAAAAAACTAGTGTCTGTAAATTTCTTACTCACTAAATTGAAGCAATTAAGTTAAGAAACATTGTGTTAGAAATAATACTGCATCAAACTTTATAAAAATTGTTCGAAGTTACGACCACCATTTTCGATACACAAGTTAATAACGATGTGTAATCGACTGCCGAATTCTTCGAAATAACTGGGGACGTTCACGAATATCATCAAACGCTAGAATAATTCGAGCCACTAACTTCTCTTCTGTATCAACAGGTGTCGCATAAACCAGTGATTTAATATGACCCCAAATACAAAAATCAACTGGAGTCATATCTGGTGAACGTGCAGGCCAAGAAATCGGCCCTCCTCTTCCGATCCATCCATTTGGTAATTGTGCATTTAGATAATTTCGGCAATTTAATCCAAAGTGTGCTGGTGAACCATCATTCTGTATAACAATATTTCTTCGAATATTACGTGGGACATCTTCAAGCAATTCCGGTAGAGTATGTTCCAGAAAAATCCTATGCACATGACCATCTAACCGTGCAGGCAGAAAAATATTGTCCCACTACAAAATTGTCAACAATCCCAGCCCAAATATTAACAGAAAACTTCCACTGATGATGTAACCTGTGAATGGCGTGAGGATTTTCTTCACTTCAATTTAGAAAAAACATTAGCTACCTTCTTAATTGGTTTTGAAAGATAAAATTAAAAAAGAACAACATTCTAATATCATATACAAAATTCCTTGTAAAGATTGCGAACAAAATTACATAGGACATACTTCAAGACATCTCAAAGACCGTATAACTTCACATAAAAGTGATTGCAAACGATATGTGAACCGATGTGCATTAGCCCAACATACCCATAACACCGGACATAGTATAGACTTTGAAAATACTGAAATACTTGACAAATGTAAAAATTATACAGAACGACTTTTTACTGAAATGGCTAGAATATCTCAAGAAAAACATCCCATGAATAACAAAACAGACACTGACGGTCTAAATTTAATTTACTCAAACCTCATAGACTTAGACTTGCAACTAAAAAAGAAGAAACATAATTATAATTCCGTAAGAAATACCAGTCAAAACATTGACACATTAGCTCCGATCAATCAATGAACTACCGGACAATTCAATACAAGATACCACCTTTAAAATTGCTATTTACCAACACAAATTTAAAACTTTTCATTTGTCACTTTTAATTTTTAACGTTATTTTGACGTTTGACATTAGTTTGGTAAAATAATCAAAATTTGAACGTGTTTTCTATAAAATTATTCTGTATTTTTTATTATGATGAAGATTTTTGATATTATTTTTTAATCACGGATTTTGTTCTGATGAAGTTGACGAAGTGCAACGAAAGCTCAACAAAATAAAGTGTGTACATTGAAAATAGGTATTTTTCTCTAAAAAGCCACAATATATAATAAGAGTTATTATATTACTAGAGATGAACAATACAATTTTTATATATATATATATATACATATATAGGAAATAGTTCGTTGCCGATACTAGTTAGGTCTAACTATTATATATATATATATATATATATATATATATATATAGAATAGTCTTTGCCGACTAATTAGGTATAAAACCAGAAATATTGGGGAAACGGCAAGTTTATAAAAGTGAACTCTTCTTACTAATTTAACAAGCTTTCGGAAACTTTTATTTCCATTATCAAGTTACAGTAAATTGAGGATTGATATAAAATGGTAAATATATATTAAATGCTAAAATTGGTATTTGAATTTTTTAAAAAATATTGAAATATTGTCATTATGACAGATAAACAATTTCATTTTTATCTTTCTAATAAGTTATAAAAATTATGTCAAAAAATGGAGAGTGTAGGTTATGATAATGTCAAATTATTATAAAAGTTTTTTTTTTTTTTTTTTTTTTTAAATTAATTAAGAATTGAAATTTGAAATGTTATTATTGTGATCCATTGATAGTAAGTAGTGATAAATATCACTGAGATTCTTATGGTCACTCTTCTTGTTAATAGTACAAGGTTCTTGTGATATGTGAGCCATTTCTAAGAAAAGTCTTTTTTTAGTATTTGTTTGTATGTAATTGATAAAGACCACGTTATGGATTTTGAATCTGTTAATATTTTAGACATACAAACAAATACTAAAAAAAGACTTTTCTTAGAAATGGCTCACATATCACAAGAACCTTGTACTATTAACAAGAAGAGTGACCATAAGAATCTCAGTGATATTTATCACTACTTACTATCAATGGATCACAATAATAACATTTCAAATTTCAATTCTTAATTAATTTAAAAAAAAAAAAAAACTTTTATAATAATTTGACATTATCATAACCTACACTCTCCATTTTTTGACATAATTTTTATAACTTATTAGAAAGATAAAAATGAAATTGTTTATCTGTCATAATGACAATATTTCAATATTTTTTAAAAAATTCAAATACCAATTTTAGCATTTAATATATATTTACCATTTTATATCAATCCTCAATTTACTGTAACTTGATAATGGAAATAAAAGTTTCCGAAAGCTTGTTAAATTAGTAAGAAGAGTTCACTTTTATAAACTTGCCGTTTCCCCAATATTTCTGGTTTTATATATATATATATATATATAACTATTATTTACATGGTTCACAATTCTAATGCCTTATAAACATCAAACATTTCTATATTCTATCTTACATCCTGGTTCAAAACTTATATGTGACAAGAGTCAAACATCATATATCGATGTCAAGAATTCATAGAATATCCTAGAAACTAGAGAAAGAATGTGCATTAGATTATTCTTCATAACACCCTCTCTTAATGCACTTCCTTCAATTTATATTTGTTAATAAAAAAAACCTCTCTGGCTTCGAACATTTCACTTCTTTTCCTATAATCTATCACATATATACAATTAACTATTTACATTAAATATTTACATTTTAACATCTCCATTTCTTAAACCTAATCTCTGACAATTTTCATTAAACTGGATTCTAGGTAAAGCTTTTGTTAATAAATCCGCAATTTGTAATTTTGAACTCAAATATTGTAATTCTAAAGATTTATCTTTCAATTTGTCGCGAATAAAGTGAAATTTCAAATCTATATGTTTTATCCGCTTATTATTCTCAGGATTTTTTATAATTGATATACATCCTTGATTATCCTCAAAAATGTTAAAATAATCGATTTGAATTTTCAAATCCTTTAGTAATCGTTTATACCATGAACAATCTTGTACAGCGCTGCATAACGCTATTAATTCTGCTTCTGTAGTTGACAAAGCAATACAATTTTGTTTTCTGGTAACCCAAGATACAGTATTTCCAAAAACTTTAATGACATACGCCCAATCAGAATCTACATAGCAAGTTAATGGTAAAGTATCACCATTCCTAAAATATGATAAATTGTAGTTAACCGTCCCTTTCAAATACCGTAGAAGCCTTTTCAAATGACTGTAACACTGTATGTCCATTTTCAATTGCAAGCATATCTCACACATATCCATTACTAATTTTAATAGTCTTTAATATTTCTAAAAGATCCCGTTTTTTGTTCCTTCAAAATATATGTCATTAGTTATCGTACAATCCTGGATTTCTGCTTTTGTCCTACTATAACAAGGATAATGATTTACCTGACGACAATGATAACTTGCATGGTCCATTAAAATCACACTATTTTGTGGTACATTTTTAAAAAGTTGATGATCAAACCAATTTTCAAATAGTTGGGCATTAGTGTCCTGGTAATAATATAAAGAAGAATCTGTTATTTTTCAGCTGAAAGCAACAGACAGTTCGGAACAAAGACATTTTCTGAACCTGCAAATATTATTGTTATCATTTTGCATTTATTTGAAGGAACTTTCGTTTGGCACGTTGTTGAGAAATCATTCCATCCTTTTCGTACAGTGTATCGAACCATGTTTCGATAAGGTAAACAATTGGTCTGTTGTTCTCTATATTGTTTAATAGCTGTTAAATAAATATGATGCAATTGTTGCGAACGTTGAGTTTCCATCATAATTTGAAGTTATTGGTTAGTTTTTTCTAAAGGAAACCAGGGTAGGTACTGATTGCTCTTTATACATTTCATATATTTTTCCTCTTAATGAATCGAAGTGAGGAATTCATCAACAGTTCCAAATGTACCAGAATCACTTTGCCTTTTTCTGTGAACGATTAGATTTTTGTATTATATCCATTACGGAAGATTCTTGCAATTCTTCTTCGGCTATAAATTATTTAAAACGTCACTTTTTTAGTTTTGACATACATCATATGCTTTATATACAACAGCTTGGTTAATAAATCATTATGTCTCCGTAGCAGAGTGGTATAGAGGTCTGGCTGAAAAATTAAGAATCTTTTTGGAAAATAACGTAACGAAAGTTATACCTACTTAACGGGTATGAAATGTATGGGTATTAATAAGGATTAATAGCGACCCTGTCTTGAAATATGGTAAATTTGAGATATTTTATGTCCTAAGTCCTAAGTGATAATTTGGGTTTTATTGCAGTCAAAAGCCGGTATATTTTGAACATAACTATACCAAAATTTCAGAAACCATATTATTTAATGTTATAAAAATGATCAATTAAATTTGTGAATAAAAAGTGATGATTTTTTTACAGATTTGAATTAATGTGCCCAGTTGGAAAAATCTCGATCCAAGAAGAGAGGAGAGACATGAACTGATATAATTCGCAGATATTCTCATTAGTTTGGATGTAGAAAAAAAGCAACACGACTCAAGATTTTTTGGATCTTTTATGAAATATTCATTTATTCATTTTCTGTATGTTTTTTTTCTCAATTTCGTCTCCAGTAAGTTGATAGGCTTCATGGAGATAAAGTTCAAAATGATTAAAATTAAAATATTGCTGCTTTATAAACTTGGGGATGCATCGAACTTTGATTTAATATCTCACGCAAAATATTTTCAGTATTATGTTTATAGTGAAAGTCGTCTTTTCCAAAAAACAACACCCTTGTAACGAGTTATTTTTTTTTTCTGCTTTTTGCAAGTTTAATTTTTTATTTTTTTTTTATTTATTCCGTAATATATTTTATTTTACCACTAGGGTGTATATAACTCGTTACTTTACAACCCTTTCGACTACCGCAGTGATTTATTTTTTTGCTATTACCGGTGTATATTTTAGTATAAGTCCGAGTTACGCAAATCCAACTTCTACCATACACAATTTATTCATTTCCGATATTTAAATTTTTCAACTGAAAGGACGCCCGGTATATACAACATTTTAATTTAATCGAGAGCCGTCTAGTATACTTACAAGTTTTTGTCGAAACTAGATAGATTTCACGTTTTAATTCCCACACCGAAGAATGTAACTAAAATTTTGGATATAAATTCGGAAACAATTCATTTTTGGCTTCTTCTGATTCGCGCTCCGAATTTCATTCCGTCTGGCTTCTTATTTGCTCTCGAAAAGAATCAGTTCCTTTTTCGGCTCTAAGCATTCTCCGTTAAACGTTCTTCCGAAAAACCGAAAAACCATAGTGCGAAATTTTGTGTATTCGGTATTCCGATTGTGTGTGGGCTGTATTTATTAAGGTAAATAAATTTTAACAAATAAACTGTGTATTCGAAACTTTCCGTATCGCCGCTTATTATTAAATTGTTGAATGTATTTTTTTTGAAAATTTTCCGACCGGCTATTTTTTTTCTTTTGTTGTTGAACTGAAATTCGTTTTTTATTTTGTTTCTCTTATCTGAAAATAAAGATTTGTCAACCGTAATTTGATTTCGAATTTTTATTTACTGCGTTTATTATATATTAATTAACTGATATGAATTATTAGTGGATTCTCGAATTATTTTATGCTTTTGGTTTTCAGTAGTTTTAAATTAAATTGATATCCAAGTGGATTAGGTATAATAGTTTAAAGTTTATGCTAGTACGAATATTTTTACTCTGTGTGTCGATAGTTGGGTACCGTTTAACTCGGGAGAAAATATTTTTTTTTTGGAATAATTGTTACCGGCTTTAGTTAGATTCAAGGGTTAATCAGACTTGGAAGAGGCTTAGCCACAATTTGTTTGATTTCCCGGCAGATCTAATTCGTTCTTAAATTTTATTTTTTCGGAATAATAGTTACCGGCTTAGTAGATTCAAGGGTTAATCAGACTTGGAAGAGGCTTAGCCACAATTTGTTTGATTTCCCGGCAGATCTAACTCGTTCTTAAATTTTATTTTTTTTGGAATAATAGTTACCGGCTTTAGTAGATTCAAGGGTTAATCAGACTTGGAAGAGGCTTAGCCACAATTTGTTTGATTTCCCGGCAGATCTAAATCGTTCTTTTCCCGTTTCGTAGAATCATTATTTATATTTTTTTTCTCCCCGTCGGAATAATAGTTGCCGGTTTCATTTGGATTCAAGGGTTAATCAGACTTGGAAGAGGCTTAGCCACAATTTGTTTGATTTCCCGGCAGATCTAAATCGTGCATTAGGGACCCCGTAAAACCCGGTAGATTTGAACCGTATTTGATAACCTGACCGTTAAGTCCGTTAAAATCCCAGATATAGGTAATACATACCTCATTTTATTTTCCCTGTTAATTTGTTTGTCACTAAAGAATTATTCGTAAAATAGACCACAGAGTATTAATAGACTAAAGTTTTGAATTCCTATTATTTTCATTTTTAACCGCAATTTATTGATTGGAGAACCAAGATTTGGCTTTTCCGGATTTTCACTAGTTAGTTAAATTTAATTCAACCAGACCCCTGGAATTTTCCGTAACCTCCATCTGAGGCTATCTGGAACTCTTGACGCTAAGGGTCAAGGGGCCGTGGAGCAAACCACGTTAATAATCTGGCGCCCGAGATTTAAAAACCCGAATTTTGCATCAAGGGTGTCCATAGTGACGTGTTCTTGTGGCAGGAGCCACGTGTAAGAAGGGAGGCGCGTTACAAAATGGCGCCCGAGCAGGGACCTAATTGTTGATAACAGTAGAATCAGTTTAATACCGTTTTCCATTTTTTTAGCGTTTATTTGTGCTTGGACCGTTTATGTCTGTTTTGACTATTTTCTGCCGTATTTTTTTTTGTTAGAGCAGGGACCTGATTGTTGATTACAATAGGATCAGTTTAATACCGTTTTAAATTTTTATTTTTTTTGAAGCGTTTTTTCGCTTGGACCGGTTAAGTCTGTGTTGACTGTTTGTTTGTTTACCGTATTATTGCAGAGAGTTGATTATTTGTTAGAGCTGGAACCGTTATTCCGTTTCCGTTATTTTACCGTATTGTTAAAGAGACCTGATTATAGCAGGAACTGAAATACAGCTGTGGATATTTTTTTTAGCGTATTGTTGCTGGACCGTTTATACTGTTTTACGGTTTTTTTTGCCCATTGTTGATTTGAACAGGGACCGTTATTTTAGTATAATATACTATTTTTTTTCCGTATTGTAAATTTCAATAGCGACCGTTTTGCCGGTGCTAGATTTTTCTGTTTTTTCCGCCTTTGTTGTTTTTTTTTATTTTGAGAAGAAGAAATATTGCTCCGCGATCCGCCATAGACCAAAAGGAATATCCGACCGCTATGGCAACTCCACCGATAAATGTACACGATTGGAAGGTGTCTTTTGGAAACCGGGGAGATCCTGCTGCATTCGTCGAAAGAATTGAAGAAATCTGCACCGCAAGGAATGTTCAAAAAGATAATTTGCTTCCTTTGCTACCTGAATTACTGTCAGGTGAACCGGCATTTTGGTACCGCAACAACCGGAGTAGGTACACGACCTGGGATGAATTTGAGGCAGACTTCCGAATTTTCTTCTATCCCGTTAACTACGAAGTTGACTTAGAAGCTGAGATAGGCCGTCGTCTGCAAAGAAGGAATGAGTCCGCCGCCACATACATCACCGAACTCCAGACTTTGATGCGAAGACATGGAAAGCTAACTCCCGAACAGCAGTTAGCATGGCTGTACCGTAACCTGTTGCCGGAATACCGTCTGCAAGTCCGAAAAGGGGACTTTGACGATTTTTCCTCCTTTTGTCAGGTGGTCAGGGAATATGAGCTCCTCAGGAAGGAACTCCAGTCTATACCCAACCACACTGGACCGAACCGGGGACCAAATCCCCGTCCGCAGTCAATGAGTTCGCCGAGATATGGACCTTCTCACAACACGATGCCTCCATCCAGAGAGCCCATCGCCGGTCCCAGCCAACCGTCACCGACCGATACTCCGCCGCCGCCTGATACTACTCGTCAACCTTCAGGACAATATTCCCGTCAACTCATCTGTTTCCGTTGTGGTGAGTCTGGACATTATAGGAATAACTGTCAAAACCCGCCAAAAATATTCTGTTCTCGTTGCCAGAAGGAAGGAGTATTTTCCCGAGACTGTTCCTGCAGGAGGCAGGAAAACTAAACCGAAGTTGTACCGAAGAGAGGCCGACACAGCTTCCGCAAATCTTTGCCTCTCACACCGAACCGCCAGCAGAAATGAACGACCCCCGACCGCACATAGACGTTGAAATAGGAAATCATATGTTTAGAGCATTATTGGATACCGGAGCAGCAAAGTCGTATATTGGTGATCAAGTAGCTAAGACTTTTTCCCAAAGAAAGCAAACTACCTCTCGTCAAGCTACGAAGGCCCGTTTAGCTAATGGAAATCTAGTCTCCATCACCGACATATATGAGCTGGAATGGAAAATCGATGACGTCACAATGGAGGGTTCGTTGGAGCATTTCCCTGGTCTAATAACCGACATTGTATTAGGACATGATGTCCTCCGCCAGTATAATTTCCGGCTGGAGTTAGGAACCGGAGAAATATACGTGAATGATGAGTTAGTGAGGCGTTCACAATTGGCCAGTCCTGTTGGAATATTGGAGGCCGTGAACCGGCCTATGAAAGAAGTCAATTCCGCTGTACCAATAATATGTAGAGAAGAAATCACCCACCGTCTTAGGAAAGACCGCCGTTCTGTAAATCAGTCTGTTTCCGAAGTCTCTGCGTCTTCCCTGGAGTTAGGGGTCGACAAGGAGCAAACTGTTTCCGAAGTCTCTGCGTCCTCCCTGGAGTTAGGGGTCGACAAGGAGCAAACTGTTTCCGAAGTCTCTGCGTCTTCCCTGGTGTTAGGGGTTGACAAAGAGCAATCTGTTTCCGAAGTCTCTGCGTCTTCCCTGGTTTTAGGGGTTGACAAGGAGCAAGCTGTTTCCGAAGTCTCTTCGCCCTCCCTGGTTTTAGGGGTTGGCGAGGAGCAATCTGTTTCCGAAGTCTCTACGTCTTCCCTGGTGTTAGGGGTTGACAAGGAGCAAGCTGTTTCCGAAGTCTCTGCGTCTTCCCCGGTGTTGTTAGGGGTTGATAAGGAGCAATCTGTTTCCGAAGTCTCTGCGTCTTCCCTGGTGTTAGGGGTTGACAAAGAGCAATCTGTTTCCGAAGTCTCTGAGTCTTCCCCGGTGTTGTTAGGGGTTGATAAGGAGCAGTCTGTTTCCGAAGTCTCTGAGTCTTCCCTGGTGTTAGGGGTGGACAAGGAGCAATCTGTTTCCGAAGTCTCTGAGTCTTCCCTGGTGTTAGGGGTTGACAAGGAGCAATCTGTTACCGAAGTCTGTTCATCGTCTCTCGTAGAGTTGGGAGATAGTAATACAGCACCGAGAAATCTCCGAGAGCTGAGAAGGTTTTTGGGAGTTGCATCCTGGTATAGGAGATTTGTGCCATCATTTTCACAAAAGGTGGCTCCGTTAACGAAGTTACTCCGTAAGTCTCAGCGATGGAAGTGGGCTGAAGAACAGGAAGCTGCTTTCACTAAGATTAAAACCTGTCTGTCGGAAGCACCCGTTTTGAGCTGTCCTGATTTTACCGTACCGTTCACTCTGCAGACCGATGCCTCCGAATATGGTTTGGGAATAGCCATTACCCAGCAGAAGGATGGCCACGAATAAGTGGTAGCGTATGCAAGTCGCACCCTGAGTGCTACCGAGAAAAATTACTCCGTAACCGAAAAAGAATGTCTTGCCATTGTTTGGGGGATTGAAAAGATGCGTCCTTATTTGGAGGGCTACCATTTCACGGTTGTTACCGATCATCAATCTCTTAGATGGCTGCATTCCATATCTAGTCCGTCCGGACGTTTAGCCAGGTGGAGTATTTTTCTACAACAGTATGATTTCGAGATACAGTACCGTAAAGGTGCTCTAAATCGTGTGGCCGACGCTTTGTCCAGAAATCCGCTACCAATGACCGCCGAGACCGATTCACCGTCTGCACTCTGTTTGACCGATGTAACCGCCGAATGTTCGTGGTACCGGAACACGAAGGAAGAGGTCCTGAACGATCCAGAGAAGTTTCCGGACTACTGCATTGAAGAAGACCGTCTATACCGTCATTTCTGGGGTATCAATGATTTCAGAGAGCCAGAAATGTCCGATCCCTGGAAACTGTGTATAGCAAAGCCTGACCGAACCCGGGTGTTGCAAGAAAACCATGATAATCCGAATGCTGGTCATCTGGGAATTGCTAAAACCATCACCCGGATTGCAAAATTGTACTATTGGCCAGGAATGTTCAGGGACATCACCAAGTACGTAAAGAGGTGTCTGCGATGTCAACCGTACAAACCGTCACAGCAAAAACCGCCAGAGACCCACCTGCCACGAGAAAGGACGATAACCGGCAAGTTTATCACCCTGGCGGATGATCTCTGTTGGAGATGTGGAATCTCCGGACACCGCCGAGAGAACTGCAGCAGGCCGTCTATTTTGTTTTATTCCCGATGTGAACAAGTGGGACGGATGTCCCGAGAATGCCCGTGTGATCGACGCGGCCCCCGTACCCGATCGGTGGCAGTACAAGCGCACCTGGTCTCCCGTAGCGACGAACCCCGACGAATGCAGGATGCTTCCAGCCAGTGTAGCATCGAACGACCCCACCCCGCTCTGGAAACAGCCGGACGCTGTTCCAGGTCATACCGAAGACAGGCGTCCCGTGGAAGAGGACCGCCCCATCCAGACCAAGCGACCCTACGCCGACGTTCCAGGCTGTGAGACGCTACACCCTGGATCACCGTTTTGTTTTCTCACCTTTTTTATTATTAGGTGTAAGTTGTTGTTTAAAAAAAAATGTAATGTCCGAAAGTTGCACTTTCGCTCATTCATTTTTTTTTTACCGAAGTAAAGGGGGTGTGTAACGAGTTATTTTTTTTTCTGCTTTTTGCAAGTTTAATTTTTTATTTTTTTTTATTTATTCCGTAATATATTTTATTTTACCACTAGGGTGTATATAACTCGTTACTTTACAACCCTTTCGACTACCGCAGTGATTTATTTTTTTGCTATTACCGGTGTATATTTTAGTATAAGTCCGAGTTACGCAAATCCAACTTCTACCATACACAATTTATTCATTTCCGATATTTAAATTTTTCAACTGAAAGGACGCCCGGTATATACAACATTTTAATTTAATCGAGAGCCGTCTAGTATACTTACAAGTTTTTGTCGAAACTAGATAGATTTCACGTTTTAATTCCCACACCGAAGAATGTAACTAAAATTTTGGATATAAATTCGGAAACAATTCATTTTTGGCTTCTTCTGATTCGCGCTCCGAATTTCATTCCGTCTGGCTTCTTATTTGCTCTCGAAAAGAATCAGTTCCTTTTTCGGCTCTAAGCATTCTCCGTTAAACGTTCTTCCGAAAAACCGAAAAACCATAGTGCGAAATTTTGTGTATTCGGTATTCCGATTGTGTGTGGGCTGTATTTATTAAGGTAAATAAATTTTAACAAATAAACTGTGTATTCGAAACTTTCCGTATCGCCGCTTATTATTAAATTGTTGAATGTATTTTTTTTGAAAATTTTCCGACCGGCTATTTTTTTTCTTTTGTTGTTGAACTGAAATTCGTTTTTTATTTTGTTTCTCTTATCTGAAAATAAAGATTTGTCAACCGTAATTTGATTTCGAATTTTTATTTACTGCGTTTATTATATATTAATTAACTGATATGAATTATTAGTGGATTCTCGAATTATTTTATGCTTTTGGTTGTCAGTAGTTTTAAATTAAATTGATATCCAAGTGGATTAGGTATAATAGTTTAAAGTTTATGCTAGTACGAATATTTTTACTCTGTGTGTCGATAGTTGGGTACCGTTTAACTCGGGAGAAAATATTTTTTTTTTTTGGAATAATTGTTACCGGCTTTAGTTAGATTCAAGGGTTAATCAGACTTGGAAGAGGCTTAGCCACAATTTGTTTGATTTCCCGGCAGATCTAATTCGTTCTTAAATTTTATTTTTTCGGAATAATAGTTACCGGCTTAGTAGATTCAAGGGTTAATCAGACTTGGAAGAGGCTTAGCCACAATTTGTTTGATTTCCCGGCAGATCTAACTCGTTCTTAAATTTTATTTTTTTTGGAATAATAGTTACCGGCTTTAGTAGATTCAAGGGTTAATCAGACTTGGAAGAGGCTTAGCCACAATTTGTTTGATTTCCCGGCAGATCTAAATCGTTCTTTTCCCGTTTCGTAGAATCATTATTTATATTTTTTTTCTCCCCGTCGGAATAATAGTTGCCGGTTTCATTTGGATTCAAGGGTTAATCAGACTTGGAAGAGGCTTAGCCACAATTTGTTTGATTTCCCGGCAGATCTAAATCGTGCATTAGGGACCCCGTAAAACCCGGTAGATTTGAACCGTATTTGATAACCTGACCGTTAAGTCCGTTAAAATCCCAGATATAGGTAATACATACCTCATTTTATTTTCCCTGTTAATTTGTTTGTCACTAAAGAATTATTCGTAAAATAGACCACAGAGTATTAATAGACTAAAGTTTTGAATTCCTATTATTTTCATTTTTAACCGCAATTTATTGATTGGAGAACCAAGATTTGGCTTTTCCGGATTTTCACTAGTTAGTTAAATTTAATTCAACCAGACCCCTGGAATTTTCCGTAACCTCCATCTGAGGCTATCTGGAACTCTTGACGCTAAGGGTCAAGGGGCCGTGGAGCAAACCACGTTAATAATCTGGCGCCCGAGATTTAAAAACCCGAATTTTGCATCAAGGGTGTCCATAGTGACGTGTTCTTGTGGCAGGAGCCACGTGTAAGAAGGGAGGCACGTTACACCCTGTATATATATTTTCTCAAAAAGCATAAAAAATTGAATTTACTCATGTACCTTTTAGTTTTCCGCAAACATTATACTATCAAAATTTGAATCCACGTAAGTGTAGGGACAGAAAGAAAGCGGGTTACCTGCTCGCTGGTTACCGGCGCCGATAGAGGCAGGCTTGCACACAGAAAAAAAGCGGGTGATCGGAATCGGCTTCTGTTTCCGTAAATTTATTTTACCTAGTTGAAGGTTGAAAGTAGTGCAAAACAGACGAACAAATTTTGTTAAACAATCCGTTTTTAAATTAAAAAGGCGGAAAAGCGGTATTCATCCTATTAATCAAAATAGAACACAATTTGGATAATATCATAAGTTGTTTAAATAATTAAAAGATTATCCAGATCGCTTTTATCGTTATAAGCGAATGAATCATTTTTCCACTATATTTCTGTTACTGTGGGCTTTATCATGCTTGTCCCATACAGGGATTTGCTTAAAAACAGCAGAAATTAATGCTTCCGTATCCATCACCGGCTCGCTTATGATTAAATACTCATTCCGGTAAACTGCCTGCGGCTTGCTACACGCGCCAACAAGCTTCAGCCTGCTTTGTCTCTGTGTGCTTACGTTTATCAACTGTATGTAAATTTAGGCGCCGGTAACCAGCGAGCAGGTAACCCGCTTTCTTTCTGTCCATACGCTAATGTATCTTGAGAAGCATCCAAGAAATCAAATTGAGTTTGTTTCTTTACAAGTACAGACCACTAAAAAAGTGATTACAGGGCTGTACTTAGGACATACTCATTAAACATGTTTCGAATATTTAGAACATCCTGTATAATGATATGTATATATTTGGAAACTATCCACTTGGATTAGCAAGAGTAAAATACGAGAAATACATTTATACTTCAAAAAACGCTGAAGTTTTGATTAATTTTATTAATAGATATGAAAATAAACATTTACTCTTGCTAATCTAAGTGCATAGTTTCCAAATACGTACATATCTTTATACAGGGAGATTAAATATTCGAAACATATTGAACTAGTATGTCCTAAGTACGGACCTGTAATCATATTTTTTAGTGGTCTGTACTCGTAAATGAATTAAATCAATTGAGTTTTTAGGATGCTTCCCAAACAAACTTGAGTAAATTTCATTTCAAGCTTACATATAAAAACTCGCCAATACCATTTGTTAACCACCAAAACTTTCATAAATTATAACTTGGACGGTCAAATTTTAATAGTATATTTGTCTGCGGAAATCTAAAATTCAAATGGGTAGATTCACTTTTTCATGTTTTTTCCAATTATGAAGTCCAATAAAAAAAACTATGTAGACACAGGGCGTTATTTTCAGAAAAGACGGTTCTGGAATTTTTTGTTGAGCCGGACCTGGATTATCTTTTTGATGGAGTTTCCAGGTAAAAGTTATTACGTGTACCAAATTTCGAAATGATATACAGGGTAATCATGAGTTCCGAAATAAATAGGCCAAATTGATAAAAAACTCTGTATCTCGGTTATAGAGTGTAAAAGGCAAATTAAATATAGGCTAGAAAAAACTATTTATTTAGCTAGCCAATGTCAAACCAAATGAAATTTTCACTTATTCTGAGAATAACACTCATTTCAGATATGTTTCGGTACCATTACATTGGTTGCCTAAAAAGGCAACTTTACTGTCATTTAACCTACCTCGTAACTTTTACGGTTTCCAAAATTGCAATGTTGGTACCATTTAAAATGATCAGCTTGTATTTACAGACGTTATCGTTGGAGACGTTTTGAAAACGTAATTTGATGACTGATGAAAACGATACACATGGTCATCTGATATTTCCAAAAGCAATCTTGTGTTTTTAAAGCACCACGCCAAATCTTATCTAAGCTCAGATTTTCTTTTCTTATATTTTTTTGTGCTTTTATATTTTCACTGAACATTTCGACCAAAATAACCCCCATTATTGTAATGGTTAGAAAATAAGTGTTGATATGTCATAAGTTTTCTCCCGATGGCAATTTGATGATGCTCGATCAATAGTTAGAGATGTAATAATTGCACAACTCTCGTGTGAAAAATTCCACCAACTTTAATATTTACATATGATTTAACATGTTTACCATAATGGTAATGGACATGTGAAGAAAAAACTGTTTTGCCTTCGCGTATATTTGATTTATTCACTCGAGCAAAATATAAGCTCTTGTTTGAGTATATGCACGGGTTAATTAAAACATGTTTTTTCACATTTTTGAAGGCATCATTTAAAATTTTGAATCTGGCTAACAAAACATTTTTTCAAATTAGGTCTTGAAGATCGATACTTACAACTGAAATGTGCCTTTTTATTGGATGTTGATGGGTGTTGAAAAATCAATTTGAAATTCACCCCCACGGCATATATTGGGATAGGGCAAAATGCATTCGATATCCAGGAGCTACACGTACATATATCGAGCATCCAAAATAAAATAGAAGTATACCATTTTTTCTCTCAGACCAATACGATAATTTAAAATATTATCCATCTGATCCAATCCTCCCATATACTTATAATATTGCACGACTTGTGGTTGCTGTATGTCTACCTCCTTTTTATATTTTGTTGAATATCTTCCTATTTTTTTTTTGGATTGGGCATAATCCATATTCATTTGACATCAAAGTGACAACACTGTTGTCTTTACATCTTACGCATACAGTATTTTCATCTGTGTCCACTGCACTGTCGTAGACTCCGCGTTCTTTTTTCATTTCAGCCGCATTTTCAAGAAGATATTAATCTGTCTGGTTTTCTCGAACGGTAACATTCGTACCAAAACCCATTTTTCATACTTTACTTACAAGTCAACCACTTGTAAAGAAATTGTCGAAGCACAATGAAAAGTTATTATCAGGAAATGTGTATGACATCAAGTTAGCAAAGTTTGTAACAGCAGACTATCCGAGACCCATCTTCTTATCCTCTTTGTCCATATTCTTCCCTTGGTATCGAAATTGACACAGTATCCGTAGGATAGAGCAAGACCTCGCGCTTTGTAGCCGAAACGGATAGACTTTCCTTTTATAAATTGATCACATCCGTTTCGGCCAAAGTACCGGATCATCGTACCATCGATTGATAACTGTGAGCTTGAAGGTACATATTTTACAAAATTTATAAGCGGGCGCAATTTAGCCATTTTATCATTTGCTGCCAAGTTATTGTTGTCTTCTGCATGTAGAAATAAATCTGTTTCTGTGCAAGGATTTGCAGAGACGTGAAGAGTTGATAAAGTAGGATCTATTCCAAATTGTCTAAGGACTTCAATTTGAGTTGCTTCATCGAGTACTCTTGCGGCATTCCTTCTTCTATTTGCCACTATGCTACGCAGATTTCCGGATCAGAATTCAAAAACGGTAAGCTTAACAATGGTTGAAATCTGTTTTTGGTTGATGTTTTAATTCTTTTAGGAATAGAAATTTCTATATTTGCCTCTGTTCTATGCTACCTCTATAGAAAATAATGTTTACAGGCGTTGACCTATCGGTAATGCTAATAAGGTAGCTTATTTTTGCGAAAGAATATTTAAATTTATTTCCGCATTTTTAAGTTTCCTAAGATAAAGTAAAACCATCGAGGGATCCCAAGTATTTTGATATTAAACCCCTTTGAAAAATCTTTTAATTCTATAATCTTGGGAAAGCTCGGGTGCTTTCTGAGCTAATGAGCACCTGTAAGTGTTAAGTGAGCTGTATGAGACTCCTTTGTTGAATTGCGCGGTGATGAATTCTAAAACCATTACTGGTGAAACAGAAAATGGATCGACTTTTTCCGCGGCGCAAAACTCCCACCATAGCTTTAGACCCGATACGTATTGTTTCAGTGTGTTTTCGGAAATAGATGCCATGCAGATTTCTAAGGATGGTTCGGGAACTTGGCCTAGCTGCAGCGCTTTCCTGATAATAGACCTCCCATCAAAGAAAGGTGTGCGGATAGTGGATGTTGTAATCTGCCAAATGAAAGGAGATTGTGCTCAGGAGTAAATATTAATGGTTTCCCTACCAAGAGAGATAAGAAAATCGGGTACCATGGCTGGCTAGGCCACATGGGAACTACTAAAATACCTCTCGCTTGATCAGTAATGATTTTTTCTAAGGTACGCAGAATGACCGAAAAAGGCGGAAAGGGGTAAAAGAAAAACTTCGACCAATTTATTGTAAAGGCATCTATCGCGCAGGCATATGGGTCGTTAAGCCATGAAACATAAAGATTGCACTTTTTATTTATTCGAATTGCGAATAAATGTCCGGACGTCCAAATCCTTCGACTGAGGACTGGAAATTTGAATCGGCAAGAGCACATTCTATATCTATGTGTTCGCTCCGAGAGGCCTTATCCGCTGTAATATTGTCCGAGGATCTAATGTATGACGCAACGATAAAGATATCTCTTTTTTCACACCACTGCCAAATGGCTCGAGCAAGACAATTTAGCTTAACGTGTTGTACACTCCCCATACGGTTAATATAAGCAATAGCGGTGGTATTATCGACCTGACAGAGCAAAGAACAGTTTTTCAAATTTCTGGCGTAGCATCTTAATCCAAAAAATACAGCCAAAAGTTCGAGATAATTTATATGCTCGGATTTCTCCTCTGACCAAAAACCATGAGAACTGTTATTATTGCAGTAGATTCCCCACCCCGTATTAGATGCGACTGAAGAAATTTCTATAACGAAATTCTGTTTCTTTTCATTGGTTTTCAAATTTTTTATCCACCAATTCAAGTCATCTCTTAAACTATTCGGTATCTTCATAATAGCGTTAAAATTGCCTCGTGATTTTCTAAGACCAAATATTTTTCACGCTCAAACAATTTTTAATATAGATAGCCACATTTTACAGCTGGGCAAATAGATATCAATTTACCTTTTATTTTTGAAAAATCTCTAATTTTACATTGTTTTAACTTCTTAAAATTTTGCAACATTACAATTAATTTTTTACGTTTATCTCTAGGAACCGAGATAGTAAGTTCCCGAGAGTTAAACTTAAAGCCTAAGTAAATACATGAATTTCTTGGAATAAGGGAACTCTTTTCATAATTATTAACAAAACCCAAATATTTTAAGAGTGATACAGTTTGTGATATATTTAGTGAGCACTCCCTTTAGTTATTGCCCAGCAATTAGGAATCATCTAAATAGATAACCGAGATAAATCCCTTTTTCCTAAGGTAATGAACAACCGGTTTTAAAAGTTTCGTGAATATCATAGGAGCTACATTTATTCCAAATCAATTTCCACGTCTTCATTATCAGAAAATATTTCTGTGTCAGTAGAATCATCGCACATCTCAGTTTCCTGAATATTAGGTTCTTCGGAATCGGAAGAATCATGAACAACAATTTTTCTTTTTATAGCAGCTTTTTGTTCTTTTTTCACAAGTTTAGCTTTTTGTTGTTCTTTTTTAACTCAGTAAGATATGGAGAAGATGTTATAACAGTTGTAGATCCTTTTTTTCTAATTTTTCTTTTAGCAGTTTTAGGAACTATCTTTGGTATAGGCATGATATCCCTAGGAGAAACAACATTTTTGATTTCATTAACAATTAAGACGTTCTGTTGATTCGCGGAACTGGGACCTGCATCAGAGATGGATATTATTTCTCTTGTTGGGGTAGCTGCTGAATTGACTGATTTTTTTGAAGAACATTGGGCTTCATTTGTTTCGGAAACATTTTGTTTCTTAAATGAATTAGGTCCATAAAATTTGTTTGTTGGTATCGGAGGTTGCTGAACCTTTTCTTTTTGTATCTTTAGCTTCTATAGCAAAATCGTTTTCACCCCCTGATGAATCAGAGCCATCGTTATCTGAAGATTCGTGAATATTTTCTACAGCTATGTTGGCATTAATTTCCGTAATAGGACGGTCAGTAACCTCTGCAGCCGCAAACGCTATGTCTGGAAAAATATGGTTATCATAGGGAAAAATTCCCGTTTGTTTAAAGCCAGACAGTGCATTTTCAATTGTTGCAGCTCTCATGTATGCTTGACCAAATATGGTGCTAACCTCGTGTATTGTTACAACTTTTCCAGGATTATACCTTGGCCAATTTTGGACACCTTGGCTATAATATGAACTTAATGGATACATAAATGCAATATCAAGAGGTTGCAAACGATGCGAAGTGTGAGGAGGAATTATTAAAATGTGAACATTACTTTTTCTTGCCATCAAAATTAAATTTAAATTTTTTACTTGGGTCGAATGGCCATAGCAAATTAACAAAACTGGGTCATCTTCTGTTGGTTTAGCATATTTTATAAAATGTGAAAACTATGTTGGTGCAAAGATTTCACTTTGCATCCAACCTGACGGATGAGGAACTACTAAACTTTCATGTGGTAGACCTTTTGAGAAATTGGGATTGTTTTTGACACGTGGAAAAACAAGAAGAGGTGGTATGTATTGCCCTGTGGCAATAAAACAAATCTCAGCAGTAACAAGAGTGCCACGTTCTGCAGATGATAGGCTACCGACTTGTTTTTTTCCCTTGAGCGATAATACTTTAGACTGTTTATTAGGAACTGTACTAATTCCCGTCTCGTCGCAGTTAAAAATTCGGCTAGGAGGAAGTTTATATTTATCTAATAGTTCTTTTAGCAAATCAAAAAATTTTTTGACGTTCACTTTATTGAATGCGGATGCTCGGGCTGCAGATGTTGGCTCTGAGGCTCGAAGAGATAAATCATGGTGCCTTTTCATAAAATTGAAGACCCAATCTTTTCCTGCCAACTTCTTTTTGCGAGAGAAGCAGTGGGGAACATTATTTGCCTCCGCAAATTGATAAGCAAGACGTCTAAAATTATAGATAGTTAATCCAAATAAATGTCGTTCCATATCGAGAATGTGCTCTTTTAATTCTCGTTCTTGCTCCGATGAAAAAACAGTTTTAAATCGTCCGAGCCCTTTTTTCGCTGCCAAATCAGACTCTTTGTCCGATTTAAGTCTTCGGAATAATGTTGCTGCCGGAACATTAAATTGAACAGCAGCTCTTTTATATTTTAATAGTCCTTGTCGCACCGCATCAATTGCATTTTTCATTGACACCTCTGACCAAGATTGATGTTTAGTTTTGCGAACATATTTTCTAACCATTTTACCTGAAAAAGAAAAAACAATATTATGTGTATTCATTCTAATAATAATCGTTTTTATGCGAGTAAGAATAAATTTTTTTGTAAACAGGTCAAAATATCTAGATTTCAATTGCTTATGGGAAACAACAAATCATTCAAATAAGTAGGAGACTTATATTTAAAATATCGAACCGTTGGTTCACTTTGCCCCATACCAAAAAGTTCACTTTGCCCCAACTCATAATGTTTCTGACAAGTGAGGTTAATGTAAAATTGTCAAGTCATTTCGTTTTAATTTTCCAAAAAAACTACTTGTTATTAGTTGCTAAACACTAGGTATTAGCAATATTAGAAATACTTAACAAATAACCGACTTATACATTACTCTACTTACTTGCTATATTAGAATTTCACGTCAAAAAAATCAAAAAACCGTTGGAAAACTTTATTTGATTCTTACTGCGAATTCTGACACATAGCACACTGCTGCCAACTTAAATATGCAACGATGATATGGTAAACGGTTTAAATGTCGCGAAAGATTTAAAATTTAAAAAGAAAGTTCACTTTGCCCCGACTTCCCCTACTTGGCGGTTGGAACACGAGGTTTGTAGTGTCCATTCTGTCTTGCTCCCCGAAACTTCTTGAGTGGACTTCTCGAGTTTAAAGAACTCCCGACATTGGAAACCTTCTTAAGTGGAGGTCTATTAACTTTGAGCTGTATCGAAGACTGTTGAATGTTTTTGGCATTTTTGAGTCCATCCTCCAAATCTACCCCAAACAGCCATTCATCACTGATTGACTGCGATAATGTGTCTTTCCAGTCCTTGTTGAGGTTTAGGGAAACTAAATCCCTGCGAGTTGCACTTTCTGAGTGGTGCAGATCAGACAAAAGTCGACCGGCATCGCTAAGACGTTCAATGATGACCTTATTGCCCTCGCCCTTCCCCTGTTTCTCCAATAAATCGGAAATTACGGATCCTATTGCGGAAAGACTTGCACCAATTTGAAGTTGCTTCGTGGAAAGACGCTCGTCTCTTTTTATTACAGGCTCATTGACAGCCTACGTCACCATAAGGTTTAATTTTGGTGTCTCCAAAAACCGACTATTAGCAGGCGCTGGATATTTTTCTAATAATTTCTTTTTTCTCTCGGATTCCAACCCGGGGTTAACAATATGAAGCCATCTGTCCGCCAGCTGTTGGTGCATTGGTGGTCCATACACTTTCGCGGCGCCCTTTTCCTCACCTAGCATTGATAAAATATTCTCGTTAAGGGTAGAAGTCGTGGTCGAAGCTGATTTATCAGTTGCTCCGTCAATCGGTGTGATAGTCGCATTTCCCTGATCGGGTTCTGCTTCATGAGGCCCATCCTCCTCTGCAAAGAGGAGAAAAGGGGGTATAGATTAAAAATATTGAAACCACATGGATCAGCAAATTCTGTTATCAAAAACAGAAATCCTGCTTTCAAAAACAGGCTCGGGTAGTGTTGCGATAAAACATAGGCATGGCACGACGTCAAAGTGTGCCCAAACTAATGTGTTCGTCGGTGATACTGCAATATGTAGTATGTCGCAAAGAGGTAATATTTGAGGAGAGCAAAAAAACTTCCTTTTTTGTCAAATTTTGAAAATAAAATTGCGATTATTTGTCTACGATGTATCCTTTTATGAGGTTATCAGTACAGGAACTCGATTTTTTGATAAGTGAAATATTAGGAAAAATACCGTTACATACGACATATTGCATTCAAACTTGGAATATTTAAAGTCACATACGACAAATTTTTAATGCATAAACAGTTCTCAGAAAAACAATTTTTAATACTTTTTTTCGTTTTATTTAGATGACGAAGAACAAAAACAAAATTCTAAACAAATAAACTCAAACTAAACAGAAAATAAAAAATTATATTAATTTTTCATGTGCGAACAAACTTGACTAGACTGACAGCTGTGCATCAAATTGTCATAAAACCCATGATAATCTGGTTCGATCAATTCTTGGAGATGTACGAATTTTGTATCATCAATTCGGCGACGCGATAAATATAAAGGTTCGTGAGAGAAAGAAGTCCTAGTACTAGGTCTACGTGGAAGTTCGAGCCATTAGTTTGAAAAATTAATTTTGTATTTTATAACTCCTTGCGGAAGATACTGCAATGCACAAATGTCTGTAACGCAGGGATCACCTTTTTTGTTTCCAGGTCGAATTTGTGTATACATTCCTTTGTTATATTTCAAAAAATCGCTGAATTGCAAAGACACTACTTTGTAAGGCGATGGGTTCTGCCTGGCCGCTCTTATAACTTTGATATAATGTGCGGGAACAGCAATATCTTTTTTTCTTCCTAGCCTTCTCTCAATCACACTATGGACCGAATCTAACTCCATTTGTGTGTGCCCTACCTCTAGGTACTTTTGCTCTATAATAATGTTTTTTTCCATAGCTAGCTCCAGCAAACCATTTGACATGTTTACATTCCTGTTTTGGTAGGCACAACCGTCGCTCCATAGAATAATTGCCTTGGGGTTGTGCGTCTCTATCTCTCCATTAAGAAACTTCAATAAAATGGATACAAACACATCGCTATCTAAACCTCCATTTCCCTCGTGCCATAAATAACAAGACACATATCTGTCACTGAGATTAAAAAATGTTTGGTTGTGAACCTTCAGCTTTTGTTTATAGTACATGGCGGAGGCTTGGGTATATGGACAAAGAAGAACGGCTTGTAAGTCCATGGTATAGACGCAAGTCAAGTTTTCTGCCTCTGATGAGATAGCTTTTTGTTTGTCTTGTTCTTTTTCTAAACGGGCGTGTTCTTTATTGGCAATGTGACTATCGTAATCAACTTTATTTAAATTTCCCTTCTTGAACTTCACGCATGTATTGCACTGGTCCTTACGAGGAGTGTAAATTTCATGATTTTTTGCCTTAAAGGTTTTAAAGAAAAGTCTCCAAGAGCAAGATCTGATATTTTGACGTTCACAATAGCTAATAAACTCACGATGCAAATGTCTGTAACTGTTCCAAGTAGGTTCCAAATAAAATTTTCTACTCGATGCTCGACAATAGTGCGATTCAACTTTAGGCAAGCTGTCAAGGAATTTATTAACATTTTTGGTGCATTCAGAATCCTGAGGTGGCTCTACTAAAACCGGTTCAATAGCTTCTTGCTCCCTATTTGGTAAACACTTTTTCTTCGAAACCCATTCTCTCACACATCTTTCGCCAACACCCAAAGTGCCTAAAAACATTTGGACTTCTGATTATCTGTGGCCATTAAATAATACTTAAACCCTGTTTTCTTCCTAGATTCTTCTTCTTCTGTGTTTGGGCTGAGAGTGCAATACAAGGCTGGTTACATAAACTTTTTTTCCTTCCCAAGAGCTAATTTCCCAGAAATATTGAAATATTTGGTTACCCATTTCATTCGTTATTTGCGAACACTCAAATTTTTGTTGCGGTCCCTTAGAGTCATTTTTGTGTCCCCCACACGATGGCTTTACTTTGCGCTGACCTTTCAAGGCTGTTTGTTGGTACTTTCCTTCACTATTCTTTTGAAATCCCATGTATTCATGTCCTTTACGTCTTGCTTGTGAATATTTTGCTCGTTTCCACTGTGATGGGTCTCCTTGTCCTTTACTCCTGCGTTTTTTCGCTCTCCCGTCCGGTATTACCTGATGATCTTGGTTTCCTAGTATATCTTGTTCTGAGTCAGTCTCATTTTCTGTGGGTAAATAATCGCTGCCACTGTCACTAAATGGATCTGGTTCGTTGGAATGTGTTTCGGTATCTGAATTTTCACTTGTTGCATTATAAACATTATTATTTTCTTCTTCTATCAGTTCTTCTTCCTGATGAACAATAGTTATTGGTATATTATCACTGTCTTTGTTTTGTTCCAAATAATATGATTCTTCAGCTATATCCTCGGCTATAACGGTTTTGGAATGCGGTGTTTCAGTTTTTTTTATTTCTGTTTGTGTTTGTGCCACTTCCAAGGTTGTTAAAACTGAATCTTTCAATTCTCTATTTCTTAATAGATCTTCAACTGGTTCTGGATCCGTCCTGTCTGTTTTTTGAGAAGTTGATGCATCGTAAAATGTATTTGTCAAATTGTTGACTCCAGATACTTGGTGAGAGCCGACTGTACCAGAAGCTGAATCCAGGGCTAATGTCACCAATAGCCGTGCTCTGTTCGACATTATTGATTCACTGAAAAGAAAAAAGATGCAATATGTCGTATGTCAATACTTAACATCAGGAGAAATATCACTAAAAAAGCATTATTTTAAATGCGAGATGTCGTATGTCGAAGAGTAAACAAATCAAGCGTTTTTAAAGACAAAATAATAACGAACAACGCACTTGCATTTCATGTATTCAGAAAAACATGAACCTAATATCGAAAGCTGCTTTGATGTAATTCATGTACATGTAGAAATAATTTGAGGTTATATTATTGATTATCTTTTTCCAACAATTGTAGTTCTTGACTAGAAATTATCACATAATATAACGTTATTGTTTATTGAATTTAAAAAACAACAAACTCACCATATAAATTCAAATAAACAATCACAACTTATTTTTATCACTTCTTACTTCTTTTCACAATCTTGCATCCAACCTAACAACGCGTATGAGTGACAATAGTGACATACGCCGTGTTGAAATATCCAGTTGTGCAGCGTTGCCACATACGGAGAGCGTTGATTCTGACATACGCCATACTGAAGTATCCATTTTCATTAAGAAAAACTTATGACATATTTGTAACTGTGAAATATCATGGCAACTGTTCAAATTTCACATACAACATTTTGACTTTATTTTGGTTACAATGGATACATAAACGAAAAATGGCCGTATTTGTGACATACGACATATTGCAGTATCACCGACGACATCGTGCTATCAAAAGCAGGTACTCTGATATCAAAATCAGGCAACACATCCCGATGTCCAGCATATTTATCACATAAAATAAGTATCTGTAAAGAATATGAAAGAATTAATTACCTTCATTCGAAACTCGTTCCGAAGATATCGCTGGAATAATTTATTCTGCTTTTCACACGACGCCTATGACCTCTTTCTAAAGAGGAGTTATAATCCGAACTAGAACTCAAACGTTTTGACCTAGACTTATGCCTTTCTAAGCCATCCATTCTTCGTTCCAATTTTCGTAACATTCTAATAATGCTCCTGTTATCTCCAGGCGGAGAACGACATCGCGATCTTTTAGGCATTGCACAAAAACACTTGGTTATTTCAAGAAATACGCACTATACACAAAATAATCGTTATGATGTGATTTCTAACGCACAAAGATGAAGACTGGGGTTCGATAGGCACCTTGGGGGCGAGCGTCAAGGAGGTGTTGTTTACTTTAAAATATGTGACGATAACGCCGGAGACGAGGGTACTACATAACATCTTATTTACTTCGACAAGGCCGAATATAATTATGAGAACATTTGATCTTTTCTGCCAACACAACTCATGTGTTTATTATATTCAACAATACACTGTGGTTTCACTTCTATTTTTAGTATAGATTAGATTTCCCTCGTGTTCCGTAGATAACTTTGTATTTCTTTTGTCCATCCACTTCAAGTCGTTGACCCCCTTTGCATAATTCTCCTATGCGCAATTTTTTTTCTAAAATTTTGGTAGGATTATTTAGTCTTTCAGTACTTAACGTTCCCGTCAAGTAAGTTTCTCTATTTAATAAATCATAAGCTAAATTTACACTGGTATAAAAATTGTCCAAATAGATCGCATGACCCTTTTCAAGATTATCCTCTAATAATTTCATTACAACCTTTGAACAGTGTCCTTTTCCACCTATTTCTGGATCGTTGGCACCAGCATAAATGATAAATTTTTGAATCATTTCTTCCGGCTCATACCCCATATTTATGTCGTTTACTTTTAATATATTGGCCAGCCTCCCCCTCCATAAAATTATTGATTCATCTGTGGATACATTTTTCCAGGATAATAAGTCTCTTATACGTCTATTGAAAAAGTCTATCACAGGTCGTATTTTGTAGAGACGATCGATGGGAATATGTTGTCCTTCAAGAGGATTATTGGCAAAAAATAAACATCTGAAAATGCTTAGGTATCTATTGCGCAACATAAAATTTCAGAATTTCTGAAATAGGTAACTGGTCTTCTAGTAATCCTCAATTCTATTAAGTTCTATTGTGCCTGTGTGAAATAGAAGTCCCAAAAAAAACTAAACTCTGTTATACTTAAATCCTTCCATGATGTTATTCTGGAATATTCGCTTATTCCCTCAAGAAATATTTCTTCCGCATATTTATTTGTATGCGAAACTAACAAATCTAAAAATTCATATGTTGCTATCAAATTAAAATATTCGGAGGGTTCATTTTCTTTTTCAATATTTAGTGGAATATGTGTGGCGGTGAAATCGATTACTTTTAAATTAACGGTATCGGTCCATTCCCAAACCTCTTCTTAATTTTGATTCTCATTTACATCAGACTCACTCTCAGAAGACTCTTTTTCAAGGTGGTAATCATCTTCAAAATCGCTTTGAATTTCATCAGAATCTAATTCTCCTGCAAAGAACAGTTCCATTGCCTCCTCTGGAGTATACACTTTTTTCTTTTGCCATCTGTAATAAAATTCAAACATTTTCAAATTAAATCAATTCAAATCCATATTTTCAATTACTACTCTTACTTTAAATATACCTTTTTGGTCTTCCTTCATCACTGTTTGAGCAGAAGAGAAAATTGAAGATCATGTCGCAGGTCTCGGAAATTAAAATATGCAAGCATAGCAGCTTCGAGAAAAACGGAGGACTACCTGCATTGCGCTGCAGGAGCTTGTACCAGAGGGATAACCTATTCGTGAAATAAATATGATAATAAAAATATATGTCGTGGTCGCATAGCGAAATCCGTCATTTCGTGAAAATCCGAGGCAGTACATGAACCGTCGGCATATCGTGTAAAACTGCACTAATTCACTATCTGCCGCGGCATTTCATGAAACGCCGGACATGTTGTGTACCGAACCTTCAAACAGAATCTGCCGTGTTGTAGACGTTGAGAGTTCATGAAATGACGTCTGTATTTCTCAGGAATTGTATTTGAAGTTTGTATGGCTAATAACTTTTTTCTATTTCAGTGATTGAAGACTTTATTATTTTATATCTGCAGTTAGACACTCTCTTGTACTATATTAAAATTTTCCTTGCATTTCAAACGTTAATTTACTCAGCTCCACGTTTCACCCAGCTAAGTGAAATTAGAAAGTCAGACCATAAATTTTTAAAGTCGGAACATACGGTTCTGCTAAAAATTTGAGAAATCCGAAATGAGAGTTTTGCTAGAAGCTCCATAGAGCAGAGCTCCAATTTTGGAACAGTGATTTTGCTCTTCAGTGGATTTACCTTTGATTTAGCGGCAATTGGTTGTGATGAAAAAATATTATCGCCATAAGCGGCGATAGACACAGCCTCCGTACGCTACTGAACAGGCGTCACAGAAACCATGCATGGGAATAGCAACTATCTTTTTTTTACAAAATACAAATCAAGGGATAGAGAGGTCAGAAATCTCGGCAAGGGTTGCGAGACATTTTTCCCATGTAAGGAGTATATTAGTATCAATAATGGGTTCGTCCCAAAAAATACTAGATTGCAAAAGGGTCTGCATTAAAAGCTTCCCCGATACGATTAATGGGTTGACCACACCTTGCACCACTAAATGATGTTTAGAGATATGAGACCCTCAAAAAGATGTTGAGCACCAAAAATATGAGCCAAAAAAAAGATATTTTTGTTCACTTCTCAGGGTTGAAGTTATAAACGTGGGTTCTTATGAACCTAGAGTAAATTGCAGAGAATAGTCTAATCGGATAACATGATTTAGAGCTATTGTAATAATATCTTCTAAGTAAATACCATGGGCGCCACAAAGTTTTCTCAAAAACTTTGAAAAGACCTACAAAGACTCTAGGTAGTAGCTATTTTGAAGTTTACTTGTTACTGCAGGTAGGTAGTTGAAATTAAAAATAAAAGACAGTCTCAATGATTACTAAGTCTAATGAAAATCAGTGAATATATATAAAAAAAAATACAATGGTTATCCAAAAAAATACAAGAGTGACTGTTTTTTATAAGGGTTAGTTAGTTATTATTAGTGTGACATGTTTAATATGATAAAATAGATACAAGTAAGATGAATGCCGCATATAAAAGTTATCCTCTTAGTTTACTTAGCTGTGGCAGTTATTGCAGCTGGTAGGTGAGGTCCCACGATGATTGATGGTAACCTGCAGTGTGTGCTAGGTCAGCTGAACCTCCAGGCAAGTGTCAAGTCCTCTGCTCACAGATGAGTCGAATTTATTCGGGCAAGCTGTTAACCAAGCTTCCCAAATTTATTATGACCATAGATAATCCGTGAAAAAAAACGCTAAAAGATATAAAAAATAACAGTTTCCATCATAGCACAATTTTTTAAAACCCCCCCAAAGAAAATAATAATTTTACAGTTAGGTGATTTACATCAAATCCTACTTAAAGGAATAACAACAGAAAAGTTTATAATTAAATGTTTTACATTTACATTATATTCAAAGAAAGAAAAGGTTTTCACAATTAAATGTTTTACATTTCTAACTAAAGAAAAAAGTGAACAGACATGCCCCTGGAAAGTTTTTGCTTTATAAATTTGGTTATCTTTGAATTCTGTACAAATATGTTAGGTAATAGAAATATGAGAATTTAGGAATTAAACAACAGGTAAGGGAATAGTAGTGTCGTCTGCAAAATTCAATAGGAAGAACAGATATTCATTTTTTATAAGCTTCCGCCATGTAAAAATATTATCTGTCATTCCATTTAAATCCAAACACATCGACAGTTTAGTTAATCTATATGTCTTTAATTAATGTATAAAAACTTACCAGAGATAAGAATTATCGTTTAAACCATTTATTTAACAACCATTTATAGTTTACAAATTATAATTCTTCAATATCTCTGCGGCTTCAAAGGAATTTTATTTCGCCCTTTCTTAGCGACAGATTCAGAGAGACAACCCAGCCTGCTTCTATAACTTCATCTCTGTCTTAGCGCAGAAGCGCAGGTCACAAGTAAAAATCAATAATTCCCTCGAAATGCCTGCTACCACTTTAACGTTAATATTAGAAACAAAAGTTACTGTTTCATCACCCTAATAGCCGGAAAAAAAATTTCAGTGAAAGAAATTTTTTTTTATAACAACCAGAAAACCCCCCGCTAGATTAATATACGCCGAACACTAACCTAACCTGCACAAGAAAGAAAAAAAAGAAAACAAAGACACCAATGTCTTCCGATATCATCTTTAGTCAAGGTTAAAATATTGGTGAGAAAAACCAACCAGAACTATAACCACCCTTGGAAAGACCTCGCGTAAGATGTTCGTCAGCGTCGTGGTTAACTTCCCTGGTAGTTATAATCTGGGAAGATCCTTCACCCCAACATCACACCTTACTAAGATATCCAACAAAACTTAAATACTAAGTGAAATGGAACAACGTCCAGAAAGATATATTGAATGGTTCTCTGAATTCATTACACTGCGACTCAATCCTGTGAAGTCTTACCTCTCCAATTTCTCAAGTAATCGTAACACCCTACACCCTCGGAGGCGATGGTTCCCTTAAATCTGGCGTGTCCATCCATGTAAAACGAAACTCATACAAGAAAAACTGTTCAATAATTGTCCCAAAGACTGACAACACAACAAGACTCGCACCCATAATGAACTCAGGCCGTAACAAAAAAACTAAAAAACACGGTAACTATTTTTTTTTGCAGGAAAATAGGAAAAACCTCCAAAAATTCCGTCATGGGAATGCTATTGCAGATATATGGCGTCAAAATCGGGAATAAAATTATTCATACATAAGAAAATATATGTCGTAATTAGATAAGACTGTTATCATCGGGATAAGATATTTCGTCAATAGACATTTAAGAGTCAAAAGAAAACTTAAAAATGTAGAAATAGTTAGTTACACAAAAATACGGTACTAAAATTGGAACAGACAATCAATCCTGCACTAACATCTGGTAAACCAAGATGGCATAATCGGTGGTGAGGTATTAATTTCTGAACTTATTTATAGCGTAATCTACAAAAATGAACTATTGGGATCATTAAAAGATTCAAATTCAAAGAAATTTAAGCAATAGTAAAGGTATTACTACAAATACGGTAACTACTAAACTTAGAACAGACAATTATTCCTACATTAACATGGTTACAAAACGATGTCATATTCTGAGATGTGGTATTAATTTCTGAACTTATTTATAGTATTCTTCTTTTCAAAAAAAAAATCAAAAGGAATGATATATAACTTAATTTCTGCTTAACCCATTTAGAGAAATAGTGAGGTAAAGATAAAGATACTTGTCTAAAAAAAGACATAAGGTACTGTACTAAATAATATAATTATCTGCTTGTTAAAGGTTAAAAATAAAATAAAATTAGAAGATATTCTAAACTACTACTAAATAAGTTATTTCTTTAACTAATATAAAGAAACCATGGGTTTGATTTTGAGTACTAATTCAAAGGAACAATCTCTTAAGTAGAATTGAACTTACTCAAAATCGTGCTATATACAGGAAACGATTATGATAAGAGACCTAACTACTCTATACAATATATTACAATAATACACTGTATCGTGTACTAAGATAATTTAGCTCTAGGTAAAGATACTAACAGGTACCAACGATAAGTTTAGAGCTAAATATAAGGTAATTGTCCAACAAGACAAGAGAAATGTCATCTAAGACATTAGATAAGGTATATGTCAATTAAGACATAAGGTAAGGTATATGTCATTCGAGACATAAGGTAAGATATGTCACTCAAGACATAAGGTATGATATATGTCAATTAAGACATAAGGTAAGATATATGTCACTTAAGACATAAGGTACGATATATGTCAATTAAGACATAAGATAAGATATATGTCACTTAAAACCTAAGGTAAGGTAAGCGATATATGTTAACTAAGACATAGATAAGATAAAGTAATTAAACGGTAAAGGTAAAGATAATATTGCCAGTGTATATGCAACATCTAGCATAAAAATAAGGTATAATACTAACCATATATTAGTTAGTATTTAACCACAATTCATAGAATGATAATATGGAACACCAAAATTTAGTTTCTCAACACAGTATTCCAAAATTATTACTCCCAAATTAATAACCACCTTAACAAGTATTAGACATACAATACTGGGTCAAATTGAAAAAAAATACTAATAACTATGTTTTTCATTTAACTTAGTTTAAAAAATAGAAAATCATAACTAGCAGATAATTAATCATTAGAGCTTTCGCAACTCTTCATCAGTTTCGTCATTTGAGTCAACAGTAGATAAAATATTTTCTTTAAGGTCCTTTACGTGCCAACGACCGACATTTTTACCATTTAGGTCCTTAAGTTCATAAATCAAAGGAGATATAACACGATGTACAATACAGTGAATATACTTAGGCATAAATTTGGCAGATATATATTGAGCTTTATCAGACTTGGGATAATTATTTTTCCAAACATGATCACCTACATGAAATTTTACATCTCTTTTACGAAGATTGTATCGTTTACTGGTTTGTAAATATGCCTTGTAGAGGTGCTTTCTCACATCTTCAAAAATTTTAGGCATCTCCCGTGTATCCTGAATTCTATGAATTTTATCTGAAATTGTAGGTTGATTAATGGAATTATCCACAATTTTTCCATAAAAAGAACCAGAGACAGGTACGTTTCGAGCAAACACAAGGAAAGGGGGAGGATATTGAGTAACTTCATGTTTAGATAAGCGTATAGCTTGTGCAACTTTATGAACCTCTACATCCCATGTCCTATGATCAGAAAAACAATAAGAACGTAAAGCTGTGACGATAGATTTATTAACTCTTTCGGTATGATTCGCTTGAGGTGTAAAGTTGGGGGTATACCAAATACTTTGAACATCATATTTAGTCATTAAATCTTTATAGAGGTGACTAGTGAACTGTCTACAGCTACTATTTGCGGTACTCCAAAAATTAAAAAGATATTATTGTATAGTAAAATTAATACCTATTTAGAGGTACCAGCCGTTTTAGTAACTTAACGTATGCGGCTTCTTGAACCATCTGAACCCGCATGAAAAAAATTAGGTTATGACCTTTGTCATGTCAAATGCTTGACATATTTCTTAATGCATTGGCGTAGTGACTTGAAATTTCATATTATCAGTGGCGGTTTGTAATAATACAAATTAATTTTATGAAATTCATAAAATTCTAAAGATGTTGACATAATAAAAGAATATAAAAGAAGCGCACTAATTTTAAAAACATTGTTTTATTAACTAGATACATAGTTTTCTTAAAAAAATATGGCAATTCAGAGTTCGATTAAGTACAAATTCTAGATTTAAAAAAAATGACAACGTGATCTTCAAGGCAAAGTTTAATTAGTTTCTAAATCAGAATAACTTTCGGAAAGTGATAATTCATCATCGGATTCATTGGATACAGAGATCACCATAGGATCGATGTTTAGTAGGTCCAGTTTGTTTTCTGCTTCCCATGCTTCAGAAATAATTTTCTCTGTATGATTTATGTAATTCTGCCAGTGTTGCTCCGGTACATTTTTTACAACGTCATTCCATACTTTTAAGACTTCAGTAGGTGACCTTGCAGTTTTCGTAATAGCTTGGTCATAATGCCTTTTAGTTTCTGACCATACCATTTCGATGGCATTAAAATGGCAATGATAGGGTGGTAGCCTGAGAACACAATGACCATGCTCGGCAGCGTATTTGTCTAAATGATAATTTTTTTCTGGCAAAACTTGCTTTTCAATTATATTCCAAACAGCATCCTTTAAAATGTGATCTGGAAAAGGAATATTCTTTTTTTGAGCCATTCTAACATGCGTGTTTTACTCCAACTTTTTCTTGGGATTTCTTCATCCAGGCGACTGTGATACGTTGCGTTATCCATTATAATTAACGATGGTTCTTCCAAGTTTACAATTAGTTGCTGTTTAAACCAATTTTCAAAATTATCGGTGTTCATGTTATCATGGTAATCGCCTGTTTTTTTATTGCATTTAAAAATAAGCGATGCATTTGCCACAAAACCTTTTTTTATTACCGGCATGAACAATTACATATCGTGTCCCACTTCCAGTTATTTTTAAATCACTGTGTTTAGTACCATCTTGCCACATTCTTCTGTCCCCGCTTTTACTAAAAACCCATGTCTCATCCAGAAAAACAGGTGTAAAGAGCTTTTCGCTTTTAGCAGCATGGTATTTGTTCAAAAATAATATTCTTTTTAATCTGACTGCAGGCATTTCCAATAAATGTTTTCTTCCATCCTGTTTTTTGAAATGAAAACCCATTTTTTTAATTCCCAAATATAACGAACCTTTGGAAATCTTAGTTTCTGGAGACTCTTCGATAAATTGCCGTAAAATAGTTTCTACTGTGATTTTATCCTTTCGCGCATACATTTTATAAATTACTTCCCTCAAACAATGCAGGGTATTTTTTGTAATTCGGGTTTTGCTCCGGGAAACGCTTGCAGACATATTTCTTCTAAATTCGAAATCTGTAGCTCTGTTTGGTTTTTCAAGATTATATAATGTGCTTTCTGGAACTTTTAGTGCTTCGGACGCTTTTTGAATTGCCTTAAATCGAGATCCTAAATCGTTTTGAAAATAGTTTACTACATTAAGCATAAGTTTTTTGGATTCATCAGAATATCGCATTTTTATATCTTATTTTGCGTTATGACATTAACATGAAATCAAAATTTGACGTAACTTCAAAAACGTGACATCTAATAAATTAGTTACGACGTTCATTTTTGTTGGTAATTTTTTGTTTCATCCGATTTATTAATAATAAATAAGGATGGTCTTATTCTAAATGGGTATAAAATTTACTATAATATCGGACATATTATAAGGTTGGCAACGGTGTCAAGCCAAGGAGCACAGGCTCATTGAAACGTAGTGGACAGTCTGCTCTCAACCTCCGCCCTCTATGTCACGATGATTCGATATATATATATATATATATATATATATATATATATAGATGAGTATGATAGTTAAGGAAGTAAATATGATGTAAAACCGCTTAAAACATAATTATTAAAATATATATAAAACACGTGAGTTTTATTAGTGCACGATGTTTAAGTTAAGAGGATACACCACAAAATGGCGACGAGGATAAAAGAAATAAAAAAAAAAAAAAAATAAAAGAAGATGGCATCAACCGGCATCGTGTTCCATCAATTTAACAGTGAAACTGACGATTGGATCATATACAGTGAGCAATTATCAGAATATTTTAAAGCAAACGGTACGAAGGAAGAAAATAAAGTAGCTACGTTATTAAGTAATATTTCTAGCGAAATTTATAAACTTTTACGAGACCTGTGTCACCCAGATCCACCAAATTCAAAAACATTCAAGCAATTAACAGATTTATTAAGTCAACAGTATTGTCCAAGAACAGTTGTATGGCGAGAGCGAAGGAAATTTCACCTAGCTCAACAAACTCGTGAAGAAACGATGGCAGAATGGAATGCTAGAGTAAGAAGCCTATCTGTAAACTGTAAGTTTGGAAATGATTTACAATTGCTTTTGAGAGAAAAATTCATATCCGGGATGAGAAACGGCCCGATATTAGACAGACTATGCGAGGAGGAGGAAACCGCAGACCTAAAAAAAACTAGTGGAATTGGCCATAAAAAAAGAAAACGATAGCATCGAGAGAGAAGTGAACATGAACTTTGTAAAAGACGCTACAAGGTCATCGAATCAAAAATATCAAGTAACAAGAGGAGTTTCAAATCAAGGCGCGCGGCAACGACAAAATTTGGACCAACCACAACGCCGATGGCAAGGCGCAGATTCACAAAACAGTTCAAGACAGCGCACGGATAGACAGACGTCGACGAGTTTAGCTACACTTCCACGCAGAAGGATGACAACTGAAAGAAATGTCAACATGGCGGAAGGAAAACAAAATTACGAGATGATAAAATGTAAAGTTTGTAATAATTATCATAAAGGAGTTTGTCGGTATGTAAATTTTTATTGTTCTAAGTGTAAAAGAAAAGGACATCTTGCTAAAGCATGTGCAAATAGAAATTTTAACTATAGTGAAAACCAAATAAAGTTGCGTTTACGTCACCAAGGTCGTATTTCTATCGCATGTGTGGCTACATTTCTATCGAAAAGTACATATACTTAAATTTGTTAATTAATCGGTTCTAAAGATAATCCAATCAATAAAAAAACTTTTGTACCAAAATAATGTATAAGCAATATAGCTTTATTGGGTTTAGACGTCCCTCGATGTAAAAATTTGTGTTAAAATTTTTATAAAGAAGCCTCCAATTATTGACGGTAAAACAGTCACTGCCAGAAATAATGTCATGTTGCCGCGTTGTTCGTGACTTTTCTACTCGTGTAGTGTCATCGATTTTGAGGTTATAGTTACGTGCTTTATAAAATTTTCTTGTGACAAATATTTATAATCAAAACTGTTTTTTTTCAAAACAACGAAGCATTTTCTTCTGTGATTGTTAAAATGCCCAAACAGCTGAATAGCCGATGCAAAGAACTTGTGGCTTCATTAGTGAATTATTTTGAACAAGAAAGAAATAATAATGGCCCTTTGTTGCCCTTAAATGCTGTACAAGAGGTAGGTAATACGTGAATAATATATCCTTACTTTACTCTACGAAAATTTCTATTATTTTAGCGTGTAGCTGCTGCTTTAAAAATCAGTGTAAGAACAGTAAGCAAAATTTGTCAAACAAAGAAAAAAGGTGAAGAGTTTGAGTCACCAAAGAAAAAACGTTGCGCTCATAAACGAGTAACAAATACAGAAACTTTAAATACAAGCTCTATTCGTGATACCATTTACAACATGTACCAGAGAAGTAAGTATAATTACGACAATTGTATATTTAACATATTTTTATTTCTGTATGCTTTCAGAACAGCACATAACGATTCAATCATTGTGGTCCCAACTAAAAGAAAAATAATTATTTAATGGTAGTACCACTTCTTTGAATAGATTGCTCAAAGAACTTGGGTTTAAGTGGATGAAGGATAATCCACAACGAGGACTTATGGAATTACCTAATGTTGTTTTGAAAAGAGTAGAATTCTTAAGATATTATAAAGAAGCGAAGGACGATTTGTGTTCATCGATGAAAGCTGGATATTTCAAAATGGTATCATAGGTCATTCATGGCAAAATGAAAATATCAAAAGTGTTAAGACCACTAAAACGGATGGCAAAAGGTTTGTTGTATTGCAAAACATAAGTGGTTACTTAAACATTATTTAAATAATATTATTACAGATATATTATACTCCATGCTGGAAATGAAAACGGATTTATTGAAGGTGCTGAAGCAATATTTTGTTCAAAAACCCAACTTAATGATTATCATGGGGAAATGAACCAGGCAAATTTCTTGAAATGGTTTGAATATCAGTTGCTGCAAAATTTAGAGAATCCTTCTCTAATTATACTTGATAATGCACCTTATCACAGCATGTTATTGCATAAAACTCCAAATACAGGATGGTCAAAATGTGCTATTCAGGACTGGTTGACAGAAAAAAGCATTCCCTATTCTCACATGATGTTCAAAACAGAACTGTTGCAAATCGTTTCTCAGTAAATATACAGATATATTCTTACTTATTGCCATTTATTTTAAACATTTTTTTGTTTTTTTTTAGAAATAAGCCACCAATCAAGTATATAGTGGACGATATGGCAGAACAGTATGGACACAAAGTTTTACGTCTTCCTCCTTACCATTGCATATTCAACTCTATCGAATTAATTTCGGGCATAGCAAAAAATTACTACAATAGGCATACTGGTAGGGATGGTAACAGTGCGAATAAGTGCACGAGGCACTGCACATGATAACTCCTGATATGTGGAAAAATTCTATACAACATACTGAAAAAGAGATATTTACATTGTATGAGAGGGAAAGAATATTTGATCGTCCAGAAATTATTCCGATAGTTATAAATTTTAATAGTGAAGATAGTGACACTGATGTTGAATCAGATGAAGAAATTGAACAAGAATTTGAATCTGCCTAGTTTCATTTCACAATATGTTGATTTGTTTAATGTTAGTTTTTGTCTTTGAAAATATGTTCATTATTAAACATATTTTATTTTATTGCTTGTATTTTTATTATATTTATTTATTAAAAGATTTGGTAACTCAGTAATAACCTTACAACTTTTATTCTAGAATTCCTTACTTTGTGAAATCTATTTATAAATTTAATTAACAAAAAACGTCAATGAAAAAACTCCACACAATATTAAACGAAAACTATCAAACTATCGATAATTTTGTAGTTTTTATTTATAATATTGTGGAATTTTCAACTTTTATGTTGACTTCAGTTATTTTCTGTTAATTTCCATATTTCGTGAACAATTTGACAACGCTGCAAATGTTCACAATGATGACGTAAACGCAACTTTATTTGGTTCTTACTATATGTAGATTTTTCAAATACTGAAAATAACCAAGATAACTGCCGAGATTGTTGGTTCACGGAACAAAACAATCAAACGGAGGAAGCAGACAAAAATTTTAATGTGTATAGTGATTGTCCATCAGAATTTGAAAATTTTAATATCAATAATGTTGATAAAAAATTTATTGTCAAAGTTTTAATAGAAAATACAGAGCATCTGTTTCAAATAGATAGCGGTAGTGTGATATCAGCGATAAATGCAGATCATTTTAATAACTACTTTGGACATTTTAAATTAAAGGAAGCCGAAATTGTTTTAAAAAGCTACAATAATAGTACTTTTGCACCATTAGGTTATATAAATGTTAATGTTAAATATAAAGACAAATAAAGACAAACTAAATTGAATGTTATAGCTAACGGCGGTCCGAAGATTCTGGGGATGGATTGGTTAGAAGCATTTGGAATTCAGTTCGGAGTGGTTAATCAGCAGGATTACGTAAATAAAAGGATAAATGATATTGTTTCTAGATTTCCAGAAGTTTTTAGCAAAAAAATCGGTAAGTTTACTTTAGATAAAATTAAAATATATATTAAAGACAATGCTATGCCAATATTTCGTAAAGCACGTCCAGTACCTCTTGCATTCAAGCAAGTCGTTACAGAAGAATTAGAAAGGTTAGAAAAGGAAGGAATTATATCTAAGACTGAAACATCAGAGTGGGCTACACCTTTAGTTCCAGTTTTAAAAGAAGACGGTACAGTAAGATTGTGTGGAGATTACAGCGTAACTGTAAATAAATACCTAGAGAATATGGAGTACCCTTTACCAAGAGCTGAAGAAATTTTCTCGAAGCTTCATAAAGGAAAATATTATACCAAATTGGATTTGTGTAGAGCTTATAATCAATTTGAAGTAGATTTGGAATCGAGTAAGATTTTAACGTGGAGTACCCATCAAGGATTGTACACGGTTAACAGACTTCCATTTGGAATTAAAGTTGCGAGTTTCATATTCCAGAGGCATTTGGAGCAACTGTTAAAAGAGATACCATCAGGTGTGTGTTATTTAGATGATATTATTCTAACAGGTGAAAATGAAGAAGAACATCTGAAGACATTGATCCTAGTACTAGAACAGCTAAAGAAAGCTGGACTAACCGTAAAATTGGATAAATGTGAATTTTTCAAGTCAGAAGTTGAATATTTGGGTCATGTGATTGGAAATGATGGATTGAAGACAAGCGAAAAGAAAATACAAGCAATTAAAGAGGCACCCAGACCAGAAAATCTAACAGAAGTGAGATCTTTCCTGGGAATGGTAAATTATTATTCAAAATTTATACCAAACGCATCAATGATACTAAAACCAATTTATAATTTATTAAATAAAAACACTAAATGGGAGTGGGATGAACAATGCAATGATGCATTTTTAAAAATTAAAGAGATATTGTCATCAAAACTAGTACTAACCCATTTTAATCCAAATTTGCCAATTGTATTAACTTGTGATGCTAGTAAGTTAGGAATCTCAGCAGTATTAGCACACGAGATGCCAGATAAAACTGAGAGAATAATAACGTGTGTTTCTAGAACTCTGCAACCGAGCGAAAAAAATTACCCAATAATTCATTTAGAAAGTTTAAGCATTTACTGGGGTTTAATTAAATTTTACCAGTATTTATATGGGAAAAAATTTAAAATTAGAACAGATCATAAACCATTAATATCCTTATTTCACCCTGAGAAAGGTATACCACAAATGCATGCCAGCCGTATGCAACGTTGGGCAGCATTTTTATCAAGTTTTAATTATGATATTGAGTATATAAAAGGGAAAAATAATATTGTAGCTGATTATTTGAGTAGAGCACCTTTAAATATTAATTACATTACAGATGAATTTCAAGGTTTAGGTAACTATGTGAATTTTGTGAGTACACTTAAGGAACAAACGATCAGTATGGAAGAAATAAGACGAGAAACCAAAAAGGATATTATTTTGAAAAATGTAATGAAATATATACGAGAAGAAAAATGGCCAGAGATGTCAGAAGAAACGAAACCATACTATCACAGGAAGCACGAGATAATAGTGGACAAAGGAATTTTAGTTTGGGGACATAGAATAGTTATTCCGAAGTCACTCCAAAGAAAAATGCTGGATGAACTTCACCAACACCATTTCGGAATGGTAAAGACAAAAAGTATAGCAAGATCGTATGTTTATTGGCCTAAAATAGACCAACAGATTGAAGAAACATGTAGAAAGTGTATGTGCTGTATGGAAAACAAGCCAGCTCCACCAAGAGCAATACTAACACCATGGGATGTTGAAACCGAGCCTTGGACACGAGTGAGCATGGACTTTCTGGGACCTATAAGAGGTAAAATGGTATTAATAATAGTGGACGCATATAGCAAATGGCCAGAAGCACACATTATGAGCCATATAACAGCAAAAGAAACGGAAGAGAAAATTAAGAGGACATTCGCCAGATTTGGCATTCCTAAAACGATAGTAACGGACAACGGCACACAATTTACAGCAGAAACGATGCAAGAATTTTTTAAAAGAAATAACATTCGACATATCACGTCACCCCCGGGTCATCCACAGTCGAATGGAGCAGCAGAAAACATCGTAAAAACTTTCAAAAACAATGTCAAAGCCAGAGCAATTGATATAAGAAACAAGGGTAAGAGTATTGATTTGATAATTTCAGAATTTCTATTTTCATATAGGACAAAACCGCATATAGTAACGAAAGAAACACCAGCCAAGCTGATGATGGGTAGACAACTCAGAAATAGAGCAACCATACTGAAAGAGTCCATAGGATGGAGAGTAAGTAGGGAAGAAGAGGAAACTGGAGCAGAAAACAATCATCAGAAAGCTCAAGAGCGACAGGTTAAGTATTTTAAAGGAAAAAAGAGAGAATTTGAAATAGGAGAAACGGTAGCAGTGGCAGATTATGGTAATCCTAACCAAAGGAGTTGGACTAAAGCAGTCATTGAAAAGGTAATAGGCAAAACGACATATCTGTGCAGACTAGAAGATAAGAGACTATGGAAAAGACATGCGAACCAGATACATAGAAGAGAGAGAGAGAAGGAACAGGGTCAGGTAAAAAGAAATACGGATGTAAGAAACAAACAAAGCACTATGAAACGGTATTGTTGGGAAAATATGCCTGAAGCGGCAAAACATACGTCAGACAGTGATGAAGTTGTAAATAATGATGAATTTGTTTTTACAGATGAAGCAGTAGGGCAAGATCATATTACAATTAACAACTCAGCTGAACCACCAATCCGAACTGAACATTCCAAACCACAACAGACAGAACCATTCATTCCGAGTGATCCAGGCCAACCCCCGGAATCATCGGAAACCGGAAGTAGGACAAATGTTGCAAAACATTGTGATTTAGAGAAGGTTGTACGACGTAGTTCAAGAACTACAAAAACACCAGCAAAATTTAAAGATTATGCATTAGAAATCGACTGAAATATGTACTTATGGTTAAAATATTTTTTTTTCATATATGTGAATAGTCACAAATAACGTTTAAATTTGTATTTGTATTGGATGTATGCATGTATGTATTTTAAAGGAATGACAGAGTGGAATGGCGGAGAGAGCTTAAGTATTAATATTACTTTTAAAAATAATACAAATTTAAGTGATTGGTAGAAAGAAAATTTTTTTTTTGAATATTGTTTTCTAAAATGATTATTGAATGTTTCACTGTACCTATTGTAAGTAGAGATAATTTATATTGTACAAACATAGTAAATCGTAGTCATACTGTAGGTATATTGAAGCATAATATTAAAAATGCACTCACAGGAGTTAGGCTAACAAAGGGGGGTGTAATATCGGACATATTATAAGGTTGGCAACGGTGTCAAGCCAAGGAGCACAGGCTCATTGAAACGTAGTGGACAGTCTGCTCTCAACCTCCGCCCTCTATGTCACGGTGATTCGATATATATATATATAGATGAGTATGATAGTTAAGGAAGTAAATATGATGTAAAACCGCTTAAAACATAATTATTAAAGTATATATAAAACACGTGAGTTTTATTAGTGCACGATGTTTAAGTTAAGAGGATACACCACAATTATTCTCTAAAAATTTTACTATAGCGGGAGCTGTTGCCCTCTGTAAGGTATGAATAAAGGTGAATTTAGTAAACCAATCTACAACTACCAGAGCAAATTGATTTTCTTGACGAGATCTGGGATAAGGTCCAATCAAATCACAAGAAATTAACTGAAAGGGAAAAGAAATATTGCGATATTGTCCCATGTGGTAAATTTGTGGGCTTACAAGCAGCACAAACCTTACAATGTCTGACATACCTTTGGACATATTTTCTCATGTTAGGCCAATAGTACAATTCGGAAATTCTTTCTAACGTTTTATAGACTCCAAAGTGAGCTGCAGTTGGATCATCATGAAATTTAGCCAATAATTCCGACCTATTTTCGGTAGGAACGACAATTAGACAGAAAGGTTTATTAAAATCTGGACTACTAAGTACTGGAGCGGTAGTCAAAGCAATTTTAATATCATCAAAAGCCTTTTGTGCCTCCGGAGTCCACGTAATTGGATGATGTTTTTTCCTTTTCGTTAGGAGGTCAGAGATAGGTGCAGATAAAGTAGAGTAATTTTTTAAGAAGCGGCGATAATAAGATACAATTCCTAAAAACCTACGAACTTGAGTAGTAGTTCTCGGAACGGGATAGTTACAAATTGAACTGTTTTTTTCGCGGTCTATACCTAATCCATGTTCATCTAAAGAGTATCCAAGATACTTAAGAGAACGATAAGGTGACCTACTCTCTTCAATCACACCTAGTTTAAGTAATTCATCAACATCCTTTTCTAAGTGTACCTGTAACGCTTGAGGTAACGGATATTGATTTACTTTAAATGTCGGAGAATCTCCCGTATCGACAAAATGTTCTAAGAGATGTGTTCTACCTAATTGATCCTTAGGACTGATAAGTTTAAAATTTTCAATCACTTTACTGAGTTGTGTTTTTTCATCCAAAGATAAATTTGAAAAATCCTGCACAGTATTAATAACAGCTAACGATAAGGTATTGACGTTCATAGTAAATTTTGAAAAATCTATTTTAATATTAAAGTTTTCTAAAAAATCCATGCCAAGTATCACTGAATGCATACTGTAGGTAAAAGAAAGAATTTTATAATCCAAGATATTTTATCTACTGTGACATATGTTTCGATAAATCCTACTACCTCATGAAGTTTCCTATCAGCTGTGGAAACCCGGTAATCACCCTTTTCAATAGGTAAAGATAAGTTAGAGATACTATCTATACCAAGAGAACCTAATAAACTCAAATTACTACCGGTATCAATTAAACAAGAAAAAGTTCTATCAAAAAAGGAAATGTCAACATATGGTCTATTATCCTGTGCCTTCGTATACAATAATGAGTCTACACAAAGATTGTCAGAATTTGGAGCTTTGACAGATATTAAATTTGTAGGTTTTTTGTAAAAACTACCCACAATTCCTAACCATGCATTCCAATCATCTTTATCAAAATAAAGTAAGGTATCAAAAGGAAAATCAGGTAATGTATTATTCATACCATGATTAGAATTCAGATAAAAGGAACTACTGTGATTTATTGACTGTTGTTGGAATGTTGTGGCTCTGTACTGTTTTTGTTTTTCTTGTCTTTGGTTGAAGACGTCCCTGCTTGAACTGAATCTACGGTACGAGAAGACAGGGTAGCTACTCGACCACCTTCTCCGTTTTTTGAACATTTGGGACATTTGGATTTAACGACACCAGGATGGCCACAGCCAAAACAAAAGAAATTCCTACGTAATTTACATTGACTATAAGTATGACCAGTGTGATCACAATTCCAGCAAACCTTGTGTGAAGTTACTGTAGACACTTGTCTAGAATTATTGTAATTTCTAGGCCGATAAGATGATGTAAAGGTATTATTCAATTGGGGTTCTAGATATATTTTTGGTTTTCTCAAATCATGACTGGTATTTGATGATTGCTGTGAATAGGTAAAAGATTTTTACATTTATCAGTTAATTCTTCAATACTGTTAATATCTAATAAAGCCAGTGGCTGTACATAATCAGAAAGTAAATTTCTCTTAATTATTCTAATTTTAGAAGATTCATCCTGCTTTATTTCTAAACGATTGAAGAGACTACACATCGAATTAATATATAAAGTTACTTTTTCATTGTGATATTGCTTTCTATTTTTGATTTCATCTAACAAATCTTCCTGATAATTATAACGTAAAAAGTCTGACTTTAATTTGGAAACTAACTCTGACCAGTTTTGAAATCGACTTCTGTTATTTAAGTACCAATAAAATGCTTGATCTGTGAAGAGATCAGCTGCACTAGAAAATAGTTCATTGTCAGTAACACCCCGAGAAATCTTTAAACACTCCAGACGTTCTAAAAATCCTGCCAGCGACTCATTTTCAGAAACTCCTGAAAAATGTATTCCCCATTTATAAATAGGTACCGGTTTAGAAAAAGCAAAACTTTGATTCTGACTCACCGGAGTTGAATGAGCCGGAATATTGCCCGGTAATCTACTATCAAGTTCACCTTCTAACAATAAAATTTGAGTGGCATATTGCTTTTTGGTATTTTCTTCAACCTCATTGTTACAAGACAATCGCGAAACCCGATTATTTACATGAGCTAGTCTACATACCAATCTTTGATATCCATAATCCCTATCTGATCCAACAAATTCAGAAATTTTTGTATTTAAATCTATTAAAGTTACCTCGATACTGCTAACTTCTTTTTCAAATTAAGTGAACATCCCCTAAAACAATAGAGCTACGGCCGGATGCTTCTTGAGCTAAAATACCCCTTAACAATTTTCTATTCTCCGCCACTGTTGGTAATACCTCAACATTTCTATAAGCCAATTCGTGTTCCAATTCATGGCTTAATAAATATTCGACCTTCAATTTATAAGTCAAAGACATTTTTATGTTCTAATTCGATAAATTATTAATAGAAAAGTTAAAAATAAATCAATCACTGAACGTTGCAAAAAAAACTGGAAGAGCAATCCACAGCAATTAGGCAACAATTTCGTTTCGATACTAAATAAGCATTTATCTTATTTAAGATATTAAGATAGAAAAATTTTCATAAGAAGGTAAAGATATAAATTTTGAAACTTAAATTCAAAAAGTTATACCATACTAGAAACTTGGTTTATGAAAAACTCACCGATACCTGAATGTAGATACTAGATAATAGTAAAATTCTAAATAAATTCAACTGGCATTCACTTTTTCCCTTTACAATCTGTATAATTTTAGCTATCAAATATTTTTCACCTACTGCGTAATCAAGCAAACCTAAAAATATTTGTAATTTTCCCTATTAATCAAGAGAAAGAAATAAAAAAATAGGTATAAAATAAGATAAAAGCTAAGTTAAGTTAAGTCAAAGAAAAGTTATAGCTACTTTTAAAACGTTGGGCGCCAAAATATGCACCACTAAATGATGTTTAGAGATATGAGACCCTCAAAAAGATGTTGAGCACCAAAAATATGAGCCAAAAAAATATATATTTTTGTTCACTTCTCAGGGTTGAAGTTATAAACGTGGGTTCTTTTGAACCTAGAGTAAATTGCAGAGAATAGTCTAATCGGATAACATGATTTAGAGCTATTGTGATAATATCTTGTAAGTAAATACCATGGGCGCCACAAAGTTTTCTCAAAAACTTTGAAAAGACCTACAAAGACTCTAGGTAGTAGCTATTTTGAAGTTTACTTGTTACTGCAGGTAGGTAGTTGAAATTAAAAATAAAAGACAGTCTCAATGATTACTAAGTCTAATGAAAATCAGTGAATATATATCAAAAAAAATACAATGGTTATACAAAAAAATACAAGAGTGACTGTTTTTTATAAGGGTTAGTTAGTTATAGTAAAATTAATACCTATTTAGAGGTACCAGCCGTTTTAGTAACTTAACGTATGCGGCTTCTTGAACCATCTGACATTAACATGAAATCAAAATTTGACGTAACTTCAAAAACGTGACATCTAATAAATTAGTTACGACGTTCATTTTTGTTGGTAATTTTTTGTGCCAACCGATTTATTAATAATAAAAAAGGATGGTCTTATTCTAAATGGGTATAAAATTTACTATATTATTAGTGTGACATGTTTAATATGATAAAATAGATACAAGTAAGATGAATGCCGCATATAAAAGTTATCCTCTTAGTTTACTTAGCTGTGGCAGTTATTGCAGCTGGTAGGTGAGGTCCCACGATGATTGATGGTAACCTGCAGTGTGTGCTAGGTCAGCTGAACCTCCAGGCAAGTGTCAAGTCCTCTGCTCACAGATGAGTCGAATTTATTCGGGCAAGCTGTTAACCAAGCTTCCCAAACTTATTATGACCATAGATAATCCGTGAAAAAAACTTTTCAGAAAACCATAATACAAAAAAAAACGCTAAAAGATATAAAAAATAACAGTTTCCATCATAGCACAATTTTTTAAAACCCCCCCAAAGAAAATAATAATTTCACAGTTAGGTGATTTACATCAAATCCTACTTAAAGGAATAACAACAGAAAAGTTTATAATTAAATGTTTTACATTTACATTATATTCAAAGAAAGAAAAGGTTTTCACAATTAAATGTTTTACATTTCTAACTAAAGAAAAAAGTGAACAGACATACCCCTGTAAAGTTTTTGTTTTATAAATTTGGTTATCTTTGAATTCTGTACAAATATGTTAGGTAATAGAAATATGAGAATTTAGGAATTAAACAACAGGTAAGTGAATAGTAGTGTTGTCTGCAAAATTCAATAGGAAGAACAGATATTCATTTTTTATAAGCTTCCGCCATGTAAAAATATTATCTGTCATTCCATTTAAATCCAAACACATCGACAGTTTAGTTAATCTATATGTCTTTAATTAATGTATAAAAACTTACCAGAGATAAGAATTATCGTTTAAACCATTTATTTAACAACCATTTATTGTTTACAAATTATAATTCTTCAATATCTCTGCGGCTTCAAAGGAATTTTATTTCGCCCTTTCTTAGCGACAGATTCAGAGAGACAACCGAGCCTGCTTCTACAACTTCATCTCTGTCTTAGCGCAGAACCACAGAAGCGCAGGTCACAAGTAAAAATCAATAATTCCCTCGAAATGCCTGCTACCACTTTAACGTTAATATTAGAAACAAAAGTTACTGTTTCAACCTAATGGTTCAAAAACACTGCTAATTATAGAGAGAACTTTACGCTTAGTTAAAACATCTGAATTTAGCTCCTGATTGGTGCGAATTAAAAGAGAGTCAGAAACAGGGTTCCATTTAAGTCCTAGAACTTTACTAAGGGCTTCATCGAAATTTAAATCTAGTTCGCTATTAGTAGCAGAAGAGATTGAGTTTAGGAATTTCAAGGAATTGGATTGCCACTTGTGGAGTTGGAATTCATGTTTACCAAGAACGGAAGTTAATTCTGAAAAAATGAACTCTAGGTCACTATGGGTATTAGTACCCGTCAAAATGTCATCCATATATGTTTGCGCTACGAAATTATTGTGCGAGCGGAAATTGATCATTGTAATCAGCAATATGCTTTAATTCCCTGGTGGGCAAATAAGGGGCACAATTTTGCACAAAAGTAAGACAAGAGAGTTGAAGGCTTTTGAAAGATTCTGAAGGATGTTCCCTCCAGAGAATATTTTGCAAATGACGTTGAGAAGCCAAAATATCTATGAAGCGATACATCATTCTGATGTCGCAGGATAGTACGAAGGTGAAACTGCGGAACCTACAAAGGATGTTAAACAAATGATCTTGTACCTGATATGCCTTTGAGGTCAAATCATTTAGTGAATAATCAGTATCGGTTTTAGCGGAGAAATCCATTACAACACCAGTTTTGGTAGAGTGAGCATTTTCGCGTAGTACGGCTCTATGAGGGATAAAATATTTGAACTCGTTAAATTGATAGTTATATAGGGAAAATGGAATAACCTTGGCAGTATTTAAGGCAAGGTATTCATCAATTACATTCTTGTAATCATTAAAAAACTTAGGATTCGAATTAAATTATTTCTCAAGAGTGCCAAATCTTTGGCGTGCCATACAAAATGATTGGCATAATTTTTTACCGTTTTCCAGGAAAGGCATCTCGACTTGATACCTCCCAAACGGAAGGATAACGGTTGTATCCTTAAATTTTTGTTCAAATTGCTTGTCTGAACAAGGCTTTATCAAGTTGGGGATTTATCCATCTCCCAAAATTTTTCCATGTAATTATTCACAGATAAGAGTGGCGACGAAATTACTAGAAGACGATTGCGTGTGTAGAAGATTTCGAGATACGGGACCGGCCGCTACATACCCTAATTTTGTATCAGTGAAGGAAGTTAGTTCAACATTTATGACAGTGGGTTTAATAAGACTGAAATATAGGTCGGCTCCAATTAGCAAATCAACAGAGTCACTCTTGAAAAAGATGGGATGTGGAAGATTATTAGTAATCTTTTCTATTAGAGTGTGAGAGAGTGTGAAGATCTCATTAGGAGAAACAAGCGATTTGAAACGAATGTTCATAACTTCGGTACTATGGGTACAATTATTACTACCTAGTCCCGAAATATTAAGCGTTTGCGGGTTGCAAGGCAACTTTAGTTTTTGTGCAAGCTGTCAAGTCACTAGACTCATTTGACTACTCGTGCTCGAGCAGTCAACCATTTTCCATTGGGACACTCAATGTTTACCAAGGCGGTTGGTAAGAGAACAAATTTATTTGCATTTGACAGAGTAGCTAGAGAAGTGGGGGAAGACAAAATCTGCCAATAATTCGCAGCATTGTCGTGAGCGTTAATATTAGCATTAGGAGTGTTAGTATTCACAATAGCTGGCGTTCTAGGGTTATTTCCATTTGGGACAATATTTACAGGGGAATTAGATTTGGATTGGCCATGAGCAGGAACTTGCTCATTAGAAGAATAATTTCCCGATTTAGCCTGACTATCAAAGTGTAAATAAGAATGGTGAGATCTACTATAAGAAGTATACCTCTTCAGTGATTTGCACTGATAAATACTATGGCTTTGACTAAGACAATTTAGACACAACTGCTTACATTTAACAAATGAATATCTTTCTTTAGGATTCAAGGAAATAAATTTAGGGCATCTGTACATGGTATGACCTTTTCCAGAACAACAAACACAATTTTGTTTATTGAAACCGATGCGGGAAGACTCAGGTTGACTATTATTAGTCGACAAAAGTGTAACCTTATCATTTCTTTTAAATTTTTCCTCTACATGGGGCTTGGAAGCACTAGGTTCAAATAAGTTCAAATTTTCTAAGACCGATTGTCGCTTTTTTAAGAATTCGAAAAAAAATTCAGAGGTAGGAATTTCTCCCAACTTCCTGTCGCTTTCAAAAGCTCTTCGTGATTGAAAATCAAGTTTCTGCTTTAGTAAAAATACGATAAGTACTTCAAAGTTTGCTTTACCACTTGATCCAAGGTTATTTATCAAATCAAATGTTTTTTGTGACGAAATATTAAATTCTGTTTCTTTTTGCGCCGCTGTTTCTTTTGCTATAGACTTAGATGAAGCAAGATTTTGAAAAAGAATATTTATTAACTTGTATTTATCATCGTAAGTTTCTTGGAGAATTTTAAGAGCAACTCCAATATTCTGATTGGTTGAGCTCGAAGAATCTATCAATTCTAATGTCCGTCTCCGTAATATGCTTTCTAAATAATAAAAATGTTCCCCATCTGACTTGAGTTTTGCATTATTTAATACAACGGCAGTGAACAAATAAAAAAAATGGGCCCATTCAGAGGCCGTCCCTGTGAAAGGTTTAATAGAAATTTTGGGCAATACGACATTCGAAAGATCAGTGTTATCTGAAGCGGTTTTCTTTTGAACTATAGAAGTTAGTTTAGCTATACAAATTTCAAATCTATCACAAACTACATTTTCCACAATGCCGGCTGTGGACAATATATCAGAAACTATTTTAGTTATTGAAGAGATATCGAGTTGCACTTGATAACTTTCGTAGTAACTGATTAAGCTATCAAGTTTAATTTTTATTAAATGAAATTCTTCATTACCATTGAATTCTTTAATTACTTTTTCAATGCAAGATAATTGGCCCTTTAATCTCCTTCGTCTATTCTTTAAACCCATTTTTGATAGATTATGAGAGTAACCAAGCTTCTACAATGTATTATAGGAAATTCGAAAATATTTTAATGTACTTGTATGTATAAAATATTCAATTAATGCAAAATCATATTTAATATAGACTATATTAGTCTAATTCAAAATGTTACAGTAAGCGATTCTACAAAACAAACCATCAAGGGCACTAGAGAATAAAACAAATTTATTTTACAGCAAGAGTAACGAGAAAAAATGTAAAACAGTCTATTACCACCCATGTAATAAAATATCCGGTGCATTCACTATACCAAATAAAGGACCAAAATTAAAAGCGATTATTATTAGAGTAAATTATACCACCCGGTATAATACCAAAAATATTTAAATAAATGCTGCAAGTAAAGCCCGCCACCCATGATCCAACACCGCAGTACGATTTTGTTGAATGCTATTACAGTACAATTTTGTCGAAAATCGAATAAGAACACACACGTTTAATTTCGCAGTACGAGTTTACTTTCAACGTGAAAATGTCGGAAGAAAATATACTTCTAGGGGCTCTTGCGCTTTGTTTAACCGAGAAGAAAAGAAAAAAATACAAAAAACGTAGGTGGTGGTGTAAAAAGTGGTTACTGAAAAGAAATACCTACAGTCATGTAAATTTATTAGAAGAATTGAGATTATATCCCGATGATTGGAGAAATTACCTACGAATGGATGAATCTATTTATGTTGAATTGCTATCAGCAGTAACGCCTATTATCCAAAAACAAGACACAGTTATGCGTTCTTCAATAACTCAACATGAACGGCTTTCAGCTACTTTAAGGTAAGTATAGGTATAGGACATTATACAACCAACTGTACAACATCATCAGGCATCATCCGATGTTAAATAACTGACGTCAATATAAATTTTAATAAATAATAATTTTTACTGTATTTAAATCTTATTAAAATTTTAGATTTTTGGACACGGGAAGAAGCTACGAAGATTTGAAGTTCTCCACTGTCATCTCTCCTCAAGCGTTAGGCAGGATAATACCCGAAACTTGTGCTGCAATTTACACAGTTTTTGCAAAGGATTATCTGAAGGTAAAAAATTATGAGGACAAAACTTGAAGTTTACGTTTAATATCAAATAAAACTATACATTGCAACAAATAATGTTTGAAAATATTCGTCATTCTCAAAGAAATGGTAACAAACCGAAACATTATACAAATCTAATCAAGGTAACCTAAACATTTTTTTCCTAATATTTCAACTGAGTTACTAAAAAAACATCCAGAATAAATTAAAAGTCACTCCACAAAATGTAATCAATTATTAATTTTCATTAACATTAAAAGTGTGAAATAATTGGGATGCAGATGCTGGATAATTTGTAGCATACTGAGGCTGTAGTTCAGTGAAAGTATTAGAACTTTGAAATATTGTAGTTGAACCGGCATTAACTGCAGCATTATTGTTGACTGGTGGTTGTAACCTCCATTCTCTATTTAAGTTATTGCACTCTGCTTCAAACAAAACGTCGTTAATTAATTTTTCAGCCATAATCCTTTGATTTGTTGGAAGAGCCCTTAATTTCATACCGACATTTTCTCCATAAAGACTAAATCTATCTTTTTCAAGCTTTTCTGCTGTTTGTCGATTCAAATTGTCATTAATTGTAATTAAAAGATTATCGCGGGGATCTGTTTTTCGCTCACTTTTTTTTCCACGATGCGGCGTTTTGTTATAAGTGGAAGTATTTGTTGACAAGGCAGAATGTCCAGATATTTGTGAGTCTTCGTTCTCTTCGGCTGGCGGCGAGAACACAAAGTCAGTGTGAATGCTTTCTTGATCAGTTATCTAAAAATTTAAAATGTAATTTTTATTATTTGGTCAGTAAATTCTTTATACACTACACTTCATAAAACGCTAGCACATTTCATTTAACACATAAAATAAATGACGAAAATCTTATGTTTTTGCGGGGGTTCTAACATGATATTTTTTGTTCTAGTTTCCAAAAACTGAAAGAGAGTGGCAGAGTATTGCAGAAAGTTTCGAGGAAAAATCCCCACTGTTTGGGTGCCATATACGGCAAGCATGTTCAGATAGTCCCACCAGCAAACTCGGGCTCCTATTTTCAAAATTATAAAGGATTTCATAGCTTGGTGCTTATGGCTGTTGCTAATGCCAATTATGAAATTATCTACTGTAATTTTGGTACTAATGGAAGGATTTCCGATGGAGGGGTATTAAATAACACAAAATTTTATGAAAAACTAAAATCTGGAAACTTAAAAATACCTAAGCCAGAAACATTACATAATAGCGAACTAACTCTACCGTATGTTTTTGTGGGGGATGACGCTTTTTCGTTAGGTGAAAATCTGTTAAAACCATTTCCTCAGAGAAATTTAAGCAAACAGAAAGCTATTTTCAACTACAGATTATCACGAGCACGACGAATAATAGAAAACGTTTTTGGAATTTTAGCTGCTAGATTTCGCATATTTCATACGGCAATTAATGTTAATTTAGAAACAATTGAAAAAATAGTAATGGCATGTTGTGTTTTGCACAATCTTTTACGAAGTAAATGTCCTCAAGTATATACTCCTGCTGAGCATTTGGATCTTGAAAATCACGAATCTGGAACCCTTACGGTAGGTCTTCGACCTACTTCAAATGATTTTACAGATCTACAACAAAGTTTGAACAACAGAAGTTTGTCACAGGTTGGAAAAGTTACAAGAGAACATTTTATGAATTATTTTAATAATGAAGGTGATGTAAACTGGCAAAATAAAGCTACAGAAAAATATTATTTTTATTTACTTACCTCTTCCTCATCAGACATATTAGAAACAGGTGTTCTTGGTAAATCTTGATCGCCCAAAAAAAATAGCAACTCGAAATACCATAACTTTGGGTTATAAATTTCTTCCGTCCCTACCCCAGACTTGATGGAATTTTTTACTAATTTTAATTCCCTTTTGTATGATGTTCTAAAATTATTAATTTTCTTTTTTACAAAATCCTCATTTGCATCATTTTTTACTTCTTGAAACTTCGCAATCAAAGTATCCATAGCTCTTTTTCTAGCATTTTTGTCATGATAAGCTGGCGATTTAATTTTTTTCCACAGACACTCTTGTTCTTTGTATAATTCGAAAAAATCTCTTGAAAACGTCTCACTATAGGCCATTTTTTAGAATTTACTGGCAAATGTATTGTTTTTCAGCATTCAAGTTGTACGATCAAATCGCAACTCTCAATTCACGGTCAAATTAAGCATTCAACCACTCCTGTCGTACTGCAGCAGACTGACTTGTCTGTCTGCGATCAAATCAAACCGACTTGGTCTTGCGGCGGGAATACACGATCAAATTACGTCCAATTCTGTCGCATTCGACAAAATCGTACTGCGGTGTTGGATGGTGAGTGGCGGGCTTAAAATAACTGATATTTTTATCATAACATATAAAAAACCAGTTTCAAATACTTTTTATCTGCAAACAAGAAGTAATATTCTAAAACTAAAGAGCAAGAAAAAATGCGAACACGTGTGTCTTTGTTGTTTTTCTTTCAGTTGTCTATCGACTTGCGTTTACCGTTTAATTTTCTGCGGGGCATTTCATGATCAGTTTGACTTCTAATATATCGAGAAGGGCAAGGAAAATCATTGAAAAGGCTATGCAAAAGGGACAGGGTGAATGGAATGATTATTTTTCCTTCCCCTTCTTTAAAAATGAACCAATGATCTGTTTAAACAAAAAGCACTATCCTAACCTAAAAATTCAAAATGACAAAACAAGGCGCATGCGTGCATGAGGGCTAGAAAGTTAAACGGTGGCGCCAGACGCATGTGTATCTATCGCCGACACTTGAGAACAGGCGCCAAATAACCGTCGTCCACATCTGGATTCCAAGCATGTGGCTGATTGCAGGTTGCCACGCGTTTAATAAGAGTTCCGCGCACTCGGGAAAACGGTTAAAGTTTATTTTACTATTTTTTCGAAAGTTTGAAATTTAGCAGTTCAGTTCGCAAACATAATATGTCCAAAGAGTATCAGAAGAAATAGTCCCAATGGGGGGAAATAATTTTTTTTATGGCAAGAAAAAATACGACTAGAGAGATATGTCAAATTGACAAGAGCTATATCCGGCTCGAAGGACCAATAAAACTATATGTTTGAGCAGAAGAGAAAATTGAAGATCATGTCGCAGGTCTCGGAAATTAAACTATGCAAAAATTACTCATCACATAATAGCTCTTAGCAGCTTCGAGAAAAAACGAAAGACCACCTGCATTGCGCCGCAGGAGCTTGTTACCCGTACCAGAGGCAGAGGGATAACCTATACGTGAAATAAATATGATAATAAATATATATGTTAGACTCACATGCCGAACTCGCCCATTTGCCGAAATTAATACTCAGTCCGCAATATGATCAACGAGAAATGATCAGATGCCGACAACAGATTCTATTACGGAATTTGTTTACTCTAATTTATACATTTCGCGAACTGAGCAATTCAGACTTGCTCAAATGCCGATTATGAATTTATTTTGGCAGATGATTATTTTTAGATTTATATTTTGCTGATTGTACAATTTAGAAATGACCAGTTCCCGATTGCAATTACAAAAATGGTACTTTTCAATTAAAAGAACATTTATTTCTCATCAGATACAGCTTATAACTTAAATGAAATTTTTAATATTTCTGCGGTTATTTCTGCGGAAATGCGTCATTTTCCCGACTTTAGATTAACTGAAACTAATAAATAAACTATAATAAATAATATAAACACTGTAAAAATTGAGTTTAATCCTCTTCCCGACCTTTAACACAGATCAATGAATAATATCTTTTCTTATCAGCTCAATATCGCTTCAAAAATCTCAAGAGACAAACGTTTTTGTAGACGCCTGTTTACGGAGTCCAATTGCCGAGTAAGTATAGTTCGAATCATTCAAATTTCTTCAATGTTTTATCAATAAATGAAAATGGTATATTTCCGCAAGAAGTTTTTTGCGTGTTCATGTTTAGAAAATTGTCTAAAATATAAAACAGAAACGTATTTTTTTGTAACTGGTTTCAGCTATTCTGAAGTCGAAAAAATGAAAATTATGCATTTCCGCAAAAAAATTTCGGCTCTTTCTGTAGAAAATGCAACATATCGAGAACTGCTTATTTCTTAATTGTACAATTGACGATATATAAAACTAAAAATAATCATCTGCCAAAATAAATTCATAATCGGCATTTGAGCAAGTCTGAATTGCTCAGTTCGCGAAGTGTATAAATTAGAGTATGCAAATTCCGAAATAGAATCTGTTGTCGGCATCTGATCATTTCACTCTGATCATATCGCGGACTGAGTATTAATTTCGGCGAATTGGCGAATTCGGCATCTGAGTCTAGCATATACATGAAATTAAGAAACTAATAAAAGTCAATAGTTAAATAGAGTATTTACTATATTACGTAAAAAATAGATTATTTACAGAGAGAAATATAAAGAGTGAAAAATCCAATTGTTGGATGAAAAAACACTGCTAAATTGATAAGACAATATTAATATACGAAACAGACGTTTCAATATTAAGAACAGTCCAGTACGAACATAGTTAATGGTCGATGGAAAAGTCAGAAAAATATGCACTAAATAATGTTTATACGGAATTTACAATATTTACATTTAAAGCTAAAACGCACTTAACTTTCATATCACAGCATTCACGTAACAGTTTTACACAAATATAGTTTAACAATTGACATCAAAATAGCAACGAAATAAGGCGATAAAAAATACATAAATCAGTGGCGAAAAATAGATCTCAAAAATACTCGCGGCAACCTTGCAATATAAAGGATTTCGGACTTCAAACTTCAAGACGAGCAGATATAAAACTTGATGCTTTTTCTTTTTATAAATGTACCTACAATAAGTTCCAATAAGACATAGCACTATACCTAACAATTAGGCGGTAAAATCCCCGTTTTATAGAGGAGAAAAAACTGAATTTTGCAAGCATCGATGGATGCGTCTTCACTCTGACATCGTATTAGTACGACTGTTGTTATGAGCGGGAAGAAAATGTGTTTTTGCGCGACAACGAGAACTTTTTTTTTTTTTTTCGGGCCCAGATGGGAAACTCATGTTCGAATGGGTCCAGGACCCAAACAGTGTTGGACTCATCCCCAAGGAGATGCCTACCAACCAAACCCACCTCAAACTCGCCGTTACCCCCGCCTCGGAATCACTACCCTAGCATACTTCGAGACGGGCGGCGGTCCCTCGCACACTCTCCGCTCACACCGTCATCTTCTCACTCCTGCCTCTCATGCCATATCGAGTCCTTCTCTCCCCCTTGCCATGCTCTCTACTACTCCACTCACCTCCATCCATTCCTCCTCCCCCCTCAACATTATCTCCACCATGTTTTCCCAGTACACCGCCTCCCCTAGTTTCCTCTCCAACTTCTTCAGCACTTCCTCGTTCATCCAGCATCTAAACACATGCCCCACATCATCCTCCACTTCACACCTCACGCACACACCAGTCTCTCGTTTCCCAATCTTGTGGAGGTACCCTACTCTCGACCCATGTCCAGTGAGCACTTGTGTCAAGAAGTAGTTCACCTCCCCGAATTTCCGGTCCATCCAATCTCTCCTATTCCCAATCGCTCCTTTTAGCGCGCCCTCATACTCCTCCCACCTTCTCTCCATTTCCTCCTCCATCCATTCCCGTACCTCTTCTTTGGTCGCACCCCTCCAGCGTTGGCTCCTAGCTCTAGCCAACACGTCCAATGGGTAGGACCTTGCCAGCACCGCTGCTGCCAGTCCACCCACTGTCCTGTACCCCTGCACCACCCTCAGCAGTATCCCTCTCTGCACCCGCAGAAGTGGCCTAACCCTCGCATTCACCCCCGCTCTTTCACCCCACACCTCCGCACCGTACAGCATACTCTGCTCTACCGTCCTACCAATTACCCTCCTCTTCCACTCTCCCGGCCCTTTCACATTACACATCAATCTCCCCAGCCATGCTGCCCTCACTTTACCCTTCTCTGCCGCCTTTACCATATGGGTTTTGAAGGATAATTGGCTATCCAACCACACCCCTAGGTATTTCACAGACTCCTCCATGCGTATTATCCTTCCCTTAACCATCACCCCCACTTCCCTTGCCCTGCTCCGTCCCTTCACTAGCAACCCCACCGTCTTCTCTTCCGCCACTTCCAGTCCGCACCGCTCTATCTTCTCCACAATCTTCCTGCACATTCTCTCCTCCTTTCTTTCTATCTCCGCCTCTCCCTTTGCCGTACATACCAGACACACATCATCCGCATACACTGTAATCTCACATCCCTCTTCACATACTATCCCACAAACCCCATCAAACACACACTTCCAGAGCGTCGGTCCGAGAACTTAGCCTCACAATGTATAATGGTCGCACCGAAGTTTTATACCGGTGGCGGACGGATTTTAATAAGAAATTCGTACAATCACTAAACTCGGTATCACACGTATCCTTTGATGTACTAGGTCGATCCATTATATCACAGAAATACCATGTGTACACACAGATTTTAAAACTGAAAGTCCACCACGATGTTACCTGCAGTCCTAGGAATACGTCATACAAATATTAGATCCACGTTTGCCGCGCCTGTTACTAGTTCATAGAAAGCACCGTATACAATGACTCGAATTCACGTCCTTGGCGTGTATGACACATTGCCAATGACGTGAATTCGCGTCATTGGCAAGGAACGTGTTAACTAAATAACAAAATCAAATTTTCTATTTTGTCTCTCAAATCGAGTTATGACTTCCTCTACTGAATTGGTATGCTTTTGTGAACGTGAAGAAGTGCCAGTCCAGTAAGGCGGTCTCCTGTCATTGAATTGCTAAGTTCAAGTTTTGAGCCTTCTGAGAGTGGAAAAGAACCTTTCTGCCGTCGCTATACTAACTGGCAGTGTACCAAGAATACACAAAAATGTTCTTATATTAGAAATCCACTGCGGAATGTTTTGATTCCGCTGCCATTTTACCTTCTATAGTACTTTGTGATAGGGTTATTATATTCACACTTCATTTATCATTTTAAGTACTTCAATCTCATCTATAAATGAATACAATATGGTTATGTTAACCGTTAATACATGTGCCGTTGGCCTTCGTCGCGCGAAGTGTGTGCTGTCGTCCTTTACTTGTCACTTGACCGCGCCTATGTTCCTTCTTTACTGTGAGCCTTACTTATAAAAGTGTATTTAAACCTACTGTACATTATTTACAACTAATTTCTAACAAAATCAGTCAACCGTTTTTGTTGAGTGGTTTTGCGTTTGGGGCGCTTAGCATTTGAAATAGTTGCTTTACAATATAATTTGTGCTTCTTTATTAATGTTGTATCTAATAAGAAACTTTTTGTTTTTTTCAATTATACTACCATTGTCCATTTTAACTAGATAAGTTCTAGGCTTTTCTAGTTTTCTTATTATTTTACCTGCAGTCCATTCAGATTTATCTTGTTTCTGAACTCTGACCTTTTCTCCCCCTGTGTTGTATTTTTATCGTAACTAATGTTTTGCCTCTTTTTGAAGCATTCTGAGACTGATGTATTACCTTTTGCAAAAATGTTAGTGTCGGTAATAAACTTTTGATGTTTCTATTAAAAAGTAAGGTATAGGCATAGATATAAGTATTTATTGTCATGTTCAGCTTTTTTCATTAAGTTTTCAAATGTTTGGATACATCTCTCTACCATGTCATTAGATTGGGCATTGGTAGGACTGGATGTAATGTGATTCATTTTCCAATTGTTATTATTTATTTTTTCTCTTGGCCAGCCCATTAAATTAAATTTACATTAAATTGTTTAATACACTTTCACTTTTTGTCTCTAGCTGAAATTCTTTAAATTTTTCATCTGATACTGGCATTAGATCTATCTTGTTTAGTTATTTCATTTAAAAATTTCTGCCAAGACCATCTGCAAACTGTGAGCCTGGTTTGAATTTAATTTGTATATCATACAATTAGAGTTTAATCAACATCCTTTGTAGCCTCAAAGCAGTGTTTACCAGTGGCTTGTGAGATCTTTCAAGTCTCCCTTTTTGTTTTCACCAAGAATTTTTGTTGGGTATGCCAGCCCTAATTGTAATTTTTTAATTGCTTTCATTTTTCTTCTTTGAGATCTCACAACTACTTCAACGTAATCATCAGATGTGTGAGAATAAGATGTCTTATAAAAAAAGTTGTATGGCTTGTCTTTAATAAACTTCAGACTTTTTATTTTATTCCAAGATACAACGTTTCCTTGGAGATCTTCCCTAAAATTACATCCTAGATTTTTTTGAAGTTTTTTAATATCAAGAAAACACTCGTGTGAGAGTTCATGAACATTGAAAAGAGGCTTCGATTTTCTTGCGTATTGATGTGGAGAGTACATGGGCCCAGATTTCAAGATCCTTTTTACTTCTTTTTCTATTAGAGAATGAACATTGTCTCCCTCATTATGTGAGTGTCCCTTTATTAAAAATTCATGCGTTAAGCTTTTGATGTTGTAACGACTGATCACATATAAATATAAACTTGTAATACATTTATTTTTTTTCTGGCCACAGCAGTTGTCAGAATATAATGTTATGTCTAGGCCAGTATTGTATAAATGTGCATTACTACTAAATAGTGTGTCAAAATATTTTAGAATGCATGTGCCTATTTCAATAGCTCCACGTTTACCTTCCGTTTCGTTCCAATAATAACAATGGACATCTTTGTAGGCACGGTGTTTTTTGACATTGTCTTCTATTTTGTCTATTTACACAAGGGTTGGTTGTAGCTATTTTTCTTGGATTTATAATAAAAAGCGGATGTCTAGCCTCTTGAACACTGTAGGGCTGCCTGAAGATCATAAACCACTATGTTATTGCCCGATATCTCAGAACAATCTTTTTTCTTCTCTGTTTTTCTTCTCTGTGTGGCATAAATACTTCTCTATTAAATGGTTTCTATATTCCTCTTCTAAATATTTTCTCTGTCTATTCCCTGGGAATTAAGATAGGATAGGCACTGATCCTTTTCGGGCTGGTAAAATCCGATATTGAAGTCTCTTGTAAAAATATTATAGTAAATCCAATGTTTTCCAGCACTTTTATTCTTTAATTTTTGTTCTTCTTCAAAATCTTTGTAAAGCTGGTAATAGTTTTACAGCCATCTACGTATTCACGTTGAGTAGTTGATCTCACAAAGTGTGATTCAATTCTTGGTATTGAGTTGATGTGATTTTTTATATCCTCTTCGAGATTTGGATCGAGTTGTAAATGGTGATTGTGTCTTCCGCGATTGTCCTCTTGTAGAAATCCATTTTCGCTCATCTTGAGTCTTACAGTGCGAATCATCTTGTCGGATATATCTAAGGTGTTTTTATAAAATGTTTTGCAAACTCGTACCGGCAAACCATTAACCGTGAAATAAAAAGCTTGGTTCGCATTTCTCGGTCTTTTGGCATTCGTGTATCTGTATCGCGGAACTATATTTTTCATACATGAACCAACAAATGCGCGCTGCTTAGTGATATTTCCAAGTTTCCAGAAACTGTTAATATTACTGTTCGATTTTCCGTATCAATATTATCACCACATTTCAATCGACAGTTCTCGGGACAAGTTGATTTAATTGTTCTTTCTGGAATTGCTTTTTTTGAATTTGGAAACCGACTTATAATAGTCCGTCAGCCCGCTGCAAAAAAGCGTGATGATAGTTTAACGTATGCCTCCTTGAGATTCGGTAATTATGCTCATTTTCATTAACAATCAAGCGAAATAAATATTTGCCCGTGGGGGAAACGACAGATAATTTAATTATTTATTGCAATGAAAAATTGCATTTTGCAATTATAGTTTCACGTATGCCGAGACACCAAACGTTAGTTCATGAAAAAAAAATCCATTGCAAAATGATCGGCATACGTGCAGCGTGCGACTTAAGGGTTGGCACACACCCTTAAAAGTGTAACAAATTATATTATTACTAAATCATATTATCACGTATGCCCTTTTGCAATTGGACATTTATTGGCCTGAAGTGCACATATGTCGAAGGGAATACGGTTCTATCGCGCATAAGTTTAATGACACCTGTATACACCTGTATCGATTGGAAGGGTATTGGCAATGACATTTTCTCATATGCCCTTGTAATGTGTCATATAATATGATATGTTTTGCCACACAATATAATCGGCATACGTTTTGCAAATTTCCTACTAGGTGGCATACATTGAAAAAAGGTCAAATTTTCAAGTCCTTTTGCAATGACACTTTAACGTATGCGATAACGATTTTTGTCAATTCTACATATAAATATATTGATATAAATAATTGAATGGCATACAATTCGGATAGAACAAAATCACTTTTATTTTTGAAAATAATTGGGCAAATTAACCTGTCAATATGCAAAGATAGTCTAAGGTATGCCAAAACGATTTTTGTGAATTCTACATATAAATATATGATTTTCTTGAATCGCATACAATTCGGATGGGACAAAATAATTTATACTATTAAAGTGGTTTAGATAAATATAATTTCACATCTATAAATAGCGAAATATACAGCATCTTCACTTTCATATTTTGATATCAATTCGTGGTCTGTATTTATTTCCACAATAATTCAGTAATTAGACAAAACCCCGAACGGCCCGTCCCCATGGAGGCACTTTAATAGCACAAGAAAATTCAATCAGACTGTTCTTCATCAGTCATAATATCTTCATACAACAGATCATCGTCAGAGTCCTCATCACTGTCATTGTCCGAAAGTTCTGAAAAACAGTTCATATTAATGATCCATATAACATAAGTAGTTTTGCGTTATTACCAATTATTATACCTTCACATGAAAAATCCTCATCTTCATAACTTACTTCTGTTTCATCTTCAGTTTCTGACTTATCTCCGCTATCTTCATCTCCTGAAAAAATATTATCGTTTACATACAAGATTTTTTTATGTTTCAAGATTTCCAAATGATGTTAACCTTGTAAGATGTCTGCCACTTTTTGAGAAAATTGCTCTCCCACAAACCATTGAAAGCTGTACTTTGAGTCAGTAATAACCCAGCCACAATTTGTGGGATCTAGAGTTGTTGGCATAGCTTCCGTAGCATTAGTCCAAATACTGCTGATGTAAATCGTTCGAAGAAGATTTTGCCGCAATTCTCTTTGACAAGGTGGAAGATTAGACGGATCGAAATTTGTAAAGTCTTTCATAAAAGATTCTTGCTCATTCGAGACGCAAAAGTTTTGTTGGAATAATCTTTTGCGCGCTTTATTAACAGTTTTACACGTGCTTAGGCCATTTTTTGGGTGGAATATAATTTGCAAATAAATGTTTCTAATATTTTCAGCATTGATTCATGCTCACTTTGTGCAGAATGTAATCTTGACAGAACATCTATAGTTTCATCATCTTTTTTTAAAATCTTCAACGGACGATTTTTACCCACTTTATAAAAGGCAGGATTCTGATCACCGCCTGTCAGGGCATGAAACGCTGGTAAAGCTTTAAATAACTTAACTCCGATTTTTTCATAGATCTTGTTTGCATTTACGTATTGGTGATGATTACCTACTCCAAAAAGCAACCACACTTTTATGTCTTCATGGAAACGGTCCACGTTGCCTAACGTTATGATTAGAATGTCTGTATCGGAACATTGCATCACTACTTTGCATTGTTGTTGCAACTGGCTTAATATAAATACGACCTTCGTATCCGCTTCTTCATGTCCTGGACAGTCGAATTGAAGTGCGCATTCACTACAGCAGACACGAGGTTATGTATACAATACGTGTATTTCATTTCCCGTTAATCGAACGACCATAGAGAAATAATATATAATGATAGTTGTCGTTGCTGTAGTAACCGTTGGCATCGCGTTGATCGCAGCGCACCAGGAAGGGGTGTCGGAACTAATTTTAACAGGCGGGATGTTTAAATCTGGTAGTTTGGATATGGGTAGGCAAATTTTACAATTTGTCTTGAAATTGTTTATTATATAATAATTTCATTACAAAAAATTTCATTTTTTGCAATGAAATAATTATAATTAACAAACAATTTTAAGACACATAATTTAGATAAATAAGGAAACAAGACACATTTAAAATTTTTATTAACCTGCACATAACATAACAAAATTAACTAAAATATTTGTTTATTAAATTAGTATGATTATTCTATATACATTATCAACTTTCATTAACATTCTTATTGTATCTTTGGATTAAATTATCACAGATCACTTACAATTATTGTACATTAGTTAAATGCTTATTTTATAATCTAACTGTTAAAACTGTATAACATAAATATTCTATCCTAACTAGAAAATTTGAATTGGTATCACAATATTTTCACTAAAATTACATTATATTTAAGAAAGCTAATCCAATAACACATCAAATTGCACATTATTTTAAAACAAAACAACAAATATTTTAATAAAAAGGAGTTAAAAACTAGATTTTCGATTTTCATGATCCATGAAGACAAGAACAGGTCTGAAACAAAAATAAATCAAACGCAGTACATTTTTACAATAAAACCAGAAACATAGCTTATTGCCTGAGTATCAAAATTTGAATAATTTAATTCTGAATCTAAAAATGGGAATTCAATATTTTCCAATTCATTAATTGTATTAGAATTTAATGGTTTTGGTTCATTATGAAAATTTAAAAAAGAATTTAAGTTATCTAATAAAGTACAGTCATCTGCTTCACAATTTGTGTTGTAGTTTCTGGAAGAAACTAAACTATTTAAAATTGACGTTTTTAAAGCCGATATAAATTGGTAACAATTTGGAGAGGTATTGGCTGCACCATACTGCCGAATTGCCCCAAACATATTTTCAACTGGGTCCTGATTTAAAGAACGCGTTCTAATAAATTTGAATCCTAATTTCCAACATTCTCTTGTTATCAATTTGACACCATTAATAGTAGTTAACCAAGATGTTTTAAAAGGCATTTTGGTTTTCATAGCCTTCCCATTTTTCGGTAAAAACTGCCAAGATTTTATTTTTGGCAACATAGAATTCCAAAAAAGCACATGGTTCGACTTTTTTGAAACACACCGTCTGAGAGCCTTACCAGCATAGAAGGTTGGTTTCCTACCATTAAAACTGTCAAATAACATCAATGTCCTCAATAAATTCAGCAGTATAGATAGCCTCAGATGGTAATTTACCAGGAACAATTAAACTTTCAATGGTAGCAGCCATAGTGTAGCTCATTATTTTTGCAGCAACTGAAACTTTCATTTTAATTTTACTGTTTCTACGAAGATCAAAAAATTATTCTTTAATTTTGTGCAAAGCCTGAAATTTTTTTGTTTTATCAATATAAAAAGCATTTTTAATATGTTGTAACTTTGCACATTTATGGTTATCAAAATAAATATCATAATTAAATAAAGCATTTCTTGTACATTTCAAAAGATGAGGAGGGTCATATAAAGTTATTATTTTCTTTTCATTGACAAAAAAATGAGGACCAGGTTTTTCAATTTTCCAATGTCTACTTAATTGTCTCAGAGCTGCTCGATTTGTATTCCCTAGATCACAAACAGTTTCCATTACATTTAATCTTACATCTTGTAGTGCTGAAATTACCTCCACAATAATCAATTTTAAATCTTCAGTTTTAACCTGATCCTTAGTAAAATAATAAGCCACTGGCTGCTTCCAAGCTTTTTGCAATCCATTAATTACAAACACCAATGCATGATTGGCAGGTTGTAACTTTCTGCCTAAATTGCTACCAAGATCTACAAATCCTACAACTTTGTCGCTAGCCACATCCAAAGTCAATTGTTCTTTTAAAGCTATTTCATCAAATAACAAGACACAATTTTTATCTATTTGCTTCATTTTGACAACCCTTCCTTTAAACCTATCAAAAATTCCTTTATTAACTCCAGTTTCAAATGGCACTGATATTAGAAGTGACTGTAAAGTAGATTTACTGGGCAAAGCTATAAAACGTTTTAAAAAATTATATGCTCGTGGTCCCTTTTTATAAATGGCTAATGAAAGGGCCTTATCTGTTATTGACCAAGAAGGTTTATGTTTCTTACTGTTAGAAGTACTACTTTTTAAAAAATCCATGCCTGCTGGATCTAATTTTGAATTAAAATTTTGAAATGACTTTGATTCAGATAATTTAACAGCTTTTTTAATTTTGTTATTACTACTGATGAGTGCCTTTTTTAATTTGCAAATTCTATTTCTCTGATCTTTATTGATGTAATACATTTTCTTCTTCTTGGAAGATAGATTACTGACTCTAGTTTCATTTATTTTACTTAAAATACTTAATTCTAAACATTGTTTTTTGGGTACATGTTCAAATTGACTATCATCGATATTAGAAAAACTAAGCTTTCTTTTTACAGGCAATACGGTATTTTCAAAAGCTTGGGTATTATTATTACGTTCTTAGTGGTGTATGATGTAAGGGTTGCAAAGGTAAAGCAAATTTAATAAGTCTTTTTCGTAATGAACTTGTGAATGCATTATCATCAAAATGATCTTCACACAACCTTTGATCTTTGGATGTATAAGGAAGTTCTAAGATTTTGTACCACTGTTCCCTTTGATTAATATCAGATGGAAATTTGAAAAATGTTTTATTCTTACACTCCAAATTGCGAAGTGGCCAAAAATATTTATTATTAAAATTTTTTGCAATACAACTATGACGAATTATACCTGGTAATGACATTTTAAAGGTTCACTTACTTTTATTTCCTTTATTAAAACTAAAACCCTAAATAAATTTAAAACTAAACTAATCCTAAATACTACTCACCCTTGCCTCACCATTAATTAGCAATTTGCAATTATAATTTTTGACACTTTCACTTCGACTTTGACAAACACAAGCCAGATTCACACACACCAATGTATGATTTATTTTGTATATTTTCATTATTAATGACTTAAAAGTTAATATACTAGGATATATTATAATATTTATCGACATTAAAGGCGATATGTTAAAGTGTAATGCAATTTATAATATTTTAAACTATTTTATTATATTTTGCTTATGTAAAACAATCTTGTAGTTCGCGCGACGGTAGCGACTCGATGCGCGGGTCAGTTGAGCAGAAACCTTATGCCTTATACCGGCTATACTTCAATCCGTCTCTTTTTTTTGTCTATGCGAACGACTAAGCGAAGCACACGCACTGAGCATCCGAGATGACGCGTAGGGCTGTATCACGATTGGGGGTAGCCTGTACTATCCTCAAGGCGCCCGGTGCAATTCAATTTTTTATTTTAGTTACAGCGGAATCGTATGCCCTTCAATACACTCATATAATTATGTATATTAATAACAAAAATGTCTTGGCATACATGAAACAGTGATTTCCAATCAAATTTACACTTTAAATCGATTTTCAAAGTCTGCGTCATACAATAAACGTATGCCGTTTGAAAAATATATAATTTTCAAGGTTAATTACACTTTGCAATTTCAATTGAATGTGAAAATGTCATTGCCAATACCCTTCCAATCGATACAGGTGTATACAGGTGTCAATATACTTAGGAGCGATAGAACCGTATGCCCTTTCACATCTGTACACTTTAGGCCGTGTTGGCATACCTTAGACTATCTTTGCATATTGACAGGTTAATTTGCCCAATTCTTTTCAAAAATAAAAGTGATTTTGTTCTATCCGAATTGTATGCCATTCAATTATTTATATCAATATATTTATATGTAGAATTGACAAAAATCGTTATGGCATACGTTAAAGTGTCATTGCAAAAGGAATTGAAAATTTGACCTTTTTTCAATGTATGCCACCTAGTAGGAACTTTGCAAAACGTATGCCGATTATATTGTGTGGCAAAACATATCATATTATATGACATATTACAAGGGCATATGAGAAAATGTCATTGCCAATACCCTTCCAATCGATACAGGTGTATACAGGTGTCATTAAACTTAGGCGCGATAGAACCGTATGCCCTTCGACATATGTGCACTTTAGGTCAAAAAATGGCCAATTGCAAAAGGGCATACGTGATAATATGATTTAGTAGTAATATAATTTGTTACACTTTGTGTGTGCCAACCCTTAAGTCGCACGCTGCACGTTTGCCGATCATTTTGCGATGGATTTTTTTTCATGAACTAAAGTTTGGTGTCTCGGCATACGTGAAACTATAATTGCAAAATGCAATTTTTCATTGCAATAAACAATTAAATTGAATTTACTGTTTGGACCCTTACTTTGTGGAATCTACTCATATTAATATTATAAATGAAACTAACTGTTTCTAATTAATTCCACTATTTAATTACAAAATTTATGAAAATTATTAAAGGATATTGATAATTATTTCGAAATAATTTTTGTCTCATTAAATTAAAATGTTTTGGGAAAAACTTTCGTACCTCATTACACTGTTCAGGATTCAACGTAGAAGCCAGTTTTTCTAATGAACTAGCTAGAAAACTAAAGGAATCAACAAATTTTAATGGCATATACACATCTCGTATCTTGGGATCACTAAACTTTTCCACCAAAATAGATTTTGAGAAGCATATATACTTCTCCTTTGTTTGGGGTAAGGCACTGATGTTTTCACCTTTGGTAGTCAGTTCTTTGATAGATAAATGACAATCATAATTTTTTAAATTATGTAGAAAGACTGGAATATATTTCGGAAGTTTATAATTCAAATTGCAAGAGTTATGGGCTGCATTATTAAATTTTCCGGTAACATGACAATGATCCATAACTTTTTTATCAAAAACATCAAATGGTCTTTCACAAATATGACAAACGGTAGCAGTTTCATATCTATCTTGTTCCTCAGGTGTTAATGATCGCATCGGTATAACATGTTTAAGATGGTTATTGTACAAATCTTGAACTATTGAATCCAATTTTTGTATGAAGACTTGGGCTGCATCGGCACCTTCATAAATTTCAAATTTGGATAAACTATCGTCATATGTACACTTTACATAAAAAGCAAACGAGTAAGGCTCATGTTCACACACTTTAACTGTGAAGGATTTACCAGCATGGGGTTCAGTATGATCTATCGGTTTTAATAAACTTTCAAAGTCCGCGTATATAACGAATGGAACTTGCAGCTGTTTTTCAAAGTTGATGAATTTCAATGTATTTTCTGGTAACCACTCCCCACACTTGTTTATTTTAATTTCAGAAGTTGGTAGCTTAGTGTATATGTGAGTACAATCATTTTCTTGGTGGTGTAATTTGGATTCTGTTGAAAAACTTTGTAGACATCCATCACAAAAGAAAGTTCTCTCTTTGTGCGTTGTCTTTTGACTTCTCAATAATTTAGATAAATCCTCGATGAGAGTATAATGAGTGTTTCCATCTCTATCAGTTATCAATAAGAGATTAATATGGGTCGGTTTCCGCTCTGACGTAAAATGAAGGGGGCCAACAACTTAATATCTTTTTTTTCCATCTTTAAATTCTGATTCCAACCCATAAACATTTACAGATATATTATTCAATTTCTCGAATTTTATAATGTCTTTCAGGGTTACCGGAAACTCTACTCCTGTGAAATCTAGCAAGGTATCAAAATGGGGGTAAGATTCTGGCTTCGTGGGATCTCCTTCGGGTTGAAATATTGCTGCATTCACACACCAAGCGAAACATGCATTATCATTATTCCGGATATTTAAAACAGTCTGTTTTCTAATTATCGCCCTTGGCAACTTGACATAAGAAGAAGCGGAAATTGCATTAAAACGGTCTATGTTCACATCTAAAAACATTGTTTCTTGAAGTGCCCACCCACTATCTTTTTCTTGAAACTCTGAAGCCTGGTTCATAATTTCATCTTTAAATTCTTCATATACATGTTTCAAATCGGTTGATGTAGTCACAACTTTGTTGGCTGTATTCATAGACTTTATATCTGAAATCTCCTTCTCTGGTATTATGTATATACTGAATATTTCAAAATTTATTTTTAATGAATAATGTTGCTGAAGGTATTCTTTTGGTTGAACCTCATTGAGAAAATCCATATAATTTGTCTTTTTATCTGGAATGGAGAACCGATAGGAAGCTATTCTGGTTTTGAATGCGTGATGTAACTTGGTAACACCGGGTTCCAACACTTCCATACCCAAAGGTCTAAGTCTTTTCTTGGGAATAAAAGATGGACCATCGCAACTCTTACGTTGATGATTTTTAAGATTAGTAAACCTTGAAAACTGTTTTCCACAACTGTCACAAGTAGTTGAACGTTGACCGCAACATAACTGATGTCGACGAAGATGGTAAGCTCTAGAAAATTGCTTACCGCAGTTGATACAATGCATGATGAAACTAAACAGAATCAATTCTGTAATTACATTTATATACAAGAAAACGCATGCGCAATAGGTCTGAAGGTGAATTGAAAGTCATTATATTATTTTATTCTTTTATTATAAAGTTTTCATATAAAAAAAATACATTCGATAGCGCACAAATACAATTAATATTACTATGGTAAAAACATTTCGGTTCAGATGAAATAACTGGAGGGTGTTCTTCAAATTCGTAAACTGGAGCCATTGAATATTTTTTGATATAGTCAGCCTTCTCTTTTCCGTTAACGTAAACCACGTCAGCATCATTTGTTAAATTAGCAACTATATTACCAAACAAATGTATTGGTGTGAAACCAACATTCCAGTCAATAGAGTGATGCTTTTTCATGAGCCAAACAGCCTGTCTGTGCAAATCGGGGGACAGCATTCGTAAAGGAAATGGTGGTTTAAACACATAATGACAAACCTGATTTCCGTTGTATGCCGCAAATTCCTTCACTATAAATTTATTGTTTTCAATCCTAAAACCCTGAACATCCATCACTAATCTCATATTTGTAGATTTTTAAAGTGTTCAACTAGTTGCTTTTTCTTTTTATACCACTGAATATCAGCTTTGAGTTTAGCCAAGTTAATAAAATACTGCTCGAGTCGTTGACGAAATCCCATAGTGTACTGAAAGAAACCTTCATGCTGCTGCAGACTTTTAACACATAAACGCATGCGCATTACACTTGTCTAACAATTTTTGTCATGGGATTGTAATAAAATTCTTTTTCATGTATAATCAAACAATATGCTGATACATCATTACCCACATTTTTACTGGTTTCAAATTCTATTCGAAGAACAATAGAACCACTCTGTAAAACCTCTTTTTGACGAGAACAGTCGATGTGGGCGATGGGTGATTTGGTTTTAAATTCTTCTGGATTAAATATAGGTTGATTAGTTTGGATGTGGTAATAACTTTCTTGAAAATTGGCAAACATCTCATACAAAGTGGCAAAACGATTACTATCAAAATCTAGATGTAAATCATGATAAGGATAACGCTCAGAATTCAAAAACACACGTAAATTAGTCAAGTTACAGTGATCAAATTTACTCATATCTTTCAAAAGTTTGCCCTTTCTACCCTTTTGGAATGCTACCACAATATGTCGGGGTGTTTCAATTTTAGTCGTCGTTTTGACGGGCCAGGAATGCCTTGAGGTATCTGTAAGAGCAGGATATTCAATCAGTTCCCAGCTCCTAAATTTAATTGGTAGATCAATATTGCTATGAATAATTTTATTTAGTCTCAGCTGTTCTTTAATGCTTGGAGTTATGTGAGGTACATTCCAATAAACTTTCAATAGCTCAATTTTTGGTTTCTCAGACTCATCAGAAGCAACTACAACATCGATGTCGTCTTTGTCTCGAATTATAATCAACTCTTGTCTCATATTAATTATAATTTTCTTGAAATCCTCAAAAAAACCCATGAGTAGTTTTAAAGGAATACATATTGTGATATATTCATATATAGGTATTGCGCTTGTGCCGATATAGGCCGGGGGGAAGTAAGTGGGTCATGGCCATCATGATATATGTAGCAGTGAGTGAGCAATAAATGTAAGAGAACAGTCGTTCGTTATTTTACTTCACACCTAATTACAACATTCCTTAATCACATTAGCTAGGGATATAACAGTGGCGACGAGTGAACTCACGAAGGTATGTGAAGTTTTATTTTTGGTTAAAGATGGCAGCAGAAAATATTTCCAATATTGGACATTTGCGTGAATTTGACCCCGCAAATTCGGAATGGTCAATATTCAAAAAGCGCATCGATAATTATTTCCTCGCTAACGACATTAAAGATGAAAAACGTAAAGCTGCAATCCTTTTGAATTGTTTAAATGAAGAGGCCTATAAATTAGTGTCGAACATGTGCTTGCCCACTGAGCCTGAAAGTAAAAATTATCAAGAGTTAAGTAAGTTACTAACAGATCATTTTAAACCTACGGGTAGTGTATTCGCGGCTCGTTACAAATTTTACACCGCGAGAAAAGTGTCGAATGAAGGTGCTAAAGATTGGGCGGCGCGAGTTCGAGATATGGCGGCATTGTGTCAATTTGAACAGGCCGAATTAAAAATGGTGCTACGTGATCTTTTTGTAGTGGGTTACGATAGGGGTGCGGTGCAAGATAGGTTACTGGAGGAAAAAGTGAGTGTAACATTTGAAAAGGTAGTGGAAATTGCGGCTGCAAAATCAGCTGTTCCGCCATCTTTGTCTCCAAACTTGGACAAATTTATCAAGAAGGAGCCGGATTTGCATTACGCATATGCCAAAGCACGACAGAAGGGCAGAGTCAACCAACGGCAGATGTCCACGTCACCTCCGCAACAAGCCAGCGCCTCTACCGGCAACTCAAACGTACCGAAATGTAACGTTTGTGGCAGGAAAAATCATATCGCAGATAAGTGTTCTTATCGTAATTGTTTTTGTCATTCTTGCAAAAAGAAAGGACATTTAGCACCGATGTGCCGACAAAAACAATCACAAACAAATAATAAAAATTTGAATTCTATAAATACTCAACATTATTTAGAGCCAGCCGATTTTAATGACTATTCTTTGTTTACCTTAGATTACAAGGTTAATCCGATTTTAGTTGATGTTTTTGTGGAGGGAATTCCCTTTACTTTTAACTTAGATACTGGTACTAGTTTTTCGGTGATTTCTGATTTATTTTATAAAGATAATTTTGAGCATTTGATTACTAATAAAACAAACAAAATTTTTCATTTGTATAACGGTGAAACTATTTCCCCATTAGGATATTTTAGTTCCGTAGTGACATACCGAAATAAAAAACATAATTTAGATATTTATGTAATAAAGGGCGCTACTGGTCCACCCTTATTAGGTCGTGATTTCTTTAATATTTTTGAATTAAATATTGCAGAGAATCATTATGTAAATACAACGGAAAATTTGCAAAGTGTGTTATCAAAATATAAACAAGTTTTTGAGCCGGGGTTAGGTTGTTTTACTAAAGGTACGATGTCAATTAATTTAAAATCTGACAATGTTACCTCGAAATTTTTTCGTGCTCGACCTCTTCCGTTTGCAATGAAGGAGAAAGTCGAGATTGAATTAAATCGATTACAAAAATTAGGAGTTATAGAGCCTATTGATTTTAGTCCTTGGGGTACACCTATTGTTCCAGTCTTGAAGAAAGATGGTACAATTAGGTTATGCGGAGATTTTAAAGTTACAATAAACCCAGTTATAGAAATTGATCAATATCCAGTCCCACGTATTGAGGAATTATTTGTGCAATTGCAGGGTGGCGAACACTTTAGTAAACTAGATTTAGCTAATGCATATACACAAGTGCGTTTAGACAATAAGTCAAAAGATTTAGTTACTATTACAACTCACAAAGGCCTTTATAGATATACCAGAGCACCTTTCGGAGTTGCTTGCGTGCCAGCAAAATTTCAAAAGACGATGGAATCGTTATTAAATGGCATAGATGGCGTCATAGTTTTTTTTGATGACATATTAATTACCGGAAAAAATAGAGAAGAACACGTTTCAAATTTAAATATAGTTTTAAATAAATTGCAAGATGCGGGACTAAAAATTGCTTTAAATAAGTGTGAATTCTTTAAAACTCAAATTAGTTACTTAGGATTTAATATCGATAAATACGGCTTGCATACTTGCGAAGATAAGATAGTTGCCATTACTGATGCACCGATTCCTCAAAATGTGACACAATTAAAATCATTCTTAGGTTTAGTGAATTATTATGGAAAATTTGTACCAAACTTGTCTTCAATTTTGTTTCCCCTCTATAATCTTTTGAAAGATAACGTTGAGTGGGTGTGGTCAACAAATTGTGATAGAGCTTTTAATAGAGTAAAAGAGTTATTAATATCTGCGGAAATCCTTGTGCACTATAACCCGGAGTTACCATTAAGGTTAATTACCGATGCATCAAGTTATGGCATCGGTGCGGTCATTACACATGTTTTTACTGATGGTACAGAGAAGCCTATTGCATATGCTTCTCGGACTTTATCAGCCGCTGAGGCAAACTACTCACAAATTGAAAAAGAAGGACTTGCTATCATTTTTGGTTTAAGTAAGTTTTATCAATATTTGTTTGCTAGGCATTTCACGTTGGTTAGCGACCATAAACCACTCGTTTCGATTTTTCATCCCGAGAAAAGTATTCCTCAATTTGCAGCTAACCGTTTGCGCAGATGGGCTGTCATATTATCAAATTATCAATATAATGTAGAATTTGTACCATCTGATAAAAATTATGCGGATTGCTTATCACGATTACCCCTGCCTGAACAAAATCTAGTCAACGATACAGTGGATGTAAATTTTATAAATTATTTTGAAAATAATAATCATTTTCCTATTGATTTTAAATTAGTTCAAAAAGAATCAACTCAAGATAGAAATTTAGCTCAGGTTATTAAATATGTTCGTACAGGGTGGCCTAGTAAAATTGAGGAAAACTTAAATGATTTTTACAGAATTAAAAATGATCTAAGTATTGAACAGGAATGTTTACTTTGAAACAATCGATTAATAATTCCACAAAAATTAAGGAATATACTTTTAAATGATTTACACCGCTCCCATATGGGAATTGTTAAGATGAAAAGTTTAGCGAGATCATACTTTTGGTGGCCAAAGCTAGATAAAGATATCGAGAAACTTTGTAGTTCTTGTGAAAATTGCACAATTTATAAAAAAAGTCCCAATGCTGCTGTATTGAACACTTGGACTTGGCCACAGGAAATATGGTCTAGACTGCATATAGATTTTTTGGGTCCTTTTCTAAATAGATATTTTTTGATAATTGTGGACGCACACTCTAAATGGATTGAGGTTTACCCAATGACATCTATAACTTCTACTGCAACTATTAATGTATTACGTAGTTGTTTTGCGAGATTTGGCCTACCACGCCAAATCGTTTCGGATAATGGTACGACGTTTACCTCTAGGGAATTTCAAGAATTTTTATCCCTAAATAATATTAAACACTGCACTTCTCCACCGTTTCATCCTTCTTCTAATGGTCAAGCAGAAAATGCTGTTAAAACGATAAAAAATTCTATTAAAAATGCATTGGGTAAAAATAAAAATATAGATGTAAATAAATGTATAAACAATTTTTTATTCGATTTTAGAAATACAGTGCATTCTACAACAGGGCATAGTCCTAGTAATATTATGTTTGGAAGGAAATTACGCACGAGATTTGATATTTTGTTACCTGAAAATAAATGCTCAAATACAATTTTAAGAAGTTATGTTACAAGTAAACAAAATAAACAAAAAGAATATCACAAAGATAAAAGGTATTTTGAATTTAAGAATGAGGATAAAGTTATTGTTGAAGATTATAGAAATTCTAATAAGGTTACTTGGATTAAAGGTAATATTTTCAAGAGAATTGGTAAAACCACTTATTTAGTTAAAATACCTGAAATAAATAATGCCATTTGGAAACGTCATCTGAATCAGATTAAATCGAGGTTATGTAGCCCAATTTTTACCTCTGACGAAACAAAGCAAGAGGTCGAAACTGTGTCAGTTGAAGTTTCTAATAACGATAATGTAAATATTGTGAATAATGTTAGTAATAACGATATTAGTGTTATTAAGGAGGGTAGCAGTAAAATTTTAGAACAAAGTACGCCTATTCAAGTGGAAAATTTGCGCCCCAAAAGAAAAGTTAAACCGATTGACAGGTTAATTTTATAATATTCTTGTTAAATGGAATTAACCAGATTTTTTTTTTGTATTGTGTCTATACGAGTGAATTTTCTTTGTAGAGGGGAAGTATTGTGATATATTCATATATAGGTATTGCGCTTGTGCCGATATAGGCCGGGGGGAAGTAAGTGGGTCATGGCCATCATGATATATGTAGCAGTGAGTGAGCAATAAATGTAAGAGAACAGTCGTTCGTTATTTTACTTCACACCTAATTACAACATTCCTTAATCACATTAGCTAGGGATATAACACATATATTAAAATTACCCTTGGAATCTGTTAGAATTTTTCCATTGTTTGGATACCACCCCCCATTATTCATCAGCTTACTCTCATTTTCGTTTAAAGATAGATAATTTTTTATTGTCGTAGCTATACCAACTTGTCGGACAGCGTCAATAATTACACCATTCAACTCATACCTGATTTCTCTAAATAAAAACGCAATAGCGTTATTAATAAAGTTAAATTTTGTTGGAACAGTATTTTTATCAGTCAGCAATTTCCCTTCTATGTACAGAACTGAATTACTGGGGAGAGTATGAGCTTCTAGATCTTGAATTGGAATTCTTATTTCATCATTATAGTTGAGGTTAGCAGAAGAATACGGTTGGTATGTATGGAATTGATAGTCTTCAATGGTAGTGTCGCTAAAAGGTTCGCCCGTAACATGTAAAACTTCCATTACACCAACACTTTGAAACCCAAAGACTGCAAAAATTTCCGATTTGTAGACGTTAACAATGCTGTGGTTTTCCCTCTACTGATAGTTTTGTGAATAAATGTGCTTTTATATTGGTGTATACGATTAAACTACCAAACCATTTCAATTAGTTTTTCGAAGATGTAAGCGAACAGTAATAGTTTCTTTTTGAAAATCAATTAAATCACCGCTTTGATCGAGAGCCCTAACAGTAATGTTGTTTATGGTTTTAATGCTTACAGGGTAATAGAGTATGGTTAAAGGTTGCTCCACTATTTTATACCCACTGGGAACTTGGGGAAAAAACTAATGTATAATGTGTACTGGTTCTCCATTCAAAAATGATCCGACTGCAATGTTGCAGTCAATACATATAGTATTAACTTTTAAAATGTTTATCATTTTTGTTGAGGTATTTACCTTATTCGGTTCAAGAAAGACTTTTGAGAAACCCAACAGATCCCCTATTGAATTATCAACTGTAAAATTTATAGTTTCAGTGCTTTTCATTGATACAGACCCTGTTCGACTATCTGGCACAATGCGGGTTGTAGTACCCGCTATATTAAACATTTCTTTTTCAATTAATTTTATAATATCATCCAGTTCATAGGAGCCTATAGGGATGATATAGTTGTATTGACTTTTCTGACCCCACACTAATACGTTATTGGTTTGAGTTACGTTTGGAATACTATTGAATGTATCAAAATTAGCTAATCCTATCTCATACTCGGAATTTTCATCTAAGTAAATGGGTGGGTTAAAGTCACCACTTAGAATTGATGACTCCCCACTTAACGTAAAAGTATACGACATCTTGGACAGTTGGTTATGGAATGAGTTGCCTACTCAGTTATACTGACTATATAAAAATCTAAGACAATACTGTCCACATTGGTAACCTAATCTTTGTACTGTTTCGTAATTGAAGTGGATGTCTACTTTTCCATTACTTGTAAAATACTTTACGACTTCTATTGGTGGTGGTAAATTACCATAACTATCAAAATATGTAACATTTTTACTCTTCTTTGTATAAGCTGTCCAGTGCGTTCCGACACCTTGCAGTGTATCCAAGTTGATGATACCAGACTCGTATTTGTTAATTTTTGTAGGTTAGGAGTTACGCATGTAAATGCCACGAAAATAAGGAATTTGCAATAACGTTATATATTTTTCAAGTTCAAAGTCTGTCATTATGTGCTGAGGTAATTTTATCGGGAGTTTCTTGAATATGGTTTTAAATAAAAACCCCGCCCCTTTTTACATATTTTTTGTTTTTTTTGCCTCATTCCATATCCTTTATATGGTCTTAAATATAACCCTTTACCACCTTTAGCAGCTTGCTCCATTTCAAGATTATGTCGCTGCTGCTCGGCTAATTGATCTCTATTAGCTTTAGCATCGTTCACGGCTTTTGCGATACCAGCAGCACCGCCACCGGCAGCAGCTAAAGCCCCAATCAGAGGGATTAAAAATGGTAAAAATCCTCCAATTTTTGGTGGTTTAATAACACGCTTCTTAGTTTTACGTTTTCGTCTTAGACCCATTCCAAGTTTGCGTTTTCCTTTCATAACTGTTGTTGTCAGCCAGGCAGCTACTTTTTCACCTAATTTGGCGTCCTTGGATTTGACACGATCCCAAGCTCTGTTCTCTAAAATTTTATCAGCCACGTGGCGTTCACTTAGATCGTTGCTCTGAGAATATGCTATATCGTGTTGTAGCGCTACTTCGTCCAAAGGATTTATTGGTTTATCCCCTCGAGCTAATCTCTTTGCTAGCTTCGTTGCAGGACCTAAATACCGATACCCCCCAGGGGCGTGTAGTTCAAAGGGGAGCTTATTTATTAATGTATTAACAAGTCCTCTACCTCTAGTCCTACGACGTTCAAGTGGCACCGCTTTATTTTTCATACTAACACCTATATATGTGTGCTTCTCTTCATATACTAACAGTCTTCAACATGAAGCTTGTAAAACAACAAGTTTCCTTACCAGTTAAAAACTATGACATTACAAATAATGAAAATAATCACGGTGTATTATTTGGAGGTAATTCTAAATGAACACTTATAGTAGGGCCTAGTGGAAGTGGTAAAACCAACGTAATGTTATCTTTGCTGGAACATCCTAATGGCATGAAATATGAAAATGTTTATTTATATTCGAAATCACTGCAGCAACCAAAATATCAATATCTGCGATTATTACTACAACCCATACGAGAGATCGGTTACCAAGAATTTAGTAAAAGTGAAGATTTTCCGCTCCCCGAAAATATTAAACATAATTCCATAGTTATATTTGACGATGTGGCGTCTTGTGACCAAAATATCATCAAAAATTATTTTTGTTTTGGTCGACATAAAGAGACCGATTGTTTTTATTTATGTCAAACATATTCAGCGATTCCAAAACAACTAATTCGGGATAATGCTAATCTGTTAATTGTATTCCCCCAAGATGTTACTAATCTGAAACATATTTTTGATGACCATGCAAATATCGACATGAGTTTTCAACAATTTAAAGACATGGGATCGTTTTGTTGGAAAGATAAGTTTGGATTTTTAGTTATTGATAAGGACTGTGCATTATCCTCTGGAAAATATCGAAAAGGGTTTGATGTATATATAAGACCTTAAAAAATGTGAAATCTATTAGTCACAATGAATGAACGATTAGGGAAACAGCTCATAAAATCACGTCAAGATATTAAAAAGAAATATAAACTTCTCAAACAGCAGAGGCATGAGTCTCAAAGTAAATTGGAAAAATCATACCAGCCTCTTAAAGAATTTGTTTCAACTTTGGGGAAACCTATTAAACAAGAAATATCACCGACAAAAGGGGACATTACCATTAAAAAGTCACCCACAACTCGTTACGATCAACTAGCATTTTTTGAGTCCGATAACGATCCAGATTTTCACAGTACTTTCCAGGACAACACGAGATTTTTAACAGATGAAACAACTTATGAATCTCGAAATGATTCGGGAGATATTCCAGATAGAACCAGACAAGACCAATTTATCGATGACAGCATAAGTGATTTTTATCGTACAATCACCGACCCAAACGTTTTGAGAGAGTATTTTGAACAGTTTGACACACCTCTTCCTAGAGAATTTATCGAGGGGATGATACGAGATACGGAAGGGGTATATGATCATATTTTGGGCGTTTTTCATAATCCCAACGAAGAAAAGTTTTACATTGGTGACTCTGAACTTGACTTTAAAGGTAAAGATATTATCGTATAGCATATAACATATTTGGGTACACCTGGGTTGTACGAGTTGCTTTTTAAAAAAAAACCCTATTGTATATACTAAACGAGATGTGGATAATTATGTAGATATTATTAAACGAACAAATGCTATTCGTCGAGAACATAACCCCGATTTACCCATCAGAACATTCCCCAATGATATTAAAGATAAATATACATTCATCATTAAGCCTGAACTAAAACCAAATCCGATTAGACCGAGGGCTGGTACGGCCCCTCGGTCTCTATTAACTGGTGTACTGACACGTAAAATGTCAAAACTTGGGGGGAAGTTGACTATGATGGATTACAATAACAAACCCATTGATTATAAATATTTTGATGATTTTAATGAAATAGTTGATAGGTTACGATTACTTGTAGCTTCTCAAGCAGCAGGGAATACAGGTCATCGCAATGAAATTATATCCATTATTGAAGAATTACGAGAGGGTGGTATAATCGAATAAATACTTTGATTACTTTATAAATTGTTTAGTCGTCAACATGCCGTTAAATCATTTCAACCAACATTACCTCTCCACCTCAGAATGTGTAGACGTTCAATCTACCGCTGAACCGATACTTAAAACACCCTTTTACATTTGCACACCAAAAGAATATTTTAGTACATGCATCATTCGATTAATAGGGGTAAAAAAGACAAAAAATCCCTTGTATGTTTTAGAGAATGGAGGGACTGCTTTCGTTTTTCCTGTTGAAGGTTCTATCGAAAGCTGTAAGCACTACTCGAGTGACGGTGATGTTTTGATAAATGGCAAGGTTTATAAATATCATGAGTTATCCACCATGAAAATAAAAAAGGGTGATAAAATTGAATTTAAAGTAGGTTTTGTAAATAATATGTGTGCTGATTTTACCCTACTTTGCCCGTTGCAACAGTTTAATAAATAGCACCCCCTTGATAAAAATGGCCCATTCAATCTTAATATGCCGATTAACAGGTTCAATCAACACTTCATTCGCAGTCAAGCGTTAAAACCCTCTGACGAAATTGTAGCAGCACCACTGCTCAGTGATAATTTTTATATTGGGGATCCCTATAAATTCCATACCAAAATTTTTTTCAAAATCAATGGTAGTCAAGGAACAGACAAGTTTTTTTACGTCTTAGACTGTAATACAAGCACTTTTACGATACCAGTATCAGGAAAAGTGGAACATTTTAAATGCACTGTTGATGGACTATATATTCGCTATAACAATAAAATAACTGACCAATCCGGTATAGTTGATAAATCTGTTGAAAAAGGCGATACTTTACAGTTTGCGTTAAACCCTAGTTATAAACAATTTTACGTTGAATTTGTAATTCAGTGTGCTCTACAAAAATATGAGTAATGTGAAGCGAGATGTAGTTAATGAATTGCATAGTCCGGCTCGTAAAAATTACAAGAGACGACATGTGATTGTCAAAGGTTTGCATGATCTTCTTAAGGCTGATTTGGCGATTCTGAATAATTATAAAAGCGTTAACAAAGGTTTTGGATATATACTTGTGTAAGGAGGGAAAAACTTGACTTGAGGAGAATGAGTGATTTGTAAAGATTGATATATTTAATTAGAATTTAACTTTTAATTACTTACTGTGTACTTACATTATATTGTTTATAATATAGATAATAAAACAAATCTAAATGTTGAAAATAACTATTTACAAGACACTGGACGTGATGCCTGGATTTAATTGAACAGTCCATGTGGACATGGTCCAAGTAGGTTGAGCATCCGAGATGACGTACCTGGAATTAGATAGAAAAACACTCTGAGTATTCAATTTGCCATAAATAATGATTAATTATTTAACTAACGATTAGTATAGTTGAAATCCCCAAAATTAATGAAAGTATTAATAATATACAAGGTGCATCTTATGTGTTTGAACTGTGATTATGCATATCAGTACTAAAGTAAAGTTAAAACTTCACTTGATCAAAAATAAATGCCTAATAGTAAGTATTTAGGGTTATTAGGAAAGGTGCAAGGGGCGCAAACTCTCCCCAATGCATATAAGGAATATGTGGCACAAACTCTCCACAAACAATATTATAACTACTGTAAGTGGCACAAACTCTCCACAGTACAGCAAAATAATAAAACACTGCAAGTGGCACAAACTCTCCACAGTACAGCAAAATAATAAAACACTGCAAGTGGCACAAACTCTCCACAGTACAGCAAAATAATAATACACTTCAAGTGGCACAAACTCTCCACAGTACAGCAAAATAAGGTTACACTGCAAGTGGCTCAAGCTCTCCACAATACAGGGGGGTGGAAGGAGATATAGGTGACGTAAGAAGTCACCCTGTATCAGGAATGGACAAACCGCACGTGGCGCAAACTCTCCACAGTACAGTATAGGTATGTGAGTTAAACTGCAAGTGGCACAAACTCTCCACAGTACAGCTAAGTAAGGTTACACTGCAAGTGGCTCAAGCTCTCCACAATACAGGGGGGTGGAAGGAGATATAGGTGACGTAAGAAGTCACCCTGTATCAGGAATGGACAAACCGCAAGTGGCGCAAACTCTCCACAGTACAGTATAGGTATGTGAGTTAAACTGCAAGTGGCACAAACTCTCCACAGTACAGCTAAATAAGGTTACACTGCAAGTGGCTCAAGCTCTCCACAATACAGGGGGGTGGAAGGAAATATAGGTGACGTGAGAAGTCACCCTGTATCAGGAATGGACAAACCGCAAGTGGCGCAAACTCTCCACAATACAGTATAGGTATGTGAGTTAAACTGCAAGTGGCACAAACTCTCCACAAACAATATTATAACTACTGTAAGTGGCACAAACTCTCCACAGTACAGCAAAATAAGGTTACACTGCAAGTGGCTCAAACTCTCCACAATACAGGGGGGTGGAAGGAGATATGGGTGACGTGAGAAGTCACCCAGTATCAGGAATGGACAAACCGCAAGTGGCGCAATCTCTCCACAATACAGTATAGGTATATGAGTTAAACTGCAAGTGGCACAAACTCTCCACAGTGCAGTAGGATTGGATGAATAGGAAATGCAACAACAAATTAGTGTTCTTAATAACTTTGAATATTAAAGAACTTTAAACAAAATTATTATTAAAAATAATTAGCAAATATATATACTCTATGTGATAAAATGTCTTTTAAAATCAAATATCAAATAACAGGCAAAACTGAATTACTCTGTGAGATAGACTCACCTATTTAACTCCTGACATGCACCACAATACACACTATATTTTATATATTTAAATTTATCTGGCTCAAGTGAACACTTTAGTTATCTTCTAGCAACTAAAACCCAAATCGTTCTTAAAACCTTTCTTTCCCCTTTCGTGGCCTCGAAGGCTACGTGACATTATGATATTTTACTTATCTATTTCAGACAATTGTCGAGAAATGCATTTCTGAAATATTAGGGTGTACCCATGATTTAATTTATTTTACTTGAAACGAAAACTATTTTAAGAATAACAGGGCGAGAAAAAAAAATTGTCTTACACTTGTAATAATCAATACTTTTAGTAAATTCGTTTGGGCTGAACCTGTAAAGCGAAAAAATGCCAAGGACATTACAGAGGCTATGCAAAAAGTACTCTCCCAAATGAGCCCGCCTAAAAACTTACAGACCGATATGGGTAAAGAATTTTATAACAAAGAGTTCCAACAGCTGATGCAACAGTATGGAATAAATCATTACAGCACATTTTCAAACCTTAAAGCTAGCATTGTAGAAAGAGTTATTTGAACACTCAAAACTTTATTGTGGAAAGAATTTAGTGTGCAAGGGTCATATAAATGGTTGGAATTGCTACCAAAAATTGTTAAGAAATACAATAATACCAGGCATTCAACAACGGGTGCTATTCCCAGTAAGGTGAATGAGACAAACGCCAAATATATTATTGCTTTCAACCACATGAAAACAGTCGACCCCCGCAAACCTAGATTTAAAAAAGGTGATTTTGTACGCATAAGTAAATATCGTGAATCATTTTCCAAAGGTTATACACCCAACTGGTCAACCGAAATTTTCACAATCTATAAAGTCAAGCTGACCAATCCCACCACACATCTTTTACAAGACGAGAGTAATCAACCGATTCAAGGAGCTTTTACACTGAGGAACTTTTAAAAGTGAAACACCCCGACGTTTATCTCGTTGAAAAAGTATTGAGAAAAAAAGGAAATAAGGTTTTGGTGAAATGGCTGGGATTAGATAACTCGCACAACTCTTGGATTAATAAAAATAATGTATTGTAAACTAACTTTTTAAATAAAACATAATAATTACTGCATATCTTTTATTATAAACTTTATATCTATGTATTACATGTAAAATAGGATTGATAAATTTGGCGGCTTGTTGAATTCGTTGCTTGAAGCGTAACTGATCGAGATATCTAGCTTGCCAATCGTTTTTTCTTGCCGCATGATATGCATATCGCCAGACATATAGAACATGTATTTTGTTAAAGTTTTCGCTAAAGCTGACTTTTTTCATCTTGTAGTAATTCAGGAAATCTGTAAATTACTTCAAGACCTAGGTTGTATGTAATTGGATTGATTTTTTTGATTGGTTGTAGAACTTCTAGTGCTGTTTTCGGAGCATCTTGTGATTTAGTAACAGCCAGTTGTAAAATTTTCATAGTTCCTAAAAACTGCTGGTTTTTTAATGTTTCAAAGGTGTTCTTTATTAGTGGTAATATCTTCCACAGCTCGGATATACTTGCATACCCCAAACAAATACTAGCGTGTCCAGTTAAAATTTTTAGCACTTTATTCTGCTCAAACTTTTGAAATTGAAGCCAAAAATAGCCCGCATCTATAGGGTCTAGGGTTTCCGCTGCAGTGAAAAAATTGTCAATCAAATCCTTGAAACATATTAATTCCTCCCATTCCTTTTCGTAAAAAACTATATAATTATTCCTGTTCCCTGAAATTATTACACAAGGAGTGCACTCTGCTGATAAACACACTGTAACAAACTTTGACTTTGACTGATTCAAGTCAAATCGACGCTCCCCCAAAAACACTTCCTTTTGAACCATATTTGAAGACATTTCCCCCACAACTAACATGACAAAACTATGCTCGGAATGGTTTCTTCATGACTTTTTATAGATATGTGAAAGTGGTGGGAGAAATTATGCTAGTATTGGAATGGATGGGGAAATCTATAAATAGTTATAGCAAAATGAATTTGACTCACACCATCACTATGTGTTTAGAAGATTTCTCCGATTTATTATCATTGTATGACTACCGCTTGCAATCATTCAAAAATTGGACTGGTAAAGTTTCTCCTATAGATTTGGCGTTAGCGGTTTTTTTTATGTTGGTTATAGTGACATAACTTGTTGTTTTAATTGTCATGTGGAAATTCATGAGTGGTTATCCGAAGATTGCGTTCATGAAGAACATTTAAAATTTAGCCCAGACTGTAAGTTTGCCAAGATGATGAAAACATCAATCAAAAAAGAAAACGACAAGATGGATAACACAAGACGTTGGAATACTCTACAAATATTTAATACAACTCTACCAATAAATTTGTTTTTACTTGCTTATATTATAATAATAGCTATTTGTGTATCAAGAGCAGAAAGTAGTACTTTGGCAGGCGAGACAGAAAGTTGCCGCGCGACGCGTCAGCGGAGCGCGGCAATCTGTCGAGACTACCAAAGGACTGTCTGCTCGAAATACACACAAGATTTTTTCTACGATCACACCAAAATAAAATTAATTTTTTATTAAAAACGTGTTACTTTCATCACAATATTGGAAGTTTATTTGACATATTAAGCCTACTATTCGAAGACAAAAGATTAATTGTGTATGTTGTGTTGCCTACTTATGACAATAGACTTTATGATTTAAAGATTTATGATTTTATGGTTGTATGAATATTATAGTTCATTAAATAAATTACAACTTTTTTAAATTTTATTTGAACGGAATACAGAACGATAATAAACAAACATACCTTTTACTTATTAACTAAATTAAAATTAAAGATACAATTTTGGCAATTTTTTATGTTTATGCCTGAGGTAGATGTCTCTGAAAGGTTAGAAAATGTCAAATCTTTCTGGTGATTGCAAGTATGTTGTGTTGCCTACCTATTGCCATTGTTTGTTCTTAGCAGTTTCGTGTACCTATGTACGTAGGCCACACTTATCACATTAATGTCAGATATTTATTACTTTAATGTCAGATATCTTTTAGATTTCCCTATTTCTCATTATATTATTACGGAAAATACTGTTGGATGCTTTAACATATTAGAAAATCAACTAAAATATTTATTTATTCTACAGTTTATATTAAAATATCTACTAGCTCTCTTTTATCTATAAATAAAATTAGGCGTGCGCCAAAGTTACTTTCTGCTTAAGAGCGCCAATAATGTCAAATTATGACAGCTCGCGGAAAACATCAACTTTGCGGTTAGATTTGAGTGTGCAAAAGCCTACTTTGAGTAGTGATCGTAGGAAAATGATTTTGTGGTGAGACACTGAATAGTGCTTTCATTTGCGCATGCCCTAGCTACTCTTGTTTGCGCATGTCTGAAATTCTATATATAATACGTTTAAACGCCGCAAAACGTATCAAACCCAAAACTGTAGTGCAATTAAAGAAGAAAGTATGGATAGTGATAACGAGTCTTTCGATTTTGCGGTTTTGTTAGAATACCAAGAGGTTAATAGAATCGATGACGATAGTGGCAGTGAAGTGGATTCTGTTATCAGTTCCTGTACTTCGGAACAGGAACATGATACAGGTTCCACTATTGATTTCAAATCGTTTCATATTGAAACAGTGGATAGTCAGAAATGGATGAATGCCAGTTTTGGTAAACCAATATGTATCCTACAATACTATTATTCGACAAGTGAATATCGATTATGTACCTGTTGTTTTTTCGATTTGAATAATGGTGGGGGTGAAAGCATAGAATCCCAACATGTCAGCGAGCATTTCACCGGTAGCGCAGGAACTTTACCAGAATCATGTTTTAGATGTTCTATTTGTCAAAAAGAACTATTTTTATATTGTATAGTTGATTATTGTTTCTTGTGCAATAACAAACATTTTAACATTATTGCGCCATAACTTTGTTTTAAATCAATTGTATCTTTTTGTATTGTTCAAAAATTTGAAATTTGGTAACACATCCTGTACTGTGGATTTTATTTCACTACAATTTTAATATTAATGCAACTTTATATTTAATTTACTTTAATATATATTCAATTGTGCCTTTTTATATTTTTCAATATAAAAATGTATGACATTAGTCACATATCCAGTACTGTGGATTTTATTTCACTACACTTTTGGGTTTGATCATCGAATAAAATATTTTCATTCGAATCGCCTTTAATTTCCTCTCCAATATTACATAAAAGACAGTCCGACCCTGTTATTGCAATGTGTCTACTAATTATACAGTTACAAACAAGTTATATCGATTGAATTGGATTCGAGAGTTGTAGGCTGATAAAAAGAAACGCTTGAAGATTCTTTCACATATATACAATATCTTAATTTTATGGATTTGTTACTGTTTAAAAGAGCGAATTATAAATATCGATATTGTAAAAATATACTTTAAATGGATGTACAGGGTAAATCAACCACAATTAGTTATATGATAGTTTATTTTATCTCGAGAAATGAAAATAGGTACATACTTTATAGGTTTAAACAATTTCAAATTTATTTATCATTTTTATCATTGTTTTCACATTCAATTGAGTTTCATCCAACGCATTTTCAGTAGTTGTCCAGTCTTCTGGTTCGAGGAGTTGATCTATTTCATTTTCAAAAATTCCAAACGATAAAATATATTTTGTATTTAATTTATAGGTTTAAACGATTGATTGATTCCGCTAATTTTATATTATGATTCAACTTTTCCAAGAGGTGCTTTGTTGTTATATATTTTCTTTTATATTTTTCAATCTTCAATTTCAAACTTATTTTCTGCTCTTGACTTTCACTCAAAAATATTTTATTAGATTCGAAGAACTTGGTCACGTTATCACTATGGTTCGTTATCATTGTTTTCACATTCGATTGAGTTTTATCCAACGCTTCTTCTGCAGTTGTTAAATCACTATTCCAGTTTTCTGGTTGGAAGAGTTGATCTATTTCATTTTCAAAAATTCCGTCCATAGAAATATTTTCATATTCAGAATTTTGCAATGGCTGGTTTTTTATATCCTCCACTGGCCGATTTTGGATTTCTTCAGATTCCTCACTCTCTCCTGATATTATTATCATCGAATTTGGTGATGAACAGTCATCATCTATTGTTTTAATATGATACTTTGTCTCAGAAGGTCCTCTTCTAATAATCATAGGTATACTTTTTTTAATTGTATTCATCTTTTCAAATTCTGTTTGTTCACTTGTTTTTCTATAATCACTCAATATATTTACTTTAATACGACTTCTCATTTCACGAGATAAAATAAACTATACTTTCAAGTTGAATTTTAGCTCTTATATATCTACAATACTGCAATGTAAACAAGTTATTTTCAAGATGGGTTCTGTCACCCCCGCATTACCATTTCAATTTATTTTAATGAGAACATGTTCCCAGTGTGTTCTCCCAAATACATGCTGGTACTAGGTACTTATTCATCCTTGAAACAATCCATTTCTTCTGAAATGACATACATAAATTTAAATCTCATCGACATCTTCTGTGTTATTCCAAAAATGGTATCCTGCTTTCTTTGCAGACTAGTTTCACATCAGAATTTTATTTCAATTAATTTCAATGATTACATTTTCCCAGTGTGTTCTTCCAAATACATGCGGGTACTACTTATTCATCCTTAAACAATCCATTTCTTCTGGAATGACATACATAAATTTAAATCTCATCGAATCTTCCGTGTTATTCCAAACATGGTAACTTGCTTTCTTTGCAGAATAGTCTCACATCAGAATTTTATTTCAATTAATTTCAATGATTACATGTTCCCAGTGTGTTTTTCCAAGTACATACGGGTACTACTTATTCATCCTTAAACAATCCATTTCTTCTGAAACGACATACATAAATTTAAATCTCATCGAATCTTCCGTGTTATTTCAAAAATGGTATCCTGCTTTCTTTGCAGACTAGTCTCACATCAGAATTTTATTTTCACCGCGAATTAAAACATTTCAATTGCACCAGCATACTGATCAATGAAAACGAATTATTATTAAATGGAAAACTTTTTAAATTGGTTAAAATAATAACTTGTTTAATCTTTTATATGATTTTATCTACACAGTTACATTCCTATTATTATTTCGCATCCAGACAAGTCCTAAAAATGATTCACAATTAAAAATAAGCTCTGGTGTAACACACCTACTAGCTTCCATTTCTAATAATAATTCACTCACTACTCTTCACTACATATAGTGTAATTGACTACTGCTCTGTATACCCCCTCCTATTAAATGTAGTTACTTTCGGTGCACCCTGTATATACCCCACTCTTATTATATGTCGGAGCATATTGAATTTTAACGCACCATTCGTATACTGATGTTTCCAATGAACACATACATACTTTCGCAACCCTCTGTATATATCCCACTCCTATTATATGTCATTACCCTGTATAATTTTTATTTTCCGTCACTGCATATTAGAGAGGACAGTTGCGGTCATTCGTACCTTACTTCTTTGGTCCCCCATTACATAGATTGTGAAAGTAGGTCAGTTACTTGACTTCCGTGAATCCCCATTATAGATGGCGGAAGTAGGTCAGTTACTCGCTTCAAAGCTACCCCATTTTATATCTACTCTGGGGAATACGACCTGAGGTGGTTCACTGGCTCTACACAACTGTTGATAAGGCCAACGATCACCTATGGAACAATAGTCTGGTGGAGGAGGACAGAAGTGTCCTCTGTGGTTAATATGTTAACTGCAATCCAAAGACAAGCCCTTCTTAGTTTTACCGGGGCAATGAACAGCACGGGGACGGCATCAATGGACGCCCTTATTGGACTTCCTCCTCTAGAACTTTTGATAAGGGCGGATGCAATGATGGCAATTCTTAGGCTGAAATCGGGAGACTTATGGTCCCCGAACAATGTTCGAGAATGACACACTGATACAACTAGAACATTACTAGACGAACCCATATTTCACATGAGTTTTGATAGCATGACACTAGAGAATATATTCACTGAGCGAGTGAATATCATCATCCCATCTGGGGAACAGGTGATTGTAGTATAGTTTATAGTCTTAGTTTTAGGTTGTATTTATTAGGATTAGTCATGATTGTTTTGAACTGTCAATATCTGTCAGATTCTGTTCATTAAAGCCTTCATTAGGTCTTTTAATTTATTACAGTGATGCACCCAGGTAATTCTGGAGAAATCATCTGGTTCACCGATGGCTCCAAAACAAACCATAGCACTGGGGCTGGTATAAAAAGACCTAGGAAGAGAATGTTCTTTAGCCTTGGTCGATATACGACTGTGTTTCAAGCAGGGACGATTCCCGCTATAACCTGTATTGATGAAAACACCAGAAGAGGATATACCAGACAAAAAATTGAAATATTCACTGCTTAAGGCTATCAGTAATCCAATAACTAGGTCTAGACTGGTGAAAAACTGCAAAGAATCCCTCAACAGGCTGGCAAGAGATAACAAAGTGTCTCTAATATGGGTGCCGGTACATGAGGGGATTGCAGATAATTAAATGGCGGACCAGTTAGCTAAAGAAGGCTCTAAAGGAGACTTCATAGGTCCGGAACCGTTTTGTGGAATCACAAAAGATTGCATAAGAGGGGAAATCGGGAACTGGCTAGATAGGGAACACCAATTCAAATGGAGGGTAACACAAGGGTACCTTCATACAAAGAGTTTACTGAACAAGGTAGACAAGGAACTCTCAACCAGGCTACTGAAACTGGGTAAGAGACATTTGAAGATAATTACCGACCTGGTGACTGGACACTGCACCTTGAGGAAACATCTGTACAATATGGGCAAAGTTAGTGAATCTATGTGCAGAATATGTGAATTTGATGATGAAACACCTACTCACATACTCTGCTTCTGCGAGGACTTACAAGATGTTACCTCCTCTTCCCGTGGGTCACCTGACCTAAACGGTTGTCGAAGGTAACAAGGTTACAAAGAGGGAAGGGTGATATATTTATATAAATTAATCCCGGACTTCTCGCTGCGTAGAGTGGGGGGTAAAACTTGAAGTGAGTGACTATATTTCACCTCTAGAAGTGGGTTAGTCTGTGGTCGAAATATCTAATTCGATGATGGGAAGGAACAATTGAACTACTCAGTAGGCGGATTTGTGTAAAATTCTGTATTCAAAATGTTTTAAGCTAATGAAATGTGACAATGACACTGACAGCGCTTGGCTTGCCTTTTTCACACTTTATAAATGTTAAATAATATGAACTATATAATGAATGATATAAATTTACTATTTAAAGAAAGCTTCCGCAAAAGTATACTCTTGGGATAACATGTTCTTCCTCGTAAGTATAAGGTTTAACTAAATGACTAGTACTTATTACCTATTGAATTATGTACACTACTTTATATCTATTATATGACAGCTATTTTAGGCATTAACACATTTTTCATGTGTTTGAGGATATGAAGAATTATATAATATATACTATTTAGGCGCTCGTATGCCCCTAATCCCTTTAATAAACTATTTACAATATCTAAAGAAAGATAGTCAACTGCTCCTTTCGAACACAATTCATTACCGTTACTAGTTAGCAGGTAAGAAGTTTGTGAACATCACTAACCCTATAGATGAATTGGGAAGATCTTACTTGTGAGTTCACTTCTTAGGTGTCCTTGTGACGGTACCTACGTTCTCTTGCTCTGACTGGGTACGTCCTGCTGTAAGGTTGAGTTGGAAGGCGGAAGTAAAGATGAAGCTGAGTAGAAGGTAAGTCGAAGGCTGACCCCGAAGTAGTCGCTCTACAGGTAGACTTATTCGTGTAGATGTAAGCCGATACAAAAGAAATAAACGTATATTCAGATGAAGAATTAGAATATATGCAAAAAGAGGACTAAGAAGAAGTAGAATTAGAATTAGAAGGTCTGAAAAGAAAATATAGTTCAACGACACTGCTGGTAATTAAGCCAGTCTCATGAAAAGAAGTATTACTTACCCTAGATGGCATGTGACATTTAGGTGAGTTTTGTGTACTCGGGCGTTATATCCATGAATTCATGAATCCTTACAAATAAATTGTACAGGAAAATCCTGATTATTGTTATTTTCCCTTAGTTCACGAAAACCGCAGTAGGGGAAGGGTGGGCAAAGTGGCCACGCTAAGGAAAAATATTTTTTTTCGAAAATAAAATATTGAAAATAGCAAATGAAAGTTTGACATTAGTTAGTTTGGTTATTTAGCTATGAGCAAAAAAAAATTTGGCTTAATTAAATTTTCTTAATGAGATAACATAACTAACCCCCGAACCCTACCAAATGGCCACTTTGCCCGAAGGGGTAGGGCAAAATTGCCACTGAGTAGCCACTTTGCCCGATATAAAAAACTATAATGTTATCTGTTGCCATTTTATTAATTATTTATCTGCAGATGTCACAAATAAACTCATTATCTTCTTCCTCGCACCCAGCACAAGCCTCGTGTGCCCAGTATCTTCTTCCTCGCACCCAGCACAAGCCTCGTGTGCCCAGAGTTGACAACTTGAGCACTTGATCCATCCTTCTCTTTCCCTTGACTTAGAAAAATACTCCCCACAAAACAAGCATTCAGTGTCACTGTGGTCACTGTCATCGGAATCCTCAAACAAAACGCGTTTAGTTGATTTCGATTTGTTTTTCCCTGCAACTTCTCTCTTTTTTGCTTCTTCCTTCTTTTTATCCTTCTTTTCGTTTTTTAATTATAGTTTGATTTCCTTTTGTCTTTCTTTTTCTTCTCTTTCTTCCTTCGCTGCTTCAAGTTCATTCTTGTATGGGCTTGATGTCAAAATGGCTGAGGTTCCTTTTTTCCGGATATTTTTTCTTTTGGTAATGTTTGTCTTAGGGATTGGTAGAATATCTTTAGGACTTACTGCAAATGAGGATGAATTACTAGGCAAGGCGTGTTTGTTTCTCGCAGATGAAGTACTTGGAGTGGAGAGCAGGTTTACAGCAGATGATATACTGGGCTTGATGAGTGTGCTTTCAGCTGACGAGGTGACCTGTCTTGATGAATTTCCGTGAATGAGAACAAATGCACTGTTGGGATCTCCGGAACCTACAGTGATTTTTGCCTTGTTGTTACCATACAATGATACTAGAGGAATCGAACTGTTGGGTTGAGGATCTGCAGATCTGCCGTCAGTCTCATCAGAATTTGTTTCATCTTGGTCTGAATCCTGTGACTCACGATTAACATCAGCTGGTGGGACTTCGGCCAAGGGATTGGAGATAGTATCTGTGGTCGCTGCTGGAACGAATTCGTCTTCAGAAAACACATTTCTGTTGATTGGCACTATACCACATCTCCGAAATCCTTTTACAGCAATGGTCGGAGTAGCTGCATTCAAAAAAGCTTCCCCAAGAAGGCGGGACACTTGATATTGTGTTACAACCCTACCATTATTATTTCGCAAGAATCTCTCCACTGCTTGAACATAATAAGTGTTCAATGTCCCCATAAAAGATACATCCAGTGGCTGCAACTTATGACTGCAATGTGGTGGAAGGCAAACTACAGTGGTGTAAGTGTCGCTAGCCTTTGCAATGAAATCAAGGTTTTTTGTGTGTGTAGCGTGTCCATCCAGTATTAGCAATACTGGGTCTTCTCTTGATGGTTTGGCATACTTCAGGAAATGTTCAAACCATTGAATAAATATCTCACTCTGCATCCACCCTGAGGGGTGGCAACAAAATGTCGTCCCAGGTGGAGCACCATCTTTAAGTTCTTCTTTCATCCGCTGTCTCGGAAATATGACAAAAGGAGGGATAAAATTTCCTCCCGCTGACATACAAACTACAAATGAAAGAGTTCCTCTTTCGGCAGATGTAAGGGAGCCAACTTGCCGTCTACCTTTTAGTGCAAAAACTTTTGAGGATTTTGACTGGACAGTCAAAAGTCCAGTTTCATCGACATTGTAAACCCTATGTGGAGGATACAAGTAGTTTTTCTGGGCGTCTTCTAAAATGTCGAAGAATTTTGAGACATTTGCTTGTTGAAGGCTTGGGCTCTTGCTGCGGACGTCGCTTCTGGTTTTCTTAAAACAATTTCGCGATGTCCCTTTCTAAAGCCGGCAACCCAATCTTTCCCAGCTAATTTCTTTGTATGATTGAACGTGTTAGGAATATTGTTCTTTACTGCCAATTGATAAGCCAGGCTACGTAGGTCTGCTACTGTAATTCCAAAAAAACGAATCTCCATGTCCAAAAGGTAATTTACAAGCTCCTGTTCTTGTTCTTCAGTGAAAACAGCACGATAACGACCTAGGCATTTTTTGTTAGAAGTAGCTTGCTGGTTTTTCTCTAGAACACGTCTTTTTAGGGTGTTCCTCGGCACGTTAAATTGTTTGGCAGCAGTTAGCCACGCCATATTATCATTTTTTACTGCATCTATAGCTCGTTGCATAGCCTTCGGGTCCCAGGACTGTTGCCGGCTGTTCCTTTGGTATTTGGACACCATAACTGAGTCTGAAATCAAAATAAAATATGTTGATGCTAAAAAAAGCGATACCATAAATTTCAAAGTAAGCTTTGACTAATTAGGATTAAATAAAATGACGTTTTTTTATCGCTAAAATATTCACCATTCCTTATGAGACATTAATGTACAAAATCTATAAATATTTTTATTTATTAATATTCTCCATAAAAAAAACAAAAAAATTTATTTCGGGCAAAGGTGCCACCATCGTGTCCGCTTTGCCCTCTTTGACGCCATTAGATAAAACTGATCCTACAGGACAACCAACTAACCTTACTTAGTACTTCGATCCACACTTTTATAGCCTAAATCGTGTTCTTTTAAGTGATTAAAGTGAATCCAAAGTGAGTTATAATAATTATTACAATGTACTCACCCTACATCAGCACCTTGAAAAACACGAAAAACTTTAATTACTTTTGATCAAGTGAACTAAACAACACCAAACGTCGGTATGATAGTGATGACGAACTATTTAAGTAGACGAGGTATTTGCCGCTTCGTGGCAGCACCGTAAGATGAGAAAGTAGTCAGTGGCCACTTTGCCCACCCTTCCCCTATGCGACAGTTTACCAACCATGTGAACCAGGAGATAACCAAAACAAAATGGAGGTCCAAAAGTCAATGCCCTGTCTCCATGGCCTTGAATGGTCGACAGGGGTCTCCTACCTTTTTAGTAAGGGGTCAAGGTCAGTGGTTAGCTGAATGCTTGAAGAATCAAGACACCTTTTGCTTTTGTTAAAGACTAAGAAGCCCAAGGTTAACCTAAGAACCAGTTATCTAGTGTCAACAAAGGTGAACTCATTTATGATGTAAGTAGTTTTAATAAAATATTATATTAAGGTAACAATTCAATTGTTTATGCATTTAAGCCACAGTTGTTTATTACTATCTAATGTATTTTCTATTTCAGGGTGAACCGTAACAAAGAACTTAGACGGAAGCACTTTGGAGAGGAATTTATACAACCATCACAACTACTGAAAATCCCTCCAGTCAAACTAGTGGCCTTTTTAGAAGACACGAAGCTTCTGGAATGGAAGTAGATAACATGGGAAATGGTACAAAGATTCAGTTCAAGTGCCTGGGCTGATGAGCACAACCCAAATATATGAATAAATGAATATTTGAAATTTCATTTTTATTTGAGAGCACCTCAAGATACATTTACTTGGTATTTTTATAAGCTAATCGCTCCTTGGCCCTTCTTAGCCATTTTCTTATGCAGGCTTCAGCAGTTTTTCTGTCGGCGCTGTATGCCTTGTTGCGACTATAAAAAAAATAAGAATCAAACCGCAATGTTTTTTGAAACATTATTTTCAACATTTCAGTGGAGTTTCAGCCGCCGTTATCAAGAATCTGAAAAATCTGACAACTAGACAATCAAAGATAATATTTTGAAGTTTAAGACTTCAAAAAATTGTAAAATTTTCTTGAAGGTCCGTTCACAGTAGTACGGAAGCGTAGAAGGGCCACATGAATTTAAATAAATATTTTATCATAAATTACGACTTACTAAGACGTTATTACGAGATAGAAGACATAATTATAAGATTCAAGTCGTATTTTTTTAATTTCGACTTACTACGAGATAGAAGACATAATTATGAGATAAAAGTCGAATTTAATTAATTTCGACTCACTAAGACGTTATTACGAGATAGAAGACATAATTATGAGATACAAGTCGTATTTTTTCAATTTCGACTTTCTAAGACGTTATTAAGAGATAGAAGACATAATTTTGTAATATGAAAATTGTAAGACACCACTCTTGAAATAATTCTTTGAATCTGAAAAATTCAAACTTAAGCGACCAAATATATAGTGAAAATTAGAAAAATGAGTGTTACAAATTTCTTTAAAATCAATTTCTACTTGAGTCTGTGCTCACAAGCGGAGTTGGGAAATAGCCTTTCATTTATTTACAGCAAATTACTTATTCACGATTTATCTTTTGATTATTCTGAATAAAAAATATTGAATCAAACTTACCAAAGTAACCATATATGTGGTCAACTTTGAATGTGGGCCAGTCCTTGTTTGGGTCATTTGCCCGTATTATTAAAGTTTTTAAATTCTTAGAATTATTTGGCCAATAACAACTCGTTTTACTAATCTGCCAAGCTTTCGGTACAGTACTTATACTTCCTTCCTCAAAGCGAACCACTGCATACTAAAAATAACAGAGTATGTATGTATAATTTAAATGGAAAATTCCTACATGTAGGATACTACAAATTCATGCAGCAGAATTTATTTTAAAAATAGCTTAACTTTAACCATACCTTTATGTTAATTATGTTGCAGCATATTTCTGTACAGTATTTGTAATGAGGTAGAAAGCCCTTAACAAAACTACATGCAATTTTAATAATAAAAAAGGACAATATTTAAAATATATTATTTACAAACACTCGATCAATTCTAAAGACCTAAATTAATAAAAAATAGTTTTTTTGCTCCTTAGATCTAAAAAATTGTCAGGATATTTCTGATTAAAACGCTAGGGATTGTTAAAGTCAAAAGGAAAATTGTGTTTTGTCAAATTTTATTGCTGAAACATACATTTTAATTAATCAATAAACTTGAAATAAGTAAGTAGAGCCGAAGTTATAGGTATTCATAAAATTGTAATGCATTCCAATGTCAAAACTAGGGTAAATATTACCCTGAAAAACCCCTAAAGTACCCTATATTTGCAGCTGAAATCAATGAAGTAATGTCAATGAAAGGTCTCCAACTTTAATAGCTTTACATAAAATATCATCAATTTTAAAACAGTGCACAATGTCATTAATTCCTGTTACCAATCCACAATTAATTTTAAGGGAATCACAAGGTTTCTCATAAAATCTTTTAAGAGGATAAAAGATGAAACACTCAAAAAATATAATATTATGTTTTTCATTTAAAAACTGTATTGCAAGATTTGATTTTAAGAATCCATAACAATTGGGCTCTGCAATGGAAAAGTGAAAATGTGAACCAATATATTCTTTAAAAATGGTTATATTTTCTGAATCTATCTTTTTAAAACCTCTAGGGTTCATTAAGGGGTTAGATAAATGTGCATTTTCTAGGGAATAATGAGAAATATATTCATAATGTCAGTTTATATATTGTTCTAAAGGGCGATTGCTTGTTTTCAAAGTTTTTTTATTTTATACATAAGTAGATATGAAATGGGGAAGCATTTAAGGGGATTTTGAGCAGGGTTAATGACAGCAGTTGACCTCTAGGAAATGACTGTGCATGGGGAACCAGGGAAGGTAAATTTGAGCAAGGTTAATGGCCGCAGTTGACCTCTAGGAAATGACTGAGCATCAGGGTTTCGTAGAAATCAGTGATGCATGTGGAACACGGAAAATAAAAATTATACAGGGTGCACCGAAAGTAACTACATTTAATAGGAGGGGGTATACAGAGCAGTAGTCAATTACACTATATGTAGTGAAGAGTAAATTATTATTAATTTGGAAAGAAAAAAATGGAAGAATTGAAAGAAGCTGTGCAAACTTTAGTATACGATTTTAACAAACGTCGACAAATGATTGATCGGGCGCAGATATATGGTTGGGAAGAATATACATAGCAGAAGATTGTATGCAGCAGGCGAAAGTGTATAGAACAGGAGCTGACGCTTGCAAAAAATTTTATAAAAGGATTAATTTGCATTGTATGTTATTAAAACACTGTGATTTGGAAAGATCAATGTACGAATACAATCACTTACTTCCTGAAGAACTTCGCTTGAAGAATGAAGAAGTCAAGGAAGAAAAATAATGTTATCTTAAAATAAAAAGCAGTGAATTTCATTCGTTGTATTCATAGTTATTATACAAAACAACTGAACATTCTTTATGAGGTATTGCATGCGTAGTCTATTAATCAAGTTTCTTCAAGTAGAACAGCATATGGTTTGAAAACACGCAAATTTATTTTCTACCGTGTTCAATGATTTGAGAATATTGTAAATGAGATATCCATTAATAGTACCCGCATATGTAATAACATAAATTTATAGACACGTAGAACTGCGAAAATGATGAAACAAAAAAACCCATACATGATTAAAGTAAATTCTTGATTACCCGCATATCGTAAATTCAGCGAGATATATAACTATGAAACAAAAAAATCCATAAATCGAGAAACGCTACAAGCGAACATATTAAAAAGTCGTTCAAACACGCATCCTTTAAAAGTAATTGAAGAATAAATTTTATTAAACAAGTATCGTCCACTAGACCCGCATATAATTTTAAAAGCAGAAATTTATAGGAAGATGTACAGCTCTGAGAATTAATTGGTTCACTATTAAAACTCGTTCAAATCTTCTTAAGGAATTCTCCTACTCCTATATTTCTGGCCTTGCGGTATATAAGAGAAAAATATTGCGCTCAAAGTATAGTTTATTTTATCGCATAGATGAAATGCAAAAACAACAAAAAATTGTAAATATAATTAGTGAGTTTAGGAGAACAAAAAAGCAAACAAGATTCGAAAAGATGAGTAAAAAAAGTATACCAATGGTGATCAAAAAGGAAGCTTCAGGAACCAATTACCAAATATTGTCAGCCACAAAAAATGATGATTGTTCATTGTTGGAAATTCATTTTCCAACCGCTTTGCTTTCGCAATCTAAAGATTGGTTGGCGTACGATCGAGCTCTAGGACGTACCTACCGGCAGAACGTCAGTACGATATAAAACCTTGATGTGAAAGGAGTAGTGGTTGGTGTATTTGAAGTATTCTAGATTGCTCTCTTGATTACTGTAATCTATTGCAAGTATAAAATCAACTAAGTATTCAATTAATATCAGTGCACACAAGTGACAGGAGTAAAAGGAAAGGAAAACTGGTAACATCTTAATATATTAAAGAAATTAAGTTATTGAACATCCATTGACTGTGACGCCGAATTAAGGTACTACCTACTTTACCTAGTTGTCAGATTGTGCTCGAAGTCATTCACTTTTGTAAGAGGTACTGGTAGCTGTTTGCGAATTATAGGGATAATATAATGACAATTGTATACCGCCAGGACTAATTGTATAATATGTATCTGTACGTAATTGTTAGACTACTACTGTGGTATTAAAATTTGAGATTGTTAGCCTACGAGTTTTTATTTTGAACGAGATTATTGTATTTCTCAAATAGTAGGTGAACTAGGAGTGGACAGAGCTGGAGCTGACGTTGAACTCAAAACGACAACCCCCATTTCTCCTACATTTTGATGGTCCTTCGAGCCGGATAGCTACTAGCTACATTCATGGTTTTTCTTGTTCTTGTTTCTTGTTCTCCAGAATTGCTCATCACGAGTACCCTTAATTTCGTTACTCGTAGGTAGTAGAGGTCGTTCAAATATATCTAGACCAACACTCCTTCCTCTTTAAACCAGTACCTCTTGTCAAAGGACAATTCTTGTTTGTCAACTAAATGGTGATATTCTTTAACCACTCGAATCGTCAAGATCGGTGGAAATCAAATTTGTTTCTGGAGGTAGTCGGCTGGCTGAAGAAAAATTACAACATCGTGCAACGCAGCATGGTAAACTGAATCGCTAGCTAGGACCTGTTCCTACAACACGATAAGAAACTTGTGTGAGTGACTACTAATTAATAGGTTGAAACAAATGTAAATAAACGTTTGTAAATAATAACATTGTTCGAGATATAAATACTTATTATTCAAATTATCTTTGAAATAAAGAATTTGCGGTTTATTCCAAATTGCGATAAGTTGTGGCTGGAATGTAAAGCTACAACCGCCATAAGCTTTATTGTATTCTTGTATTATATATTTTCTAGTTTAATGTACTTTTTGTGAAATACTTAATTAAGTATTAACAATTGCGCGTAGGTCTATTATAGTTTTTGTTCATAATTAAAAAAAATGTTCTGAATATCTAGCTCTTGTTTATAGACAACTGCTTAAATTCTTGGAACAAAAGCAGTGGATATCTGTTTCTTCAATGTACTACAGGGGTACTTGCATAATACGATTATATTCGATCAACTGGATTATTTTTCTCGAAATTGTATTTAAAACTTGGCTGTTCGCACGAGTTAGGCTTAATTCGTCGTTTTTTTTTCTAGAAAAAAAAAAAAAAAAAAAAAAACTGGAATAAATTGGGTACACTGAAAAGCAGTGTCCGCTAAAAGTAACAGTTAAAAAATATATATAAAAGTTTATTATTGTCAAAACTAATTAAAAATTTGCTTATTTCAAAACAATATACCTATATTTGATCTGGAAAAATTGTAACCTTTATCTATTTCTTGATAAATTGAGTGTTTAAAATGGCTCTTGTAACACAAAGAAATAATCGTAATGCGGCTAAAGCTCAAATTGATAGAATTGCTAATTGGGCTTCAGCAAATAAGGATATAGCTGATAACATTTTTTTGTTTCAAGACAGAATAGAGCTTTTGAAAGATAATTTTAGAAGATACAATGAGTCTCAAGACAAAATTGAAAACTTGATTACTCAAACCGATATTGATGATGAAGACAGAATTCTATTAGAAACTAATTATTTTGATACTTTATCAGTATTGAGAGAGGGCGTTAAGCGACTAACCCGTGCGACCAGCAACACTAGTGATAATTTAGCAGGTAGCAAAATACAGCTACCAGAAATAAAGATACCTCCTTTTGATGGTGACCCCACTCACTGGAAAAGTTTCTTTGATCTTTTTAATGCCTTGATTATTAAAAACTCTCGCTTAACATCTAACGCTGAACGTTTGTTTTATTTAAGAAGTTTTTTAAGAGGTCACGCGTTAGAGATTGTTGCCAGTCTTCCTATTTCAGACGATAACTTTGAAATTGCTATAGACTTACTAAAGAAAAGGTATGAGAATGTGGGTACCTTGTCCAATGGTATTTTTCACAGGCTTTTAAATCAGCCAGCAGTCTCTAAGCATAATTCACAAAATTTGCGAACATTCTTAGACAGCACCAGAAAAAATCTAGATTCTCTTAAAAATTTGAGAACTGGGGATAAAGAAACATTTGAGGCATTTTTAGTTTTTCTTTTAGAACAAAAATTAGACTTTTATTCAAAAAAAGAATTCGAAAAAGCTAGGGATTTAAGCAAACTTCCCTCTTTGGATCAATTTCTAACTTTTTTGGAGAAACATTGTGTTATTGCCGATAATTTAAATAGTCTTGATTATGTTACTGACAAAAAATCTCCAAAGCCAATTAAAATGGTCAGTCTACATACTAATAGTTCTGATAATGTAGCAAAAACTAGTAAACCTTGTACATATTGCAACAGCATCGGTCATAAAATTTATACTTGCAAGAAGTTTGCACAGCAGTCACCTAGGAACAGACATAGCTATATAAAAAACAACCAATTTTGTTATAATTGTTTGAATGCCAAACATTCGGTTGAGCATTGCACATCTAGTTACACATGCCAAGTATGTAATAAAAAGCATCACTCCTTGTTACACCTTGACAGAACTCATCCTGATCATCCGCATTCACAATCGAAACAAAATATTCAATCACAAAGCCACGCAGATCGAAACCTTGATATCTCTTTTCGTCAAGTAGCCTCAACGTCTGGTAGGCCTAGTCAAATCGAGAATCTGGATTCCACAGGCTCTAACAGTCAACTACAAAATTCCTCTATAGAAAGAGTCAACTTGTCTAGTGTGTCAGGCCACAACGAACATGTGTTACTCGCGACTTGTAAGGCAATCGTGTACACAAAGAATAGATCTCCCGTGATTGTCAAAATTCTGTTAGATCCTGGATCCCAAACTAGTTTTATTAGTGAGAGCCTTTTCAATAAACTAGGTTTCAGACCCTATCGTCAAGAAATGACGATTACCGGACTTGGAAATTGTAATGCTAGCACTTCTAATCAAATGTTAGACGTTACTCTACACTCTAGAGTCAACAAAAATAAGAATATTTTAGCATCTTGTGCAGTTATCGAAACAATAACGGCAAATCTTCCTCAAGTGCCGATCAAATCAAATGAATTGAACATTCCTCATGATATTTTTGAAAGTCTTGGTGACGATGAATTCTTCAAGCCTTCTCAAATTGATATTCTTCTGGGGGCAGATTGTTACTATCAGCTACTCAAATCTGGATTGTACAGACTTGGTAACAACCTACCTGTACTCTTGGATACACATTTTGGTTGGATTGTATCGGGAAATATCCCCGCTAAATTTCTTGATAATGGGCCTCGCCAATCCATAGTATCACACTCATTCTTAATAACTAACTCTACGGAATGTGTCAATTCGCGACTTGACTTGATTCTCGAGCAATTCTGGAAGCAAGAGGAGGTTCAGAATACTTCTGGTTCAATGTCTCCAGAAGATGAATTAGCAGAAAAGATATTCACTTCTACTGCTAAGGTTCTAGAAAATGGGACATTTCAGGTAAATATGCCTCTTAAAAGTTTTTCTGCGCATACGCAGCTAGGTGATTCATATGTTATGGCGAAGAAACGATTTTTTATCTTGGAAAAACGTTTCGAGCGAGATCCTCAGCTCTTCTTGGAGTATAAGAGGTTTATAAATGAGTACTTGGCCTTAGGACATGCAAAGGTAGTTCCCTTGTCTTTAGTTAATTCTCTAAATGAGAATAAATATTTTATCCCTCATTTATGTGTGATAAGGAATGAAAGTATTAGCACCAAGCTCCGCGTAGTTTTTGATTTCTCTGCCAAAACGACGTCATCGTTGTCGTTAAACGATATTACCCTTAAAGGTCCTCAAGTGCACCCAGAGTTATTTGACATTCTTACTAGATTTCGAACATATAAATATGCTCTCACCTGCGACATTGAAAAAATGTTTCGTCAAGTTCGGATGAATCCTGAGCAGAACTTCCTACAGAATATACTGTGGAGAGACTCACCTGACGAACCACTTCTTTGTTTGGAACTTCAAACGGTGTCTTTTGGACAATCTTGTTCACCTTTCCTCAGCTGCAGGGTGATTAAGGAAATAGCTCTGCGAAACTCAAATCTTGATCTTGCTTCTGAAGTATTGTTGTCACAAACGTATGTTGATGATGTGTTAGGAGGAGCTTTCAATGTAACCGAACTTGAACGGTTATATATACAATTGAATACCATACTTAACAAACCGGGTTTCAGGCTACACAAGTGGTGTTCCAATTCTACAGAGTTTTTGGAACAAATTTCTAATTCCCATACTTCAGATCTAGATCTGAACTTCGGAAATTCTCCCTACAAGATTCTAGGTTTAAAGTGGAACCCAGCTTCAGACAATTTAAAAATTTCAGCTTCATCTGCCCTCGAAAATAGCCCAATCACTAAAAGGAAAATTCTATCTATCATAAGCTCTTGTTATGATCCGCTAGGTTTGGTAAATCCCTGTATAGTAATGGGTAAAGTCATCATGCAAAAACTGTGGCTGCAAAAAATTGAGTGGGACGTTCCTATCAAGGATCCCATGTTGTTAAAAGATTGGACGAAATTTTGTGATACTCTCCTTGGTTTAAAAACCCTAGAAATTCCGAGGTACCTGTTTAATGACAAAAAAGTTGCTGAAGTGCAAATACATGGATTTAGTGATGCCAGTAATATGGCTTATGGAAGTGTAATTTACCTTCGTGTAAAATACACAGATTATTCTGTTTCTTGTAATCTTGTTTCTAGTAAATCCAGAGTAGCTCCTATTCGAAAAACGATTACTATTCCGCGGCTCGAACTTTCTGCCATGTTGTTGTTGGCTAATCTAGTCTCTAGAATTTTGTATATTTTTCAAAACAAAATACCAATTGAATCAGTAAACCTCTGGACTGATTCACAAATTGCGTTGTACTGGATTAAAAGTCACTCCTATCGATGGAATACTTTCGTTTCAAATAGAGTATACCAAATTCAGGAGCTCTGTGAAAATTATCATTGGCGTCATGTGCCTTCAGCACTCAACTCCGCCGATATCTTGTCTAGAGGATCCTTTGATAAAAAGAATCTAGATTCTTGGTTTCATGGGCCCTCGTTCTTGCGAACTCCAAAATGGGATGTAACTAAAATTGATTCCTATGCTCCTGTAGAAAATCCGCCGGAAGAAAAGAAAATCTCCTTGTTAACTTCAGCAAAACATGAAACTTTCTGGAAGCAGACTATTGCTCGATTTTCAAAGCTGTCATCTTTGAGACGCACAGTGGCATACCTTTTTAGATGGGTACACAATTACAAAAATAGAGATGTAAAATTGTCAGGCCCACTTCAAGTTGATGAGTTGGACAAAGCACTGATGTTTCTAGTCAAACAAATTCAATCTGAAAATTTTACTTTAGAAATTTCTGACATTTCTAACAAAAAACCCTTGTCCAACAAGCAAATTGCTTCGTTGCACCCTTTTCTTGATGCCGCTGGTTTATTAAGAGTAGGAGGTCGACTGCAACATGCAGAAATACCTTGGGATCAGAAGCATCCGATACTCTTGCCATCAAAAAATTATTTTGTACAGCTGCTGTTAACACACGAGCATCGTAGATTGGGACATTGTGGTCCCCAAAACTTGTTATGTAATATTAGACTACGTTTTTGGCCTTTAAATGGATTACGTCAAATCAAACGTATTTTAAAAGATTGTATCACGTGTCATCGCTTTAAAGCCGCAACTGCGCAACAGATTATGGCTCCTCTTCCCCCAGATCGCATAGTACGAGCACGCCCCTTTCAGAAGGTCGGTATCGACTTTGGTGGACCTTTTCTGATCCGTACCTCTAGACTTCGTAAAGCTCCAATCATAAAGTGCTATATAGCCATATTTGTATGTATGGTAACTAAAGCCGTACATGCTGAGTTAGTCACTGGACTATCCACTGATGCCTTTATCCTCACCTTGAAAAGATTTGTTGCTCGTAGAGGGCAACCCAGTGTGATATACTCCGACAATGGCACAAATTTTGTAGGAGCTCGAAATCAACTATATGAACTTTACAAGTTCTTCAACTCTTCAGAATCTCTTGTTGGCATCCGCGATTTTTTAGCTCAAAATGAGACTAGTTGGAAGTTCATCCCTCCCAGATCGCCTCACTGGGGAGGCTTATGGGAATCGGCAATAAAAAGTGCCAAATATCATCTGTATCGTCTACTCGGTGAATCCCAGTTCACATATGAGGAGTTCAGCACCATTCTAGCTCAAGTGGAGGCTATCTTGAACTCTCGACCTCTTTATGCCTTGTCAAATGATCCAAACGATCTAAGCCCCCTTACTCCGGGGCATTTCTTGATAGGCACTCCCTTAACAGCGTATCCTGATAAGGATGTAGCTACTATCCCTACTAACCGACTATCCTTTTGGGTTCAGTGCTCCAAGGTTCAACAAAACTTCTGGAAGAAATGGACTGTAGAGTACTTGAACCGATTGCAAAATCGCCCAAAATGGCTACACCCCGTTAAAGACCTTAACATTAATGATGTGGTTCTATTAAAGGATGAAGATACACCACCCTTGAAATGGCCACTGGCTCGTATCCTTGAAACCATAAAAGGTAAGGATGGTCATATCAGAGTGGTGCGTTTGCGCACTTCGGACGGTGAATATACACGTCCTATAACAAAAATTTGTCCCCTTCCTCTATCATCTGAAAGTTCTGAAAGTATGGACTTGTAAAGCTGTTTGTTTCTATTTAAGAACCTCACTCCTTGGCGGTCGGCTATTGTCCTTTCGCAATTAATATTTGTATCCTTCGTTTTTTCTCTGGATCCTCGTCTGTTTATTTCCTTTTTTGGTGTGAACAGTTATGATATCCTATTCTTCTTGCACTTTGGTGGCGGCAGTATATTGGAAATTCATTTTCCAACCGCTTTGCTTTCGCAATCTAAAGATTGGTTGGCGTACGATCGAGCTCTAGGACGTACCTACCGGCAGAACGTCAGTACGATATAAAACCTTGATGTGAAAGGAGTAGTGGTTGGTGTATTTGAAGTATTCTAGATTGCTCTCTTGATTACTGTAATCTATTGCAAGTATAAAATCAACTAAGTATTCAATTAATATCAGTGCACACAAGTGACAGGAGTAAAAGGAAAGGAAAACTGGTAACATCTTAATATATTAAAGAAATTAAGTTATTGAACATCCATTGACTGTGACGCCGAATTAAGGTACTACCTACTTTACCTAGTTGTCAGATTGTGCTCGAAGTCATTCACTTTTGTAAGAGGTACTGGTAGCTGTTTGCGAATTATAGGGATAATATAATGACAATTGTATACCGCCAGGACTAATTGTATAATATGTATCTGTACGTAATTGTTAGACTACTACTGTGGTATTAAAATTTGAGATTGTTAGCCTACGAGTTTTTATTTTGAACGAGATTATTGTATTTCTCAAATAGTAGGTGAACTAGGAGTGGACAGAGCTGGAGCTGACGTTGAACTCAAAACGACAACCCCCATTTCTCCTACATTCATCAAATAATTCAAACGACGTAATAATAATAGAAGGTGAAACACAAACATTACGAAATTGTAATTATGACGACGTATCTATGGATGGGATTGAAGAAAACGAGTTCGATGTAGAGCAACTGTTTCAGCAGGATGATTTCAATAGTGCTGTAGGAGTTGCCGAAGATGGCGTAGATCAAGTAAAATTGGAAACAATGATCAATAAGTATAGTGAAAATGTGAACATGTTAATAGAATCGAATAAAACATTTTTAAGTGAAGGTTACGCGTAGCGACAAAATTTAAATTTAAAAATGGAGAAATACGAGAAAAAATATTTGACAGCCAAAATTCTATTAGAAAAATTAGATGTTAATCTAAAAATTGCAGAATCGCTCAACTGTTTAAATCTGTAGTGAGGATAGTGATATATTAAAAACAATAATCGAATCAAATAAAAGAGTTTTGCTAATATCAAAATTGAATCAATTGTTTAAATTTTTAGTGAGTTATAGTGATAAAGAAGTATAGTGAAAACATTAATCGAATCGAATAAATTGAAAGTTGAAGAGAGAAAAACACAAGAAAAATATTTGACAGCCAAAATTCTATTAGAAAAATTGGACACTAAACTCAAAAATGGTTAATTAATAAATTGTTAAACATTTAAATTATATATTTTGCATTTCATCTATGTGATAAAATAAACTATCATATTATAACTAATTGTGACTTATTTTTCCCTATACACCCAGTGAAAGTATATTTGAGAAAATGAATTGAAAGTTGAAGAGAGAAAAACACAAGAAAAATATTTGACAGCCAAAATTCTATTAGAAAAATTGGACGCTAAACTCAAAAATTGTTAAATTAATAAATTGTTAAACATTTAAATTATATATTTGGCATTTCAGCTATGACTTATTTTTCCAATACACCCAGCTGAAGCTAATTTATCCTCGTACATTAAAGTATATTTAGCAAGACTCGGATATCCATTTCTTTTGTAAGCGTGAAACGAGTTTCTTCTTTTTTACCGTGTCAGGCATCAGATCGTAATTCTTGAAAGTAAAACAGTTATGAAAGCACAGGACCGGAGTGGAAATTAAAGATGATATATGAAATATAGTATTTTATTCGATCAAACCCAAAAGTGTAGTGAAATAAAATCCACAGTACTGGATATGTGACTAATGTCATACATTTTTATGATGAAAAATATAAAAAGACACAATTGAATAGATATTAAAATAAATTGAATATAAAGTTGCATTAATATTAAAATTGTAGTGAAATAAAATCCACAGTACTGGATGTGTTACTAAATTTCAAAAATTTTAAATTTTTTGAACAATACAAAAAGATACAATTGAATTAAAACAAATTTATGGCGCATTGATGTTGAAATGTTTGTTGTTGCACAAAGAACAATATTCAACTATACAATATACAAATAGTTCTCTTTCACAAATGGTACATTTAAAACATGAGTCTGGTAAATTTGCAGCAGGTCCGGTGAAATGCTCGCTGACATGTTGAGATTCCACGTTTAAATTGAGCCCGCTGGTCACATCAAAAAAGCAACAAGTACATAGTCGTTGATCAGTCATGGAATAGTAGTACTGTAACACGCAGAGCGGTTTTCCAAAACTATAATTTAGCCATTTCTGACTATCCACTGTTTCAATATGAAACGATTTGAAATCAATAGTGGAACCTGTATCATGTTCCTGTTCCGAAGTACAGGAACTGACAACAGAATCCACTTCACTTCCACTATCGTCATCGATTCTGTTATCCTCTTGGTTTTCTAACAAAACCGCAAAATCGAAAGACTCGTTATCACTATCCATACTTTCTTCTTTAATTGCCCTACAGTTTTGGGTTTGATACGTTTTGCGGCGTTTAAACGTATTATATATAGAATTTCAGACATGCGCAAACAAGAGTAGCTAGGGCATGCGCAAATGAAAGCACTATTCAGTGTCTCACCACAAAATCATTTATTATAATATAAGCAAGTAAAAACAAATTTATTGGTAGAGTTGTATTAAATATTTGTAGAGTATTCCAACGTCTTGTGTTATCCATCTTGTTTTTTTCTTTTTTGATTGATGTTTTCATCATCTTGGCAAACTTACAGTCTGGGCTAAATTTTAAATGTTCTTCATGAACGCAATCTTCGGATAACCACTCATGAATTTCCACATGACAATTAAAACAACGAGTTATGTCACTATAACCAACATAAAAAAACCCGCTAACGCCAAATCTATAGGAGAAACTTTACCAGTCCAATTTTTGAATGATTGCAAGCGGTAGTCATACAATGATAATAAATCGGAGAAATCTTCTGAACACATATTGATGGTGTGAGTCAAATTCATTTTGCTATAGCTATTTATAGATTTCCCCATCCATTCCAATACTAACATAATTTCTCCCACCACTTTCACATATCTATAAAAAGTCATGAAGAAACCATACCGAGCATAGTTTTGTCTTGTTAGTTGTGGGGAAATGTCTTCAAATATGGTTCCAAAGGAAGTGTTTTTGGGGGAGCGTCGATTTGACTTGAATCAGTCAAAGTCAAAGTTTGTTACAGTCTGTTTATCAGCAGAGTGCACTCCTTGTGTAATAATTTCAGGGAACAGGAATAATTATATAGTTTTTTACGAAAAGGAATGGGAGGAATTAATATGTTTCAAGGATTTGATTGACAATTTTTTCACTGCAGCGGAAACCCTAGACCCTATAGATGCGGGCTATTTTTGGCTTCAATTTCAAAAGTTTGAGCAGAATAAAGTGCTAAAAATTTTAACTGGACACGCTAGTATTTGTTTGGGGTTTGCAAGTATATCCGAGCTGTGGAAGATATTACCACTAATAAAGGACACCTTTGAAACATTAAAAAACCAGCAGTTTTTAGGAACTATGAAAATTTTACAACTGGCTGTTACTAAATCACAAGATGCTCCGAAAACAGCACTACAAGTTCTACAACCAATCAAAAAAATCAATCCAATTACATACAACCTAGGTCTTGAAGTAATTTACAGATTTCCTGAATTACTACATGATGAAAAAAGTCAGCTTTAATGAAAACTTTAACAAAATGCATGTTCTATATGTCTGGCGATATGCATATCATGCGGCAAGAAAAAACGATTGGCAAGCTAGATATCTCGATCAATTACGCTTCAAGCAACGAATTCAACAAGCCGCCAAATTTATCAATCCTATTTTACATGTAATACATAGATGTAAAGTTTATAATAAAAGATATATAGTAATTATTATGTTTTATTTAAAAAATTAGTTTACAAAACATTATTTTTATTAATCCAAGAGTTGTGCGAGTTATCTAATCCCAGCCATTTCACCAAAACCTTATTTCCTTTTTTTCTCAATACTTTTTCAACGAGATAAACGTCGGGGTGTTTCAGTTTTAAAAGTTCCTCAGTGTAAAAAGCTCCTTGAATCGGTTGATTACTCTCTTCTTGTAAAAGATATGTGGTGGGATTGGTCAGCTTGACTTTATAGATTGTGAAAATTTCGGTTGACCAGTTGGGAGTATAACCTTTGGAAAATGATTCACGATATTTACTTATGCGTACAAAATCACCTTTTTTAAATCTAGGTTTGCGGGGGTCGACTGTTTTCATGTGGTTGAAAGCAATAATATATTTGGCGTTTGTCTCATTCACCTTACTGGGAATAGCACCCGTTGTTGAATGCCTGGTATTATTGTATTTCTTAACAATTTTTGGTAGCAATTCCAACCATTTATATGACACTAAATTCTTTCCACAATAAAGTCTTTAGTGTTCGAATAACTCTTTCTACGATGCTAGCTTTAAGGTTTGAAAATGTGCTGTAATGATTTATTCCGTACTGTTGCATCAGCTGTTGGAAATCTTTGTTATAAAATTTTTAGGCGGGCTCATTTGGGAGAGTACTTTTTGCATAGCCTCTGTAATGTCCTTGGCATTTTTTCGCTTTACAGGCTCAGCCCAAACGAATTTACTAAAAGTATTGATTATTACAAGTATATATCCAAAACCTTTGTTAACGCTTTTATAATTATTCAGAATCGCCAAGTCAGCCTGAAGAAGATCATGCAAACCTTTGACAATCACATGTCGTCTCTTGTAATTTTTACGAGCCGGACTATGCAATTCATTAACTACATCTCGCTTCACATTACTCATATTTTTGTAGAGCACACTGAATTACAAATTCGACGTAAAATTGTTTATAACTAGGGTTTAACGCAAACTGTAAAGTATCGCCTTTTTCAACAGATTTATCAACTATACCGGATTGGTCAGATATTTTATTATTATAGCGAATATATAGTCCATCAAAAGTGCATTTAAAATGTTCAACTTTTCCTGATACTGGTGTCGTAAAAGTGCTTGTATTACAGTCTAAGACGTAAAAAAACTTGTCTATCCCTCGACTACCGTTTATTTTGAAAAAAATTTTGGTATAGAATTTATAGGGATCCCCAATATAAAAATTATCACTGAGGAGTGGTGCTGCTACAATTTCGTCAGAGGGTTTTAACGCTTGACTGCGAAGAAAGTGTTTATTGAACCTGTTAATCGGCATATTAAGATTGAATGGGCCATTTTTATCAAGGGGGTGCTATTTATTAAACTGTTTGCAACGGGCAAAGTAGGGTAAAATCAGCACACATATTATTTACAGAACCTACTTTAAATTCAATTTTATCGCCCTTTTTTATTTTCATGGTGGATAACTCATGATATTTATAAACCTTGCCATTTATCAAAACATCACCATCACTCGAGTAGTGCTTACAGCTTTCGATAGAACCTTCAACAGGAAAAACGAAAGCAGTCCCTCCATTCTCTAAAACATACAAGGGATTTTTTGTCTTTTTTACCCCTATTAATCGAATGATGCAAGTACTAAAATATTCTTTTGGTGTGCAAATGTAAAAGGGCGTTTTAAGTATCGGTTCAGCGGTAGAAGGAACGTCTACACATTCTGAGGTGGAGAGGTAATGTTGGTTGAAATGATTTAACGGCATGTTGACGACTAAACAATTTATAAAGTAATCAAAGTATTTATTCGATTATACCACCCTCTCGTAATTCTTCAATAATGGATATAATTTCATTGCGATGACCTGTATTCCCTGCTGCTTGAGAAGCTACAAGTAATCGTAACCTATCAACTATTTCATTAAAATCATCAAAATATTTATAATCAATGGGTTTGTTATTGTAATCCATCATAGTCAACTTCCCCCCAAGTTTTGACATTCTACGTGTCAGTACACCAGTTAATAGAGACCGAGGGGCCGTACCAGCCCTCGATCTAATCGGATTTGGTTTTAGTTCAGGCTTAATGATGAATGTATATTTATCTTTAATATCATTGGGGAATGTTCTGATGGGTAAATCGGGGTTATGTTCTCGACGAATAGCACTTGTTCGTTTAATAATATCTACATAATTATCCACATCTCGTTTAGTATATACAATAGGGTTTTTTTTTAAAAGCAACTCGTACAACCCAGGTGTACCCAAATATGTTATGTGCTTTACGATAATATCTTTACCTTTAAAGTCTAGTTCAGAGTCACCAATGTAAAACTTTTCTTCGTTGGGATTATGAAAAACGCCCAAAATATGATCATATACCCCTTCCGTATCTCGTATCATCCCCTCGATAAATTCTCTAGGAAGAGGTGTGTCAAACTGTTCAAAATACTCTCTCAAAACGTTTGGGTCGGTGATTGTACGATAAAAATCACTTATGCTGTCATCGATAAATTGGTCTTGTCTGGTTCTATCTGGAATCTCCCCCGAATCATTTCGAGATTCATAAGTTGTTTCATCTGTTAAAAATCTCGTGTTGTCCTGGAAAGTACTGTGAAAATCTGGATCGTTATCGGACTCAAAAAATGCTAGTTGATCGTAACGAGTTGTGGGTGATTTTTTAATGGTAATGTTACCTTTTGTCGGTGATATTTCTTGTTTAATAGGTTTCCTGGTATGATTTTTCCAATTTACTTTGAGACTCATGCCTCTGCTGTTTGAGAAGTTTATATTTCTTTTTAATATCTTGACGTGATTTTATAAGCTGTTTCCCTAATCGTTCATTCATTGTGACTAATAGATTTCACATTTTTTAAGGTCTTATATATACATCAAACCCTTTTCGATATTTTCCAGAGGATAATGCACAGTCCTTATCAATAACTAAAAATCCAAACTTATCTTTCCAACAAAACGATCCCATGTCTTTAAATTGTTGAAAACTCATGTCGATATTTGCATGGTCGTCAAAAATATGTTTCAGATTAGTAACATCTTGGGAGAATACAATTAACAGATTAGCATTATCCCGAATTAGTTGTTTTGGAATCGCTGAATATGTTTGAAATAAATAATAACAATCGGTCTCTTTATGTCGACCAAAACAAAAATAATTTTTGATGATATTTTGGTCACAAGACCAAATATAACTATGGAATTATGTTTAATATTTTCGGGGAGCGGAAAATCTTCACTTTTACTAAATTCTTGGTAACCGATCTCTCGTATGGGTTGTAGTAATAATCGCAGATATTGATATTTTGGTTGCTGCAGTGATTTCGAATATAAATAAACATTTTCATATTTCATACCATTAGGATGTTCCAACAAAGATAACATTACGTTGGTTTTACCACTTCCACTAGGCCCTACTATAAGTGTTCGTTTAGAATTACCTCCAAATAATACACCGTGATTATTTTCATTATTTGTAATGTCATAGTTTTTAACTGGTAAGGAAACTTGTTGTTTTACAAGCTTCATGTTGAAGACTGTTAGTATATAAAGAGAAACACTCATATATAGGTGTTAGTATGAAAAATAAAGCGGTACCACTTGAACGTCGTAGGACTAGAGGTAGAGGACTTGTTAATACATTAATCAATAAGCTCCCCTTTGAACTACACGCCCCTGGGGGGTATCGGTATTTAGGTCCTGGAACGAAGCTAGCAAAGAGATTAGCTCGAGGGGATAAACCAATAAATCCTTTGGACGAAGCAGCGCTACAACACGATATAGCATATTCTCAGAGCAACGATCTAAGTGAACGCCACGTGGCTGATAAAATTTTAGAGAACAGAGCTTGGGATCGTGTCAAATCCAAGGACGCCAAATTAGGTGAAAAAGTAGCTGCCTGGTTGACAACAACAGTTATGAAAGGAAAACGCAAACTTGGAATGGGTCTCCGACGAAAACGTAAAACTAAGAAGCGTGTTATTAAACCACCAAAAATTGGAGAATTTTTACCATTTTTAATCCCTCTGATTGGGGCTTTAGCTGCTGCCGGTGGTGGTGCTGCTGGTATCGCAAAAGCCGTGAACGATGCTAAAGCTAATAGAGATCAATTAGCCGAGCAGCAACGACATAATCTTGAAATGGAGCAAGCTGCTAAAGGTGGTAAAGGGTTATATTTAAGACCATATAAAGGATATGGGATGAGGCAAAAAAAACAAAAAATATGTAAAAAGGGGCGGGGTTTTTATTTAAAACCATATTCAAGAAACTCCCGATAAGATTACCTCAGCACATAATGACAGACTTTGAACTTGAAAAATATATAACGTTATTGCAAATTCCTTTTTTTTTCGTGGCATTTACATGCGTAACTCCTTACCTACAAAAATTAACAAATACGAGTCTGGTATTATCAACTTGGATACACTGCAAGGTGTTGGAACGCACTGGACAGCTTATACAAAGAAGAGTAAAAATGTAACATATTTTGATAGTTATGGTAATTTACCACCACCAATAGAAGTCGTAAAGTATTTTACAAGTAATGGAAAAGTAGACATCCAGTTCAATTACGAAACAGTACAAAGATTAGGTTACCAATGTGGACAGTATTGTCTTAGATTTTTGTATAGTCAGTATAACTGACCAACTGTCCAAGATGTCGTATACTTTTACGTTAAGTGGGGAGTCATCAATTCTAAGTGGCGACTTTAACCCACCCATTTACTTAGATGAAAATTCCGAGTATGAGATAGGATTAGCTAATTTTGATACATTCAATAGTATTCCAAACGTAACTCAAACCAATAACGTATTAGTGTGGGGTCAGAAAAGCCAATACAACTATATCATCCCTATAGGCTCCTATGAACTGGATGATATTATAAAATTAATTGAAAAAGAAATGTTTAATATAGCGGGTACTACAACCCGCATTGTGCCAGATAGTCGAACAGGATCTGTATCAATGAAAAGCACTGAAACTATAAATTTTACAGTTGATAATTCAATAGGGGATCTGTTGGGTTTCTCAAAAGTCTTTCTTGAACCGAATAAGGTAAATACCTCAACAAAAATGATAAATATTTTAAAAGTTAATACTATATGTATTGACTGCAACATTGCAGTCGGATCATTTTTGAATGGAGAACCAGTCCACATTATACATCAGTTTTTCCCCCAAGTTCCCAGTGGGTATAAAATAGTGGAGCAACCTTTAACCATACTGTATTACCCTGTAAGCATTAAAACCATAAACAACATTACTGTTAGGGCTCTCGATCAAAGCGGTGATTTAATTAATTTTCAAAAAGAAACTATCACTGTTCGCTTACATCTTCGAAAAACTAATTGAAATGGTTTGGCAGTTTAATCGTATACATCCATATAAAAGCACATTTATTCACAAAACTATCAGTAGAGCGAAAACCACAGCATTGTTAACGTCTACAAATCGGAAATTTTTGCAGTCTTTGGGTTTCAAAGTGTTGGTATAATGGAAGTTTTACATGTTACGGGCGAACCTTTTAGCGACACTACCATTGAAGACTATCAATTCCATACATACCAACCGTATTCTTCTGCTAACCTCAACTATAATGATGAAATAAGAATTCCAATTCAAGATCTAGAAGCTCATACTCTCCCCAGTAATTCAGTTCTGTACATAGAAGGGAAATTGCTGACTGATAAAAATACTGTTCCAACAAAATTTAACTTTATTAATAACGCTATTGCTTTTTTATTTAGAGAAATCAGATACGAGTTGAATGGTGTAATTATTGACGCTGTCCGACAAGTCGGAATAGCCACCACACTCAAAAATTATCTATCTTTAAACGAAAATGAGAGTAAGCTGATGAATAATGGGGGGTGGTATCCAAACAATGGAAAAATTCTAACAGATTCCAAGGGTAATTTTAATATATGTATTCCTTTAAAACTACTCATGGGTTTTTTTTAAGGATTTCAAGAAAATTATAATTAATATGAGACAAGAGTTGATTATAATTCGAGACAAAGACGACATCGATGTTGTAGTTGCTTCTGATGAGTCTGAGAAACCAAAAATTGAGCTATTGAAAGTTTATTGGAATGTACCTCACATAACTCCAAGCATTAAAGAACAGCTGAGACTAAATAAAATTATTCATAGCAATATTGATCTACCAATTAAATTTAGGAGCTGGGAACTGATTGAATATCCTGCTCTTACAGATACCTCAAGGCATTCCTGGCCTGTTAAAACGACGACCAAAATTGAAACGCCCCGACATATTGTGGTAGCATTCCAAAAGGGTAGAAAGGGCAAACTTTTGAAAGATATGAGTAAATTTGATCACTGTAACTTGACTAATTTACGTGTGTTTTTGAATTCTGAGCGTTATCCTTATCATGATTTACATCTAGATTTTGATAGAAATCGTTTTGCCACTTTGTATGAGATGTTTGCCAATTTTCAAGAAAGTTATTACCACATCCAAACTAATCAACCTATATTTAATTCAGAAGAATTTAAATCCAAAGCACCCATCGCCCACATCGACTGTTCTCGTCAAAAAGAGGTTTTACAGAGTGGTTCTATTGTTCTTCGAATAGAATTTGAAACCAGTAAAAATGTGGGTAATGATGTATCAGCATATTGTTTGATTATACATGAAAAAGGATTTTATTACAATCCCATGACAAAAATTGTTAGACAAGTGTAATGCGCATGCGTTTATGTGTTAAAAGTCTGCAGCAGCATGAAGTTTCTTTCAGTACACTATGGGATTTCGTCAACGACTCGAGCAGTATATTATTAACTTGGCTAAACTCAAAGCTGATATTGAGTGGTATAAAAAGAAAAAGCAACTAGTTGAACACTTTAAAAATTTACAAATATGAGATTAGTGATGGATGTTCAGGGTTTTAGGATTGAAAACAATAAATTTATAGTGAAGGAATTTGCGGCATACAACGGAAATCAGGTTTGTCATTATGTGTTTAAACCACCATTTCCTTTACGAATGCTGTCCCCCGATTTGCATAGACAGGCTGTTTGGCTCATGAAAAAGCATCACTCTATTGACTGGAATGTTGGTTTCACACCAATACATTTGTTTGGTAATATAGTTGCTAATTTAACAAATGATGCTGACGTGGTTTACGTTAAAGGAAAAGAGAAGGCTGACTATATCAAAAAATATTCAATGGCTCCAGTTTACGAATTTGAAGAACACCCTCCAGTTATTTCATCTGAACCGAAATGTTTTTACCATAGTAATATTAATTGTATTTGTGCGCTATCGAATGTATTTTTTTTATATGAAAACTTTATAATGAAAGAATAAAATAATATAATGACTTTCAATTAACCTTCAGACCTATTGCGCATGCGTTTTCTTGTATATAAATGTAATTACAGAATTGATTCTGTTTAGTTTCATCATGCATTGTATCAAGTGCGGTAAGCGATTTTCTAGAGCTTACAATCTTCGTCGACATCAGTTATGTTGCGGTCAACGTTCAACTACTTGTGAAAGTTGTGGAAAACAGTTTTCAAGGTTCGATAACCTCAAAAATCATCAACGTAAGAGTTGTGATGGTCCATCTTTTATTCCTAAGAAAAGACTTAGACCTATGGGTATGGAAGTGTTGGAACCCGGTGTTACCAAGTTACATCACGCAATCAAAACCAGAATAGCTTCCTATCGGTTTTCCATTCCAGATAAAAAGACAAATTATATGGATTTTCTCAATGAGGTTCAACCAAAAGTATTAAATAAAATTCAAGAATACCTTCAGCAACATTATTCATTAAAAATTTTGAAATATTCGGTATATACATAATACCAGAGAAGGAGATTTCAGATATAAAGTCTATGAATACAGCCAACAAAGTTGTGACTACATCAACCGATTTGAAACATGCATATGAAGAATTTAAAGATGAAATTATGAACCAGGCTTCAGAGTTTCAAGAAAAAGATAGTGGGTGGGCACTTCAAGAAATAATGTTTTTAGATGTGAACATAAACCGGTTTAATGCAATTTCCGCTTTTTCGTATGTCAAGTTTCCAAGGGCGATAATTAGAAAACAGACTGTTTTAAATATCCGGAATAATAATAATGCATGTTTCGCTTGGTGTGTGAATGCAGCAATATTTCAACCCGAAGGAGATCCCACGAAGCCAGAATCTTACCCCCATTTTGATACCTTGCTAGATTTCACAGGAGTAGAGTTTCCGGTAACCCTGAAAGACATTATAAAATTCGAGAAATTGAATAATATATCTGTAAATGTTTATGGGTTGGAATCAGAATTTAAAGATGGAAAAAAAAGATATTAAGTTGTTGACCCCCTTCATTATACGTCAGAGCGGAAACCGACCCATATTAATCTCTTATTGATAACTGATAGAGATGGAAACACTCATTATACTCTCATCGAGGATTTATCTAAATTATTGAGAAGTCAAAAGACAACGCACAAAGAGAGAACTTTCTTTTGTGATGGATGTCTACAAAGTTTTTCAACAGAATCCAAATTACAACACCACCAAGAAAATGATTGTACTCACATATACACTAAGCTACCAACTTCTGAAATTAAAATAAACAAGTGTGGGGAGTGGTTACCAGAAAATACATTAAAATTCATCAACTTTGAAAAACAGCTGCAAGTTCCATTCGTTATATACGCGGACTTTGAAAGTTTATTAAAACCGATAGATCATACTGAACCCCATGCTGGTAAATCCTTCACAGTTAAAGTGTGTGAACATGAGCCTTACTCGTTTGCTTTTTATGTAAAGTGTACATATGACGATAGTTTATCCAAATTTGAAATTTATGAAGGTGCCGATGCAGCCCAAGTCTTCATACAAAAATTGGATTCAATAGTTCAAGATTTGTACAATAACCATCTTAAACATGTTATACCGATGCGATCATTAACACCTGAGGAACAAGATAAATTTGACACTGCTACCGTTTGTCATATTTGTGAAAAACCATTTGATGTTTTTGATAAAAAAAGTTATGGATCATTGCCATGTTACCGGAAAATTTAATAATGCAGCCCATAACTCTTGCAATTTGAATTATAAACTTCCGAAATATATTCCAGTCTTTCTACATAATTTAAAAAATTATGATTGTCATTTATTTATCAAAGAACTAGCCACCAAAGGTGAAAACATCAGTGCCTCACCCCCAACAAAGGAGAAGTATATATGCTTCTCAAAATCTATTTTGGTGGAAAAGTTGAGTGATCCCAAGATACGAGATGTGTATATGACATTAAAATTTGTTGACTCCTTTAGTTTTCTAGCTAGTTCATTAGAAAAACTGGCTTCTACGTTGACTCCTGAACAGTGTAATGAGGTACGAAAGTTTTTCCCAAAACATTTTAATTTAATGAGACAAAAAGGTGTGTTTCCGTATTCATATGTGACATCTTTTGATAAACTACGCGAGCGGCAATTACCTTCTAAGGAACATTTTTTTGATACCTTAAAAGGTGTCGATATCTCTGATGAGGAATATGCACGAGCTCAACTAGTATGGAATACTTTCAACTGCACAACTATTAGTGATTATGCAAAGTTATATTTAAAAACTGATGTGTTGCTTCTTGCCGACGTCTTTGAGAATTTTCGCAAAGTTTGTTTTAAGGAATATAAGTTGGATCCAGCTCACTACCTTACCGCTCCCTCCCTGAGTTGGGATGCCATGTTGAGATGTACTCAGATTGAACTACAACTTTTAACCGATGTGGATATGCTTCACTTCTTCAAAAAAGAAATTCGAGGCGGAGTAGCTCAATGCAGCAAGAGGAAAGCTGTAGCAAACAATAGATACTTGGAAACCTTTGATGTGAACAAACCAGAGAGCTACATTATGTTTTTAGATGCTACAAACCTTTATGGGGCTGCAATGAAGGAATATCTACCATTTGGTGACTTTAGGTGGTTAACTGAATCTGAAATTGAATTATTCGATGTCGATACTATTGAAGATGATTCGCCTAAAGGATATGTTTTGGAAGTGGACTTGGAGTATCCTACCAATTTGCATGATGCACATAGGAAGGAAGGAAGATCCTTTCTGCCCGGACAGTATCATCCCTCCAAAATCCAAATATTCAAAGCTGATACCGAACTTGAACGATAAAACTAAATACCTAATACACTATCGTAACCTTAAACAGTGTTTAAAAAATGGTTTAAAATTGAAAAATATTCACAGAGCTATCGAGTTTTCACAGTCTGCGTGGCTAAAGACATACATTGAACTTAACACCAGTCTACGCAACAAAGCTACAAATGCCTTTGAAAAAGATTTGTTTAAACTTTTAATCAATGCAATCTTTGGAAAAACGATGGAAAATGTTGAAAAAAGAAAACGTATAATTCTATCAAGTCATTGGGAAAACACCAGTGGATCCCTGGGAGCGAAAAATTTAATTGCGAAACCAGAATTCAAATCTTGTTCTGTGTTTAACGATAATTTGGTGGCGGTTCAACTGAATAAAATTAAAGTAGTGTATGATAAACCGTTATATGTAGGATTTTCAGTTTTGGATATTTCAAAGACTATAATATATGAGTTTTATTATGATTATGTTAAACAACAGTATGGTGATTCTGTTAAGTTGTGTTATACGGATACTGATTCATTAGTGTTGGAAGTATTTACTGAAGATTTCTACAAAGACATGAAGGAAAATATTGAATATTTCGATACCTCCAATTATCAGACAAATAATATCCATGACATTCCTAAAACAATATCTATTGTCGGTAAAATGAAAGACGAGTTTGCTGGTGTAGTTGTTGAGTCTTTCTATGGAACTGGTGCTAAAGCATATTGTGTTAAATTATCGGAACGATTCAACAAGTCTGATATTTTAAAGAAGGCTAAAGGTATTTCTAAACATATAATTGAAACTCAACTCCATCTTAATGACTATAAACAAATCGTTGAAACTGGCGGTATTGTATATAGAAAAATGTATGTTTTTCTTTCCAATATGCATATTATCCACACAGAATTAAAAAACAAGGTGGCTCTTTCTTCAAAGGATGATAAGAGGTATGTAATACCACATGACACAAATACTCTAGCATGGGGGCATTTTCTCCTAAATCCATCCTCCAATTCAGGCACATTAGATGAACTTCTCCAAGCATTAGAAGAAGAAGCAGTGGAGAATTTTTTCAGTGATGTGAATATAGAAGAATACTTAGATTCTACAGATTTTGATTTTTTAGATGTTTAACAAAAAATAAATGTTATTTATATACTTATTTCTTTTATTTCAACAAACGAAGGACAATTTTATAAAATATTGTACCAGTCACAATAGTAGAAGATGTAGCTATATAATATAATATATAAGTATGCGTATTTATGTGTGTGCTTGCGACCTGGTGAACTGCATACAACTGCAACCATTCGGATTCTTGGTAGTTTCCATTACCTTTGAAAAGACGCACTTTATATGTTGTACTATTGGTAGGTATTTCAGCTTTTAGGGTTACTGCATTATTTGGTGTATACGATTCCATTCGTATCCATTTTTCAGGCCAAGTATCATTTTTTGTACCATTACTATCAAAACATGCAAACACTTCTCTAATATTATATGGATGCTGTATTAAAAGGTAGTTACCAATAATAGCTTGCAATATTATAAACGTTGGGGCCTGCATATCGACTAATACTAAATAAATGTTATTATATCCAATCTTTTATATATGATTTTTGGACGTTTCACATTTTTGTGTATTTCATTTCTATCATTATTGGTGGAACCCTTTTTTTAGTCGGGCAGTGATGGATAATAGCATGGATTAAATATTGTTGTATCAATCAACCCCTCTCCTACCAATTCACCAGAGTCATCCTCTTGTACATCACTATTTTTTACGATTTGCACTTTTAATTCGTGGATACAGTTCACATTTAACAGGCTATACAAATCACATGGAATTACAAATTCGTAGATAGTATCATGTTAGAAATATCTATAGCCGATTCCAATGTTCTTATTATTTACATCTTTAATAAACCAATATACCGCATTTGCAGCGATACTTGCTAATCTTGGAGCACTATAGTATACACGTTCTGAATCAAAACTAATCTTTGGTGTAACACACCTGCTAGCTTCCATTTCTACTCAAATTAATAATAATTCACTCACTACTCTTCACTACATATAGTGTAATTGACTACTGCTCTGTATACCACCTCCTATTAAATGTAGTTACTTTCGGTGCACCCTGTATAATTTTTATTTTTCGTGTTCCACATGCATCACTGATTTCTACGAAACCCTGATGCTCAGTCATTTCCTAGAGGTCAACTGCGGCCATTAACCCTGCTCAAATTTACCTTCCCTGGTTCCCCATGCACAGTCATTTCCTAGAGGTCAACTGCTGTCATTAACCCTGCTCAAAATCCCCTTAAATGCTTCCCCATTTCAAATCTACTTACATATAATTTTCAAAGGCAAAGCAGCTAAAATTATCTAATGAACCATATTGCTTTACATCATTTACTAAATGGATTAAATTATGCACATTATGACTGATATGTTCTTTGCCATATATTTCTCCAAACTTATCAACAAAGTACTGAAGAAGAGCTTCAGCATAATTCAAAAATTCGATGTTGGCACATAAACTTGGACATATTAAGATACGTATGGCAACATGGAGTGACAAAAAATGTGACCAAAGAGGTTCTTTAAGAATGTTTTTAAGAAAAACTTGTCCATAATATAATAAGAACTGCCTAAACTCAGTGGCCTTCCAACGATCTAGTTCTTTTAGAGTTCTAGGAAGCCTAGCAAATTCTCTTACACTACAAGTTCTTATTCTTTCTAAATGGTTACTGATATTCTCAATATCCTCTTTAAAAAGACGAATCCCCTGATGCCCAACAAACGTTTTTAAAAACTCATTTGAATTTTGAGGCTTAGTGTTTCCATGATAAATACCAATAGGAAAAGGGCCACTATTGTTTAAATTATCTATCAATGCCAAGATTGGCCAGAACTGACTACTGCTACTTTTAGTAAGAGGCAAACCATTAACGGAGATTTTTAAAATATCATCCTCAACTAAAACTCTTGATATTTTAACAGATTCAATGATCCCTTGTTTCAGACCAAATTGGTAGTATTGACGGAGTGAAATTATTCTTATTTCATTCTTTATTGAATTGTCAAACTTTAATAAAGTTCTACAATCTTTTGGGATTTCCTAAAAAATCGAATATTCACGTAACAGATTCAATAAACCATTAAATGCATTATGACTGAGACATGTTTTTATTGCCTATGCTGTTAATGACTTTAAAAATTGTTGCTTTTTATTTTCATGAATTTTTGGATGAAAGTTATCATTGACCAAGATGCTAGATGAATTATTAGCACATTTGACTTCCTCGAAAATCATTTTATTAATATTATTATCATTAATATTATTATGAACTTTGGATACAAGTCTCCGAATACGCCTTTTCGAATATGATTTATAAAATAGCTGCAAATAAAAATAAAGCAATTGGTTATTGGTTGATAAATTATAGGTACCTACTGTTTGATGTTACACAGCCACAAAATGTATTCAATGTAATAATTGTAAATATTCATATATACTGATAAAAACTGTAAATGTAGAGTAACGATTACAACATCGAAAGTTACAAATATTCATGCAACTATACTAGAACTTGATCATAAATTGAGACTATTTTTATTCCAATAGTTTGAAAGCGAATATTTGTTTTGTGTTGTATGTGCCGAAAAAGTGTTATGCTTGAAAAGGACTAAGTATAATAACATATTTGCTAAATAAAATCCTTAAACTAACTAACTAAAAACTAATTACTGACCTATTTATCAATTTATAATCACATCCTATGTTGTGGCATATAATTATTGTATAAGTAGGGGTAAAAACAGGAGATTATTTCCCTATAATTAGGTAAACTATCGAATTTAGTACTTACTTTACGATTCATGTTCCTCTACTCTAAACACAGTTTTTAAAAGGAACGAATGCAAATGCACAAAACGAACAATGATATAATTATTCAGGCGCTGGAATAATATAATTTATAGGTTATGGTTGGCGGTGGCGGAATTGATGTTCGACGTCACCTATCACGTATTTTGCAATGATATGAATTCAAGGGCGCGTTCCGGGAATGCCCTAGTGATGAAAGTGAAATAAATAGTTGTTTTGTCAGGTTGAAAAAACTTGTACAATATATTTAAAAAAAGATTAGACAAGACATATACTTTACTTGAAAATTTTGGTGTATTTATAATATTTGTGATTCAAACAAGTTAATACATCAACGAAACTGATACAATTAAAATAAACGTTTTTTAGATTAACAAGAATGTTACGTTTGTGTTACATTTCATTTCTCTTTAACAAAGAAGTTGACCCAAAAACATGTCGGCGATGTAAACTTAAAACATTTTTTAAACCAACATGAATGCTACGTTTCTAACACGTTTTGTTGATGACGTTAGAATCAATCATATGCTTACATTTAACATTCCAAAAACATAATCAATTTCAACGTCACACAAAATCGTACCAGTTGCGTCAATTAGATATTTAAAAGAGAACATCTTGTAAGTTGCTTGAAAATAACGTAACTCAACGTCACAAAGACGTTTCTTGCTTGATTGCCACGAACATACTCGGAGAAAATTACATAGAAAATACATCACAAACTAATACTAATCAGGGAACTATGTTGTCCGCTGGGGTCAACATTAGTAACTGCTCTAATTGTGTTATTAATATTTATAAATAGTTTTTTATTCATTTATTGAATAAAGTTATAAAACTTTTTTGATATTATGTTAGTACACCATATTTAACGACAATAAAGAAGTAGTTCAAGTAATTTAGTCTTACAATCATTCTGTACTTTTCGCAATTAGTGGCGAAAGTTACTTTTTCTCCGATCGTGGGAAAAGTGACACTATTTTGACCTGTTTTCTATGCGCAAAACTCAACCTTCCAGAATAGTGAGCAGTTGCTAAGCAATTAGAAAATAACAGCGCGGTAATATTCTTACCGCACAGCTGTAGCGTGCAGTAATGTTACAAATGGATTATTATAATAAAATGAAACAAAGTATGGTTTTTATTTTTACAAATAATCACTATCAGTGTTCATGTTTACTAATTCTTTTTTAATTCCTTATAAAATACAACGAATCAAACAAAACCGGCTTGAAATTTTTTTTTACTTTTGTCATAACAAAGTAATTTCCATGGTTACCACTTCTATATTTCAATATGAACATAGAGAAACCTATCTAAACTTACTTAATTACATCTTGAATGAAATATTTTTTAATTAATTTTTTAAATGTAAATCAACGATCGAAGAAAAAATAGTATGTATAATTCGTGGGAAAAGCATATTCCCAAACTCCTGTGTTACCAGACTCGTCTGGTAATTATCACAGTCGTTTGGGAATATTATGCTTTTCCCACTAATTATACAATATACTATTTCATCACCAGTTGGGAAATATTTCACTTTTCGTAACTGGTTACGAAAAGTAAGACGTTTCATACGTCCTTGTTATTATTTATGTAAATGGCGAAGTTATGTATCTGGAGTATCTGTTTGTAATATTGTATAGATACTAATAATTTCGGACAAAGTAAAACGCTTTGCACGTCCATTGTGATCACCATTGTATCATCTGAGCACAATGAGATCGCATTCAGCTTAGCCGCACGGGCTTCATCTTTCTTCACAATATGAAGATCATACTCTGCCTTCTCGACATTCCCAGTAGTGAATTCGGCATAAGTATCACACTGGTCCTTCCTAGGTTTAAAAATCGATATTTTGCCTTTGTCGAGTTGTTCATTGAATAATTTTCTTTCTACTGATGTTTTTCCATTTTCATCACACCAAACTTTGTGCATGCGATTATATGATCTGAATGTTGATTCAACATAAATACGTGAGGTCGAGGTTCTGCAATAGTGACTTGGTACTTTTGGTGATAAATGCAGCCATTCGATAACAGACTCAGACTTTGATTTTTTATGACTAGTAGCTTTGGAATTAAACTCTTTCTTTCGCTTTTTGTTCAATTTTCTCTTTTGAGTATGTTTATTTCTTTTGTTAATTTTGTTTTTATCATCTTGGCTTTCATTCATATTAGTTTCATTTAAACTACTTTCGTTGCTGCTCTTACTTAAGTTTACGTTATCTTGTATCCAGTTATTGAACGCATCCTGTTTTATGTCGAAAGTCGCTAAAAAGAACTGCCTACAAATACGAATTTTCATTCCATTTTCATCTGGTGAATAGCAATCATATCCATTATGTTTACGTGCATGTCGTTGATTTGTTTCATTTTTGCGTCTCATAATTGTTCGAAAATCAACCAAGCCCTTGATGTAATATTGTTTCGCACTCCAACTTTCTAATCCCCAAAACATATCAAAGTGTCGTTTCTTAATTTTTTAATTTATATTAGCGCACATAAAACTTCTCTTACTGATTTGTTCAGTTTTTTTATGAGGGCATGACTTCTCCTTTAAATTTCTTGCTTCTCTCTGTACTTCAGTGTATTCATTTTTGGCAATACTTTTCAAACTATTATTATTTTGTCCTCGTACACGCAGCATTTTATTTTCCTCTCTTTTTGATAACTTTCTCCGCTTTTTTCTATTGTCAGAATTATCAGAACCACTATTAGGATCATGTATGTTTTCATTGTTATTTATTTCACCTTCCTCTTCTAAAATGTCTGTCACCATCAATATTTTCTAAACTAAAATACCAATTTCAGTTGATTTTCCATCATCTATATTCTTGTCAATATTTACATAGCTAACCATTTCCTTAATCGGACTTTCTATAATTTCTCAGCTTCTAATGTTTCCATAGTAATATCTCTATTTTCTATGACACTATGTAAAGGTATTAAAAGATCGTCGTCCATTACTTCCATCCCTGTACAGATAGTAACATTTTTTTTATTGTTTATAGTACTCTGCTCAAAAGTTTCACCAAACCAATGTGACCCCTCAGCGGAGAGATTAGAATAGTTACTATTTTCAAAATTTTCTGCAAATGTTTGTAATTCAATACCCAGGTCTTTATTATTGGGATTATTATTTAGTGTTTCATTGTGACTTATAATAAAATTTTGAGGAGAGAACATACATTTTTGTTAATTTGTGTGAATATTTTTTTTCACAGGTGTGTTTGAGAAAAATACATTTTCCTTGTTTATGTCATAGTTTGGGCTTAATGATGTTTCAATTTTATTGTTCAAGGCTAAGTTGACAATAGAAGGTGCTCTTGACTTGTTTTTTCCATTTTGCAACTAAAAATAACAAAGAATAACCCTATCAGTTAGAAATAATCTTGTATTTTTAAATTATTAGAAATAACTATCCGTTAACTTTTCAAGCATGCTACGAATTATTTTCTATTTTTATACGCGAAAGCCATAAACCATGTTCGATAAAAAATATTTCAAATCCTGAACTCCGCCTATGTCTATTTATTCGTGATTTCCCGCGCTAACCTCACAAACGAAATACGAAATTTGTCTATATTACTTATTCATAAACGATTAATTATTCTCCAAGTCAAATATAGTCATACAATCGTAATACAGTGTTCTTACCTCATTAAAAACTGGATTATTAATTGAAAAAATAATTGAATAGATGAGGCTTTTACTTGATGAAGATCCATACTAAATGATGAAATAAAACAATTTAATTTGTTTAAATCTGCATTTAATTTTGAACTAACGTTCAATTTAAAATTAGTGACGCGTTTCGCTACACAGTAGCTTTTTCAAACTAGTGAAGATACAATGAAAAACTTTTAATTTATACAGTGCCCTAATACGGAATTCTAAGATATTGACAAAAGTATTATATGTTTAAATGGAAATAAAGTACAAAAAGTGCCTAAATACGGAATTCTACGAATATTACAAAGGTATTGAAAACCTGGAAAGTTTATCCACAACCATCACATCTTATAGGTAAAAAGGATTAATAAGGGAGAATGATTGATATCTATTTGGTCGTTAAGCAGATTACCTGAATATTTGTTTTTGTTAATCTCGAGGGCTTCTAAAAGATTTCATTTAAAGGATTTGGGTTCTACATGCAAAATTTCAAAATTTGAGTCGAAAGTGTGTTGGTTAGTTAATAGATGATTTGAATAGTTGAAATCTAATTTGTTGTTGTCATAGCTACGTTTGTGTTCTGAAATTCTAGTTTTAAAGTTCCTAAAAGTTCTAACTATATAAATTTTGTGACAGTTGTCGTTACCACATTTTAATTTATAAACACCTGATTTGTGTAATTTTAAGGATTTAGATTTGTTATTTTTAATGAATTTAGATAAATTGTAATCGGTTTTAAAGCAAATATTCATGTTTAAAGATTCTTAAGATGATTTGATTTTCAAGAATGGTGTTCCAAAGTATGTTAAGCTTTTAAATTGATTATGAACTACCTCACAATTCTAAATTCATATCGTTTGATGTAACAAACCTATTCCCTAGTAAACCTCATAAAGAAACTTTAACTCTTCTTGATAACTTGCTCACGTACAATAATGTTAACCGTATAATTCATTCAGATATGATAAATTTATTAAAAGCTTGCTTAAATCAAAATTATTTTCATTTCAATGAAGAGATATATAGCAGTAGAGATGGTTTGATTATGGGCAGCCCCCTCAGTCTCCTATTAGCAGGAATTTTCATGGATAACATAGAAAAACTATTTCATAAACACCCCCTTAGTAAAAAAAATATGTGCTGGCACCGATAAGTAGATGACATTTTAGCGAGCTTCACTGGCACAACTAGACAATAAAACAGCTTCATTACTTATATTAACTCAATTCATAGCAATATCAAATTCACCGTAGAACTTGAAAAAAATAAGTCTATAAACTTTTTAGACCTTACAATTTCATGTATAAATAATAAAGATGATTTTTCTATATTTCGCAAACCATCACATACAGACATTACAATTCATAATAGTTCGGTCCACCCATTTAGTCATAAATTGGCAGCTTTCAATAGTATGATACACAGACTTTTAACGGTCCGATTAAACACTAATAATTTCAACAAAGAACTAAATATCATAAAACAAATAGCTGTTAATAATAATTACGATCCAAACTTAATTGACAATATCATAAATAAAAAGATAAAGAAACGCACTTTAGAACAATTATTTCCCCTCAGATAAAAATAAAAATAATCAATTTTAAAGATTAACATACTTTGGGACACCATCCTTAAAAATCAAATCATTTTTAGAATCTTTAAGCATGAATATTTGCTTTAAAACCGATTACAATTTATCTAAATTCATTAAAAATAACAAATCTAAATCCTAAAAATTAAACAAATCGGGTGTTTATAAATTAAAATGTGGTAACGACAACTGTGACAAAATTTATATAGGGAGAACTTTTAGGAACTTTAAAACTAGAATTTCACAACACAAACGTAGCTATGTCAACAACAAATTAGAATCCAACTATTCAAATTATCTATTAACCAACCAACACACTTTCGACTCAAATTTTGAAATTTTGCATGTAGAACCCAAATCTTTTAAATTAAATGTTTTAGAAGCCCTCGAGATTAACAAAAACAAATATTCAGGTAATCTGCTTAACGACCAAATATATATCAATCATTCTCCCTTATTAAACCTTTTTACCTAGAAGATGTGATGGTTGTGGATAGATTTTCCAGGTAACTTTTTCAATACCTTTGTAATATTCGTAGAATTCCGTATTTAGGCACTTTTTGTACTTTATTTCCATTTAAACATATTATAATACTTTTGTCAATATCTTAGAACTCCGTATTAGGGCACTTTATAAATTAAAAGTTTTTCATTGTATCTTCACTAGTTTGAAAAAGCTACTGTGTAGCGAAACGCGTCACTAATTTTAAATTGAACGTTAGTTCAAAATAAAATGGAGATTTAAACAAATTAAATTGTTTTATTTCATCATTTGCTGTGTTACCAAAAAATTAATTTTGTCATGTACTTTTCATTGCATTGTGAAGCAAATATGTTCTCAAAAATATGATTCATGTTTCGTCGGGCATTTTAGGTTAAGTTACCTTGTAGCAATTAATTTTTTATACATTGTTGTTCTATTTATTTTTTTGGAATTTCATGAGAATTAATTGTTAATGCTGCTTTATATAATTTGCAATATGTTATAAATGTAAATCAGAGATTGAAAACTTAGTGATTAGTTTTTCCCAAAACTTTTTGTGCCCCCCCCCCCAGTTATGTTAAAAACAGAACGCACATGCACTTTTGTAGAGCTTAGCGACGCCTTGATGTTTGGGAATATGATTTGACAGTTTGTCAGTCTCCAATAAAAAACCTGTCAGTAGATAGTAAGTTAACATTGTAACAATATTTATACAATAAATATCTACAATTTGAAATATATATTTCAATACAGTCCACTAAATCATAAAACGGCCTGTGCCGAACACATTAGAAGTAGTAGCAAGAGGACTACGGACTGTATATGTGGAGGCAACGGGCACGTTGGTGTTATTGCTCAGACCAAATGAACTGCTGGAAGATGTCATGTTTTGATCTGTTGACATATTTGGAGTAAGAGTTTTTGTTCCTTAAATATATTCTCTGACAGCAATTTCATCGTTTTCAGCTATACCGATAGTTGGATTTGGGATAAGAGTTCTTTCCTCTGGGTTTTCCGTTATTTGTGGAATACTTAATGATTGCTCCGTTTCTGGATTGGGCAAAATACGATCAGTGACTTTACTAGGCAGAAAATCGGCTTCTTCAAATATATGTGTATTAACAGGCCATGTTCCTCTTACAGAAAAACCAGCACTGATAGTTTTTGCAGTGATCGCCACGTCAAATGCAGATATTGTGATAGATGGGATATCATTTGAGCGCATCCAACTATCACAAGCTGTATTATGCCGTTTTCTCTGCAGAATTCAATATTTCTCAAAGCCATATGGGGAGCTTGATTATCCAGGAGCAACAGAGCTCTTTGCTCTTTTGATGGTCTAACATGAGTCCTGAAATGCTCAAGGAAAAAGTAAAAATCGTCCTCCTGCATCCATCCAGATCCGTTAGCTGTTCTTACTGAACCAACTGGGCCATCACGAATGAAATGTTCTTGGAATCTTTTACGTGGAAATATGAACATAGGTGGTATGTAATTACCTATAGCACTTCCAGCTAAATCCAGAGTGACTAAGATACCCCTTTCCGCCGTTGTCATCGCACTGACCTGTTTTTCTCCACGTCGCGCGATTATTATATCAGGCTTTTGAACAGTAGTTATTCCCGTCTCATCGACATTCCAAATATCTTTTGCGTCCAGTTTATGTTTACTCAAGACACCTGTGTAATGGTCAAAAAAGCAGCTACATTCCTTTTATTAAAGCTCGTGGCGCGAGCTATGCTCGTGGCTTGAGGCAATCTTAGAGATAAAATGGGATGTCGTTGCCTAAATAGTTTGAGCCACACTTCTCCCGCCTTCTTGTTTTCTTCCCATGACGCCGGAAATTTTTCATTGTATTTTTTCGCTAAGATATACGCCAAACTTCTTGTCTCTTTTGTTGTAAGACCATAATTAGATGCTGCACATGTTAACAAATACTCTCGTATATTTTCTTCCTCTTCGGTAAAAATCGTCTGGCTAACGTAACCAATAGATGGAGTCTCGTTTGTTTGATTAGCTTGATATGCCTTACAACTTCCATATCACAAAAGTATGTCTTCTTTCTCGTAATAACGTCTAAGTAAGTCGAAATAACGTGTTAGCAAGTCGAAATTCATTAAATTCGACTCTTATCTCATAATTATGTTTTCTATCCCGTAATAACGTCTTAGTAAGTCGTAATTCAGGACAAAATATTTATTTAAATTCATGTGGCCCTTCTACGCTTCCGTACAGTAGACTATATCTTTGATAAAAAATAGTATTGTGCGAAAACATTCCCAATAAAAATAAACTGAAAAAATTGATATACCACAAGGAACGCACAGAAGATACAAATATAAGAATTAGTTTTTTTAAAGATCTAATTACACTTTTTCAGGTATACCATATTTCTGTAGAAAAGTTGGGCCAATTGAAAACTTAAAATTTGTATGCAGAGACCTATTGAAGCACTATATATTTATTGAGAATATTTCCAATGTTCAACTACTGAAAATGGTTACAAACTCGTTATCTGAAAAACTATCCCATAAATGAACTTACCCAAAATTACAGAACACAATTTATTTTCTTCAAATGGAGTTTTCTCCTTTGTTCCATCATACATGTAATTTTGTGCCAAGCAATCAGAAAATGTGGCGAAAAACCTTCTTATTGCGTCGTATAGGTTGGCCCCCCCAGTTTTGACATTTACTGGACTTGAAAGTACAATATTTCAATTATGAATAAAAGTATCCCAACAAATTTTACAACAAATTTACAATACTGCAAGATCTCTAAACTCAATTGAATCTGCTTGAATATAATGTTTAATTATTCTAATGTGAAAAGCATCAAATTGTAAACTACAATAATTCCACATTATATGCTCAAAGCAAACAGTTTTATAATAGTTATTACCTCATTCCACAGTTAAATATTGAAAATTTGTAATTTTTGAAACTTACAGCATCCTTAAAACAATTTTATTCTTGCAAATAATAATGTACTGCCTGTAAATCATTTTTCTCCGTAATTTGAAAGCTAAATTCAATTAAAAAATTTTCTTCTGAGCCAGAAGCCAAAGGTTTCACAATATTTTGGAGATCATCCCTGAGTTAAAGTATACTAGTCTTCAAAGACAACATTTTGCTGTTGATATCTGTGTGAAATGTATCTGTAATAGGGACAAAATGTTAATTCTCAAAATATATACATACTTACAATTGAAAATAATAAATTCGCCTCTGCTTTTAATACTTAGTTACATACATATTATTGATATTACTTTAGTAGAAGACCTGATGACAGTCAAGAGAATCAAAAAGTGTAACTTTCAAATAACTCACTCCTATTATTGCAATCTAACATAATGGTATAGTAATATGCAACCTTAACAAAATTAAATACCAGTAAATAACATCTTAACACTTACTTACAATCTTTTTAACTTCTCCACAGTAGCAGTGCTTTGTTGTAGTGGCTGTCTCTATAAAAAAATAATGAATATTTTTTTTCAAAACATCAAGAATTAGAATACTAATAGCCATATACTAGAACTAAACTTATTGATATTGAAACTTACGTCTATTTACGGGAGTTGAGCATGTAGGTGAAGGCCTTGGTGAATGCATATCTGCCAATTCTATTAGATTTGAGGTTTTGCCATTATCTGCATTATTGGCAATTTTTGTTCTTTCTATTACAGAGGTTTGCCCCAAAATAATGATTGGAGGAGGCGCTGAATAATTGTCAGATTTTTCAGTATCTGATGTGTCAAACACTTTTCTTTTTTTATTCGTCTTCTCTTGCTGTCCCCTTCAGACTCCGAATTTAGGTCACTTGTCTGGCAAGCTTTTTGCAACTTTCAACGGGCACTGAAGTAATAATCTAGAAATAAATGTGCAAACCAAAATAATTTGGTATCTCCGGTATACTGCGTTTTAAAAATATTTTAAAACTATAGGCTTACCAAATGTCGAGTTTCTCAATTGCCTGATTGTATGTATAGGCCAGCAGGTACTAAATGGCTCTCCATTTTTCATTGCATCCCTAGTTTTTATTTGATTCCAAGGAGGCCAATAGCAGCTATTTCCAATTATCCACCCTGTTGGCACTGCCTCGACACTTTTAGAAAGTGTACTACTGTCCAATATTTTTCTATTGAACTAGTGACCATTTCTCCTCAATCTATAAAAACCTATTTTATTATTACCCTTCTTTAAATATTACCTTTCATACTTTTTTGTTTGATAATATATAAAACTATTTTAATTAATATATTATGTTGTTTGTAGTAGACAGTATCATAGTTATAGTAAAAAAACTAACAATCACCTTTTATATAACTAGAACACATCTTTTAATATAAAATCAGATGTATAAAGCCTTCGATGCTTATAATAAGCTACCAGGACTGGCACTCTGTAACAAAATAGCCATAAAGATTCCCTTCTCTTCGCTATTTCGTACTCTGTAACTGGGTGCGGTCGTTTCCGAGCCTAGCTGAACATGTCTGAAGATGCGTTAGCGAAGCAAATGACAGCGACAGCTTCAAGGGTCTTTCCATTTAAGAGACGTATCGTTCTGTCTTATTCTGCTCAATGTTTAAGATTTTTCATCTCTGTTCGATGAAAAAAGAAAAGAGGCTATGTTGTTGTTATTAATTTGAATTTTCTAGCGTTAGTTGTGTTTGTTTTATTATTCCCGAAAAAATATATATAGAAAGGTAAGCATTTCATTTTAGGAATCTTTAGAACTAAGCTTAATGGGTGTTGGGTTGCTATCAAAATTTTTTGTGTTAATTGCAAAGTAAACTATGCGACCTATCTATCTCTACCACTTTCAATTGAATAGTTATAGCACAATTATTAATTAAAAACTAATAATTATGTTTGAATACTGCTATTGCAATATTATTTTATAAATTATAGAAACATGTCACGGGCCCCAAAAACAAATCAAAATCAATGGGTAGTGCTTGTTGACTTTTTATTGGAACATCCTGAAATGGTTACAAAATCATTTGTTTGATTGAACGCAAGGTAAAATTATAAAAGTTTGTGGGACCAAGCAGCAACTCAATTGAATAATATGAGTTTTGGCTCAAAAACTACTGACAAATGGATAGAAGTCGGTTTTAATAACAATATTTCAGTATTTCTAGTTTTTACCCAGCTCTTTTACGTATTTTTAGGCTTTCAGCAAGTGGAAAAGCAAGGTCAAAGTAAAGGCTCAACATATCAGACTCAATATAAATAGAACAGGAGGAGGGGGATCATTGCCACCTTTATTACCTGTTGAAGAAAAGCTAATGGAATTTATTGGATGGAAGGAGATAAAACTACTGAATTAGGTTTTGTAAGCATTTTAATACTTAATTACCTTTTACATATTTATTGATATTAATTCAATGAAAATATACTTTGTTTAGGGAAAAAATAATGCAGTTCATGAGCAACCATGTGAAGTTCCTTCTTGTCAACCGCTACCTCAGCTTGTTTATATAAAGAACCCCCAAAATATATCAAGTTTTCTTACTCCTTCTAAGCCTTTATCACTTCCTACGATATCGGTGGAAATAGAAAACAAAAATACCACTACAGACATCTCTACCACTCCCTCAATATCATCAGGAACTATTTTCATAGAAGCAGAAACAATTCCTGTTGAAAAAGAAAATAAAAAAACGAAAATTATTAACAAAAAATGAAATTAAAGCAAAAAGAGTATCTAATAGAAAGGGTGATGAGATAACCCTGTTGAGAATGCACCAAGAAAATATGGCAATTTTGAGGGAAATTAGTGCAAATATTTTAAGAGTAGCAGAAGCAATTCTTCAAAAAGTTTATGTTTGTCCACGGTGCTGCTCATTGACATCAAAGGAATCCTAAAGTTTTTTTACTCAACTAGTCTGTGATTTTGAGATGACTATTTATTTATATAAAAATTATGTTCCTCTTTTATGTACCAAATATATATTTTTTTTACATTGGTAATATAAAGATATTTAGTTAATTATCTTATTGTCAATATAATAATTTTTGGAATAAGTACTCATCTCTTTTATAATTATGAAATATTTTTAATTTGAGTTTTTGAAAATATTTCAAAACGTAAAATTATGCACAATTTTCAACAGATATTCATACTATGAAAATCTGGTTACGGTAATTGTTTACAACCAGATAAAGGTTAGAGGACATATTGTTGTAAAGCCCTAACTTTACACCCTCTTCGAGGTATTGCTATTATTTTATTTCTATTATTCTATTAATGAAATGCATATTAATCACATTCTTAGCATTCTTCATATTTCTACATAATATATTTCATAAAAGGTATTATTTCGTAATTAGCTGAGTTTTCTGTTTTCATATCTAGTTCATAGAAATACTAATATTTGCGCTTTTGTCTCATTGGTCAGTATTATAAAGGTTGTCATAATTTCATTGGTTTAACTTAAAATTCTAGAAGCTTCGATCACATGATTTACATGTTCTATAAAACAGAAAGCTTGGCAGAATTCTTGGTCATTTTCCGCACATTCTTTGTCGGGTTTACAGTGTACAATTTAAACCAATAAAGGGTTTTTCTGACAATCCTGTTTCACTTGCCCTAACTCACGAGGATACAACATAAAATGGTGTCAGATGTGGGCTTACTTTGTGTCTAAACCAAGCCGAAATATCTTCACAAAAGTTCTTGTTCAGCTTGGAAGTTCGAGTTTTGGGCCATTGTAAAAGTACCTCTGTATTATCGTCGTATTTAATGAGTTTAGTGCCAAAAGTGAAGGAAGAAAATCTTGAAATCCGTTGAAAATTGTATTGTTTTTCTGCAAACTGGGAAGAAAGTTGTCCAGTAGTAGTTATTTCCGAACCACCGCATTTTTAAGCCGCATCCAGAGATTCCACTAGTACTGCCTAGAGTCCAGTGTAACAGGTCGCTGCTGTACGACCGCTTCAAGTTCCTGATAATCCTAATTCATCAGGGTAGCCTACAGTCTGAATCCCTCTTCATTGGAATTACTGGACGATCTGTGAGTGATCTGTGCGTAGTGCAGGTAGGTGAATTGTGCGAGAGTGACCCGCGGAAAAACACAAGGTAAAAATTATTTTTTTTTGACATTGTGTAACATTTTTTTTTCATCAATATATTTTATTCTGCAACATTTTTCCTATCGTTTATCCATGCTGAAAAGTTAAATGTTGTCAATTTTATGAAAATTATTATCTGATGTCAGATGAAGAATTAGTAAATGACGAATTTTTAGACACTGAAGAAGAAAACGACAACGCAATAATGGCTTTCTCTGTAGACTTTGCGTTTAAAATGATCCCCGAATTTGACGGGAATAGAGCTAACTTACATAAATTTCTATCATGTTGCGATGTTGTTTGGGAAACTGCGACAACACGGGCTAATCAACTAATGTTTTTAAATATATTGAAAGCTAAACTAATAGGTCAAGCCTACAATTTATTAAAATATAAAGTTTATGATGATTGGCCTCAGTTGAAAGTTATACTCCAAGAAGAGTACTTGGAACGAAGGACGATAGCTCAAATTCAAGTAGAACTCCTCAATTCTAGACAATTTGTTAACGAGACCATAAGAAATTTTGCAAACAGAATTGAACATTTAACTCTAGATTTGAACGACGCTTGTATAGCGAGCGAAGGTATAGCTGCCAAAGCAACCATAGAAAATTTAAATAAAAAATCAGCCCTCAAGGCATTTGTGGATGGTTTGCGTCCACCTTTTCAGTTCATAATAAAAGCTAGTCGGTTCCAAAGTTTCACAGATGCTGTGAGAGCCGCTTGTGAGGAGGAACGTAATATAAAATCGTCGAATTCGCCAAATGTCACATTAAATCACAAAAATCGCTCAAATAATGATAATCATTCTAATAAAAGGAACTGTGGTAAATGTGGTAAATCTAATCATACTATAGATCAGTGTTTTCTAAACCGAACTCCTTCTTTTCCTTCTTATCCCAAACATACTACACCAAATCAAAATCAGCAGATAAAAGTAGTGGGACAATCAAAATATTTTTCAGGTATAGACCTAGCTAATGGGTTCCACCAAATTCCTCTTAGCGAAGAAAGCAAACCGTGTACAGCATTTTCTTTTAAGGGTCACTACCAGTATAAAAGGTTACCAATGGGCCTTAAAGGTGCACCGGCATGTTTTCAACGTCTGATGAATAGCGTTTTAACAGGTTTACAAGGAATCAAATGTTTTGTTTATCTAGACGATATAGTTGTTTTTGGAAATTCTCTCTTAGACCATAATAAAAAGCTTATAGATGTTTTTAATGCTCTCAGGAAGCATAATCTTAAGTTACAGCCCGCAAAATGCAATTTTTTGAGAAAAGAAATTAATTACCTTGGACATATCATTTCTGAGGACGGTGTAAAACCAGATCCTTCTAAAGTCTCATGCGTTCAAAATTTTCCAACTCCCAAAAACGAAAAGCAAGTAAAATCATCCGTAGCATTAGCATCCTATTATCGGCGTTTTATTCCAAACTTCGCAAAAATCGCTTATCCCTTAAATAATTTGTTAAAAAAGAACGTGCCTTTTGAATGGTCCGCTGTTTGTGATGAAGCATTTTCTATTTTAAAGGAAAAACTTATTAGCCCTCCCGTGCTACAATATCCGGATTTTGAAAAGGAATTTATTTTAACAACAGATGCGAGTAAATACGCGATAGGATCAGTTTTATCACAAGGAAAATTAGGTGAAGATAGACCTATTGCTTACGCTAGTCGAGTTTTGAATAAGGCTGAATAAAATTATTCGACAATTGAACGTGAGATTTTAAGTATAGTTTGGTCCACGCAGCATTTTCGACCCTATCTATGGGGTGATAGACCCTTCCTAATCGTCAGCGATCACAAGCCGCTATCTTTTCTTTTTTCACATTCAAATCCTTCCTCACGACTAACTCGTTTCAGACTTAAACTCGAAGAATTCAATTACAAGATTATTTACCGACCCGGTAAACTTATTTCCAATGCTGATAGACTTTCTCGGATTTATAAAATGAACACTAGATCTGCATCTACTAATAACTCTTATAATCAATATCTAAAAGAGATCGAAAATAAAATTATCATAAATAAAAATATTATAGATGTTTCAGAAAATATTACCGACGTTGTAAATAATGCACACAAACCCAGTATAATCTTCTTTGCGAGTAAAGAATTAGATGACCATCAAAAATACGATAATAATCACTACGAATTAAAAGCGCAAAATAGAGAGCTACACGACATTGCATATTTAAAACACAATGATCGATTTTTTATTTATTTAATTACAAAAGAATCAGATTTCCAAAAAACAAAATACGATGATATTTTTTATTCATTAACGAACTTAAAGTCTTTTGTAACAGAACACGGTATTAGTGACCTTGCCTTCTCAGCTGATGAATGTAAAAACGAGCGATTAAAACTAGACGTTATTAGGATAATGTTTCGTTATATTTTCAGAGATGCAAATGTAGTAATCACAATTTGTCATAACAACGTATATCAAGACCTTAGTCAAAAAGAAATAGAAACCATATTAAAAGAGTATCATAATTGTCCCCTAGGTGGACATCAAGGAGTTAATAGAACTTTTAACCGAATAAAGGAAAAATATCGCTGGAAAAACATGTTTAAACATATTAAAAAATTCATTCGTTCTTGCGAAATTTGCCAAAAAAATAAAACTGGTAAGAAAACAAAACTCCCGATGGTGATTACTACCACCTCATCTAAGCCATTTGAAAAGGTATTTTTAGATATCGTAGGGCCACTAAATGTAACTGACCAAGGCAATAAATATTTACTAACATTCATGGATGATCTAACTAAATTTTCATTAGCTATACCGATTCCAGAGCAAACGGCTGAGACGCTAGCCTATCATTTTACAACAAAAATTATCTGTCAGTATGGAATTCCCAAATATGTACTGACGGATCAGGGTTCAAATTTCCTCAGTGATTTATTTAAAAAGACATGTCAATTATTAAAAGTTTCTAAAATTCAAACAACGAGTTTCCATCCTCAAAGTAACGGCAGCTTGGAAAGATCTCACAGAACTTTTGTCGAATATTTAAGAAGTTTTATAAACAAAGATATGAATAATTGGGATGAGTTTATGCCTTTTGCTACATTCACTTATAATACTACTCCTCATATCTCCACCTCCTTTACTCCTTTCGAACTCCTTTTTGGTCACAAAGCAGAATTGCCTACAACGTTAATTAAATCTCCCGAAGTCCTTTATAGTTATGATGACTACTACAATGAACTAAAATCAAGAATGCAACACTCTCATGAAATAGCCCAGGACTGTACTACGAAAATATTGGTAACTTATATCTCTACACCGATAAATGGAAGTTAGTTGTTTATTTAGACTTACTTAATTATCATAACGAATACAAAACGATTTTATATTACAGAAATGTATTGGAAAATTTTTGTAAATTAGCCGAATCACGCGGTTTAGAAAATAGCGAATGTGATTCCTTGAAGCAAACTACTGAATACTTCCTTAAAAATATTAATGTTAACGATAAAATAATTTTGGAAATGCTAGGCGCGGATGTACAATCCCGATCTAGAATAAAAAGAGGTTTGCTAAATATTATTGGTTCAATTTCAAAGACCTTATTTGGAAATTTAGACGAGGAAGACGCCAAATTTTTCGACTCACAAATACAAAAATTAAAAAATAATCAAAATCATTTAACAAAACTCCTAAAAGAGCAAACGTCAATCGTACGAAGTACTCTGTTAGATAGTAATTCTTGGTTTTTAAATAGAACAAACTTATTAGAAAATAAGTTAGATATAACAGATAATTTTATTAACAAAATTGTAGCTAACCAAGACTCAACAAATTATAATTTAGAAGTAAATATGAAGATTACTGAAATTTTTTCACTTTTTTCATTCATAGAAACGATTTTCAAGTCACACCAAGAGAATTTATTAAATATAATTCAAAAATCTCTAGAAGGAAAACTACATCCTCTAATAATCAGTCCAGTAGAACTTATAAAACACTTGAGTAATTTACAAAATTATATGGACGGGTTAAGTTTTCCTGTCAGTCCTATTTTGGAAAATACACATGTTCTTTTCAAATTAACAGAAACTAATGTTTATTTTTATAATAATGAAGTAACGTTTGTTTTGTATGTTCCTTTGATAACTCCGAGAGAATACGGAATTTATAAAATTTCCAGTCTACCTACTCAAGTTTCTTCAAACCGATACGCATTTATTGTACCAGAAAGTAACAATTTATGTATTGATGCTATAAAGCAACATTATATTATGTTAAGTGACTTGGAACTCGCCTTCTGTAAAACTACTGTAGGAAATAATTATGTTTGTGAACAGAAAAAACCTATATTATTAGTGCATTTACACGGTGGTTGTGAAGCAAATTTATTTGTACCTTCATTATCCATTCCAAAAACTTGTAATAAAAAAATATTGTTTGTAACTTATCCTATTTTTATACAATTAGCCCAAGCAAACTCATGGTTGTACACTATCCCAACAAAAGAAAACGTAGACCTTAATTGTAAATCTGTTAAACAAAGATTATCCTTAACACTAAATGGTACAGGAATTTTTCACATTAACTCAAATTGTTCAGCCTATACAAAAGATATGATATTAGCCCCTCATAACGAATACTTTACCAAAACTACTGTGAATTATATTCCACCCTTGGATATAAAGAAAGAGATACACTTTAACTATTCGAAACTCAATAATATTGAAATGTTAGAAATAAATTCACCTACTACAATTCAATCTAATGATATTCAAACCCTATCAAAATTTAGCCAGGATTTAAATTCACTATCTTTTAATTTAGACGAAGTTCAAGATCAATCCTATCTCTCATGGAATTTGCATAATGTAATTGTATATGTAATATTACTCATATTAATAAGTGTTTTGATATCATATTACATAATAAGAAAGAAGTTTATCATAGTGAAACCTCAAGTTAAAAATGTAATAAAAATCCCAGAGACACACCAAACAGCTGACGAAACCGAAATTGTTAATGAAAAAGTTAAAAGTAAAAGCTATGAGCGTGCTGAAAATTGTAACCCAAGGTACAATTTTAAAAATTAGGGGGGAGGTGTTGTAAAGCCCTAACTTTACACCCTCTTCGAGGTATTGCTATTATTTTATTTCTATTATTCTATTAATGAAATGCATATTAATCACATTCTTAGCATTCTTCATATTTCTACATAATATATTTCATAAAAGGTATTATTTCGTAATTAGCTGAGTTTTCTGTTTTCATATCTAGTTCATAGAAATACTAATATTTGCGCTTTTGTCTCATTGGTCAGTATTATAAAGGTTGTCATAATTTCATTGGTTTAACTTAAAATTCTAGAAGCTTCGATCACATGATTTACATGTTCTATAAAACAGAAAGCTTGGCAGAATTCTTGGTCATTTTCCGCACATTCTTTGTCGGGTTTACAGTGTACAATTTAAACCAATAAAGGGTTTTTCTGACAATCCTGTTTCACTTGCCCTAACTCACGAGGATACAACAATATTACTAACTATTCTTTAAAAAGATTAACTAAATGATACCAACTATTTTAGAAATATCTATTTACAATAAACTGCCCTTCATTCATTCATATATTTGGGTTGTGCTCATCAGCCCAGGCACTTGAACTGAATCTTTGTACCATTTCCCATGTTATCTACTTCCATTCCAGAAGCTTCGATATTCTGCCTTGTTTGTCTACCTTCGTTTAGTACTGGGTTGTTGACATTGTGGTTGTTAATTATATTTTGATTGATCAAATTCAAGTCAAAGTCAAATTCAATTCCTGCTCTAATTACTAAATTGTGTAACTTTTTCTGGGTTGTATCTTAGTTTTATCTCTCCTAAGAGGCACCTAAAAACCATTTTGAGGCGTCCATGGCATCATTCAATTATGCTTCTGGTAATTTTGTGTGCATGGTTATACCGTCCCTCGGGGGCTTCAAGCCGGAAACCCCTAGGTCTTGTAGGCACTAGCAGAGCCACAAGATAGGTCACTGAAAATATGGTGAACTAAATAAATAAAACTATTACCAAAATATGTTAAATTACTTTACTTAAAAAGTAAAGTAAGTTGAAGTGGAACTCAAAATGTGTAACAATTGAAGATCAGATAATATAAATCTTGCAACCAAGTAAATACAAAATTATGTAAAAAAAATAATAGATACGATTAGATAAAAAAAAATAAAGTTCGTATAGAGCGTACGTGTGATCACACTAAATTTAGATTACCATACATAAACATAAACAAAATTTAGAGCTTATCTGTGATACTGAGGTTACTCGGTGGCCCAATTCGGGGAGCGAACCTTGTCTTCAGGAAAGGTTAAGCGTTCTAGATGCTCGGTTTTCTAGTTGAACCTCCAGACGAAAGCGCTGGAGTTGGGATCCTCCAGTAAGAATAAGAAAAGGTAGATCTTCCAGATAAGTACAGGGATGGACCCTCCGGGGGAAAAACCCTAGATAATTCAAATTGATTAGAAAAGAAAATCACAAAATGTCTTTATGAAAGTAACTTTAACAACACTTGAAAGCCAAAATTAAAATTCAGTTACCAAAATAATATACAAAGGTAGAAGTTTCTACTAAAATTACGTACATATCAAATCACAGTAAAGTAATTTAACAGTTATCAAAGCGAGTTACATTGCAAATTTCCAATAAAATAAAAGACCTAATGTCTTACTTATAAACTGAAGAACTTACGGAAGTTACCAGTAAATACTTACATCTCCAAATCACAGTAAGGAGATGTAACAGTGAGTTGAAGCGAATTACATTGAAAATTGATAGAATAAAATACTTAACGTTTTACTCATAAAATGAATATTGAAAGAGCGTTATAGTAGGCATGAATTTATAGTTTAAAATTAATTGATTCAACAGCAATTACATTGATAGTACAAATGGAATGTAGACAAAATAATTGACTCACCTAGATGTTATAGTTAAGTTAATAAGTTAAACGCATCAGCGAGGAGAACTGTAGGAGAACCTGCTAGTCAACAATAGAATCCCTCAAATAAATCCCACAAGTGGTAATTTTAACTCGACATCAAAATCCAAAAATATCAACAACTGAGGTAAGATAGAATGGTCAAGTTAAAAATCAAATGGTTTTGCTTCAAAATCCAATTAAGATGGCCCAAATATAGCCAGATATGAAAGGAAAACCGTAGAGGTTGGGCACACTTGTTAACATTACCCAGACCAAAATTCCAAAAAGAACCAGACTTCTTCCAACGCCGGATATCACGAATGACACGGAATTGACATCCACCAAGAATGTTCGCGAGTCTATATTCAACACTAAAAATCGCGTTCGACCGTGTTGATAGTTAGCCTCACCTACTCCGAAATATAAACCAGACAATAATATAACCGATAATACACAATAATCGAGGCTTAAAACTAAAGCGAAATTTAATAATGAAAATACCTTACTCAATCTCCAGTGATCAACAAAAATGCCATAGACATTAACAAACGAATCTTGCCAAAATAAGGTATGCAACACTATTTATAACGAATAATAGACTTAAGTTACAACAAAATAAGGTATGCGACACTATTTACGAGTACTGGAGAAATAGAAAATTATCAGACATATAATTATAATGGAACTGAAAAAGAAAAAAAAATAGCACGTTACAAACTTCAGCTGAAAAATAGTAATGAAGTTAAGAAAAACTAAGTTCAACATTGAAAATCTAAGTGTTTAATTTACGTCTAAACCAAAAAAATGTACATTGAATTTGGAAAATGAGGCGATTCTTGATGTTCCTGGAGTAGAAATAGGCTGAGGTAACTTGGAAATCACGTCACACTTAGAAACTGTCGATATGTCTTCTTGGTTAGGAAAAATAAAACCCTTTGTAGTCTTCGCATACATTGTACCAAATATTCTTCGTTTTCCAAAATGTCAGTAACTATGCCGACGTAGTGTATCAATAATTTCTTAGAACAGAATTTTACCAACACATCGTCCCCAATCAATAACTGTTCATCATTTAAAGGAGTGATGTTCTCTATGTCTTCCTCTTCTAAATTGATATCTGAGTCTAAACCACTATTATCTTTTGTAATTAGTGAAGAGGTATCTGATTCAGATGTTGATATTTCTCTTCTTTTTCTTTTGTTTCTTTCAACTACCTTGGCTGTTTCTTCGTATTAGATTTCTTTTTTTCATCTTTGTCGGCCAAATTTCTTTTAGCACTTTCAATTTTCATTTTTTTTTCTGTTATCTAACTCTTCAATTCTATTTTTTTCTGGTGTGCTTGTATGAATCCTTGTTTTTCCTTTTTCGCTTGGTTTTCTATTTCCTTGTCTGAGTGTTGCCTATGGAAACGGTTTATTATCCGAAGGTTTAGCTTTATCTACGATCCCAAATAAAATCGATTTTATTATGTCAGTAACGTTCTTGTTGTCTACATTTCTGATGTCAGACGTGATTTCTTTATTAGTAATATCGGTCGTATCAGCAATATTTATTACAACAGGAGAGACTAAATTTTCTTCCAATGCAGGATCCATCCGATCTGTAGTATATGTTGCACTATAGTCAACATCTGAGTATACAAGAGAAATTTAGAGGATATATTCCAGTGTTTTCAAAACTGCTTATAATATTCTTTGGGTTAAAGGTTAGTAAAAATGGTTCAGCAGTAAGCTTAGCCACATCCGCTATACTTATTGGTTTTCCTGGATTGGCAACTATATAATCATTAAACGATATTTTACATTTAGTCTTGAATGGACTCTTGAATGCCTCTATTCAACGGTTGCATCTTGTGTGTACAATGAGGAGGAAAAGATAGCAAAAAAATTCCATTGTTACGAGCATAGGTTATAGCATCTAACGGAATGCGTGTCTCGTGATCCATAAGCAGAAAGATTTTTTCAGTCTGTGTGCAATTAGTATGATTTTTTAAATGCTCAAGTAATTTTTTGAAAATAGTGGCCGTCATCCACCCTAACTTCTCTGCGTATCCCACAGCACCAGGAACACAACCATTTGAAAAGTAATTCTACATACGCACTCTCGGAAATGTATAAAGGGGCGGAATCGAGGATCCAGAAGCAGAAATAATGCCACACATTGTTGAGGGTTCCTCTCTCTGCAGACACACATTGTTCTACAATTTTTGCGTCACACTCGGCAATTACTTTAGGGGCTTGCCGAACTGTTGTGATACCTTTAACAAGAGAATAATTCCTATTAATAACTATTCAATATAAATAATGAAGAGCGGATAAGTTTAATATTTTGTAAATGGCAACCCATTTTCTACGTTAGCCTACTGCAGCCCTAATGATGGTAAAAACTGTCACCGAAAAGATAATAGTGAAGTTCATTATCCGCTCTCCACAATTTAACGATAAAAAATTGGATAAACAGCTTTAACTCAATAACTAGGTACCTGTTTCGTCAGTATTCCATTTACGATGAGGTGGAAAGTTATATTGTGCTCTTGAAAAGTTGTCAAATTTTCGAAAAACTCTGAAACATTGGTAAGATTGAATGCTGTTGCCCTAGCAAAGCTAATATTTTCTGGTTTGCGTTACGAGAGTCTCGGATGGCGTTACATAAATCCTCTTGTCCACTCTATGCCCGCTTTGTTATCCTGGTGCCAGTTATTTGAAAGTATTTTTTCCAATTTTATTGCATACTTATATACTAGTTTACGTAGTGACTCATATGTAAGTCCATAAAAATTTTTTTTAAGACTCTATAAATATGCGTCCATTTCAGCTTCTTCTGCAGCTGAAAATACCTGTCGGCTAGCATATTTTGAAGATGTTGGCTGGGTCTCAAGAACATTATCGGTATCACAGTTGGAATGGTCAATATTGTTAACGAGCTGGCGTTTTTTATATTTTTGTATAGCATCAAACAAAGTCGATTTTGGTAAAGAATATGTCGATGCCGCTAACATAGACATCCTCCGTTTCATGATATCTATAACTGCCCGTTTAAGAATATTAGCATCAATTTCAGGGCTGTTGCCCTTTTTTTAATATATTTTCTAACCATAGTTCATATGAATCTAAAAATAAATCTTTGAATAGTAACGTAAGACACTTTAGTAACTTACGTTACTATTCAAAGATACGTGGGGCAGGTCCGGACTGTCCGAATGTACCCCACAAACAAGCGCAAAGTGTCCGGATGTGCCCCACAAAATTTTAATATCTATTTAAAGAGACTTTAGTAACTTAAAAGAGATATTAAAATTTTGTGGGGACACTTTGCGCTTGTTCGTGGGGTACATTCGGACAGTTCGGATCTGCCCCATGTACTTTGACCGAAAGTGCCCCACTTCTCAAAAAAAAATTAGGTCAACATATAGTAAAAACGAAATTGCAGTAATGTTTGGTTATGTATATCACATGCGTAAGAATATTTCAATTTTCAAATAGAACACTGTAAATTTCAATAAAACTTACCAGAAAAATTGTAGATCCCTACGAATAAGACGTGTTTTTTACATCAGGTCTTCACTTTTCGAACTTTCTTAAATATTACTTTTATCACTAAAGATTATGCTTCACAACCTGCTGTCATGAACTCTAGATTACAACTAACACATTCAGGCGGGATTTCGGTATTGGAGGTCCACATTTTAGCGGTAAATTTGAACTGTCCGGAGGTGCCCCATGTCCGAATCTGCCCCACCCTATCCTACCTCTGTTATAATCTTCACTCAAGGTGTGGTTCACTTGTGAAGCTCTCCAAATGATAGCATCATTTATAGAGCCAGCATACCGTGCATTTATGTTCAAGATTTGGCAGAATATACGTTCAATGAATATGCAGATATGCATCTAATGTATGGAAAGGCATCTGGAAATTCTCGCGAAGCAAGGAGACTTTATTCTGAACATTTTCCCAATAGAATTTTACCAGACAGAAAAACTTTTGATCGTGTTGACAGAAATTTACGAGAAAAAGCTATGATTTTTTGAAATATTGCAATTATGCATTTTAAAAGGTAATACATTTTATTGTTAGGTACATTTATACGGAAAGCAGGTGGTGTGGGTCCCGTAAGAAATATCCGTACTATTGTTTTAGAGCAGGATATCGTACATGAAGTAGATAACAACTCTACATCAAGTGTTAGAAAACTTGGGATCCAACATAATGTTTCAAAAACCACCGCGCATAGAATACTTCAAGAAAATCTTTTACGTCCGTAGCATCTTCAAAAAGTACAGGGTTTGGATCCAGGAGACTATCCAGGACGCCTTTAATATGCGCGCTGGTTTTTAGAAAAACAAAGACATAATCGAGATTTTATTAAATTAGTATTGTTCACTGATGAAGCGGGATTTACGAGAAATGGCGTTGTCAATTCTCATAATTAACATTTGTGGGCCCATGAGAATCCACACGACATAATTCAGACACGGCATCAACAAAGGTTTATCGTAAATGTTTGGCTGGGATAATTGGAAACCACTTAGTTGGTCCATTTATAATTGGTGGTCGTTTAGATGGACAGTTGTATTTAGACTTTTTGGAAAATCATTTAAATTACCTATTGCCGATATGCAACGAGGTCAAATATCTTGGTCATCATTTAGACCAAAAACTGACATGGAAAACTCATATCAAAGCTAAAAGAAAACAACTCAATATAAAAATTGAAAATATGTATTGGCTAATTAACAAAAAATCACAGCTATCTACAGAAAGCAAAATCTTAATCTACAAGACCATATTAACACCTATATGGACATACGGTTTTGAATTGTGGTTTTTTTTCGGGCCGAGATGGGAAATTCATGTTCGAATGGGTCCAGGACCCAATCAGTGTTGGACTCATCCCAAAGGGGATGCCTACCAACCAAACCCACCTCAAACTCGCCGTTACCCCCGCCTCGGAATCACTACCCTAGCATACTTCGAGACGGGCGGCGGTCCATCGCACACTCTCCGCTCACACCGTCGTCTTCTCCCTAACTTTCATTCCCACCTCTCATGCCATATCGAGTCGTTCTCTCTCCCTGACCATGCTCTCTACTACGCCACTTACCTCCTTCCATTCCTCCTGCCCCCTCAACATTATCTCCACCATTTTCTCCCAATACACTCCCCCCTCCCCTAGTTTCCTCTTCAACTTTTTCAGCACTTCCTCGTTCTTCCAGCATCTTAACACATGCCCCACATTATCCTCCACTCCACACCTCTCGCACACTCCAATCTCTCTTTTTCCAATATTGTGGAGGTACCCTACTCTCGACCCATGTCCAGTGAACACCTGTGTCAAGAAGTAGTTCACCTCCCCGAATTTCCGATCTATCCAATCTCTCCTATTCCCAATCGCCCCTTTTAGCGCGCCCTCATATTCCTCCCACCTTCTCTCCATTTCCTCCTCCATCCATTCCTGTACTTCCTTTCTGGTCGTTTATTCCTGGCTATAGCCATCACGTCCAATGAGTAGGTCCTTGCCAGCACCGCTGCTGCCAGTCCACCCACTGTTCTGTACCCCTGCACCACCCTCAGCAATATAATACCTCTCTGCACCCGCAGGAGTGGCCTAACCCTCGCATTCACTCCCGCTCTTTCACCCCACACCTCCGCACCGTACAGCATACTCTGCTCTACCGTCCTACCAATGATCCTCCTCTTACACTCTCCCGGCCCCTTCACATTACACATCAATCTCCCCAGCCATGCTGCCCTCACTTTCCCCTTCTCTGCCGCCTTCAACATGTGTGTTCGGAAGGATAATTGACTATCCAACTTCACCCCTAGGTATTTCACAGACTCCTCCATACGAATTCTCCTTCCCTCCTTCATCACCCCCACTTTCCTCGTCTTGCTCCGCCCCTTCACTAGCAACCCCACCGCCACTTCTAGTCCGCACCGCTCTATCTTCTTCACAATCTTCCTACACATTCTCTCCGCCTCTTCCTTTGCCGTTCATACCAGACACACATCGTCCGCATACACCGTGATCTCACATCCCTCTTCACATACTATACCACAAACCTCATTAATCACACACGTCCATAGCGTCGGTCCAAGAACCGAGCCCTGGGGCACTCCTGCCACCGTCTCATACCTCCTCCCTCTAGTGTCTACTATCACACGTCCCGTCAGATAGTCCTCCACTAGGTTAACCAAACCCTCCCCCACTCCAAGCTTCTGCAATGCGCTCAAAACTGCCCGTTTGCTGACACTGTTGAACGCGTTCCCGATGTCGATGAACACGAGTAGGGCCAATTTCTTGTTCTTCCAGCTACCCTCCCTAGCCCTTTCCACCAAGCCCATTACCCTGCCCAGCGCCGAGATGCATGATTTTCCCTTCGCAAACCCGTGCTGGTTTTCCCTAAAACCCCCACTCCTACCAACTTCCTCCTCAATCCTATCCTTTATTATCCCCTCCATCAATTTACCCATACCACGCAGCAGAATGTTGGGCCTGTAGTCCCTCGCCCTCTTCCCCTCTCTACCCACCCTCTTAAGTAATATCACCCTAGCCACCTTCCATCCTTCTGGAAACTCTTCCTCCCTTAGCACACTGTTGAAAAGCTCGCAGAAGTACTCCCCATTATCATCCAACAGCCTTCATCATATCACCCCTCAGGCCATCTATCCCCGGGGCTTTCCTTACTTTAATGTTCCTTCCCCCCTCCTGTACTTCCCACTACTCTACCAGCCTTATCCCCCTCATTTTCCCTACCTCCCTAGTATCCTGGACTTCTCGAATCCTGCCTCCAACTCCTTCTCCCCCTGTGAACAATTTGCCTATAACCTCTTCCCAATCTTCCTCTAGCACCTCGCTCCTATTTCCACCCATCCTCTTCACCGCTATCTCATATGCCTTTCCCCATGGATTGTTTTCCAGGTCCCCCAATAACTCTTCCCACTTCCCTCTTTTTTCCCTCTCCACCCTCTCCAGTTCCTTCTTCTCTTTGTATCCCTCTTTTCCCTCTATCCTACCTCTTGCCCTCAGCATCTGTCTTCGTTCTTTCTTACACTCCCTCCACAGCTCCTCTATTTCCTCATTCCACCAGTAATTAGCCCTTCGCTCAAGCCTATTGCCCCTTTTCCCCTCTCTTTTACGGCCCTGTATCACATCGTACAATTCATCTACATCATGTCCAAGTCCCCTTTCTATCTCCTCTCTTACTTTTTTCCTCATACGATCGACCTTCGTCCACCTCCATCCCCACTCTCCCGATAAATCCTTTCTCCCCTTCCTCATATCCGTCTCCACATACCTATGTAAGCTCAAGCTTTCCTCATCCTCCAGCACCTTCCAACTACTCTCTTTTTCCCCCAGCCATTCATCACATGCTGTTATATCAATGAATGACGAACCCCCGTCACCCCTCACGAAGGTAGGCAAGTAGTCCGTCATTCAGCACCGCCAGCCCGTTGGATGTCAACACTTACTCCAGGATCTCCCCTCTCCTATCCGTTTTCTTCCCCCCCCCATGCAGTATTTTTAGCATTGAAGTCCCCTGTCACCATTCTCCTAATTATCCTCCTTTTCCCTTTTGACACCCTCAGATCGTCCTCCAATCCTGTGATGCTCCTCTCATATCCTTCCATGCTGACATTTTGGCTTATATACACACTGTACACCACCATGTCTCCCATTCGCACTACCACCCATCCGTTTCCTTTCCTCACTTCATCCGCCCTCAGTCCATCTCCCACCACTCTTGTTCCTGCGTCTCCTGTATCATCCATAATCCATCCTTTTTTTCCCACATACCTAGCATTTACCTCAGATCCACACACCACATCCACTTCCCTCCTAAAAATCACTTGATCCTATATATCATGCGCTATCCTGCATTTCCCTAATTTTATCTGCAGCACCCTCCATCCATCCCTTTCATTCCTTCTTCTCGCGCCCTGCTCTCCCCTTCCTCCCATTGGTCCAGACTCGTCACCTCTGAGGGGTCTAGAGGGTCCCTCCCATTTTTTCTTTCCTGTTTTCCATCGTCTTCACCTACTCCCTTCCTTCCCCTACTACATTCTATATCCCCTGGCGTGTGTCCCCCTTCCCACATACCCTACAAAGGAAGGCCTGTCGACAGTCTCTCGCCATGTGATGCTCGCTCTTACATAGCCAGCACTTACTCCTCTCCTTGACTACCTTCAGCTTACACCCTGCTACTTTATGGCCCTTTATCACACATCCAAAGCATCTGTCATCCTCTCTACCCTCTATAACACTTACCCTGTTTCACCCCCAATCGAATCTCCTTTTTTTTCAATAAGGCTACCGCTTTTTCCCATTCCGCCCTCACCACCGCCATTTTCATTTTCAATTGTGGGGTTGCATACCCCCAAAAATGGATTGGAAGGGGAGGTCCAATTGCATGGCCCCCGCGTAGTCCGGGTCTAAATCCAATTGATTCATTTTCTGGGGCTATCTGGAACACCCATGCAAACAAGGAATGAATTGTTGGATCGAATTCATTTCCATTGCGATGCTATAAGGAACAATCCAGGAAGGTTGTTTCAAGTACAACGAAACATTATTCGTAGGCTCAATAAATGTGTAGAGGTAGGAGGTGCACATTTTGAACATTTATTAGATTAAAATTCTTGTTTGTATTTTTTTATTATGCTACTCTGGATAATTCTTACTTTTAATATACGTTTTTATGAAAATTATGAGTATATATATATATATATATATAGGAGACGATTTATTTGGGGATGTGGCAATAAAATACCAGAGAGTACTCTTTTTAAAATATATTCCAAGCTTTCGAATATAACATATTCATTCTCAAGGACTGAAAATTATTAGGATGGTCAAATTATAAAATAAATTAATGTTAAAATTTACTTACATTATTTAAACGAGGATGTCGGTATAATTGTAAAAATAGATAAAAATTAAATTTTATAATTGACATAAACGTTCATTACATATTAAACTCAAAAAACAATATGACATTCAATATGACATTAAACAAAAATTTTAATCTATAAAGGTCTGTTCGAATAAAGTTAATTTTGATTGGAATTTGAATTTTGTAAAGATTGTTTTTCAAAATCTAAGAGATAGGCATACATCACACTAAGGTTATTCAGGTCTGTTTTTTTATTAATGCAATTATTTTCTTGTGAAATAAATGCGGTTTCTAAAAATAGACGTTTTTTATAATTTTTTTCTGTGATTAATACTTTGGCTGATTGATAATCAATTGAATGGTCTTCATAAAATGCCACATCCCCAAATAAATCGTCTCCGTTACTGAGTTGGCAAATATTTCTAGTAATTTACATATATATATATATATATATAAATACAAATGCAGTAACGTGAAATATACAGAAATATTACAACAAACTAGAAACACACAGGCACATCAAAAATTACATCAAATTTAAAATCAAATAAATAAAGTAAAGGTTGCAGTTCAGACAAAATTCACCGAGTATTTTCAAAATACTCCTCAACCGAATATGGACACATATCAATCAGATAGTTTTTAGTTTTCTCCTTAAATTTATGCTCCAAGACAATATCTTTGAAACATGGTGGGAGACTATTATAAAATTTAATTCCCATTACTATAGGTGATTTCTTGCAGATCTCTATACGCTGGTAAGGTATAGAGAAATCTGATTTAAATCTTGTGTCATGTGCATGAATGTCACTATTCCGCAAATACTTGCTTTCATTTCCATGAACTGATGTGATTAATTCCAAAATATAAAGGCCATACATAGCTAAAATTCTCAAATTTATAAAAACGGGTCGACAGGAGTCTACAAATCAGATGTTTGAAATACACCTTAGAATTCTTTTCTGTGACAAAAAAACATTTTAAGCATGAGAAGAACTCCCCCAAACACAAATTCCATAACTAATCCTAGACTGTACTTCACTAAAACATAATAAACGAATGTGGTTTACATTAAGTGTTTTCCTTAAATTTCTAATTTGAAAACATTTAGAATTTAACATCTTTGATAAATGTAAACAGTGAGTTTTAAAGGACAAATCTGAATCAAATAACACTCCCAGAAATTTCACATTTTCTGTTTTTGTTATGTTTGAGTTGTTAACCAGTATACCAAAGTCAGGGGAAAAGGTTTTTTGACGAGGATGAAATGAAATGAAATTCGTTTTAGTTGTATTAAATAACAAGGATTGATCACCAGACCATGCAGAAAATCTCAATAAAGCATTAGTGATTTTGGCCTTCAAAAGGTTTGGGTCTCCATCGCTAAACAGAAATGTTGAATCATAAATAGTAGTAAATGACTCTGATATAACAGAAGGTAACTCATTTATATATAGGATAAATAACAAAGGTCCAAGTATGGATCCCTGTGGAACTCCTTGTGAATTTACCATAAGATCAGATATATATGAATTTCCTCTATCAACAATTTTGACAGATTGTAACCTGTTATCCAGGTACATGGATAACCATTCGTACGATTTTCCCCTCATACCATATTTATTAAGTTTCTCTTTCAAAATACTGTGCTGAACACAGTCAAAAGCCCGACTGAGATCACAAAATATCCCAATCGGGGTTTCACCCTGATTGACCAAATTCAGAACTTCATTATAGAATGATTCCAAGGCTGTTGAAGTTGAAAATGTTGCTCGAAAACCATGTTGATGATCAGTAATTACTTTATGTATTTCCAAAAATTTCAACATCTGCTTCAGCATGGCGTACTCAAATATTTTTGACAAAACTGGCGATACAGAGATTGGGCGATAATTCGACATCTCTTCAGCAGTACCTTTTTTAAAAATAGGAGAAACAATTGAAACTTTTAGTTTAAGAGGGAACACTCCCTCTTCAAAAGAAGTATTAATCATATGAGAAATTGGTTCTGCCATAAAATTTGCAATTTTTTTAATGACAATACCAGATATGTTATCAGAACCACATGAGGGTTTATTTTTAATTTTATTCTTGATTATTTCAAGAACATCTTCTGCTGTGACAAATGAGAGAAATAAGCTATTTGAAACAAAATTATTTGATGGGTACTTTAATGTATAGTTCGGTATGGATATCAATTTTATAGCTTCATTAGGGGCATTTATGAAGTATTCATTAAATTTATTAGCAATCAATAGTGGCCACTTGGCCATATTTCTCTTTTCCACGCTGTTTTTAGTAGTTCACGATTAATACACACCTTCATGGAAGCATATAAGTTAGGCATTTTAGATTGGTGTAATTCACAGCTCACACCTTTTAAACGACTTTCCAAAAACTTCTCGAGTTCCTCCGGCTTGGTTTCTGGCTTGAGTCTTGTCGCATGAAGGCTAACCATTTTAGGGACAGTTTCAACATTGTAAGGTGTTTCAGTTTTCCCTACAAGAAACTTTCTTTTTTTTCTAGGATTTACTTGAGACCATGGTCCATTGCGAGAATGAACAGATTCATTTTCATTTTCAGAATTTTCCTCAATATGTATTACATTATTAAGGACAGTTTTAGACTTGGCTTCCACTAACTTGTTTGGATGATATAATCGGTCGGCTTTCATTATTCAATTCCTTTTTATTCTTTTGAATAACAGCTGCAAAACTTGTTGACGCTAACAGCTCCTGTCCCTGTGTACTTTGCATCACGGTAGACGGCTGAGTAGTTACTGCCATCACGCCTTTCTTATTCTTGTTTACATTATTAGTTATCAGGTTCTGCTGATTAGTTACTGACCAGTTTTTTCTAGTGTCAACTTTATTAATATCTACACTTGTTTTGATTGCCGCTTTGTACTTAATTTCTAATTCAGAATTTTTCGTTTCTTCTAATTTTAAATCACTCTCAAATCTTTCAACTTTTTCTTGTAATAAATTGTTAGAAATCTGTTGCTCATTTACTAACATTTTTAAATAGGTTACAATTTCATTACATGTACCTGTTGAATTCGATTCCAAATCATCACACGATTTCGGAAATTTTCCATTGTCACAGCAAATTATTTTTGCACTTATTCTTTGACCACATGATGGATGGTAGATTGAATCACAGTTTATGCACTTTACACCGTTAGCTACGACTTTTTTACAATATTTGCAGTCTCTCTGGTCATTCACGTCCGACTCAGTTGACGCCATATTGGTTCATCACGTAGTGGCGCTTGGTGAAATCACATGATTGGTGGCGCGGAGTCTAAGAGACGTTTTAGGCGTATTTCGTCGATTTTCATGTTTTTTTTTCATACTGGATGAATATGATTTCATGATGAAAACTTATAAATACTTGACAGTTAAAAAGTTCATTCGTAAAATATTGTAAAAATAAAAGACACTGAAGTTTCAAAATTTGTATTGAACAAAACACAGATTAAAATAAAAGTTTTCATTCTAAAAGTACTGCATAACTTATACCTAAGTTGGGAATTCTGGAACCGTTGGCGATACTTAATACTGAACACTGTTTACACTACCACTACACCAACACTAACACTTTACACTATCTTACGCGCGTTTCGATAACCAAGTTATCTTCTTCAAAGACTGAAGGTAAACACACAGTTTACGTAAGATAGTGTAAAGTGTTAGTGTTGGTGTAGTGGTAGTGTAAACAGTGTTCTGCATAACTTATATAAAAGAATTTTATATACCTGCCCCAGTTACACAAGGTTCACATAAAAACTTAGCGTGTTGCAAACAAATGAATGTATGACACTTTTCACAGTAAAATCTTGAACTATTTTTATTTTTACAAAACGCACATTTTTTACGTATACCTTTCTGGATGGTATCCATTTTTTGAGTTGAAGTACCGGCAACCTCTTGTCTCTTTTCACGAACAGCCAGAGGTACGTTTGTTTCGAAGGAACGGCGCCGAAGATAGTCTTCTGTTAGCTGTATCGCCAGTTCTTTCAAAAATTGCCTACATATTATGTTGGTTATATGGATTGTTGGCAGCATATATTATTTGACTATTTATGCCAGCAACATTCATGATAGCATAGAATACGACCATACGCCATCGTCTAGTATTCCTAGCCACATTATATGCTGCACACAATTTATCTACATTATCTACACCACCTTTTGTAGCGTTGTACCATGTAATAATTGCAGGCTTGCATTTTTCTCCAGTGTTTTTATCAATTTCGTCTGTGAAATGCATACTGGAAACCAACAAAACATTTTTGTATTTTTTTGGAATATAGGAAACCAGAGTCATATTCTTCGGAAAGGCGAACATAGATGAATACACAGGTCGCTGTTTTGTCTGTATAAATTCTGGTGGTAATTCTGCTTTATTCTTTTTCAACGTTCCTAACAAAGTGAGCCGATGTTCAGAAAGTAGACTTGCTCGTAAACCAGTTGTCACACGTGACGTTCCTTCCAGTACTTGATATAGGAAGTATCATTCTTTCGACAATGCTTTTCGTGTCGTTTGGTAAAGAGTACGGGCGTACTGGCTGTGTACCTACGTATACTTCCAAATTTTGAGTATAATTCATTTTAGCATCAACTAAAGCAAATATCTCAATACCATATTTGTTTGGTTTATTGGGTATGTATTTCTTGAAGCTACAACGGCCTCTGAATGCTTCAAGTTTCTCATCTATGGTACAATACATTCCTATAGTATAACAAGACTTACAATTTTCACAATCTCACGAATTGGAGCAAGTTTGTCGATTTCTTTTCTCTTTGGTCTTGTTCCGATATTGTCAAACATCTGAGTAAAAATCTAAATCGACTTTGGGACACTTGTATTCAGTCGACTATTTTTCAGGTATCCAGCTAAATATAATAATCCTAAGAGGGCCCTTATTTCTGTAAGATCCGTTGGTCCGGCGGAACGTTTTCTCCGGAAATGATCGGCGATGGAAGCTATGTATACATTTGTACATTCTACAATTTGTTGTAATATATCCGCTGCGAAAAACAATTCCCAACACTCCAAGGATAGTTTGGCCTTTTTAGCTTTTTGCCTTACACCCGGTAATCGGGTTACTATATTTTGTTGCCTAGTGCGTGTTCTAGAGTTAAAATTACAGTGCTTCTCCCAGATTGTGAGTTTATTTTTACCTAGGAATGTGGCAGTATGATTTCTCGATAATTCATTCACAGCAGCAGTTCCTATAGGTGCGATTTCTTCTACATCCTCTGCATCTTGTTCGGATTCGCTATCTGTTTGGCGTTCTTCAAGTATATCTGGGTCACTTTCATTATCTTCTTCAACATCTGGTTCCTGTTCATCCTCAGGCTCTCCTGCTCTCTTTTATACTCGCACATAGCGACTGAGAAACGAAAACCATGAGATATTTCTGATATTTCAAGAGAAAAACTGAACAACTTACCAAAAATGGTGAATTCGCCAAATGAAATATCTGTAACACTAGTAGTGGCGGGTAGTCTGAGGGACGTATTCCACAAATGGTCAAACGAAAGCTCTCGATGAAGTGACACAATGAACTAAAGTATAATTCATGAAGCTACCTCAAGACACACGGCTATTACTCCCACCACTCAGATTCTACAGGCAAATATATTTTCGTTGCGTCTGTCAGACTCCGCGCCTCTACTGGAGGGATAAAGAATGATGAGGCATATGATACATACATTGACAGCTTCCTATTTGATAAAACTACATTTTCTAAACTAAAGGATAGTTACCTAATGCATATGACAAATAATTGACGGCAGTCTTCTTGGTTATAACCCATTTCCTAAATAATGATAGAATCTGAATGTGCATTGCGGTGTCTTAAGAAATTCCAATTCTCGGAAACCACTGATGTTATCGATTTGGACAGTATTTTGAAGTTTGTTGTCTTGTCACTTTAAAAGTTCTGACCTTTTATTCGGTGAGCCAAGTCCGATCCTGACTTTCTGCAACATTAGTATACTTACTGGTATGGACAAAATAAATGAATTGTGTACTTGACAATCCACCAAATTTTCATCAAGTTCGAAATTATAGTTTTGGAGTTATGAATAAAAATGTATTTTTAATTTCTAACTTTAAAGCCCTATAACTTAACAAAGGAGGTCCGTAGAAAAAACAAATTATATGAAGTACTGACATCATTTTAACTCCACCTACTAATTCCCAAGTTCTGGCCTCTCATTCCTGGGACACCCTGTATAATGAGGCGCATAAGCGGACCAGAAACATAGTGGAAAGAGTAAATGGAATAATTAAACGCAGGTTCCCAGTTTTAGCATATGGTATGCGTTGTTCCATTGAAAATATTCTCCCAATAATTGTTGCAACAGGGGTATTACAAAATCTAGCTCGAAGGATGGGGGAAGGTTTACCACAAAACCCTGACCCTGATGAAATAGACATGAACATCTTGGAATATTTGATTGAACAAGGGGACATTCTACCAATGCCTGCTGAAAATCATGATCAAAATTTAATAAATTATAGGCGGATTGTTATTGATCAGTTTTTTAATATCTTAGAGTAGTTTGGGTTATTTTAACAGGATAAAAAGTCAAAAATCAAGTTAATTATTATTAATTCATATGTTACTATTATTTTTAATTTTTCACATAAAAGTTATGTATTTGTCGTGTTATATTTATATTGGGTTTAATTAAAGATTAAATCACATGGATTGCTTTAATATTTATCATAATGACCTTCCTGTTACAGGCTAAAAGTTAACAAAAAAAATCTTAAGAACTATACATCAGGTAACCAATAGGAAACAAATGTATCACTAGTACTAAAATCACATAGCGAGTAAAAAATACAGAGAGGTTCAAAAACGAATAACAATGTATTATAATCATATAACCATGAACCCTAACTAAAATATTACTGGTAGTATAGAGAATATGTCGTTAGTAGTTTTGTTTTGCAAACCACAGGGAGTGAAAAATATATTCAAAACAAAAGTTGTTTGGTTTCTTGGGGTTAGGGCACGCCAGGAAAAATTTCCAAATATACAGTTTCGAAAAGTGTGGCAAACAAAACTTTACTATATTTTGCATTATAATTCTGCTCAAAAGGATATGTAATTTGAATGTATCAGATTTTATAACTTTTAGTTGGCAAATCGTCGATAATTCAATAATTGATATTTTAAAAACATTTTAAATAAAATAGTTTTGTTCACCAATACATTTTGAAACATCTCTGTAAAGTTGAAAATATTTTCTTGATATGCGCCCTATGAAACCAAAACTTTTGTTTTGAATAAAATGCTCTATTCCCTATGGCTTACAAGTAATGAATGAATTACCCACTAACGACATACGTGTATACTTTTTAATTATTTTCCCTGGCATTTTTTTTGTTTGTATTTCAATTTCCAATTTATTTTTTGCTTTTTGAAAAGATAATTCCTGATCAGCTATTTCTATTTGTTTAGCCAGCAAAATCTTTCTTTGGTCCAAGATCTCGTCATACTTTTCAGCTATGTATGAAGAAGACAGGATCTGAATTCCTGTTCGTCGTCTTGGTTGAACCTATTAAAATTAAAAATAAACTATAAAATAAATAAACAAAAAATTGTCTTATGACTTTAATTATGTAATGATATCTTTTTTCCAGTGTTCTTAGATATTTTTATAATAGGTACATTTTTACTTTTGAATTATCTGAGGCCTACTGAAATCCTTCTTTTCCCACGACCTCTTACTCTACAACGTACAGTTATTGCTTCTTCCCTTTCACCTTGTTTAACCTAAAAAAAAAAATTAAATGCACCACAATTTATAATTTAAGACATTTAAGAAACTGCAAATGAAATCCAAAAATCTTACCTCATTTGTTTCCAACTAAGGCACTCTTAAAGCTGGATTTTTTATTAGTTGGAAGCCACTGGCTTTCTTCTTTATTTTCCTAAAAAAATAGTTATTTTCTCAACTTAACATTAAATTTCAGCCTTTAAAGATAGTTACAGAACTTTGTTGTAAAGTAAAATAACAACCTTTCAAAAAAATCCTTAGTTATGAATACCTAGATATTTACGAAAATATGGAAACCTCTTACAATCAACATCAAAAACAACAAAAGTTTCAAAAAATGGTCAACTCACTGCTCCATTATATCTTCATGTTTTCTTATCTAAAAAAGTTCAATAATATTTGCAATAAATATACATATGTGATAAGAAAGATACACAATTTTTCTTGTTTATCACTTTGTTGAAGGAGGGACTTTCAGTTCACAAGATAAGCCACTAGCTAGAAGCTTTACAAGACTAGTAAAATTAGAGAAAAAAATACAGTTCAGTTTAAAATTATGACCATAAATTTAATTAAATTCAGTAAGAGAAAGCACTATCACACCCACTTGATAAATATGTTGAAACATGTTTATAAACACAAACGAGAAAACTGATATGCCCTACATCCAATTTTAGAGTGATCATACATTTAAGATGAGAAAAATCTATAAAATTAAAGATTGTAAAGAACATACCTGTGCTTCATTAAAAACAAAAGATGAGTTTATCCCTTCATCCTTGTCGAGATTCTCATCATTATCAGACCAATATTCTATCACTACATTTATTCTAGAAAAATAAGTTGGGTATAATTAAATAATTTTTACATGCCTTGAAAAAATATGGTAATAAGAAACGAGTATTTGAAATCTAAGAATCTACAAATTCAACCTTTATTACAACAATCACTCTAGGAATTCAATCAACTACTTGTTTAATTAAAAAATAAACTTTTAATACCTTCTGTTGTAATATAAATTCCTCCTGTTTCTTCTCAACGACTTTGATTTTTGGTGCATTACAGAATCATACGGACTATGCAGTCCTATAACTGTTTTTATATTCATTAAACCTAATAATACCTCATCAGCAGCATCTAATTCTATTTTAACTGTCTGTCCACCTCCCGTTTTGTTAATTTCTTGCCTATTTCGTGCCATAATTTTTCTAATCTCCCTTTTCCTATTTTCGTACAGCTGCTTAAGACAGTCCTTTTCTCTGAACAATCCAGTTTCGGATGTACCATTAAAATCAATGGAAATTGAATTCCAAGTGTCCTCTTTTTCATTCATAGTTACCTTTTCAGTTGCTTTATTTTCGATTATTTTGGAGTACTTCGTGCTAATAATGGTAAAAAGGTCACTTTTTCCTTTACAGAAAAATTAGGTTGCCTTTTTCTTTTGTTTTCCGACTCCATATTTTCTAGGGGTCGACGTTCACAATCACAATAAAAATTAATAACAATCAAAATTTAAAAAAAGGCAAAAATATAATAAAGTAAAAGCTAGAAGCCACCAAACACTGAGTACTGAGGTTAAATCTGTTAAAGTACCTAAACAGATTTCGTTAATTTACAGACTTAGTCTTCTGGTTCAATAAAATGATTTAGCAGTCATTCTAAATGTACTCCATGTTCATAGATAGCGTCACACCATCTAAGACTATGAATGTGTTCTCTGAGCGTAGTAAAAACAATTATAAATATATGTGTAGCTTTGTCATTGTCAGTTCAATGCTTGTAAAACTTTTCTACCTTATCCATTGAAAAATAGTGAAGTGCTGTGTGTTTTAATATAATAACTTCAGGTTATGTGCCCAGTCCCGTTTTGTGCATAAAAATTAAAACCTACGTGATTTAAAAAAAAAACTAAAAAACTTAAAATCTTTGTGAAACAAAATAAGCCAAACACGAGTGAAGTGGTAAAAAATGGCGTCTTCAGAAGATTTGTCTTTAATAACCAAATTAACAGATGGTGAGTCATTCGAATTGTGGAAATTCCAAATTACAATTTCATTTAAGGCAAGTAGTCTATTTGAAATTGTTGAGGGTACCAAAAAGTTTGAAGATATGACCAAAGACTCCGATAAAAATGACTGGAAAAAGAAGGATGCCCAGGCACAAAAAGCAATTGTTACGTCAATTGATAAAAAACTAATGATGCATGTTTTAAAATGTGTAAATTCGCAAGAAATGTTTACTAAAATATGTGGTATTTTTCAAAGAGACAATCGAGCAGCAAAAATGTAGCCTTTTACAAGAGTTTTTTACTTCAAATATGAAAAAGATACTGATATGAGCTTGCATATTAGTAAAATGGAAAACTTACGTTGCCGATTAAAAACATTAAATCAAACCGTTGATGACGATATGCTAATGTCAAAAATTCTTTGTACGTTACCTGATAAATTTAAACATTTCTCCACAGCATGGGATTCCACTCCTGTTAGTGAACGTACCCTGACAAATCTTACATCACGTTTAATTGCAGAAGAGGCAAAATTCAACCAGAAAGAAGCAACGGAAGAAGCAGTAGCCTTTAGAGCAGAAGGTAGAAGACAAAAAGGTTTTAATAATAAAAGGTACAGTCAACAAGAAAGAAAACGCTATTTATGTGGAAAACCAGGCCATTATGCTAAAGATTGTCATTCTAAAAATAAAATAAAGTGTAGTATATGCAAGAAGACTAACCATAAACAGGAAAACTGTTTTTTTAGAAAAAAGGAAGGTCAAACATCAAGTAACTATTCTCAGCATTTTGAAGATGATGAAACAAGTGAAAACAAAGTAGCATTGCTGTTACAATGTTTTCCCAGTAAATGTGAAGAGTTTGTTGTGGATTCGGGCTGTACTTCTCATATGACCAACAATGCAAACATTATCGATTGCATCGAAAACAGAAAAAGTGACATATTGGTTGCCAAGAAAAACGAGAAAATGCAAGCAGTTGGAAGAGGAAAAATAGTGGGTGAAAAGTACATATTAAATAATGTACTTTTAGTGCCTGATTTAAGCAGAAATTTACTCTCAGTAAATGCAGTAATTGAGAACGGAGGTGAAGTCCTATTTAAAGAAAATAAGGTTATAGTCTCAAAAAATAACAAAGCAATTCTAAAAGGCGAAAAAGAAGAAAATGGCTTGTATGTAGTAAAGTTGTTTAACACCAACAAGGAAACTGTAATAACTGAGAATAATGCTGAAAAATGTTATATAACAGAAACTTTAACGGATTGGCATGAAAAAATGGCACATATAAATTTAGATCAAGTTAGAAAAACATTAAAGACACATGAAATAAAATACCAAGAACAAGAAAATCCACATTGTACTGATTGTCTCCTTGGAAAACAGCATAGATTGCCTTTCCAGTTAAGCAGTTCAAGAGCCAATAATATTTGTGAACTTATGCATGCTGATTTATGCGGTCCTTTCGAAGTAGAATCACTAGGACAGGCAAGATATTTCCTATTAATTAAAGATGATTTTTAAGGCTACAGATTCGTATTTTACTTAAAACAAAAGTCAGAAGTTATAAATTATTTCCGAAAGTTTATTGAAATGACCAAAAATCAAACAGGCTGCCAAATACAATGACTTCGAACAGATAAAGGCTTGGAATTTGTTAACAAAGACCTGAAACTATTGTTCGAGAGTAAGGGAATTGTACACGAGAAAACATATACTCCAGAACAAAATGGGCGAGCTGAAAGAGATATGAGGACTCTGGTCGAAACAATAAGAACAATGCTGCACAGTAAGAACCTAAATAAAGACCTTTGGGCAGAAGCCTTGAACACAGCAGTTTTTGTTCTTAATAAAGTTGGCTGTAACTCTACCAGAAAAGAAACTCCACATAAGCTTTGGATCAAAAAGGACTTTGACATTACATCTTTCAGAGAATTTGGCTCAAAATGTGCTGTACATGTTCCCAAACAAAAAAGGACAAAATTAGATGCAAAAAGTCACTCAGGCATCTTTGTAGGATATAGCGATACAGTAAAGGGTTATCGCATATATTTTCCTGATAAAAATGAAGTTGGTATACATAGAGATGTGGTTTTTATTTCCGAAAATGAAAACCAATTCATCAGTACAACAGAAAATGAACAGATGATAAAATTACAGCTAGAAACAGACGATTATCCACCCAAAGAGCAACCAGAAAATCAGGATCATTCAGACATTGACTCAGAAAATGAAGGGGAAGAAAACTTGAGAAGAAGAACAAATAGAAGGGACATTAGACAACCATTATGGATGAGAGATTATGATGTAAGTTTTTACACAGAAACAGAACAACCAATTACCTATGAAGATGCAATACTAAGTGAAAACTCATCTAAGTGGCAAGAAGCAATGAATCAAGAACTAACAGTGTTGAAAGAAAATAATACGTGGTCGAAAGTGCCGTGCCCTACAGATAAAAAAGTGATTCAAAGCAAGTGGGTAACAAAAAAGTGAGTTTAAAGCGAGATTGGTTGCTCGTGGCTTTCAACAAGATTGCGATAACGAATTGTATGACATCTACGCTCCAGTAGCCAAGCTGACAACCTTTCGCATGTTGCTTGTAGTAGCAAATTTACTTAAGCAGCCTATACACCAGATGGACGTCCGAGGTGCATTTTTGTATAGTGATATAGAGGAAGAGGTATATATGTCACTTCCAGGTAACAATTTAAATAATAGCAATTTCGTTTGTAAACTTAATAAGTCAATTTATGGCTTGAAAAGCTCACCGAAGTGTTGGAACAAAAAGTTTTATTCTTTAATGATACAAAATGATTTTTTAAGATCCCAGAATGATTATTGTTTATATATAAAGTGTGAACAAAGTAAGCTTTATTTATTAATATATGTAGATGATGTGTTAATTTTAGGCACTGATAAAAATCAGGTAACTACTCTGAAAAATCTATTAAATAAAAATTTTTATATGAAAGATTTTGGGATTATATCTCAATATCTGGGTATACAAATTGAACAGAATTTAGAGCTAGGTTACACAGAGCTTAGTCAAGAGAATTATTTGAAAAATGTTCTAAAAAGGTTTCAAATGCATAACTGTAAAAGTATTAACACTCCTCTTGACAGTAACCTAGATCTAAAAGTTTTTCAAACTGAAGAAAATAATGAAGAGTTGCAAAAGCTGTGTCGAAAAATTATTGGCAGTATAATGTATGCTGCTTTAGCTACCAGACCTGATTTATGTGAGAGTATAAGTATACTAAGTAGATTTCAATCAAAACCAAATGAAAATTTACATAAATCATTAAAACGGGTACTTAGATATATTCAAGGTACTATTAAGTTAAAATTACTTTTTAAACCAAGTGGCCACATTTTAACAGGTTATGTTGATTCAGACTGGGGTGGTGATACCATTGACAGAAAATCCACCACTGGTTTTATTTTTAAAATGTTCAATTGTACTATTTCCTGGACCAGTAAAAAACAACAAAATGCATCAATTTCGTCTACCGAGTCTGAATATGTAGCGTTGAGTCTAGCTGTTGCAGAGGCTTGTTGGCTACGCAAACCTTTGCTTGATTTTCAATTAGAAGTAAATGAACCGACTAAGATATACGAAGATAACAGGGCAGCAATTTGCTTAGCCAATACTCCTGAAAGTAATAAAAGACTTAAGCATTTAGATATTAAGTTAAACTTTATTAAAGAAAAAATAGACGAAGGAATTGTAGAAATTATGTATGTTGAAACCGGAGATCAGATAGCTGACTTATTCACAAAACCTTTGACTAAAATAAACTTTGAAAAGTTCCGATTAGCCTTAGGCATGGAATTTTAAATATTTGTTTGTACCTAGAGTTAGGTTGTTTGTACTTAGAGTTAGGTTGTTTGTACCTAGAGTTAGGTATGTTTTATTTTTGCATTTTCCTTGTGAACGTTTTTATGCTGAAATAATTTTATTGAGGGGAAGTGCTAAAGTACCTAAACAGATTTCGTTAATTTACAGACTTAGTCTTCTGGTTCAATAAAATGATTTAGCAGTCATTCTTAATGTACTCCATGTTCATAGATGGCGTCACACCATCTAAGACTATGAATGTGTTCTCTGAACGTAGTAAAAAAATTATAAATATATGTGTAGCTTTGTCATTGTCAGTTCAATGCTTGTCAAACTTTTCTACCTTATCCATTAAAAGTTAGTGAAATGCTGTGTGTTTTAATATAATAACTTCAAAATCAATCTTTAAAGATGGCTAGTGTTACCAATTCAAGCTAAAACATTCATATTTTGGGTGGTGACACTGAGAAAATATCCATGTTGCCAAGTTGTAAATTAAACTTAACCCTGATTGCTTAATTTTACCAAACAACAATTTGGTGAATAGCGATTTGACTTAATCATGATTACTCATTCAATGACAATTACCTAATCATGATTAGAGTACAAAATGGTGAATACAGGTATTACTCTACTCACAATACATGAACCATTAGAAGCCGTAAATAATAAAATCATAATTAGGTTGGTTACGAGTTCAAAATGCAAATATATATTAAAATCAAATTATTCTATTGGGCGAACCGATTGAGGTTCGACGCTTATCAACTCGATTCACTGTAATCGATTTTCTCGTCGATTTTATCCTCGTATTCCACTTCCACTCTTTTAAAGGTGTTCAAAATGTTAAAAGATACAATATTTTGTTATTTAGATATATGATCATGTTGACTTGATGGATGGATATTTAAATGATAGAAACAATATGAAAATTTTGTATAGTCACATAAAAAAAACGATTTCTTGCATCGCCACAGTCAAAATTCGAAATCTTTAGGTCAAATAAATAAGTGAATTTACCTATAATGCACGTTCAGTTATCGAAAAATAACACATATGCTTACAGTTCACTTAATCTGATGTCATATTCTCGATGACCAAGTGTTGCAAATTCACTTCCAACTAAAGTTTTTACTATTTGATTTTAATTTTCAATCGTAGTAGGCATATCTTCAATCAACACAAATAAACTCGAAGGAAAACTGGCACTTATTATTGAATGTTCAAGTTCATTAACGGACAGTTTAAGGATATCCCGAACGGTAATGCAAAGGACTAATGAAAATGTGTGGGTGTGGATATGGATGTCTATATGATGTCCCTGGACAAATTGGGCATCATATGGACAAATTCTGAACGACTCATAGACGTCCGGTGCATAACGTCTTGTTGGGCTCCTCTAATGGTGCTTGTTGAAATCCTTGGTTTGAATCTAGAAAACTAAATACTTTTGTCCCTGGGAGCTTTGTCAGAATCTCTTAAATTTTTGGGATTTGATAGTGCTCTCTTTTTATTACTTTATTTAATTCGATTGGGTCAAGACATAGCCTAATTTTCCCATTGGTCTTTCGAACTGTTACCAAAGGATGCAACCAGTCAGTTGGTTGAGTTACCTTCTCTATAATTTTTTGTTTTTCTAGCCTATCTTATTCCCCTTCAACTTCAGATTTAATGGAGAATGGTATTTTCCTAGCATTAAAAACAACAAACAATTTTATGTTTCAGTTTTAAGCAACCTATTCCAGTGAAAACATCTGCGTATTGTTCTAGTACATTGTAGATATTTCATTTAATCTTTTAATAAGCCCTGTAACATGGCACCAGTGTTTCCGAGATCACCGTAGCTCCTGCAACACCAGAGAACACCTTGGTACCATTTGTAGTATTTATGTATGTAGTATCATTACAATAATTATTTACAGAACGTACAATTGGGAAATTCAACTTAATATCTTTCATGTTTTTATAGCTACAAGTTAAAGTACATTTACCTATTGAACAGGAGAGTTGGTTTAACTACCTCATTCTCGCAATAAAGGCTGTTTGCTCTCCTTGCTTGTGTACAACGCTATAGCGTAGTCCCATGCGTTGTAATCAAATATGCGGAAATGAAAGACTAGATGTTGATAGATATAAGAGGAGTTTATTTCACTATACTTCACAAATGGCCATGTGGGGCCGCCATAAGGACATCAGGTCCCACTCATTACTTCTGCTACATTCAGTCATTTATTTGGCCCAATTGGGCTCAAACATTAATTACTAAGTTCTGATACACTGAAAGGTTATTACTGTGTGTACATTAACCAAAAATAAGAAAGATAAACATACACATCTCTATGAAAGCGTTTATACAAGAAATAAGGTAAAATAGGAAATAGGAATTAGTACAAAAGATGGCCAACTTTTATCTTTTTGTCTTATTTTATTTTATGTTATTTGGATACCGATAATGCGCATGACCCAGATACTTCTGTTCTAAATGTTCTGAGTTTCCAATTATTCTTTCTAACATCTAACCCTAACCTAAAAATATTATTTGTTTACTTTGATTGAAATTTTCTTGCGGTGCTAAAGTAGAGATGTATGATAGAAATAACAAGCTAGGGACGATGCTGTTGTTGATAGCAGGCACTGCGGCTGTAGCTTTATTACAAAGAAAACAAAATAGACGTTTTAAAGTTCGACCCATGAATAGGGACAAAAATTTATTGGAATATGCAAAAGCGCATGATACGGAGCAATTTTTTAAATACACATGAATGTCTCCATAGATCTTTGATAATTTATTAAGATAAATCGAGCCACATATAAAAAAAGACCCAACCAGGAACACAATCGAACCAGGACAATGGCTGGCTATAGCGTTGGAATCGCCTTATATTGGAGGAAACTTATGAGGTTTTATGGAGGGTCTTGGCACCTATTGTATTGCCAGAACTAAGCACATAGGGCTTAGTTAAAATTTCCGGAGAATTTTACATTCAAAAAGGTGAAGAAGATATACTACCCAATGATAGAAAGTACTGCCCCAGGGTTTGTTGACTCATTGTGTGATGCAGACAACAACTTAACATCTGTAGGATGTCTGGGTGCAAATAATTTTTCAAATACCACTTAAGATTTGAGAGATTCACTTGCTGACTATTTTGTTTCTGAACAGGGAGCATTATCATTTCAATGGAATTTAGTGGATCAAGGAGATTATCCTGACTACTTTAATCAATCAACCTGAGGAATTATTAATTTTGCAGATATTTCAGGAAATGGTATTTTAAATTTTTATTTTTCACATCAATAAAACTTGAAAAATCAAAAAAAATTATTCATGTACCTACTAAAATCAGCCAACAAATGATTGGTAACAAAACAACAGTCAAATCAGTCAAATGAATAACAAAAAGTAATATTAATCTAAAAATAAATATACAAAAATGAACAAAGTAAATATATATCCCTCAAAGAGACAAGGAAACTATATTCTTTTCGCTGCTACATTCTAAGTAATGTACCTATATAATAGAGAAAGGAGTCAAATCAATAACAAATCTCAAAAAATAATATAAATTTGAAAATAAGAATATATCTACAAAAACTAAAAGAATAAATATTCATTCCTCAATAACATAAAAAAACTTTCAAATGCATTAATACAAAAAAAATATTGCTACAAAAATCAACAATACAAACATTATATTCTTTGAACACACAAATAACTACACGGTGTCACTCTACAGCTTCCAACTGATCACAAATGACCTGATACATCTTTTTTTCAATTCTTTTCTTTTTTTTAGAAAATATGTTCATATCTGCTGCAAAACTCCTAACAAAATGGCCATCATCATTAGTTGGTCTGTCATGTTTTTTTCCAGAATTTTGCTAAAAGTCTCAAAGCAGCCACTGACTGTTTCTGTAAGAACTGCTGATTGAACTTTTTTTGCAGGAATTGTATATCGAGGAATAACCTCATTTTCGTTTGCTCTTTTCAAAATGGGTCGTTTTAATGCAGCAGGTATTTTTTTAGGTGTGTCACTTTGTGAGCTACAACTTTTTATGGTATCAGATCTTTCTGAAATACCATTACTTTGACTAGTGATGTCTAGGCCCTCATTTTCTTGACTTCCAGTTCCATCAAGTTTTGTCATTTCCTCATTTTCCTAATCATGCTCTACAATTATCTGGCGCACAGAATTCCACTCTACGCTTTCTGGCTTGACGTTACCTTCAATGTTCGAGTATCATCTGAAAATTTAATGAATTATTGTTGATAGTTCTATTTAGAATAAAAGATCACCCACCTTCTTGTTTGGAGATATTTGTCCAAAAACCCCATCATTTTGAAATATGGCCAAGTTATTTGCGTAGCTCCAGAGCCCGATGGTGTATTTTTGATTTCCCTGCTTAAGCCCGTATATTTGTTTCTTAAAATCTTCCATCTGTGTTCACAAGCTTCAGCTACAAAAAGAGTGATTTTTAAAACTACACTACTACTAAAAAATGTTTCATTGTAGTTTCGCAGCCTTCCTTTTCTCTTTTGTTTTTCTTTTTCCATTTTCGTTTCTCCTGTTATATTGTTTACATGAAAAATGCATGCGAGTAACAAGATAAAAACACATAATCTTTTTTGTCACTACCTTGTCATGTTCTTTCCAACCTACAAATGGAATTGTCGAATATACATATTCAATGGTTTTGGTTACATAAAAAAGTGTTTCTGCATTGAGATCGCTAAAAGATAATGTTTTGAGAGTTGCCCTTTCTAATAGTGGAATCAATTTAAATAATTCACGGGATGGGTGTATTAGATATCCCTTGCTCTCCGCATCAATAAGCCTGTGCCTTTCTGGTACGCTACAGTCTGTAGGTAGCTGTAAAGAGGCCATGCACTCTTTGAAAACTGTAGACTTAAGTCCATCTTTGATGGTAGTAAAACGTTGAGCCTTCCTTGCCACATAGCCAGCGATGTAGCTCAAAATGTAATCATACATATCTTCTTGGCAATAGTTATGTTCGAGAAGAAATAATGCATCGTAAAGTCATGACAAATTCTTTCCTGTATCCAAAATGGTGTCAAGTTGCCCCTCCCATTGAGATTTTCTCTCAGAGGCGTCTGAAATATCTTTTAAGGACATTCAACGTATCTCCACCTGATACATTATTGCCTTTTGGAGGTTTGCATAACGAGTATGTGGACACCAGACCATACATTTGCAAAAATAAGGTAGGATCAGGATGGTCATTGCACTCACAACAATTTCGCATGAGGCCTCTTTTCAAAATGGGTCGTTTTAATGCAGCAGGTATTTTTTTAGGTGTGAAACTTCGTGAGCTACAACTTTTTATGGTATCAGATCTTTCTGAAATACCATTACTTTGACTAGTGATGTCTAGGCCCTCATTTTCTTGACTTCCAGTTCTATCAAGTTCTGTCGTTTCCTCATTTTCCTGATCATGCTCTACAATTATCTGGCGCACAGAATTCCACTCTACGCTTTCTGGCTTGTCGTTACCTTCAATATTCGAGTATGATCTGAAAATTTAATGAATTATTGTTAATAGTTCTATTTAGAATAAAATATCACCCACCTTCTTGTTTGGAGGTATTTGTCCAGAAACCCCATCATTTTGAAATATGGCCAAGTTGTTAGCGTAGCTCCAGAGCCCGATGGTGTATTTTTGATTTCCCTTCTTAAGCCCGTATATTTATTTCTTAAAATCTTTCATCTGTGTTCACAAGCTTCAGCTACAAAAAGAGTGATTTTTAAAACTACAGACTACCTGATTTTTTTTGTACTTACGTGTTTCATTCTCTAGGTGAGCATTTTCTTTCAGTCGGTTGTTCTTCTTCCATCAGTTCTTGCATATAACTGAGGAAAGGTCGATACCTGCTCTATCAGCATGCCATCATCCATTTTAATATTGATTAATAAAAATTCCAAACAGAATTCAAATAAATAAACCATGAAGGTTAGAGAGGAGGAGACTAAACGACAATATGCGCTTTCAAGTAAAAATGGCACAGATTTATGTTCCATAATATATAGTTCGAAATTCCCCATCAGAGGCGCAAGTGTTTCGCTCTGGGCTAAATTTGGCCATTTACTCTATTCAAATGCATGTAACTATAATGAAAAAGTTTAGAAATTGCTCAAATTTTTGGGAAAATATTGAGATTTGTATCATTTACATTTACAATCATAAGCCTAGCTTTAAATAGGATTATTATCAGTAGTAATAACCCAAGGACATTGATAATTGTTCGAAAAAATTTTATAACAGATTTCGAAAGCTTGTTGCCAATAAGAGTCGTTATAAAATTTTTGAGTATTTATCAATGTTCGAGCGCTATTCGAATAGAAATGTTTTTGCTAATTATAGAAAAAAAAAATACATAGTATATTTGCTTTTATAATTTCATTGTTCTCGTCAGTATTATGACAAAATTGTGAAATTTTGAAATATTAAATATTTGAAACGTCAAAATCGAAATAAATCAAAATGTATCTATTCATGGAAACGTACCTAATAGAGTGAATCCAATGAAATCAGTCCATTTGAGGTCATTTGCTTGAACACAACCAATCAGAACAACATTACACTGAAAACAGACCATGGGCTGTGATAAATGACGTAGGAAAAATAAAGAATGAAATTGTTCAGGAATTAGCATCAACGGCAAGGTGGAATATTTTTAAAGTAAATTTACCTGTTTTATCTTTGAAACCTTGAAGCGGAACTAGCTGGGAAAGTAGAATAAACACAATTAAGCCTTTAATTTTAAATTATAAGAATGTTTAAAAGCCTTAATGAAAAGATAACAAACGAAATTTAAAAACTAGAAATGTAGCACAAACTTTAGTAGAGAAATTTAATTATTTTAAAGTTATCTGCTTTGGAAATTGAATAGATGAGGCTTTTACTTGATGAAGATCCATACTACTGATGAAATAAAACAAATTGATTTGTTTAAATCTTCATTATTTATTTTGAACTGACGTTCAAATTAAAATTAGTGACGCGTTTCGCTACACAGTAGCTTTTTCAAACTAGTGAAGCTACAATGAAAAACTTTTAATTTATATAGTGCCTTAATACGGAATTCTAAGATATTGACAAAAGTATTAAAAATGGGGATAAGTACAAAAAGTGCCTAGATACGGAATTCTAAGATATTGACAAAAGTATTATAATATATTTAAATAGGTATAAGTACAAAAAGTGTCTAAATACGGGATTCTAAGAAAGTTACAAAGGTATTGAAAAAAGGTACCTGGGAAATTGATCAACAACTATCACATTTTCTAGGTAAAAAGGTTTAATAAGGGAGAATGATTGATATCTATTTGGTCGTTAAGCAGATTACCGGAATATTTGTTTTTGTTAATCTCGAGGGCTTCTAAAAGATTTAATTTAAAGGATTTGGGTTCTACATGCAAAATTTCAAAATTTGAGTCGAAAGTGTGTTGGTTTGTTAATAGATGATTTGAATAGTTGGAATCTAATTTGTTATTGTCATAGCTGCGTTTGTGTTCTGAAATTCTAGTTTTAAAGTTCCTAAAAGTTCTACCGATATACATTTTGTCACAGTTGTCGTTACCACATTTTAATTTATAAACACCTGACTTGTTTAATTTTGAGGATTTAGATTTGTTATTTTTAATGAATTTAGATAAATTGTAGTCAGTTTTAAAGCAAATATTCATATTTAAAGATTCTAAAAATGATTTGATTTTTAAGGATGGTGTTCCAAAGTATGTTAAGCTTTTAAATTGATTGTTTTTATTTTTATCTGAAGGATATACTTGTTCTAAAGTGCGTTTCTTTATCTTTTTATTTATGATATTGTCAATTAAGTTTGGATCGTAATTATTATTAACTGCTATTTGTTTAATGATATTTAGTTCTTTGTTGAAATTATTATTGTTTAATGGGACTGTTAAAAGTCTGTGAATCATACTATTGAAAGCTGCTAATTTATGACTAAATGGGTGGACAGAACTATTATGAATTGTAATGTCTGTATGTGATGGTTTGCGAAATATAGAAAAATCATGTTTATTGTTTATATTTGAAATTGTAAGGTCTAAAAAGTTTATAGACTTATTTTCTTCATGTTCTACGGTAAATTTTATATTGCTATGAATTGAGTTAATATAAGTAATGAAGCTATCTAGTTGTCTAGTAGTGCCAGTGAAGCTCGCTAAAATGTCATCTACATAACGGTGCCAGTATATAAATTTTTTACTAAGGGGGTGTTTATGAATTATTTTTTCTATATTATCCATGAAAATTTCAGCTAATAGGGGACTGAGGGGGTTGCCCATAATCAAACCATCTTTACTACTATAAATCTCTCCATTGAAATGAAAATAATTTTGGTTTAAGCAAACTTTTAATAAATTTATTATGTCAGAATGAATTATAGGGTTAACATTATTATACGTGAGCAAATTATCAACAAGAGTTAAAGTTTCTTTAGGAGGTATACTAGGGAATAGATTAGTTACATCGAACGATATGAATTTAGAATTGTGAGGTAATTTTATATCTTGAATATTATTAATTAATTCCGTTGAGTTTTTAATAGAAAATCGAGGTTTGAAAGAACAATATTTAGAAATTATATCTATGAGAATCTTTGAAACTTTAAATGAAGGTGCTGTGAAAAAAGAAACAACCGGTCTAATAGGGTACCCCTCTTTATGGAGTTTCATTAAAGAATAAAGTTCAGGGTGTTGAGGATTGGGTAAAATTAATTTATATTTTTCTTTGTCGCTAATTATTGATTTCGCGTTATCTACTGCTAATTTTATTTCTTTCTGAAATTTACTAGTTGGGTCTTTTTTAAGAATCTCAAAATTGCCTGTCTGTATAAAATTGTTAGTTTTTAATATATAATCATCTTTATGTAATGCTATTACTGTATTTCCTTTATCTGCTTTAGTAAAAATAAGACTATTTGACTTTGATTTTTGTTGAATAGATTTCGCGACTGATAATTCAAAGTTTGGTTTGTTAAAATTGACGAATTCTTTTTTAATAATATCGGAAGCTTTATGTTTTAGATTGGAATTATTTGGAAAATTATATAAGTTAATTTCTGTTTCTATACCTAGTTTGTTGAAGTTATCAAATGAACATGTGGGATCTGCTTTGGGGCGATCTTCTATCAAAAATTAACGTTTTAAGGTGAATTTTTATTTTAGTATATTAGATACTACGAAAAATTCAGTACCAGAAATATTTTCTTTAATACAAGAATGTAATTATTTATTTAAATGTTTATTAGCGTTTCAGGAAATGGAACCAGAGTTTTTGAGAAAATCATGTTTGAATTTAGATTCTTATTTACAACAAGGGTATGGGGACTTCCTTCAACGAGACATTGATGGAAATTCATTCTTTAGTGAAATTTTATCGTTTAAAGCCATTTTTGTTGAAGAATCCAAGTCCTACTACATATTAAAGTATATAATCACGAATGAGCTTACTTCTTGTTTTCCTAATTTAACCGTATCTATAAACTGTTTCCTTAGATTCCTCAACAAAAGTCATAAAATGATGGGTTTCGGTGTCTATGTATGAGGTTACTTAAATCAGTATTTTTATTTTAAAATTTTATTCAAAGGTAAGAAATTAAAACAAATCATTGAATTATAGAATACAACTTTTTTTATTAATTTTATTTAATCAATCACTGGCAAGCCCAATTCACATAAATACAATATAAAAAATGTTTCATTGTAGTTTCGCAGCCTTCCTCTTCTCTTTTGTTTTTCTTTTTCCATTTTCGTTTCTCCTGTCCATAATCTTTTTTGTCACTTCCTTGTCATGTTCTTTATAACCTACAAATGGAATTGTCGAATATACATATTCAATGGTTTTGGTTACATCAAAAAGTGTTTCTGCATTGAGATCGCTAAAAGATAATGTTTTGAGAGTTGCCCTTTCTAATAGTGGAATCAATTTAAATAATTCACGGGATGGGTGTATTAGATATCCCTTGCTCTTCGCATCAATAAGCCTGTGCCTTTCTGGTTCGCACAGTCTGTAGGTAGCTGTAAAGTGACCATACACTCTTTGAAAACTGTAGACTTAAGTCCTTCTTTGATGGTAGTAAAACGTTGGGCCTTCCTTGCCACATAGCGAGCGATGTAGCTCAAAATGTAATCATACATATGTTCTTGGCAGTAGTTATGTTCGAGAAGAACTAATGCATCGTAAAGTCATGACAAAGACATGACAAATTCTTTCCTGAATCCAAAATGGTATCAAGTTGCCCCTCCCATTGAGATTTTCTCTCAGAAGCGTCTGAAATATCTTTTAAGGACATTCAACGTATCTCCACCTGATACATTACTGCCTTTTGGAGGTTTGCATAACGAGTATTTGGACACCAGACCATACATTTGAAAAAATAAGGTAGGATCAGGATGGTCATTGCACTCACAACAATTTCGCATGAGGCCTATATTTATAAACTTTACTAACAAAACGTTACCTCCAACGCATCCTAATTTAATCTAGCTGTCATTATATATTTAAAACCACATTTTTCATTTAAAAACTGAGATATTTACAATGTAGCTTTTAATGATATTTTTAATCAAAACAGGTAGAATGGGAAAGAAAATTGTATCCATTAATGGTAGCACTTCGTTCCCATAGATTTAAATAGCACACAAAATCTTCAATTATCTGGAATATTATTTAATATTATTTTATAAAAAGCGAAGAAATAGAAGTTTTTACCTGGTATTGTTGATTCCCAGGTTTGAGATTTTTTCATACAACTGCATTGCACTTGTTGCACTGAACAACTATGTAAATGTGAAGGAAAGTGGATGAGTTTTCTTACAAAATATAGGATTAGTAATTATTACCTGAAATGCAAGGGTCACATTCATTTTTTGGAAGTATTGTGGCTTCACATGGTCTGTCGTCATTTTAAAATTTGCCTTTAGATTATAGGTTGAAGTATTTTCAATTTCAATAAGGTCATAAAAATGCTTCAATTTGATGACACCATCAGGAGTCTGAAACATATCCCTCTCTGCACCCTCAGAAGTGGCCTAACCCTCGCATTCACTCCACTCCTCCGCACCGTACAGCATACTCTGCTCTACCGTCCTACCAATTACCCTCCTCTTCCACTCTCCCGGCCCTTTCACATTACACATCAATCTCCCCAGCCATCCTGCCCTCACCTCACCCTTCTCTGCCGCCTTCACCATATGAGTTTTGAAGGATAATTGACTATCCAACCACATCCCTAGGTATTTCACAGACTCCTCCATACTAATTCTCCTTCCCTTAAGCATCACCCCCACTTCCCTTGTCCTGCTCCGTCCCTTCACTAGCAATCCCACCGTCTTATCTTCCGCCACTTCCAGACCGCACCGCTCTATCTTCTCCACAATCTTCGTGCACATTCTTTCATTCCGAAATTTTGAAATTAGATACAATGAACACTCGAGCATACAGATTAAAACAGCCAGATAAATCACATTACGCAAAACATCTTCTTGACACAAAACATTCATTAACATATTTGTGATAAGAAACAAGAACTAGATTTCCTTGAACTAGAAATAAGAAGACACTCAAGAGACCCACAATATGAAGTTGTCAATGAACAAATAAATCTAGGGAGCTCTCCACTATTAAATTGTCTTCTTAAGTAACAATTGTAAAGATCAGCAGATATAGTTTTCCTTGGTTTCCTATATCATTGCACAGTTATACTGATCTTAAATGGGAAAAAGATATCCAGGATATCCCCATAAGGCGAATAATACCTAAGCTTTAATATTTGTAAAATCATATCTTCTTCTTTTCTAATCATATATATTAAGTCAATCACAAGATAGGTCACTTACTATTTGGTGTAGCCAAAATATACATCAAGTAGGTAACACATAAAATGTAACTTCTATCATTCTGACGATGTGCACCACTAAATGATGTTTAGAGATATGAGACTCTCAAAAAGATGTTGAGCACCAAAATATGAGCCAAAAAAAAGATATATTTATGTTCACTTCTCAGGGTTGAAGTTATGAACGTGGGTTCTTATGAACCTAGAGTAAATTGCAGAGAATAGTCTAATCGGATAACATGATTTAGAGCTATTGTAATAATATCTTGTAAGTAAATACCATGGGCGCCACAAAGTTTTCTCAAAAACTTTGAAAAGACCTACAAAGACTCTAGGTAGTAGCTATTTTGAAGTTTACTTGTTACTGCAGGTAGGTAGTTGAAATTAAAAATAAAAGACAGTCTCAATGATTACCAAGTCTAATGAAAATCAGTGAATATATATGAAGAAAAATACAATGGTTATACAAAAAATACAAAATTGACTGCTTTTTATAAGGGTTAGATAGTTATTATTAGTGTGATAGGTTTAATATGATGAAATAGATACAAGTAAGATGAATGCCGCATATAAAAGTTATCCGCTTAATTTACTTATCTGTGGCAGTTATTGCAGCTGGTAAGTGAGGTCCCACGATGGTTGATGGTAACCTGCAGTGATTGCTAGGTCAGATGAACCTCCAGGCCAGTGTCAAGTCCTCTGCTCACAGATGAATCAAATTTATTCCGACAAGCTGTTAACCAAGCTTCACAAACTTATTATGGCCATAGAAAATCCATAAACAAACTTTTCAGAAAACCATCATAAAAAAACCTCTTAGAAAACCATAATAAAAACCGCTAAAAGATATAAAAAATAACAGTTTCCATCATAGCACAATTTTTTAAAACCCCCCCAAAGAGAATAATAATTTTGCAGTTAGGTGATTTACATCAAATCCTACTTAAAGGAATAACAACAAAAAAGTTTACAATTAAATGTTTTACATTTCTAACTAAAGAAAAAAGTTAACAGACATGCCCCTGGAAAGTTTTTGTTTTATAAATTTGGTTATCTTTGAATTCTGTACAAATATGTTAGGTAATAGAAATATGAGAATTTAGGAATTAAACAACAGGTAAGTGAATAGTAGTGACGTCTGCAAAATTCAATAGGAAGAACAGATATTCATTTTTTATAAGCTTCTGCCATGTAAAAATATACGGGTGAGAAGCTAGCTCCTAGCTCCAAAAGTAAATCTGCGACAATTGACTGAGCCGGCAACAGCGCACCAAGATGTCCGTTTATCACCGTGGCCTTGGCTCGACCAGTCTAATATACGGGGGGAGGTCAAAAATCACTGACAAACGTTCCTTGAAAAAAAATGTTTACTTTATTTTCTCTCCTGTATCTACATATATCGATGTCCGTTGAAAAATAAAATAGAAATAAATTGATAAATCGATAGTCCTTAGCATGTCGTCTTCAAAAATCACTGACAAACGTTCCAAGGGTGAGAAAAAAAAATAAAAATCAGTTTTCTTGAAAAAAAATTTTTGTACTTTATTTTCTCTCTTGTATCTACATATATCGATGTCCGTGGAAAAAAAAAATAGAAATAGATTGATAAATCGATAGTCTTTAGCATGTCATATTCAAAAATCACTGACAAACGTTCCAAGGGTGAGAAAAAAAATAAAAATCAATTTTCTTGAAAAAAAATTTTTACTTCATTTTCTCTCCTGTGTCTACATATATTGATGTCCGTTGAAAAAAAAAATAGAAATAGATTGATAAATCGATAGTCTTTAGCATGTCGTCTTCAAAAATCACTGACAAACGTTCCAAGGGTGAGAAAAAAAATAAAAATCAGTTTTCTTGAAAAAATTTTTGTACTTTATTTTCTCTCCTGTATCTACATATATCGATGTCCGTTGAAAAAAAAATAGAAATATATTTAAAAATCGATAGTCTTTAGCATGTCATATTCAAAAATCACTGACAAACGTTCCAAGGGTGAGAAAAAAAATAAAAATCAATTTTCTTGAAAAAAAATTTTTACTTCATTTTCTCTCCTGTGTCTACATATATTGATGTCCGTTGAAAAAAAAAATAGAAATAGATTGATAAATCGATAGTCTTTAGCATGTCGTCTTCAAAAATCACTGACAAACGTTCCAAGGGTGAGAAAAAAAATAAAAATCAGTTTTCTTGAAAAAAAATTTTTACTTTATTTTCTCTCCTGTATCCACATATATCGATGTCCGTTGAAAGAAAAATAGAAATAGATTGATAAATCGATAGTCTTAAGCATGTCATATTCAAAAATTACTGACAAACGTTCCAAGGGTGAGAAAAAAAAATAAAAATCAGTTTTCTTGAAAAAATTTTTGTACTTTATTTTCTCTCCTGTATCTACATATATCGATGTCCGTTGAAAAAAAAATAGAAATATATTGAAAAATCGATAGTCTTTAGCATGTCATATTCAAAAATCACTGACAAACGTTCTAAGGGTGAGAAAAAAAATAAAAATCAGTTTTCTTGAAAAAAAATGTTTACTTTATTTTCTCTCCTGTATCTACATATATCGATGTCCGTAGAGAAAAAAAATAGAAATAGATTGATAAATCGATAGTCTTTAGCATGTCATATTCAAAAATTACTGACAAACGTTCCAAGGGTGAGAAAAAAAAAATAAAAATCAGTTTTCTTGAAAAAATTTTTGTACTTTATTTTCTCTCCTGTATCTACATATATCGATGTCCGTTGAAAAAAAAATAGAAATATATTGAAAAATCGATAGTCTTTAGCATGTCATATTCAAAAATTACTGACAAACGTTCCAAGGGTGAGAAAAAAAATAAAAGTCAGTTTTCTTGAAAAAAAATTTTTACTTTATTTTCTCTCCTGTATCTACATATATCGATGTCCGTTGAAAAAAAAAATAGAAATAGATTGATAAATCGATAGTCTTTAGCATGTCATATTCAAAAATCACTGACAAACGTTCTAAGGGTGAGAAAAAAAATAAAAATCAGTTTTCTTGAAAAAAAATGTTTACTTTATTTTCTCTCCTGTATCTACATATATCGATGTCCGTAGAGAAAAAAAATAGAAATAGATTGATAAATCGATAGTCTTTAGCATGTCGTCTTCAAAAATCACTGACAAACGTTCTAAGGGTGAGAAAAAAAATAAAAATCAGTTTTCTTGAAAAAAAATGTTTACTTTATTTTCTCTCCTGTATCTACATATATCGATGTCCGTTGAGAAAAAAAATAGAAATAGATTGATAAATCGATAGTCTTTAGCATGTCGTCTTCAAAAATCACTGACAAACGTTCCAAGGGTGAGAAAAAAAAAATAAAAATCAGTTTTCTTGAAAAAAAATTTTTACTTTATTTTCTCTCCTGTATCCACATATATCGATGTCCGTTGAAAAAAAAATTAGAAATAGATTGATAAATCGATAGTCTTTAGCATGTCATATTCAAAAATTACTGACAAACGTTCCAAGGGTGAGAAAAAAAAAATAAAAATCAGTTTTCTTGAAAAAATTTTTGTACTTTATTTTCTCTCCTGTATCTACATATATCGATGTCCGTTGAAAAAAAAATAGAAATATATTGAAAAATCGATAGTCTTTAGCATGTCATATTCAAAAATTACTGACAAACGTTCCAAGGGTGAGAAAAAAAATAAAAATCAGTTTTCTTGAAAAAAAATTTTTACTTTATTTTCTCTCCTGTATCTACATATATCGATGTCCGTTGAAAAAAAAAAATAGAAATAGATTGATAAATCGATAGTCTTTAGCATGTCATATTCAAAAATCACTGACAAACGTTCTAAGGGTGAGAAAAAAAATAAAAATCAGTTTTCTTGAAAAAAAATGTTTACTTTATTTTCTCTCCTGTATCTACATATATCGATGTCCGTAGAGAAAAAAAATAGAAATAGATTGATAAATCGATAGTCTTTAGCATGTCGTCTTCAAAAATCACTGACAAACGTTCCAAGGGTGAAAAATAAATAAAAATCAGTTTTCTTGAAAAAAATTTTTACTTTATTTTCTCTCCTGTATCTACATATATCGATGTCCGTTGAAAAAAAATAGAAATAGATTGATATATCGATAGTCTTTAGCATGTCATATTCAAAAATTACTGACAAACGTTCCAAGGGTGAGAAAAAAAATAAAAATCAGTTTTCTTGAAAAAATTTTTGTACTTTATTTTCTCTCCTGTATCTACATATATCGATGTCCGTTGAAAAAAAAAATAGAAATAGATTGATAAATCGATAGTCTTTAGCATGTCATATTCAAAAATCACTGACAAACGTTCCAAGGGTGAGAAAAAAAATAAAAATCAGTTTTCTTGAAAAAATTTTTGTACTTTATTTTCTCTCCTGTATCTACATAATAATAATAATAATAATAATAATACTTTATTCATCCTTTTTGATCATAGTACATGATATAGGACAGGTCAAACAGAAAATAGGATTTTACATACAATATGACTTACTTATTTAACAGTTAAATTAAAATCGTTTGTTTAAGAACTCTGACACATCATATAAACATTCGACAATTAAAAATTTTTTAAGTTTTTGTTTGAAAACAATGAAATTGTTTTCATATCTTATACAGCTAGGCAAATGATTCAGGAATTGAATTCCTTTATAGACAGGACTCCTTTCAAACAATGAAGTTTCATGTTTTGGTGGCCGGATAAGCCTGCCAGATCTGGTTGGGTAATCATGGAAATCAGAATTAAGAATAAAATCACTGAAATTACTTTTTGTATATAATATGCACTTGTAGATGTAAATAGAATAAAATGTTAGAATGCCGAAATCTTTAAAATGATTTCTGCATGTTTCTTTAAAATCTAGATTAAAAATTAGACGAACAATCCTTTTTTGAGAGATAAAAATCCTTGAGGCAGTTACCGCACCCCCCCATAGAATGATATTATAGGAAATATGGGAGTATACTATTGCATAATAAACATTGATCAATTGACTAGTTGTAAATATATTTTTTAGTTGTAATATTGCAAAGTAACTGCTATTTAATTTTTTACAAATGTGGTTGATATTGGTATTCCAGCTCATATTCTTATCAAGGTAGGTTCCTAGAAATTTCGTAGAACTCGAAAAAGCAACATCAGTACCCTTAACTGAGATACAGCTATTTTCAGGAATATCTGTTCTCGTAAAAAAATGCATAAGGATGGTTTTTGTCGAATTCACTATCAAAGAATTTCTTTCACACCAACGTGTGAATTCTTTTGATAAAATATTCATTTTTAAAAGCAGCTCATCTGGAGATTCGGAATCAATTGCTAACGTGGTGTCATCTGCATATAGTATCAAATGATTAGTGCTAACATATTTAGAAAGATCATTTATGTATAATAAAAATATCAGAGGGCCTAAGATTGAGCCTTGAGGTACGCCAATTTCCACAGGTTGGGGGAGGGACTTCTGATCTTCAATCCTAACAATAAGTTTTCTGGCTTCTAAGTATGATTTTAGCCACGATAGAAATTTTCCCCGAAATCCTAAATCTCGTAGTTTATTTATTGTTATATCGGTACTAACCGAGTCAAAAGCCTTTGAAAGATCAAAGAAGAGCGCCCCCACATACCTCTTCCTATCCAACGAGGTGTGGATAAAATTAAGCAGAGCTATGGATGCACTCTCCGTCGATCTGCCAGGCAAGAAACCATGCTGATGGTCTGATATAACATCATACTTTTTAAGGAAAGAAAACATTTGTTTATAAATACATTTTTCTATGACTTCACATATCACAGTTTGGACAGTTATTGGCCGATAATTGTCAAGACTAAGAAGGCTATCTTTTTTATGTATTGGTGAAACAATTCCTATCTTTAGACTGGATGGAAACGCTTCTGTTTCCACTGAGTAATTGATAATGTCTGCTAGAGTACAAGCAATTTGTGGACCTATTCTTTTAATGATCTTTGTCGAAAGACAGTCAATACCCTCGGAATTAACATTTTTTAGGCAATTAATTATATCCAATACATCTTCAGGGATAACAGGTTTGAAATAAAAAGTATTAGCTACATACATTGTTGTATAACTTTTAAAACTGCAGTCAGTAAAGTGAGTACATATATCGATGTCCGTCGAAAAAAAAATAGAAATATATTGATAAATCGATAGTCTTTAGCATGTCATATTCAAAAATCACTGACAAACGTTCCAAGGGTGAGAAAAAAAATAAAAATCAATTTTCTTGAAAAAAAATTTTTACTTTATTTTTTCTCCTGTGTCTACATATATCGATGTCCGTTGAAAAAAAAATAGAAATAGATTGATAAATCGATAGTCTTCAGCATGTCGTCTTCAAAAATCACTGACAAACGTTCCAAGGGTGAGAAAAAAAAATAAAAATCGGTTTTCTTGAAAAAAAATTTTTACTTTATTTTCTCTCCTTTGTCTACATATACCGATGTCCGTTGAAAATAAATATAAAAATAGATTGATAAATCGATAGTCTTTAGCATGTCGTCTTCAAAAATCACTGACAAACGTTCCAAGGGTGAGAAAAAAAATAACAATCAGTTTTCTTGAAAAAAAATGTTTACTTTATTTTCTCTCCTGTGTCTACATATATCGATGTCCGTTGAAAAAAAAAATAGAAATATATTGATAAATCGATAGTCTTTAGCATGTCGTCTTCAAAAATCACTGACAAACGTTCCAAGGGTGAGAAAAAAAATAAAAATCAGTTTTCTTGAAAAAAAATTTTTGTACTTTATTTTCTCTCTTGTATCTACATATATCGATGTCCGTTGAAAAAAAAATAGAAATAGATTGATAAATCGATAGTCTTTAGCATGTCATATTCAAAAATCACTGACAAACGTTCCAAGGGTGAGAAAAAAAATAAAAATCGGTTTTCTTGAAAAAATTTTTGTACTTTATTTTCTCTCCTGTATCTACATATATCGATGTCCGTTGAAAAAAAAAATAGAAATATATTGAAAAATCGATAGTCTTTAGCATGTCATATTCAAAAATTACTGACAAACGTTCCAAGGGTGAGAAAAAAAATAAAAATCAGTTTTCTTGAAAAAAAATTTTTACTTTATTTTCTCTCCTGTATCTACATATATCGATGTCCGTAGAAAAAAAATAGAAATGGATTGATAAATCGATAGTCTTTAGCATGTCATATTCAAAAATCACTGACAAACGTTCCAAGGGTGAGAAAAAAAATAAAAATCAGTTTTCTTGAAAAAATTTTTGTACTTTATTTTCTCTCCTGTATCTACATATATCGATGTCCGTTGAAAAAAAAAGTAGAAATATATTGAAAAATCGATAGTCTTTAGCATGTCGTCTTCAAAAATCACTGACAAACGTTCCAAGGGTGAGAAAAAAAATAAAAATCAGTTTTCTTGAAAAAAAATTTTTGTACTTTATTTTCTCTCTTGTATCTACATATATCGATGTCCGTTGAAAAAAAAATAGAAATAGATTGATAAATCGATAGTCTTTAGCATGTCATATTCAAAAATCACTGACAAACGTTCCAAGGGTGAGAAAAAAAATAAAAATCGGTTTTCTTGAAAAAATTTTTGTACTTTATTTTCTCTCCTGTATCTACATATATCGATGTCCGTTGAAAAAAAAAAATAGAAATATATTGAAAAATCGATAGTCTTTAGCATGTCATATTCAAAAATTACTGACAAACGTTCCAAGGGTGAGAAAAAAAATAAAAATCAGTTTTCTTGAAAAAAAATTTTTACTTTATTTTCTCTCCTGTATCTACATATATCGATGTCCGTAGAAAAAAAATAGAAATGGATTGATAAATCGATAGTCTTTAGCATGTCATATTCCTAAATCACTGACAAACGTTCCAAGGGTGAGAAAAAAAATAAAAATCAGTTTTCTTGAAAAAATTTTTGTACTTTATTTTCTCTCCTGTATCTACATATATCGATGTCCGTTGAAAAAAAAAGTAGAAATATATTGAAAAATCGATAGTCTTTAGCATGTCGTCTTCAAAAATCACTGACAAACGTTCCAAGGGTGAGAAAAAGAATAAAAATCAGTTTTCTTTAAAAAAAATTATTTACTATATTTTCTCTCCTGTGTCTGCATATATCAATGTCCGTTGAAAAAAAAATAGAAATAGATTGATAAATCGATAGTCTTTAGCATGTCGTCTTCAAAAATTACTGACAAACGTTCCAAGAGTGAGAAAAAAAAATAAAAATCAGTTTTCTTGAAAAAAAATTTTTACTTTATTTTCTCTCCTGTGTCTACATATATCGATGTCCGTTGGAAAAAAAAATAGAAATAGATTGATAAATCGATAGTCTTTAGCATGTCATATTCAAAGATCACTGACAAACGTTCCAAGGGTGAGAAAAAAAATAAAAATCAATTTTCTTGAAAAAAAATTTTTACTTTATTTTTTCTCCTGTGTCTACATATATCGATGTCCGTTGAAAAAAAAAATAGAAATAGATTGATAAATCGATAGTCTTTAGCATGTCGTCTTCAAAAATCACTGACAAACGTTCCAAGGGTGAGAAAAAAAATAAAAATCAATTTTCTTGAAAAAAAATTTTTACTTTATTTTTTCTCCTGTGTCTACATATATCGATGTCCGTTGAAAAAAAAAATAGAAATAGATTGATAAATCGATAGTCTTTAGCATGTCATATTCAAAAATCACTGACAAACGTTCCAAGGGTGAGAAAAAAAATAAAAATCAATTTTCTTGATAAAAAATTTTTACTTTATTTTTTCTCCTGTGTCTACATATATCGATGTCCGTTGAAAAAAAAATAGAAATAGATTGATAAATCGATAGTCTTTAGCATGTCGTCTTTAAAAATCACTGACAAACGTTCCAAGGGTGAGAAAAAAAATAACAATCAGTTTTCTTGAAAAAAAATGTTTACTTTATTTTCTCTCCTGTGTCTACATATATCGATGTCCGTTGAAAAAAAAATAGAAATAGATTGATAAATCGATAGTCTTTAGCATGTCATATTCAAAAATCACTGACAAACGTTCCAAGGGTGAGAAAAAAAAATAAAAATCAATTTTCTTGAAAAAAATTTTTTACTTTATTTTTTCTCCTGTGTCTACTTATATCGATGTCCGTTGAAAAAAAAATAGAAATAGATTGATAAATCGATAGTCTTTAGCATGTCGTCTTCAAAAATCACTGACAAACGTTCCAAGGGTGAGAAAAAAAATAAAAATCAGTTTTCTTGAAAAAAAATTTTTGTACTTTATTTTCTCTCTTGTATCTACATATATCGATGTCCGTTGAAAAAAAAATAGAAATAGATTGATAAATCGATAGTCTTTAGCATGTCATATTCAAAAATCACTGACAAACGTTCCAAGGGTGAGAAAAAAAATAACAATCAGTTTTCTTGAAAAAAAATGTTTACTTTATTTTCTCTCCTGTGTCTACATATATCGATGTCCGTTGAAAAAAAAAATAGAAATAGATTGATAAATCGATAGTCTTTAGCATGTAATATTCCAAAATCACTGACAAACGTTCCAAGGGTGAGAAAAAAAATAAAAATCAGTTTTCTTGAAAAAAAATTTTTACTTTATTTTCTCTCCTGTGTCTACATATATCGATGTCCGTTGAAAAAAAAAATAGAAATAGATTGAAAAATCGATAGTCTTTAGCATGTCGTCTTCGAAAATCACTGACAAACGTTCCAAGGGTGAGAAAAAAAATAAAAATCAGTTTTCTTGAAAAAAAATTTTTACTTTATTTTCTCTCCTGTGTCTACATATATCGATGTCCGTTGAAAAAAAAAATAGAAATAGATTGATAAATCGATAGTCTTTAGCATCTCGTCTTCAAAAATCACTGACAAACGTTCCAAGAGTGAGAAAAAAAAATAAAAATCAGTTTTCTTGAAAAAAAATTTTTACTTTATTTTCTCTCCTGTGTCTACATATATCGATGTCCGTCGAAAAAAAAAATAGAAATATATTGATAAATCGATAGTCTTTAGCATGTCATATTCAAAAATCACTGACAAACGTTCCAAGGGTGAGAAAAAAAATAAAAATCAATTTTCTTGAAAAAAAATTTTTACTTTATTTTTTCTCCTGTGTCTACATATATCGATGTCCGTTGGAAAAAAAAATAGAAATAGATTGATAAATCGATAGTCTTTAGCATGTCGTCTTCAAAAATCACTGACAAACGTTCCAAGGGTGAGAAAAAAAATAACAATCAGTTTTCTTGAAAAAAAATGTGTACTTTATTTTCTCTCCTGTGTCTACATATATCGATGTCCGTTGAAAAAAAAATAGAAATAGATTGATAAATCGATAGTCTTTAGCATTTCATATTCCAAAATCACTGACAAACGTTCCAAGGGTGAGAAAAAAAATAAAAATCAATTTTCTTGAAAAAAAATTTTTACTTTATTTTCTCTCCTGTGTCTACATATATCGATGTCCGTTGAAAAAAAAAAGGGAAATATATTGATAAATCGATAGTCTTTAGCATGTCGTCTTCAAAAATCACTGACAAACGTTCCAAGGGTGAGAAAAAAAATAAAAATCAGTTTTCTTGAAAAAAAATTTTTACTTTATTTTCTCTCCTGTGTCTACATATATCGATGTCCGTTGAAAAAAAAAATAGAAATAGATTGATAAATCGATAGTCTTTAGCATGTCATATTCAAAAATCACTGACAAACGTTCCAAGGGTGAGAAAAAAAATAAAAATCAATTTTGTTGAAAAAAAAATTTTACTTTATTTTTTCTCCTGTGTCTACATATATCGATGTCCGTTGAAAAAAAAATAGAAATAGATTGATAAATCGATAGTCTTCAGCATGTCGTCTTCAAAAATCACTGACAAACGTTCCAAGGGTGAGAAAAAAAATAAAAATCAGTTTTCTTGAAAAAAAATTTTTACTTTATTTTCTCTCCTGTGTCTACATATATCGATGTCCGTCGAAAAAAAAAATAGAAATATATTGATAAATCGATAGTCTTTAGCATGTCACATTCAAAAATCACTGACAAACGTTCCAAGGGTGAGAAAAAAAATAAAAATCAATTTTCTTGAAAAAAAATTTTTACTTTATTTTTTCTCCTGTGTCTACATATATCGATGTCCGTTGAAAAAAAAAATAGAAATAGATTGATAAATCGATAGTCTTTAGCATGTCGTCTTCAAAAATCACTGACAAACGTTCCAAGGGTGAGAAAAAAAATAAAAATCAGTTTTCTTGAAAAAAAATGTTTACTTTATTTTCTCTCCTGTGTCTACATATATCGATGTGCGTTGAAAAAAAAAATAGAAATAGATTGATAAATCGATAGTCTTTAGCATGTCATATTCCAAAATCACTGACAAACGTTCCAAGGGTGAGAAAAAAAATAAAAATCAATTTTCTTGAAAAAAAATTTTTACTTTATTTTCTCTCCTGTGTCTACATATATCGATGTCCGTTGAAAAAAAAAATAGAAATATATTGATAAATCGATAGTCTTTAGCATGTCGTCTTCAAAAATCACTGACAAACGTTCCAAGGGTGAGAAAAAAAATAAAAATCAGTTTTCTTGAAAAAAAATGTTTACTTTATTTTCTCTCCTGTGTCTACATATATCGATGTCCGTTGAAAAAAAAAATAGAAATATATTGATAAATCGATAGTCTTTAGCATGTCGTCTTCAAAAATCACTGACAAACGTTCCAAGGGTGAGAAAAAAAATAAAAATCAGTTTTCTGGAAAAAAAATTTTTACTTTATTTTCTCTCCTGTGTCTACATATATCGATGTCCGTTGAAAAAAAAAATAGAAATAGATTGAAAAATCGATAGTCTTTAGCATGTCGTCTTCGAAAATCACTGACAAACATTCCAAGGGTGAGAAAAAAAATAAAAATCAGTTTTCTTGAAAAAAAATTTTTACTTTATTTTCTCTCCTGTGTCTACATATATCGATGTCCGTTGAAAAAAAAAATATAAATAGATTGATAAATCGATAGTCTTTAGCATGTCATATTCAAAAATCACTGACAAACGTTCCAAGGGTGAGAAAAAAAATAAAAATCAGTTTTCTTGAAAAAATTTTTGTACTTTATTTTCTCTCCTGTATCTACATATATCGATGTCCGTTGAAAAAAAAAGTAGAAATATATTGAAAAATCGATAGTCTTTAGCATGTCGTCTTCAAAAATCACTGACAAACGTTCCAAGGGTGAGAAAAAAAATAAAAATCAGTTTTCTTGAAAAAAAATTTTTGTACTTTATTTTCTCTCTTGTATCTACATATATCGATGTCCGTTGAAAAAAAAATAGAAATAGATTGATAAATCGATAGTCTTTAGCATGTCATATTCAAAAATCACTGACAAACGTTCCAAGGGTGAGAAAAAAAATAAAAATCGGTTTTCTTGAAAAAATTTTTGTACTTTATTTTCTCTCCTGTATCTACATATATCGATGTCCGTTGAAAAAAAAAAATAGAAATATATTGAAAAATCGATAGTCTTTAGCATGTCATATTCAAAAATTACTGACAAACGTTCCAAGGGTGAGAAAAAAAATAAAAATCAGTTTTCTTGAAAAAAAATTTTTACTTTATTTTCTCTCCTGTATCTACATATATCGATGTCCGTAGAAAAAAAATAGAAATGGATTGATAAATCGATAGTCTTTTGCATGTCATATTCAAAAATCACTGACAAACGTTCCAAGGGTGAGAAAAAAAATAAAAATCAGTTTTCTTGAAAAAATTTTTGTACTTTATTTTCTCTCCTGTATCTACATATATCGATGTCCGTCGAGAAAAAAATAGAAATATATTGATAAATCGATAGTCCTTAGCATGTCATATTTAAAAATCACTGACAAACGTTCCAAGGGTGAGAAAAAAAATAAAAATCAATTTTCTTGAAAAAAAATTTTTACTTTATTTTTTCTCCTGTGTCTACATATATCGATGTCCGTTGAAAAAAAATAGAAATAGATTGATAAATCGATAGTCTTCAGCATGTCGTCTTCAAAAATCACTGACAAACGTTCCAAGGGTGAGAAAAAAAATAAAAATCAGTTTTCTTGAAAAAAAATTTTTACTTTATTTTCTCTCCTTTGTCTACATATATCGATGTCCGTCGAAAAAAAAATAGAAATATATTGATAAATCGATAGTCTTTAGCATGTCATATTCAAAAATCACTGACAAACGTTCCAAGGGTGAGAAAAAAAAATAAAAATCAATTTTCTTGAAAAAAAATTTTTACTTTATTTTTTCTCCTGTGTCTACATATATCGATGTCCGTTGAAAAAAAAAATAGAAATAGATTGATAAATTGATAGTCTTTAGCATGTCGTCTTCAAAAATCACTGACAAACGTTCCAAGGGTGAGAAAAAAAATAACAATCAGTTTTCTTGAAAAAAAATGTTTACTTTATTTTCTCTCCTGTGTCTACATATATCGATGTCCGTTGAAAAAAAAAATAGAAATAGATTGATATATCGATAGTCTTTAGCATGTCATATTCCAAAATCACTGACAAACGTTCCAAGGGTGAGAAAAAAAATAAAAATCAATTTTCTTGAAAAAAAATTTTTACTTTATTTTCTCTCCTGTGTCTACATATATCGATGTCCGTCGAAAAAAAAATAGAAATATATTGATAAATCGATAGTCTTTAGCATGTCATATTCAAAAATCACTGACAAACGTTCCAAGGGTGAGAAAAAAAATAAAAATCAATTTTCTTGAAAAAAAATTTTTACTTTATTTTTTCTCCTGTGTCTACATATATCGATGTCCGTTGAAAAAAAAATAGAAATAGATTGATAAATCGATAGTCTTCAGCATGTCGTCTTCAAAAATCACTGACAAACGTTCCAAGGGTGAGAAAAAAAAATAAAAATCAGTTTTCTTGAAAAAAGATGTTTACTTTATTTTCTCTCCTGTGTCTACATATATCGATGTCCGTTGAAAAAAAAAATAGAAATAGATTGATAAATCGATAGTCTTTAGCATGTCATATTCAAAAATCACTGACAAACGTTCCAAGGGTGAGAAAAAAAATAAAAATCAATTTTCTTGAAAAAAAATTTTTACTTTATTTTTTCTCCTGTGTCTACATATATCGATGTCCGTTGAAAAAAAAAATAGAAATAGATTGATAAATCGATAGTCTTTAGCATGTCGTCTTCAAAAATCACTGACAACCGTTCCAAGGGTGAGAAAAAAAATAAAAATCAGTTTTCTTGAAAAAAAATTTTTACTTTATTTTCTCTCCTGTGTCTACATATACCGATGTCCTTTGAAAAAAAAAATAGAAATAGATTGATAAATCGATAGTCTTTAGCATGTCGTCTTCAAAAATCACTGACAAACGTTCCAAGGGTGAGAAAAAAAATAACAATCAGTTTTCTTGAAAAAAAATGTTTACTTTATTTTCTCTCCTGTGTCTACATATATCGATGTCCGTTGAAAAAAAAAATAGAAATAGATTGATAAATCGATAGTCTTTAGCATGTCATATTCCAAAATCACTGACAAACGTTCCAAGGGTGAGAAAAAAAATAAAAATCAATTTTCTTGAAAAAAAATTTTTACTTTATTTTCTCTCCTGTGTCTACATATATCGATGTCCGTTGAAAAAAAAAATAGAAATAGATTGAAAAATCGATAGTCTTTAGCATGTCGTCTTCGAAAATCACTGACAAACATTCCAAGGGTGAGAAAAAAAATAACAATCAGTTTTCTTGAAAAAAAAATGTTTACTTTATTTTCTCTCCTGTGTCTACATATATCGATGTCCGTTGAAAAAAAAAAATAGAAATATATTGATAAATCGATAGTCTTTAGCATGTCGTCTTCAAAAATCACTGACAAACGTTCCAAGGGTGAGAAAAAAAATAAAAATCAATTTTCTTGAAAAAAAATTTTTACTTTATTTTTTCTCCTGTGTCTACATATATCGATGTCCGTTGAAAAAAAAAATAGAAATAGATTGATAAATCGATAGTGTTTAGCATGTCGTCTTCAAAAATCACTGACAAACGTTCCAAGGGTGAGAAAAAAAATAACAATCAGTTTTCTTGAAAAAAAAATGTTTACTTTATTTTCTCTCCTGTGTCTACATATATCGATGTCCGTTGAAAAAAAAATAGAAATATATTGATAAATCGATAGTCTTTAGCATGTCGTCTTCAAAAATCACTGACAAACGTTCCAAGGGTGAGAAAAAAAATAAAAATCAGTTTTCTTGAAAAAAAATTTTTACTTTATTTTCTCTCCTGTGTCTACATATATCGATGTCCGTTGAAAAAAAAAATAGAAATAGATTGAAAAATCGATAGTCTTTAGCATGTCGTCTTCGAAAATCACTGACAAACGTTCCAAGGGTGAGAAAAAAAATAAAAATCAGTTTTCTTGAAAAAAAATTTTTACTTTGTTTTCTCTCCTGTGTCTACATATATCGATGTCCGTTGAAAAAAAAAATAGAAATATATTGATAAATCGATAGTCTTTAGCATGTCGTCTTCAAAAATCACTGACAAACGTTCCAAGAGTGAGAAAAAAAAATAAAAATCAGTTTTCTTGAAAAAAAATTTTTACTTTATTTTCTCTCCTGTGTCTACATATATCGATGTCCGTTGAAAAAAAAATAGAAATAGATTGATAAATCGATAGTCTTTTGCATGTCATATTCAAAAATCACAGACAAACGTTCCAAGGGTGAGAAAAAAAATAAAAATCAGTTTTCTTGAAAAAATTTTTGTACTTTATTTTCTCTCCTGTATCTACATATATCGATGTCCGTCGAAAAAAAAATAGAAATATATTGATAAATCGATAGTCTTTAGCATGTCATATTTAAAAATCACTGACAAACGTTCCAAGGGTGAGAAAAAAAATAAAAATCAATTTTCTTGAAAAAAAATTTTTACTTTATTTTTTCTCCTGTGTCTACATATATCGATGTCCGTTGAAAAAAAAATAGAAATAGATTGATAAATCGATAGTCTTCAGCATGTCGTCTTCAAAAATCACTGACAAACGTTCCAAGGGTGAGAAAAAAAATAAAAATCAGTTTTCTTGAAAAAAAATTTTTACTTTATTTTCTCTCCTTTGTCTACATATACCGATGTCCGTTGAAAAAAAAATAGAAATAGATTGATAAATCGATAGTCTTTAGCATGTCGTCTTCAAAAATCACTGACAAACGTTCCAAGGGTGAGAAAAAAAATAAAAATCAGTTTTCTTGAAAAAAGATGTTTACTTTATTTTCTCTCCTGTGTCTACATATATCGATGTCCGTTGAAAAAAAAAATAGAAATAGATTGATAAATCGATAGTCTTTAGCATGTCATATTCAAAAATCACTGACAAACGTTCCAAGGGTGAGAAAAAAAATAAAAATCAATTTTCTTGAAAAAAAATTTCTCTCCTGTATCTACATACAAGTATCCTCGTTTCCACATCACCCAGGAGGTAGAGGATTCGATGCGTTTTTTTTAACGTGGTTTCCCCTTCAAGGCCTAATCCACGATTATGCCGTTTCGAATATGATACACGAAGACACTGGCGCATTTATCTTGAACATTAGGTTGTTCAAGACTTCTGGAGTTTTTCTCCAAGTGTCTGACGAATACGCGATTAAAATTATTACTGACAAATACATATATGCCATTTCGAATATGATACCCGAAGACACTGGCGCATTTATCTTGAACAATAGGTTGTTCAAGACTTCTGGAGTTTTTCTCCAAGTGTCTGACGAATACGCGATTAAAATTATTACTGACAAATACATATATGCCATTTCGAATATAATACCCGAAGACACTGGCGCATTTATCTTGAACAATAGGTTGTTCAAGACTTCTGGAGTTTTTCTCCAAGTGTCTGACGAATACGCGATTAAAATTATTACTGACAAATACATATATGCCATTTCGAATATAATACCCGAAGACACTGGCGCATTTATCTTGAACAATAGGTTGTTCAAGACTTCTGGAGTTTTTCTCCAGGTGTCTGACGAATACGCGATTAAAATTATTACTGAAAAACACATATATGCCATTTCGAATATGATACCCGAAGACACTGGCGCATTTATCTTGAACAATAGGTTGTTCAAGACTTCTGGAGTTTTTCTCCAAGTGTCTGACGAATACGCGATTACGAGTACAAAAATATATGAAAATGTTATGCAAATTCCTAAAATAAAATACCGGCCAAATATAATCATGGTAATGGATTCTTATATTTTTCGCAAACCGCGCAAATAAAGTCATCCGGAAATTGTACGTCCAATCTTCGCGTTTTATCAACTTTTACATTTTTAACACATAAATAATAAATCCAACGATTGCAAAACGAACACTGCACCCAATCATCAAAGGAATTTCCTCTCCCTACACTAGCCCGATGTAAGTTTCCGCACAAACAATATTCTTGTAAATTATCCGAATTTTCTAATATATAAGATCTAAGGTATTCCCGGAACTGTTTTGGGGACTGTAAATTTTCCAAATTGAAACTAAGATTATCGATAATGTTTTTAGAAAACATTAAAACAAAAACTCCGCAATTAAAATCGTCCGTTTGAAGCGAATGGCTGATTTGAAACGTATTCCACGATTGCTTATCGAAATTAAAAAAATCTAAGAAAATATTCATGAATTTAATTGACTCTAGAGTTGTACTTCCGGAGGGATTTAAAAAAGAAAACGCTTTATTTTCGATATCCGCGACAGCTAAACACCAATGGTTAGAATTTATTAAAACTGGGATCAAAGTTATGCCGTAGCAAGATAATTGGGGTTTTTGAATGTCCTGATGATGATTGTTAAAAATTTCGGAAGAATCTATACTCGAAATCATGCATATCCGGTTCGTACGCCCTTTCGCAAACAAAAAAAGAGATATATCAATTAAAAAATTCGATAGCCACATTTTACTAGTATCTTGATTATCCGCGAGTGTAACGTAATCCCCTATCTCTAGATAATTAAAAGATGTAGCACCCTCAAAAATACCGACAACGTAACGCACACCCGAATCGAAATAATAATTTGCATTTTTCACCGTATTATTATCGCGAATATCCAAGGTAAATTTCGTTGGTGATTGGATGTTCAGTGTATTATTACTACACGACTGAGAGAGTTTCGGTAAATTTACGGCATTATTAAAATAGGTTTGATTTAATTTCCGCTTCTTGGCCCATTTTTCGGTCGCGAGCATTGAATTTGCTTTTTGGGTCCAATTTTCGTTTATTACCTCTAGCACACCCCGATTTCGGAATATTTAACTTAATTTATTTGTACTTTGCTAAGACAATTTCGCGAGATGCCCGTATAAATCTAGTGCATTTTTGATTACGCGGTAATTTATAATTATTTTTAAGCTGCCCGAACCAATTCTCTACGGGTGCGTTACTAAATCTTTCTCTACTTTCATCGCTTATGATGTTAGACCATAAAGGAAGGAAAGGCAAATATTTTTTTAATACTATATTAATTATTTCCGGATTAAAATACTCGTTTTTAGTCGAAGAAGATATTTACTTCTATTGTCTCATCAAACTCTTCGTTTCTATTGTTACTTAAAAGATTTAAACTAGTTTCTACTTCTGATGTATTAATTTTTGATAAGCAAATAATTAAAAAGTTTTTGAACCAAATTCCTACTTCTTCCAGAGAATCGACTGAGAATAATGATGCCAAAGTACTTTAAAAAAAAATTATGTTTATTATTCTTTACGATTTTATTTACGTCATTTACTATAATTTTGACAAAACTTCAACAGCAAATTTTTAAATAAACGGTTGGTTTCGTAGAGGTAGTGCTAGAGGCGTAGCAAAGATTGATATAGTCAGTCAATGATTCCATACCAATCAATTGCCGAATAACCGCGTTCATAAGCGCGAAACTGAAATCCGTATCAACTGTGGAAAATGAAGGCCATTTACAATTATTAATAATTGCATAGTCCTTAACATATTCCAACCAATAACCGATGTTCCGTGCATCGTGTTGATCGGTAACCATTTCAAAGACGGGGCATACAAATTGTTTTTCCGGTATGTGAATCACCGCCGCATAATAGTAGACTCGTTTCTTTTTATCTTTGTCAGTATTCCTGACTAAGCTTCCCGTCGCGTCTAAATGAAACGTTACGGAGGGTGTCGTTACACTAGCTGTTTGCAGTATATCTAGTTGCTCTCTACTAGAAACATAAACTGCAAAGTCATCTTTTAGTCTTAATATATATTCAGGGTGCTCTTTTTTCATTAATCTTAGATCAATAAAATCGTCTTTATCCCTATCTAATTGCGACATCGCCTCGGATTTTACTTTCCGGTATACCGCGAGAGATTTAATATTCCCTTTCCACTCACTATGTCTTTAATAGGAGTAGAATTAACATCTGTCATCCGAACAGAAGAACTAGTTGACGAAACTAATTTGTTTGACAACAATTGCCGCTCATAAGCACGTACGTACGTTGTATATTTTTCATTGGGATTGTGACGAATACCGTGAAAAGAGCTATGAACCCTACCGACAACATTTGAATCTTGTCTTTGGAGACGAATTACAAATGTTTTACACTGTTTATGGCTACAGTAAGCATATATAGTGTATATTGCTTTGTATTTATTAACGAATGATTTTTTGAAATTTAAAACGCATGAACCGTTTACAGTTTTAAATTTATGGCGTATAGTACTATAGTACTTTTCCAATTTGCCATCAACATTAATTTCTAAAAATTCTTGTGATGACAATTCAAAAGATCCCTCGAAATACGTGCAATTACCAAAATTCAAACTTTCCCTCGTATTTTTGGAATGCACATCGAATACATTTTCCAATTGTCTTGGCGACTCATTGACTTTTTGACAATATATATTTCTTATTGAGACTGGGATGTTTTGCGAATTTGGCGGAGTTACATTTAAAATATCCGTGATATTTGTAGAATAATCTACAAAATCCGGATTGTTGGAATCAACGGACACAACTAAGGCATCGAGTTCCAACTGATCGTCAACGTAACTATCGGCAGAGATAATATGACTATCGGTTTCTCCTACCGAATTACCCGAAACTGAAATAGACTCCGTAGAAGAATTGTTTGAATTGTCCCGATCCAAACTACTGCCACGAAGACTTAATGCGTTTTTTTCACTACTATGAAGGTTACGGAGCCATTTTTTATTTAAGCGGTAACGATTTTTTAACGAATTGCGAATGCCGAAATAATCACATAAGGACCCATAGACTCCGTCCGATACAAAATAACTACCGAGCAAATCATTAAATACAAACAATGATGATTGATGAATAAAATGCCGAATTTTTTCGATTTCCTCATCCGATCCGCATTCCGAGTTGCCGTTACTAACAAAGAATTGTTCTATATTACCGGTGTTCCTAATCAAAATTCGTTGAATTTTATAAATATTGTTAAGCGAAGAATTTTTAAAAAACAGTTTAGAAGCTTGAATTAAAATTTCATTATCTAATTTTAAACCCGAAAAATATTGATAGGAGGCACCGGGTGCCTGTTGCAAAAGACACTCCGAAAGTTTTTTGCAATCAATAACAGTTTTACGAGGCATATTGAAGCAAAAAGATTAAAATATTTACCGATTACTTCATAAATTCAAGCAATTTAGAGAAGGAAATACGAATTTCAATAGAACAGACTAAAACACATAAACATAAACCACAAAATTGAAAAAAATATATATATAGTTTTGTATTATTAGTAGTAAAATTGAAAACTAACTGGTAACTACCTACAATTTCTACAAAATGCATGCAATGCTATGTCTATAAAATATAAATAGTAAAAAAGATTTTTAGATATGCCTGATAATTGTCCACATAAACCACAAATTAGCTGGACACATACACACCGAACAATTTCTAAAAACCTATTAATTGTCGAATATGTGTAAGGGTATCTATTCTCTTTGAGAAGGCGTAGTCAAATGTATAGGGCTGGTCAGATTATATTTAATATGTAGGTAATAATGTAACCTTTTCAAATTAAACTAACTGTTTATAACTAATTTCACTATTATAAATATATTTTAGAGTTTTCATTGGTTCTTTCAATAAATGGTGAAATTAATTATAAACAGTTAGTATAATTTAAAAAAGTAATATGAGTAGATTCCACAAAGTACGGGCAGGGTCGTACTGGCTAAATTTGGCCCCATCGGCACCACCAGTAATTGGCCCCCATCCTACTCTCTTTGACCAACTCGATTATTCCCATAAAGGTGATTAATCACATTTAAGACAAAAATATTTAGAATTTATATATTAAAAAGTAGTGTTAAAATAGTAGATAGTCCAAAATCATTAGAATTTCAAGTACTTTGCGACCGTTTCAAATAATCTAAAAAAAAATATGCGTTTAAAACATAATACATATTAATACTGTGTAGGTAATAAATAAAAAATAAAGGTTAATTTTTATAAAAAACATTTTTTTAAATAAACAACAAAACGAAAAATTTTAAGATATTCAAACCAAAATAAATAAAAATAAAAGTAAAAAATCACAAATTAACATTAAAAAAGACCGACTTCCATAAACAACAACAAATATGGAAATTAATATTACATAGTCAAAAATAGGAGTGTCAGTGTAGTAAGTCAGTACTATTTGACTAAGTCTGACTAAAAATTTCTATCATAAAATAGAACGTTGTCAACAGACATAAATAATTAAAATAAACAGGTACACGTACAAAATCACAAAACATAATAAAACTACCATTCTTAAAGAACAAATAAAAATAAACTAGCTATTAATGATAGGTAGACACAATCAGAAAAAACGAAGCTTAAAAAGTCAAAGCATTATAGTAAGTTGAGCTTGTGGAAGCTAACTTATCGATAATTCTTTCTGGGTTAATACTATTTAGGATGTCTTTTTCCGTATTCATTAATATTAGGGCCTGCAATAATTCTTGGCCTAATAAAGATCTCAGTCTATTTTTAATAGAGAAAATACTCGTTCGCATGCCACTTGGGTGCAAGACAAAGTAATTAAAAACTTTAAGCCATATACAAATTTGAAAAAGTGGATATATGCATATTGTATTCTCTTAAAATTTTAAAAGTGCAGTGTACGCAACCTACACATTCATTTGTTTCAGACTTATTTATGCAGAGGTCTGTTTTAACATTTATTTTTAATATTGGGGTATATTTGTGTAAAACTCAATAACTCATTTTTTAATTCCACATTATCGATCCCAATCTTTTCTGCAGTATCAGTAAATTTGGAGTCGCTTAATAAATCCAAGCTTTTAAAATTTCTGCTTGACCGTTGACGTTGGCCCCCAAAAGGGTTTGGCCCCGTCGGCAAATGCCGACTTGTCGATCGGGCCAGTCCGACCCTGAGTACGGGCCCAAACAATAAATTCTAATAATGTAACTTTGAATTACGATTTCTATGCCACATACTAATCTGACATGGGCGTTTTGTACTCTTTGAAGGTAGTTTTTATAGTTTTGTGATAAAACTGGTCCATAAATATTGTTACGATAACCACTGTTAGTATTGCCTTTTTTCGTTGATTACAAAAATTTTAATCAATGTTTTTCTATTTTCATGGCATCACCTGTTACAGTTTCAATTCATATCAGCCAATCAGGACTAGGATTCGGAAAAATCTCCTTATATGGCACATAAATCCGTTGCGGTCTCACACCACCGGTGCCCAGAGCGGGGGTCGTTGTTTTTCCCTTTCGCACACTACAAGGAGTAACAGAGCCGCCTTTCGGCGCCACAGTACCGATAAACAAAAAATATCAGGAGACTGTGCGGGGAGCGGAGGGTTTGTTTTGTTTTTTCCATGCACTCTTCGACAAGTTTACAATCCTTTCGCCATGGGCGGCGTTAGGAGTAGGGGTAATAAGAACGAATCATTTAAAATAAACATCCCTTCCGTGTGAGAAGGTTATTCTGTGACCGAGCTGTTTGAGTTTGAGTTTTTAGATTGCCTACGATCTTTTTATTTTTCAATTTTAATTTAATATCCACGCATTCAAAATGTAAGTATCTTTATTTCAATGAAAACATGATGTGTCTTTATATGTCTCGTCGTAATTATTTTCAGGGAGTACTATCAATTTTGGGATAAATTCGCAAAAAACAAAATTCCAACTGTGCACATAGATTTTATTAGCGGGGATTTATTCCAAACTGGTGGTGCAATTGGACATTGCGTATCGCAAGATTTCAGAATGTCGAAGGGAATCGCACTCCAATTTCGGTGAGCTATTGGATTTTTTGGGCAATTTTGATAATTGAATAGATGAGGCTTTTACTTGATGAAGATCCATACTAACCGATGAAATAAAACACTTTGATTTGCTTAAATCTCCATTATAATTTGAACTGACATTCAATTCAAAATTATTGACGCGTTTCGCTAACACAGTAGCTTTATCAAATTAGTGAAGGTATAATGAATTTTTTTTAATTTATACAGTGCATTATTACGGAATTCTTAGGATATTGACAAAAGTATTATCATATGTTTACATGAAAATAAAGTACTTTATTTTCCATTTAAACATATGATAATATTAATATGTCAATATCCTTAAAATTCCGTATCAATGCACTGTATAAATTGAAAAAAAATCATTATACCTTCACTAGTTTGATAAAGCTACTGTGTTAGCGAAACGCGTCAATAATTTTGAATTGAACGTCAGTTCAAATTATAATGGAGATTTAAGCAAATCAAATTGTTTTATTTGATCGTTTAGTTTTGATAATGGTGGTTTTTCATATAAATACTTTTTTCAGGCGAAAGTTCAACAACGTCCATTATTTAAAGTCTAAGAAGAAAAATGTGGGCAGTGTAGCCGTTCTATATGTACAAGAAAGGTTCATATACTATCTTATTACCAAACAATTATTTTTTCACAAACCCGATTATTAATCTAATTTACTTGCACTACAGGATATGAAAGTCCATGCTACCACCAACAAGGTAAGGACTATAACTTTACCGAAAATTGGTTGTGGCAGGGACGGTAAGTCATGGCCTGTAGTGCTAGGGATGATTAGGTTTATTTTTGATGGCAGTAACATTAAAATTAAAATTTTTCAAGTATAGTATTCTTTTGTTTAGTTTATGTTGTTTTTTAAAGTATTAGTGATTTATATTTTTTTATATTTTATAAGTAATAAAAATACATGTTTTGGATAATCGTGGATTAGGCCTTGAAGGGGAAACCACGTTAAAAAAAACGCATCGAATCCTCTACCTCCTGGGTGATGTGGAAACGAGGATACTTTGAACAATCATGAACGTTTGTATTATCAATCTATTTCTATTTTTTTTTCAACGGACATCGATATATGTAGATACAGGAGAGAAAATAAAGTAAATAATTTTTTTCAAGAAAATTGATTTTTATTTTTTTTCTCACCCTTGGAACGTTTGTCAGTGATTTTTGAATATGACATGCTAAAGACTATTGATTTATCAATCTATTTCTATTTTTTTTGCAACGGACATCGATATAATATATATATATGTAGATACAGGAGAGAAAATAAAGTAAACATTTTTTTTCAAGAAAACTGATTTTTATTTTTTTTCTCACCCTTGCAACGTTTGTCAGTGATTTTTGAAGACGACATGCTAAAGACTATCGATTTTTAAATCTATTTCTATTTTTTTTTTTCAACGGACATCGATATATGTAGATACAGGAGAGAAAATAAAGTAAAAATTTTTTTTCAAGAAAACTGATTTTTATTTTTTTTCTCACCCTTGGAACGTTTGTCAGTGATTTTTGAATATGACATGCTAAAGACTATCGATTTATTAATCTACTTCTATTTTTTTTTTCAACGGACATCGATATATGTAGATACAGGAGAGAAAATAAAGTAAAAAATTTTTTTCAAGAAAATTGATTTTTATTTTTGTTCTCACCCTTGGAACGTTTGTCAGTGATTTTTGAATATGACATGCTAAAGACTGTCGATTTTTCAATCTATTTCTATTTTTTTTTCAACGGACATCGATATATGTAGATACAGGAGAGAAAATAAAGTAAAAATTTTTTTTCAAGAAAACTGATTTTTATTTTTTTTCTCACCCTTGGAACGTTTGTCAGTGATTTTTGAATGACATGCTAAAGACTATCGATTTATCAATCTATTTCTATTTTTTTTTCAACGGACATCGATATATGTAGATACAGGAGAGAAAATAAAGTAAAAAATTTTTTTCAAGAAAATTGATTTTTATTTTTTTTTCTCACCCTTGGAACGTTTGTCAGTGATTTTTGAATATGACACGCTAAAGACTATTGATTTATCAATCTAATTCTTTTTTTTTTCAACGGACATCGATATATGTAGATACAGGAGAGAAAATAAAGTAAAAATTTTTTTTCAAGAAAATTGATTTTTATTTTTTTTCTCACCCTTGGAACGATTGTCAGTGATTTTTGAATATGACATGCTAAAGACTATCGATTTATCAATCTATTCCTATTTTTTTTTTTCAACGGACATCGATATATGTAGATACAGGAGAGAAAATAAAGTAAAAATTTTTTTTCAAGAAAACTGATTTTTATTTTTTTTCTCACCCTTGGAACGTTTGTCAGTGATTTTTGAATATGACATGCTAAAGACTATTGATTTATCAATCTATTTCTATTTTTTATTTCAACGGACATCGATATATGTAGATACAGGAGAGAAAATAAAGTAAAAAATTTTTTTCAAGAAAATTGATTTTTATTTTTTTCTCACCCTTGGAACGTTTGTCAGTGATTTTTGAATATGACATGCTAAAGACTATCGATTTATCAATCTATTTCTATTTTTTTTTTCAACGGACATCGATATATGTAGATACAGGAGAGAAAATAAAGTAAAAATTTTTTTTCAAGAAAACTGATTTTTATTTTTTTTCTCACCCTTGGAACGTTTGTCAGTGATTTTTAAATATGACATGCTAAAGACTATTGATTTATCAATCTATTTCTATTTTTTTTTCAACGGATATCGATATATGTAGATACAGGAGAGAAAATAAAGTAAAAAATTTTTTTCAAGAAAATTGATTTTTATTTTTTTTCTCACCCTTGGAACGTTTGTCAGTGATTTTTGAATATGACATGCTAGAGACTATCGATGTTTCAATCTATTTCTATTTTTTTTTCAACGGACATCGATATATGTACCTAGTAACCCAAATCATTTTTTTGGAGTCACTCTAGTATGGTAGGACAAATTAACAATACGTCATTAATTGCCTGAAATTAGTTTTTTCTGTACTCCCTAGCTCTAGTTACGTTTGTTCGTAATTTTCCCTTTGAATAAAGCAGAGAAAAGTTATTAATTCATATGCAAAATATCAAACCATAGGTTCGATAACGTATGCCCCTCGTAAATACGTTCGACTCTCAGCGGCTGATCGGTCGAGCGGTGTTGCCAGATCAATTTTACTCGTTTGGAGCTGGGAGCTAGCTTCTCGTCGATTAAAAATATTATCTGTCATTCCATTTAAATCCAAACACATCGACAGTTTAGTTAATCTATATGTCTTTAATTAATGTATGAAAACTTACCAGAGATAAGAATTATCGTTTAACCCATTTATTTAACAATCATTTATTGTTTACAAATTATAATTCTTCAATATCTCTGCGGCTTCAAAGTAATTTTATTTCGCCCTTTCTTAGCGACAGATTCAGAGAGACAACCAGAGATAAGATACACAGGTAGATCGGCCACTGTATATAAAAAAGTAGCCACGCGCACCGAAACTAGTGACACCTATATTTGGAGGCGGAACTACCAACATTTCTAAAGGTTCAGATCCATGCTAGGGGTTCAGATCTATGCTAAGGGTTCAGAGCCATGCTAAAGGTTCAGATCCAGGCTAACCCTCTAATTTGAAAAAAGCGGGAAATTCAAAAATAAATTTAGGTGGGAAATTTAAATAGTTGTATTCGTAATAATTCTGTAGTAGAGAGGTGATCAGTTGTAACACATAGTTATTTTAGTTGTGTTATTGTCTTCACATTACACTCTTTATTTTGCTATTATAGTAAAATAGAACCAGTGTAATGTAAAGACACTAACTCTACTAGTATAACTTGTAGTTACAACTGATTACCTCTCTACTACAGAATTATTACGAATACAACTATTTAAATTTCCCACCTACATTTATTTATAGCCCGTTCAGTACAAAATCCGTTGCACGTCACATCTGTCATAACTGGACTATGTTGCCAAGCCCTTGAAATAGTATGAGAATCTAGTAAATATCGAATGAAGTTTATCAAATATTCTTCTTTTTATTTGGCTATAGGTTAGGTTTAGTTATTGAAGGTTATTGTGTGCAAACAAACTTCGACTTATTTCAATTACATATAAAACAATATAAAACTTTTATTTGTATGTTAACAGTAGGTACAGCACTAACTAAGAAATTCTTATTTTAAAAACTATGGAATTATTTCTAGCACTAAAAAGGTATGTATGAAATAGTTAAAAGTTTTATTTGTATGCTTATACCACAACGCTTAATTAGTTAGAAATTATTTAAGTATTTGAAATGTATATATATGAAATAGTATTCAGAAAAAAATATAAAGTGGTCAATTATTATTTGTTCTAAAATATTTTATCAAAATTAAATTTAAATTATCTAATATAATTTTTAGGTTACAATAGCAATTACCTACAAGTTGGCTTCTAGAATGTTGTCACTTCAAATATGAAAGGCTGATGTAAGATTCTGATAACCTAGATCACTTTTTTAAGGTCATTTTGTTTTATATTTTGGTGAAATAAATCTCCATACTGATATATTTATCACAACAAAAGAAAATTGTGCAGCAAGCACCACCACAGCTCAGAAAAGAAGAGCGAATACATTTCAGTCTCTGATTGAAGGTACATACGAATTATTGACTACATTGTGTAAGTGAATTCTAGCATAATATATTCAACACTCAGTATAATAGTTTGTATAATAATTCCAAGGCTTAATTATTAATTGACTAGTAAACATCACCTTGAGTTATTACAACAAAGTGGACGTGCCGAGGGAGACTATACATAGATATTTGTTAGAATACATGTGGTTCCTTTTATATATAAACTCTGCCCTAATTGTGGCCAGTCGTTATGTTTTGGGACACTACTTGAATTATGTGTATGTAGATAATACGAGTAAACAATAAAATAATTTATATTATAATGGTTTTATATTATATTTTATTAAAATTGTTATAAATACATATTATTTTATTGGTGATTCATTTATCATTTTCCCATATATCCAAATTAATATTCACTATTTTCTTTTAGCTTGCCAACCTCTACTGCAACTGAGAGTGTTGCTAATAGAACGATTAATCAGATGAGCTACCTTTCAATTCAAAAACAACTATTAAATTAATTTTTTGTAGTTTTTGTAAAACCCTGTATTATACACGTTTTTTTTTAGAAAATGCTTCATGAATTAGTTATCTTACATATCATGAATGAAATAAATTAATAAATAATGCCACCACAACTCTTACGATTGTTTTATTAAAAATATACATTGTAAATATATGAATTAGTTACACAAGACAGATTATAACAATACTAGTTTGTTAATTTTTTTTTCAAACAATGTTGAACAAAAATTTTCAAATGGAATAAAATTTTTTTTTTAAAATATATCAATTCTAACCCGCCCCTTCCAGAATGCATTGAAAGCGATGCATTCCGGGAAGAGCTTCCTCCACCCCCCATCTCATCTCCCGATTCTATCAGTTGGCCCTCCCTTATTTTGAATCTCCTCCAGTTGATCTTCTTGACTTGTTTTTTCTGTCAGCGATACTTGTTAGCTTCCTAGGTATCTACAAAATTTCTGTTAGTACATCACCATGCATAGTAAAAAACATAAACATACATCAACTACATAATATTTGTTTCTTGCTTGCATGAACTTCGTTTTCAATAACTGCTGGTTCAATGTTACCATCAAAAATTATTTGTTTTACATAACCACTTTCAAATGAATTCCTATCTCTTCATTTTCGAACTGCCCTACTATCATAGAAAATTTGATTAGGTGATTTGTTGCCATGATCTAAAAGATTGATTGTGTTATAAACTATAAAAATATTTTAAAATTAGGAAAGATTTTTAAATGATTGTGAATATATCTTGTTCATACCTTTTTAAACATTATGGTAGCATCTAAAATTAAATCATTATTCATCTCATTCTACATATGATTCATCATCAGTTGATTCAACATCAGTGGTATCACTATCATCACCATTATCAATAATGATTGGAGCAATTTCCAATCTTTCTAATATCCTTTCTCTGTTGCACCAACTGTTAATTTCTTTTTCGCTATGTTGTATAGACTTTTTCCACACATCTTGATTAATACTGTGTAGGGCTTCTGACCACATATTTAAACAGGACGTTTCACTTTTGCCATCTCTACCAATATGTCTGTTGTAATATTGCTTGGCAATACCCCATATTAACTCAATCGGATTGAAAATGCAATGGTAGGGAGGAAGACGTAATACTTTGTGACCATACTGTTCTGCCAAATCATCCACAATGTATTTTGTTGGGGGTTTGTTTCTGAAAAAAAAAAACATTGAATAAGTAGTATTTTTTACAAAACAAACTTTGTTCCTTACTGTATGACTTTCTTGTCAAATATATTCATTTATTCATTCATTCATTCTTCGTTGAATGGTCATTGTTTTTGAAAAATATTTTTCAAAACTTAGTTTGTAAAGCGTAGAATAATATAATTTATTCTTTGATATCTGTTGGCAACACGCTTTACTAAATACAACAATTTTACAGGAAACTGTAATAATTCTTTATATTCATTTATCTTTATAAAAATGTAACATTAAAATTAAAACAATTTTCATTGACTGTACTACTCATCCCTATTAGGTACAATTCAGTATTAATAATATAATATCAAGTATTAATATTTTTAAATGTATTTAACCAATTGTGGTGCATTCCTACATAAAAATTGCTGTATCGCTGTTCAAAAACATTTTGTACTTACAGGGCTACAATTTGAAGAAGCTCAGCTTTAACCATTTGTTCATTGAATTCTATATTGTGTGTCACTAACCAGTCTTGAATATCAGATTTTTTCCATGAAATGTTCGGGCATTTATCTAATAGCATACTATGATATGGTGCATTATCCATAATAATAATTGACGGTTCAGTTAGATTTAATAGTAATTGGTTTTTAAACCATTTCAAAAAATTTTCTTGATTCATTTCCCCATGATAGTCACTTGATTGAGTTTTAGATGAAAATATATTTTCTGCCCCATTAATAAACCCATCTTCATTCCCAGCATGAAGTACAATATATCTATAATAAAAATAATTTCACATACCAATTTTTTTACATACATTTTCATAACATACCTTTTACCATCCATTTTTGTAGTTTTGACACTCCTTTTATCTGGATCTTGCCATGAACGACCTACTGTACCATTTTGGAAAATCCATGTTTCATCAATAAAAACAAATTTATACAGAGCAGTTTCTTTTTCTTGTATGTATTTTCTTAAAAATTCAACCCTTTTCACTGCTATATGTGAAAGTTCCATAAGTCCTCTGCGTGGATCATCTTTTTTCCATTTAAAACCAATGTCTTTTAGTAAGCAGCTCAGAGACACTTTACATCCATTGAATAATTGTTTGTCTTTCAATTTTTCTAGTAATGTGCCTAAAGTTACATGTTGATCTGTAAATAAATTTTCAGGTATACTTATTGCTGAGCATTAAGAACAATAGGACAGAATAGATCTTTAAGGGTCTCAGTGAATTTTACCCCAATATACATACATACATTGAGTATGAACAATAAAACGCAATATAATGAAAAAAGTTAATTAGATATAACAAAGTGAATATAAAAATTATATTTATATCTTATACATTATTACACATATTAAAGTTATACTTACTTGATTCATACATGCTGTAAATGGTATCACGAATAGCGGAGGTATTAACTATTGCAGTATTATTAATAGTTTTATTTTTTATACGTTTTTTTTGAGGCGACTTTAAACGTTGATCACTCTTCACGGCTTGTGAAATATTACTCACAGTTGATATATTCAACTTAAGTGCTGCTGCTACACGCTAAAAAAATATGTATATACAATATACATATATTAAGATAATAATTCAGTATGTTGTCTCTGCTAACTTACCTCTCTTACAGCATTCAAAGGTAGCAATGGACCATTGTTATCACGTTCTTGTTCAAAATCATTTATTAATGAAGCCACAAGTTCTTTGCAGCGGCTGGTTAATTGTTTCGGCATATTTGCTCTAATAAGAACAGTTTTACAATTTTTAATAACGCACAAATAAAAAGAATTAAATGAGCGAAATAAAATACGTAGGAGGTAACCACAAAAATTGTAGAAACCAGCTGATAAATGTCAAAATTTTACCCGATAAAGCAATTTAAACGCGGCAACAGTGTCCACTGTCGCCAACATATAAAATTTTATTAATGTTAAACTGAGACTGCCGTTCGTTTGAGTTTAATATTTAATTAACCTACGAGCTGTATTTGATATTAAATTAATTACGAAACCTTTCTTTAAACATATATTTTTATTTTTTAATACAATGCGACTTATAAATTTCAATATTTATTGAGTTTAGAGAGGCTTAACATAGTGATTGACAGAGGATTGACAGCAGCAATCGAATGACATGATATAAACGAAAGTCTCTTTTTCGACACTTTGATGACGTGCAACGGATTTTGTACTGAACGGGCTATAGTTAAAAGTATGTAAAAAAATTAAAATTCGAAATAAGCATTAATCTAGTTTTTATATTTCCACTTGGTATAGGACATTCAATACAATTACGAACTTTTTAAAAATCTTAGAAAAAAACAATTCAAAAAGCAGGTAATTTCACTTGATATAATAAAAGAAAAATGGGAAACAATTACATAACACACCTTATTTAATAGACTTGGATAAATATCCGCTTTGGACGCGATTTCTGGGCTTTCTTGGCAGCTGCCTTCCACTGGCTTAGTTTTCTATATAAAATTCTTACATCTGGAGAATCGAAATGTTTCCTATTGCCCCTATATCCATGAGCTAAAAAAAAGTCAACTATTGTTATCCTCATTCAAGTTGTATGCAGTGAACTTATAAGTTATATACACAAAAGCAAGGTATTGCTGTGAACAATTTTTTCTGTAATTTAGGTTGATTTTCTTCAAAAATATAGTTTTTGACATCACTTGTACTTACAATTATTAAAATTCAAGGTATGACTAGCATATGCAATAATGAGTTATTTAACTTGAACAATCTTACCAGCTGCAGTTAAAACTCCTTTATATCTGCCCAGATACCAAGAAATGGATGGTGCTTGTATGAAACTTGATGTGGACGGTAATTGTGAAAAACTTGATGTGGATGAACTGCAAGCTGAAAATTACATAAGAATTTTTTACAATTGAGTTTTCAACATAACCACAAATAGGTCACCATAAGTTATACTGCCTGAAGGTGATTTAAAAATACTTACCAGGTACTTCATCAAACTCATGTAGTAAACGCTTCCATTGTATATGTCTTGACTGGTCGTTGTACTTTTCCTACTGGACTATTACTACTTTTTGTGGTGGAAGCGCTTAGAATAGAAATGGATTCTAAAAAAGGTTTTTTTAAATTAATATCAATAAAACATAAGTTGTTGCTCTCGAAAGACTAGGCATTATACAGTTACAAGTGATTTAATACTGGATATAAAAAAATATTGCAAAATATTTATAGATACCTTTTAGCTTCTCGGGAGTTGAAAATGATTGTTGTTGCTCTGGTACCCAGAAATGATCACCTTCACACTTCTCTTGTATCCTAAAAAATATTAATCCTAATTCAACATATATTTATACACTAATCATTATTTGTATATAGTTACAATCAACTGTCTATTGTAGTACTAATAACTACACTATTTCAAACAGTGCAGTACACATAGATGTAGATGAGATAAGTTCTTACCATGCAAATGTAGTGAGGGATTTCTTCAATCTGCCACAATCTTCAAAATGAATGTTACAACTTTTATAAGATTTGTAAGACTCAAAAGCCAACTTAGAATTATTAATTCTCTCATTCCAAACGGCGTTAACCTCTTGGTTAGCAGGTAGGTATTCTATGCCTATAAAAAAATACTTAGGTTAATACTTAGTTATAATAATTCTTATTTTTATTTCAAGGAAATCGTTGACTTTGTATAAACAACAATTAATACATCTACCAATTCCAAATATTAAGTCTAACTATCTTAACTAGTATTTGAATTAATTTTATAAAAAAATTTCTGCAACTGATAATATTGGTAGAAATTAACATGTATTGTTAATAATTAGTACCAACCTTCTCAATGCATCCAGGAACACAGCAAACTCTCATCATAGGAACTCATCTTTAAATACTTTAGGAATATAAATGAGAAAATAAAAGCACAAACAACGACGAAAGAACGAACTGGCACGCCCTTTATTTACGAAGAATAATAATAAACAATATGGCTGCTAGCTCCGCGCATGATTGCCATACGATTGCTGAACCGAAACTTAATTTCACCTTAGGCTCCATCTATCAGCTCTATTTGAAATCTTTAACGTTTAGTTCCGCCTCCAAATAAAGATGTCAGTAAAAATCGTACCAATTTTGAATTAATTTCGCCCACCCGAGTGCCCAGGGCCTGGAGACAACCCAGCCTGCTTTTTCAACTTCCTCTCTGTCTCAGCGCAGGTCACATGTAAAAATCAATAATTCCCTCGAAATGCCTGCTACCACTCTAACGTTAATATAAGAAACAAACTTACTGATATTGTCAATATCGAAATAATTATCAATATCCTTTCATAGTTTTCATAAATTTTTTCATTTACTAGTGGAATTAATTAGAAACAGTTAGTTTCATTTATAACATTAATATGAGTAGATTTCACAAAGTAAGGGTCCAAACAGTAAATTCAAGCAATTTTAATATTTAAAGTTAATGACTACAATTTCAAGATTACTTACCGTGCGTGGTGGGAATAAACTAGGGTTTTTCACGCCATTTTTCTTGTTCCAAGCCTTACCGTAACCAGTATTACAACCAGGCACAAAACAATTTGTCGACATAATTTGACGATTAATCAATTCAATCAGAGATAATATGCACAATAGGTTATTTGATAAATTTTGAAAAAGAGTTTTAAATGATATATATATATATACCTCTAATTTGATATGCAAAATCATAACAATAACTTTTTTCTATTATTATTACATTTTAAATCAAGTTTTCAAATTGTAACAGTTAACGGGATTATTTAGTCTTTATTTGTTTTTGTGTTATGAAACACGTTATAAAATGACTTTCAAAACTTATAAGTAGTGTATAGTGCCTCAGTGTACTAATACTTCCATAAAAACACCTGAAAAACTATTTATTCACGTGCCTACAGCAATAAGGAACGAAAAAAGTGATTACAACTTGCTCGAAGAGATCCAGGAACCTTATCGACTACAACTTCAATTTACATTTGTGAAGATCACTTTGATGTGAGTATAAATTGTTTATATTAATTTTTTCAACATTATAATAAATATTTTGTGCCCAAAGTTTGTATAAAAAGGTGGCATTTTAAGGTTATATTTATAAAATATGTAATTTCTGTATTTGTTTTATATAAATCAATTTAATAATTTACGTTATTATGTTTTAGTTGCCCAATGACATGGAAAACTATGTGGAGTACGATTTAATGGGTTCAGTATCCAGGATAAGAATGAAACCAGGAGTTTTACCTACAAAATATGAATGTCAACCAGACAGAAGAAAGCCAACCTCTACCAGTACAATAACTAGACATCTTGCAATCAAAAGACTAAAAATGGAACTTATTAAAGGTAGTGAAAGAGAACTGCAAGCAGAAGCTGTTGCTATGCAGCAAGAACCAATAATTGCTTCTGTGACTGATTATCCAAGTACAAGTAAGTGTGTATAAACAATATGTTACAGTAATAAAAGTTTTTACGGCTATAACACAAAACTGCTCTATCTTAACTGTTCTTGATAGATCAATGTATGTCTTCAATTCCATTTCCTTACCTATAACATAACAATGACTTCATTGTGTTACAGTTGTAGTTATTATTACAAAATAAATCAGGTCTCCCATGGAATGTCAAATTTCAAGCTATGACAGCTATATTTACTTATAATTGTATAGCCATGAAACGAAACTAACTAGCCAACGTTTCCATTTGATTCAAATCTTCATCAGGGCAAATAGTATAGAGGATTTCCGTGTCCATAAATTATAGCACATGGAGACGTATGATAAGGTAAAATTAAATAAGTTTACTTTTAATTAATTTTAAATAATTCTACCTTACCATATGTCTCCATGTGCTATAATATATGGACACGGAAAACCTCTATACTAGTTGCCCTGATGCAGATTTGAATTAAATTGAAATGTTGGCTAGATAGAAAATTGGTTTTCTTAATATTATTTTTAGGCTTACCTCAAGTTGAAAAAGTAGAAAGTAAGTCTATTACATCTGAAAAAGCCTTGCAGGTGGTTATGAGAAACATATTTAGAAGCAAAGCGACCCAAACTGGAATTCTAACACAGAATGAGTCTGTGTCGCCCCTTAGAATATCATCATCTACATCCCCATTATTCAAAAGTTCAGTGTGCATAGCAAAACCATCAAGGTTTACTGTTAGAAATGAAGTTCTTCTTCAAAGTACAATCAGCAAAATAACAAAGAAACCACGATTCTATATTGGTGTTCCAAAAAATTGTTATTTCTTAATCTTAATATTCCGGAAGAGCATATATTATTATGTTTAAAAAAAATTAGACTGGATACAAAATTTTCTGAGCCTGCTGATGAGTTTGGATTATCTTTATCATATGCAAGTGAAATATTTTTGAAAAATGTCCCTATTATTGCTAATGTTTTACGTCCCCTCATAGTAAAATTGAATAAAAAATTAACGGAAAGAAATTTAACTATGGCTTTTAGTCACAAATTTCATAATGCTGGTTGCATCATCGATTGCCTTGAAATAGAAATCCAAAAGCCTTCCAAAGCTATAAACCAAGCTTTGACATTGTCAGATTATAAGAAGGCTAATACTTTAAAGTATCTCATATCAAGTACACCAGATGGATTAGCGAATTATATTTCACCAGGATATGGTGGGAGAATAAGTGACGTTTGCCTAGTACAAAACTGCAAGTTTCTAGATTCTCTAGAAAGTGGCACTCATGTATTAGCAGATAGAGGATTCAAGCACGTCGACCAGCTATTATTAAAGATGGGATGTCAGTTAATACGACCTCGAAGTGTAAGTGCTGGTTCAAAGTTGTCAAAAACAGAAGTACGACAAACAAAACAAATCGCTAGTTTACGAATACACATCGAGAGGGTAATACGTCGACTAAGGGAGTTTTCTTTTTTAAAGCCACATGCTTGCGTCAATATTAATCTGATTCGAGTTATTAATGATTTTATTACTGTAGCATGTGGTTTAATTAATTATTGAATAAATAATTTAAAAAAATCATATGGCGTTTTATTTTTATATTTCTATAATATCTATAATAAATTAGTATTAATATAAAATGTGTTCCAAGAAGTTGTATACCTACATATTAAAATTTTTCTTATTATTAATTTTATGAAAGAGTAGGTATTCATAAAAACTTCTGCATAGACCTAAATCTAAAATGCAATCATCATATGATAAATTTTATTAGTCATATAGGAGGTTTGTGAATAAACACGATTTTCGCTAGACAAAATACTAAATTATTATCAAGAAACGTTGATTAGAATTAGAAAAATACGTTCCATCAACAAATTACAAATCTTTACGATAAAAATCAAGTTTTGTTATTTTTTACAATTTTTTTCAGCTTATGAATCGGAAATATTTTTCATTATTAATTTTGCTTAATTATTTTAGTACCTTTCATTAGGAAATTAACTTGTTGCTGTAAAATTAGTAATAAAAACGTTTTCCATATGCATAAAGAAATTGTAAAAAAACAAGACCTTATTTTTATAGTAAAGATGTGTAATTTGTTATTGGAACATAGTTTCCAAATCAACTTTTCTTATTAATAATTTTGGAATTTGTTAAAATTAAAGGTACCTACTTTACTCTTGAGTGAAAAACATGTTTTTTGACAAACTTCTTATATGACCGATACAATTTGTCTTTTGATGGCTGCATCTTAGATTTAGGACCATGCAGAACTTTTTTCGTAAAATTGATAATAAAAAAAGTTTCTCATGTATACAACTTCTAGTACACACAGTTCCCTTTAAAAAAATAAAAACATCTAAGTAAGTATAAAAAATAATAGGAATAATAAAAGAAATTAAGCATGCAAAAATGTATATTTTATAAATTGTTTTTATACAGAAGTGGATAAATATTGTTCTTCCAAAATGTTGATAAAATATCCAACAGGTTATCTACATACTCCTTATCAAAATTTATACTAATTATTTCAACTTTTTGATTATTTGTAAAATCAGGATCAGCTACACAAAAAAAACCCGTCTTTAACTTTGTTAAATACATCTGAAGTTGTATTTGAGCACAAAACTTTTTGTCAATTCTTCCTTCTTTTATGTAATTCTGATAAGTTTTCAAGCTAAGGGGACACTTAATCTCAATTACTGACTCCCTACAAATACCATCCGGCGAACCTGCTACATTGGATACTGTTTTGATATAAAAAGACCACAATTTAAAATATTTTTCTTAAATTTTTGTTCTAATAGTTTTCGGACTTCATCTTCCATTGTTCTTCCACGTTTCATGGCAAATGTATCAGGAATTTTTCCACCCATGATCGTAGCATATAAAGTCCCGTTTGATGTTTTACATCTGCTCACCTCATATGCTTTGGATGCAGTTATTCTTCCGTACCTCAACTCATACCTAACGTGACCATTTATTTATTTTGTCAGACCGGGACACATTTGCGGAAATATATGATAAAAAAAAGTTTTTAGTGTTTTACAAGTATTTTATTATAGAAGATAGAATAACACAAAATAATTAAAGCTTTAAACACAAAATAGTTAAGTTGGCATGACTTACTAACTAAGCCCCCTGGGGTCGTATTCTTGACTGAGGGAGTGAAGCTTCTCGAGAGAACGGATATTTTGTCTTTGTCACTGCAGTGACAGAGTAACCAAGCAAAATAAAGACAAAATATTTGTTCTCTCCTGAACCTCTACTCCCTCAGTCAAGAATAGGGTCCCTGTTGGGATTTGAACCTAAAGGCCTGGGTCCAACTCCCAACAGTGTTGCCTCAAGGGAGTGGGAGTGGCTCCATCTATGAGACCGTAGCGGTAGCGCCCCCTCGTACTAACCTCCTGTAGGGAGGAATCGGTACTCGCTGCTGATGTACTGAACTAGATGGCAGACATGCGCGATGCCATCTCCGCGGTATAGGCAGAAAAAGCTCTCTCTCGTTCATGTCCACGAAACATGGTGCCTCGTTGTACTTACCCTCTCCTCTAAAACTACATAAAATAAGTGTAATATAATTAATTGTTCCACCCACGAAGGGAGAATGAGGAACTCTATATTTTTACAGTCTTTCGAGTATATAGTGTATCAGATTAGTAGTATATATTAGTGAAAAAACTGTTAGTGGAAGGTCTCAGTGTGCCGGTTATAGAAATGGCGGCAAAAAGGTTAGTGCATGGGTGTTTGAGAAAACGATGTAAAATAGCCCAGTGTTTTCCGGATGGATATTGTTTTGGCGTGAATAAAATGTTAGACGTCTCCTTGTAGGCTAACGCAAATGGTGTTGGCCCCCGATAATGGTGGATGCCCAAGAGTTGGTAGTTTTCCATCACCCCCAGAAGTGGCGTGATTTCTAAGTCGTATTTTTGTATTTGTCGGCTGAACAAATTTTTTTTTAAATATCGGGTCTTGTTTTCAGATACGTGTGTAACTCAGTACATGATTTATTTATATTTATTTTCGTAATCAGAATAGCTTTCAGTACTGCGACACTTAACTGTGTTTTATCACTGGTCCATATTTTGTTCATTTGGGAAAAAACTCTTTCGACTGGTGCGTTACTACCAGGCAGACACATAACGTACTCAATAATTATGGAAAAGTTTGCTAAATGAAGGTTGTTAGTACGGAAGTGCTGGAATAATTCGACCCAACGGTTTTCAGTAGATACATTCTCGGCATTCCAGCCAGAGATTTTTTCATCTGTCGCATAGTTGGAAATAAATGTAAACTCATCAAAGACTTTCGTATCTTGGCTGCTGCTAATAAACCCTTGCGTGATCAGTAAATCCATCACTTTCTGCACCTCTTCCCACGTAGGCACTTTTGTTAAGTTTGCCCATTCAAACACTTCCAGTTCTATGTTGAATTGACACCACTGCTCCAAGTATTCTTTGCTTGTTTTATAAAACTCGGCCGCCGCAGTTTTTACATTCTGCTGGTCAACTGCAGCTTCGCTTTCTTGTAATTTTACAAGGAGGTTACTAACGATGTGGGGAAGGAAAATCGTATTCTTTTTTAGTGCCAGGTTATCTCGGAGACGATTAATTACCTTGGCTGACTCTATGGCCGACACATTTTGCCCTTCGATTTTCAACACAGCTTCATGAAAGGTCGCTGCTTGTGCGTGCAAAAAATATAACCATAATTCTAAGCTGGGATTATTGAAAAACGTCTTTAAAATATTTGGGCATTTGTCGATACTCAGAAAATAGTTTTTCAAAGGCTGAAACATTTTTATAACTCTCCCAATCGCGGGCATTAACGCAAGCCACCTTGTTTTACTGTAGCCCAGAAGTTTGTGATACTCTGTCTCAGTAGAAACACAAAACTCTTTCAAAGCTTCCACTCGAACGCTATAAATGTAGAAAAATGAGTAAATTTTCACTATGATGCATTCGTAGTCAACAGGAAGACAATCAGCGGCAGTTTTGATCGCGTTGTGGACTATGTGGGCTCCACATCCAATTCCAACAAGCTGTCTGCCGAGTGATACGTTCAATTTTGAGTAAACATTATTACTTCCTTTCCTATTCTTTCCCCCGAAATTACAGTTCGTGTTGTCTCCACAAAACGCCACAATTTTTTTTATTCAAGTCATTGACAGACAATACTTCCTTCAAATGATCGACAATTATATCCGATGTTTCGCCTGGCTGCTCCCGAAACTCTAAAACCTTGACTTTCACGCCTTCGTATGGTGAAAAATAGCGAATCAAAACTGGGAATAATTTGTTTGAGCCATGGTTTGAAGCATCTGTTAATAAAGTTATGCAGTGGGCTTTGAGTAACTGCTCTTTTGAATCTTCGGTTGCCATAGTTGACAGCACATTTACCACAATAGCTTGAGACTTTGTACGTGCACATCTAAATTTTTGCTCAAAACATGCTTGAATTAAAGGAGAAGAACAGTCATTTGAACGAAAACTGTGATTATGTTGCACGGTGTGAAACGCCCAAGTACCCTCAGCTGCAGCTATATCCAAATCCTTGGAAGTCGGCAAATCGGTTCTCTTAAAAAAACTAAGCATTGACGAGCTTGAAGCAGCAGCTTGATCGGCAAGCCTGTGTTTTTCTGATTTTAAATGGTGTTCTATATCACTGGCACCACCATGTCCAACATTAAAATCAGTACGACACTTTTCACACGTAACGTCTGCAGTACCATCTTTTCTTTGTTTAATAAATGGATACTTCTGTTGCAAACTAATATTGAAAGAACACTTGCGTTTAGGCATTATTGTTGTTTTTAAATCACTGCGTTGCGTTGCGTGCGATACTCGCTTTGTCCGATTTGAACTAAACTAAAACAAAACATTGCAGTCGTTGACGGAAGGGCGGAAGGGATTCCCGCGCTTACCGATGTTCCGTCAACGACTGCAATGTTTTGTTTTAGTTTAGTTCAAATCGGACAAAGCGAGTATCGTACGCAACGCAACGCAGTGATTTGTAAAACAACAATAATGCCTAAACGCAAGTGTTCTTTCAATATTAGTTTGCAACAGAAGTATCCATTTATTAAACAAAGAAAAGATGGTACCGCAGACGTTACATGTGTTATCTGTCCTGCTCACACGCGTTGGCGCAGCACCGCGCGGGCGGGCGGCGCGCTCTGTCGTCATCTGCCTCCCCGTGCCACGCATTTCGAGCGGAAAAAATAAATTTTAAACTATCGTTGGGTCTGTTTGCAATACAGGGACTATGTTGGCTTCGCTGGGGACACCGGGACAGACTGCCTGAAAACGGAAATGTCCCGCCCAAACCGGGACGTATGGTCACGTTACACATACCATAAAGAGTTCTTAGACTGGTCTGGTCTCATTTTCAATTTTTTTAAAAATGTCTGAAAATGTATGTGCAGCCTTCTGAAGAAATACTTCAGCACATTTTTCAGGATATTTAAAAGAAAGTTGGTGTAGTGAAAGCATTTCTACATCCCTTATCTCTGCATTTTCTTGATACTTCATTAACTGACATGTATCAAGCTTCCGTTTCCTACCCTCTTCTAGAAACTTAAAGAGCACTCGACTGTCTGACAATGATGAGCTTTTGGGTCTTCCTCTGAAAGCTCTGTGGTAGTTATAAATTTTAATGTAGTTCCTACCTTCGCCAATTGTGATTTTTTCCAATAACATTCTACGGATGTACATGAGGGTTCCTCGCTCCTAGGTTGTACCCTCATAAGGAATGCCACTGCATGCTTACAACCACCTTGAGATGCAGAACAATCATGATATTCTACACTTATTATTTTGTCTTCTTCTTCATTAATGATCATGGTGACTGAATAAGTTTTACCACTTTATGTTCAGGGCAGATCCTGCATTTAACTATGCATATATTTCCCTCTCGCTTCAACTGCACATAACCTATGGCATCATCACCATATGATTGTCTTGAGGACCTACAAGTAAAAAGACTGTTTAGTATACATAAATAATATGGCATAAGGCAAAAATTAAAATTAAATATTTCTAATAATTCATAACGAAGCAGGACAGTGCATCATAATTTAATTAATATGACCAATATATGTTCTATTAATTTAATTGAATTTGTTATAAAGAGATATCACAATTAAAAAGCAAAAATTATTTAAACAGGAAGATAGGTTAACTAAGTAAATTTTAAAAATGCACTTTTTTGTTTTTAAATGCTAATAAAAAATTGGTGGGTATTTAATTTAATATACTGATAGTACATATTCATTGAATAAAAAAAAACTTAATTTTAACATCACAAATCATAATTATTATAAAAATAATGGAATTAAATGTTCCTGAAAATATATGGATAAACTTAACCTAAGTAACCCAATTACAATGCCGTTAATGTAAATAAATAAAAAACAACTTATCAAGTAAATAGTAAATACGTACACTGAAGTTTTAACATTTCTAAATTCAGCAGCATAAAAATCATTATTGCTTGCAAAGAAGCCTGCCACCATAATAGCATCTATCATTGGCAAATTGGAACTATCCGCTTTGGAGAATCCGCTTTCCATTGCAAATATTTTTGATTGTAAATAAAAATACACAATACACAAAGTTAATTTAGGTTTAAATCCGTAAATTCGTCTGTAAAAAGCAGGAAAATAAAAATACTAGTGCACTGCAAGCTACAACAAAGTAAATTAAATGGCGGTAGTCGGACGTTTACTATTTAGTGACGTCACTCGCATCTGATTGGTGCACCGTCTGTTTCTGATCACGTGACTAAATGTTTAAATTTAATTAATTTCTTTTATTAAAATTATTATGTTTTTAACAAATAATGAGAAAAAAATGATTATTTTCGGTATTCTTGAGAGTTTTAGCGATAAATGGAAATCAATATAAATTTATTTTTTACCACTGTCAAATACCCTATTCAATATAAAAATTCTTGGTACATGAAAAGAGGCCAATTCGAAAGCAAGCCGTTTTGTCTCCTCCCCTCTACTCTCCATAAGATAAACATATAATTATTGAGGATATGTAATGTAGTGTAGAAGTGTAGATAAGTAGATTCGGCATGGGCAAAACAAAAAGTGAAATTTACTAAACTTGCATAAAACACAAACAAAGTCATTGTCAAAAAAGCTGCAATTTGATTGGCTTATGCCCAATCCATGAAAATATGAAACAATTTATTCTGTACATTCTCACCATTCTTTTCACAGCAGGAACAACATTTAGTTTCATTGGTTTCAGTTTCAGTTATTTTTCCATTTTCTTTTGATAAAAAACACTGAGATACATCAGTAGACAGTTCAGTAACATGATATTGTGAAATTTCATGATTTTGACACCCATCAACAACATTGTTGAGCTTTGGGGGTGCTGGCAAACCACCAGTATATTTTTCTCCATAGGACTCATCAGCTGTTGATGAAGAAACAATGGGTTTTTTTCTTCTTACCTTCCTTATTTGTCCATTTTTCAATTCCTCCACTTCTGAATTCAAATCTCTGAAATTTTCAGCTAGCTTACATTTATTTCTTGCTGTAGCACAATTGTCTAAAAATATATTTTAGGTCAATAAATTATTTGCTATATTCCTAATAAAATAAATATGATTATCAGAAATGTTTCAACTTTTCAACTCACCATAATGTTCCATTCCTAAAAATTTCTATGGAATGTTGGGGCCAACAACTATTTGGTGGTTCCAATCTCCTTATTGACTTGTTTAATTTTTCCCTAGTATATGGGGGCCAATAGCAGCTGTTTCCCAGTAACCATACAGTTGCTGCTTCCACCATATCTTCATTAATGAACTTCACAATACTCCAAGTATTTTGTTGCATTATTTCTACAGCAGAATCAGACATAAAAAAATATATAAACTGGGTGTAGAATATCCTATAAACCAAAAATGTTAATATATCGGTAAACAATCCATCTTAGATAATGTCTGCTGACCCTAAAATTTAATGAAGAAGCTAAATGGAATAGTGGAGTTGAAATACACTTTTTATTGCTATGAGAACGGAAAAATGTTTAAAATGAGTTTATTTATTTCAATCCCTCGTGTGAATCAATGGAAAAATGACATATTTATCATTGGGAATAGTTAATTTCATACATTTGTGAGCAATATCATTTATATTGTAATACTCAAGAGGTCCAAGAGAACTTGCCTTATAGATTTTTAACTAAGAAGACTCACATGGTATGTGATAAAATTTTTTTTATTTCATTTTTAAGAGAAACGAAATTTCTAATTACAATTATGGTACCATCTGTGAGGGCTGAACAATTATCTGCATCATACGTAGAAAAACAATAAGAGTAAAATTTCAGTTTCTTATACTGTTGAACCACATTACTATCTATCAGTGGCCCACTGAAATGTTCATTAATTAATTCATATTTTCCACCTTGATCAAAAGTCCTCATTTGCCGTTGAATTTGTTGTTGCTCCAATATTCTTTTACATATTTGCTGTAATGGTCTATCACCTTTCCTAACCAACTGTTTTATTGACTCCGTATGATTTTCAAAAGGAAAAGCACTGAATAAATCTAATCTTCCAAAATATTTAACATCATCACTTAATTGCAACAAATTGTGAATATTATGTGACACATATGCTTCACCATATATCATTTTGAAGGTATCAACAAAATATTTAAGAAGGGTGTTTGCATATTCAATTTGGGAAACAAATTGTTCGCTTGCCAATATAGTCATGGCAACATGTAATGTTGGCTTCCGTTAACGATCTTGTTTTGCGGTTAAATTCTGAGGGAATTTGTGATTTGAATTCTAATAATGAATCTGAAAGAGCTGAAACCTGTTGGCGAGATAGTTTTGTACCAGGATTTCCATCTACCCATAAAGAAACTATAAGTTTTTTAACTACACCTAAACAAACCAAGTGCATGTGTTCATTGGGGAAATCCCTAATCATATCTATACTTGGAAAATCTTGTATACTGGAAGTGCCAGTATGATGTTGTTCATGAATTTTATTCCTAAAATCAGAATCAGTTCTCAATGTTAAATTGCTCGTTTCTCTAAAACACATTCTTCGATTCAGGTAAACACCAACTGATGTACATTTGGTACAAGAATTGTAACCACTATGACCTCTAGTATACTTTATAAAACTCTTAGCCGGTACATCACAAATGAAAGCCTTTATTTTTACTTTGAAATGCTGCCCGTTATATATAATGCCATTAATAATAATATTGGTGGCTTCTTCTATGAATGATTCTAAAAAAATGTTGGCACTGCTGGGTTTATCGTTCCCATGATAGAGGCCTATTATTTGTACATCACTCATAACACCAAATAATTCACACAGTATAGGGTAACACTGACTAGTGGAACTTTTTGTGAGTGGTAAACCATCAATATTCACAGTTAGTTCTACATTATTCTGCTTCAATTGATTTGAATTGACACTAAGCAACTTCTCAATGCAGTTTCGAAAGCCAAAGTGGAAATACTCTCCAGGCTGTACACTTTTCAACTATGATTCTTTCAGTTCTCAACAGAGTTCGTGCATCCAAAGGTAATTCAGGATGCAAAGGATTCAAAATATGTAAAAGAGATGTCAGAGCAGACTGAGTGTTATTGTTGCTTATTGACGATTCTCCTAATTGCAAACTTAGAGATTTTTCAGAATCAGAAGGTACTGTTTTGTGGGGTACAATGAAAGGGTCTTGTAGAATATCATAATCATCGGTATCAGTAGTGAATTCTTCTGAGTCTGATTTGTCCAATTGAGCTAGAATGCTGCAATCTTTAGAAGAATCTATTCCAGAAAAATTCGACACATTATCATCATGACTGGAGTCATCATAAGTTGCATTAGAAATTAGGGATACATCAATATCAGCTGAAGCGTTTTCCAAGTTTTTACTCTTGGGCTCAGTGATATTTCTTTTTATTTCTCTACCTGCCTTGACAATATACCTGTGGAACAATAATTTCGTTCTTTTTGGACGGGACTCTGCCATCGATTATAATTCTGAGAGATTGCTTTCCGGGACTATTCTTATTGATTATTTGATTCACTTACCTTATAAGGATATAAGTATTTCTACCTCGGTGAATTTTGGATCACTGAATTCTGCACCTTTCACACTGCCACTGCACTTATTACAACATAGAAAAAGTGGTATATTATTTCTATTGTCTTTTTATTACTGTATTACTCCTTAGGTATATTAAATTCACATAGAAACTGAATGTATAATGTAAATGCATCAAAGCATTCAAAAATCAAAACCACAAAATCAAACAGAAGCCAAGTTATAACAAATAAAGGTTATCTGCAAAGACGGTCAAGACGGAAGACGGAAACCAAGCATGCGTTCCTGGCGCCAAATTTAAAAGCTTATTTGTTCGTTTGCTAGTTTATTTGCCATTCCCCTAACTGCAACAGTCACAAAGTGAAGAATAGACAAAGGGGAATGTAGTGGGTGTTCATCAATGATAACAGAGATGGATATTGAGTGTAGGACGACAAGAAGTTGAAGTATCTCGCAAATAATGAAAGCCACGCTTTTGTAGTTCGAGAACTCAGCCCTAGATGTCGTAACATTTGCTCGATTAATAAATATATCCTGATACGATATTCTATGGATGACTGGAAATGTGCTTGATATGGATATCCGTTAATGGATATCCTATGGAGATACTGAGCAAATCCCTAATGGGATATCCCAATTATTTCCTTGTATGGATATCTCATGGATAGAGTAAGCAAATCTCCTACTTACTTCCGTGGGTGGATATTTTATGGATGTACATTCCATATCCAAGGATATCCCGCCTTGAATCGGACTCGAAATGGATGGATGGAATCTTGTGTTAACTGGGTAACGCTGTATTAATTTAAAAATATTTTCAGAAATAATGCTTTATCACCTATAAACCCAGTACTAACCTGCCTGCGATGTTATGCAACTGGGGCTCACTTGAGTTCAGTGGCTGACTACATGGGTATAGCCATTAGCAGTACTTCGCGGACAGATAAAAAAGTTTCAGAAGTAATAGCTTCCCTAGCTCCACATTACATAAATATATCTGTAGCTGAAGAGGTTGTCTCTACTGGAAATAAATTCATTCAAATTGCTTCATTTCCTAGGGTTTTGGGATGTGTCGATGGTACACATATTATAATTCAATCACCAGGTAAATTGGATATTTTTGTTTTAGTTAATTTTACTTGTCAGCGTGAAACCAAAAAATAAATTTGAATTTTTTTTATTCCACACTGACTGGAGAAACTATACATAACTATTTTTATTTCAGGTGGGCATGGTGCCGAACTATTTCGAAATAGAAAGGGATATTTTTCTGTAAACTGCCAAGTTATTGGAGATGCAAATTTAAGGATTCGAGATGTTGTTGCAAGGTGGCCTGGTTCAACACATGACCAAACTATTTTTACAAATAGCCGGTGTAACGTCCTTTCTTTACCCTAAAATGTTTACCGACGTCACCATGACACCCAGGCTTCAGTATCTCCTAGATTTCCTCGGGCGCCAGATTTTTGGGATGGTTTACTCCACCGAACTCTCGAAAATGCAGCGTCAAGAGTTACCAGGGTAGCAACAGATGGAGGTTAAGTAATTCCAGGGGTCTTTTGTTCTTGACCTCGACGTAACACGTAGTGGGAAACGGGCTTTACTTGTTTACCACTATCGGGAAAGGAAACTACCAGATGCTTAAGAAATTATAAATTTTATTTCAACCCCGAAATAATTGACAGTTTAAGGATGAACCCAGAAGCAATATATTTAAATAAATAAAGGTGTGTTAAAGTCAAACAGTATCTACAAATAACTAACTACGTTATTCCTCAAACCAAAAGCAATACACCAAGCAATAAGAAGTTCAATTTTGAGTTACAAAATACGCAAAAGCTAAAGTGCAAGGCTTTACTAGTATGTCTAGATGCGGGTGAAAATGGTGAAACTTAACTAGCGGTCAGATGAAAAATACACAGAGAAAGCGTTATTAAGGCACTAGTAGATTTTAATCAAACATTTCTTTATATTTGTGTACCGGTTTAAACAAAACAAAGGTAATTTATAGATTACCCTCGGTTACTGATACGCTCGTGTACTGAACACACAAAAAAAACGGAAACTTTATCAATTCGCCTGGAAACCTCCCAAATTTTGTACCTGCCTTGGCAGCGAACATGAACGAGATTATTCCAGGTTATTACGGTGATCGTAACCCTTTTTTTAGATTGACGTTGCCACGGCCGTTGGTGCTAAATCAATTACTTCAATAAAAGTTAGATGACAGAATCCGAAAACCTCTCCTTTGTGATCCTGCTAAATGCAGCGAACACGCGTGAGAATATTTCGCTCCACGCCTTGGAAAACCCTCGAACTTTTGCACCTGCTATGGCATCGTACACGTGCGAGACTATTCCAAGTTGTCTTTTTTTCAAATATCCTTGTATATTAGAATGAATTGTTTCCTTCGGCCGGGTTTCTCTTGAATATTTTCAGAGCCACTCAAGAATTCACCTGCTCAGGCAGCGATCAGACTTTGAGATTCCTGAAAAGATCTTTCCCGTCAGATAAACGGCTGCAGTTGGGTTTGAACGAAATATTTTGAGAAATTCTCAAGAATATACCTGCTATGGCAGCGACAATGCTTGAAATTTCTCAAAGATGTCCCTTTCCCCAAAAAAGTAAAACCAGCAAATAAAACAAAACAATTTTATTTCGGAATCGTACACAAATACGCAGAAAGTTTTCCTAAAATTAAACAAGCAATAAGCCAAAATAAATTCTATCAATTCTAAATCAAAAGAAGTCGGTCACCAGTGAATGTATAACGGAAAAAAAATTATTTACAACAACATTATTAAATTCGCTTAATTTTGTACCTGCCTTGGCAGCGAATATGAACGAGATTATTCCAGGTTATTACTGTGATCGTAACCCCTTTTTAGATTGACGTTGCCACGGCCGTTGGTGCTAAATCAATTACTTCAATAAAAGTTAGATGACAGAATCCGAAAACCTCTCCTTTGTGATCCTGCTAAATGCAGCGAACACGCGTGAGAATATTTCGCTCCACGCCTTGGAAAACCCTCGAACTTTTGCACCTGCTATGGCAGCGTACACGTGCGAGACTATTCCAAGTTGTCTTTTTTCAAATATCCTTGTATATTAGAATGAATTGTTTCCTACGGCCGGGTTTCTCTTCGATATTTTCAGAGCCACTCAAGAATTCACCTGCTCAGGCAGCGATCAGACTTTGAGATTCCTGAAAAGATTTTTCCCGTCAGATAAACGGCTGCAGTCGGGGTTGAACGAAATAGTTTGAGAAATTCTCAAGAATATACCTGCTATGGCAGCGACAATGCTTGAAATTTCTCAAAGATATCTCTTTTCCCAAAAAGTAAAGCCAGCAAATAAAACAAAAACAATTTATTTCGGAATCGTACACAAATACGCAGAAAGTTTTCCTAAAATTTAAACAAGCAATACGCAAAAATAAATTCTATCAATTCTAAATCAAAAGAAGTCAGTCACCAGTGAATGTATAACGGAAAAAATTATTTACAACAACATTCTTAAATTCGCTTACCTCGTGCGCGAAAATCAGTCGGTCGGTCGGTTGACAATGGCTGCAATTAAAACGGCCCAGAAGGGATCGGATGCAGGACAAACGGTCAAAAGTGAAAAAGCCCATTTTTGTCTCGCTCCACCCGTTTTATCCATTTTTCTATAGACCCCACTCAGGAGGTCTCCTACTTACAAATCTTAAGAAATGCGCGGACTGATTTGCGCGAACGGTACCGTAAATCATACAGGTACAATATACCAGATGTTTTAAAAGTACTACATATAATATATCAAAATAAATACTAATACTCCAATTTAATAGCTAGCTACGACAGAGGGGTGAACTTAATAAAAAAAACTGAAATATCTACTGCCGGATATCGGGAAAAAATAGTAACAACGTTACACCGGATAAGAGCTAGATTTGAGAACAACAAATTTCCAAATTCACTTCTTCTAGGCAAGTAAACTAAAATAGACCGTTTTTGAAAATTAAAACAACGCTCTATTTTTGAGCAATGATTATAGAAATGTATTTTGTGTCATTTTTCCATCATATTAGTTGTTAAAGTTCAATAAATTCTTCAACTTGTTTATGAAGCAATACTCAAGTCAAGTTATTTGGTTTTTATTGTCTAACTTTGTTTTAGGTGACAATGGTTACACTCCCTCCGCAAAGCCTCAAACTAGAGCAGAACAACTATACAATGAATCACATGTGAAAACTAGATATGTTATTGAAAGATTATTTGGTGTCTGGAAAAGAAGATTTCCAATTTTAGCTTATGGTTGTAGGCTTAAGTTGAGTACCCTCCTAACAATTATTCCTGCTACAGCCGTGTTGCATAACCTGGCCATCAATATGAGGGAGGAATTACCCCCGGAGATGGGGACTTGGAGCAACTGAATTATTTGATTGGAATGGGAAATATTCCAGATATCATCAACCACGTAGGAGAAGTAAATGGCCCAATATTTAGAAATGAAATTGTAAATTATTTTGATAATTTGTAAATACATAACAAAAAGTTCTTTTGAACATAACAATATGTTATAACACATATTTTTCAAGTTATTTATGAAAAACAAGCAGGTATATTCTAAATAGTACCTTTTTTGTTACCGCAAATAAATGTTCTCTAATCCTAATGATACCAAATTAGTTAGAAACAACCTCGGAAACAACTGACAACAGATTAGCTGTACTTAGGTACTAGCAATTTTAAATCAATTAAGGAACACATTGGTTAAATTTTTTGTGGTTTTTTATTAATCTTATTGATACTAAACAATTTAACATAGGTAAAATATTAAATTTATGTAGGTAACAACTACTTATTCCTTCCATTCAAAGCTTCCAACTGCTTTTTTTTATTTCAATATCCAAATTCAATATGGGTACTTTCAGATCATGTTCTCTTCGTAAACATTCCATTTCCTTATGTATTAAAAAGTCCCCATTAACTAATTTCCTATCAACTAATGCTTCATACTTGCCATGAAGAGAGGAAGCTGATAAAGTTTTTATGGTGGAATGAGGATGGCGACGAGAAGCAATTTCTTTAGGTGTTTTATTTTTTACCTAAAAATGTATGGAAGAATAAAATAAATAATCTAATCTCCAAAAATACAATGCAAAAATCTAAAATGCATCATTGCTACAAAAATAAGTAGGTACCTCAGCTTTTCCACTTTGTGATGGCCTTTTTAAGCATTCAGTAAGTGGTTTTTTAGATCACTGAATTTGTATGAAGCACAGCTTGACTTTGGAGTACCGCAAAATTGGGACTGTCCATTTGCCAATTCATTACTAGATATTATTTCAATATTTTCACCTAATTCCATTTCTATTAGCTCCACATCATTTGGCTCAATGAATGGCATTGATAGGGATCCATCATAACTACTTGTTGAAGTAGTTGCAGTTTGATTCAGGTGCTAAAATGAAAAAAAGTTATTTCACAAATAAAAAATAAATTAAAAATACCTGTGACAGCTTTAGTGAAAGTGAATTTGATTTGTCAGAATCGAATGGACTGTCTTTTCACTGACTACTTGTAATAGCAAGTCATCTGTCGCTTCAGTATCCAGTATCGGAGTTAAATATATTTCTTTCTTGTAATCGCCATTTTTTTCCTAAAATCTTTTTTTTCACTTTCATACAGACAAAACAGAACAACACAAAAGCTTGGTTATCGTTTTAAAAGTTGTGCAGTAAACCCCTACGATATGCGACACTGGCACGGTACCCACCTATGATAGTCAGATATCGAAGTCGTTACTGACTCAACCGTTTAATGAAGCGAATGATTCATTCCTTTGTCTTTTGTAAAGAGTGAATGTATTAAGTCGTTTATTCATATAACTAATATAAAAGTTAATACGAATAGTGCCTTTATATTTATTATCCGATTATCCCGACCATCCGACTACATCAGAAGTGGTGAACAGTGTGTAAAAGTGGTTTAAGCGGTTTGTAAAATGCCGAAATATAAGAAAAAATCGAAGAAACGTAACTCAACATCCAGTAGCGATAGCTCCAGTTCCACTGATGCTGAAAGGCCATCAAGGAAACCAAGAAAATCTAAGAAACACAGGAAATCGGTAAGGTACTCTGATACTCCAAATGTGGCTCCGCAAATCTGACACGGACAGCCAAGCTCTTCAGGTATTGTTTTGTCTAATTTGATTTCTGAATTTTATCCAATAAATATGGAAACTTTTGATTGGGTTGAAATTATTCAACATAACGCTAATATATACAATTGGTCGGATAACTTCATAGTCTATCAAGTAATAAATGAATTAAAAGGAACAGCAAAAACATGGTACGATAGTTGGATACAGTGTGAGTTGGGGTGGTCTCAGTATACTTGGGCGCAATGGAAACAATTACTGAGCTCTACTTGTCAGAGTTCAAGAAATACATATGAATTATTCATGGACATTGCTAATCATAGGCCTAGTGAGGGTTGTTCTTTATATGAATTTCATTTCAATCATTTAGCCAAAATTAATAAACTGAAATTAAATTTTTCCGATAGTGATAAAGTTTCACTAATTATGGGTGCGATAAATGACTCCAATTTAAAATCGACGATCGAGGCTATTAGGATATTAGGGATGCTAATTTGTTAGGAGTATACCTTAAAAATAAAATATATACGAAAACATTACCACATAATTGTGAAAATTCCATCCAGCAATCAACGCCTAGTTGTAGTTACTCTAAAACCCATATTCATAAATCAATTGAAAATAAACCAATAATTTGTATTAGTTTCGGCAAAAGCGGTCATAATCGAGATAACTGTAGACATAAAAACAACATTTGCAATTTTTGTTCAAGAAAATGACACATTGAAGCAAACTGTTTCAGTAAGAGCAAAGCACCATTTAATAGTAAACACCCATATAAACAAGAAAATACAAACAAAAATGTTTCAAAAGAATCTAAAGTAGAAAATGTAAAAATAATTCACGACAAGAATGTGTCTCCAAAATTTTATAAAACTATTCACGTTAACGGTTATAAATGTACCGCATTTATAGATTTTGGAAGCGATTGTTCCCTGATAAAGTTGACTTTTGCAAAAAAAAACTAATTTAAAAATAGAACCTCTTGAAACTAATGTTACGTTGTCAGGTTTTTTAGGTATCGGAACAGTGGTGACCCCTTTTTCAGAAAACATTACACAAATTGATGATGTTTCACAAAATATACAGTATTACGTGACAGCCGACGATAGTATTGATGGTGACATATTAATTGGTACTAATTTTACCGAAAACCAAAACATCATATATTATCGAGTTGACGACTTGTTGACTTTTAAGAATAGGTCGGATATACCCTTATGGTTGAAAAACATAAAATGTGGAATTTTGTCAGATGCAGAAACATCAGAACTTAACAAAATTTTAATTAAACATGAAAAATGCGTATTTCACAACTTAAAGAATCTTGGCAAAGCACATTCAGTCTCACTAAGTATAGAATTAATAACAAATAGACCAGTTACTCATAGACCATATCGTTTTGCCGAAAACGATAAACAAATTATTCGGACTACTGTCAAGGAATTGTTGGACGCTCAAATAATCCGGGAAAGTAATTCGCCCTATTCAAGCCCGGCTCTATTAGTTAATAAAAAAGACGATCAGAAAAGAATGGTTGTAGATTATCGGGCATTGCATAAAGTAACAGAAAAAAATAGTTTTCCTATGCCGCTGATAGAAGATATTATTGACAATTTGGGCGAATATAAGTATTTTACTAGTGTCGATCTGGCATCAGGATATCATCAGATTCCTTTAGATCCAAAATCTATCCCTTATACAGCATTTGTCACCCACGAAGGTCATTACGAATATTTGAGAGTTCCATTTGGCCTCTGTAATGCTCCCTCAGTATTTCAACAATTTATGAACTTAATTTTTCAACCATTAAGACGATTTAATGTGATACCATACTTGGATGATATATTGATACCATCCAAAACTATTGAAGAAGGACTAAATATGTTAGAAAAAGTTTTGAAAATATTAACAGAATATGGTCTTACATTAAAATTGACAAAATCAGTATTTCTAACAAAAAAAAATCTCATTTGGGATATTAAATTTCATATAATCAAATAGCTCCATCAACAGTCAAAACTCAAGCGGTACGTAACTTCCCTTTACCAAAAACCCAACATCAATTGAGACAATTTTTGGGATTAGTAGGATTCTTCAGGAAATTCATCAAACATTTTGCCAGAATAACGGCTCCTCTTACAAAATTATTTTAAAAAAATTCTACCTGGAAATGGTCTGAATCACTTACGGAAATTATAAATATTCTAAAAAATAATATTTGTTCAAACCCGGTATTAGGTATATTCAACCCTAACTTACCAATAATTGTTTATACAGATGCAAGTCGGGATGGTTTTGCAGGGATTCTAGTTCAGAAATATGAAAATAAAGAGAAACCCATAGGGTTTTTCAGCAAACAAACTACAGATCCAGAAAAGAAATACCATTCTTTTGAATTGGAACTCCTTGCAATTGTCAAAACATTAGAAAAATATCGATACTACCTAGTGGGTACCGAATTAACGATTATAACAGATTGTAATGCGGTCAAAAATGCACTGAGTAGACAAACAATAATCCCACGAATTGCTAGATGGGTTTTAGTTTTACAGGATTATTCTTTCCAAATCCAACACAAAGGAGGTACGCAAATGCAGCACGTAGACGCTCTGAGACGCAATTTCGAAAAGAAAGAAAACAATTATCCTAAGCAAATTTTAAAAATACGAGAAGACGATTATTTACGTGAAGCACAAGACCAAGACGTTTGTATTAAAGAAATCAAAAACATTTTGTTAAGAGGAGACTTCATAAACAATAAGGGTATATTTAATGATTTTGATCTCCGTGGAAATAAAATATATCGAATTACACCCTACGGGATGTTCCTAAAAATTGTAGGTGGCAAATAGTTAAAGCTAACCATGATGACGTAGGTCATTTCGCGGTTGATAAAACTCTTAATAGAATCAAACAACAGTATTGGTTTCCAAAAATGTCCCGATTTGTAAAAAAATATATAAATGCATGTTTAAACTGTCTCTATTACAAAGAAAATAGCGGTAAAAAAGGGGGTTATTTGCACTCCCTACCCAAGTATGCCAGACCACACCATACTCTTCATATCGATCATTTGGGACCCTTTATACAGACTCATGATAAAAATAAATTTTTATTAGTAATTGTGGATGGGTTTTCAAAATTTACATTTTTGAGACCAGTTCCGAATACTACTACCAAGTCAGTTTTAGAAGTACTAAATGAAATATTCACTATCTTTGGTAATCCTAAAAGAGTAATAGCAGATGCAGGTAAAGGATTTGTATCTAATGATTTTAAAAGTTTTCTAAACCAGAAGGGTATTAAATTTTTCACCATAGCTGTAGGCCTACCTCGTGGAAATGGCCTGGTTGAGAGAACAAATAAAACAGTACTTGATGCTCTGGCAACAACGGGAGCAAAATCAATAGCACAAAACACCGAATTACACAGCATACGCCTGCAGAACTTTTATTTGGGTTTCCTTTGAAAATGGACGACGACATCCATGTTGAGAGTGTCGAGAGCGATACAGATGTCACTAAAATTCGCAAAGAAACTGCGAAACGGCTAGAAACTAATAGACTTAAGCAGAATGTTACCTTCAATCAAAAGAGACTACCACCAAAAATGTTTGGGATCGGGGATTTGGTTTTAACGAAGGTTATTAGCAATCCAGCAACCGGAGAGAGTAAAAAGCTGCTGCCTAAGTTCGAGGACCTTTTAAAATAGTGGAAGTTCTACTAAATGACAGGTATAAGGTTAAGGAGGACATTCACACAGGTAGATCCAACCGCCCATATGAAGGAGTGGTAGCAGCAGAACACATCAAACCTTTCAAATTTCAAACATGTTAAGGAAAGAGTAGCACTTGATTGCAAAAATGAGCACTTTGATTGCAAAAATGAGCACTTTGATTGCAAAAACGAGCACTTTGATTGCAAAAATGAGCACTTTGATTGCACAATGAGCCCTTTGCTGGCAGAAAGAAGCCCTCGATGGCAAAAAGTGAGCTTTCAAGGATTGCTCACAAATAAATAATATTTTTTTTTAATTATTTCATTTGTTCACAGATAGGTCTTTGACGGTAAGTTGTTGAGGACACCAACAGGTCAGGATGGCCGTGCAGTAAACCCCTACGATATGCGACACTGGCACGGTACCCACCTATGATAGTCAGATATCGAAGTCGTTACTGACTCAACCGTTTAATGAAGCGAATGATTCATTCCTTTGTCTTTTGTAAAGAGTGAATTTATTAAGACGTTTATTCATATCACTAATATAAAAGTTAATACGAATAGTGCCTTTATATTTATTATCCGATTATCCCGAAAATTCCCTGAATCGAAACTTAAAATGCAACGTTGCCAATGCCAAAGAACACTTAGCTAAGCTTCCCCGAGAAACAACTGGTGGAACCCAAGTTTATTTAAGCGGCCCTTAAATTTTAAGGCTCTGTCAGTTATTCTCTGCTTACGATCATTCTGGCGGAAACGGGCATTACTCTTATTTCTTATTTTATTTTAGTCATCTTTATAAACCAATTTTTTGTCCTTCTTTCTTAACTTATTTTAATTAGTTCCTTATTTTATTCTATTTGCTGTATAATCCGTCCTCCACGTGATCTTTTATCCACACACCCAATCAATTTATTGACAGGAATGTGAAACAGTAACTTTGTTTCTTATATTAACGTTAGAGTGGTAGCAGGCATTTCGAGGAAATTATTGATTTTTACATGTGACCTGCGCTTCTGTGGTTCTGCGCTAAGACAGAGAGGAAGTTGAAAAAGCAGGCTGGGTTGTCTCTCTGAATCTGTCGTTAAGAAATGGCGAAATAAAATTCCTTTGAAGCCGCAGAGATATTGAAGAATTATAATTTGTAAACAATAAATGGTTTAAACGATAATTCTTATCTCTGGTAAGTTTTAATGCATTAATTAAAGACATATAGATTAACTAAACTGTCGCTGTGTTTGGATTTAAATGGAATGACAGATAATATTTTTACATGGCGGAAGCTTATAAAAAATGAATATCTGTTCTTCCTATTGAATTTTGCAGACGACACTACTATTCACTTACCTGTTGTTTAATTCCTAAATTCTCATATTTCTATTACCTAACATATTTGTACAGAATTCAAAGATAACCAAATTTATAAAACAGAAACTTTCCAGGGGCATGTCTGTTCACTTTTTCTTTAGTTAGAAATGTAAAACATTCAATTGTGAAAACCTTTTCTTTCTTTAAATATAATGTAAATGTAAAACAATTAGTTGTAAACTTTTTTGTTGTTATTCCTTTAAGTAGGATTCGATGTAAATCATGTAGGTACCTAACTGTAAAATTATTATTTTCTTGGGGGGGGGGGGGGGGGGGGTTTAAAAAACTTGTGCTATGATGGAAACTGTTATTTTTTACATCTTTTAGCGGTTTTTTAATGGTTTTTTAAGAAGTAATTTTATGGTCTCCTAAGAAGTTTGTGAAGCTTGGTTAACAGCTTGCCGGAATAAATTTGACAGTTGTCGAAAGACTTATCTGTGAGCAGAGGACTTGCCTGGAGGTTCATCTGACCTAGCACTCACTGCAGGTTACCCATCAACCATCGCGGGACCTCACCTACCAACTCCAAGAACCGCTACAGATGAGTAAATTAAGAGGATAATTTTTGTGTGCGGCATTCATCTTACTTTTATATATTTTTCCTAATATTGAAAATATCCAAAAACACTAACTAACTAACCCTTACAAAAAGTAGTCAAGATTGTATTTTTTTTGTATAACCATTGTATTTTTTTTATATAACTTCACCGTTTTTTCATTAGACTTAGTAATCATTGAGACTGTCTTTTATTTTTAATTTCAACTACCTACCTGCAGTAAACAAGTAAACTTCAAAATAGCTACTACCTAGAGTCTTTGTAGGTCTTTTCAAAGTTTTTGAGAAAACTTTGTGGCGCCATGGTCTTTACTTACAAGATATTCTTACTATAGCTCTAAATCATGTTATCCGATTAGGCTATTCTCTGCAATTTACTCTAGGTTCATAAGAACCCACGTTCATAACTTCAACCCTGAGAAGTGATCAAAAATATCCTTTTTTTTTTGGCTCATATTTTGGTGCTCAACATCTTTTTGAGGGTCTCATATCTATAAACATCATTTAGTGGTGCATATTTTGACGCCCAACGTTTTAAAAGTAGCTACAACTTTTCTTTGCCTTAACTTAGCTTTTATCTTATTGTCTATCTATTTTTTTATTTCTTTCTCTTGCTTAATAGGGAAAATTACAAATATTTTTAGGTTTGCTTGATTACGCAGTAGGTGAAAAATGTTTAATAGCTAAAATTATACAGATTGTAAAAAGGAAAAAGTGAATGCCAGTTGAATTTAATTAGAATTTTACTACTATCAGGTATCGGTGAGTTTTTCATAAACCAAGTTTCTAGTATGGTATAACTCTTTGAATTTAAGTTTCAAAATTTATATCTTTACCTTTTTATGAAAATTTTTCTATCTTAATATCTTAAATAAGGTAAATGCTTATTTAGTATCGAAACGAAATTGTTGCTGTGGATTGCTCTTCCAGTTTTTTTTGCAACGTTAATTGATTTATTTATTTTTAACTTCACTCAATTTATTTTCTATTGATAATTTATCGAATTAGGACATAAAAATGTCTTTGACTTATAAATTGAGGGTCGAATATTTATTAAGCCATGAATTGGAACACGAATTGGCTTATAGAAATGTCGAGGTATTACCAACAGTGGCGGAGTGTAGAAAATTCTTAAGGGGTATTTTAGCTCAAGAAGCATCCGGCCGTAGCTCTATTGTTTTAGGGGATGTTCACTTAAATTTTGAAAAAGAAGTTAGCGGTATCGAGGTAACTTTGATAGATTTGAATACAAAAATTTCTGAATTTGTTGGATCAGATAGGGATTATGAATATCAAAGATTGGTATGTAGACTAGCTCATGTAAATAATCGGGTTTCGCGATTGTCTTGTAACAATGAGGTTGAAGAAAATACCAAAAAGTAATATGCCACTCAAATTTTATTGTTAGAAGGTGAACTTGATAGTAGATTACCGGGCAATATTCCGGCTCATTCAACTCCGGTGGGTCAGAATCAAAGTTTTGCTTTTTCTAAACCTGTACCTATTCATAAATGGGGAATACCTACATTTTTCAGGAGTTTCTGAAAATGAGTCGCTGGCAGGATTTTTAGAACGTGTAGAGTGTTTGAAGATTTCTCGGGGTGTTACTGACTGAACTATTTTCTAGTGCAGCTGATCTCTTCACAGATCAAGCATTTTATTGGTACTTAAATAACAGAAGTCAATTTCAAAACTGGTCAGAGTTAGTTTCCAATTTAAAGTCAGACTTTTTACCTTATAATTATCAGGAAGATTTGTTAGATGAAATCAAAAATAGAAAGCAATATCACAATGAGAAAGTAACTTTATATATTAATTCCATGTGTAGTCTCTTCAATCGTTTAGAAATAAAAGAGGATGAATCTTCTAAAATTAGAATAATTAAGAGAAATTTACTTTCTGATTATGTACAGCCACTGGCTTTATTAGATATTAACAGTATTGAAGAATTAACTGATAAATGTAAAAAGTTGGAAGAATCTTTTACCTATTCACAGCAATCGTCAAATACCAGTCATGATTTGAGAAAACCAAAAATATATCTAGAACCCCAATTGAATAATACCTTTACCTCATCTTATCGGCCTAGAAATTACAATAATTGTGTCTACAGTAACTTCACATAAGGTTTGCTGGAATTGTGATAACACTGGTCATACTTATAGTCAATGTAAATTACGTAGGAATTTCTTTTGTTTTGGCTGTAGCCATCCTGGTGTCGTTAAATCCAAATGTCCCAAATGTTCAAAAAACGGGGAAGGTGGTCGAGTAGCTACCCTGTCTTCTCGTACCGTAGATTCAGTTCAAGCAGGGACGTCTTCAACCAAAGGCAAGAAAAACAAAAACAGTACAGAGCCACAAAATTCCAACAACAGTCAATAAACCACAGTAGTTCCTTTTATCTGAATTCTAATCATGGTATAAATAATACAATACCTGATTTTCCTTTTGATACCTTACCTTATTTTGATAAAGATGATTGGAACGCATGGTTAAGAATTGTGGGTAGTTTTTACGAAAAACCTACAAATTTAATATCTGTTAAAGCTCCAAATTCTGACAATCTTTGTGTAGACTCATTATCGTATACGAAGGCACAGGATAATAGACCATATGTTGACATTTCCTTTTTTGATAGAACTTTTTCTTGTTTAATTGATACCGGTAGTAATTTGAGTTTATTAGGTTCTCTTGGTATAGATAGTATCTCTAACTTATCTTTACCTATTGAAAAGGGTGATTACCGGGTTTCCACAGCTGATAGGAAACTTCATGAGGTAGTAGGATTTATCGAAACATATGTCACAGTAGATAAAATATCTCGGATTATAAAATTCTTTCTTTTACCTACAGTATGCATTCAGTGATACTTGGCATGGATTTTTTAGAAAACTTTAATATTAAAATAGATTTTTCAAAATTTACTATGAACGTCAATAACTTATCGTTAGCTGTTATTAATACTGTGCAGGATTTTTCAAATTTATCTTTGGATGAAAAAACACAACTCAATAAAGTGATTGAAAATTTTAAACTTATCAGTCCTAAGGATCAATTAGGTAGAACACATCTCTTAGAACATTTTGTCGATACGGGAGATTCTCCGACATTTAAAGTAAATCAATATCCGTTACCTCAAGCGTTACAGGTACACTTAGAAAAGGATGTTGATGAATTACTTAAACTAGGTGTGATTGAAGAGAGTAGGTCACCTTATCGTTCTCCTATTTGCTAACTGAGAAATCTGATCATACTTATAGACTTGTTTTGATGGTCGCAAACTTAATAGTTTAACAGTTAATAAAGATTCCTATGTACTGCCTAATATTGAGGTTATTCTGAGTCAACTTAGGGATACTAGATACATCTCTAGCATTGATTTGCGACATGCATTTTACCAAATACCTTTAGAAAAATCTTCTAGTCCAAAAACTGCATTTTCTGTCCGAGGCAAAGGATTATTTCAATTTACTTGTACTCCTTTTGGTTTAGTTTCTGCTCCAGCCTCTATGTGTCGGTTAATGGATATGGTCATAGGACCTTCTTTAGAGCCATTTTGCTTTTATTATCTTGATGATATTATAGTTTGTACTTCCACATTTGAAAAACATATAGAAATTTTGAATAAAGTTTTTGAAAAATTAAGGGAGGCTAACTTGACTATTAATATAAATAAATGTCATTTCTGTCATCCTTCTCTTAAGTATCTTGGATACTCTTTAGATGAACATGGATTAGGTATAGACCGCGAAAAAAACAGTTCAATTTGTAACTATCCCGTTCCGAGAACTACTACTCAAGTTCGTAGGTTTTTAGGAATTGTATCTTATTATCGCCGCTTCTTAAAAAATTACTCTACTTTATCTGCAGCTATCTCTGACCTCCTAACGAATAGGAAAAAACATCATCCAATTACGTGGACTCCGGGGGCACAAAAGGCTTTTGATGATATTTAAATTGCTTTGACTACCGCTCCAGTACTTAGTAGTCCAGATTTTAATAAACCTTTCTATCTAATGTGCGATACTAGTGATGTTGGTACTTTTTCAAATTGAAGATGGTCTAGAACACCCAGTCGCTTATATAAGTAAGAAACTTACTAAGGGACAAAAGAAATTTTCAACCACAGAGAAAGAAGCACTTGCTGTTCTCTTAGGTATAGAACATTTTCGATATTATCTTTTTGGAAGGCATTTTACGGTTATAACTGATCACTCCTCTCTTATCTGGTTGAACAATATGAAAAAACCATCACCACGTTTAGCTAGGTGGATTTTACAATTGTCTCAGTATAATTTTTCGATCGTACATCGTCGAGCTACCGGAACAGTACCTGCAGATTTTTTGTCTAGAATACCTGAAATTAACGTTTTAGATTTATCTTTGTTAAAGCCTGACCGTTGGTATAGGGACATGATTACAAAAATTCAAGATAATCCTGATAATTATCCTAACTTTAGGGTGGAGAATAATGTGCTTTATAAACAAATATTCTCACATTATTAATCTTACTGATTGGAAAATTGTCGTTCCTACCGAAAATAGGTCGGAATTATTGGCTAAATTTCATGATGATCCAACTGCAGCTCACTTTGGAGTCTATAAAACGTTAGAAAGAATTTCCGAATTGTACTATTGGCCTAACATGAGAAAATATGTCCAAAGGTATGTCAGACATTGTAAGGTTTGTGCTGCTTGTAAGCCCACAAATTTACCACATGGGACAATATCGCAATATTTCTTTTCATTTTCAGTTAATTTCTTGTGATTTGATTGGACCTTATCCCAGATCTCGTCAAGGAAATCAATTTGCTCTGGTAGTTGTAGATTGGTTTACTAAATTTACCTTTATTCATACCTTACAGAGGGCAACAGCTCCCGCTATAGTAAAATTTTTAGAGAATAATATCTTTTTAATTTTTGGAGTAACGCAAATAGTAGCTGTAGACAGTTCACTAGTCACCTCTATAAAGATTTAATGACTAAATATGATGTTCAAAGTATTTGGTATACCCCCAACTTTACACCTCAAGCGAATCATACCGAAAGAGTTAATAAATCTATCGTCACAGCTTTACGTTCTTATTGTTTTTCTGATCATAGGACATGGGATGTAGAGATTCATAAAGTTGCACAAGCTATACGCTTATCTAAACATGAAGTTACTCAATGTCCTCCCCCTTTCCTTGTGTTTGCTCGAAACGTACCTGTCTCTGGTTCTTTTTATGGAAAAATTGTGGATAATTCCATTAATCAACCTACAATTTCAGATAAAATTCATAGAATTCAGGATACACGGGAGATGCCTAAAATTTTTGAAGATGTGAGAAAGCACCTCTACAAGGCATATTTACAAACCAGTAAACGATACAATCTTCGTAAAAGAGATGTAAAATTTCATGTAGGTGATCATGTTTGGAAAAATAATTATCCCAAGTCTGATAAAGCTCAATATATATCTGCCAAATTTATGCCTAAGTATATTCACTGTATTGTACATCGTGTTATATCTCCTTTGATTTATGAACTTAAGGACCTAAATGGTAAAAATGTCGGTCGTTGGCACGTAAAGGACCTTAAAGAAAATATTTTATCTACTGTTGACTCAAATGACGAAACTGATGAAGAGTTGCGAAAGCTCTAATGATTAATTATCTGCTAGTTATGATTTTCTATTTTTTAAACTAAGTTAAATGAAAAACATAGTTATTAGTATTTTTTTTCAATTTGACCCAGTATTGTATGTCTAATACTTGTTAAGGTGGTTATTAATTTGGGAGTAATAATTTTGGAATACTGTGTTGAGAAACTAAATTTTGGTGTTCCATATTATCATTCTATGAATTGTGGTTAAATACTAACTAATATATGGTTAGTATTATACCTTATTTTTATGCTAGATGTTGCATATACACTGGCAATATTATCTTTACCTTTACCGTTTAATTACTTTATCTTATCTATGTCTTAGTTAACATATATCGCTTACCTTACCTTAGGTTTTAAGTGACATATATCTTATCTTATGCCTTAATTGACATATATCGTACCTTATGTCTTAAGTGACATATATCTTACCTTATGTCTCGAATGACATATATCTTACCTTATGTCTTAATTGACATATATCATACCTTATGTCTTGAGTGACATATCTTACCTTATGTCTCGAATGACATATACCTTACCTTATGTCTTAATTGACATATACCTTATCTAATGTCTTAGATGACATTTCTCTTGTCTTGTTGGACAATTACCTTATATTTAGCTCTAAACTTATCGTTGGTACCTGTTAGTATCTTTATCTAGAGCTAAATTATCTTAGTACACGATACAGTGTATTATTGTAATATATTGTGTAGAGTAGTTAGGTCTCTTATCATAATCGTTTCCTGTATATAGCACGATTTTGAGTAAGTTCAATTCTACTTAAGAGATTGTTCCTTTGAATTAGTACTCAAAATCAAACCCATGGTTTCTTTATATTAGTTAAAGAAATAACTTATTTAGTAGTAGTTTAGAATATCTTCTAATTTTATTTTATTTTTAACCTTTAACAAGCAGATAATTATATTATTTAGTACAGTACCTTATGTCTTTTTTTAGACAAGTATCTTTATCTTTACCTCACTATTTCTCTAAATGGGTTAAGCAGAAATTAAGTTATATATCATTCCTTTTGATTTTTTTTTTGAAAAGAAGAATACTATAAATAAGTTCAGAAATTAATACCACATCTCAGAATATGACATCGTTTTGTAACCATGTTAATGTAGGAATAATTGCCTGTTCTAAGTTTAGTAGTTACCGTATTTGTAGTAATACCTTTACTATTGCTTAAAGATTCGTGCATTATTACGACTACCATACCTTCCTTTGCAGGATTTGATTTGGTGTTCCATTTTAAGCGCGATTGCATAGAGGACAAATATTCAGAATGCCATCTCTTCCAATAGTGTTGGATTATACTATCTAACAATTTATATCTTTTTAGAAGGCTTTTTTTTGGCCTAGGGACTACGTCCATTTAGCCAGTAACTCTATTATTAGGATGATGCTGGATAGGGTAAGGTTGTACATTTCACACCCAGGGGTCTTTCAGGGTGGCTAACTTACAGAAGAACAGAAAAGGTTGACCATGGAGAGTTAGGAAATATTAAAGTAGGGTTAAGTAACAAAGGAATCACATTTAGCTGATACTACAGTTTTAAATCACACGCTTTGATAAATTCTAGTAACAACTTGTATACAGGCAGCTTGTTTAATGCTAGCAGGTGCATTAAGTTGAGAGGAGGAAGGATGTTGATTTTTATTAGTGCCCCATACATTTCTTCTATATGATGTGTATATTTTTTACACGCCAAGAAAATGTGATCCAAATCACATATAGAATTGCAACTGTCGCACAGGTTCGAATCAACTACATTTATCTTATTGAGATGAGCGGGATAGCAAGCGTGTCCGAATTTTAGTCTGCTAATCGTAACTATGCTACTTCGAGGAAGTTGATAGTTGCTGTACCAATGTTGTTGTGGAAGTTCTGGAAATAGAAGTGTATATCTTGTAGGCTTCTTTAGGCAATATTCGTACCATAAATGTTTCCATCTTTCTTTCAATTTAATTTTGTTTTGATTTATGCATTCATCAATGGTAATCTTGTTATTTATATACTGTCCCCTCTCAACTGCTATTTTCGCTAAATTGTCCACATGTTCATTATGTCGAAGTCCTATATGTGCTCTTATCCAAACGAATTTTATGTTAGATCCTCCTTGGGCTAGTCTATTTATAGTCAGTTTGATTTTTGGAATAATATAATTTTCAAACGTGGCATTAATATCGAAAGGTTGACTTATACTTGTGAGTACTGATGCTGAATCTGATAATATTTTTAATTATCAATACGCATCGACCATGGAGGTCATTAGCGTCATTAAGGTAGAGATAAAAATTACAAAAGAGAATAAAATTATTATATGAGTTTCAGAAAGTCTGTTGATTTAAGAAACGCCTTCAAGTTTTGCACATTACATGAGGGCCCCAAAATGTCTGCTAATTCACAAGAAGGAAGCTGCGTATGTTGTCTCTTCGCCACTAATTGTGGACATTGGATGAGAAGGTGCTTAACGGTTAGCGTTACGTTACAATGGTCACACTTTGGTTGAGGATCGTTGCTAAACAGATGACTGTGTGTTAGCCAAGTATGGCCTAAACGTAGTCTAGTTAGTAGCACTTGATCACGGCGATTTTTGGGTAATATAGGCCATGGTTTTGTGGACTTTTTCACTTCGCTTAATTTAGTTTTTGCACTTTTCCACCGGTTTTCCCACGCACTGTTTATTTGAGCATTAATTATACTTTTTACATCCTCACTCACTGATAAACTGGTTGTTTCCGTATTGCCATTTTCTGCAGCTTGTTTGGCATATTTGTCTGCTTCTTCGTTGCCATTGATTCCTATGTGGGATGGTATCCAGATGAAAACAACGTTCTTGCGGTTTTGTTGGGCGATGTAAAGTTCCTGTTTAATTTTATTAACGAGAGGATGGTTTGGGTAAATGGTTTTTATGATTTTCAAAGCGCTGAGGCAATCTGAGAGAATAAGATGGCTATGAGTGTCAGATGCATTTATGAGGATTAAGGCTTGATATAATGCATAAAGTTCTGCCGAGTAAATAGAGTAAGTTGATGGGAGCTTGAACATATGGACAGAAGTTGTAGTCACTACCGCTGCTCCAACCTTATCTGAAAACTTTGAAGCATCAGTGTAGACCTGAAGGTAATTGGGGAACTGTGCTAGTATGCTCCTGAGAGTAGCTTGGATCGTGTTGCTGTTCATAGAATGTTTATCAAGGGATGAAAGGCTTGTGATACAGATTGGAGTTTCGATTTGCCAAGGAGGAGTGGAAGTAGATTCGTTGGAGTAGCATTCTGGAAGTGTGTAGTTGAGCTTTGTTTGGTAACTTTTGATTCGCGCATAGAAAGGTTTGGGAGGTCCTCGGTTTTTGGAACAAACTGGAAAAGTTTTCTGTAACGCAATTGTGACGTGTGGGGTTGGAGATGCTTTGCCTCATTCTGGCCGCGTACGCTAAACTTAGGTACATTCTTCTGTCTTCAAGCGATGGTTCATTTACTTCGCTGTATAGGCTCTCAATTGGTGTTGAACGGAATGCGCCTGTTACAATTCGTAAAGCTGTGTTATGAACGCTGTTTAACCGGTTCAGGAGTGTTTTACTCGCTGACGAGTAGGCAATTGAACCGTAGTCTAGTTTGGACCTGATTAGTGTGCGGTATAGTGTTAGTAGAGTTTCTCGATCAGCACCCCAATTTTTGTTAGCCAACATTTTTAAAAGGTTAAGTCGCTTTTGACATGTTGAGAGAAGGTTATTTATGTGGGATTTCCAATTGAGAGACTCATCAAAGGTCATCCCTAAAAAAGTAACAGATGTGTCGGCTTGTAAATGACTTCCATATAGACGTAGATTCACACGCTCTAGAATTTTGTTTTTTGAGAAAGTTATGAATTTGGTTTTCTCTGTTGAAAACGTGAAACCTGTTTGCTCCGTCCAGTGTTCTAAGCGGGATAAAAATTCTTGTGCGATATTTTGACTATTTTTGAGGTTTTTACTTTTGCAGTATACGATCAGGTCATCGGCATATATTCGAGCTTTGAGTGGAAGTTTCAATCCTTGTAGAACATCGTTCATTGCTATTATGAATAGGGTCGGGCTTAGTACGGAACCTTGCGGAATACCATTTTTTTGAAATCTTATATCGGAGGTAATGCTGTTTGCTTTGACTCTAAAAGATCTGTCTTGTAGGAAGTTTTTGATAAATAATAGGCAATGTCCCTGTATATTCCAACTGTGTAATTTTTTGATGATATAGTTATGCCAAGCGGTATCAAAAGCCCTAGTGATGTCAAAGAACATAGCTAAACATTTACTTTTCAATGCGAAGGCTTCATTTATTTCGCTTTCAAGATCAATGATGTTGTCTAATGTTGATCTTCCTGATCTGAAACCACTCTGTTCTGGAATTATTAGGTTGCGTTTTTCCAGTGTCCATAGTAATCTTTTATTAATTATTTTCTCAATTAGTTTGCTCATTCCGCATGTGAGCGAAATAGGTCGGTAAGACTGAGGATTTGATTTGGAAGTTCGGGATTTTTGAATGGGGATTATCAGCGATTCTCGCCAGCTTTTTGGGAATTTATGCTGTAGCCAAATAATATTAAATATCCGGAGGAGATGTTGATGAGCTTTTTCGGGAAAATGCTTGAGGAAAATGATGGGGATATGGTCGGGGCCAGGAGAAGTGTCTTTACAATTTGACAATGCTTCATGGTATTCCGCTATTGTTAATGGTAAATTTAATGGATCGTTAGTGACTGCTTCAATTTCAATTTTGTTTCGATTTTCAGATTTTTTGTGACGAGTAAATGATATGTTTTGGTTTGTATCATTGGAACGCTGCTCGTAAACATTAGCGAGGGCATTTGCGATGTCGATGTTTAGGTTTTTTCCTTCGACCTCAAGTCTGTTTATTTTTATATTTCCTTTTTTATCGGATATTCTTCTTACCTTTTGCCAAATTTCGGTCATTGGTGTATCTGAGTTTAATGATGATACGTAGTCGGTCCATGAATTGCGTTTTGCGTTTTTTATTATATATCTGGCTTTTGCGCGCAGTCTCGAAAACTCTACTTTGCATTCTACTGTTTTCAATCGTTTGTATTTGTTGAATGCATGTTTGCTAGCTTCGATAGCAGTTTTGCATTCGTTGTTCCACCATGGGACGGGTTGATGTTTTTTATGCTGATAGTTGCCGAATGGGTGATGATATTTGTGAAATGCTCGAGTGATTGGTCTATATTAGTAGAAACTGTACAGTGTTCGATATCTTCTTCAATTAGGGAGAAGAAAAGATTCCAGTTTGCATTTTTCAGATTCCATGTAGGAGAGATGAGATCATCACTATTGCAGCTGGTGTTATTGTATATAATGTTGGGATAGTGATCACTGTTGTAGGTGTAGTCTAATCTATCCCATGTTAGAGATGGTAACAAAACTGGATCGCAGATTGATAGATCAATACATGAGGAAAAACCAGTTTGAATGTTGAATCGGGTAGCTCTTCCGTCGTTTAATATAGCAAGGTTGTAATGATCAACTGTTTGTTCTATGATTTTTCCCTTATGGTTTAAATAAGATGATCCCCAATTAGAGTTGTGTGCATTAAGATCCCCAACGATTATTCTCGGTTGGGGTATCTGCTCTAGCAGGTTTTTGAAATCTTGTTCGTTAAGTTGAAGTGCAGGTGGGAGATATACATTGCAGATGTGGATAGTGTTTGTGTCATGTATTTTGATAGCAATCGCTTCCAAGTTTGTTTGTAGATGGATTTCCTGAGCGTCAATGTTATTTAGTGTTAAAATCGCTACTCCGCCGCTTGCTTTCTGAGAGCCGTTACGGTTTTTTAAAAATTTTGTATACTTTCTTAAGGCTTGAACATTATCGTTTTTTAAATTCGTTTCCTGCAGACATATTATTTCTGATTTTGATTGGTCTAATATAAGTTGCAGCTCGGGAAGTTTGTCGATGAAACCATTAAGGTTCCATTGTAAAATTGAAGTGAACGTATTGAAGGGGATGGAGAAGTTAGTAATTGGATAGTCGCGAAGAATCACTTTCGGCTTCTGATGCCTCCGTGTCTGATATGGTCATCTGAAGGTGCATTAGAAGTTTCTTTTTTAATTTTGTACATCTGGTTTTTATACGTCTGTCTTTGAAATAAGGGTGAATCTTTGTTAACATGGTTATTAGAGCAGTGAGGTCTGTCGTATAATTCTTAATTATACTTATGGGATCTGGCGATCCGTAGACGTTTTCCAAGAGATCCGATAATTGAATGAAGTCCAGAACAAATGGGGGGTTCTGTTCAGCAATCGCCTGTCTCACAGGTTCCATAAGAACTGCGGTACAGGTGGCGTCTTTCTCTTTTTTTGATTTTTTGGAGGCAGTTGCAGTTGGCTTGCTAAAAGGATCTGTTTGCGACTTATTTTCTTCATCATCAGGTTGTGGAGGCGGTGTGATTATTTCATCGAATGAACGTTTTGGCATATTCTGAGAAACATTTTCTGCTTCCATAGATAAATGTTCTTGAGAGGATTGTGGTTTTTCTGTGTTATTGAGGCTGAGCGATGTATGTTGTGCGGTGGTTGGAAGAATAGTGGAAGATTTGGGGTCGTTGTTAGACAGTGTGTTGAGCTCATTTTCTGCTCTAGAGGATTGCGTATTTTCATTGAGAGTGAGTGTTTTAAATTCTGTAGTAGGGGAGCGGATAGGGTTGATGTGATTGTCTGATGGGGGTGACAGGATTGTAGTTGGACAGTTGGCTGCGATGTGACCTGATTTCTTGCAAGAGTAACATGTTAAAGTATCGAAAGCAAGGAAAATTCTATAAGATGTGTCGTCATGTGTAACTAATATTGATTCTGGGATTGAGTTTATTGATGGGTTAATGAATACTTGTCGTCTGAAACTATAGATGTGGCTGAATTCGGGAAGATCTGAACTAATTCTCAGAAAAGACATTGTAGAGAGTGTTTCGATGCCCAATTTATTTAGTTCGTTCAATATTAGAGTATGAGGGATTGTGGGGCTCACGTTTGAGAGTATAAGCCGGACTGCCGGTGCTACGAGTTTTCGAGCTTGTATGATTTCGTTGTTTATTTTGATTTTACCGCCATGTTCAATCATAAATTTGTCAACTATACTTGTACTGGTTAAATATACGCACATCCGGTTTTGGGATAACTTGGAAGAGAACAGAATATTTTTTGGATCGATAATTTTTCCTAATGGGATTAAGTAATCTTGAATTTTTTCGTCTTTTCCTGCAGGAAAGATAATTGCTTGGTCTTTTTTTGGAAACTGTTGTTGGGTAAGTATTGAAGAGTAAGAATTCATGTTTTGAGAACTCCTGTGGTCAGAAGTCTCGCCTGGTATGACTTCCATATTTGTTGTTAGGAACCTGATTGCGGACCTGTCTTCCAATTGATATTTATCATATCGTACTTAATAAACTACGGTATATGACCGGTTTTCGTAGCGATAAAGAATAAAATCATGTAGGTTAGGAATAAAATAAGCAAGTTTTTCCACAAGTTTATCTTGTATTAGTCAAAAACTGACTTACGTGTAAGATGAAGAACACTGATATTCACAATACTGTTTATAATCGGGCTTTCTTTAATCACAAAACACTGTTATATTAGAAAAATTGTTAGGAGCTGATACAAATGCTGTTTTCACATTAGTTGCCAGAACCGATAATATTAGTGCATTTTTATGTCGATGTCGTTCACTAAATTCGAGAGCTTTAACAATTGCAATTGCTTCAGCAGCGAATATCGAAGTAAGATCGTGTAGTTTAAATTGCATTTGCCCATTGATTGACGTAATATTGACCGCGCACCCTACCCCACTGGGTTGTTTGGGGAATTCGGAATTTCGATGTGTATTGGTTCTAGTAGTGTGAATAAATCACAGAATTCATATGTATATTATTATTTAAAATATTCGTTAAATTGTTGGTGTCCCTAAATGCAGTGCATGTAATTGGCGAAGGTTTTTTGGCCCAATATTTGTTAGTTAGGTCATACGTATTTAACTCCGATATTTTTGGAATTATTATCGACTGTTTGTAGTGGGATTTTATAATAGTTGTTTCTGCTAGTAACCTTCTACGGAGTTCTAATGGTGGTTCTAACGCTTCAATTCGGAGAGCTTCCACCGGAGTGGATCTCATCGCTCCTATACACAATCTGAGTGCATTGTTCTGTACAATTTCCAACTTTTTTAACAAACTTGGCGTTGCAGTTCCATAAAGGGTGCATCCATAATCAATAATTGATCTAATATACGCTTTATAGAAAAGTATGCACGTATGAGGATCTGCTCCCCACCATGTTCTTCGAATTAATTTTAGGAAGTTTAAGCCTTTGTTGCATTTGGTCACAATACTATCCACATGAGCTTTCCAGGTAAGCTTCTTATTTAACGTGATGCCAAGGTGAACAACTGAAGTTGATACTGGATAAGCAATATTGTCTATTTTAATACTGTTTAAGTGTGGTAGGTTGTGTCTTGTAAAAAACATAATATTAGATTTTTCTGGAGTTATATGCAATCCTAATGAGTCCAATTTCTGTTGAATTGAAATGATCGATTCCTTTAGATTTGTTAAAGTATTTGAATAGATTTTTTCGGAGCTATACACAACAAAGTCATCAGCATATTGGATTAAACTGTAGTTGATTTCTTCATGTAGACTTGCGGTGAATATATTAAATAGTAGTGGCGAAAGCACTGCTCCTTAAGGTAGTCCTATGGAAGTATTCCGTGGAGTTGTGAGTGAGTTGTTTATGGATCTGACATAAACTTCCCTATCAATAAACAGGTTGCACAATTCATTACAAATTCCTTTCGGGATCCCAATCCTAATTAATTTTTCCAATAGTAACCATATATCTATATGGTCATATGCTCCCTTAATATCGAGAAATGCTGCTCCCAGGTAATGATTTTTTGAAAAACATATTTGTGTGTCCGTCACTAATTTCATGACCGCGTCATTGGTGCTATATCCTCTTTTAAAACCATATTGACCAGATGGAAGTATTGATTTAGTAGATGTGTAAAATTCTAGCCTATGTTTGATAATTCGCTCAAATGTTTTCAATATACAAGATAGTAAAGTTATAGGACGATATGATTTTGCTGAGTTAGGATTTTTCCCATGTTTATATATTGGTACTATTAATGATTTTTTCCAATCTCTAACGATCTTTTTATGTATCCAGACACCATTGTATATTTCTACTAAAAATAATTTTGCGTTACGGGCTAAATTCCATATCATATGTTATTTGATCTAATCCAGGTGATGTGTTATTTGATCTAATCCAGGTGATGTGTTATTTGTATGTTTAAGAGCAAACATTAGTTCATCATAAATTATAGGATTATTGAATAATTCATTATTTTCCCCATCTTCTTCTCTACTCTTTGGAAAGTCTTGTGATACTGAACACGGTGCGATATTGTTCGTAAATTCTTCGATCCAGTCGAAGTTTTCGCATGTTTTGTTTATTGAGTTTGGAGCTATTGTAATTCTTTGCATTTTTTTGCATGCTCCCATAACTCTTTACATGGTGAATTTTTATTTAATTTATTACAAAAGTGAATCCAATGTTTTTTGGTTTTAAATTTAAGGAATTTTTTTGTAGCCGCCAGTTCTTTGTTAACAATTATATAATTCTCAGATGAACTTATACGCTTATATGCACTAATGGCTTGTTTTCTGCGTTCTATTGCTCTATCGCATTCTTTATACCACCAAGGGGGCGGTGGATGTTGATTCGTTTTGAATGGTTTTTTTTTGTATGTTTGATAAATCCGAGTGTTCTATACCTGTCATAAAGTATTCATATTTTTCATTTATGTTACTTAAAGTATTCGGAATAGCATTAAAATAAGTTTCTGACACTGAACTATATTTTTCCCAATTAGCCTTCCTAGTATTCCATTTTGTGCTGGGATATATTAACGAATCTGTTTGTGAATGTGAACAATTCAATTTAATTAAAATTGTAAAATGGTCTGAACCTAAGGTGTCTGGCAAAACTTGCCAATGGACTTCGTTTGCGATGTCTGGAGTAGCGACCGTTAGGTCAATCGCCGATTTATTAACTGTTCTTGATATTTTAGTGGGAGATCCATCGTTTAACAGTATCATATTGTTGGATTGGCTTAAAGCATCGACAATATTTGCTCCAGATGCATTGGTTTTTTAAGAGCCCCATAAGTCATGGTGTCCGTTAAAATCACCCCCGATTATTGTGGTCTTATCCGCATTTTCAAAAAGCTTAACAAAGTCTTGTGTACGTATTTTTGCGTTTGGTGGACAATATAGTGAAATTAATGTTATAGGATAATTTTCGTCCCTTATTTGAACTGCACATGCTTGCATGTTTTCTTGGATATTATTGAGAATTTTTGTTTTGTACTAAATATTATCTTTAATTAGTATGGCCACTCCAGTGGTGGCATCAAATCTATCTTTACGTACAATTGAGTGACCAGTAAATCCATAATATTTATTTGGATTAAACCAAGTTTCAGATATTAATGCGACAACAATTTTAAATTCAGATAGTATTTTAACCAAACTATTTTTATTAGATACAGAGGGAACGGGCATTCCACTGAAGGATATTCCACTCGTTAGTATTCTTCAGGTTCATCGTCAATCATTATACATTCATATGAAGGATCGAGATTACTAGATAGCGCTATTTTTTTAATATAATTAGTATCTATGAACGAAAGTTCTTCAAATGAGTTTACTGAACTTAGGACTTTTTTAATTGCTACTAATATTTTATTTGCTAAATCTTCCTGAGTATCGGAATTTGTTTGTTTATTTTTAGAAGACCAGGTAATCGGTTTATCAGGTCCAAATCTGAATAGGTACGTGGATAGAGCATCTATTTCAGTGATAGGGGATTAAGCTTTTCGTTTTTTTTTGACCATTTGTCTCTGATTGTATTACAGTACGGCTATTTCTATAATTTTGTGTATTGTTATTAGGTAGAGGTTGCGTCGAAGTACTGGTATCACTTCTTCTGTAAGCCTTTGTGTTTGGCAGGGAGGGGAACTCTTGCTCATTTAATTGAACTAGTGTTTGAAATCTATTATTATTTGCAACTACATTAGCATAGGAGTTGTCATTTAATCTCTTCGCTTCTAAAAATGTTATGTTTTCCTTGGCCATCTCCTTTTAAATTTCTTGTTGTTTGATATGAGAGGGGCAGGTTCTAGAAATCGATTTGTGTGTGTTAGTTTTACAATGTATGCAACAACTGTCTTGTGGGTCGCGACACACATGAGTATCCTCTTTATCTTTTCCACAATTTATACATAACGATATAGTGCTGCGACACTGTTTTGCTACATGGCCGTATTTTAGACATTTAAAGCATTGTGTCACTTTATGAATATATGGCTCTACATTACATGCTACAGAATTAATATATATAACTGATCGCAGCTTATTACCCTCGAATGTGACAATAACTGATTGTCTTGGTATTAGAAAAGTTTCATAATTTCGTGTTATTTTTCTTTTAATTCGATATATGTCTGAAATAGTTATAGGTGAAAGAAAATTACTGAATAGATATTTTTCATCAAAATTAGTATCAACATTTTTTATCACTCCTTTTCTATTTAGTAAATTATTTGGTATATAAGCTTTTAAATGTTCATTGATTAGCTCCGGGTTATTAACTAGTTTATTTGCATCGAAAATAGTTTTTAATTGAACTCCTATTATGTTTTTTTCCCACATTGTCAATTTTCATTATATTTTGAATATTAAGTTTCTTGTGCAGAATATGGCCTACAGCCATGGGATGTAATTTACCAATGTTTTGGTCATTGACCCTTTCGATAAATACATAAACTATATCTGAATACAAGTTTGGATTTTGTAAATTGAATACATTACTTTTTTCTGGATCTTATCACTAATTACTTTATCGTTCAGCTGATTGTTGTTTTCTTTACTAGTAGAACCTGAATTTTCTGTGGTAATATTTGCTTTTTTCGCCGGCAACTTCTCGATATCCGCATTATTTTTTGTTCCCCCTCTATCAGGGGGAGGATCTTCTTCCATAATTACTGTCACTAAGTGTTATTGCCACTAATAACAAATTTAAATATCAGACTAAAAATTGTTTTTATTGCTATTAAATACCGAGTATGAATTGGGACTGGTGTTTTAAAAGGCTTATATTTTCTAAAATTACATCAGGAGCCGGTAAAGACATTAATGGTTCTGCACATAAGAAATGCGATGGGGTCAAAGCGATAGGATTTTCAGGGTCGTTACTTTGAATACAAAGGGGACGCGAATTTAAGAGACATTCTATTTGTGTCAAAATGGTTAGGAATCATTCATAAGTGAGGATTTGATTTCCCACGGCTCTAGATAAATGAAGCTTTACGCTTTTAATATTACTTTCCCAAATACTCCCAAAATGACTCCCCAAAGGTACATTCATTTTCCCCGAAATTTTGGAATTATTAATTTCCTGTTGAAATGCATCTCTATAGGTTTTGGACCTAGTTAGCTGATATATCTCGTCAAGAACCCTTTTAGCACCCACAAAATTCGTGCCATTATCGGAGTACAAAACTGCACAATTTCCACGACGAGATAAGAATCTTTTGAAAGCGGCTAAAAAACAATCGGTTGAGAGCGAGGAGGCTAATTCGAGATGTATGGCCTTCGTGCTAAGACAAACAAATGAGCATACATAGGCCTTTTGGGTTTTTACCCCACGATATCTCCCTATAGTGATTGAAAACGCACTAGTATAGGCTAAACCTGTGTGCAAAAATGCCTTTGCTTGATTAACTCTTACCGCGGGTAAGTCGGCCATCATAGGATAGTTAGGTTTGGGATTAAGGCGAAAACAACGATTACATTTCCAGATCCTATTTCTGATGATCTGACGACTAGATAGAATCCAATAATTTTTTCTCAAAAGATTTTGTAGCATATAGGATCCAGCATGTAAGTACAATTTATGAAAATAATCTATCAACAAAATAGTAAAGGGATCGGATTTGGGCAACAAAATAGGGTGTTTTTGATCGAAACTATATTGTGAATTTGAGAGTCGTCCACCAACTCTAATTATACAATTTTCAATGAATGGATTTAACCGACGTATACATGATTTTACACAAAGATTTTTACAAACAGCTTTATACTCATTGGAAAAATGTTTTCGCTGGACAGAACGGATCAATTCATATTCTGCAGCTTCTAAATCAGATATACGTATCTGTCTATTCAAAGGCAATTTTTTCAGAAATCTTAATACGTATACTGTGGAATTTAAGAGTTTCGACCAAGATGAAAATTTTTCGATTAGCGTATAAAGCGGTGAGATTACAGGAACAACAATACCTACAAAATGTTTCAACGAATATTGAGAATCATCAACCTGAACTTCCTGTTCGTTCACCGACTGAATAGGCCAGTGCTTTGGTTCTAACAATAACCATTTGGGCCCAGTAAACCACGTGGAATGGTTAACTAACGACAAAGGACACAAACTTCGAGAAGCGCAATCAACGACATTTTCCTTTCCAGGAATAAAGAACCAATAGATTGGAGGAATCATCTTTTGAATTTTCAAAACTCGATTTTGAACAAATAAATTTAATTTCTTCACTGGGGCTTTTATCCAACTTAAGGTAATCATGGAATCACTTAAAGCAAAAATCTGATCAATATTATGTCTAATGGCGTAAGTTTCAATGGCATGAGACAGAAGTTTTGAGAGAAGGAGAGCTCCGCAGAGCTCTAACCGAGGGAGAGTAATTGTAGACATGGGCGAAACTTTAGATTGAGAGTACAGAAAAGTAACTTTAACTTGACCTGTACAATCAACAACCCGGGTATAAACAATGGCTGCATAGCCAGCAGCACTCGCATCTGAAAATCCTACAAACGATAATGACGAAATAGGTGTAACTGCTATATGGCGTGGAATTTCTATTTTGTGAACGATATGAAATTCGTTTTGAAATTTATTCCAGAGAATTTCTATTTCTTTGGGTGCAATACTATCCCAATCAATTTTCAAAAGCCAAAGTCTTTTTATCAAAATTTTCAGAAACAGGGTTATAGGAGACAAGAATCCCAAGGGATCAAACATGCGAGCAACAAGTGAGAGAATGTTTCTTTTCGTACAAGGAGACTGTAACTTACCCGGTAAGCTCTAACGATAAAAAGATAATAATTCTATTGTTACTTACGGTATGCCTTCGACTAAGCTCTAGGTAAAACAATGGGTCGTGAATTCTAAATGTTGTATAACACTTAGATAATAAAAATTTGTCTGGCATATAAATTGTTTGAGCGCCACGTCATTTGTAAAATGAAATAATATAATTTACCCTGATCAAATGACGAAAAACAGAGTATATGGTTTTTATAGGTACTTAGATGATCATTAAATAAAAATCGGGAAAGTAACTTAACAATCTAATGAAGAATATCCTACTTAAAGTCGACTTCGGTCCCTACTATTTTACAAATATGGCCCTTGGCCGTCGTACATTAAATATACAAATTAATTAGGTTCCTAGGGAAATTAGTTCAATGCTAAAGGTTCTACCATGGTATGATTAATCAAATATTAGAAATATATATCGGCTTATGCATCTATAAATGGTTTTCGTATTCTCCCATGGAGAAGAGAAACGAATTTTATGTCAATAAAGTACTGGACATAATATGATCCATACTTGTAAAAGCAAGTATAACGTAGTGTCGGAAGTAGAGAATCGAACTGAATTGATTTCCAAATCAAGTTGCTATTTGAATCAGGTAGATTGTAGAATGTAAAACGTAGAAGGTAAAATGTAGAACGTAGAATGGAGAACGTAGAATGGAGAACGTATAATGTAGAATGGAGAGTTGTTGCAATCTAAAAAGACACAGGAATTTTTAGAAGCTTCTACAAGCAACAAGTGCTGTCGGCGAAAGTAATTAATTTAGAATGACAGAGTCATCCCACAAACATTTCAAAGATATATACACGACAATCATTAGTAATGTATAAAAAGGTATTGACTTACTTAGAATTTCCTTCGACACAACTCACATTATAATTGTCTTTCTTTTTAGACAATCAAGAGAACGCCGGTCAGGCTTGTCTCCAAGATGGTATCTCATTACCAACAAACTTTTCTGCGCACATCATTTCTGACAATTTTCGGATATTTTAAATCTTTAACAGTGCCCTCTCAGAAAAGATATGAGAAGGAGAGGAATCTAACGTGCGTCGACACTATAATTAAATGTAGTTACATGCGTTCCTAAGCATTGCCGTTAGATGGCTCGAGAGGTACTAAAATAGGTAATATATAAGCAAAACGAATTATTTTGAGCAGAGAAACAGGATCTCCTGTTACAAGACATTGAAGACAATTCTACCCCAAAACTAAAATTATCATGTTTTTCTTCCCACTGTAGTCCTAACACCTTAGAAGCTGTCTCATCAAATTGTTTGGTTTTAATCAATTGAAGGGGTTCGGGTATTGTCGACAAAAGTTCGTCAGAGTTGGACATCCACTTGACTAATTTAAAACCTCCCTTTTGAAATAGATCTACCAACTGAGTGTATGCAACTATAGCTTCGGGAACACTACAAAAACTACTGATAAAATCGTCCATGTACATATCACGGGATATGGATACAATGACGTCAGGAAAATTTTGAGATTCGTCCTTACATAATTGTCTTACTACTCTAAGACTTAAATATGGCGAAGACTTTACTCCAAAAGTTGAAGTATTTAACTGAAATATCGAAATGGGATCATTTGTGTCGAATCTCCACAAAACACTTTGAAATGCACTATGAGGTGCAACGACTCTAATCTGCATATACATTTGTTTTAAGTCCGCAACAACTGCTACTGGGAAAAGAAGAAAGTTCAACAAAATGGTAGTAGGATTATTTTGTAATTTTGGACCTTTGTGGAGTACATCAGTTAGTGAGGGACCTCGACTCATTTTCATCGTGGCATCAAACACAATTCTACAAGGGGTGGATGGGCTATCTGGTTTAAAAATACAATGGTGAGGGATATAATACGACAACGAATCAATATTTTCAATAGGAACTAAACTCATGTGTCTTTGGTCTAGATAATCTTGGAATATATCACTATAAACTGCTCTAAGTTCCGGATTTTTAGTGAGGCGATTTTCTAGGGACAACAATCTATTATTGGCAAGTACAAATGAATCACCTAGCAATTTAGAATCATCGTGGAAAGGCAAGGATACTGTGTATTTACCATCTGGATCTCTAGATACATTTTCAACAAACAAATTTTCACAAATTTCATCTTGTGATAAACTAGGAATAGGAGACAAATCTTCTAACTCACACATTCTTTCGACATAGAAATCTAGATTCAACAAAGGGTTACAAAAAAATGAAAGATATGTGTGAACATTTTCCAAATTAGGTTGAGCGGAGCCCATGACAACATAACCGAAAACGGTTTCAATAGCTGAAAGGGAACCTTCGGACAACATTACTCTATTTCCACCAATGATGCTGGAAAACATGGCTACCCCCAAAATACCATCTATTTTTCCAGGTAAATAAAAATAGGGATCAGCTAAAATTAGTGCATCTATATTGGGAATAAAATTTTTATCAATCAGTTGATCTGGCAAATCGTTGGTGATTTTATCTATTAGCATAACTTCTATAGGATATTTTATTTTTGGATCAAAATGGGAAAATATAACAATATTTGTTTTTCCTACTATGGGCGCTTCAGAACCTCCTATACCAGAGACTTTTAAATTTAATTTTGAGTAGTTTAAACCTAACTTTCGGGCACAATTAAATGTAATCAAACTGGCAGAGGATCCTCTATCTAACAAAAATCGAATTTTTTGCTCTTTACCCCATTTATCAACAACTTTAACTATTACGGTTCCAAAAAGACTAACCGGACGTACTTGGGATTCATTTGAAACATTTTCCAAATGTTGAACATGTAAATTCGATTGGCCTTCAGACGAACCAGAGAAAGAACCTAGGCTAGTGGAGGGGACATTATCATTATATGGTTCAGGAGTTGGTTTATGTAACAGGGAATGATGGCGAGCTTTACATTTGTTACAGGAGAATTTAGACGAACAATTCGATACACTATGTTTTGACGAAAAGCAATTTAAACATAAAGATTTATCTTTTATTAATTTAAATCTTGATTCAAAGGGAAGTCCTAAGATATATCTACAATCTTTAATCAAATGCGGGCTTTTATTACAAATTATACAATTTACGGAGGAATAATTATTATTCGGTTCCTGCAAATGAAATGATTTTGTAGGTTTTAGCGAAACAAAACTACTTTCAGAATTCCGGACTCTATCACTTTTATTAAAAGTTTTACTACGCTGGCGCAAAAATTTCACAAGCTCATTATAAGCGGGCAAATCATCTTTATTTCTAATCAAATCAAATGAATCTATAGTTTCCTGAGGCAATTTTAACATAGCTAAATAAGTCAAAATGTTATCATCTAAATTTTCAAGATTTAATCTTTTTAAGGAGGAGATATTAGTGTCAAATTTTTCCAAAAAGACTTCTAAATTTGACGCACTATTGGTGTTTAAACAACGAAAATTTACAATACGATCCATATAAAGATTGAACAAATATTTTTTATCATTATATCTTCCAATAAGAATGTTCCAAATAATGTCATAATTATCTGGAATGGGTTCTATAGAGCTACAAATTTTCAGGGCTTTCCCTGATATACAACTTAACAAATATTGCAATTTATCTGCTTTCGAATATTCTATTTCAGTATGCACAAACTGTTTGAAATTTTCATAAAAAATAGGCCATAGGGATAAATCTCCACCATCGAACTTCACTAACTCAAATTTAGGCATTTTAATGTGAGATTCATTATTATTTGGATTATTATTCGAAACAACAGGTTTTTTCAATAACAAAGCGGCTAAAAATTCAACATTAGAATAAATATCGTAAAACGCATCTAAAGGGCTATTATAATCAATCTCGCCATCTGGGTTAATTTCTTGCTTTAGAACTATATCTTGTACCACTTCCTCATAATCTAAATGCGTTTTTTCGAATGTACTATACCTAACTGAAAAGTTACGAATTTTTGTTGCATTTTGCGGATCTTTTTCTAAAGCCCGACCTGCGTCAAAACACAGCTGAGCTCTTCGAAAAATGTTTTCACGTTTTGCTCGCAATATATCTAATTTTATTTCGTCTTGATTTTTAGGCATATTTACGACGGATAAACGCTTAAATTCTTCCCTAACTTGTTCAATGGTAAAGAAATGAACCGAACAAAATCAAAAATACGTCAAGAATGGCACTAAGTATAAATTTATATCCACCAAATTGATACTAGAATACTATAATTTTCGCAAACTATTTAAAGCAAACTCACACGTGAGTAAGAGAGAGTTAGAGGTGTGCGCACATAAACAGACAAAATGTATTTTCGAGAACTAAAGAAATTAAAGCTACAGTTTTTTACGCGACAAAAAAGGAGAGAACAATGTTTAGGTTATCTGCTAACTATCACTAATTATGAGATTATGACTATAATACCGGCTGCAAATCACTCTAAAATAATTAATCAACGAACTAAATACTCAATTGAATTTGAATCGGAAAACCAACAACTAAAATTTGATTCAAATTTCCTAATCGCGATTCTTAGACTAAAATTTAAATCGGTGTACTAACAACTAAAACTTTATCCAACATTTAATCCGGCTCGAAGGACCACTAATTATGATATGGCAAAAAAGAATAATCTCTAATTATTACTAATAGCGGACTGTATGATAATTCAATCTTACCTTATGCACCGGCAGGTTTGTATATCCTTAAATCTTCGGTGAAATAGCTATAGGGTAAGATAGAGGAGGGAAACGAGGTAATTAATTTCACCTTTCACCATAATTAGATAAAATGATAACCGGTTATGCGCTAACTACTTTTTTACGGATTTTAAACAATGTTCTCTCTGCTAGGTACGAATATCTACTACTACTGATTTCACGACCAAAAATGATACTATATACTAGAAGCCCTGTTTGGTCTTAATTTTTACTATATCTACTAATAGGCAATACCAAACTCACGCAAAATGTCTGATTAAAATGATAAATACGCCAAAACAGTGAAAGTGTGTATTTGTGTCTGGCAACTAACTGACATATTCGGAATTGAAAAAATCCAGGACCGTCTTCGTGAAAATTTGTGAGACTGCTTCATATTCAACACTTCACCCTGTATACGATTTTTCTAAAATCTGATATAATTTTTTCCGAGGGCATTAACAAACAGTTAGACCTGGTATTTGAATATTTTTGTTACACTCACCTCACATTTCCAATTAAAGATTCATTTTAGAGTCAAATTGAAAATTGGCAATAATGAAATATCTTACTGTATAATAATGTTTAGGTATTATAAAGAAATCTTTAAAATAAACAGAAACGACACACACTGTGCTCCAGTATGGTAAATACCATAATTTGAATTGATTTACAGGGCCGGATTTAAAAATCTGGCATATCTGGTTCATCTCAATAATTCACCCTGTATGTAACTTTTTTCACACGTAATAGACAAAAAACAGATTAAAAATGTTTATAATAACCTAGTTTTCTTATTTGTTTGAGGAAAAATCATGTCTAATTATTTCAATCGGGATGAAATGAACAAGCACAGGAAATGTTTATTCATAAATTAAAAAATTGAATAAATAACAATAACCAAACAATAAAACAGTTTTAACAATGTGGAACAAAGTAAAACACAATTTAATAAACATTACGAGAGTCCATTACCCATTTAAACATTCGTCAAAAAAATTGTATTGAGGCAGATGGATTTCATTTTGAACATCTTTTAGAATCGTAATGTTTATTAACTTGTTTTTTACTTTGTTTCACATCAAGTTAAAACTGTTTTATTGTTTGGGTATTGTTATTTATTTAATTTTTTTAATTTATGGATAAATATTTCCTGGGCTTGTTCATTTCATTCCGATTAAAATAATTAGACATGATTTCTCCTCAAACAAATAATAAAACTAGGTTATTACAAACATTTTACGGGTGGAAAAAGTTACATACAGGGTGAATTATTGAGATGAACCAGATATGCGAGATTTTTAAATCCGGCCCTGAAAATCAATTCAAATTATGGTATTTACCATACTGGAGCACAGTGTGTGTCGTTTCTGTTTATTTTAAAGATTTCTTCATAATAACTAAACATTATTATACAGTAAGATATTTCATTATTACCAATTTTCAATTTGACTCTAAAATGAATCTTTAATTGTAAATGTGAGGTGAGTGCAACAAAAAATTCAAATACTCAGGTCTAACTGTCTATTAATGCCCTCTGAAAAAATTATATCAGATTTTAGAAAAATCGTATACAGGGTGAAGTGTTGAATATGAAGCAGTCTCACAAATTTTCACGAAGACGGTCCTGGATTTTTTCAATTCCAAATATTTCAGTTAGTTGCCAGACACAAATACACACTTTCACCAAAAAATGAGACAAATCGACTTAATCATTGAAAAGATAAGACGAAACATTGTTTTGGTGAAGATCCATAATTCACCCTGTATATTAATAATAAAAACTAGAAGACATTTTTTAATGGTCATTTGATAATCCCCTGTCCCTCTGCCCTTGTCTAAATATAATAATAATAATAATAATAACGTGCCTCTACTTGTGGTAGAAGTATGTACGGTTCCTCGTAACTCACCCTGTATATAAGGAATATTTTATCAAATTGTTCAGATTTCAAATTTATTCAATTTCTCAAAATTTATATAGTGGATTCATTCACCATTTCAAGAACCAACTCCTTTATTGACCAAAAAGCTGGATCTAAATATATCGAGAATATGTTGTTCCATACGTTTTAAACAAATTTTGTCACAAAAATGTAAATACTATGATGGAACTTCAACACAGTCTACAATACCTGAATACATAAAAAAAAGAGAGCTTGAAGTAGTTCAAATAAGACTTGTTATCCTTTTTTTAATTTATATTTTTTGGGAAACCAATAAAAAACAGACAACCAACAAACCATATCATGATGTTGTAGTCTTTGTCTTTTTGGTAATTAGCTTTTGAACATGATATCTTGAAATCTAAACATATTATTAATATTCAGGAAAAAATTGAGAAAACCTATTTTTTTGTTTTTTTCATTTTAGAGCAAGTTTTTAAATGGACTATTTCTGTTTTTCATTTCACCGAAAAGTCGAATAAAAAAAAATTAACATCAGCTGTATATTGATTTTTAAAAAGGAGCAGAAACTCCCACATTTTTTAATTCGAAAAAATCGGTGTAAATTTGAGAATTAGAAACTTATACTTGCGTCATGTTTCGACAAAATAATTATTTTTCCGGAAAACGAACTACATTTCAAAACTATAGCAAAAAGTGACGAATAAAAAGATTTTTCAACGATCTATAACTTTTCTATTAGACACTTTTCTCTCTTACGTCAAGTTTCTCCGAAATTCGATTATGTTTCTCTCCTTTTCTTCCCTGCCAAATACCCCCCTCCATTTTCACTTGGCCAAGTCCCGTTTTTAATTTTAATTTTATTGTCTCAAAATAATGTTAATTGGATAAGTCTATCAACACACTTTTTTTTAATAATAATGTTATCAATTATTTAAATAAAATAGTTCAATAAAAATTGGTGGTTTTAGAAAGTATATGGAACTTTTGAATGGAAAAATTAGTTTAAAGTGTTGAAAGTGATTTAAAAAAAATTTGAAAGTGTAGATGAGTGATAAAATATTCACGTAACTGTTTGAGTAATAGGGCAGTGTTCAGTAAGTCTATATCCAGCTGTGGTTGAATCTCGTAGGATTCTTTCTGCCAAAACTATTTCAGCATTACGGCATTCTCCAATATACATGTCCGAAACATTGGAAATCCATTGGATATCCATCAGACATCCGATGGACTTCCATTGGAGATCCAATTTATGTCCATTCCAGTTGGAAGTCTATTGGATACCCATCAAACATCCAATGTATTTCCAATGAAGATCCATTTTGTGCCCATTTCAGATGAAAGTCGATTGTATACCCATCATACATCCAATGGATTTCCATTAAATATACAATTTATTCCTATTTCAATTGCAAACCATTGGATGCCCATTGGATATCCATCAGACATACATTTTATATCCATTCGAAGACTGGATATCCAATGTATTTTTATTGATGGAAATACATTGGACATCCAATTACTTTCCATTGGAAATATTTTTTTTTGTAGGTTGGCTAGCGTAGTTTGATAGTAGGTATCAAATAGTATATAGAAACTAGGTACCCAACTACCTATCACTGATTGAATAAGAAAATACTATTTATAAAATGTTTATTATTAAAAGATACATAATGTATTATGTATAAAAAAAATACATGAACACAAAAAAAAATCAATTTACAGGTTCAGCTCTTGACTCATTTGCATTTCTTTCTTTAGCTCTCCTCACATATTTTTTGATAGCATCCTCCACTGATTTCCTATCTGTATTGGTTGATGTCTTTTCTACTGCTTCTAAAAAAATAATAAGTTCAATATTTTATTTAATTCAATGATGAATTGAGATTGTATAACAAGTATATTCAATATACAGGAATTTGATCTTTAATAGCCTCTATTAACGATTGATTTATTATGATGTTAAATTTGTGTATTTTCAAATCTAAATATAAGTTTCCGATACCTACCACACATGTCAGAAACTGCTATTGGCATTTTTGAGTTTGTTATCCGGAAAAAATGTGTATGAGAAAACAGCTCGTAATACATAACCAGGCACAGTGAATTCTACCAGAACATAACCAGTCTTAGATTTGTTATGTGTTGTGGCTCAGCAGTAATATGCATATGGTTACTAACAAAGAGCTCAATCACCTGAAAAAAATATTGTCAATGAGATTTAAAGGTACCTAATAATTATTCTTTCAAATCTAAGTTCATTCCATATTTTAAAATGATTGAATAACTCCAGGAAACTGGAAATATCGTTCAAACTAATGTGTAATGGTTTAGGGGTTGTTGTTTATAAAAACACTTATTCCATTGTCACTTGTAGTTTATTCTTTAATAAAATAATCAAGATAAAATGAACAAATGAACTGTAGTCAGTATCAACGACCTCGTTGGAGTTCACCTTATTAATAATAAATTGTAATTGTAAATGTGAAAATGTAAAAATGTACTATGTCTTCAATTGCAAAACTATTTATATTTTTTGCTTACTAATAATTTTATATCATTGTTGATAAATATTATCTATCCAATATTATAAAATTATTATTGCTGACGCTATTTTGTGAATGACCTACATTTAATTAAATTATACAAATGGATTACTTACAGCTGAACTAAATTGTTTTGCATCAGAAAGATAAATGTAAAGCTCATCAAAATTATCTATACTTGATATGGGGAAAGAAAAATGTGAATTATCTACTGTAGAATCTGGTTGAATATCTTCTATATTAATTTTTTCCAGTTGTTGACCACTTCAATACTCTCAGTTGCTACAAACATTGTTAAATTATGTTTTTTTGTGATATCTCTAATCTCAGTTATCAAATTCTTCAAAGTTATGTTTAATTCTGAAAATGTAAAATATATATTAAAATTGAAAAATATAGGAAGGTATCTCAGAAACCTCACCATTTTTATGAAGTGGGCACCATGTACAGGGAGGATTTATCAGATTTATGTCATCTTGATGATCATTTGCAGAATGTATTTCCATTTTCTAAAAAATTGGCAATAATAGCACTTTTGTATCCAGTAATTATCCGAGAGTTGCAGTTTAATATCAAGATCTATAATTTTTATAATAATTGTTTGCTTGCACTGGGTATAAACCATGGAGCTAGTATTAAGAGGAGATGACACAGTCGACTATCTTATAATACGAAAGTGGTATCACATGAGTGACATTGTGCGTCGCCGGCAGAGCCGGACTATTTAAATTTTCAATCAATAAAAATATATTCACTAGTAAAATTCTGTTTCACCTACGCTAGGCTTTTTGAATTTTTGATTAGAGGTTGTTTTATTCGTTAAAGTGCACATTAACGTCCTTTTGACAAGATGAAATTGATAATACAGAAACATAATTTTTGCGATTTACACTCATATTGTCCCCCTTATTCCATATTTTCTTGGAATTATAGATACTTGAAATGAATAAATGGATCTAATAATAGGTCTTTATTGAAAAAATATAAATTACATGTATCATAGTATAGCATTGTTAATGAAAATTATAATCCATACCTAATTTTAGCATGTCTTACAAATAAAAAAACAGATATTAAATGGAGACGCTTGCTTTACTATATTGCGGATACCAATATAGTAAATTGATTTTATTTGAGATGTCACAATAACTAATTTCATCTTTCAATTTGATATGTAGTTAATAAGAAATACTGGTAAATATTAATGTTTTTATGCTCTATATTGTAATGAAATTTTTATTCATAAGAAGCATGCACTTTCCAATAATCTGCATTTATAAAAAAAAACACCCTTTATGTCAAAATTCATAAAATATTGAACTGTCGTACAAAGTTTACTACATTGAATCATAGAAATTCTATCTGCCAGAATAGAAAAATATTCTATGACAGGGATTTGTTCATGTTGTTGCAAATAAAAATTTCTTTTATAGTTATGTATGATTTTTTTTGAGAATAAGAACAAATTTTAATTCAGTATTTATATTGTAACGTAGTTATTTTTTTCATTTTTACTTATGTACAAAAGTTTTATAAAAATCAAGGAATGAAATGTCTCATTGTAGCAATCAAAATAATTTACCTGAGGAGATCCGGTTTAAAATTTTAAACCAATCGAAAAAGAAAACTCTCTGGTATCCAGGAAGTAAAATTATGGTTTCCAAGAGGGAGGACTATCAATAAAAAAAAAGAAAAGGTTGTTGATTCTGAGCGGTGAAAACCGACGCATCTTCAGATTAAAAAATTGCAAAATATATTTAGAAGCATCTGTAAATATTGTTCCTGGTCTATAATTATTCATATATATCCTGCAGTCAACAGTGTATCCTGTACGTAGCAGTTCCTGCTTTGCAGATAAACCTTGTTGGAATTTTAAGGTTTAATTCCTTGAAGACAGTATTGCATTCCTGACCAGATTACATAAGGTTAAAACCCCTAACTTTACTCTCTGCTGAAATAGGAAAGAGAATTATTGAATTGTGGTAAGACATTCTACTTCTTTGTGAATAAAAGCGCATATAATAGTGTCATAATTAGACTTGTGGGTTATTTACTTACTTTATAATTGTTCATCGTTATTGTTCCTAAATAATTTTCATAACTCATCTATTATTGGCTTTGAAATCATATCATATCACTTCCTTAGAGTTTTAGTATAACATAACCTGGAATCGCGTTTCAACGAATATCTGTTTTGTTTTTATCTCTTTGCGCAATCACGTTTGAAATTTAACATTTGTAAATTCAGCCATTTTATGTCCTTATGTTATATTTTTAGATGTTGAAATTTATTGAAATACTTACTATTTTGAATGCCATGCTTATTTAATTATCCTTAAAATATTCTGCGGAAAAACAAAGGCCTTACTCAGAACCCTGTTTGTTTCCAAATTAATAATAAAAAAATTACAATTCTCAATATTGAATAATTTATTTTAAAAAACAGCCCATGCCATCTATTGATCTATAGCCGAGGTAAGTACGTTGAAAGAACCGAAAGAATAGAAAGGTAAAAATAATAACAGTACCGTATTTAGTAAGTTCATATAATATTTCTAAAATCAATTTATTGAACAAAACTTATTAAATATAATATTTATTATACAAAGATTAAAATTGTAACATAATATATAAAATGAAAAATATTTCATAATGTCCAGAGGTGTTGTGTCATATATATGTCAGGGTTTTTCAGTAGTGACACCTCAATGTATTTCGAAATAACAATCTGACCGTTTTTCGAAGTGGATAACAACTACTTTCCTGGCTAATACCATGCCGAACATTCAATTACATCCACAAAGAAGAACGTAACGTCGATCGACCATAATCGATACAGACATCTCGATGTTTCCCAATTGTAAGGAGATAGGCATAACCGCCGACTAGACTAGACTAGACAACCACATTAGCTTCGCCATAGGTATAATTTCGTTACGAATCCTCACTTAATGTGGTTGTCTTCAGTCTGGTTCAAAGATACCAGACGTGTGGGTATTATACCGTCCTGATGAAGTAGTTGTTGTTCACTTCGAAGAACGGTCAGAATGTTATTTCGAAAATATTCTCTAAATACATTGAGGTGTCACTACTGAAAAAACCCTGTCATATATTAGTGTTTTTATTTCATACAAATATTCAAATGATCAAGATAGGAGATACTGTCCCTTAAACAATTTTGTTACTTCGATGTCTACTACTTGTAGATTTGTCTATTGTTCTTTTACTCAAATAGTCCATTCTAACACTTGCATACCTATTTGCTACACTTTTAATTAATAAAACCCTGTGGTGATCCAATGGAAAATGATCATATGAATGATTTTTTAAAGAAAAAAATATATCATTGTTTTAAAGTAGTGTTTGTCAATACATCTTAAGACATCTTATTAACCTGGCACGGCAGATGATCATGATCAAACTCTGCATAATCATATGTGTCTTCTGATGTCAATATTCGGCTTGCCCTGGAAGTTGTATTTATTTGTTGTACAGAATTGCACTTCAAAATATTTAAAGCAATTTTTTGTAAGCTGATTGAAACTGACTTGGTGTAGGATTGTTATTGTGTCCTCCATGAGACCGAATTGGGGAGAAAAAAAGTTCAATGTGGTCTTGGGACACTTTATACAGCGGTAAAAACTTCAATTTCGCACTGCACACCAATTTTGTATACAGTATCTTCAAACTATTTATACATATTTTTGATCTGTGTCCAGTATTGACCATCAACACTTGCTTTTAAATTTGACAGATAATAATCAGTGTCATTTAGGAATGTTGCTACTTGATCGTAATTCTCTAAAGAGGTTTTTTAAATTCAAATTGAGACAAGTTTCTTGAATTTAAAACATCAAAAAGGGTATTTATGATTTTTATCAATTTTGTGGTGGCTTTAACCCCTTTAAGATCATTCAATTTCAAATTATCTTCACAAAAGTCCATGGCTGTAGCCACACTTTCACTAAACAACTGTGTTGCTTAACGTACTTTAATTTTTTGTTTATAAAACATAATGTGTTGATTAGACAGTCTATTTGCTAAATGGAATGATTCTTATTCTTGTATTTTATGAAGATTTTTGAAATATTTCCATTCAATAAATTTTCCTTCATCATCTACAAGTGATCCTTTTTCACCTAGAGTATTTTTGACTAACTTTACCATGTGGCAAGGATCTAGAAATACCATTATATCCTCATTTGTAGCTGGATGCTTGAAAGTGGTCTGTAAATTATGATAATCTATATTACACCCTAGGCGTTTAGCCATAGTTAAATTGGCTGGTGGTCCATCAAAAGTAACAATTACTACATTAATCCCAGCCTCATGTGTTTTGAGAAGACACTGATACACTCATCCTTTTTAGTATGCTTTTTAGAAAGTATGCTACAGGTATTTTCCATTACCAATTTACTGCATTTAATAAAAAAACAAGAGCATCTTTAGCTAGACTGTTTTCATTCGAATCAGTTCCCATATTTACATACCCATAACATTTGTTCTGTTTTGGACACCATTCTTACTGTTGCCGCATAGACATTTCGTCTATGATTAAGGAACAAAATATTTCGCTATCTTTGGATTCAGAAAATACCTGTAAAACTTCGAATGCTTCACTAGTAAACCCAGGTTCCCCATTGACATTCTGATACCATCTGCTAAGGGTTCTGGTGTGTGATAGGCACGTATCAAAAGTTTTTCTTATGCAGAAGGGGAGTAGTAATGTAAGGTTAGTGCAAATGTTTTGAGATTTTCGGAATATTTTCGAGGTAATGGTTTCTTTTGATTTTTCTTATATTGTCGACAAAACAATTCTTGAGGTCCTCCTAATTTGGAAATCACATCAATTGCTTCTTCTTGAATCAATCTCTTATTTGATAAATCTTTGATTATGTTTTTCATTGTGGCAATTTCCTTTTCACGGCGAGCAAACCGCCGCTGTAATAAAGATAGTAGCCTTCTCCTATCTGAGCACAAACTCAAGGCACGATCCAATTTCTTTAATATCTTCTCTTTCCTTGGTGTCACTGTTACATCAACTGCCATTTTTCCAGATTGCTTAATTCCACTCGAAGTTGAGGGTGCCTGACTGGATTCTAACAATAATCCATGGAAAGATTTTGGAGTTGAATGCCCATCGGAGGGTGTTTCAATCTGTAAATAAATAAACTTTTTGAGAAACTCTGTTGAAAAATTTAATTAAATGAATTGATAACTGATATAATATAATCCTCGAGGATTGGAAAATGTTTTGTACTAACTATAAGAACACAATCTGAAATATCAACATCATTCAATTAAAAATATCCTTATGAGGATGTATACACTTATATTAAAAAGTATAATTAAAGTGCTTCTATCTTCTCAAAATGTTGGAATATTATATATGCTTAAAATAACAACATACCTCAATAACTCCAATTGTTGGAATGGCATCTTTTCTTAAACGGATCATCAGGAGGAGGTTCGGTCAAAATGTTCTTCAGCAAAATGCTTTGAACATAATACACTGTATTTTGTTGGTTGCCAAGAACCTCTTTTCACAAATTTCAACCACATATCTCTTATTGATGGAGTTCTAGGAAATATACAAACATTAAATATAATATGAAGTTAAAGAAAACTTATTGAAGCACAAAGAAATATATTTCATTACAGTTCTGTTTCGATTGTTCACAAACCTATGATATGTTGTTCCTGATGATTTTTTCGTATTTACACTGTCTCTACTTGTACATTTTCGTAAAGCACAAGAAACCATTATTATTCTATTATTAAAATAGGGAAAACGACACTAACAATTAGAAAATCCAAAAAATACACAATTCACAACCACAAAACAATACTAGTGTCAAATTGACAAACAAGTGGTAGTAGGATGGCGAAACCGATACCACTTTTATGACATGCGTAGCGACTCCTTCCCGATACTAGCTAGCTCCATGGTATAAACCAACCTCGCGTTTTTCGTTTTATTTTTGATTACATTGAAAACAAAAACTAACCATTTTTTTACAAAATTCATTGAATACAGTTTGTGCTTGTTGTCTTGCGTTCATTTAAATCATATATTACTGCACAATGTAATCAAACATCAAATGAGAAAGGTTTACCTCCAGGTTCGTTCATGCACGCAACCCATACCAGAATACAAGTTGTTTCTGGGAGGTAGGGGAACATCTAAGCTGCTGCTATTATCATCAGAAGATGATGACAACTTCTTCCTACTTCTAGATTTTCTGGTTTCACTTTACTCATCATGGTCATTAACATCACTCGTATCCACAGCCAATTTTGTTTTTGATAAAGCTTCTTTATATGTATCTGACAAATAATTTATATGAAAATCGAATAAAATAAGCAAGGTTGGGATGTTCATGGTTCCTTATTGCCTTATGTACTTTCTCTGAAGTGAATGATGGCCAATAGCAAATATTACCATTTATCCATTTTGTGTACTGCCTCCACACTATTTTCTTTGAGGAAGTAAACTACTGTCCATGTTTGATCCTCTGTGAGATCCATGGGGAAGAACAAATAAATATCTGAGAAAAATGTTATCAACAGTATAACAGTTCAAACTAAATTATTCATTAGATGGGTACCCAATCTTGACAAAACTAAATACTAATGAGTGATTAAAAATGATGTATCTATGTATACAATCTCAATATAACAGAATTGGTTTAATAAGGAACAATGATATTGTTGTTTTTATTATCAAAATAAGAATTTAATAAATTGTGCGCCATCTGTTATAGCATAGGTGAAATGCCAAACAAACTATGCAGCTTTCTTTACTATAATTAAACATGTAACTTCTTTGTTCTTTTCATAATTAAAAGTCAGTCTGTTTTCAATCCTTCAACCAACCACATGTTTTATTTTCGTAATCCAACAGGTTATGTGCCCAGTAAACGTGGTAAAGAAAAAGTTTTTTTGAGTAAATTGTTTGTGTTGGTGAAGTGAATACGTATTGAAATGGTTGTTAATTATATGTCCAGTGTGCCGAAACTCTTAGGCAGAGAAAATTATGACGACTGGTCCTTCGCTGTTGAAAATTTTCTAGTATTGGAAGGGTTGTCGAAGTGTATTGATGGCTCAGAGACAAATTCGGACAAAATTGCAAAAGCCAAAGCCAAGTTAGTGTTAACGCTAGATACCTCATTATTTGTTCACGTAAAAGAAGCAAAGACTGCCAAAGAGTTATGGGATAAACTTCGGTCGATGTACGACGATTCTGGATTTACGCGAAAAATGTATCTGTTGCGGGCGTTAATATCTTTGAGACTTGGCAATTGTGATTCCATGAGTACATACGTGACTCAAGTGATTGAAACGGCTCAACAATTGAGACGAACGGGTTTTTCAATTGACGATAATTGGGTGGGGTCGCTACTTGTGGTGGGATTGCCAGAAAAGTATGCTCCCATGATCATGGCGATTGAACACTCGGGTATCGCCATCACCAGTGACTCGATCAAAACAAAACTACTTGATATGCAGAGTGATGTCAGTGGCAGTAGCAGAAAATCGGGTAGCGCGTTCGCGGTCAAGCAAAAGTTTTATAATTATCGCCGAGATGGCTGCACAAATTCTGAAACTGTCAAAAACAAAACTTCAACAATCAGCTGTTTCAAATGCAGACAAATCGGTCACTATATGAACAAGTGCCCTACTTATAATGTTTTATCGGGTACTGATAAAAAAGAAACAATTATTGTAAATAAACAAAGTAATCATAATACTAATTGTTCTAGAATGAACTAGATTTTTCAAAAGTGGACTGTATGTTGTCGTTCACTGCTACACAAAAGGAATGCTGTCTTGTTTTTTCTTCGATAGGTTTTTAAATGAAGGACCAGTCGTAATTTTAAATAACGTTATAATAAACACTTAAATCACGACAAAATATAACACGTAAATCAGCTTACAAAAAATTGCTAGTAAGGCAGAAGGCAACAAATTGACTACAGCGAGTTGATAGTTAAATAGTTACAGTTATTTACAGTTTCTAAGGATGCTCGTTAAAATGTATATTTCTCCAGTTACTATTGAAGGACGCACGTTTAGTTAGCAATTGTAAGTTCGCGTCGTAACACGATAGGTTGATATAGATATTTAGGTGAAAAACGTAATTTTCCCTATTTAAGATTAAGTTAACAAACTGATCTAAAGTCGATCAGCTTGGGTTTGGTAATAGATGTGTTCTTTTTGAACGAGGGATGGTGACTGCTCTTTTCGAGCGAAGTATTTTCACTTTTATTCAGATTACTATTTCATTGTTCTTTTAGAAAGTTGGATATCTTTATTGTAGATTCATAGAATAACACTTGTATTTTGGGTTCATCCGGTTGAAAACGTATTGTTAAAGTAAAGTACAAATAAATACCTGAATGTTTTGTACCTTAACGATTTGAAATTAAATGGGTACCGGATATGGCAATAAATAGATATTTTGAGAGTCAATAAGCATATCCAGCTGAGAGGGTTGTTAGAAAGCGCCACCTTAATGCTTTTATGGCACTTCAATGGTACTTTACTGACAATGGATTCAAATTATTTTTAAACTTTCTGAATCTTGGCAAGCGCAGTTGCCAGATTGCAACATACTTCCCCCGGAAATGAAGTATCTGCTTCATTTGGGAAAGAGAAAAATATAAATAATGAAATTAAATTGAAACGTAGATTAAACATAACTTAAACTAGGAAGTCACGACCGCCAATTGAGATTTATCAGGAGGCTCGACGACCGATTGTAAAAGTTTCAATATCCACCGATTTTCATCACAAGACATGAGATCTTGTGTGGGGAGAGGGCATAGTTTTGTTATAGTCCTGGTAATTTCACCTGTTTTAGTTTTTAGGTATGACCCTGACTTTTCCGTCAGGTCCTGTTATGGTTTCTATGATTCTTGCCATAGACCAATTAAGAGGTGGAATTTTTTCCTCCTTTATTAGAACTAGATCGTTTATTTGTAGGTTTTCAGATGTTTTTAGCCATTTTGGTCTAGTCTGCAGTCTATTCAGATAGTCCACAGACCACCTTGTCCAGAACAGCTGATGAGTTTTTGCGCATTGTTGCCAAAATTCAACTCTATTTTCTGGCAAATGAGATAAATCATTTCCCGGATAAGCCGTCAGACTGGATCCTATCAGAAAATGACCAGGAGTAAGATATTGGAAATCAGAGGGATCGTTAGATAAGGTTCTCAAAGGCCAAGAGTTTAATATTGCCTCAATTTGAATAAGGATTGTTGTGAATTGTTCAAAAGTTAGTTTTGTTAGGCCGATGAGTCTTGAAATATGATACTTAGCGCTTTTAATAGCAGCCTCTCAAATTCTTCCTCAATGTGGGGATCTTGGTGGAATTAATTTCCACTGCGTCTCGTTTTGAGCGAGATAATTATGTATTGAGTCTAAAATCTCTTTATTCTTAAATTTACTATTAAGTTCTCTTAATTGATTTCTAGCTCCAATAAAGTTTGTTGCGTTGTCTGAATAAATGACACTAGGGTTACCTCTTCTAGATACGAAACGTTTCAAAGTGGACGTTTCAAAGTGGCTATAAATGCGTCGCGTCCGTAGTGAGATTGGATACAAGTTCTATATGTACGGCTTTGGTCACCATGCATACGAAAATTGATATATAACATTTTGTTACTGGAACTTTGCGTAGGTGGGATCATTTTATGAAGAAGGGGCATCCGAAGTCGACACCAACTTTTTGGAAAGGGCGTGAGTATGTGACTCTATCTTTCGGTAGATCGACCATTATCTCTTGAGCCGTCTGAGCGTTGAATCTATAACAAATTTCACAGTTTCTGATTATATGTTTGATTTGCCTTAGACCATTGAGAGGCCAATAGCGTCATCGTTCATTTGATAAGACATTTTGTCCACCAGCATGGCTCAAACGAACATGCTGTTGTTTGAGGATAGAGTGGTCACATGATTTTTTGAGGGTAATAAAATGGGATGTTTTTGTTCGAAATATATTTCGGCGTTTTCCAACCTACCTCCGACGCGGAGAAGACTGGATGAATCTAAAAATACCAAAATTGAGATAATAGGGATTCTGTTTAGTGGACTCATTAGAAGCTGTTCGTAACGCACAAGTTTTAGCCAGATCAACGTCCCATTTCCGATGATTATCACAAACATACATGGCTAACATAGTCTTCAAGGTTCTATTATAATTTTCCGTGGGATTCGCCTGAGGATGAGGTTGGACGAGAACAGCACCAAGTCCATACCCACTAGCATCACAATGAACCTCAAACGGAAGATTGTAATCCGGACAGCTTAAAACAGGAGCCTTTACCAAACATTATTTAATCCTACTAAAAGAGGCATCACACTCTGGTGTCCAGACGAACTTCCTACCCTTACGCAACAAAACTATGATCGGAGAAATAAGGAATAAATCTTCAATACCATGAGAAAGTACCAATTACACCACGCACATCCTTCACACATTTCGGGGGCGGTAACATAAACATGGCCTTGACCTTATCAGGATCCACATGAAGTCCAGTACTATCTACAACATAACCCAAGTACTTCAACTGAGGTCGACAGAAAAAACACTTATCCCAGCTGACGGTCAAACTGGCTTTACCAATCCGTCTAAAAATTCCTCCAAAACGGCAAGATGTTTTTCAAAGGTTTGAGTAACGATAACCACATCATCGAGATAGGTGAAAACGTTGGGTTCCAAGTCGGGTCCAAGAACTTGATCAATAAGGCATTGCCAAGTAGCTGGAGTATTATGGAGACCGAAAGGCATCCGTTTAAATTGGAATAAACCACGCCTCGGAACAGTAAAAGCGGTATAAGGCTTGAATAGATTGAATAGATGAGGCTTTTACTTGATGAAGATCCATACTAATGATGAAATAAAACAATTAAATTTATTTACATCTTCATTTTTATTTTGAACTAACGTTCAAATAAAAATTAGTGACGCGTTTCGCTACACAGTAGCTTTTTCAAACTAGTGAAGATACAATGAAAAACTTCTAATTTATATAGTGCCTTAATACGGAATTCTAAGATATTGACAAAAGTATTATAATATTTAAATGGGGATAAGTACAAAAAGTGCCTAAATCCGGTATTATAAGATATTGACAAAATTATTATAATATATTTAAATAGGGATAAGTACAAAAAGTGTCTAAATACGGAATTCTAAGAAAGTTACGAAGGTATTGAAAAATGGTACCTGGTAAATTTATCCACAACCATCACATCTTCTATGCAAAAAGGTTTAATAAGGGGGAATGATTAATATCTATTTGGTCGTTAAGCAGATTACCTGAATATTTGTTTTTGTTAATCTCGAAGGCTTCTAAAAGATTTAATTTAAAGGATTTGGGTTCTACATGCAAAATTTCAAAATTTGAGTCGAAAGTGTGTTGATTTGTTAATAGATGATTTGAATAGTTGGAATCTAATTTGTTGTTGTCATAGCTGCGTTTGTGTTCTGAAATTCTAGTTTTAAAGTTCCTAAAAGTTCTACCGATATAAATTTTGTCACAGTTGTCGTTACCACATTTTAATTTATAAACACCTGATTTGTTTAATTTTGAGGATTTAGATTTGTTATTTTTGATGAATTTAGATAGATTGTAGTCGGTTTTAAAGCAAATATTCATATTTAAAGATTCTAAAAATGATTTGATTTTCAAGGATGGTGTTCCAAAGTATGTTAAGCTTTTAAATTGATTATTTTTATTTTTATCTGAAGGATATACTTGTTCTAAAGTGCGTTTCTTTATCTTTTTATTTATGATATTGTCAATTGAGTTTGGATCGTAATTATTATTAACTGCTATTTGTTTAATGATATTTAGTTCTTTGTTGAAATTATTAGTGTTTAATGGGACTGTTAAAAGTCTGTGTATCATACTATTGAAAGCTGCTAATTTATGACTGAATGGGTGGACCGAACTATTATGAATTGTAATGTCTGTATGTGATGGTTTGCGAAATATAGAAAAATCTTGTTTATATTTGAAATTTTAAGGTCTAAAAAGTTTATATACTCATTTTCTTCATGTTCTACGGTAAATTGTATATTGCTATGAATTGAGTTAATATAAGTAATGAAGCTGTCTAGTTGTCTAGTAGTGCCAGTGAAACTCGCTAAAATGTCATCTACATATCGGTGCCTGTACATAAATTTTTTACTAAGGGGGTGTTTATGAATCATTTTTTCTATGTTATCCATGAAAATTTCTGCTAATAGGGGACTGAGGGGGTTGCCCATAATCAAACCATCTTTACTGCTATAAATCCCTCTCTCTTAATAATGTTAATCCTATAATTCATTCTGACATAATAAATTTATTAAAAGTGTGCTTAAATCAAAATTATTTTCATTTCCTTCAACTCGTTCCAAGTATGAACTCGAAGTCTGGCATCCTTGTAGAACTGGTACGCCTTGTCCGAAAAAAAATCTACACCAGAATCCAACAACACATCGTCCGGAACATGACGAGCCATTTTAAGTTCTTCTACTCGTTCAAGAAAAGCTTTAATGGACAAAGATCTAGACGAACCAGAAAACTTCTCCAATCCCCACTTATGTGGTGGTACCATCTTTGAAAGAAAGCTATTTCATACATTACACTGAGTTGGTGCAAGATTCACTTTCTACAACTCTAACAATTAATATTATTTTCAATATCGGCTGTTACAAACGAACCCGAAACTAATAAAAAAGGCGCGAGCTTTGGCCTGCCCTATCCGGCCGACGATAATTAAAAATAGTCTTCACTGAACCTAGTCCAGACGATTTAGAGTTTAGCGCGATAATCGCTGGTATCAGCTTGAAACTTTGTATAAAGGTTGCAAAAAATACGTACAATAAAATATTATTAACCCGCAAATGCAAAACCTTGCACGACATTGTTTAAATGCTATTTTCTAGTACAATTACTCGTTCATTCGTGAATATCTTTTTTGCTCTTGATTATGAAGAAAAAATGTTAAATACTTTTTTTTTGTCTTCTAAAAATGAACAATATGAAACCAACCGCGTCGAAAAATATTGATTAGATCAAAAGTTATTGATGATTAAGTTTACATAAACATTAGTTTGATTAAACACTATTAGATTATTTTGTTAACAATGACAATATCCTGTAATTGTGCTTAATTACTGTACTCCGTCAACAGATCACGTGTGCCAAACCCGCAATCGGTAAGTTGAATAGTTAATGAGTTATAGCGTTATAAACAAATTGACGTAGCATTTTTTTACAATAAACCTGTACCACTTTGTCACTTTCCCTGTATGACGCTGATTTTTTCTAAGGTAGATTACGTACGGTGTAATCGAGCGGCGTCGTTATTTTTTCAAAAATTGCAATTGCACGGCCAAAATAGGGTTTTTCTACAAATAACAACAAAAAATGTATACTTTGTTTGACGCACGCGCATCTACTCAGGCTTCAATATTTCCAGATTTTCGATAACGGGAATAGATTTCTCTCGTCGCGAGGTATGAAATTAAAAAAAAATCATCCAAATATCTTTATTGGATCACAAGAAAAGTCGACTTTAAGTAGCACCGTTCAATTTGAATGGCTGCGTCAAGATTTTCAGCGAGTCGGCTCCTTTTGTTAGCCCAGTTATACAATGTAATAATTGCCTCCTCTACGGCCACAGCTCAATTCAATGTAAAGGGAAAAAGAAGTGCACTAATTGTGGTAAAATCCATGATCCTTCTGAGGAAAATAATTGCTCTATTTTTTGTATCTTTTGTAAAACCCCTGACCACAATTCAAGGAACCTTGATTGTAAAGAAAAAAAGAGACAGAAAAATATAAAGGAACTAATGTCATTTGCCAATCTATCCTATTATGAAGCTAGTCAAAAAGTTCCAAGAGAATCATCTATCCCAGAATTAAATATAAAAGATTTCCCCAGCCTACCAACAAACCGGTCCAACATAAATAGCATATCTGTACAGGAGCGGAGGGCAGCAGCAGCTACTCTCTCCCCAAAGACCCAAACTTACTCCCAAGTCACAAAGCCCACCCCTAGCAAAAGAAAAAGGCCACTTAACCCAGGCTATGATAAAAACTCCCACCTAAACTCTCTGAACCACCCAAATGGAAGAATCCCTAATGAATCCCCATCAACCAGCAACCCTCAAGCTCCACAGGTACAATTAGATATGAACCAAGCTATGTCAATGCTTAATCACTCCCACAGGGAACTAGTTATGACTCTTATTGGTAATTTAATCAATAAATGCTATGATACTCCTGATAATACAGAAATAAACCTAGATAACAGTGTAACACATAAGTATTCGAAAGCCAGCCAGGGACGGGGGATGATGGATGTGTCTGGGTCTGAGGACTCAGACTGCTGATATCATCACTGGCCTTAGGTTGGCATTATCCATTCACCCTATTCAATCCCCACACCCCATTAACTATTCTACAATGGAATATACGATCATATAATACCAACGTAGATAATCTAAAAATCTTAATCAAAACTCATAACCCAGATATCATTCTGATTTGTGAATCTTGGCTATCACAAGAGTTCTCAATAAGATGCAGGGGATATCAAGTCATTAGAAGGGATAGATGGGATGGCTACGGTGGCTTAGTGACCCTTATTAAAAACAATATAGACTTTCATGATTCTCCTATCAATAACCCCGGTTTTAATCCTGAAGTACAAATGCAACTTACTCATCTGCCTCTATACAAACTAAATATTCTAAATATATATTGTCCTCAAGATAACTTAATCTCCAAAGCCAATTGGTCTTCTCTAGTGAAATCTCTCGATAAACCTCTACTAATTATGGGAGACTTAAACTCTAATCATAGGGTTTGGGGCAGCTCCAGAAACAGTATCAATGGGAAAAATATTTTTCAAACTATAGAAGATCTCCAGTTAATCTTTCTCAATGATGGTTCACCAACAAGATTGGTTGCCCCAGGAGGCAGCCAATCAGTGGTGGATTTAACCCTGACATCCTTAGATCTAGCCTCCAAAGTAAGTAGGTGGGTCACTATCTCTGATAGTGGATCTAGTGATCATTTCCCGATTCTGTGTCAGCTAGGCATTTTCCCTCAAATCTACCCCCAAGTAAATAAAAGGAGAAACATCAGAAAGGCAGACTGGACTTCTTACCAAAATAAACTGGAAGCCTCTCTATTATCATCCCCCATTCAAGACTACGAAAGTTTCACTAAATTAATATCATCAGTGGCAGACTCAACTATTCCCTGGTGTTCTACACATAATAGTAACAAATACTATATTCCATGGTGGGATGAGTCATGTGCTCAGTTAGTTGCTAAGAGAATAACTGCTATTAATAAGTTCAAAGAATTACCCAATATTGAGAATTATGTGGAAGCCAAGAAACAAATAGCTAAATCCAGAAGGATATTGAAATTGAAACGTAAAACTAGCTTTAGAGAATTTTGCAGTAAAATTAATAGAAATACCCCTCTAAAGGCTATCTGGGAAAAAATCAATAAGGTTTCAGGCATTAAAAGATCACTGAACTCCCACCTTCCCTCAACAGACATGGCCCAGGAGATCTTATCACTCCTTTCCCTACTTTAGAAGCCCCACAATTAGCAATCCAAACTCCTTTATCATCAGAAACTTTATTTACATTAGATGAATATTATAACACTCTCTATATTAAAACTGACTCAGCTCCTGGTATTGATCAGATATCATATTCAATGTTGAAAAATCTTCCTCTCCCTGCATCACTATTATTGATTAAATTCTTTAATGAAAGCCTTATTAAGGGCTCCATCCCTCAGCAGTGGAAACAGTCAATCATTCTACCTATTATTAAACATGGAAAAGATAATAGTGAACCTTCAAATTATAGACCCATCGCCCTCTCTTCATGTATAGGTAAAATGCTAGAAACCCTAATAAAAAATAGAATAGAATGGTCTCTAGAACATAATTCTATTTTAAACCCGCTACAACTAGGATTTAGAAGAGGTAGAGGGTGCACTGAATGCCTTTCATTTCTTAACTCAAAAATTCAAATGGGATTCGCTAAGAAACAATACAGCATTGGTCTGTTTCTAGACATATCCTCAGCATATGATAGTGTTAATATTTCGCTTTTACATTCAAAATTATTAAATTATAAGATCCCTACTCAAATAGCAAAACTCATTTTTTCCCTTTTAAATGATAGAGATATTTTTGTCAAGGATAAATGGGGAAAAATACATGGTCCAAGAAAATCGAGCCAAGGACTGCCTCAAGGCTCTCCATTAAGCCCAATACTATTCAACTTATACTCTCTCTCCCTATTCGATATAATCCCAAAATCATGTGATCTGATCCAATATGCTGATGATCTGGTAATCTTGATTAGAGGTGATGATGGGTATAAAATGACTAACACGTTGAATTCTTTGATGAGGAGCATGGGATCATGGCTATTGGACCATAATCTGGAACTATCACATAATAAATCTTCAGCTATTATATTTACAGCAGGTAAAAACAAATTAAACTTACCGAAAATACAATTTGGTAATCACGTAATTAAGTGGGTCGATTCAGTTAAATATCTAGGGATAATACTTCAACAAAATCTTAAATGGAATTCCTATGTTGATTTAATAGTTACAAAAGTAAATCGTAGTCTGAATGTGATGCGTGCTTTATGTGGAACATATTGGGGTAGTGACCCCAAAACCCTTCAAATTTTGCATAATGGTTTAGTTCAGAGTCACCTAGACTATGGATGTCAAATAATTTCTGATTGCCCACTATATCTCCTTAAGAAATTAGATTGTCTACACTACAGAAGTTTGCGTATCATTACAGGGTGTATGAGATCTACCCCAATTTATGCCTTGTTGAGTGAATGTGGCCAAATTCCCCTTAGGTATAGATGGGAGTGGCTTAGCTCCAAATTCATCCTAAAAAACTTGATGCTTATTAATAATCCCATAATATCTGCACTCAATCAATTAAATACTACGATCCAAATGAATAAAAATAGCTGGAAAAATAAAAATATTCCCCTGATGGTGAAACTAATAAATAGTTTGAGCAAGCACTCAAATCTATTTTCCAGTGATCTATACCCATGTCACAACTTTGAGTTAGATTACCAATTGTCTTCAATTATTCAACCTATCAACTTAAAATATAATAGAAATGATGAACATGCACTCGTTCAAATTCAAAGAATTTCTCATGACAAACCTCTTCACACTCAGTTATTTACGGATGGGTCAGTTGATGATGGTGGGACTGCAGGTTTTGGGGTCTTTTGCCCAGAGTTTAAATACTCCTTCTCCAGTAAGTTGCCGCAACATACCCAAATATGCACTGCTGAAACTATTGCAATTAATCATGCTTTACAATTTATCTTGAAGAAAAATATTAAAAAAGCAATAATTTTATCAGACTCTAAAAGCTCTATACAAAAAATCTGTAAATCAACCTACGCAATGGATACTGAACACACCTCCTTCATGACCAAAAGAGGAATTATTGAAGCAAAACTGCAAAACTTTGATATCAATTTGGCATGGATTCCTGGCCACTCAGACATTAAAGGTAACTGGATGGCTGATAAATTAGCTAATGCAGGAAGACTGCTAAATATCCCAGCAAAAGTTAAGTTACACTTTTCTAACTATCAACCAAGCATCAAAAAAAATATTTGGCATCGATGGATTCAAGACTGGAATCACAATAAATCAAGCTCATCATTCTATAGCAAAATAGTGAACAATCTAAATAAAACTCCATGGTTTAATCAATTCCCATACAAGGACCGAAGACATATTACAACCATAATTCGGATGAGAACAGGCCATTGTGCGACTCTAGTTCATCTATTTCGCATAGGTGTACTAGACAATCCATATTGTGAATGTGGACAAGTTGGGTCTCTGAATCATATCATCTTTGAGTGCCCAATTAACATGTCACCAAATTTTGATGTATATAAAGAACTGGCTAAAACTAACCTACAAACTCCTATAGAAATCTGCTTACTCCTATCAAACCTTAACCCTCACAGGCTAAATTTGTTACTTAAATTTCTCTCTATAGCTAAAATTAATATATAACCCAATCATTTTCATCACACCCATTTGTTTGACAATAACATCAATAAACTCATCTTTTTTAGACCTGGGTTCTATGACTATCACCTGTGGTAGCATTTCTGGTTTGTGTAAGCTTGGCTGCTACCCCCAAGCGAGAAGAGTTATACATCCTGTGTTGTGTTGTCGAAACCCTACTAATACCCTCGCCCGAGAAGAAGTTTTGTTCACGTTTTGTCTAGACAATTCGATTTAATCATTGATAGTTAAGTTTTAGTTCGAGTGACACTAGTTCATAGATTAACAACAATAAAAATTCACTAGTTGGAATTGGAGATATTCGATTGCCTAGAGCAAGACAAGAATATCTCCCCTGTGTATTCTGGGCAAATTATCCTCTGGGATATTACCCAATAAAGGAGAAAGAAGAAGAAGAACATTCAACAATATTTCTTGATAATTAAATTTCTACATTCTACAACGTTGCCGGCCCTCTTCCATCAGTATTACTCATTTGTGCGTTTTGTAATAACTTTATAGTTAATTATTGATAGATTTGGAGAGAAAATCTTTCAGCAAATTGTTTATTAAGTGAAGTGATTTTAACATCCGGTCCCTTCTGGTTTTTGTGTACCTTTTCCTGTATCCTAGCCAATAGACTAATAAATCGTAATATAAGGTATATTTATATTATGTCTCGCTTTCATTAGTTTCCAATTACTCCCGTTTGATTTTTAAACCGTCTCTAACGGTCAATTCAGAGTGGTCCTTCGAGAATAAAATACAATTAGCTTCCGCGTCGCTCAAGGATATGTAGGAACGGAAAGATGAAGTTGAATTCCTTCTCATACCACTGAACCAGTGCAGAATAAATCGAAGTTTTTTAATCCCTTCCTATTCATATTCTTTTTGGTCCTTCGAGCCGGATTCAATTCCTAAAGATAAGAGCCTCTTCCAATACCTATTTGAACCTTGAAATCCAAGGTTACAAAACCAGAAGGTCTACATCACGGAAATTAAATTATAAACTTACAACGCTAGTGGAACATTATTCTCAAGCTAGTTTCATAATAAGCAGTCGAATTCCGGTATATCGTGTGTTTAATTCCATTTTCGCAATCGTTATTTTACAAACTCAGTAATTAGCGTGTTTAGATTTCGGAATATTTGGAAGAACCGACAACCTCGAACTCGAGACAAGTGGCAAAGATTACAAAATATATATAAGATACATACTTTGTATAAAATATTGGTGGAACAGAAACCAGTAACAAAAAGTAATCCAACGGAGCTTCCTGAATTTTATATCACATCGAAAAAAAAAATTAGAAATGTAGGATTAACTTCTGAAGTGAATTTCGAGTCACTTATAGTTTTCTTGCTTGAACAGAAATTAGACTTTCAATCAAGAAAAGAGTTTGAAGGTAGTAGGGATGCTGAAAAAATTCCTTCTTGTGACAATTTCTTCCAATTTCTCAAAAAACGGTACACTCTGTTAGAGGGCTTGAATTTGTTTGAAAACAATAGGTCCGTTAAACCGCTTGAGCGACCTAGAGAAAAGGTGAACCTTTTCAATAAGATCGATAGTTCCAATAGTAACCATACTTCTCATGCAAACAATTCTCGTAGTTCCAATAGTAATAACTATCAAGCTAAAACTTCATGTCCATCTTGCTCTGAACCGAATCATACGCTGTATAAATGTAGAAAGTTCCTCTCCCTGAAACCACAGGAAAGATATCAATTAGCCAAATCTAAAGGCTTAACCAACTCCAGCATAGGCCTAAATGGACGAAACCCGCTGAAAATTTCAAAATCGGAGATCTAGTACTAGTAAAGTCAGAAGATAGACCTCCGCTTAATTGGCCGTTGACCAGAATAACGGAAGCTCTCACAGGCAAGGACGGTAAGGTACGAGCAGTCAAACTCAAGACTGCCGATGGTGAATACACCAGGCCGATTGTAAAATTAACACAACTTCCTTTAACGAATTAAATGCTGGTGGGATATAACGTTGAGTGAAAAAATATAAGAAGAGACGCAACGCAATGTAAAATTTTGTGCCTTATGGAGATTCCAGCGTACCCCCCACTATTCATTGAAATTGGTACTGTATTTAGGCGACGCCGTGTATAAACATCGAACTATTCACTGCTCTTTTCCCCCACCTCACCTCGAATCCAACCGAATCGGTTGTTTCGGACATTCGGACGGCTCTACTGTTGGTTTGTGAAATTTATTTCCAAGTTTATTTCTTTTAGAAGCGGGCAGTTTTTTTCGTTCAATACATAAAATATTCACAAATTTATATATTGTTCGATAGAAAGAAATATAAAGCAAAGCTAGGAATAGGAAAATATAAGTAAACGCATACATAAAAATATTTAATTTTATTAATGAACATAAAGTATATTTCACAATATTTCGTTGACTAGGTATCCGGTCTTAAGGATTTTATTATAAAATTTTATAATTCCCTTTTTGTACAGTGAACAGTAACAGATCCGTAGTCGGTAAAATTTAGATACTAAAACTAAATAATGTTTTACCAGTCAAACATTCCAGATGTAAAATAATTATTTCATCAGGCATTGTTATCGGATGAAGGTTAAAACGACATATGTTGCAATGAAGTATGCATGAAAATTGAAAGAGAGAACGTCACACAGACTAATTTTTTTCAAGTGTTGAATATTAATATAAAAATTATGGTATGTTTCTGCATCCCATTGAAAAAATCTTAAAGTTGATTTTTCGACAGGTTAGGCAATTGCCAATCAACAAAATTTTATCAGACTCCTGTCTTCATCAATAACAACAAAAAATGTTTAAATAAATGGGCTAAAAATGTTTCGGTTCGTGGAACCCTTCTTATATACATGCTGGGAAGAACACGTCATAAGGGTTTGAACATTTTTAATATTTTGTTTATTACAATCTTTTTTAATTAACAAAAAATCTTAAATATTGGTAGTTTTGGAGTTGTTAACAAAAAACTAAATACATTTTTCTAGACAACATTCCGAATCCAATGAGTTATCGCTCATATTTTTAGCTTTATAACTATTTAACTCGGATTTGAACTGGGCAGTTAATTTACTCCTGAAGATGTAGATGTTATTTGTGAATCCTGTGGAGTAATAATATATATTAACATATATTATATTTTTCTTGTGGAATTTGTTATTTATTGATTTTATTTAATAATTATGGAAAGATTTCAGGTAGTAAGGGTTGACACAATTAATTTGGTTAAATAAAACTTGGTAAAAACAAACGATAACTCTTATTAGTTTTCCAATATCCTCACTTTTCTATGTTTTTTATTTGTTTTTGTCTTTTGAAATTTTTCAGATTCCCATCTGAAGGATCTGTAAATTATCATTTTCATAAAAATGTCCAAAAAATTTTTTTTATGATCTGTACCAATCTGAGAATAATTTAAATATGGATTCAAATTCAACTTTGAACTTTTCAAAGCAAATAAAAAATTGTTTCAACAATAAACTAAACACTTTAAAGTACGGAATAGAAGGTTTTTTTAGAAACTTGGCTGATTCCGATTTAGAAAAGTCCTTGTTTTATGAATAAATAATATTGGTCATTCAAATCATCTTCTTGAATTAAATATTTGCGACAACTAGAACACTCCGAAAGCTTCAGCATTTTATGAGCAAGAAAGGCAGCAACATATGCTTCTGTTGTGCTTTATAAAGAAATCGGTCTAGCTTCTTCTTCCACTATGGGCTCTAATTGTTCATATTCTTCTAATGTTGACGGTTCTGCAAAATCTGTAGTTGTGGCAATATCTATTTGATCTGAGCTCCTATGCAATTCTTCAGCCTGTTCTTCGACATTAGAAATATTTAAAAATTCTCCATAATTGGTGTCACAATTTCCAGTATCAACAGCAATTTGCAAGCGAATATTTGCATAATGTTGTAGAGCAATTCTGAATTGACGCACACTTGGCATCGGCTTGTATCCTCCTCTTGTTCGAATTACGGAGAAAAAATTTTCAAGTGCGTCTTGATTTAAAAATGATGTAATTAAATATTTAATTGAATAGTTAACTTTTAAATCCTTCCATAACAATAAAATTTATGTAATTGACAACTCAAATCCTTCAATACAATAAATATTATTTCTTAATTTTAGATTTTCGTAAACTTTTATGGATCTAAATAAATTAAGACCCTCTCGTAAAATTTTTTCGGCATTTAAATTAAATACTGATAGAGGTCTCCTATTACTCTTACAATCTCCTAGATACCGACTGTTCAACGCATCAAAAATTTCATCAATTTTGCTTACAAAATCTGCAGTATTCGATGCTGTTGTTGTAACCAATTGTTTGGTATCTATCAAGGTTTTTATCGCTGCCGAAACGGAGTGAGAATATATTTGGGCAGCATATAATACCCTCATTTTTTTAAAAATGTTAAGCCGAATATGTTTTTCTGTAAGCTTAATTAAAGCTCGAGTTGTTGTACTTTTTTTATCAATTGCATATGCTTCTCTAATATTTCTCCATGAAATTGGGTTTCCTCTGTCACCATATATAAAATTTAGTTTCTCGTTCATCAAATTATTCCTCAGACTTTTCAACAGGTGTGGACAATCAAATCGAGAGTTGGATTATTAATGGTGGCCCCTAATAGAGACACAGCTTTACGATTATTGGATCCTTGATCACACATAATTGCCTTGTGGTTGAGACTACAATCTTTTAAGGTTTTCAAAACACCTAAAATTAATTGTTTCAATATTTCTCCCTTAACAGGACCCGCAGATGTTACGTAGCAAAGGGGAAGCCTCCAGTTGTGTAAAATACCACGTATATAAAACATTAGTGCTGTATTAGCAGGTACACCTCTTCTTCCAAGATGACCGAGATCCTCATATCCTTCTGCAAAATCTTGTTTTATATTATAATCTACCTCTTTTTTGAGAGTAATCTCATCTACCAATACTGCACATATTTTTTCGTTGTCATCCAGTACATTAGCTTTTGTTTTTAATTTTTCAATTATTGACGATTTAATTCCGGGATGAATATTAACCACTGTCATCCATTCTTGAATGGTTCGAATCGATGGTAAAATAAAGTGTAGCTTGCCGCGCATGAATTTGTATCATAAGATTACAAAACTTACAGTATTTACACTACTTGGCGACAAAATATAAAATTGTTGTCATGATGTGAAGACAGGTTTGGTTACAGCCTGCACCATTTCGCCGGTAGGATGATGGCAGAGTAGTCCCTAAAACTCTGGGCTGACAGAAATTATTTAACTACTGAAGTCCTTCCGTAGTGATCAAATGATGTTAGAAACATAGAGACAAAATCCGTCAGGTAATTACTATATACAAATACTTAATATATACAATAGACGTAGTGACAAATTCAACCGTTACAACATATTGCTGAAATGATTACTTCTTTTACACTTATGACACTCCATTCCATAAGCAGAGCATTGGTTTATTGGATGATTATGTCCACACCTGGTACAGTTTTTTATCTTGTGTGCACTTCTAGGGTTACTTTTCTTGATAATTCTGGTAGTCTTTTTTCTGATTGATTTTGTCTACTTTTAGTTCAGGTTCATTTGCAATTTCCTTAATTTGTGTTTTAGTTATTTCTGTCGACTTACAGATATCTACATATTTTTTCAGTGTTAGATTTGTTTCACTTCATAATTTTTCAATTCCACAGATGATCCTGTCTTTTATTAGTGAATCCTTTAGTTTTTCAAATTCACAGGCGGATGCAAGAGCTTTTAACACTGTAACGTAGGTGTCAATTATGTTACCAGGCTTTTGGTTTCTGGTGAAAAATTGATGTCTTTCATAAGACACATTAACTTTTGGAAGAAAATTGGCATTAAATTTATCTATTAATACTTTGTAGTCATCTACTTCTTTAGATTTCAGGTCAAATGTTCCATATAGTTCAATGCCTTCCATAGTGTAATAGTAAATTGCATATTCTTTTCTGAGACCCATCTTTTTCATCGAGTCCCGCAGCAATAATGTATGCCTCAAATGCCTTCTTAAATTTTTGCCAATTATTTGCAACCTGTGGGTCATTTACTCTAAAATGTGGAGCTTTCAGGTTAAATCCATGTTTTCGATATATCTGTAACGTTTCTTCACTGCGCCATGTAATACTCGTGGGTTTACTTACCATAGGTTTTATTTACACTGCATACATTGGTTTTTACATATTAACATGTGATTCCATATACAGTGCTTCTCAAAAGTCCCCTCCCTCCTCTTTTCTTTTGAATGGTGATACTTAGACTGATGAAATTTGGATGGTGAAAATAAACGATTGTAAGCTTCTCTACTAGTGGTAACAGGTGACGTAATAGGCATAGGTGACGACACCAGGCAATTGAAACCAATAATATTAAATGAGACCTTATGGCAAGTGACACCTCGTTTGAAAGGTATTTAAAGTACCCATTCAATCATATTAATTTTGTTGAATTTACGATGTTTTTGATGGTTGAAATAAATAAATATTAAACTCTGGTTGGACTCGATAAAATGTGTCAGGGGAAATTGCCTTACATTCTTCAACAATTCGTTGTTTTAAAACGTCAATACTGTCAGGAGCTGTAGCGTAAACTTTAGATTTAAGGTATCCCACAGAAAAAAATTTAAAGGTGTTAGGTACGGTGACTGAGCTGGCCATTCTATTGGACCGCGTCGTCCAATCCATCTACTAGGATATTCCTCATCTAGATAACGTATTACTGCAAAGTAATAGTGTGCAGGAGCACCATCTTGTTGGAACGTTATTTCCAAGTTACCAAATTCATCTGGATTATCTTCCAGAATTTGAAGAATTAACGGTTCAATTGCGTTTTCTAACATCTCGAGATATACTTCGCTGGTTAGATTAGAGTTCAAAAAAAGAGGCCCGACTAAGTGGTTTCCCAAAAAACCTGCCCAGACATTTACTTTCAATGGGAACTGTTTATGTTTTTCACGAAACAGTAGACAGTTCTTGGGCTGTGGAAGAAGAAGGGTTTACTACAATGTCTGCAACTATATCAATTTGTTTATCAATACCAATATTTGGTCGACCCGATCGTTTGGCATCACGAACACTACCTGTATGTTGAAACTTATGAAAAATGTCCCTCAAATAAGTCCTCGATATAGGGCGATCGGTGTATCTCTCATTAAAAATGCGTTCCGCCGCATGAAAATCATTTCCACTTTCACCAATAATTAAGATAGCTGTCACTTTGTCAGCTATAGCACGTACCATTTTGTTTATGTAGATGCTTCAACTTTTTTAACAATTAACCATAGGCAGACTTTTGAATCTTTATTATTTAAAAGCGAAATTCAAATTTTAGTGTTTATCGTGAATCCAAAAAAAAAATAGTATGACTGAATAGGTATTCTAAATACCTTTCAAACGAGGTGTCACTTGCCATAAGTTCCCGTTTAATATTATTGGTTTCAGTTGGCTGGTGACATCACCGATGCATATTACGTCACCTGTTACCACTAGTAGAGAAGCTTACACTAGTTCATTTTCACCCTCCAAATTTCATCAGTTTAAGTATCACCATTCAAAAAAAAGAGGGAGACTTTTGAGAAGCAATGTATAACTTTTGGATATATTTTTAAAATGATAATACATTTTTTGGACACTTGTCGTTGTCTTGTCCAGTGTCAGTGGCCAAAAGAGTATGTTCCTTTATGCAGCTCATATTACAGTTCTCTTGAAATCGGGAAAGCTCTTTAGCAGTTTCCAATTTTTTTCAATAAAACTTGAATTTTAATTTTCATACACGATGTCACAATGTAGAATGTGGGGAAGAAGAAATATTCACGTTTTTAATTAATTCCTCACACAATAAATTATTTAATTAAAAAAAAAGATTTCATCGTAACTTTATATTATATTTTATAACAAATATTAAAATATTAATATTTGGAGGTAACTGGCATAAACTAATTCAAATGAATGACAATTTTTTTTACAAAATTTATAAAATGCAATATTTATTTTTTACAAACAAACGTTTATCAATCCCCCTTGTGAAGCTGGCATTGTTTCTAGACATTTTTCTTGGCATTCAGAGAGAAAACACAGTGAGGAAAGAGAAGTGAGAAAACTGATTTTATTGAAACCAAGTAGCCAAGAGAGAAAACAATTACTTATGATAATCAGAAACCACGGAAATCTAGATGACGCGTTGAGGGGAAAAATTAAACCTTAGAGACAAAAACTAGAAAAAACTGTAATTTAAAAAGATCATGCAATATGCGTTCACTGCAAAGGATTCTATAAACGTTTAAGCTTAAGTCGCCATGTAAAGAAATGTTTCATAAACTAAAGTACTAGTACAAAAATCGCACGTGCTTTAACGGAATCTTAAATTTATTCATCTTGTCAAAAACGGTACGGAGAACTACTGAATAAACTAGAAGTGAAAAATAAAGTATTTAATAAAATGCAGGCAGATGAAGTTACAAAAGAGGCCACTGAAGCCATATTGATAATGTACTTTGGTGAAGACCTTTTAAAGAAGACAAAGCTGAAACGTAGCTCATACCACATCTAAACAAATTAAGAGAATTCTCCATGCTAGAACCACAACACTTTGATATGGCCCTAGAAGCCGTTACGGTACGATGCCACTAGTAGATGTTTTGGTGCAGCATCATTAGCTCTACATTTCAGAACTAATTTAATTAACCTATGTGATTTGGAAACAAAATTAATTTTAAGAGAAAAGCTACCAATTTGTGGAGAGGACTTAGATGTTGCATTATTAAATTTGGAAAGATATAAGAATCTCGTTGATACCTAGTGGGCAACAGAAATGGGAATTCTGACAATGAAGGATTCAAATGAAAAAGCAGCTACCAAGTCGAACCTTTACTGAAGATATCATTAAATTATTTAAATTAGTCGAAAAAGAGCTGAAGAGGAGTATGAAAAATTAAAATAAACAAAAGATAAAGATGCTTATAGAACTTTATCTGAAACAGTTTTAGTATTTAACATCCTAAATAATAGAAAGCGGGTAGGTGATGTGCAATATTTAGATTGGAAATCTTGTAAAGAGCAAATAAGTAATACTAGCAACCCAGCAGCACAGCCAGAATTTACAGAAACTCCGTAACGAAAGCTGGTTTCCTTCAGAAAATACAATCTTTTTTACATACCCTCATTCATTACATTGGATTGAGTGTGAGAATTATCTCAAATTATATCCAAGTAATTTTCAAGGTGTTAACCTGATTAAAGTTAAAACATTTATATTTAATACTTACAGATTCAAATAAAACTTTACTTGTAAAAAATAGTTTCATTTATATACTTTCCGATGAACACACAATGTCGAAATCCGAACAATCCCGCTGTACTTGTGTCAATGCCCTTTAACAGTCAGGCATGTATTAATAGACTGTCCAAAGTTTTCACAGCAAAGAGTGACATTTAACATCCGACCTACTATGTACCACTTGACCGGAGAAGAATACAATAAGGAAAACTTGGTAGCTTATCTACGTGCTATTCAGTTTCTGCACAAAATTTAATAATTACTTATTAAAATTGTTTGTTTTTTCATACCTATACTGTAGTACTATTTAGTATTTATTGTTCATTTGGTAGCGCTAATAACCTAAAGGGTTGATAAGCTTTATTTTTCATAAATAAAAAAAAATACTGTAAATTCTGTAAAAAATAATGAAATTTCATATCACTCAAGTTTTAATAAGGATCTAATTTGTTTGCCTTTATTATCGAGTTTAACTCCTTTTGCAAATGGAATCAACAAAGTTCTTTACGCTCTCAGATAGCAGAGTTGAATTTTTTCAATAAACACTCCCTATTAAAATATCAAATTAATTTCGATATTGTTAATTCCCTGACGTTTCGGCAAGAAAACCAAGAATAATTTTATGATTCTAATAGGGAGTGGTTATCGAATGAATTGGACGCTCGCTATATTATATGATAGGTAAACTAGACAGTAGGTATATAAGAAACTGGGTGAGGGTATAATTGAAGCAAATTAATCGTTCACATTTAATATAATAAAATAATATTATAAAGTCCAGTCCAGTCCAGTCCAGTCGTTCGCTTTAAATAAATTTTTTTCAGATCCATCACAAGCGTGTCAGTCGGGGGGACCAACAGGTATTTTTATCAAAAAAAATTTATTTTCAAGTTTTTTATGTATCTGACACCGAATTTGGAAAATTCAAGATAATTTTCATGAAAAATGTTCTCTTCTTTCAAATCGATATCATGAACCGTTTTCGAGAAAAATAAATTTGAACTTTTTGTGTTTCTTACATAAAATCATGTTGGATTATAAAATTGTATCTGTAATATCAAGTTGGCTTTGAAAAATCAACAAATTGTACAGATACTGGTGTAACCCCTCTTGAAGTTACAAGGCTCCGGTAGCTCTTCGTCTGGCGAGCAGTGGTCGTAGGGTCTTATTAATCACAAGAATAGCAGGGCTAGGGCGCCACTTGTTTTTTGGTATACTTTCAAAAACAAGAAATTATTTTCATTTGTTTACGATAACTTACTTTGACCTCCTCTCAACTTGGCTTGTATAATTGAATAACACTCTAGAATTAAATAAAAACAAAACCTCACTATATGGTTTTTTAATAAAAAAAATGCAATGTACTCAGCTATCGCTGATAAACAATCAAAAATTATATTTAGTAGGTGCACTGAATGTACATAAGAAAAGAACCCCTAAATACAGCTGTATTTAAGTTCACATTTGGTGAACAGTTTATTATGATTAAAACTATATACCGCATTTACCTTCTATACTTAACTTTAAAAAAATGTAACAGGTTATCAAAGATTTAACGTACAGACTTTCGCTTCGTTGAGAGACTTAGCGATTAGAGTATCAAAATTTGAAGTTACACAATTTTTATCATTGAGATAACTAGAAAATAATATGCATCACTGCATTACAACAAAAAAAGAGGTAGTATTACTAAAAAAATCGTATTTCAGTACGCTGATGTGCTTCTTCGGTGGCGATTTATGAAATTTGAACGAACTCACCCACGTGTGAAGATGGCTTTAGACCTTCTGCCCATACTTAACGAACTCAATTTTAAAGTTTCGTTTCCTCCGGAATTTCCTCCCGCGACGGTCTCAGGCAGATAATCAGGGTGTCGGGATCCTGGAAATTCAACTATCTCAGCACATCCCAGAACATGTGGTTGCCTCCAAAATGGCTGCTCCAATGTCAAAAAACCGCTGCTACAAATTAAGAGGTCGGCGAATCTGTAAATAATTTACCATTCAACGACTCTTATTTCAAGAAAAATATTTAGTCCTTTACCTCCTGGTTACAGGAAAACCACTTTTATCAGTCCTCACTGACTGGTAACAGGTGCTAAGCAATGCCAGCAAACGAACCAAAAAAACCACAAGTCCCCTCACCCTGTCGATTTGTACAACAATAGTTGAATTAACGCGAAAATAGTCGAACTGCAAGTTTTTTGTAAACCTCAACGGCCAATCAAGTTGTGATAATCCCTACAATACCTTCGTATTCTCGGCTGACCAAAAGAATATCTCCAATCCAACTAACGGACTCCGAACTCAACCGAGCCGGCTTAGTGAATTTCATATTTACGTAGTACTCAACCTGTTTGGTGAAGTGTCATCGTCAACCTAACCAAAAATAGTACCTATGACAACTGTCATCGTGGATGACATCCAAAAATCAAAACAAAATCCAATAAGGCGTTTGCAATTAAATTATTGACAAACAAAGATTAAAATCAACTATAAAGTTTATTTATCTTATGTCTGAAGCCATCCTAAAACATTGTTTACTCAGTGTGTGAAGAACTGTCCTTCAAAAGGTAACCTCATCAACATTGGATTGAACGAAATATCTAAATGGTCTTATCACTATCGACTCTGGTAAGTAAACACTACATTTATTTTTATTTATGTATTTAATCGAAGTTTTAATTTTTAGGAACTTGTGTAGCTGTAAATTAAACTACTGTTGAAGGTGCAATCATGTATTATAATTAATAACAATACTTTGTGTACATAATCTAGTGATTGTTTAAGCTGAATATTGATTTAAAATGAAATATATTTCAAATAAATATTTTCTATAGTTATCAGGTACAAAAATGTACTCGCTGCATAACGAACACTATCAAGCGAATGCGCAAAGGAGACAGCGCTCAAGAATAGTATTTTAACGAATTCGTTTGGAAGCGAGTAACTTTGAGTGTTGCGAAGGATCAAGAATTGGGGTCCTGGGCAGCCGTTGTGCATGAACCATAAATTATTTCGAATCATCAGAGGAACCTCATCTATTAAATCAGTTAAAACATTTTGTAGGAAATTAAGATATTCTTGTCCTGTTAAACGGCTAGGTCCCAGAAGCTGATTACCGATTACACCTATCCAAACATTTATACTAAATATTTGCTGGTGCTTTTTCTCTACTGTTGCATGATGATTATCACCAATGTAGGCATAATGATGTGCATTATGTAAATTAAAAATTCCGTCTCTGGTAAACATAGATTCATCGCAAAATAAAATATTGGAAAAGAAATTAGGATCCTGATTTTTTTTGTTTCGCAACCAGTTTAAAAAATCTATGCGGGCAGGGAAATCACCATCTACCATGGCATGAACTTTTTAAAAATGGAAAGGATGAAGGTTTTCTTTATGAATAATATTCCATATGGAAGACTTGGAAATGCCAGGATACATAGCAGCGAGTCTTCTGGTGCTAACATCAGGATTATTTTCGATCTCAATCAAAATATCGTCTTCGTATTCCATTGTCACATCAGGTCGTCTACCAGTTTCAGTATTTTTAGGTACTACTGAGCCACTTACTCTTAATCTTTGGTGCACGGCTACAAATGTTGCGCGAGTAGGATGCCTTCTGTTTGGAAATTTTTCCGCAAATCTTCGCTCTGCTGCACGAGCGTTACATTGTACTTCCCCATAAACTAAATGCATATCAGCATATTCTTCATTAGAAAAATAAACCATTTTGATCAAATTAACTATTATTTTTTACCCACACAATAACAATAATAACTGTTTAGAATCAAAATAATTTGACACATTGTCAGATTTTGTTGATTTTTCAAAGCCAACTTGATATTACAGATGCAATTTCATAATCCAACATGATTTTATGTAAGAAACACAAAAAGTTTAAATTTATTTTTCTCGAAAACGGTTCATGATATCGATTTGAAAGAAGAGAACATTTTTTATGAAAATTATCTCGAATTTTCCAAATTCGGTGTCGGATACATAAAAAACTTGAAAATAAATTTTTTTTAATAAAAATACCTGTTGGTCCCCCCGACTGACACGCTTGTGATGGATCTGAAAAAAATTTATTTACAGCGAACGACTGGTTTGTGACTGTTTATTGATTATATCAAGTTTGAATATTTTAAGTAACGGTATTTTTGAATTATTTGAAGAAAACTCATATGAGGACGTCTTCTTCAAAGGGCTGTAGCTCTCTTAGGAAGCATTTTCGGATTAAGGTAATTTGAGCTAAATCGACTTAACATCTAGTAACTGTAGTTTCCGTTTGGCAGGAGAGTTTCTGGACACCCTGTATATTATTAAGAAAGTAATATAATAGACGCTTGAAGAAAAATTCAATTCTAAATTTTTTGTAAGTGTTATAATATTTGTTACAATCGAATTCAAATGAAACACTGAATTGCATTACTTTATAAATACACCTTTTAAAATAAAATAAAATTTCGTATAATCAAAATAAATTTTATAAACTCTTACTAATGAACATATATACTTACTTACAGTTTCTGATGAACAAATTGAAGGCTAATGATCACTCTCTTCACCGTTCAAGTTCAGAATATGGCTTTAAATACCCAGACGAATATTTTGCTACTCTACTAGGAATCACGACATCATTATCATATATACAAATTTTCTCAACGAAAATAACACTGTAGCTCCCGTAAAATGGCAACTTTGATACCACTTATTTGTGGGTGTTATAATTTCCACTATTAGTTTTAACTTTATACGGAAGGGTGCCAGTTTTCTATGAATAGTGATGGGTGCTACTGAGATATAAGCATATGATTTTACAAGGAGCAAACAATATGAACTGCCTATGTACCAAGTTTTATGATGATTTTAGGCCAGTAGGTATTTTTTGTGTGACAATAAAGTCTAAAATTTTGCTTAAGCTGTCGATAATAGGTGCGTTTACCTTATAAAGGTACTTCAACTACGAAAATGACCAATGCAGCAATATGTTTGTAAAATTAACAAAATTGTTAGACCGGAGGTAAAGTCAGAAAATGTTGTGAATTATATTGTAAATGTTTACGTCTCTCGGAAACCAACAGAACTCACATTGTCCATGACATTAAACGAGTTAACAGCTAATTATGTGGCCGGTTTTATTTTAAAAATAATTTAAAAAAAAGTTAAATGCTTAGGAGAAGTCGGGGCAAAGTGGTATTCTTCGTTATCCCTTCTACCCAAACATGAATCGCAGTCACAAACAAGCATTAGTTTTTTTTACAAGCCGAACTAATCAGTTATCTTTGAGATACGGAAGTGTTAAAGTGTGACTTTCAATCGTTCTTCGAATATCCTTTACATGCGTGTTGCAATATTTATAGGTACAAGTTATCAAATCAAGCGCTCTGGGTGCGTGATGGTCAGGCGGGTAATATTTTAGAGATCATCAGTGTGTGCCAGTCGGTCGTAGTATTGTAGTGTTCACTTTCAGTAGCGTAGTACATATTGAGACATTATGGAGTTTAAAAGCAAAGTAAACAATAAAGTGTTGAGTGGTCAGAGCCGAGAACTAGTTATAGAGCAAGAGCCGGTGAACCCCAGATCTTCGTTATAATATAAAAGCGGAAAATTTGTCAGCGCATGCTCGCAACACAGGAGAGAACGATGGATCATTATGAAGTTTGGGTTACAGTGGCTTTCGCAGGTAAACGGTACTAAAGGTGTGTAAAATACCGATATAATTTCATCAAATAATAAAGTGCGATTTTTTGGTATTACCTTCAGAATATTTAACACTTAACATCGTGGCAACCCCTTGCCAGACACCCTCAATGTTCATGAAATTATAATTTCATTTACGTTATAGTATAAAAGGTGATTTTTATATATAATACTTGGGTACTAAGTAAATGATGTTTCCTCATTAGAGTTCCAACCCCTTGCCAGACAAGCATGTAGGGTAGCTGTGAGAGCGAGCGCGAGGCAGTATGTATATGGGTGGGTGCGAGTGAGTTGCGCTTGTATTGTTAAGTATTTAATACATGCTTACATCAACTAAAACAATAATATATGCTCTATCTTAAAGTATTATTAATTTAGTATTCGTTATTAATGATAAGAATAATATTAATTATATTATTACTTACGTTATAGTGTAATAGCTGATTTTTATATATAATACTTGGATAATAATTAGATGATGTTTCCTCATTAGCCATTTTTGATAGTTCCAGCCCCTTGCCAAACGAACATTGTGAATCTTAAGAAGAGATTCGTGATTAGAATGACTTATGCAAATAAACTCAGCCGAATGCGATGAACCTGGTATAGAATCGTCTGTTGATATATTAACGTCTTTAGATGTTTCTTTTTCTTGCTCTTTTTCAACAGTCTTTTCAGAATTTTTTGGTTCTGAGGTAAAATATTTTTTCATTAGCCCTGTGAATTATTTGTAACATTCCCTGTGATAGCCACCCTCTATATATTCACGTGTAAGAATGATATAATCATATTTAAGGTTATGTTTTTTTCGCAATTTTATAATTCATTCACATTTTTTCAATGTCTCGTCAGAAAATAATGTTATTTTGCTACTACTTTTGTTGCAAATAACACAAATTAATGTATCACCCATGACTTGTTTTTTAATACAAAATCACTTCTATTTAAAAAGTCATAAACAAATTGTAAACATATAATCATACACCAATAATATTGAATTTACTTATAGTCTGTATTTATTGGAAATATTTTATATTGTTAATTAATAATGAATATTCAATTGATAATACTTGAAGATAGTAGATATCTGGTATATAATATTATTTTCTCCACGATCATCACAGAATTTGCCAATTCTGAAATCAAATTTGATTACAGAATGCTGGAATTCTCTCTCTTGAGATTGAAGAAATATTTTGCAACACCTCTGCCCCCATGCAATTTAAATGTATTTACATTCTCTCTCTTGTGATAGAATAATATTCTCACACTGGTTAGCAATAATAACATTAGCCTCGACTCAGTTGATTGTCATCGTAGTGGCAAAACTTGAGTAAGTGTCAAAATTATTGCTGTCACATTGAGTGTTTACCTAATATAATTGTTATTGAGTTCTGTAATATAAATTATCTTTTGTTCATTTCCATTTAAAATCTTTGATCGTGGAGAAAGTATGGTCTGCTACTCGGTTAGAATAGAAATTCGTGATGCTCGTGGTTCCTCACGCTCACCTTCGGCTCGCGCTCGGACCTAACCTTGTTACAGAATATACTATTAGCTGATGTAAATATGTACTGAGTACTAAACAATACATGCACAGTAGAAATAACAACTGCGCAGTGAGGGATCGCGGTAGACTAAGCTCGCCATCTCACTCACACCCACCCATATACATTCACATACTGCCTCGCGCTCGCTCCTACAGCTACCCTACATGCTTCAGATGCTCCAAATGGATAGTAATATTTAAAATTGGTAAGTTCATTATTCGTTGTAATTTGTTTTCCCGTTTTTATTTTTCATTATTGATACAATCAGTTCGATTCTGTTCGCAAATAGCAATATTGTTATAGAAAGTATATTGCAATCATAGCAACATTCCAAAAAATAGTATGCTGATCATCATGTTGAGCAATATATGACCTGTCAACCTTAAAGATATCTTTTTAGTTACCTTGCTATCTCAGCAACCTCACTTTTGTACTTGCTAAAGCTTTTTAAAAATGAATAAATTCATTTTTTTCCAGGAATTTGAGAATAATGAAAAAAGGTGAATTGTGAACGAATATTATTTTGATAGGTTATTTATATAAATAATTTGTAGAGAAACTTAAATTTCATTTTCGTCAAATCAGGGATAACAACCTTATACAGGGGCGTCGGCCCAGCTTTGTAGTGGAACGCTTCGGATGCGATAATTACAACCAAGCAAGGTCAAGCAAGGTTAGTACTTGGATGGGTGACCACTGGGGAAACACCGTCGTAGAGCCCGTACAGCCTGCAGCGAAACACCTTATATTACTAGGGTCAGTAGCATATCACAGCTCTTTATACCAATGAGCACGAGGTATAATGTGGATATGCCGTCTTTCGGATGAGGCGTAAAACCGAGGTCCCGAGTCCATGGATGTTGGGCTCGATAAAGATCCCTACCACTGGTTGGAACACCGGTTAGGGGTAGAGTGCTCCCGGCGTCGGTGATTAGCCTGAGTTGCAGAAATAGACCTACGTTAAATAACCGAATAAAAAAGAACCTTATACAGTGAGCACGTTTAGGTTGGAATAAATTCAATGTTTTTTGTCTAAAGCTATAATAACTTTAGACAAAACGCTTGCACAGGTCAATTATTATTTTCAATTGCGCATCGTACTCTATCATTGGATGTACGAATGACGTCACCACTTTAATTTTCTCCTGTTTTTGAAAATTTTGAAAATATTTTTCAATAGAATTTATAAATGAGAATAAAGTCCTTATAGTAAAATGTCAGTCTTAATATGAAGTGAATAAACGTAACTTTTATACTTTAGGACTTCCGCATCAGTACGAATAATCGTGGGGAAAAGGGTGAAAAGGAAAAATATTGTAAACTGATAATGACAACCTTGATCTGTGGGACAAGCGCTGTATCGACTAGATAGGTCGGCAGTTCAAACAGTATTAATACATTTTTGAATAAAAATGCAGAGATGCAAAAATATGAAAAAGAAGGTAATTTTGGAAATACAGATGAAGTATAATTGGGACTGACACGCAAATTAAAGGCAAAGAAAGGAGTAATAATTTTTAATATTTTTTTGTGAAAGAATTATGAAAGACAGTTGGAAAATTATTAACTGAATTATTGAATAACTGAACAAGATAAATAGTAGTTACGGAAAACAGATTGCAATTATTTAATGAACAATATAATAGTAGTAAGATTATGAAACATTTTGAATATATTTTTTACTCTATTTTTTTGTACTTACATTTTGTTTTTAGAAACGTTATTTATATTATATGTGTGTATAGTATATACATATACATCATTTATTTTTTAGGATACTTGTTTTATTATTTTTTTCGCAATATTCCGTTAGTTTGTGGTTTATACTTATGTACGTTGTTTAGGAGTGTTAATTTTTTAGGTAATGTTTTTATATTCTTAATTTTTTTTACATGTATGATTTTATTTTTAAGGAGGGGGATGCTAACGGCTAGCCCTCATAATAATAAGAACCTAAGTGGAGGCGCCACAGGTACAATTCATATTATTATTTTTATTATTACTATTATTATAGCAGATCGTAACTATCCATCAAAATCAAAACTTTTACGCGTTTAAAAACACTCTTAGATAATTGGTTCAAAGGATGGCCAATCCTAAAACCATTCTCCCTAAGGGAGTATTTTATCATTTATTTTGTTTTATGTTCCCATTACTATTGAAGAACGTCTCTGTTCAATGCCAGGAACATCAAATAGTGATGTATGTATATTGAATTTGAGTGTGAATATTTTCCAACTAAACATTTTTGGTTTTAGGTGTAAAATCACTGTTACGTAATTTTTTAGGATAGATTGAGTGAATTGGGTGTAGTTATTAGAAATTAAAACAATCGGCTTTTGTTAAAACTTTACTTTGCCATCTCTCTTACCCAAGTACTTACATAATATGAAAATAACGGTTGTGAAGGGAAAATGCAGCGTTGTCACGCTGAATACTTTTTATGGTTTCCTATATTTATGTGATAACAATAATGTAAACGAATTTGAACATAAAATGGAATGCTAACACTAAAATACAAAACATGCCGCCCGCCTTTAAAGGCATTGGCTTTTAACCAAATATACCTACATAAACAAAAACAAATAATCAAATACGATTTCCATTTAATCTATGGGCAACGGACATGTTTTAGAAAAACAACATTTTATTAATCCGGATTGTGTTTTTATAACTGCCACTCGTGCTATTTTGTCTTTTCCGCGAAACACTTCCACAATTTTTCCCAATTTCCACCTCATAGGAGGTGCATTGTCATCTTTCACTAGAACTAACGCACCAATCTTCAGACTGTCGTAGTTCTGCTTTCACTTGGTACGCTGTTGAAGCTCTGCAACATATTCCTTGCTCCACCTGGTCCAAAGATGCTGCTTCAGCTGCTGTAAGTGCTGGGCAATCGATTTGGTGGGCAAACTTTTTAAGTCTGCATTCAATCAGGAATTTAACTGACGCCCGATTATTAAATGTCCAGGCGTTAATGGTGTGAGATCCTCGGGGCCAGAGGATAAGGGGGAAATGGGACGTGAATTCATTATTGCCTCTACTTCTGTTAATAATGTATAAAAATGCTCAAATGTTAATGGAGTATTACTAACTACTCGCTTTAAATGTACCTTCATACTCTTAATACCTGCTTCCCAGAGGCCACCAAAGTGAGGCGATTGAGGTGGTATAAAATGCCATTCTTTATCCTCGCTACATATTTTTTAAGTTAATTCAATTTCATTTTGTTTAATAAACTGACCCAACTCTTTTAACTCTGAATATGCTGATACGAAATTGCTACCATTATCCGAAAACATTATGGTGGGTTTACCCCGTCGTGCAGAAAATCTACGTAATGACAATATGAAAGTTTCTTTACTGAGATCAGTCACCAACTCTAAATGAACTGCCTTTGTAAAAAAACATATAAAAAGACAAATATATGACTTCGAAATTTTGGTACCACGACCAGACCGACTCTTTAGCAAAAAAGGACCTGCATAATCAACCCCCACAATATCGAACACATGCCCACAGGAAAGAAGAATGAAACCTCTTTGCCACTGTTTAAATACACGAAATCATGTGAAAGATAACAGACTTACTTCTCATGTTCATGTCAAGCTCAGACGCCTTGACCAGGAAAGGGATTTACATTTCAATAGTGAATTCTTAATTCATATTCAATTCATAAGTGGTAGAAGAAGAGATAAGAACGAGGTCGAAGTGGGAATAGCAAATAGCAGTGGCCATTTTCACGACAGACAGAACTCGTTCGGCCCGTATGAAAACGTGGATTTCGACTCTTGTCGACAGTTAATATATTCAGCCTCGAAACATTTCTCGGTGTTGGGAATTAGAAAGGACTGGCTATTCGCCGCCCACACGATAATTTATGATTAAATAGAAGAAAGTAATATGAACGAAATTGACGTTACACTTAGAAGGTGAATTCTTGAGTGGCTCTAGAAATATTGAAAAGAAACCCGACCGAAGGAAACAATTCGTTCCAATATACAAGGATATTTGATCAAAGACAACTTGGAATAGTCCCGTACGTGCAAAACTTCGAGGGTTTTCCAAGGCGTTGAGCGAAATAAGCTCACGCGTGTTCGTTGCACAAGCAAGATCACAAAGGAGAGGTTTTCGGATTATGTCGTATAACTATTATTTAAGTAGTTGATTTAGCACCAACGGCCGTAGTAACGTCAATCTAAAAAAAAACAGGTTACGATAACCGTGATAACCTGGAATAATCTCGTACATGTACGCTGCCAAAGCGGGCAGACTGCAATTGCGCGCAGCGGTCAAGGTTCTCAAGCGGCTGTCCTAATCCCATCATGCAATTGCGCGCACGTCTTTAAAAAGGTAAGCTGAGATTGCGCGCAAAGTTATGATAAACAAACTAAATATTGTTTACTTATTATTTTAATTTATATTTATTGTATTATATAATGTACATATATTGAGGAAAATGCCTTATAACATATAGTTTTTACAAAATCTATTCTGGATATTTCTTTATTTTTAAATTTATCAAATTCGTAACATATTTTAATTTTCTTTCATAATTATTATTTTTAATATTTTTTTGTAAATTTAAGCAATTCAATTGCACATAAGTTCCTACTTGAACATTTTTTAATTCCCTAAAAATACAGAAGTCAGAATACTCTGTATTTTCTTCAGCCAGCGGTTCGAAGAGACTAGACTGCTCACACGATGACCTGGTTGATGACTACTAAAACAGCTAAAGACGACCGTTTTGTTGTTTCTAGTGCTTTGAGGAACCGACTGGCCACATGAGTTTTCCTTTGAAATGATCTGCAAGAAGTGGAGTTGAATTTTGCACGATAACACTTGACTTGGACATTAGAGGATTGGAGTCTCTCATATCGTATTGTTTTCCAATGAATCGCAACCTGACAAAGGTTCCACAAGATCATATGGTAACATAACCATATGGTAGTTATTCTTGGAGAAGATGTTACACTGCTTTTTATATATCTCGGATAGTTACTGTTCATATGCTCATTAATTAGAATTAATTTGCTACCACGGTCACTCTACCTAAACTCCAATTTAGAAAAACTATATATTTAATATTTGATTCCTGTATTTATACTGTCTTCAACCAATAGGAATTTACAAAATGTCATCAAGAAAACAGATATTGAAATTGTATCATTCTAAGAATTTATTTATATACCCTAATGTTAGATAAGTTTTCTGAAATTTTGTGTCCACCTGCCTCAATCGCCTTAATCCTTCGGTTGCGCGCAATCACAACATCCGTTGGACAAATTTCAGTACCCCAGGAGGAATTTGACCGCTGCGCGCAATCACAATATACCGGCCAAAGCAGGTACAAAATTCGGGAGGTTTCCAGGCGAGTTGATAAAATTTTCGTTTTTTTTTAGTGTTCAGTACAGAGGGTATCGGTAACCGAGGGTAGTTTATAAATTACCTTTGTTTTGCTTAAACCGGTACACAAATATTAGGCTATTAGGCTATGGGAGTTCTGGACCATGGCGGAGGCGCTAACATGGGAATCTCCATAAGGAAATCGCGAAAGAAGCTAAGGTGAAAAATAGCAAAAATGGTTCCCTTCAAGGTCACGCGGCGGCTTCATGGAATCCAAGCTGCGGTCAATATTAGAAATTCTTGTGAGAACAATAGTTGTTTATTCTGGCATAATCATTACAACTTGTTATGATAACTGCAGAATTACAGTTTCCGAGAACAATCGAATATTAGAAATTCTTGCGAGAACAATAGTTCTTTATTCTGGCATAATCATTACAACTTGATAAGATAACAGCAGCATTTCTGATGAAATATCATTCATTATTTTGTACAAAAGAATATGATAAGTGGATGGTGAATATAGTAACCTTTTCCTAGCTGCATTTCAATAGTCGTTAAACAAAGTGCAAGTGTTGAATAAAAGTAAGTGGTATTTTACATATACTTTGTTTCAATTGATACTATTTAAAATACAGTGTGTGTTATTTTTTTTATTCCTCACTTACATGTACTTTCAATTTATACCATTTGAATATAGTGTGTGCTAGTATTTTGCATAAATAATTCTCCGTCATGTTCTCTTTTTTCAATTTATGCTGGTAAATTAAACACGTTCATAATTTTCTTTTATTATAAATATAGTGTATGTTGATTTAAATATTTCTCAATGATGTTATTTTTTATACCGCTGAATTGAAAACACCCTTTATTTTTTCACACACCTTCAATTTAAACTATTTTAAATACAGGGTGTACTATTAATTTTCTCGTTTTACTTTTTTTTGCTAGAATTTGATAGATAATTTTTTTCTGTTTAGTCAACTCAAGCCAAAAGAAATTTTATATTCAAAGTTCATCCAGCATCAAATAACAAAGCGAAGCAGCTGAAGTAAAAAGTGACGTATATTATATAAAGTAAGTGGTATTTTACATAATATACTTTTTTCAATTTATACTATAAATACAGGGTGTGCTATTTAGTTTTTGAAAATATTTCTAGATGTTTTTTATTTTATAACGCTGGCTTGTTGGCTTGACCTCATTGAATTTTACCCCAAAGAGAGGTTTATTAATCCCAAGATACTTAATCGGCGTAGATGTTCTATAAATGTTCGATGTACGCTACTTTAATCTGCATATATATTGGATTATGGAAGGGTAGGGTTTTTTCGAGAATATAAGCTCCAACAGGCCAGGCGTACCTCGATATTTTCAATCTCCAATGCTAATGTTTTTCCTGTTGAAGTTTTTCGAGAATGAGCGAAATAAGCTCACGCGAGTTATGGCCATTGACCCTTATAACTATCTATGTTATAATAATTGAACCCATCACCCGGATATGAGTAAAAGGAGAAATTACTAATTGACAATTTTCACAATATTTCCTTATATGGTTTTTATTACATTTTATCAGTCTGATTTTTATATTCATTGTCGTAACATTAAAATTATATTTAAATCCAAATAATAGTTTGTTTATGTTTGAGCTTAAAGTAATAAAGTGTTTTTAAAAATAAAGTTTTTTAATAAAGAAACTTAAGTGGCGCAGTAGGATTTTCGTCAGGAAATCTATCGTAGAAAAACCGTGAGTTCCAACTCTTTGGACGAAAACCAGAATGCTTCAATAAGTATCACTACTGCTGATGGTGTTCCGCAGCAATTCATGGGTTTTATTACTGTTCCCGTTACCGTGAATAATGTCACTAAAACAATTAAAATTTTAATTATACATTTTATTAATCATTCTCTTATTTTAGGTATGGATTTTTTGAGTCTATATAAGATAGACATTAATTGTCATAATTTGTCGTATTCTCTTTTGTCTTCTACTTGTGTCATCAACACAATTCATTCCGTTTCTAGTCTCACCTCTTTTGAAAAAGATTAACTAGACAGGGTCATCAATTTGTTTGCTACACTTGCTCCTTCTGACCGAATTGGTCGAACTAATTTCATAGAGCACAATATCGATACTGGTAATGCAAAACCAATTCTGCAGCGTCAATATCCCTTGTCTCCGGCTATGCAAAAACTTCTTGTAAAAGAAGTGGAAGAGATGCTAGATCTCAAAGTCATTCAACCTTCGAACTCCCCTTGGTGTTCACCTCTCTGGATTGTCCCTAAGAAGTCCGGAGAATGTCGTGTATGTTTTGATGGTCGGAAATTGAATAAGGTTACTGTTTCAGATTCATATCCTATGGCGCAAGTCGATATTATTCTTAGTAAACTCCGAGACGCAAAATTTCTGACGTCTATCGATTTAAAAAAGGCTTTTCTACAAATACCTTTGTCTGAATCTTCTCGCCCGAAAACAGCTTTCGCTGTATACGGTGTAGGACTTTTTGAATTCGTTACTACTCCTTATGGTTTAGTTAACGCTCCCAAAACTATGGCTCGTCTAATGGACATGGTTATAGATCTTTCTCTTCGACCGTATTGTTTTTGTTATTTAGATGACATTATCATTGCTACCCCTACTTTTGAGTTACATATGGAAACTCTCAACAAATTGTATCTCAGGCTAAAAACAGCCAATCTTACTGTCAATCTTAAAAAATGTGAATTTTGTCGTGATTTCCTTAAATTTTTAGGTTTTGTTGTTGATAAAAATGGTTTAGGTGCAGATGATGAGAAAGTCTGCTATTTTGAATTATTCTGCCCCAAAAAATACTACAGAGATAAAACGTCTCATAGGTCTTATTGGTTGGTATCGTCGTTTTATTAGAGATTTTTCTACTGTTTGCTCCCCAATCACTGATCTTCTTCATGGCAGGAAAAAAGGTCAATCCATTTCTTGGACTACCGAAGCCGAAAATGCCTTTATTGAAGTTAAGAAACGTCTTACTTCTAGTCCTATTCTTGCAAGCCCTGATTTTTCTAAACCTTTTATTATACAGACTGATGCTAGTGAAACTGGTCTTGGAGCAATCCTTTATCAAGATTGTGATGGTTTCGATCATCCAATTGCTTATGCATGTCGTACTTTAAATAAAACTGAAATAAAATATAGCACAACAGAAAAAGAACTTTTAGGAGTTATTTTTGGTGTTGAAAAGTTCCGAGGTTATGTTGAAGGTACCCATTTTACTCTTGAGACAGATCACTCATCGTTGCAATATCTATCGAAACTTTCGAATCCCTCAGGTCGCTTAGCTCGTCTTTCTCTTAGGCTTTCTCAGTTTGATTTTGAAATTAAGCACAGAAAAGGAGTCACTATGGTGGTCAGTGATGCTTTATCGCGTTCTTTCTCAGAAATTTCTATTATTGATGTGAATACTTTCAAGCCAGATGCTTGGTATACTTCTATGATTCAGAAAGTCACCAATAATCCTGATTTATACCCCACATTTAAGGTTGACAATAATGTTTTGTACAAACATGTTTTCTCGTCAAATCCAATTTCTAGTAATTTATCTAATTGGAAAATTGTTGTTCCTACCCCTAATAGAATTGACGTATTGAAATTATTTCATGATAATGATTTGAGTGCCCATTAAGGCATATCTAAAACTATTTCTCGTATTTCTGAAATTTACTATTGGCCAAAACTTAGAAGTTCTGTATCTCGCTACGTTAATAAATGTTCAGTTTGTAGTTCTTGTAAAACCCAAAACCTACTTAAAGCTGGTGTTATGGGCCAGTATAAAGATATAAATTTTCCATGGCAATGGATTTCTGCTGATTTGATAGGTCCTTATCCCAAATCAAAATCTGGTAACAGATTTGTCTTAGTAATTACCGATTGGTTCACCAAATTTTGTCTTGTTCATCCAATGCAGCACGCAACTGCTAAGGGCATTGTGAAATTTATAGAAAACCAAGTTTTTCTTGTTTTTGGTGTTCCACAAATTTTTTCTGTTGACAATGGTACTGTTTTTACGTCCTTTCTTTTTAAGAATTCAATGTCGCAATATAAAGTGCAAAAAAATATTGTATAACGCTCGTTATCATCCCCAAGCGAATCACACAGAACGAACTAACAAAACAATTGTTACAGCTTTGAGGTGTTATATTCATGAAAATTCGTCTCATAATAACTGGGATAATTCACTACATAGAGTTGCACAAGCAATCAGAACCGCGAAACATGACGTTACGGGTTACTCCCCAGCTTTTCTAAATTTTGCTCGAAACGTTCCGTTAAGTGGTGATTTTTATGGTGCAATTTCTGAAAACGCGAATAACATAATTAACACTGGAGATAAATTGCAATTGATTAACGATGTTCAAACTCTTGATGAAATAAAACAAATTAATTTGTTTAAATCTTCATTATTTATTTTGAACTGACGTTCAAATTAAAATTAGTGACGCGTAGTGAAACTAGTTTGAAAAAGCTACTGTGTAGCGAAACGCGTCACTAATTTTAATTTGAACGTCAGTTCAAAATAAATAATGAAGATTTAAACAAATTAATTTGTTTTATTTCATCAGTAGTATGGATCTTCATCAAGTAAAAGCCTCATCTATTCAATTGTTCAAACTCTTCCCAAACTTTTTGTAGATATTCGGAAAAAGTTAAAAAACGCATACGAAAAAAATGCAAAACATTACAATTTGAGAAAGAGAGATTTGCAATTTCATGTTGGTGACAGGTTATGGAAAAAGAATTATGTTCTTTCGTCCAAGTCTAATAATTTTGCAGCTAAATTTGCTCCTAAATATATACCGTGTGTTGTCAACAGAGTTATTTCTAAATTAGTTTACAATTTAAAAGATCTATCTGGAAATGATTTAGGTAACTGGCATGTTACAGATTTAAAGAACCAATTTATTGATGTAGATGAAAATCTTCCTAATGATGAGCCTCCTGCTCAACTTTTTGATAATTTAGATTTGTCTAATAGTGGTTATAATTTGAGAGTCAGATCTAATAGTGATTCTGATTAATTTAGTATTTTTATATATATAACTAATTCAGTAATTTTATTAACGTGACTATCTTCATTTTTTTTCAAAATAAAAAGATCTTGAGTATACAGTGGAATATCTGTAGATACTGTTTAGTTGTCAACAATGATCTTTGATTACAGATACATTTTGTATCTATTTATCTATCTGGAACTTAACGTTCTGTCCTCGTATATGTCATAATACATCTATACGATATTTTTGTGGTTTACTATTTACCGTTATCTTCTATATGCCCTTTTGTTAACTCTTGATTTTGTATCATAAGTACATATTTCTTAGTATCTTTTTGACGTTGTTCATAATACAGTTGGTGTATTATGTTTGTGTTTTATCGTATCTTTTTGTTTTTTTTTGGTTTTTGAAATGCCAAAAAACCCTGTTCTTCAGAGAACAATCTTCCGTGAATGTTTCAAATTTTCTAGGATTTTCTTGCTTCATGCACCTTTACAATCCAGCATATTTTGGAACAACCATTACGCTCAAACATTTTCTGAAATTCTTGCTTTGTGCAAATTTAGGATTCAGTTGATTTTGTAGCAGTCCCTTATCGTGTGTATATTGAGAAATTATTTTTTTGCTTGGTAGCGCTTTTGTTCTCAATATACGCTTTATTTGGGTCCCCTTATATTTTGATACGAGCACAAACAACACATTGTCTTTTTCACGACAATTTACGGATTATTTAGTTATCTGTGTACTGACTGATACATACTATAGTATTTTATTCTGGCATATTTGTTTACGTTAGTTGATGACAAAACTATATTTTTTCGAGACACCTATCTATCTGTGGTTTAAAACTCCTCATTTTTTAATTAATTTATTTGCATATCGCAACACGTTTAGATTCTGATTGATTAATAATATATAATTGAATAATTTATTCTAGTTTTTGCAGTTATGTGTGCTATCGCTACATTGTTAGCATTTGGTTCCGTCTTGGTGGGTTTCTTCCTTCCAAACTTTCCGATTGGAGGAAAGGGGGGGAAAGGCCATGCCTTGTTTAGTTTTATCTTCATTATTATGCTCCCTATCGTATTGTACCTGCACACATATCTATTTTTTGGTTACGTTAAATAATTATCTTATTCTAGTTTTACCGTGTTTACTTTCATACAATATCTCGCAATAGTATTCCCATGACGGAATTTTTGGAGGTTTTCGCTTTCCTGTTAAAAAATGCTTACCGTGAATCTTTTTTGTTTTTTGTTAAGGCCTAGATCTTTGATGGGCGTGTTACTAGTCTTGTGACAACCTTAAGTGGAAGACAAACTTTCAGAGGTGTGTCATGGTGGGTCATGATCTCATAGACGAATGTTACCTACGGGACGCCGTCGTCCGAAAGGATGGATTTATAACTTGTCATGTCATCGCACTGGAGGGATGTGTCGCATGGACACTGCAACACGGTATCATAGATTCAGAGATCCAGTAATTCTTTCTATCTCTTGGATTTTTTCCATTTCAGTTGTGGCGTTCCTAAATAACGCTGGGTTCGTTAATAACCCGAGCTTGCTCAAAAATTTATTAGGTATGTTTATTCTTTTTTTAAACCTTTTCGTTTCTCCCTCAGCAAGGACTTGGTTGTCATAAGACCCATGCCTGCACTTCGGTAGTTGCTAATTGATGTGGAAATTGATTGTGGGAAATGATAACCACGACGCGTTTAACATCATCTGCGAGGCTTTTCCAACGCAATTGATAGCCCCGACAATTCATAACTCCGGAATGACACTTCACTTATATTTTTCTCTTTTCTTATTCCCGTTTTTCGTTTAATATTGGTTTATTTTATTATAGTTTTTTGAGTTAAGGTACTAGAGATCATTCTTACCCTTATCACAACAGGTGATTTTGTTTTTCGTTGAGAAATTAGGATTTCTCGATTTATCGTTAAGATGTTTAGCATCTTGAATTTTTTACTGTACTTATATTGATTTTTGTATTGAGATGTTTGACATTTCATGTTGTAACATGTCTATCGACCTGTTTCGATTTTACAGAATAAATCCTTTTAATTAGCGCTCGTCGTCACTAGCCACATCCAATTATAGTTCTGTGACCCCAAACTCTTCTACCCCGAACGTAAGACAATTGACGCCTGCCAACGGACAACGCCTCGTTAAACAGCCTTTTCGTTATCGTCTGCCTAAAGAGGCACATCGTCTTTCGCTACCTTTCATATCCCAAGTACCTATCTTATGAATTTTGCTGTGGTAAGTCCAAAATCATAATCTATAATTAATAAGCTTCTTCTAAAGTACTGTCTGATATAATTTTCGTATGCATTCTTTATTTTTTTACAGAGATAGACGAAATTAAATTCAACACGTGGTCATAAACTATTCTTTTATACTAATATGGTAGTTTTAAGCCAAATATTCTTTTATAATTCACTTTTTACTTTCATACAAACATTTTCAATCTTTTTCAGTTGCGAAATAACTCTTTTAATTATAAAATAACATTTTTTATAAATTACCGTTAACCTATAAAATATTCTTTCGTAACGCCAGTGCCGGTCTCATATATTTCCTAAGCACGATATTTTTTCATATAACTAAATAAATAACTTTTTGCTATCATAAGTTTCTTTCGGATCATTAGTATATTTTTTTATTTAACCGATAATTGCTATTTTTACTGTCTTAACATGGGACATATAATGTTGGAAAGCTTTCAGTAAATTTAATCAATTTTTTGACTTTCAAATAACTGCCTTCCTTTTCTTTAACCTGAAAAGCTGACCAACATAATGTGCCATAACATTCAAGTTCCTACATATCCCTGATCCACTTGTACTTCTAGGTAAGCACAGCCCCTAGGCGAGAATATAAGCCAAGAATATAACCCTAGGCAAGAATATAAGCCAAGAATATAACCCTAGGCGAGAATATAAGCCAAGAATATAACCCTAGGCTGGAATATAACGCTGAGGATATAAACCGAAGAATATAACCCCAAGAATATAGCCAAGGATAGAACCCTCAAACTACCGCCCTAGAACAGAACTCATCAGTTCGGATCAAGACCTGACTTCTTCTCCAGGAAACCACTTCATCTAAGCTAAGTACCTATAAAAGTACAAATTCCTTTAGTAAATTCCGTTGTTCATTTCCTGTGGCAGAATAAATTGTAAATTTGTTTTTTAATTCTTTCTTTTTATTAAAATCCTCAACTATAAAAGTTGAGGGAGATATCGCCCGGGGTAATTTTTAGTGGCTTTTTTTTAATTATTAACTTTTATTTAAATTTTACAAGGCGTTTCTACCTTTTCCGCCTTAGTTTTTTGTAGTTTTCATCGTTAAAAAGGTAGTGGCGCCCTCAATTTTTACAACCCTTCTGTTATCCCTGTGTGACATAAACTTGGGGTCGAATCACCCTTGAGAGGAGTCTCTAGCCGGAGCCCTTCGAGCTGGTGCCCTGTGAGGTACAACTTTTACCGTTACAATGATATAATAGAGGCTAACCCTCTAAATACCGTTTTATAGTACAGTAAAATTTTGTGATCTCTGTACAATTTTTTTTGAACCATTTATTTGATTATAATTTTGTCTGACGTGAATAGGAGTATTTCCCTATCAATTTTTTTCATTCAATATATTCACTTTTGTTATTCAATATATTTGAATTTCCTTTACTTTTGTTCAAGCTTTTGAATTAAAAAGAGAGTAAGTCAGTAAATTAGTATAATTTCTCTGCAGTGAGGTAATAAATATATTCATACATCGTCACAATTCTTGCTGTGTTTGTGTGATGATTATTTCAAATGTTCTACTTGCGCGATGACCAATGGTTACCGTGGATACTAACTGGCAACATCCCTGGTATGAACTTAGAAATATCATTTCACTTTCCGGTAAAAATTTTAGACATTCACCTCTAACAAATTTCGCCACTTCTCTTCTCTTTGTATACAATATTAATGTTTTTTCTTCCGTTCATTAATTCTGTTGAGTCATATGTAAGCACTACGTTTTGTTTCGATGTTCACCACAATTTTTTTGTTTTTGCTTCCATTCTTCGTAGACTGTTGTTTACAAAAAAAAAAGTTATTCTTTGAATTCCTTTTTTTTTCTTCCGAGGAGAGGGGATGTAACATGCTGTTCAGCTTGTTACGTTTTTTTTTTGTTTTTAAACTATTTTATTTAGTTAATTTTTGTGGCTCATTAGTCACTTCCTCCTAAATTTCTAATATATTTCTAAACATGCCGTTTCCTTGTCGCATTAGCCACTCCAAACTAAAAACATTCATTTTTATCGAATTCCCCTTCCATTTTTGTCTTTCGATATTCGAAATTTTAAATTGTCGATTGGAACTCTTTCTTTCCTCTAACTGCCACCTTAAAGGCAATAGTCCAATATATTTTAATTTTAATTTGTTGGTGAACAATTTATATCGTCTGGTTGGTAAGTTAATTCTTGTATTTTCCCTCAGGTTATTTTCTTGTGTAGTGCTTACTGCTTATTTATGTTTATTGCTCATTTGCTAATTTGCATTTTTTGTATATTTAAGGAACAAAACGAATAGAATAAAACAGATCACTGTTAAGTTGTATTTTAACACAAGGAGTTCGGGTTTTGTATGCGCTATAGCATAAGCTCCTTTTTACCTGATGTGTTCTATCTATTCGTTCCTTCCCTAATGTTTTTTCTAGTTCGTTATCCCTGTTTTTCTTTTTTCCGCAGCTCCGCAGCCCTCAATATTCCCCCTCAAGTTCGGCACTCAAGTTTCCGGCAAGTACCGTCAAGTTTTCGTTCCTGTTCCTGTGCCGTTGGAGTAATCGCCGCCAGCGCTAAGAGCTGCAAACATCCCAGCCCTTTAAGATAAGTTCCTTCGTCTTATCTTTAGCGTTTATAAGATTTGAATTTGGCGTGTTATTATAACTTGTTGTTCTCCTCGTTTGGTTTTTTAATATCCAATTTATGTTGAATTTTTAAATTTCAATAAATAATTATTGTTTTCATTATTTGTATTGATTATTCAATAATTAATAAATTGGATAAACGGGTTCAGGAATAAATAATTTGATTTGATTTTTTATTTAAGTTAACGTTAAATTTTACAAGGTGTTTCCAGCTTTCTACCTTTTGCTTTCGTTTTTCTTTGTTTTCATCTCGATAAAAAGCTGGTGGCGTCCAATTTAATATTAATTGTACACCCCATCCCAGTGATAGCCGATAAAATAATTTAATTGGTGCCGAATTCCACTCCCTGAGGAGAGTGCTCTAGCCAGGGGCGATTATCGTTGCAACTCGTTGTTGATATTGACATCAAGTTGGCTCGAAAAATGTTTATTAATAGGTTGGAGAAGGAGGAGCATGAGTGGGAGCTTAAGTTTAGGGGTGTCAAGATCGGAACTGCGGAGGAGATACGTACTCAGCTTTCTATGGCTCTTCGTATGGAGAAATCTGGTGAGAGTTTTAGGTATCCCAAATACTCATTCCCATTTGAGGAAGATGAGGCTGCTCTTATTAGGAAATGTACAGAGCTCGAAACTTTGTTGGCTAGTTACAGTGGCAGTTCCAACGTTAGTGAAACCCAGAAGTTGCAGACTAGGGTATCTCACGCGTTGAATAGGTTTGATCAATTGGACGCTGCAGGGGATGTTGACAAGGAAACAAAAATTCGGAGTTGCTGACTAAATTGATAGGTCTCTATGATAGATTTAACGCCATATCCACTCGAATTACTGCTGAAGTTGTTGTGCCAGCAGCTTTAGATGTCATTACTGGCAAACTGACAGGACAATTTTTGGCTGGTGTGCAGAATGTCGCTAGTTCGTCTCCCGTTGCAAATGACCCACCGATTAATACCACAGAGTGTAATGTATCAAATAGCTTCCTTTCAAGGACGATGTGTTGTTGGGTTCAGGTGTAGATCTTTTTTCGGACAAGGCGTACCAATTCTACAAAGATGTCAGACTTCGAGTTCATACTTGGGACGAGTTGAAGGATGAATTCAGAAGAGAGTATTTGACCGCCCATCATACGGATGATTTGTTCGACGAGCTTAGGAAGAGGACTCAGCACTCGTCAGAATCAATAGGAGTTTATCTCGCGATCATGTCAAGTTATTTTAGTAGGTTAGGTTGTTTTGTTCCTGGGGGGGGGAAGGGGGGGCAAGATGGCGATTATTGTAAAGAATTTACACCATTTTTATGAAGACCGTTTGAAAGATCCACTACCTACTACTATTGAGAAATTGAGGCAGGTATGTCGTCGTATGGCGGATACGCGCGATGCTATTAACAGTTATGTCGAGCCCAATGTTCGTAGGGGTAATGTTCTGGAGAAGGACCTGGCTTTTGTCGAAGTTGATTCATCTCAACCCGTAGATCGCTTGGATGTGGAGAACTTGTCGAGCGATAAAAAGTCATCGGTTGTTTGCTTTCGTTGTAAGAAGCCTGGCCATCGAGCCATTGGATGTGTTCTTCCCAAGCAATTGAAATTTTTTAATTGTCAGCGAGAAGGTTATACTGTGAGGGCCTGTCCCAAGTGTATCCAGGGAAACGAGAACAGGCGCTCTTAACTGGTCGAAAGAGCAGCGCTGTAAGACATTCGACCGAAGTGAACGATGAGAGGCCGTATCTTAAGGTGAATGTTTTGGGGTCTGAGGTATTAGGTCTCTTGGATTCGGGAGCTACGAGAACGATTTTGGGTAGTACTGGTTGGAGACTGTTGCAGACTTTAGGCTTGGAAGTCGACACCACTAAGAGAACTAGTTGCAGAGTTGCGAATGGGCCGATGTGTGAGTCTATTGGTGAGTGTTTAGTTCCATTTTCTCTCCGCGATCAACTGAAGATCATCTCTGTCTTGGTGGTATTGGACGTCCCTCATACGCTCATCTTGGGAGCAGAGTTTTGGAAAATCATGGGAGTTGTTCCAGACTTGAGACACAATGAATGGCATTTTTCAGAGTTACCTGTTGGGGTTCCCACTGTAGATCATCTTCGTAGTAGCTATTCGCTAAGCGAGTTACAGAAGTCTCGTTTGGATGCGGTGATTGAGCGTAATAAGGTTATATTGGGAACTAGTCTTGGTTGTACGAACGTTGCGGAACATATAATAGTTTGTCATTCCCCGCCCATTAAACAACGATATTATCCAGTTTCCCCAGTGATGCAGGGGCATATTGATAAGGAGTTAGAGGAAATGCTTCGTCTTGGTGTAATTGAGAGGTCAAACAGCCCGTGGAGTTCGCCCATTTTACTAGTTAAAAAGAAGGACGGTACTTTCCGCTTCTGCGTGGATTATCGCAAATTAAACGCTGTCACTGAAAGGGATAGTTACCCTCTCCCCTACATTTCCAACTCTTTGGACAAGCTCCGGAATGCTCACTATGTTTCTACCCTGGACCTGCTTATTGGCAGGTGAGGGTGGAGAGTCTTCAAGGCCTTACACCGCTTTTACTGTTGCGGGACGTGGTTTATTCCAATTTAAACGGATGCCTTTTGGTCTCCATAATGCTCCATCTACTAGGCAACATCTTATTGATCAAGTTCTTGGACCCGACTTGGAACCCAACGTTTCACCTATCTCGATGATGTGGTTATCATTACTCAAACCTTTGAAGAACACCTTGCCGTTCGGCTCTTTATTTGGGCAAAATACATCACGGTTTTGGTCGAGAAGCTTATTCAAGAGGGATTTGTCTGACGGCGGGAGGTTGACACCTTCATTTTCTCTCAATTCGATTCGTGCTAGATGTATGGTATCAAAGCTAGGAGCAATAGTTCCAGTCGGTTCAGGAGCAAAAGAGTACCGAACTTCAGAAGAATTGCCATAATACCAGCAATCACGTGGGATGTCTAAAATGATATTAGCTGCCTTGAGAAAATCCGAACCTAATAGTGTTCTACTTTGATCATGTTCAGGGACGGCAATAAGAGTAAGCGGGTGTTCCCGATGTTCTAACACAATCTTAACCTGGAAAAATAGGGCATTGACAGTGCTCGCTTTGCCATCTGCCAATGTCATAATCATAGACTTGGTCGTATAAGGAGTATTTTCTTTTAGTAAAATATCTCTAAGCATAGCTCCGGCTATGCTGGACTGAGCACCAGAATCGAGGAATGAAAATCCATGATGACCTTGAATGATAACCCGAGTGAGTGGACGCATAGGTGACGTAGCGGCTTGACCGTCGACATTGTTTAGCGATGTGCAGAGGAACTCGCTAGATACACTAACCTGAGCAATTTCAACCGATTTACATTTGGGACAATTGGATTTGACATAACCTGGAGTTTTACAGCCATAGCAGAAGATCTTAGAATTATCAGCAGAGCTGGCAACTCCGCAATCCCGTAGAAAGGTGTCATTAACACTATTATTCTTGTGTGCAGCATACTTGCGACATTCATCTCTAATATGACCAAAATTCTTACAAAATATACATTGAATTCTGTTTTTTTTTATTGTTTACATTATGATTTGCATTTAAATGATCGGTTTCAGATTTTACATTTTGACTAGTTCGCATTTACCTCTCTGAGTTGTATCCGAAAGATATTGTTCTATGATACGGGCGTTTTCAATTAGTTCTTTGAATGTTGAAATTTTATCACGAGCTAGTTTTTTTCTAATACGAGCGTTTAATAAACCGTAAACTAAATCTAATTGTACATGTTCGGAAATTGTGGAATTTCCTGATAAACGTGACAACAGCGCGCGCGCCTTACTAATGAAATTGCCAGTTTTTTCGTTGCCTTGTTCGCGCGAAAATAGTTCTCGATAAATTTGATATGCGGGCTTCGGATAACCGTAAGCATGTCTTAAGCAGTCCAAAGCTTCGTCGAACGTGTTTACCGATGCCTTGATTCCCTGCCACCATGTTGCTGCAGTATCGTGAAGGAGCATACTGAGGCCCTTTCGTGCATGCTCATCTGAGATATTGAGACATTCCTTATACATCGAAATAGCATCTATAAAGGCTTCAATATCCTCGTTTTTATTGCCGTAAAATTTATGTTTACATGCGGATAAATTAGAGTTATTACTCACAGTTGTTACGTTCTGTTGAAGGAGGGCAGATGCTTTGGATGTGGGGTGAAGGGGCACAAAGTAGCAGGGTGTAAGGTGAAGAGAGTCAAGGAGAGGAGTAAGTGCTGGCTATGTAAGAGTGAGGATCACATGGCCAGAGACTGACGGTAGGCCTTCCTTTGTAGGGTATGTGGGGAAAGGGGACATAAGCCAGGGGAGATAGAATGTAGTAGGGGAAGGAAAGAAGTTGTTGAAGACGATGGAAAAGGTGAAGAAAAAAATGGGAGGGACCCTCCGGACCCCTCAGAGGGGACGAGTCTGGTCAAATAGGAGGAAGGGGAGAGCATTTCGCGGAAAGAAGGAATGGAGGGTGTTACAGATAAATTTAGGGAAATGCAGGATAGTGCATATATATTGGATGAAGTGATTTTAAGGAAGTGGATGTGGTGTGTGGATCCGAGGTGAATGCTATATATGTGGAGAAGCAGGGATGGATTATGGACGATACAGGAGAGGCAGGAATGAGAGTGGTGGGGATGGACTGAGGGCGGATGAAGTGAGGAAGGGAAACGGATGGGTGGTAGTGCGAATGGGAGACATGGTGGTGTACAGTGTGTTTATAAACCCAAATGTCAGCCTGGAAGAATATGAGAGGAGCATGACAGGATTAGAGGACGATCTGAGGGTGTCAAAAGGAAAAAGGAGGATCATAAGGAGAATGGTGACAGAGGACTTCAATGCGAAGAATACTATATGGGGGAGGGGGAAGAAAACGGACATGAGAGGGGAGATCCTGGAGGAAATGTTGACATCCAACGGGTAGTTGGTACTGAATGATGGACTAATGCCCTCCTTCGTGAGGGATGACGGGGGTTCATCTTGCATTGATATAACAGCATGTGATGAATGGCTGGGGGGAAGTGTGAGTAGTTGGAGGATTCTGGAGGATGAGGAAAGCTTGAGCTTACATAGGTATGTGGAGACGGATATAAGGGAAGGGAGAAAGGAATCATTGGAAGAGTGGGAATGGAAGTGGACGAAGGCCGAGGCAGAGAGTATGAGGAATAAAGTAAGAGATAGGAAGGGGACTTGGACATGATGCAGATGAATTGTACAATGTGTTACAGGGCTGTGAAAGAGAGGAAAAGAGGGGCAATAGGCGTGAGCGGAGGGCCAATTACTGGTGGAATGAGGAAATAGAGGAAGTGTGAGAAAGAACGAAGACGGATGCTGAGGGGAAGAGGAAAAATAGAGGGAAGGAGGAATAAAGAGAAGAAGGAACTGGAGCGTAGAGTGGAGAGGGAAAAAAGAGGGAAGTATGAAGAGTTACTGGGGAAATTGGAAAACAACCCATGGGGAAAGGCGTATGAGATAGCGGTGAAGAGGATGGGTGGAAATAGGAACGAGGTTTTAGAGGAGGATTGGGAGAAGGAGATTATAGAGAAATTCTTCACAGAGGGAGAAGGAGGAGTGGGGGGCAGAATTTAGAAAATCCAGGAAAATAGGAAGGTAGGGAAAATGAGGGGGATAAGGCCGGTAGAGAAGTGGGAGGTAGAGGATTGGGGGAGAAACATTGAAATGAGAAGAGCCCCAGGGATAGATGGCCTGAGGGGTGATATGATGAAGAGGCTGTTAGATGACAATGGGGAGTACTTCTAGGGTGTTGAGACAGGAGGAGTTCCCGGAAGGATGGAAGGTGGCCAGCGTGATACTGATGAAGAAGGCGGGTAGAGAGGGAAAGCGGGCGGGGGACTATAGGCCTATCAGCCTGCTGTGTGGTATGGGTAAATTGATGGAGGGGATAATAAAAGATAGTATTGAGGAGGAAGTTGGTAGGTAGGAATAGGGGTTTTAGGGTAAACCAGCACGGGTTCACGAAGGGGACATCTTGCATCTCGGCACTGAGCAATGTGTTGGGCTTGGTGGAAAGAGCTAGGGGGGACAGCTGGAGGAAGAAGAAATTGGCCCTAATCGTGTTCTTCGACGTCGGGAACGCGTTCAACAGTGTCAGCAAACGGGCAGTGTTGAGCGCGTTGCTGAGGCTTGGAGTGGGGCAGTGGTTGGTTAACCTGGTGGAGGACTACCTGACGGGGCGTGTGATTGTAGACTCCAGGGGGAGGAGATATGAGATGGAGGCTGGAGTGCCTCAGGGCTCGGTTCTTGGACCGACGCTCTGGAAGTGTGTTTGATGAGGTTTGTGGGATAGTATGTGAAGAGGGATGTGAGATTACGGTGTATGCGGACGATGTGTGTCTGGTATGTACGGCGAAGGGAGAGGCGGAGATAGAAAGGAAGGCGGAAAGAATGTGCAGGAAGATTGTGGAGAAGATAGAGCGGTGCGGACTGGAAGTGGCTGAAGATAAGACGGTGGGGTTGCTAGTGAAGGGACGGAGCAGAGGCAGAGAAGGCGGCAGAGAAGAGTAAAGTGTGGGCAGCATGGCTGGGGAGATTGATGTGAAATGTGAAAGGGCCGTGAGAGTGGAATAGGAGGGTAATTGGTAGGACGGTAGAGCAGAGTATGCTGTACGGTGCGGAGGTGTGGGGTGAAAGAGCGGGGGTGAATGCGAGGGTTAGGCCACTTCTGCGGGTGCAGAGAGGGATAGTGCTGAGGGTGGTGCAGGGGTACAGGTCAGTGGGTGGACTGGCAGCAACGGTGCTGGCAAGGTCCTACCCATTGGACGTGATGGCTAGAGCTGGGAACAAACGCTGGAGGGGTGCGACCAGAAGGGAGATACAGGAATGGATGGAGGAGAAAATGGAGAGAAGGTGGGAGGAGTATGAGGGATGGACCGGAAATTCGGGGAGGTGAACTACTTCTTGACACAGGTGCTCACTGGACATGGGTCCTCCACAAAATTGGGAAAAGAGAGACTGGTATGTGCGAGAGGTGTGAAGTGGAGGATGATGTGGGGCATGTGTTTAGATGCTGGGGGAACGAGGAAGTGCTGAAGAAGTTGGAGAGGAAACTAGGGTAGGTGGTGTACTGGGAGAACATGGTGGAGATAATGTTGAGGGGGAAGGAGGAATGGATGGAGGTGAGTGGAGTAGTAGAGAGCATGGTTAGGGGAAGAGAAGGACTCCATATGGCATGAGAAGTAGGAGTGATAGGAGGGAGAAGATGATGGTGTGAGCGGAGAGTGTGCGAGGGACCGCCCCCGTCTCGAAGTATGCTAGGGTAGTGATTCCGAGGCGGGGGTAACAGCGAGTTTGAGGTGGGTTTGGTTGGTAGGCATCTCCTTGGGGATGAGTCCAACACTGTTTGGGTCATGGACCCATTCAAACATGAGTTTCCCATATCGGCCCAAAAAAAGACTCCTGGCATCAAAATATGACGATTGGCCAAATATGACCTCAGTAAAATGTTGATAGTTACCTATCTACAGGGTGGAAAAGTTGGAATATTTTATCAATGATTTTGAAATATTTCGGTAGCCGCTTCACTAATATTGATGAAATTTTATAAATTGGTGGCAAATTTCGACATACGGTTATTTTTGGCCTACTCCACGAGAGGTGTTTCATGCTTCAACGGAGTTCACACTTATGGCGACATGCTAAATTTGTGCAGACAACATTTATAAATAAAAACCCTGTTGATAGTTAACTATTAACATTTTACTAAGGCAAAGATTACAAAAAAAATATAAGATAGTTCACTAGTACGAATTATATCGATCAAAGCATTCATACCGCTGGTTACTGTCTGGTGACTTAGCAGTTGGCGCCATGCTACAGTATGTCGCTAAATCCTTACTTGCATTTAATTTTGCATATTATACGGATCGTCGCCTGTCGAGCGCTGGTATTTTAGAATTCGTTGTTCGTGTTTTATGTGTATGTTGTATAGATATTTTAAATTTACTAATTAATTATTGCAATAAGGAAAAAATAATATGAATATTTTTCTCTTCAATAGCAAAACTTATAAAATAAATATTTTGTGATTTTTTTTAATAGTCTTAGTTGTATAATAATAAATCGTAGAGTTTATCACTTTCCCACGAACTGTAAATGCAGTCTTGGTTTTAAGTACTTATAATGTAAACAAAGATAAAAATATTGAGAAGCAATTAAGGGCCAGAAATGTGCCCACAATCTCTAGGAACTTTGTATAAGTATTTCATTTAGTATTTCGGGAAACGTTCTGGAAGTAAAATTTCTTGTTCGCATTATTTTAACTCCTGTCTTCCAAAAGTTACATTGATAATATTATTATTGTGGTTTTAAAATGTATGTGTGTTGTGCTGTGATGGGTTGTTCCAGCAAGGTGGGAAAACCAGAAATATCTTTTTATCGTTGTACCAAAGACGTTGAAAGGTGGGTATTAAATTAGTTATTATCAAATACGGAGTTCAATTTTTTTAAATACGATTTAGTAGATGGAATGAATGTTTTAAAACTATTGAAAGATATTTGATAATAATAAATTAGTTAGTTATTAAGTACTTATAGGTACTGGGTATTCATTTTTTTTTCTGGCCGAGATGGGAAACTCATGTTCGAATGGGTCCAGGACCCAAACAGTGCTGGACTCATCCCCAAGGAGATGCCTACCAACCAAACCCACCCCAAACTCGCCGTTACCCCCGACTCGGAATCACTACCCTAGCATACTTCGAGACGGGCGGCGACCCCTCGCACCCTCTCCACTCACACCGTCGTCTTCTCCCTAACTTTCACCCCACCTCTCATGCCATATCGAGTCGTTCTCTCCCCCTCACCATGCTCTCTACTACGCCACTTACCTCCATCCATTCCTCCTCCCCCCTCAACATTATCTCCACCATATTCTCCCAATACACCGCCTCCCCTAATTTCCTCTCCAACTTCTTCAGCATTTCCTCGTTCCTCCAGCATCTTAACACATGCTCCACATCATCCTCCACTCCACACCTCTCGCACACTCCAGTCTCTCTTTTTCCAATCTTGTGGAGGTACCCTACTCTCGACTCATGTCCAGTGAACACCTGTGTCAAGAAGTAGTTCACCTCCCCGAATTTCCGATCCATCCAATCTCTCCTATTCCCAATCGCTCCTTTTAGCGCGCCCTCATACTCCTCCCACCTTCTCTCCATTTCCTCCTCCATCCATTCCTGTACTTCCTCTCTGGTCGCACCCCTCCAGCGTTTACTTCTGGATCTAGCCATCACGTCCAATGGGTAGGTCCTTGCCAGCTCCGCTGCTGCCACTCCACCCACTGTCCTGTACCCCTGCACTACCCTCAGCAATATACCACCCACAGGAGTGGCCTAACCCTCGCATTCATTCCCGCTCTCCCACCCCACACCTCCGCACCGTACAGCATACTCAGCTCTATCGTCCGACCAATGATCCTCCTCTTCCACTCTCCCGGCCCCTTAACGTTACACATCAATCTCCCCAGCCATGCTGCCCTCACTTTCCCCTTCTCTGCCGCCTTCAACATGTGTGTTCGGAAGGATAATTGACTATCATCCAACCACACCCCTAGGTATTTCACACACTCCTCCATTCTCCTTCGCTTCACCATCACCCCCACTTCCCTCGTCTTGCTCTGACCCTTCACTAGCAACCCCACCGTCATCTTCCGCCACTTCTAGTCCGCACCGCTCTATCTTCTCCACAATCTTCCTACACATTCTCTCCGCCTTTCTCTCTATCTTCGCCTCTCCTTTTGCCGTACATACCAGACACACATCGTCCGCATACACCGTAATCTCACATCCCTCTTCACATACTATCCCACAAACCTCATCAAACACACACTTCCATAGCGTCGGTCCAAGAACCGAGCCCTGCCAGCCTCCGTCTCATACCTCCTCCCTCTAGTCTACTATCACACATCCCGTCAGGTAGTCCTCCACCAGGTTAACCAAACCCTTGTGATGTCTTTTGGGCATTACATAAAGAATTAAATTTATTGAAATTATCTATCATTGATTAATTCATTTAAGGTATTTATGTTTATAAAAACAATCTATTTAGTTATTTGTTATATCACGCGAGGTCACGAACATGACAGTGAAAGGCCAGAGAACTATCACGTAACTGGATAGTTGACCTAGGGCAGTACGTATATATGCTGATGAAGTAGATAAGCGAACAATTCAGAATAATTCATAAGAAACATTTAGAAACAGTCAGAGACATTCCGATCTATTCACATACATTCAGATACATTTAGTTATATTTAAATGTAGTTCATCGATATCAGATCTAACACTATGTTATACCAGTAACATGATCATCTTAAGTAACACATATGTAAAACTAGTGTAAATAGTTAAGTATACAATAAAGCTCATCCCAGTGAATACTGTAGTTTCCGTAAGTAGAGTATTCCATCAGGACCCGGGCTTCCACTAGTTCCTGTGGAACTCCGCATTACCGGCATACAATACATGGAGATCCTGCAAACAGATGGTAGAGGCAATTAAAGGCAATTAGAGGCAATGAGAGGCTATTAGAGGCAATTAGAAGCAACTTGCAAGCAGATGACAACATGGGAAGCAAATCAACAAAACAAGAACTACAAGAAAATGGAGTTGTCAATAGTAATTTCATAGTCCAAGAGGAGGAGTTGAAAGCTGACTTTGAGGTGAAGACCCTTATGTACATCATAGTGGCAGTTCTACTACTTCAGTTTGGTTGGTCTGTATACAGGACCTATAGAAGAAATAAGAAGGAATCTACAACAGAGCACACTGAATCTCTAGGTGAGAAATTTTTTTGTAAACTTTAAGGTTATATTCTGTTTAGGTGTTTGATTGGTATTTTATTTCATTTTTTTAAGTTTTATTTTTCTCGAATGATAATTTCAAATAATTTTTTTTTTAAATTAGGTAATTGAATTAAATACTTTTAACTTAATCCTAAATTAAGTTTAAATATCTCAAGTTATCGTAATTTTAATTTTAAATGTCCACAAAGGACGAGAGCTCAGTAACATGGGATCAATTTGAAAGTAGATTAAATTTAATTATAGCATAGTATAGCGTTTCCTTTCTCTCATACTGTATATTTATTTTCACCATCACCTGTTCGCTCCTCAAGCACGGTATCCTATCAAAACTATGCTTTGTTATTTGATTAGTCTCGTAGTCCTGGACTGAACAATTACATTATAGTGAGGTTGAATTTATTTACTAATCGTTCATTTATAATATTGTCACGGAAATGAATATTATTGTACGTACCTACCTAATAATTGTTATTTTTTATTCACGTTATTGTATTACTATGTATTTGTTTTCCATTGATAATATGTTTAGTTTCAGAGCCATTCGATCATTATTCATGGTGGTAATGTTTTGTTTTCATTTGTCAAATTATAGGTTGATATTCAGAGAGTATACAATTATCAGCTGGTGCAGCGATCACATGATCACATTACCAATAAGTATTCTAGTCCCTTTTTCGTACACTACCTATTCGCTCAGTGTGAACTTCGGTGTTCTCCAATATTTATTTTTGGTTCCGTGCATGTTCTATCCTCGAGTGAATGAGAGAGTTTATTTTCTACTATCGAATATTGGTAACACCGATTGTCATACGATTTTCCGGCTCGTGGAGGTAAGAAAGAAGAAAAAAGATCAAGGAGACGTCGTTCCTCATGTTGTCTCAATATCTTCAAGCTTTTTATATCTACACCATTCAGTCATTTAGTGATTTGAAATTGATGACTTTCAGTTTTTTGTGAACCCTCTGGAGTAAAGGGGTATGTATTTTTTGTAATTCTATTCCGGTTTTTCCTTCACTTTTTTTATTTCACTCAACACGTGTTGGAGTAGGTTGTCATTTTACCTATTTCACAGGGTTCAAGGAGAGGCTTACTTTAAGAACGAGGCCGACTCTCAAATCGAGGCCTGTTTCTACTCGGGGGCCCATCTTCAAAGCGAGTTCAAATTGGGGCCTGCGAGGCTCAAGTCAACCCCTACTCAGTACCGTGCTCAACCCTACGTTAATATGGGCTATCACCTAGATGTCTAGCTGTCTGGAATCTGAATATTCATACCTGTAACGTTACTGTTCACCGTTGGATATCTACATACAGAAATTACCACCATCGAAAAACGATCTGAAGGCAGATTATCTGAGAAACCATTAGATAAAGAGGTATCATAAGTTTACCATTTTATGTAAATATTTTCATGCATATCTGTATATTACTATGTATCCGACGATTATATCTAGAGGTAATATTTTATTATATATTTGTTTGAATTTGATCAGATTTCATTCATAATTAATTTTAACTAGTTATTTTGGATACCGTTCCAGAAATCACATTTCGACATTTTCTTTTGTCATTATAATATGTATATATTTGTAAATATTCATCATCATTGCCCATTTTGAACAATAAAACATCATTGGGGTTTCTGACTATTATTTCATAATACTCTGTCTCAAATAATTCAACGGTTTCTGGATTCCATGTTAACAAAAATTTAGTGGCGCTCAAGGCATTGTAACTATCAAATTTTAATCATTGGAACCACGACCCAGTGCCGCCAGACGAAGAGCTGCCGTTCGCTGTTTGGCAGAAACATTTTTGGCCATAATAGTAAAAGGGTTTTAAAGGAAAGGTTCCCTAAATGTTCAAGTAGATATTATCAATAATTTAACTAGTTCTTATAACAATTTTTCAATATTGGTAAACAAAAATTGGGATAAAATAGATAAGAATCAACAAAGCTTATGTTTAAGGTATTTCGATAAAATGAGATAGAAAGTGATGAGGTCATTTCGGGTGTTAAATTGTCGATACAAGGTTCCGTCCCAGCTAATTAGTAATAATTTAATTGATCGAGAGGTATTGGAGGAATTGAGTGATAAAATGGCTTTAAGTATGAATGAGTTTTTCAATTTAGCAGGTAAATTATTACCTAACGAGTTTAATGAAGATTCAAGTAAGCTTCAATCTTTTTTGGACTCGATAAATTTATTACAAGTTTATGAAGCAGAGCATGAGGCTAATGCTGTGTTATTTTTGAAAACTAGGCTGACTGGAAAGGCCAGGAGTCTAATTACCACGGAAAATTCGTTGGCAGAAATTGTTTCAACCCTAAAAAAAGGCTTGAAAGGAGATAGTGCTAGTTTGGTAGGAGCTAAACTGAGCAAATTACGACAAGCAAATAGGGATCTGGTTGGATATGCTTCAGAAATGGAGAAACTGACAGATCAGCTACAGGCGGCATACTTGGCGGAAGGGATGCCAGCCCAATTAGCAACTAAATATACAACAGAGGCAACAGTGCGTATCATAATGGTTATAACAATGGAAGGAATAATTTTCATGAAAGATCTAACTATCATAACGGTCGTAAATTTCAGGAGAACACAGAAGGAAGGAGATTTCCTGGATATAGAGGCAGATCTAATGAATTTAGGGAAAGACCTAATAATAAGTTTAACCAGTATAAGAACGTGAGAATATGTGAAATTGAGCATGGAAGTGAGGAGAATGAACAGAATGAACAAGAGGCATTGGGGTTTTGAACCAACCCAAGGAAAAATCCAAAATTTAAAAAAATCATGAGTATGAAAATCGTTACATTTATAACTTTGATTCAACTCTTCCAAATGTTGTGCAAATTAACACTGACATATCAGATACTATAAATACTTTTATAATAGATACAGGAGCAGACATTTCATTAATCAAGATTTCAGAAAATTGTTCATATCATTTAATGGAAAAAACACAAATAGTAAATATTAAGGGCATAACTCAGGGAGAAACTAGAACTTTGGGTGAAATAGATATTTTTCTTTTTATTAAGGGTATAGCATTCAAACTTTGTTGTCATATAGTGGATAGAAAATTTCCTACACATACGAATGAAATTCTAGGAAGGGATTTCATAACTAATTATAATTGCATTTTAGATTATTCAAAACTAAAATTATACATAGATTGCAAATCTAGGAATCCAGTAACAGTAAAATTTTCGATAATCCTGAATATGATACGATAGCAATACCTCCAAGATGTGAAGTCTATCGGTTAATAGAAAATTTTAAAAATTTAAGACAAGATAAAGTTGTTGAACAACAAGAATGAGAGCCAGGAATATTTATAGCGAGTTCTATTATATCAAAAATTTATCCTTATGTCAGAATTTTTAACACAAACTATGAAAGTAAGTCGATAAATATAAGCAAAGTTAAAATATTGGATTTAAACTTGTTTGATGTATATACTGTACAGAATGAAAGTAAGAATAGAGTGAAATAATTAAGGAAAACTTTGAATCTAGAAGTACCAGAATACGTAAGGGATAAGCTAATAAATGTTTGCGAAAATTTTTCAGATATTTCTGCTTTGAAAAATGATATTTTAACGCATAATAATTTCTATGAGCAAAAGCTATTGGTAAAGGATGATACTCCAGTTTACATTAATAATTATCGTACACCACATTCCCAAACTTCAGAGCTGAATAGTCAGGTTCAGAAATTATTAGATCAAGGTATAATTGAGTCGTCAATCTGAGATTATAATAGTCCAGTTTCACTCGTACCTAAGAAGCAATCGATGGAGATTGTGTATAGATTTCAGGCAGCTTAACAAGAAAATTGTGTAACGAGTTATTTTGTTTTGCAAGTTTGATTTTTATTTTTTTCCCGTAATATATTTCATTTCACCACTAGGTTGTATATAACTCGTTACTTTACAACCCTTTCTACCACCGCATTGATTTTTTTTTCGTTATTACTGTTATATATTTTAGTATAAGTCCGAGTTACGCAAATCCAAATTCTACCATACACAATTTATTCATTTCCGATATTTAAATTTTTCAACTGAAGGGACGCCCGGTAAATACACCATTTTAATTAAAACCGAAGCCGTCCAGTATAGGTACAACTTTTTGTTGTAAGTAGATAAATTTCACGTTTAATTCCCTTATCACGACTACGGCCGAAAAATATAGGTGGGATTTTGAATATAAATTAGTGAACAATTGATAGAAGACGTCTCTCAATCATTCGCTCTCGATTATTCAGTCTCAATCATTCCGGCTCGATTATTCAGTCTCAATTATTCTTTCGTGATTCTTCTTTCAACTTTCTTCCGATAACCGATAAACCGAAAAGTATTGTGAAAATTTAGTGCATTAAGATTGTGTGTGGAAGCTGTATTTTATAAGGTAAATCATTTTTACAAATAAACTGTGTATTCGAAACTTTCCGTACCGCCGCTTAATATTAAATTGTTAAATGTATGGTTTTGAAAATTTTCCGACCGGCTATTTTTTTCTTTTGTTGTTGAATTGAAATTGGATTTTTTATTTGTTTCTTTTATATGGAAATAAAGATTTGTGAACTGTAATTTGATTTCGAATTTTATTTACAGCGTTTATTATATATTAATTAACTGATATGAATTATTAGTGGATTCTCGAATTATTTTATGCTTCTGGTTCTCACTAGTTTTATATTAAATTGATATCCAAGTGGATTATAATATTTTAATTTTATGCTAGTACTAATATTTTTACTCTGTGTGTCGATAGCTGGGTACCGTTCAACTCGTGGGAAAATTCTTTTTTTTTATTTTTTTTTTCGGAATAATAGTTACCGGCTTTATTTAGATTCAAGGGTTAATCAGACTTGGAAGAGGCTTTGCCACAATTTGTTTGATTTCCCGGCAGATCTAATTCGTTCTTGAATTTATTTTTTTATTTTCGGAATAATAGTTACCGGTTTCCTTTAGATTCAAGGGTAAATCAGACTTGGAAGAGGCTTAGCCACAATTTGTTTGATTTCCCGGCAGATCTAAATCGTTCTTTTTCCGTTTCGTACAATCATTATTTATATATATTTTTTCTTATTGTCGGAATAATAGTTGCCGGTTTCATTTGGATTCAAGGGTTAATCAGACTTGGAAGAGGCTTAGCCACAGTCTGTCTGATTACCCGGCAGATTTGAACCGTATTTGATAACCTGATCGTTATGTCCGTCAAAGTACCAAGTATACGGTATAGATAGCTTATTTTCTTTTCCCTGTTAATTTGCTTGTCACTATAGAATTATTCGTAAAATAGACCACAGAGTATTAATAGACTAAAGTTTATTTTTGATTATTTTATGATATACCGACCTATTGTGTGATCGTAGGTAAACACTAAACCGTAGGTAGTATACAACTCTGCTGAACCCCTGTTTCCTTCATTAACCCGTGATTTATAAATTGGAGGATCCATATTTGATGGTAATTAGGTAAATAAAGTTAATTCAACAAGACCCCTGGAATTTTCCGTAACCTCCATCTGAGGCTATCTGGAACTCTTGACGCTAAGGGTCAAGGGGCCGTGGAGCAAACCACGTCAATAATCTGGCGCCCGAGATTTAAAACCGAATTTTGCATCAAGGGTGTCCATAGTGACGTGTTCTTGTGGCAGGAGCCACGTGTAAGAAGGAAAGCACGTTCCAATTGTTTCAGATAAATTTCCATTACCCAGAATAGATTCTATCTTAGATCAATTAGGAAGGTCAAAATGGTTTTCAGTTATAGACCTTATGTCAGGATTTCATCAGATTCCATTAGAACAGGTTTCAAGGAAGTATACGTCTTTCAGTACAGAGAAAGGTTCTTTTCAGTATACAAGATTACCCTTCGGACTAAATGTAAGTCCAAATAGTTTTTCAAGATTGATGTCCATAGCGTTTTCAGGATTAACTCCAGAAAAAGCATTTCTTCATATGGATGATATAGTGGTAATAGGAATTTCAGAGAATCATGACTTAAGAAATCTTGAAAAGGTGTTTAATGCATGTAGAAAATTCAATCTTAAATTAAATCCGAAAAAATGCCAATTCTTCAGGCGAGAAGTTACATATTTAGGTCATGTCAGTGTCGAGTGAGGGAGTTCTACCCGACAAAGCTAAATATTCAGTGATTTTGCAATATACAGTACCCACAAATTCAGAAGAAACCAAAAGATTTGTAACATTTTGTAATTATTACAATCGGTTTATTCCAAATTTTGCTGAAATATGCATACCGCTTAATAAGTTATCCAGGAAAAATGTAAAATTCGAGTGGTCGAAAGATTTACCCATAGCTTATGCATCGCGAGGGTTTAAGAAAAGTGAATTAAATAAACAAATAATTTTAAAGGAATTATTAGCTATCCATTGGGGCATAAATCATTTTAAGTGTTATTTATACGGTTCTCCGCAATTCATAGTAGAAACGGATCATAAGCCGCTAACACATCTGTTTTCGATGACAGAGCCAACATCGAAACTAACAAGAATAAGACTAGATTTAGAGGAGTACAATTTTGAAATACAATATTTGAAAGGAAATTCGAATTATGCAGATAGTATTTCAAGAATATCCATAAAGGAATTAAAAGACTTGTACATTGACAATGCTCACGTTTTACCCGTAACGAGATCAAAAACTCGTCAGAACAAAGCTCAGCCTACAGGAGAAGATAAGATAGTTTCCACAGAAAAAGAGAAAGAAAATCGCAAACCAGCAGTATGTAAAGTACTGAATAATTTAGAGGCGCATAAATTACCAATTCTGCAATTTGAAAATAACCGTGTTTCGCTAAGGATGAACATACGGATCAAAAACAGGATGAGATTTAGCCAAGCCTTATTAAATATCGATATAATTGATAGCTTGATAAGCTAGCGGTGAGAAATGGCGTAATAATGATGAAAATTTATATGAATGATATTATTTTTACACGGTGCACTGTAAAAGAATTTATTGAAAATGGAAATAATACGTTAAAGAACGTACAAATATGTATTTGTGATGTACCAAAGATAGTGGAACAAGAAGAAGAAAAGCAACAGATATTAGAAACATATCATAATGATCCTTTATTTGGAGGTCATGTAGGAAATAATAGGCTACTGAAAAAACTAAGAGCAAATTTTAGATGGAGAAATATGGAAAAAGATGTGAGGAAGTATATAAAGCAATATCACAAATGTCAAGTCAATAAAGCAAAAAAGAGTCATAAAGAAGAATTCGTAGTAACGGATACAGCAGCAAAACCATGGGATATAACATACATAGATATTATTGGTCCTTTTCCACAAAGTGAAAATGGTAATCTTTATTGCATCACAATGCTGTGTGAATTAACGAAGTATGCGGTAATAATTCCAGTTCAAAATAAAGAAGCAAACACGATAGCACGTGAAATTTTTGAAAATTTTATACCTACTTATGGTCTTATGAAACAAATGAGAACAGATTTAGGGACAGAATACAAGAACGAAGTATTCAATGCGTTAACCAAAATGCTAAATATTAAACATAGTTACTCAACAGCGTATCATCATCAATCAATAGGAAGCTGTGAAAAGCTACATATAACATTGAATGAGTACGTTAGGCATTTCATAAATGAAAGTAAGAGTGATTGGGATGAATGGTGCAAAATATTTGCTTATTGCTACAATACCACTCCAAATTCATATCATGGTTACACACCCTTTGAACTATTATATTGCAGTCGTAGTTACCTACCCGATAATCTAACTAATGAAATAGATCCATGTTATAATATTGACGCATATCAAAACGAACTTAAAAATAAGCTTCAATTAGTGCATCAGAGAACAGCAAAATATTTAATTAAATATAAATTAGCTAGACAAGCGCAGAATAGCAAAATAACTAACCCAGTTAACTTTAAAATAGGGGATTTAGTTTTATTACAGACAGAAAATAGGAGTAAATTCGATTCACAATTTATAGGTCCATTTGAAATCACACAAGTGAGCGAAGTTAATTGTGAAATAAAAATAGATTCAAGTACTATAAAAGAGGTACATAAAAACAGAATACACCCTTATTGTAAAGGAAAGTGAAAACGTGTAATCGCAAGGAAGGTCATTGTGCGCGGGAGATAAACAAACAGTAAAACGAAACATTTACGTGTATTACAAACAAACTAGTGAAGCAAAAGATAAATGCAGAGTCATCAAAACTATAATTAGCTAAGAGTTACTTTAGGTTAAAGGTTCTACCGGAGAGAAGACCAATGGCTACAAAGGACATTAATTGGCAACTGCTCTCGGAGGAACTTAGGAAATATGTGGTCAAACTTTTTAGTAGAGATATTTTTTTTAGGAAAGGCAGTTTTAGATTATTATTTTTATTCAATTTTAGGAATTTAAACATAACCATATTTATTATTACAGGTTGGGAAAATATAACTTGTCTATTTCACAGCAGTAATACGATGAATAGTTTATCCTTTTCATTGAGGGGGAAGGAATTTCGAATGAATTTTATTCTTTTGTAAAAGGAAAAGGTGTGATGTATTTTGGGCATTACATAAAGAATTAAATTCATTGAAATTATCTATTATTAATTAATTCATTTAAGGTATTTATGTTTATTTGTTATATCACGCGAGGTCACGAACGTGGCAGTGAAAGGCCAAAAAACTATCACGTAACTGGATAGTTGACCTGGGGCAGTACGTATATATGCTGATGAAGTAGATAAGCGAACAATTCAGAATAATTCATAATTCATAAGAAACATTCAGAAACAGTCAGAGACATTCCGATCTATTCACATACATTTAGTTATATTTAAATGTAGTTCATCGATATCAGATCTAGCACTATGTTATACCAGTAACATGATCATCTTTAGTAAAACATATGTAAAACTAGTGTAAATAGTTAAGTATACAATAAAGCTCATCCCAGTGAATACTGTAGTTTCCGTAAGTAGAGTATTCCATCAGGACCCGGGCTTCCACTAGTTCCTGTGGAACTCCGCATTACCGGCATACAATACACCCACTCTAAGCCTCAGCAACGCGCTCAACACTGCCCGTTTGCTGCATTGTTGAACACGTTCCCGACGTCGAAGAACTCGAGTAGGGCCAATTTCTTGTTCCTTCAGCTGCCATCCCTAGCCCTTTCCACCAAGCCCATTACCCTGCACAGCGCCGAGATGCATGATTTTCCCTCCGCAAACCCGTGCTGGTTTTCCCTAAAACCCCCATTCCTACCAACTTCCTCCTCAATCCTATCCTTTATTATCCCCTTCGTCAATTTACCCAAACCACACAGCAGGCTGATGGGACTGTAGTCCCCTGCTCGCTTCCCCTCTCTACCCGCCTTCTTACATTTCATTTGCAGTCATTTTTTTTATTCGGTTATTTAACGTCGGTCTATTTCTGCAACTGAGGCTAATCACCGACGCCGGGAGCACTCTACCCCTAACCGGAAATTTTGCAGAATCCACTAGTGTTCCAACCAGTGGTAGGAATCTTTATCGAGCCCAACATCCATGGACTCGGGACCTCGGTTTTATGTCTCATCCGAAAGACGGTATATCTACATTATACCTCGTGCTCATTGGTATGTTTCTTGCGAGCTGTGATATGCTACTGATCCTAGACTTATTACTAAGCCAATTTAACACGTGCCATACAAAAGAACATTTGAGTGCTGCGAAAAGGATTCTTCGGTATTTAAAAGGCTCTCAGGACTTATGTCTTACGTACAGTGGCAGTCATTTCGATATAGAAGGATTTGTCGATGCCGATTGGGCGAATGATACTTCAGATAGGAAGTCTTTCACTGGTTTTGTGTTTAAATCTGCAAATGGCGCTATTTATTAGGGATCTCGTGAACAATTAAGTACCGCACTGTCCTCCACAAAAGCGGAGTATATGGCTATAGCAGAAGCAGCTAAGGAAGCTGTATATATTTAAAGTTTAATCAAGGAGATTCTGTATCTAGAACAACTTCATATGAATTAAGAGGAATCTGTTATGTTATATAACGACAATCAATCTGCTTAGAAAATAGCAACAAGTTCTGGCTATCATAAGCGTACAAAGCATATCGAGCTGATTATTAACAAGAATATTAATTTTTCATATATGCCTACTGCACCTATGATTGCAGACATTAATTTGTACTAAATATTTACTATTTATTGGGTTTGAAGTGAACTGTTTTACTTTTATTGGGTTTATTGTTTGATACGTGTTGAAATTCATGGTACCTTTTCGATATAATCGTATAAAATAATAAATAATTTTATTTAAGTTTGTTACTGTCATTAGATGATTAATGTTGTCACATGTAATTTTGACTGAAAATAAGTTAGTTAAAAAGTATGTATTAAATGCATACTTATTTATTTACTCATCACATCAAAACATGTTCGCTTGTTCTGTAAGTAAAAAAAATTGCACAACTTGATTACCTGAAGACTGAATTCTAACATGGGTACAGTCTATCACACCTATCACCCTTGGAAATGCAGCTATATAAAAAAAATCTTCGCTGAACCGTCTGCATGTCGTCAGCAGTTTCCGGCATCTTTATGTACCGTAGACACAGCTCAGCTATTGTCATTGTCATTTCTAATCTTAGATCTGATTTGAGGCTAAGTAGCACCTTAAGCTGAAGAATTCTGCATCTTTAGGTAAGTAGAACTTAAAATACACGTAAAAAATAATAGTTCAATACTATTATAACGCTTTACAAAATTATTATTTTTTGACGTCTATAGATTACGCTTTACTAATATGACAATTATTCACAGATAACTGTAATTAAGTAAATAACTACAAAACCGAGATGGTTTTTTGTCAATATAGAATTTAGGTTTGTGTTTAGATGAGGAGATGTCGCTGATATCGCACTCTTAGCATTTCCTCTCTATGCTCTCAGAGCTTCTGGACGAATAGCACCTACCTTGTACTGATGTACAGTTGTTGCTTCTTAGTTTCTTCGGAAATTTATTTTTCTAATTTTGTAAACCGTTATAGTAGTATTGAACTATTATTTTTTGACGTCTATAGATCACGATTTACTAATATGACAATTATTTACAGGTAACTGTAATTAAGTAAAGAACTTGAAATATCTATGTTTCAGTGGAGCAACAGAAAAATGGCCACTTAAGAATTTAAGCCTGCCTTAAAATTCAAGTAGAAGTGGTGCAATCGGCCATAAGAACTTTTACTCTTGTATTAAATGTATCATTTAACTATCTGTATTACCAGTAAGTGCTTCCATTATGTTGGATAATGAATATATATGCAGCCCTTACCGAATCAAAAAGCTTTAATTAACAATAAATATTGACACATTAACTGATAGAACTGTCACAGCCATTATGTACGCTGTGTCAGACCTGTTACAGCTGTCAAATGATATAGTCCAAGCGGCGACCGTCGTGAAAGGGTGGTCATACAGTATAAGGAAAAAAATATATTTTATTAATTTTTGGATATTAGATAAACCATAGTAGTCTTTGACTTGTCCAAATTTTTTTCTTAATAAAATATCTAATTTATTTTTTTGTAAAATCGATCTACATAACATAAGCATAATTTTTCAGTTTACGAAGGCGTTTTGACCAAATGAAGTCTTGCGTTCTTGTTCTTGACGCAACTGTTTGCCAGACCGCCTCCAACAAACTTATTACAACAAAAATTTTCTATACAAGGTATAAGAAAAAATTCAACGTCAAAATTTTTATTTTTTATTTCTCTTTCGAATAGAATTGGTCTGGCACGTTCATTCTTGACCAAAATTCTGCCAGACCAAGATTAAGTAAGAAACAGTAACAGAAAAAGACTGCTTGTTAGATTATTGCAATAATGTCGCAGTCACGAAGCGCATATTTTGCAACTCTATCGGGAGATGTTCTTCCGCGTTATTTAAAGAAAATTGCAGTGATAAATAACATTGAACCGTATACCCTTACAATTAGTGAATGTTTGACGTCCCAAACTGATTTACCCACTGTTACCATGCTGGATTTAGTAGGTTATTTAGTGGAAACTCATAGCTACTATACAACTAAGCAGTTGAAAGCTGTAAAAAGCTTGAAAGCTCATGAATATTACAAGTCAGGGGCAATTCTGAAATTTATGGCTAAGTAAGTCAACGACGCGTTCGTTGTTTTAAGCAAGGTAAGAACATTTCTCAGATGAAAAATTTTAAAACTGTGCAATCCCTATCAGAGTGATAAAATTAATATTATAAATTTTCATTGCAGGTTCGTCATTCACAAAAAATGAGGGAGTCACCTTTGGAAGTCTGGATTATTATTTTAGACGACGGAAGTGTGTCCAGTGCTCATTGCACTTGCATGGCAGGGCTTGGCGAAGTGTGCAGCCATGTGGCTACTGTTTTATTCGGCTTGCACGCTAAATCTAGTGTCGCGGATGGAAGCTCCATTTCTTGCACATATACACTATCCAAATGGCCAGTTGCTCCCATGAAAAATGTGGAGATGATGAGGGTTCGTGATATGAATTGGGGTAGAAAAGTTAAGCCGACGTCCAGTTCTCAACAACTCCATAGACCATCAATGAATAAAGATGAAACAAGGTTACTGCTCACAAAGTTTGCTGACATTGGAATTTGTTCAGCAAAAAGCCTTCTAACGGAACCACTAGCTTCTAAGATAGCAAATGAAATAAAAGAGTTACCAAAACATTGGAGGTGTTATTCAAACCAGAGTTGATGAATGTAACCTATCAATAGTTGATGCTTGTTGCCAAAACTACAAAACTTAGCAGGCCCTCGGTAATAACAGCTATAACAGCATCTATGTTTAAGACTGTTTGTCGTATATCAATTGCTAAACCCTCTCTAACAGCAATTAAACATATATGTTATCCACATAAAGTTAGTTTATATTTAAGAGCTACTGCTTATGGGATAAAACATGAAAAATAAGCCCTCCAGCAATATTTGAATACAATGCAGACAAAGCATCAGAACTTGATTGTTCATGAATGTGGATTAATAATCTCTTCCAAACATCCAGAACTTGGTGCGTCACCGGATGCAATGGTGTCATGTGATTGTTGTGGTTTAGGTGTTGTTGAAATAAAATGCCCGTTCCTACTGAAAGACAATGTGTCGATCAAAGACTACTTATGTATGAAGCATTCCTGCTTGGAAAATATTAATGGCGAAATATCTTTGAAAAAAATCACTATTACTACTATCAATTTCAGCTGCAAATGTTTGTCACAGAAAGAAAATACTGTGACTTTGTGGTATGGTCTAAATTTAATATTTTTATAGAAAGAGTGTATTTTAATGAAATTTTCTTTAACGATAATTTGTGCAAAGCTTTGGACTTCCATCAATTTGTTATAAAGCCAGAGCTGCTTGCAAAGTACTTCACTGATAAAGGTGGAAAAGCCGACGTTAAAAGTTGGTGCATTTGTGAGAAACCAGATGATGGAAGTCCAATGATCCAATGTGATAATGATGATTGTCAAATTCAATGGTTTCACTTTGATTGTGTTCAAATAGACAATTTATTTAATGTAAGTTGGTATTGTCCTAATTGTATAACCTAATTGTATCTTCCTTTTAAATAGAAATTTTTATAATATTTAATTGTTTTTATTTTCTAACATCTTTAAAAATTTCAGAAAAAGATAAATGTTTGAACCATCAGAGATGAGAATTTAAAATTCAGATGTAATAAAATAATAATACCAAATTCAAAAAGACAATATATTTAATTGATAATACATTACAATTCAATGATAATAAAAATGTGTATATAGAATTCAGAATAAGTCAAAATATACTTTATTGATATGTAAGTTACTTCTCTGATATACCTGTTTACTATAGAAAAAAAAGTTCATATTACATCTGCCTTTGAATTACTGGTTATGTCATAGGTAATATCTCATTTTGATTTATTTTCCACAACTATTTTCAATATTCAGATGTTTATTAATATAATTTATTACTGTTTCTATGATTAACTTTAATAATATTCACCTATTTATTTTTTGTTCAATACTCATAAAAAAATGTTTACTTTAAATTTCAAATGAAAAAAAATACATATCAACCTCCATAAATTTTTCTATTAGTTTTCTTTTGATTCCAGTTATTTTTCATATTATTTTTTTATTAAATATATATCTATACAAATCACAGGTAGATGTGATTATATAACAATATTACAGCAATACAAATACCAGACAAAGAGTATTTTGTCAGTGTGTAAACATTCAAAATAATTCAAGAAGACAAAGAAAATAGATGTCGAAGAATAAAAATATATTATTCTACGCTTCACAACTAGTTTTGAAAAATAATTTTCAAAAACAGTGACCGTTCAACGTACTGATGAGGCGCAATACGCCGAAACCGGTCTACAAGTTGTGTTATCCCTTCTAGTTGCAAACCAGAATGGTTGGTTTAAATCTTGTAGATTTACCAACCCCGTTTGACTAAGAAGTGTAATTCAATATCTGTCGGGGCATGTAGCCCGGGAAGTAGTTGTTTCTTCTTCGTTGAACGGTCACTGTTTTTGAAAATTATTTTTCAAAACTAGTTGTGAAGCGTAGAATAATATATTTTTATTCTTCGACATCTATTGTTAAAACGCTTTACTAAATACGACAATTTTACAGGAAACTGTATCAATTCAAGACAAAGAAAAATTGCACATTTACATTTATTTACCGAAGAGGTATTTGTGATGGACACATATTTATTATTGCACTACATACAAGTACAATTTTATCTAATGCACTTATATTATCTTCACTAGTGTATGATACCATCGATATAGGGAGTGTTTCATGCAGTATCATGAATTTTTTCTTTAAATAGCCTATTACTCTCTCCACATGAATTCGAACAGTAGCAATGTTACGTGTTGTTTCAAGGTCCAGTGGATATAATTGACTTTTACCTTTTGTAAAAGCAGTCATAATTAATTTTCCACCTTTTAATCTCACAGCATCATCTATGAGAAAGCCTCTATCAGCTAAAATTATATCACCAGGTATGATATTATCCAGAAACCCACAATTTTCAGTAATATATTTATCACCACTCCTTCCTCCCCATGCTTCAGATAAGTATATATGTATAAGATATTGTTCCTTGGGGAGTTATACCAGTCAAAAACTTAATGGTTTCATGGTGTTTATAATTAGACCAACAGCGGGCTGCATTCAAGGTATTGGAAGGTCGTTCAGTGAATACTTCAAAACAATCAATAATCACATCGCTGTTTGTCTCTTCAAAGCAAATGTCTTGAGTCTTGCAAACAGCACATTTAAACATTTAAAAAAAGTCTCTGAAGCTGTTGTTGGACTGCGAATTGATAACTCAAATATTTTAATGGTAAATTTAATCTTAATTTTATTAAGGTGAGCGATAATTGTTGAAAAGTGGTTAACACATTATTAGGATAAGATGGCAGGTAAGGTAGCAAGTCTTCATGAAGAATAAACAACATTTCAGCCTTTGGTAATCCTGTAAAATATAATGTTTTTGAATCATTATTCCTCAAAGAATTTTCATTTAATTCCATAATCTCTAGCTTTGACTTCAAGGTGTATATTTCACTATTACGAAATTTAAGTTGAATTAGATAATGCTTCTACAGTTAAATCAGTCTGAATAGAAACACCAACAAAATCACCTTGAATTTCTGTGGCTGAAATGTTTTCTTCAGTTGCAGTAAAGTTATACGAACAGCTTGGAACACTTTCTGGAGCAATAAGATCAACAGTTTGCTGAGAATTACTAGTATTGTCCTAAAAAATTTTAGATATGTCAAAAATGATATATAAAAGATCAACAGAAGAAATAACACAAACCTCTTGTTCATTATCTTGATGTCTAGCACTCTTGATAGTCCGCTCATACCTTGTTACATCTGATATTGATTTAGGAGCCGCAGATAAATATCCCATATTCTGAGTTGGTAACCAATCAGGGTTATTTTTATCCTCCAATTGAGCAGGTTTCCCTGAAATATGAATAATTTTGAATTATATGAATAGAAATATGACAAGAATCTTACCACTAATGGAATGTCTGGAACATATACGACTATTTCTAAGCTGCGTTTCTGTTAAAGGACCTCGTTTTAAAGTCCTTATCCATGCCTCACGACGTTCACTAGATAATGCGTTCAAACAATCTCCCCGATTTGTTAAAACGGCAGGAAATCTGAAAAATGATACCTTGTTTCTTTCAGCTCGCATAGATCATTTCAGAACCGAACAGAACGAAGGCATTTTCAATAATATTACAGATTAAGTACTGTGAATCACGAAAGTATAATTTATTCTCAAAAAGTACTGGTCAAAAACTTAAAAATTGATATTAACAACGCTTTAGTTACAATGCAACTGAACCGTAAACAAACTTTGTTTGCCCCTCAGCAAATATGGCCGACCTGTCAGTGACGTCATTCTGAAATGGTCTATTAGATATAACCAAAGGAAGGATACTGGTTTATTCTTTGATATAACCAAAGAAAAGAAGTTTGATTACAATGGCTTTTGAAATTTCAGACAGTCATTGGCAGATAATATGTTCGTTTATGGAAGGTCATACCGATTTTGCCTGTGACAAGTTTGTAGGCCCACAAGGCAAGGCAACTCACAGAAAATTGTGGGAGATATTATCCCAACAACTGAATGCCTTAGGTCTGGGAAACCGAACTGTAGAAAAGTGGCAAAAAGTAAGTTCTCATTAGTTATGTGTTCACATATTAATTAACCCACATTTTTTAGACGTGGGCAGATACCAAGTATCTTATTAAAAAGAAGGCCACGGCACAGTGTAACGTTGCCTACCTTCTTACACGTGGCTCCTGCCACAAGAACACGTCACTATGGACACCCTTGATGCAAAATTCGGGTTTTAAATCTCGGGCGCCAGATTATTAACGTGGTTTGCTCCACGGCCCCTTGACCCTTAGCGTCAAGAGTTCCAGATAGCCTCAGATGGAGGTTACGGAAAATTCCAGGGGTCTTGTTGAATTAAATTTAACTAACTAGTGAAAATCCGGAAAAGCCAAATCTTGGTTCTCCAATCAATGAATTGCGGTTAATAATGAAAATAATAGGAATTCAAAACTTTGGTCTATCAATACTCTGTGTTCTATTTTACGAATAATTCTTTAGTGACAAACAAATTAACAGGGAAAATAGAATGAGGTATGTATTACCTATATCTGGGATTTTAACGGACTTAACGGTCAGGTTATCAAATACGGTTCAAATCTACCGGGTTTAACGGGGTCCCTAATGCACGATTTAGATCTGCCGGGTAATCAGACAAATTGTGGCCAAGCCTCTTCCAAGTCTGATTAACCCTTGAATCCAAATGAAACCGGCAACTATTATTCCGACAATAAGAAAAAAAACAAAATATAAATAATGATTCTACGAAACGGGAAAAGAACGATTTAGATCTGTCGGGAAATCAAACAAATTGTGGCCAAGCCTCTTCCAAGTCTGATTAACCCTTGAATCTAAACGAAACCGGTAACTATTATTCCGAAAAAAAAAAAAAAATTCAAGAACGAATTAGATCTGCCAGGAAATCAAACAAATTGTTGCCAAGCCTCTTCCAAGTCTGATTAACCCTTGAATCTAAAAGAAACCGGTAACTATTATTCCGAAAAAATAAAATTTAAGAACTAATTATATCAGCCGGGAAATCAAACAAATTGTGGCTAAGCCTCTTCCAAGTCTGATTAACCCTTGAATCTACTAAAGCCGGTAACTATTATTCCGAAAAAAAATAAAATTTAAGAACGAATTAGATCTGCCGGGGAATCAAACAAATTGTGGCTAAGCCTCTTCCAAGTCTGATTACCCTTGAATCTAAATAAAGCCGGTAACTATTATTCCGAAAAAAAATAAAATTCAAGAACGAATTAGATCTGCCGGGAAATCAAACAAATTGTGGCTAAGCCTATTCCAAGTCTGATTAACCCTTGAATCTAACTAAAGCCGGTAACTATTATTCCGAAAAAAATAAAATTTAAGAACTAATTAGAACTGCCGGGAAATCAAACAAATTGTGGCTAGGCCTCTTCCAAGTCTGATTAACCCTTGAATCTAACTAAAGCCGGGTAACAATTATTCCGAAAAAATAAAATTTAAGAACTAAATAGATCTGCCGGGAAATCAAACAAATTGTGGCTAAGCCTCTTCCAAGTCTGGTTAACCCTTGAATCTAACTAAAGCCGGTAACAATTATTCCAAAAAAATATTTTCCCACGAGTTAAACGGTACCCAACTATCGACACACAGAGTAAAAATATTGGATATCACTTTAATATAAAACTATCTAGAACCAAAAGCATAAAATAATTCGAGAATCCACTAATAATTTATCAGTTAATTAATGAACGCTGTAAATAAAATTCGAAATCAAATTACAGTTGACAAATCTTTATTTCCAAATAAAAGAAACAAATAAAAAAAACCAATTTCAATTCAACAACATAAGAAAAAAATAGCCGGTCGGAAAATTCTCAAAGAATACATTCAACAATTTAATAATAAGCGGCGATACGGAAAGTTTCGAATACACAGTTTATTTGTGAAAATGATTTACCTTATTAAATACAGCTTACACACAATCGGAATACGGAATACACTAAATTTTTCACACTACGGTTTTTCGGTTTTCGGAAGAAAGTTGAACGGAGAATCACGAAAGACTAATTTAGAGCCGGAATAAATCAGAGCGCGAATGAATCAGCGCGAAAAATGAATTGCTTGAGAATTTATATCCAAAATTTTTAGTTACATTTTTCGGCCGTCGTCGAGGTGAGGGAATTAAACGTGAAATTTATCTAGTCTCGACAAAAACTTGTATCTATACTAGACGGCTTTGGTTTTAATTAAAATGTTGTATATACCGGGCGTCCATTCAGTTGAAAAATTTAAATATCGGAAATGAATAAATTGTGTATGGTAGAATTTGGATTTGCGTAACTCGGACTTATACTAAAATATACAACGGTAATAACAAAAAAAATAAATCAATGCGGTAGTAGAAAGGGTTGTAAAGTAACGAGTTATATACACCCTAGTGGTAAAATAAAATATATTACGGAACAAAATAAAAATTAAACTTACAAAAAAAATAACTCGTTACAACAGAGGTGTTATCTACAAATGACAGGAGGTGGAAAACCCAAAAGCATCCATTTTACCCCATTTGAAGAGAGAATTCTGGCAGTATTAGGGTCTTCATTCCATGAAGGAGTTGGAAGTGAAGAATGTGGGGTATATTTGCTATATGCAGAGAGATAAGAAATATTTTATTTAATAATTATTATTGTAGGTTCCTCGAACAGAGATGCCTCTTGTTCTTGAGCAATTTGGACCAGTAGAAATTGTTAAGTCATATAACAAATCAGAGGTAATAAAAAAAATTTTTGAACCCTTGTACACAAATAAAATTTTAGATTCCAGCACTTAGCCACTTACCAGACATACAGGTAAACAAACAAGCCCCAACCAGCTCTGCAAACTTAGCTGAAGACCATGATTATTGCCCAAAACCAAAAAAAAGAAAAGCCATTGTGAGGGAAAATGAATTGTATAAAGAAACAATAGATGAATCAAAATTAATACGCTAGGGGTTGAATGGTGTTAATCAGAATTTAAAAACAATGAATGATACTTTCAGACAAATAAAAGATATTTTACTTAATAAGTAAATTATAATATAATTTATATACTATAAAAATATTAAGTTGATCTCATTTATTTATGTAGGTATCTATGTTATGTTAAATGTTTACTGCCATATAAAGTACCAATCAGCCAGCTGCCGTAAAAGTAGGTTTAACCCTTAACTACTATCCCCGGGTCAATATGACCCAACGATCTGTCGATACACGTGATTTCAGGCGAATCCGAGGAGTGGGGACGGCATGCGGCGAGATATGCTCTAGCTAGCGACGACGGATTTTAGTCTTATAAGTGCAGAGTAGAAAGATTGTCGCTTTGGTATATTTTTTAGCGCTAGTGGGTCAAATTGACCCGTGGATAGTTTTAAGGTAAGTTTTTTTTGTGTTAACCTACATGCTTTTTATGGGATTTAGAGCCACAATCAGGGTAGTATACTAAGTCTCGGTATTTATTTTTATAGAATATGGAAAACAAACCACTAAGCGATTATGATTTATTGCAAATTGTTGAAAATGATGAATTTTGGGTGGATATGGAAAAGGAAAAAAACACGACAGGCGATTTGGACGTTGCATCATCAAGTACCGCAACTGACAGGGAAGAGAGACGTATTGCCTGCAATAAAATTTTGAACAAAGGCGACGAAAGCGATCCAGATGAGAGCGATGCTGAAGAGTTAAGCGAACACGACTCTGAGAGTGAAGTTGAATGGGACAAAAATGATGACGAAATTGATTCTTCAGAAAGTTCATCGGAGGACGAACATGAAAATACCCAAACATTACGGGAAATTCCATCGTGGTACGCAAAAGATAAAACCAAGTGGTCGAAAACGGCACCAACAAGGGGAAAAACAAAACAGCAAAATATTATAAAAGTGCTTCCTGGTTTGAAAGGTCCAGCTCGACTAGATCCCCCAACTTCGCCTTTGGAAGCATGGAGACTCCTAATAACAGACTCTATGATTGAAAAAATGGTTATACACACAAACTCAAAAATAAGAAACATGCAGGGTCGGTATAGTAAATTCAAAAAAAAAGAGAAATAGTAGATTATTGTTTTCACCAGTTTTTATCCAAGAAACCGATAGAGTAGAATTAGAAGCATTATTGGGTCTTTTGTATTTGCAAGGGTGTTTCAAATCTGGCCATGAAGAACTCCGGTCTCTTTGGGCTACCGATGGGACTGGTAGGGATATATTTCGCTGCACTATGTCTTTAGCGCGATTTTCTTTTCTGTTATGTTGTCTTAGATTTGATGATGAAGCTACACGCCGCGAAAGAGTAAAAGAAAATAGGTTGGCTGCAATTTCAGATATTTTTGATCAATTTGTTGACAACTCCAATCAATGTTATTCGCCTGGAGAATTTTTAACCGTTGACGAGATGTTGGTACCGTTTAGAGGACGGTGTGGCTTCAGAATGTACATACCAAGTAAGCCGGCAAGATACGGCTTGAAAGTGCAGATCTTAGCAGATTCAAAAACGCATTAAATGGTCAATTCGGAGATATACAGTAGAAAACGAAATGAGAAGTCCAAGTTTTCGGTACCAACAGAAACAGTATGTCGCCTCGTTCAACCTATCGCCTTCACCAGTAGAAACATAACAGGTGATAATTGGTACTCATCGATGGAATTAACTAATGAACTTTTAAAACAAAAGCTAACCTATGTCGGTACGCTGAAAAAAAATAAGAGATTTATTCCATCAAATTTTTTACCATCCAATCAGCGTGAGCCTGGTTCTTCTGTTTTTGGGTTTACTTCAAACCATACCATTGTGTCTCATGTGCCAAAATTGAACAAGGCTGTTATTTTAATATCTACTATGCACAACGACAATTCTGTGGATGAAACAATAAAAAAGCCAGATATTATTTTATTTTATAATGAAACTAAAGCTGGTGTTGACGCATTGGACCAGAAATGCTCTAACTATTCTACGTCTCGTAGAACCCGCCGCTGGCCAATGGCAATCTTTCACATGATTTTAAATGTATCGGGGATCAACAGCAGAGTATTATATCAATTTGCTACTGATGGAAAAACAATTTCAAGACTGGACTTCCTCAAAGTACTGGGTCGTAACCTATGTGAGCCTCATATGAAGAGGCGTATTTACAATAATAAAATACCACGCAAGCTAAGAGATTTAACAGCTGATATACTTGGGGTAATCATAGAAGTTCAAGAGGTCCCTCAGCAGCACAAATCAGCATCCAAACGGAAGAGATGTACTTTTTGCCCCTCAAAAAAAGATCGCAAAACTAACACCTTTTGCGATTCCTGCGAATTACCGGTGTGTCAGCAATGTTTTAATAAAATTTGTCCAAATTGTATTTGAATTTGTTTTACTATTTATCACAATAAATTAATGTGTTACCATTTACTTTTTATGAATAAAATATATTTTCTTCCTTAAATTGTATTTTTATTAGTACTTTTAAAAATGGGTCAGTTTGACCCGTGGGTAGTAGTTATGTATCTGTTTTGAGTGGGTAGTAGTTAAGGATTAAGTGAATTTTACTGAATATTTGTAACACAATAAAAGTGTCCACAGGTACAATTTAATCCCAGGATTAGTTTTTGGGACACATAGTGTGAAGTTAGAAAGCAGTCATTTCTCTAAAAAAAAACAAGTATTCATGTTTGCACAACAAATAGTGCATACCCACCAAGCATTAATTTCAGACGAATTTTTAGCAATAACTGTTCAATAAAGAATCATTTGAAATAAAACTCTCAATTTTTACTGTAAAGAAAAGATTAGAAAACCAATATATCATACTCCACACCTTGTAAGTCAAAAACTAATCATAGGATCAAGTTTTTTTAATAGCTGACTGGTCATTAGTTTGGATTTTTTAGAGCTGTGTTAATTTTCTGTTCATTAATAAAGTAGACTTTAGTTGTTTTTCGTTGAGAATTCTTAAAATATTTTTGTGACTTGTTTATAAATATTACTTGTAAATCCAATATGTTGTTTTAATTAATTTATTGTAGAATGAAGGAAGAATAAATTATGCACATAAACATTGTTTTACACCATTATTAATAAAAAAAAAACTAATTTCTAAAATATCTTTCAACCACAATATTTCTAGCATTTAACCCATCTCTTCTATTTTGTTGCATAGGCAATATAATATCCAGATGTTCGTTACCATCAATTTCTCCTTCTGGTAAGATGTTTCTCTCTATACACATATTGTGTAGGGCACTACATGCTTTTATAATTTCATACATAAATCAGGATTATAACGTGCCGAGGTTTCTCGTAATAGGCATCTAAATCTCATTTTCAATGTACCTATACACCTTTAAATGGTATTTCTTGCTCTAATGTGTGCAGCGTTATATCTTGCTTGAGGTGTACCATCTTGGGGGTTTTCAAAAGGAGTCATTAAAAAGCGACTCTGTGGATAACCAGAATCACCAATAAGCCAACCTACTTCTCCTAGATTCTCAATGTAATTTGTTATTTGGGAATTGTTCCAAATAAAAGAGTCATGACTTGAACCTCCATAATTTGCCAAAACATTTATAATCTGTAATTTACTATTACACATCAATTGGCAGTTGATTGAATGAAAACCTGAAATGAATGATACATCAAAACTATATCAACCTTTATAGGTATTTAGATAGCAAACCTTTCCTATTAATGAAATTATGTTCCCCAATGGGTGGCTTTAGGATAGCTATGTGAGTTCCATCAATTGCCCCTAAGATCCCTGGAAAACCAAATCTTCATCCATCCATTCCTGCTTATTAACATTTCTTTCTAATGGTGTTGATGGAAACTGGATTTTTTCTGGACTATAATGTTAACAATAGCTCTAGTAATTGCCGACTGACTTAGTGCAGAATTATATTCCTCTCCTACACACCTTTGGTAAGAGCCAGTAGCATAAAACCGTAGGTTTACCAAAACTTTTTTTTCCACGGATATTCCAGCTACTGTTTGGCGATTGTATAAATGCTCACGAAGTCTTTCAATAATGTCTCTTGCTAGTTCCTTATTAACTCTATACATCTCCTTAAATCTAAAATCGGGAAGTTCAAATGGATTATATAAACTTCTTAATTGTCTTCTATTCCTGATCAAGGATATATTCATTTCCCTCCTGCGCCGACGAATGTTCTGACAACAGGAAGTATTATTATTAGTAGTACCCTCTGTTTGTACACTTTTTTAATGGAATGAAAATAAGCAATCAACTGAATCCACCAAATTAAAAAATAAAAACGATCAGAATTTAAAATAACAAGAAAGAGCATCAAGCAAAACGATACTACTTGCAAATGTCAAAACAGTTGAGTTGTGAGTTGTTCCATTTATTCAAATTGTCATCCCAATAGATCAGCCGAATCCTACCCGAAGGAAGTTCATAATTCCATTTTGGATACGGTTCGAGTTATCACACGTATTGAATGGACTGTTCGCATCGAGTTTTCGTAATCTCACTGCTGGTACGTTTTGGAAGACACGTTTAATGTCCCACACAACATAAATTTAATGTTGATTGCCTTTGGATTATGCATCTAATACAAAGTAATGTAGTATGGTACCCTGGGGCTCGATTCTCGACTTTTATTCACATGGGTGAAAATAATTTTCTCATGGAAATAATAAATTCGGTATCCTCCACAGAATATATTCACACAAAAAGTCCACGAATATTTTCACATAGTAAATGCCATGTGAATTTATAATTTCCAATGGAATTACTTAAATTGATTCTGCGCAATGTCATTATTGTATTTTACAAATAATACATAACCAAACTAGCACATCTTGTGCTTTGTGATTGTTAATCTTTGGCGTTTTGTTTTGTTTTAAAACTTCTAATTGAAGAAGCTATTCTACTGCATCATTTGGAAGTTTTGGAAGAGGTGGAGATGCTAGAAAATAATCCACCTAGAGATTTTTGGTCAAGGTGGAAGGACAGAGCAGGAGATCTTTTCATAAACCTAAGTGATAAGCGGTTTATAAAATGATTTAGATTGTCTAAAGAGCTAGTGCTTATGCTGCTATCAGATCTTGAAGCCATTTTAGAGCCACTATCAAGGATATCGGCAATACCATTGGAAATGAGGGTAATTACCTAAAAATCTTACCTTAAGAATAATTAGTACACCTAATTAGAATCAAAATGTTTTAAATAACATTATTTTCTAAGCTTCTGATTACATTGAAATTTCTGGCAACAGGAAGTTACCAAACTAATGTAGGATTGAATAAGTATCTCCCTGTTAGCCAGTCAACCACAAGTCGATGCATCAAACAAATTGTTGATGCCTTAAATGATCCCAGGATTTTTAATAGGTGGGTTAATTTCTCATTCAACGCAGAAAACTTGAACCGGATGAGTAAGTAAAATAATTTTTGAATTTCTTTAATATGAAACGTCCAACAATAATTTTAGATTCTATCAATCATATAATATACCTGGGATTGTGGGAGTAGTGGATTGTACTCGTATAGCAATTTTTCCACCATCTGGAAATGAGCATGTATATGTAAATAGAAAATCTTACCATTCCATAAATACTCAGTTGGTAAGTTTATAACTAAAACAGTGCAACTAAGTATCTGAGATTAAATGAGATTGGGTAATATTTGTTTATTCTAGTAAAGTAGATACTAATTATTTCATGGAATTGAAATTTTATACTTTCAGGTGTGCGATATAAATTTAAAAATAATAAATGAGCATGCGATATATCCAAGTAGCGTAGGGGAGATGTGGGTATAGTGGCCACCCGAGGTAAAGTGACAAGTAATTTTTCTTTGTCCTACCAGCGTCACCTGTGCGGTAAAGCGCTGAACTGTCACGGGCGTCATTACAGTAAACTGTAATACAAATATGGAACCATAAGATCTGCATATCTGCAGATCTGCTGTACAACAAAATTGATAAGTGTGGGAGTGCTACGTTTTTGCAGAGCCTTAACATATGGTATAAGGTATTGTAACGTCTTTTGTTTACATTAGGGTTTAATAATAGTTTTTACGCAACAGTTAAACAAAATGTATTAGTAATTTCGAGTTACATGGAAATCGCTGATTCTGACTAGCTTGCAGATTATAGTTATTGTTTTGTCTATTAAAATATATATGAATTGCTTTTACGACATTATTATCATTATGTTAATTAGAATCATTCTATTCTACTTCGATTTGAAATAAACATGCAAAGAAATCGGTCTCTTGAGTTTTACTTTATAATACTTAATTATTATCGATATCCTGAACTTCCATTACATGGCGATCCTGCCGAAAACAATTGTTAAACATCAAGTATAAGTTTTTAAATTATGGGTCAAAAGCAGTCTACGGATCAAGAAGTTGCGGAAAATGGAATTCTAAACTCAAATTTCATAGTGCAAGTGACAGGAGATATTAAAGTGTTACTTTACATAATTGTCGTCGTTCTAATTATTAAATTATCATTAAAAATCTACAATTGCCATACAAGAAGGATAAAAAGGAATTTAAGAAAATAAATGGGGCGTTCCCGAACAAGTATGGTGTAGCTGTAGTTTAGTGACTGGACCGTGGTATAAGTGAGGTGCTGGTGTCGGAAGTGTAACGAAGGTTCGAGTGACTATTGATAATTTCTGGTAAGGCATATTTTTATGTATTCGATTTTTTTTTACCTCGTACGTTACTTATTTATCCTTATTAACAATTAATGTGGGAACAAACTATTGTTCAATTAGAATTAATCAGAGATGATATTACAAGACAAGCTAAAAGAGCCATTAAAAGGAATGTACCGAAAACTGCTGCCATTAAAGATGAGATAAGAGATAGCTTAACCGTTTTATTCAACAATTTTACGCGAACTTTGGCTTTTTCTTGGGAAACCTTAGACACTGATCAAAAATTCGCGGCAAATCAATTGTTTCAAAAGATTAGGGACCAAGTATTAAGGGCGTTTCAGGCTCTTAGTGTTAGGTACAAAATACCTACTTCCTGCATTCAGCGAATCGACCCTCGTCTACTCGAGGAAGATAGCGAAGACGACGATAACTCAGGAATCATGCCGGTGAGCGCTATTGATTTTTTTAATTTAGCGAGGAAGATAATTCCCAACGAATTCGATGGTTCCATAGAGAAATTTCCATCTTTTTAGATGCTTTAGAATTACTAGAATGTAACACCGGGGATCATATGGGTAACGCCGCTGCTTTCATTAAGACTCGTAAAGCTCGTGTTTTAATAACAGCCGAAAATAATATTGACGATATTATAACAGCGCTAAAAAATGGAATAAGAGGCGAAAGTTCTAGTTCGCTTGTTACTAAAATGTTAAATTTTTAACAAATTTCTCGGGATACCGTAAGTTATGCCATGGAAATCGAGCGTTTGGCAGAAAAATTAAAAAGATCGTATATTGGCGAAGGCGTACCTGTTCAAGTTGCTGAAAAATATAGCAAAGAAACAACTGTCAAAGCCTTGAGCAAAAACGCTAGTTCGGAAAAAACTAGGAGGATAGTGGAAGCAGGCACCTTCACTAATGTACAAGAAGTTATCACTAAATTTATTAACTCAAACTCACAAGTTTCGGAGGCTAATGTTTTAAATTTCAGATCAACTAGGAATTTTAATAATGGTTTTAGGGGTAAACGACACTACAATAATTATGATAACTATAATAATAGAAATAATTTTGTTAATCTGCGAGACCCACAAACATACAGTCGCGGTTCCGCAAATTTCAATAGGGGCAATAGGTTTAGAGGAAACTCTTTTAGAGGCGGAAATTATCATCAGCATGTAAGAATATGTGGTACTAATGAGGAGTCGGGACCCCCCAACAGCAGTTGGGGGAAATATAAATGCTAAAATATTTAACCTTGACTTATCACTTTCGAATTTTGTGATCCTTTACACTAAAATGGCATGTTCGGAATGTACATTTATAGTCGATTCAGGCGCGGACATATAAATTTTTAAAAAGGGTAAAATCATACCAAATCAAAAAATAAATTCATTAAATCCCATAAAAATTAAAGGAATAACTAGCGGCCTTACTTCTTCTTCAGGATTAACCCGGACGGATATTGCAGTAGATAATTTCACACTGAATCATTCATTTCATGTCGTAAACGACGATTTTCCTATACCAGCCGATGCTATCTTGGGTAGGGATTTCATATCTAAATATAAATGTACGTTAAACTATTCATTCTGGACCATGTCAATTATGGTCGCCTCAGGTTACATAACATTTCCAACACTTAACAGCCCTGACGAAAATACTTTAACTGTTCCACCAAGGTGCGAAGTAATTCGGAAAATTAACCACCTCAAAAGTATAAAAAATGACTCTTTGGTAAACAATCAAGAACTACAGCCAGGTGTATTTTTAGCTAGAAGTATAATATCAAAAGAAAATCCTTATGTGCGGATTCTGAACACAACATTCGAAAGTGTAGTCATAAAAAATCCAAATATTGAGACAACAGATCTCAATCAATTTGATATCTATGATATAAAAACCCAATCCGAAAATAGAAACGAATCTTTAATAAAATCTTTGGATCAAAACATACCAGAATTTGTTAAAAAGGATGTACTTGATCTTTGCAAAGATTTATCAGTCGTATTTGCCTTGAAGACAGACAAAATTACTGCAAATAATTTTTACAAACAAAAATTAAAGGTAAAAGACTGCACCCCTACTTATGTGAAAAATTATCGTATAACATATTCACAAAAACAAGAAATAAACACGCAAGTTCGAAAGATGCTGGAAAATGATATAATTGAACCTTCCTTTTCTGAATATAACAGCCCAGTTCTTTTAGTACCGCGACAATCAGTGGACGGACAAAAATCTTGGCGGCTAGTCATCGACTTTCGTCAAATAAACAAGAAACTAGTTCCGGACAAATTCCCGATAGCTCGGATCGATGAGGTTCTCGATCAGCTTGGTAGGTCTAAGTGGTTCTCAGTTGTCGACCTAATATCAGGATTTCATCAGATACCCTTAGATGAAGATTCGCGCGACATTACATCGTTTACCGCGGACTCCGGATCTTACCGATTTAAAAGATTACCCTTTGGTCTAAACGTCAGCCCTAATAGCTTCGTGAGAATGATGTCCTTAGCTTTCGCTGGTATTACACCCGAAAGGGCATTTTTGTATATGGATGACCTTATAGTCATTGGATATTCTGAAAAACACCATCTCAGAAATCTGAAAAGCGTATTTGAAACATGTAGGATATTTAATATAAAACTTAATCCCGAAAAATGTAGATTTTTTAAAAGGGAAGTCACATATTTGGGTCATAAGATCACAGATAAAGGGATTTTATCGGACGATAGCAATGCACAACCTGAAAATCATAAAAAAAGGTCAGTACAATCTAAGAATTCAGTGAGTCGGAAAAGCGCAACTTCTTTCGCTGAGAGGCGGAAGATGGAAATGGAATTAGAAGCAGAAGCCCAAATTTTAGAACTAAAGGAAAAGGCGGAAGCGCAAATGTTAGAACGTAAAGAGAAGTTAATTTTGAAGAAGTTAGCTTTAGAAAAATTGAAAATAGATGAAGAAATAAACAGCGTAGAAGGTTCTCTATTAAATGAAGACAACACGATGAGCGAATCTATTGATAATGATAAGGTTTACGGATGGTTTGATACTTGGAATGACAAAGATCAAAAAAGTGTTATTTCCGATCTGAAGTGGTAAAAAAGGTAAGGCTATCTCAGGATGCTGATGGCATGGGTCAGTTTATGACCGACAGTAAGGTTAAAACAATTTCAAGTGACACTAATTTAGGGGCTTGCATTTTACGAAGGCAAGTTATTGACAGAAAACTGCCTTTTTTCGACGGCAATCCTTCTGATTGGCTGTTATTTATTACGGAATATTATGAAACTAGTAAACTATGTAATTATTCTGACAGGGAAAATTTAGCTAGGTTACGTAAATGTTTAAAGGGAGATGCCAGAGAAGCTGTCAAAATGCTACTTATATCTCATTTGAACGTCACTGAAATAATAGAAACATTGCAGAATAATTACGGACGTCCGGATTATATAATAAAATATATGATTGATCAAATCAAAAACACTGCTCCTCTTAAAGATTATAAACCAGAAACAATAGTTAAATTTTCGAATGTTGTATGTAATCTTGTAACGACAATGAAACACGTAGGTAACGACACATATCTAAAAAATCCTCTCTTTTTAGACGAACTTGTACTTCATTTAACTGATAATCTGAAATTACAATGGTCACTGCATGCAATTAAGGTAAAACATCCTTCGTTAGTCGATTTTGCAGAGTGGTTGAAGGAAATTGGAAAAGCGAACAATCTTCTTTGTCCACCCGTATTTAAAAACGATCGCTCACAGCTACTGAAGAAATCTTCTCATGACAAATGCAAAAGAACATTCTGAGAAAAAATGCTCTTGTTATAACAATAAAAGACATAACTTAGAAACATGTTCAAAATTTCTTGAGATGTCTGTGAATGATCGTTGGACTTATGTAACAACGAACAAATTATGCATTTCTTGTCTTAAATCAAAGCATCGAATGAATTCGTGTTTTAGTAGAAAGAAATGTGGGGTCAATAACTGCATGTTTAACCATAACTCTTTGTTACATAAGGACATACAAAATCAAACACGAGACAATAATCCTAACCAAGAAACTTCTATTCAAGAACCAGTACAAATTCATCAGATTCGAGGTTCTCAGGTCAATTTAAGAACGATCCCTATATATGTGGAAGGCCCTTATGGCAAAAAATTAATATATGCCTTATTAGATGAAGGATCCACTATTACTTTCATAGATGGTAGTATAGCTGATGAACTTGGACTGGAGGGACCTTGGCAACCTCTTTGTATGCAGTGGACAAATGAACAACAACAGACTGACAACAGTTCTCGTAAAGTCTCGCTTAGAATTAGTGGTAAATTTCCTGCAGCAAAAGTTTTTAAATTGAAGGATGTTCGCACAATTGCAAATTAAAACCTACCTATACAATCTCTAGATAGAGACTTGTTGGTGAGACAATGGCCGTACCTTGCAAATATTCCTATAGAGTCATTTAATAATGTACAACCAAAAATGATCATAGGTACCGATAATTTTGATTTAACAATGCCTAGAAGGTATGTTGAAAACTCCAGGTATGACCCGAAAGCTACCTTTACTAAATTAGGGTGGGTTATAAACGGGCAAGTGTTAAAAGGTAAAGTAGAAAGTTTTAATTTTCATATCTGTGAAAAAAATTTTGCAGATGATTTATTGTACTCATTAGTCAAAGAATCTTTTAAACTTAATGCTTCATTTTCTGAAAATAATCACCACTTTATGTCAAACGAAGACAAGTACGCCTTATCGATTATGGAGAAGAAAACCCGTAGAATAGATAATCGTTTCGAGACAGGGTTATTGTGGAAAAGCGATAATATAATTATGCCTGAAAGCAGATCTGTCGCTATCAGTCGATTGAAATGCTAAGAGCGAAAAATGGATAGAGATCCAGAGTTTGCAGAGACTTATTGCCAAAAAATAAAAAATTACCTATCAAGAGGATATTTGCGACCACTAAATAACGAAGAGCTACGACAAGAATCTGGAAAAATCTGGTATCTGCCACATTTCGCAGTTTTCAACCCCAATAAACCTGGCAAAATGAGATTAGTCTTTGATGCCGCAGCAAAGTCGCATGGACTAAGCTTAAATGACATGCTATTGTCGGGGCCAGATTTGTTGACACCCTTGGTACAAGTGCTCTGGACCTTTAGACAAAGAAAAATAGCTTTCTGCGGAGATATAGCAGAAATGTTTCACCAAGTGAAAATAATAAATGAAGACCAACGAGCACAACGCATTTTATGGCGTGGACTCGACAGATTAAAAGAACACTCTGTATACCAACTACAGGTAATGACGTTCGGAGCAACTTGTTCCCCATCGTTAGCTCAGTATATTAAAAATAAAAATGCTTTAGAATTTCTAGAAAAATTCCCGAACGCTTCGCATGCTATAGTCAACAAACATTATGTGGACGATTACAACTTGACCAAATTCATTTCAACTGTGAGATTCGGATGCGCGTAGAACACGCGTACGACACTGTCGGCAGCTACCAGTCCTAAGCAGAACATTGCTCTGTAAAGATCCATTTGAACTCATAGTGGTACAATCCGCGTAAGAATTTTAATATGGAATTTAAGTCGCTTGTAAAACACAAGATTTTGAGTGCACAAAGTCGTGAAATAGTGCATAATGTTTTTAAATTTATGACATTGGAGGCACAACGTGGTGAGTTATTGGTTCCTTCAGCGAAAATACAGGAAAGGGTTGCACAAGTAGTCGGTATTAGCCTAAGCACTGTAAAATCTATAGTTAAGCAGAGTAAAAATATTGATAAGGGTGAAGCTTCGTCATTCAGTACAAAACATAATAAAGGTAAAACACCGAAAAAGACAAAAATAGATGATATAGATACAAGAATTTTACGAGGAATTGTCCACAATTGGTATGTACAAGAAAAAACATCACCTACTCTGAAACGCTTGTTCCGAAAAGTTAAAGAAGACAGCGAGTTTACTGGTGGTAGAGAAAGTTTGCGTAAGATCTTACATAGTATAGGTTTTCGATGGCGCAAAATAAAAACAAACCAAACATTACTAATGGAGCAACATGACATTAGACAATTGAGGACAGGGTTTTTAAAAACCATAAAACAATAGCGTGAGGAGGGTCGACCAATTATCTATATGGACGAAACATATATTCATTCCTCCCACACTCATGAAAAAGCTTGGTCTGATAATAGTAACGAAGGGCTACGAAAACCAGTGTCTAAGGGGCAAAGATTAGTTATAGTTCATGCTGGTTGGGAAAAAGGATTCATACCAAATGCATCACTTATATTTAAGTCAAAAAGTAAGTCGGGTGATTATCATGATGATATGAACTTTACCAACTACAAGAAATGGCTTGAGATTAAACTTATACCAAATTTACCCCCACGTAGTGTGCTGGTTATTGACAATGCACCATATCACAATGTGCAGTGTGAAAAATCGCCTACATCTGCAAGTCGAAAAGATGAAATGAAGCAGTGGTTACGAAGCAGAAACATCACATTTGCAGATGACATGTTGAAAGTTGAATTATATAACATTATAAAAATATATAAGCCAAGATTTAAAACGTACGAAGTTAACAAAATCTTAGAACAAACAACATGGTCATAATACTTTGAGATTGCCACCTTATCACCCTGACCTTAACCCAATTAAACTTGTTTGGGCATCCCTTAAACAATACGTTGGAAGCAAAAACATTACGTTTAAATTGTCAGATGTGGAAAAGCTATGTAATGAATTTTTTGACAATTTTCCACCACTAGAATGGCAAAGTCACTGCCAACATGCGCTCAAATGTGAAAAAGAGTTTCTCTGCTTGGAACCAGCCTTAGATATAGTAATAGATCAAATTATTATCTATCTTGGAGATGACGATTCCGATGACGATGATGATTATGATATTTTAAGTTCTGAGAGTGAAAACAGTGATAGTGAGTGACAGATTTGTTTTAAACGGTGTCTCCATACAATAAATAAAGAGAATAGACGTTTAGATTGTGTGTAATTTAAAACTGATGTCGTTAATGTAGTATTGTGCATATTATTTGTTGACTATAGGCTGCTTTCTTTAGTGTATTTCAGTTTCAGAAAGTTCAGACATCTTTTCGTATACAGCTACAATAGCGGAAAATTTCCTAATTGGATTTGATCAGGTAAACAATTTCAAAAATGTCTATGTGGAATAAATTTCGGTTTTATGTGTACCCAGTATAATTTTAAATATCTACAATATTTTATATTTAGTTTGTAATTCAATCGATCCTTTGACAACACTGTGTTGCGAAACAATTGTAATTGTAACAATGTTAGTACAGTAGAAATTAAGTTTATTAAAAATCTAATTCTATTTAGTTGTGTATTTTCCTCAAGTAAAGGCTACTTCGATTCAGAAATATAAATTGAAATCCACATTTTACACAGTTAATAACTAAAATGGAATTTATTACCAAATTCTCAGGATTTTATTTAGGTGATATTTAACTAACTAAACTTTCTCCACCGAGTGTACATGCGTTTATTTTGCGGCACTGACATAGTACGGTCTCCCTTCTTTGTTTGCGCATCTCAGAGTTGAAATTAATTTGGTCGAGGTGTACTTAGATAGTTGTGACTCAGAGGATGAAGCATTAAAATTAATTAAAGATGTTATTTATATTCATAGTCAGGGTGGTTTTCGTATTTGTAACTGGGTGTCAAATTCTAAAAGAATACTTTTAACTTTACCTGTTGATATGAGACTAGCTAAATTAAAAGATTTCAACTCAGATTCTAGCTTACCTATTGAACGAGTTTTGGGGATCCAGTGGGATCCGGAGAGCGATGAATTTAGTTTTAAATTAAATTTAAATACATGTTCTGCTAAAAACTTTAATAATTCTGCTCCCACAAAGCGCGAGGTACTTAAAATAGTTATGAGCGTTTTCGATCCTTTAGGGTTCTTAGACAATATAATAATTCAAGGTCGAACATTATTGCAAGATATTTGGCGCGAAAAAATTGAATGGGACGAACAAGTTTCGTCCAATTTAAACAAAACTTGGCAAAAATGGATAGAAGAGATACACCATATAACTAAGATTAGAATACCACGTTGTTATTCGCCTAATATTCCTTTTGCTACATCTGTTCAGTTGCATGCATTTTCTGATGCTAGTTTTAAAGCCTATTCATCTGTTGTTTATCTAAGGATAGAAAGTTGTGCGGGCATAGACGTGGCATTTTTATCTGCAAGAAGTGAAGTTACCCCATTGAAGGGAATAACAATACCTCGTCTTGAGTTAGAAGCTGCGGTTATGAGTAGTAATTTAGTAAATCGCATCAAAAATACTTTGGAAATACAAATTACTGATATAATTTTTTGGACTGACTCTCAAATTGTTCTTGCTTGGATCAATTCTGACAAAAATAAATTCAAGCAATTTGTAGCTAATAGGATTAAAAAAATTTTAGAACTCACAGATAGAACTAGCTGGCGTTGGGTACCCACCAAGATTAACTCCGATAAAGCTACGAGAGCTGATTCACATAAGACTTCATCTTGGTTAACGGGACCGCAATTTTTATATAAACCGGTTAATTTGTGGCCAGAAAATAAAATACATGATGTGTTAGAAAGTAACGAAATGAAAAAAGCATTTGTTGGGACTGTTGCCGACTTGGCATTATCTTAACAAATGTTTTGCCTGATTCGGAAAGATGTTCATCTTGGTTGCGTCTAATTAGATCAACTGCGTGGGTTTTAAGATTTATTGATAGTTGTAAAAAACACTCTACTAAAAGTAAATATCTGCATCCTAAAGAAATTATAAATGCAGAACAATTATGGTGGAGAGCTATACAATCAACAGAATTTTTAACTGAAATTGATTTATTGACAAATAATAGCACATTATCTAAGAATAGTAAAATTTTTAAACTATGTCCATTTTTAGATGAGTCTGGTCTTATGAGAGTGGGGAGTTGATATTGACATTCCAGGTTTTGAAAAAAATCCTGTAATATTACCTTCTAAAAATCGCTTTTCAGAATTACTTGTTAAATTTTATCACAATAAATTTAATCATCGGGGCCGAAAAACGCAAATTAATGAATTACGGCAGCAATATTGGATAATTGGTTTAAGTTATTTAGTAAATAAAGTGTCAAGACAATGCCAATAATGTAAAAATCTTAAATCGGTTCCTAAAATTCCAATTATGGGAAATTTACCTATACAAAGAACGACACCGTATGTCAAGCCATTTACTTTTTGTGGTATCGATTACTTCGGTCCGTACTTAGTCAAAATTGGGCGACGGAGTGAAAAACGTTATGGAGTATTGTTTACTTGCCTTACTGTCAGGGCATACACCTTGAGATAGCCAATTCCCTTACCACTGATTCAACAATAATGGCCGTTCAAAGAATGTGTGCACGAAGGGGTTGTCCATCAGAATTATTTAGTGATAACGGCACCAATTTTAAAGGTGCTGAAAGGGAATTACAAATAGCCATTAATGAATTTAATCATGACAAGATTGGTATTAGGCTCTCTATTATGGGCATCAAATGGAATTTTATCCCACCTACTGCTTCGCATATGAGTGGAGTATGGGAGCGGCTAAAACGCTCTGTGAAAACTTGCCTAAGAATAGTTTTGAAAGAACAAGTTCCCCACGAAGAAGTTTTACACACTCTACTATTAGAGGTAGAGAGTATTGTAAACTCCAGGCCTCTTACTGACATCCCATTTGAGAGTCAAGAAGAAGAAGCTCTGACCCCAAATCACTTTTTACTAGGACCCCATTACAACTCAACTGAAGCGAATATTCTCAAAAATTTTGTTACCAATGGAAGCTTCTTCAGAAAGCAGTGGCGATACAGTCAAGATCTGGGTAATAAATTTTGGAGAAGATGGATCAAAGAGTAGCTGCCTATTATTCGCACCAGGTCAAAGTGGCATAGTGATCAGAAAAACATAGAAGTTGGGATGTCGTAATAGTTGTTGACGATCAATCTCCCAAAAATGTGTGGCTGAAAGGCATCGTTGTAGCTGTGTTCCCTGGGAAAGACGGAAAAGTTAGAGTCACCGATGTGAAGACGACAAATGGTATTTACAGACGACCTACTTCAAAATTATGTGTCCTCGATGTCAACAAGAAATGAAGAGTTCATTTGGGGCTGAAGAATGTTATAGTTTTTTATTGTTTATTTCAAACGAAAAGATCGATATACCGGTGAATGACGTTGTTTTTGAGTTGTCATAAAATATATAAATAATTGTCAAAAGTTGAATTGTGAATTTTCTTTGAATCAGCGACATAATCTTTTTTAGACGTCCTCAAAGACATTGGGGCCGTCTTAAACCGGCAGACAGCTACAAGGTTAGTAAATAAACTTTTAAATAATGGAATTATATGTAATCAAAAAACAATATTTAGGCTTGAAAATGATATAATTGAACTGAAAAATCAAATAATTAACATCACTAATGAATTCGTTTTTGAAAATTTTTCTAGTCGACAGCAAATTATATATAATAAATTATTTTTCGAAATTGAAAATAAACAAAAAAAGAAACTTGACAATCTGAAACAAAAAAATAAACTCGGTCCTTAGTACCCAAAATAATTGGATTAAAAATATTTCAGATACAGATATACCTAAGGATATTCTACAGTTTTTATCACTAGGCCCAAAATTTAGCATTGAACCTATAATAACAAAAGATATTTCTATAAAAACTATGTTAGCTAATATTGATTATATATCATCTTTTATACAAAACGAGCAAGAAAGAAATATCGTTATAGCTAAAACTACAAATATTTCAACTAATCATATTCACGAACCTAAACAATCTTCTATTTTTAGAGAACTACTACATAAAACAAACAAATTTTTAAGAGAAAATCCAAATTTAATAGTCATACCATCTGACAAAGGAAATGTTACAGTTATAATGGAAAATCAACAATATTCAGAGTTATCTAAAGAACTAATTGATAATAATACGTCATATAAAGAACTTACTAATGATCCAACTGCAAAAATAACTAGTAATTGTAACAAATTAATTAAAAAATTATTCAATAAAAAACAAATAGACAAAAATACGAAAGAAAAACTAACAAACTATAACGGTATTTCAGCCAAATTTTATTGTTTACCAAAAATTCATAAACCCACATTATCAGCTAGACCAATTGTAGCTTCTATAAACACTCCAATTGAGCCTCTTACTCTTTGGTTAACTGAAATATTAACAAAATCTTATGACTGTGATAATGAATATTATATTAAAGACTCCTTCGAAATCAACAAAACATACAATAACATAATATTACCACCGAACTATGTTCTTTCAAGTTTAGATGTAGTATCACTTTTTAGTAATGTTCACTTAAGTATATGTTTAACAGCTCTTGATTACAAATGGAATGATATAAGTAAAAACTGCAAACTAAACAAAGAAACTTTTTTAGAATTAATATCATTTACCTTTAATAGTACATATTTTTCTTATAATAATAAAAATTACCAACAGACTTTTGGAACACCCATGGGATCTTCGATATCACCTATACTAGCAGACTATGTGATGAATTATATCTTAGACTTTGTTATATCTGTTTTACCATTCAAGTTGTTTTTCATTAAAAAGTACGTCGATGATATAATTCTTCCATGCAATGAAATAGATAATATACTATTCTACTTTAATACATTTGATCCTTATATACAATTCACTATTGAAAAAGAAAATTCAGAAAAATATTTACCTTTTCTTGACACCAAATTCATAAGAGACAATAATAATAAAATTTCGATCGACTGGTATAGAAAACCGATAAGTTCAGGAAGATATATTAATTATCATTCATATCATCCACGCAACACAAAAATTAACTTGATCAAACAGATGAAAAGTAGAGTTCTTCAAATTTCAGATCAAAAGTTCCACCAAAAAAATCTAAAAATATTGTATAATCTTTTTCACGAAAACTCATATCCTCCATATCTTTTGAAACGAATATTATATAATACATTTGACAGAAATTCTGACATTACTAATAATATATTACAAAATATTAGAACTGACAATATTAACCCACCAATTTATATGTCTTTACCATATATAAAAACAGTGACACCTAAACTTTCAGGAATCTTTAAGAAACATAATATCAAAATTGCAAACAAACAACACCTCACAATCAAATCAATTTTCAGTAAAATCAAAGATAAAACACCGATAAATAAATTAACTAACATAGTTTATGAAATTCCTTTCTTGAACTGTGTTAAAAAATACATTGGTCACACTAAAAGGACATTAACCAATCGAATTTCCTCTCACAAAAGCGATAGTAAATTGTATCCTGATAGATGTGCCCTCGCTGAACACGCATTTTATGAAGGCCATTCAATTGATTATCAACCAGCCAAAGTATTAATCACAGAAAATAATTATAAAAAACGTCTATTTTTAAAAACCGCATTTATTTCACAAGAAAATAATTGCATTAATAAAAAAACTGACCTGAATAACCTTAGTGTGATGTATGCCTATCTCTTAGATTTTTAAAAACAATCTTTGCAAAATTTAAATTCCAATCAAAATTAACTTTATTCGAATAGACCTTAATAGATAAAATTTTTGTTGAATGTCATATTGAATATCATATTGTTTTTTGAGTTTAATTTATAATGAACGTTTATGTCAATAATATATTTTTTATCTATTTTTACAATTATACCGACATCCTCGTTTAAATAATGTAAGTAAATTTAAACATTAATTTATTTTATAATTTGACCATATATTTTAATAATTTTCAGTCCTTGAGAATGGACAGGAATATTGGGGAAGCGGCAAAATTGTAAAATGAGTACTCTTTACTCCATTTTCCAAGCTTTCGGAATATCTTCATTTCCATTTTCAAGGACAGCATTCGAGATTGTATTACAAGTTGTTTTGAAAATGGAAATAAAGATATTCCGAAAGCTTGGAAAATAGTGTAAAGAGTACTCATTTTACAATTTTGCCGCTTCCCCAATATTCCCGTCCTTGTACATTATTATTCGGCAAATATCTACTATAACTGTAGTTATTGATAATGGGGTTTTATATGAACATAGAAGACAATTATGGTAAATATACTGTTCAATTATTTAAGAAATGGTCGAGAATTAAGATGAAATTAGCAAAAGAATACAATAGAAGATGTTTCCTTTTGAAATGTAGAAGAGAAAATATCACTCCTAAACATATAGAACACTCAATAAATCCATTAACTGAGCTTCTCGACCGTCAAGATGTTCACATTAGGAAGAATACCAATTTTATCTTAAGGTTAGGCAATAAAATCATAAATATTGAAATTCTTAACAATCAAAAGATTATCATAAATCTAGAATCTAATTTGAATTTTTTAAAGTCAGAAATAATTCAATTAACATCAGAATATATATTTAATAACTTTCAATTTTATCAAAAAAGAAATTATAATAAGATTTTTTATTCAACAAAAAACAATAATATCAAGAAATTAAATAAATTAATAGACGAAGAATTCCAAATGAAACTAAATACTAATCCCAAATGGATTGAAAATTTAACTAATATTGAAATTCCACATGACATTTCATGTTTTTTATCATTAGGACCAAAATTTAGTATCGAGCCAATTCTCGGGAAAGATATTAAGATAAGACATTAACTAACAGATATTGAATACATTACTTCACAAACATCAGATGACAATTTAAGGAAAACATTATAATTTCAAAATCCACTAATATTATCACGAATCATATACACCAAAAATCGAGTAGTACTTTTTTCCGTAATTTATATTATAAAACAAAAAAATTTCTCAAGTTGCACCCTAATATAGTTGTTACTTACAGTGATGAAGGTAACTGTACTGTGATCATGTTAAAAGATAACTATATCGAACTTTCCTTAGAAATTATTGATAATAGTTCTTCTTATATCAGATTAAAAAGAGATCCTACATTATCAATACAAAATAAATGTAACACTATTATTAAAAAACTATATAATACTAAACAAATAGATAAAATTACGAAAGAAAAACTTACTTGTTATAACGGTATACCTGCAAAATTTTATGGTCTTCCTAAAATCCACAAACCAACTTTATCAGTTAGACCCATAGTTGCATCTTTATGTACTCCTACTAATTTTTTAGGCTCTTATATTACAGAAATTTTAACAAAAGCTTATGATCTTACTACAAAATACTACATCAAAGACTCTTTTGAAGTATATAAACAATTTAATAAATTTCAATTACCAAACAACCATGTTATTTGTAGTTTAGATGTTGTATCTTTGTTTAGTAATGTATATTTAGATTCAGCTCTGAGGGCAATCGATAAAAATTGGGAAAAAATTAGTCAACAATGTCAAATAAATAAGAAATATTTCCAAGATATCATAACATTTCTATTTGAAAATACCTATTTCACTTTTGATAATCAAATATATAAACAAACTTTTGGTACTCCAATGGGAGCAACAATCTCGCCAATTATAGCATGTTACGTTATGGATAATTTGTTAGACTCAGTTATACAAATATTGCCTTTCAATTTAATCTTCATAAAAAAGTATGTTGACGATATTATTCTAGCTTTACCAGATAATAAAGTAGATGAAGTTTACAATAGAGAAGGAAGACGAATTACAAAGTATACCTTTTTTAGATACTAGAATGATAAGAGTAAAGGGGCTGCACCGATTCTACCTATTGGCGGAGGCGCTAACATGGGAATCTCCATAAGAAAATGAGAATATTTTATTAAATAGATTATATACAGGGTATATTAAAACAACAACCTTCGTGTCCTATGTATATCCTAAACTCTTGATAGCTGACAGATGACACGGGACCTAAGATATGCATACACAGCTGCGATCCTTACGATAATAACGTGATCAAGCAGGCGCGCTTTTGATATATACCAAGTTGTCTAAAATAATTTTGTGATATACCGGGGGCAGCTTATAAGTAGCATACGATGTAATATTAGTTGCCTATAAGATTACATGTATTATAACAAACGTCACGTGTTACGTCAAACATTATGTCTCACGTCACGTGCCACGTTATGTTTTACATAAAACTGTTTGCTAGATGGCGCTAGTGGTGGAAGGGAATGGATTCAGATATGGTAAAGTTAGAACGCTGCTATAGACAGCTTTGAATGAATATTTTGGCAGAACGTCATCCGCGACCTGTCATCCGTCACCTGTCTAGCGTTAAATTTAGGCTCCCCAATTGTTTAGGACCCCCAAATTTAGACCATATAAATGTAGACCTTGGCGTAACGTCATCATCGTCGAATTATTTATAAATTGAAAAACTTATGCGAACCATGGACCTACGCGTCTATAGTAAGGTTCTCATCAAATCTGGCCATTCGCTCAGATACGTATAAGCTGCGAAGAGAGGTATAAAAAATTATCTGTTGTGTGATTGGAGCATTCGGGGGGTATCGTTGTTTGAAGTAAAAAGGGCATTAGTATATTTCTTTGTTATTATTGGTCGGATTGTAGTGGGACAAACGGCAATGGTTATGTAGACTGCATAGTGGTGTGCGATCCCTCGTTAGGTCTTAGTGTCTAGAGTGAGGAAAAAATATACGTACTGTACTTGGCATCTGGCACTTTTCTGTCATCTGTCTGCCATCTGTCACTTTTCTGTCATCTGTCTGCCATCTGTCACCTAGTTTATAGAATGAGGTGTTAGATATTTGGATGGCATACACGGTGTATCTCACACCTCCGGGTAGACAGGTTTCGATTATTTATATATACCGGGCGAATGAAAATTAACTTTCATTATTAAGTGTTAGATATTATACGAGAGAACCAAACATACTTTCATAAATTAGACACCCTATATATTATTTATCATTAAGATTTAACTCATATCCAATATCATAAGCATATCGAGCTACACTACATATTCAAAAATTTAGTAGAATCAGAGCTACCAACCTAAAAGTCACTTGGTTGGAATAATCCCGATTTAAAAACGTCACTAATGACCCAATGGATCTGTTGGTGTCGTTAAATCTCTTATCACAGTTTGATCTTGAGGAATTTAAGATTAGAGTGCGATAGGGAAAATTTCAGTGCATTTGTATTATATTATACGTATCTAACGCTATTCAGGTCTAATTCACTTAACCAAATGTCTTTTCGTGATCAATGAACCCATATCTCTGCCTCCAAAACACCTGCGTGAAAACAAACTTTATATTATTGATTTGTGGAACGAACCGATCAATATGAGATGCCACTCTACACTCTAGCTGGTAAAATATTTCTAACATGCCGCTTTGACCTTATTTCCATTATAAGCATATCATACTACACTACACATTAAAATTTCAGTAGAATCAGAGCTACCAGCCTAAAAATCACTTGGTTGGAATAATCCCAATTTTAAAACGTTACTAATGACCCAATGGATCTGATGGTGTCGTTAAATCTCTTATCGCAGTTTGATCTTGAGGAATTTAAGATTAGAGTGCGATAAGGAAAATTTCAGTGCATTTGTATTCTATTAGACGTATCTAACACTATAAAGGTCTAATTCACTTCACCAAATGTCTTTTCGTAATCAATAAAGCTATATCTCTGCTTCCAAATCACCTGCGTGAAAACAAAGTCCTAAGTACGTAGGAGGGGTGTGGAAGCTTCGACTCGAAAACCATAGAGATAAAAAATTTTATGGAACGACTGGTCTGCTAGAGCTAATATTCTCAAAAAACTCCAAACACTTTATACATTTAGATCATCAAATGTATAGGGGAATCTTAAAACTAACCAGAGTACAGCGTACATCTAGACGACACTTATGTACATAAGTATCGACAGATTATTAACCCTTTCTTTAAAAACCAGCCCAACCCTAAACGGTGCATGAGAATAGCTCCAAAAATAGAAAACTGCTTTACGAAAGCTAGACGAAGAGGGGAATACTTATACAATAAATAAATATATTTATACAATAAAATTTCAAATTGGTCAAACGTTACTGGTCACGTCAAACGTCACGTCAAAAAGCCCAGTCATACGTCACGTCTCACGTCAAACGTCATGTAAAACATAACATCATACGTCACTTGCCATGTCAAACGTGACGTACAACGTTGAACGTCACGTACCAAGTCAAAATTCACATGTCACGTCAAACGTCACATGTCACGTCAAACGTCATGTGTCACGTCAAAAGTCATGACAAACGTCACGTGCTACGTTAAACGTTACGTACCACGTTAAACTTCACATGACGACGTTATGGTTTTATATTTGTTATCGGCATTTTGAACCAATAAATTTTAACAAAATTGGTGCAGCCAACTTGTGAAGTATTAACAAGAACGACAAGGTTTCATTATTAAAACATAAATCAGAGCTACCAACCTACGTTAGGAGCTTTTAACTTTGTGATCATAGCCGATATAATTTACATCAACCTCAAATCATAACTATACATTTGCTTCCTATGTGAATACTCAGAGGCTAATTTTTAGGTATCCATCCAATTATGTAATCGTTAACCATGTAGTAACTTATGAGTCTACCGGTAAAATTTAATAATATCAAAAAATATTATATTTATCATTGAAACTGTTGAAACATAGATAAATCAATCACATTTACAGAAAATAATAAAATTGATTTCAATTTATCTAACCCGCGATAACCAAAAATGCCGGAAACGCTTATCAAATGTAAATAATAAGTACTTTTCTCATCTATGACAATATATCAGCTTCATTAGATGTCGCTCTCTACTCTATCTCATAAAATATTTCTAACGTGCCACTTTGACCTTATTATCATTCTAAGCATATCGAACTACACTACATATCCAAAATTTAGTAGAATCAGAGCTGCCAACCTAAAAGTCACTTGGTTGGAATAATCCTGATTTAAAAACGTCACTAATGACCCAATGGATCTGATGGTGTCGTTAAATCTCTTATCGCAGTTTTATCTTGAGGAATTTAAGATTAGAGTGCGATTAGGAAAATTTCGGTGCATTGGTATTCTATTGGACGAATCTAACGCTGTAAAGGTATAATTCACTTCACCAAATGTCTTATCGTGATCAATAAAGCCATATCTCTGTTTCCAAATCATCCGCGTTAAAACAAGGTCCTAAGTATGTAGGAGGGGTGTGGAAGCTTCGAAACGAAAACATTGAGTTTGGCCCGAAAACCATAGAGATAAAAAGATGAATGGAACGTCTGGACTGCTAGAGCTAATATTCTCAAAAACCCCAAAAATGTTATGCATTTAGATTATCAAATGTGCATGGAAATCTTAGAACTAACCGGAGTACATCGCGCATGTTTCGAGAACTGTATAGGATGAAAAATCCTAGTACAAAATATTAAAAATTTGCGAATGTATTACTACTTTTTATTATAAAATATATACCATAATACTGGGTGTATTGGCTCCTAAAATTTTACTAAATATCCAAACGGCACCTCGATAATTCTAGTAATATCCAATGTCTTAGGACTATTCGAAACGTCGAGTTATTTCCGCCTACAACATAGGAAAATGTTATAAGTAATAATTAAAATTCTATAGAATTGATAAGATACTTCTTAGGTCGCAATAGAAAAATATGTTAACAATAATGCAAAAATATCTACAATTTCACAACGGATGAATATCTTGACGTCTCTCACTAATCAGAATGTGTAATAGCTAGCATGAGAAAAATTTCCCACTACCTGCTCGTAGAACGCGTGATGGCTCGTTTAAAAGACGTTAATATATTTAATTGGTGAACGCTAACACTCAACAAATCATTATAGAAGCAGCATACCTCACTGAAATAACTAATCAGAAGAAAGATTCCTTACAATAATAAGAGGTGTCATCTTTGAGATGCTGTATCCGACCCAGGTGATGGCTCGTCACGAAGATTATGTCGGCTCAATGCCTTAACGTCAACTTCCCGCCAAATAATCATACAATGCGCATACCTTACTAAACTAGCCAGCGTAAAACAGTTAGTGTATTTCTAATCCAGCACTTGTCACAAACAAACATGACTGTGGCAGATCCAAAGCGCGAGTAGATCAAACTTAACCTCATTAAATGCTGTATTAAGCAAGAGTTCATACGATCCAACTTTAAGTTAAATTTTTCATGAAATACCTGGAAAATATGGAATAACAACTAAAGTGTGTTCAGGCACAAATATTAATTCTTATGATGTGAAAATTATGTCGCATCGTCTAGAAGTACCTAACTCTTAGAAAAAATGAATTTGAATGCAAAACCATCGAAGATATAATTATGATTGGTGTTTTTGAGGTATTTTTTGAAAGTGCGTCAAAATATTTATGAAATTGTAGCTAAAATATTTAAACAATAAAATTTCAAATTGGGATGACTACTGTTAAACTTTTTTTATTTTCTAAGGAATCTTACTCAAACATTTTAGGATGTTTTGAAAGCGTTCTCGCAGAAATTCACCAAGCACCGTTAAAGCTGTCAGAGATTCGCCCTATAAGTTAATACATTGCTTTTATAAAAAGTCACAACTCTTTTCTCTGACGTCACACAACATTTTGTTTCACGCTATATGTATATGTGCTATAAAAAATTTTATGCTAAATATCCTGAAGGTATACCTACATATCTAATATATCCACATCCCTCGAAGTGAGTCTCTTTTACTTATCGATTTATAAAATCATGTGTTTACCAATAGATCATTTTATTAAAAACCGGAACATATTGAAAAGTATCAATCAAAACCAATTTAATTGATTGTATCAGGCTCTTAATATGTTCCTTTTTTTTCTATATGCTCGAAAAAATGCTCGTTTTTGTTATTCAATAAAGATAATTTCTTTTCATTAAAAAACAACATAGTAAATAAATTAATGACTTATTAAATTTAACACTTCCACTTGAAAAGGTGAGGAATACACATATTCAAAATGTCTCAGAAAGTCTCAAAACGACCTATGATCTTCGCGTTAACACAGTAAGTAGTATGAAAAATGAGGTCAACAATGTTTTTGCAATGACATGTGTAATATTAGCATCTAAACAGAAATGTTTTGTATTGTCTATTCATCTTAAACAGTGCTCAAGACTTTTTTCGTCGTATTTATTAGTATATTTTGTTTAAATTTAGTATATTTTATTAGTATTTAGTATATCGTTCATTTGATTAGTATTTTTTATTTAGAATAGGTATATAACTTTTCTTAGTTTTTTTGAATTTTGTTATCGACTTTTTAGTGAGTTCATTTTAAAATGGAAAGCAATTATCTTAAGAAGTGAATGCAAGAGCATGCTGATATTGGTGAAAAGTAATGTTAACAAGCTGGAACATTGTTTTGTTTTTATTTATTATTAATGTTTTTGTAGATATCAAATGAAATTAAATATATTGCATGGCTTGGATCCCTTCAATTTAGATCCTGTCAATCTGAATTGTTCAATTGATGGAGAGCCACCGGTAACCAACATAGATATCATCAGTTATTTGGTGTTTTCACACAGCTTTTACACATATTTTGAATCGTGCTGAAAATAGGGTCTACTTTAGTCAATGGAGTTTTTGTTGTGGTAGACAAGGTAGGTAATACTTGAGTTTATTGTTTTGAATCAAATATTGGCAATATCGTCTATAAAAAAATAATAAAAAGTTCCTGAGAAAAGTTTCCATTGATGAATAAGAATAGCTAGGCCAAGAAATAGTTTAAAATTTTATTGCAAACACACCTTCATCTCATGCGGAAGTTTTGGAAGCTAGAAAAGCTCATACACACTATTAGTTTTAGGTTTAAGGCAATTTTTATAAAAGTTTATAATATAAATGAATCATTCACTTTTATCATTTTTCATTTTTGTCTGGATCACTGTATTTTGTGATGAAATGTTGTTTTGAAAATTTAGTGCAAGTACTTGTTTACCTTATTTGAAGTATTAAAGATACGTGTTATGTTTTAGGTTAAACATTCACAAAAAACCAGCTTGAAACCTTTGGATGTATGGTGCCTTATACAAAAGAATGGTTCAATATTAACGGCCCATTGTACTTGCATGGCTGGGATTAGCGAAGTATGCAGTCATGTCGGAGCAATTATTTTTGCTGCTGAATATGCAAACAGCAAGAAGGATTCATTATCTTGTACTGATCTCCAATCAATATGGCCAATGCCATCATCATCATCTGAAAAGGTACCTATTGTAACTGCTTCACAAATGAATTGGGGAAAATGCTGTAGTAGCAAAACAAGTAATAAGGACATGGCAGGCATATCAGCTAAGGAGGTGGATGGTATTTTACAACCTTTCAAAAGTTTAAACATTAAGACACCACTGATGTATGTTATTAAGCCTTTTGCTTCAGAAGTGAAAGAAAAAACACCCAAAATAGTAGCTTCCAAATTTTTAATATTCGATGAAGAAAACATGACGAAATCATATGCTGAATTGATTATTCTTTCAAAAGATATCAATTATTGTGTTACAGAGGAAGAAGTTTCAGCAATAGATATGGCAACAAGACAGCAAAATAAAAATAAAAACTGGTATGTCCAAAGAGCTGGTAGGGTTACTGCGTCCAAGTTTAAATTAGTTTGTAAAACGAAAAAAGACAAACCATAATTGTCTTTAATAAAAACAATTTGTTACTCAACCAAAGTGAAGTTTAGCACTAAAAAACCACTTGGGGTTTATCTCATAAACACTTCAAGCATATGCAAAGCATATGAAAAGTATATGGAAGAGGAGGAGAACCATCAATCTTTCTAAACAAATGAAGTTGGACTTCTAATTAACTAAAAGTGGCCACAGCTAGCTGCCTCGCCAGATAGATTTTTGCGAGTGTTGTTTGGCGGGATGCTTAGAAGTGAAGTGTTCATATTTATTAAAAGATTTAATCGATATTGTCGATTATATTAAATTAACAAGTCCATGTCTCTACAAAAACAATGGAAACACTTATCTAAAAATTGATCACCAATATTATTACCAGGTACAAATGCAAATTTTTGTCTTTGAATTACAATACTGTGATTTTGTTGTTTGGTCTCCTAATGTATTTTTTAAACAAAGAATTCTCCCAGATTTGGAGTTTTGGAGAGAAAATTCAGAAATTTCACTCAAATACCATTCTAAAATAATAATGCCAGAACTCTTGGGTGAATTATTTACAAGACAAATGGGTGCCACAGAAGTGGAACATTTTTGTTATTGTAATGGAGTGGATGATGGTAGACCAATGATATTGTGTGATGATGTAGATTGTAAGTTAAAATGGTTCCATTTTGACTGTGTAAATTTAAAAACAGTTCCCTTTGACTTATGGTAATGCAGTAGGTAATTGATTAAAATAAGTTTAATTTTGTTTTTGTAATGCAATAGGGGACTTCGGTGCAAGTTGCCAACCCAAAAAATTTCATATTTTTCTACCACTGTGGAAGGGAAATTTCAGAACAAATTTTTCATGTAAAGGTTCGTATTATTTATAAATATCTATAAACGGAGCCTCGGCTCTTCAAATTGGGTAATTTGATGCAAATATCGATATTTGTAAAAGTCATGGCTGATTGGCTAAAAGTTGTGTTGGAGCACCTGATTTCACGTCAATAATGACATAAATGCGCCGTCCATTTTGTTACTGTATCATTTGTATGTTGTTTATGTAAATGATTGTGCCGGAGTTTTGAAATTAGTTTTATCTGTGTTATTTCTTTGTGTTTATAGACAATTTAATTAGGATCACTAGTGTTTCTGCTTTGAGGTGAGGATTGTAAACATATTTTATGTTTTTTTTTATTGAAATATATTTTTCTCGTTTCCTAGCATTCCAACACGACGACTATGCATCCAGATGATGTTCCTGGTGCCGTATTATCCTTTAGAAAATCACTCAGTTTTAAAATTACAACGCTGATTAGAATGCAGAGGATTGAAAAAAACTGGATCCAAAGCAGAGCTTTTGCATTTTATTAGTTATTTATGAATCATGTTTATTCAATAACTCAGTATGTAGAATAAAAAATTGCATTGAGGCAGGGAACGAGAATAAAATATTCATTGGTATAGATGGAGGGAAATGGTACGAAGCTAATCGCAACATCCATCAAGGACCTAGCACCAGCTCTGAGCAATATATTTTTGATAAAGTCAGCTGGGGAAAGTTTCCAAGTTGTGACATTCCTCAATTTTTCAATAAGGGCCACATTTATACTTATATAGTTAGTGCTGATGTTGGAGATGAGGACCCAGAGACAACATTATTAGCAGAAGACCAATCAATTACAACTGTTGAACCATTTCGAAGGGGTCATCAGTATGTCAGTAGTGAACATAATAAGCCTTGTAGAAGATGGTCAACAACACAATTTTTATTTTTGTAAGTGCAAATGTCTCTCTTCTTTTCAAAAGACTTTACAATATAATGTAAAAGTCATTTTGAATAGAACCTCTGGAGCAATTATTAAAGGTATTTGCGAGAGCAAGCAGTCGGCTCTAGGGAAATGTAGCCATGTAACAGCATGCTTAATTTTTATTTGGGAGTATACCCAAAAATATGGGTATCCAAGAATATCGGCTACTAGTAAACCACGCCAGTGGGGTGTAGGATAAAAAAAACGTGACCCATCTGCATTAAATAGAATATTATACTGCGCCCCTTCATTTTTATTCAATAAAAATAATAATCCTGCAGAGCATTTCAATGCACTTGTGAACAAATTTGTTGGAGGAAAACAGGTAAATGTAAAATGATTTATTTGTAAGTAATATAACAAAATCTTTTTGTAGATAAATTTTTCTGGGACAAATTCCTACCAAATGAGATGTGAGTGTGCAGCTTTATCATACAATTGCAAAGAAGATTATATTTTTGAAATTTTAAGAACACTGAGCGCACTGCCTGATACCTTCACAGAAAGTTTCAGTGAAAATAATGCTTGGAAGAGAAAAAGAGAGAAGATGTACAGGGATAAAAAATTCAAAAAGAAAATCACTGGAAAGAAGCCTAATTTAGGTCCTGATGAAGATTATGGAGATGTTGAGGAAATAGACGAAGAAGAATTTGAAATTAGAAAGAAAAAATTAGAAGTTATTTTAAAGAAATCTGATGAAGAAATACAAATTCTGGAAAAAGAGACAAGAGGCCAGAGCACTAACCACAAATGGTTACAAGAAAGGGCATTTAGAATAACAGCTTCTAATTTTGGCTCTATTTGTAAACGAAAAAAAGGCAATCCAAAAATATTAGTGAAGAAAATTCTTTATGACACTTTTTCGGGAAATAAATGTACAAAGTATGGATTGCAATGTGAACCATTGGCAATACAAGAATTTGAGGAAATTACAAATTTGAAAGTAAACCAATGTGGACTATTTGTTGGGAGAGAAGATGAATATTTTCTGGGAGCTAGTCCAGATGGAACAATTCATTTGATGATACAATTATGGAAGTGAAAGGTCCATATACTTTGAAAAATTTAACCATAGAAGATGGTATTAAAAACAATAAAATCAATTATCTTCAATTCAATGAAAAACTAGAAATAAATCTAAAACGAAAGCATAATTATTATTACCAAATCCAGGGTCAGCTACATCTAACAAAAAAAGAATTTTGTTATTTTATGGTTTGGAGTAATACGAGTTTTCATATTGAAAAAATTGAAAGGGATGATTTTGGGGACAGTAACATAAAAAATCAATTAGAAACTTTTTTTAATTCACATCTTTTGCCTAAAATTTTAAAGCGACCAATATAGTTTTCCGTCATATTAATCCAAAATTTGTAGTGTTGTTTTGATAATTCTTCTTATGAAATTAATATAGATACACTGGCAAACAATAAATCGACTTGAAACTTTTAAATTTCAAATTATATTTTGTAAATTAATATAAAAGTGCGTGATACAATATTTCTTTGTAAATAATGGTCATACATTCTAATGGTAATTAATTGTCATTTATTGGAATAAAAACACTATTTGTATTTGTATTAGGTTGTTGAAGATTTTTGTAATTTCAATATCGGCATGCATATGTGTTATGATCAACAAAATTTAATCTGCATTTTGATTAAAGTATTTTTGTCATTCCGCCAATTAGACAAAAAATATTATTGCAATGAAAACTTTATTTTTTTCTCTGTGAGTTACCAATACCTATCAGATATGAAGGGTTCACCATGTGAAAACAGACACAACCTGATCATTTATCAGTAGTATTTTATTATTCTAAAACTAATATACAATTTTCATATAATTTATTTCAAATGGATTTGTATTTTTTTGTACACCTCTTTTACCTCTATTCATCGGAGCTTATAATAAACATTAATTTACTGTAAACGTACACAAAGATTATAAAAAATTTGTAGGTCTTTGTATGTCCATTAATAAATTGAGATATCATGTTTTACTACAATATTATTTGCACTTTATTCTTTAAAAAGTATAATTTTATAGATCTGGAAAACGGCAGTCACTTTGTAACTTTTGCCTCCGATTGTATTCGTTCTAGCCTGCGGCTAATATTAAATAGCAGTGGGGCATCGCGTATCTCTTTTCGAACTTTCGTTTCTCTTTCTCGACTTCGCGCGGAATTTCGAGTGCATTGGCTAAAAAATTATTCGAGACCACCAAAGTAGTTCGCGCACGAGATGCAAACAATATTTTTTCTACAAACGTCAAAATCTATCTTTTAAAAATATTATAAATAAGTAAAATGCCTAATTTATTATAGAAAATAGTGTTGAGCTGGCTTAAGTAGATAGACTAAGACAGTTCCGCGATAAGTATAGGGAAAACAGTGTGTTAGAGAGAGAGAGTCATGGAGGCAATGTGTGTGAGAGAGAGCGCCGTCGTCCGCATCATGAGGCGTCCGCCATTTTTAGTCCGCGCCGTGCGCATATTTCGCCATTTTTAGTCTGCTTCGCGCATCATGAGGCGGCCGCCATTTTTAGTCCCCGAGCCGTGCAGTTCGCCATTTTTAGTCTGCTTCGCGCATCATGAGGCGAATTTAATTTTAAAAAAATTTTGACTTGAGTGCGGATCGAACCGCCAACCTACGCGTCAATAGCAATTGATTTAAGACAGTAGACCATGAGCTCTCTTGTTTATTCTATGCGAAGAAAGGTATTACATGCTGCAATACGGTCGTGCGCGCACCGTACGCTAGGCGCCGTAAGTTGTGACGTAATCGAGACTGATCCGTTGCGATGATAACAGGCGCGCGCTAATATACCGGGGGGCTTAAAAGTAACTTATGTTGAAATATTACTAACGAATTTCGTAATATACCGGGGGGCTTAAAAGTAACATGCTATATAATATTTGAACTGAAGTGGTACGTCGCGTGCTACGTCAAACGCAACGTGTCACGCCACGTGTGAACGTTACGTACTACGCCAAACGTCACGAGCTACGTCAAACGCCATGTGTCACGTCAAACGTCACGTGTCACGTCAAACGTCACGTGTCACGTCAAACGTCACGTGTCACGTCAAACGTCACCTGTAACGGTGAACGTTACGTGTCACGTCAAACGTCACGTGTCACGTCACGTGTAACGGCGAACGTTACGTACTACGCCAAACGCCACGTGTCACAAGCTACGTCAAACGTGTGGGCTCATTTGTAATATGGCTTCAGAAGACTACAGTCATCGAATTGCTTTTTATGAGGATAAAAGTGAGGTTATAAGGCAAATAGAGAATCTCAGTTTATCTGGTGGGGAAGAAGAAGTACGACAGGCGTGGAGCAGTCTTAGTATAAACTGGTTACCTAAAGAGCTAGCATGCAGACAATTACCACAAATTACTTATCCGTTAAGACGTATTCAACCATGTTCAATAGAACAGAAGAAGATATAAAAAATGAAATCAATAATGTTTTTGCTATGTCATGTGTAATATTAGTATTTGTCTTTGTTTTAATTTTAAAAATTATTTTAAAAATTGTGAAACGAAAATTTGAATCTTCATGTAATATAAAAGTTGATGAATATACAGAGTGTTTCAATAAAAAACCCATGTTACTTTAAAAAACTTTATTTATAATGGTAATACAGTATTTGAAAACCAGTGACTGAGGCGTTGTACATTTCTTTCGGTACACGAATATAGTCCAGAGGCGTGGCACGGATTTGGATCATGAACAAAGTTTCCTGTTGCACACGGCGTGCCATCAAATTTGCAAACGTCAATAATGTGTGGAAAAACACCAAATACGTGACATTTCTGCAGCAGAAATTCCGCTTTTTGTTGCCCTCGAATGTAAATATAGTCTGCAGCATACAATAGCTTGCTTTCCAATATTTCGTTTACTTTGGAATATTCTACATCTCCTGAAGAATATCGAATGCCATGTACCTTCCTTTCCAAGTATGATGTAGTCTTTTTATCATCGTTACTTAATGTGGAGAACGGTTGCGGCGGCAAAAATATGTAATGCGAACTTTTGAAGCCGATTTCTATGGTGAGTTCTTTGGCGACGAAAATCCCATCTACGACAAAGCCTTGAATGTCTACAAATGCTACTCTCATGTTGACGTCTGCTCGAATACTAACTCTGATCAGCAACTAGTTTAGGCTTTTAACAATTTCGGCGAGGGGGAAGTATTCCATGACGCAATCGTGAATTATGATGCAATAGACTTTGGTATTTTCGGGAAAGCCTATGTTTGCTTCAATGTCGAGTTTCACATCGACTGTGGACGCCTTCATGCTTTCCTCCTGCTTCGAACAATCGATAACAAACAATGCACGACGTTTGAAAGAAGAATAATCCAGCAAGGGGCGCTTCTGTGTGGAGTTTGCGTAGTTGGGATAGAATTCAGTATAGTTAAAATATGCCTCATTGTAGTCAGTTTTACCAAAGTCCAATTGCATTCTTTCATTAGACCAATATTCACCGTTAAGTGACAGTCTTATACTTTGCACGTCGGCATTGTCAAATAAAGTCGGGTCAGCTGTACTCACGTTACGTTTGTCGGTTTGGAAGAAAACAATAACAAAACGAGGTCTTTCAACTGAAGTGGATGTTTTAACAGCCCAAACTTCACGTCTTGCGCCCTTAGTAATTGCAGGCAATTCGTGTAACTCCCACTTCCTAAATGGTTGATCTTTTTGAATGGATTTCATGAGATTCAATTTTATATCGTCATTAGGAAAGATATGTTTAACTTTTAGTTCAATGGTTGTAATGTTAATTTTAGCAGTTGTACTAGTGAGCGTACCAGAGACATTCTTTTCCGTGATATATATGCAATCATTATCGTTTCGTGCTCGAACTAATCGTATCGTTTGACGCCCACATGTAATCATGGGATAATCGTTGAAAATGTTGAAAATATGTTTGAGAGGTATTTGAAGGTTGAAGGACTTGTCGCTGACATTCAGAATGGGATTTTTCGGGTAATTCCAGCCTGCTATAGCCATATGATTGGAATCTTCTTGGTTATAACATGTCATGGCACGTACGGCACTTATTATTCCAGGATCCCGAACTGTTTCCATTTCCCTGGCACTTTCACTGTACGTACATGAATCGAATAGGAAGGCTCCAACATTATTTGCTAATTTTACGTCACCAGCTCCATGTGTTTCAAGCGACCCTTTAATGCACAACAAAGTATCGCTCATTGCAAAAAACGAATCAACTTGATTGATGCTAAACTCCACAATGTCACTGCAATTGAATGATTTTATGAATGGAGCATAGGTTCTGTATTCGGCCTTTCGAATTGAATCGTCAAACATCGGCTTACGATATATATCAAACATTGAAGGCATATTGTCGTTTTGACGAAGCCGTTTTCCATACATGGTTGTCATTTTTCAATTTAAACCCCAGCGATTGCAGAACCAATTTGTTTGCGAACGTGAGCTGTTTCAGCTTTGGCGACTGCTTAGCTAATGAAGTTGGAAGCTCTACAGTCTTTCTTTTATGATTGATTATTAGTCCCATCTGCTTCGCACTCTAAGCTCCAACACCAAAGTACTAAGTTCTCCACTAAAGTTTACAGGCTGACCGTCTTGGTCTACGGCTATGACAGTGATATTGGTTATTTCACGTTGCGGTATAACAGGTAAGTATAGCAAATTATGAGGAATTTCGTCAATGGAATATCCTGGATCTACTTGTATGAAAATTCATAGATAGTATGAGCAGGTCTGTTTGCATCGAAGGCTCCAGTGGTAATGTTACAATCGAAGCGGATACTGGATACTTCAATGATTTTGACGGGGAGATCTGAAGAGTGCATTTTGTTGGCGTCGAGTATTTTCGGTGAAAATCCCAATATTCTTCCAAGACTATCAGCTTCCATGAAGGAAATTTTGTATTTACTGCAAATTTCACATTTCAACGTATTGTGATTGGGTTTTAGTGAAAATACCGGTCTAGTTGAATTGCTAGCACCCAACTTATCACTGATAAACGCTTCAAGATCAGCAATTTCATAACATCCAGTGGGAAAATTAAAACTTTGCAACTTGTTATTGGCATCGTAGTAGTAAAACATGCAATTTTCAATGTTTGGTATACTGTGATAGGAATGAAAAGATCGTAGAGCTATTTCATAATCATTCTTAGGATCGAGCACAATAGGCGTAGGAGGTTGGAAAGTGAACACGTGATTAGTGCTGTTTACTCTCAACAGCTGTGACATGATGACTAATGAAATTCGGGAGATGTATGAATTTAAATAACACACGACATGTTCAATTATTTATTTTTACAAAGAAAACATGTGGCTTGAGAACTCGGAGGGCCGTCACAATGCGTCGTCCAATCAGGTCGGTTGTAATGGATGAAACAAGGCAGTCGTATTTGTAGTTCAAAATTTGCTCGATATTCATTGGGAAGTTTATGCCACATATCAAGCAATTCACAAGGCCTTACACACTCTATTAGATGCTCAATGGGAAAGTGCTTTAGTTCTTCGGCAGTGAAACTACTCAATGTTTTTCCATGGTAGATATGTTGTAGTAATAGTTCCGTCATTGTTGTAGAAATTTCAAACACAAATGACCGCAATTGATTTGATCGTAGTTTTGATATTGGGTATTGTTGTAGAAAATTCTCGCACTCTTTCCAAAATATTTAACAACTTCTTTCGGCGGCTTCAAGTTACCAAATGAATCGAAATACTCTACATTGTTGTTTATCTTTCTTAGGATCGAGCACAATAGGCGTAGGAGGTTGGAAAGTGAACACGTGATTAGTGCTGTTTACTCTCAACAGCTGTGACATGATGACTAATGAAATTCGGGAGATGTATGAATTTAAATAACACACGACATGTTCAATTATTTATTTTTACAAAGAAAACATGTGGCTTGAGAACTCGGAGGGCCGTCACAATGCGTCGTCCAATCAGGTCGGTTGTAATGGATGAAACAAGGCTACCCAATGCTACCCAATGACTTCCGCTATTCTTAGAGGTATCCAAATTAACCACTGCGCGTTCTTGTTTTCGGGGACCGGCTTTGGGGAGAGTGTCTCGCATGAAAACTCCTCGAAAATGTGGTATTTTACGCAATTTTGCGTAATGTGTTATGTCAAAGTCGGATAGTGCGTGATTGGGTAGCTTTATTAGTTTTTTTGCTTTTTTAACTACAATCCAAATCCGCCTTTTGAATACTTTTTCAAGTATAGGCCAGATCCTACACGTTCCATAGCCTTATTATGACGTACATCTTCTTCCAATTTCTTTTGCGCATACTTTGCGTCAATGACGGTTTTAGCAATCCCAGCAGCACCACCTGACAAAGCTCCAAGTGCCGAAAGACCGGCAAACAAAGGGATAAGTGGTAGGAAACCTCCGGATTTCGCTACAGGTATTACTCGAGGAACCTCGACTTCTTTTTTCCCACCAAAATCTTTAATAAGTGCTTTGGCTGCTCGTAAGGCAAACGTTGCAGTGTCTTTCAAAGATGCCCTTTTTTTCATGGACTTTCCCACTTTTAGAATGACATCTCGATGGAAAGAACGGCGTTTGCGGCGACAACCCATCCCCAGCTTTCTTTTCACCTTCATTCCGCCTGTCACAAGTAATGCAGCAGTTTTCTCTGCCAAAGAAGCGTCTTTTGATTTGACGCGAGCCCAAGCTTTATCTTCAAGTATCTGATCGGCTTTGTGTCGTTCTTCGAGAGACTTATTCTTCCAGTAAGAAATATCGTGTTGTTTACAAGCAGCGTCCAAGGGGTTAATGCCTGGATCTCCACGATCAAGACGTTTTTCCAATTTTGTACCGGCCACCAAAAAAAACAATTAATTTTTTACAAAAGGGGTGGGGGGGGAGTACTTACGTCCACAGTACTGATAGCTAGGTAAGTGAAGTTCAATAGGTAGTTTATTGATGAGAGAATTTAAGAGACCTTCTCCTTCAAACACCAACATTAAGACTGATACACGTAAGTGGCGCGACACCTATATTTATAGAGTAGCACTAAGAAAAAACGACACACACTATGGAGATAATTCAACAAGAGCAGACGATACCCATTGAAAATCTAGATTTCACCTCAACGCCATCGATCGGCAAACATGGTAAATTGTTACCAAATTCTTTCCGTGCCATTATATGCGGTCCCAGCGGGTGTGGAAAGACGAATGCCGTGCTGGCGCTCCTATTCAATCCGAATGGCGCGAAATTCAAAAACGTTTATGTTTATTCAAAATCGTTATTCCAACCAAAGTACCAATTGCTGCAGGAAGTTATAGCACAAGTCAAGGGCGTTGGCTATTTTCCATTTAGAGACAACGAGGAAATAATAAGTCCAGATAAAGCTCGGCCTAATTCTGTCTTTTTATTCGATGACGTTGCATGTGATGGTCAACAGAAAATTCGTGAATACTATTCCATGTGCAGACATAAAGATATCGATGCTGCATATCTTTGTCAAACATACTCAAAAATACCGAAACAGCTTATACGCGATAATTGTAATGTAATTGTGTTATTCAAGCAAGATGAGGTGAACTTGAAACATATATTCGACGAACACGTATCTCCAGACATGACATTTGACACATTTAAAAATGTGTGTTCAACGTGCTGGTCTGACCGTTATGGTACTTTGGTCATTGTGAAGGATTTCACCTTCAACGATGGCAGGTATCGCAAAGGATTCGATAAATATATAAAATTGTAGCGCATGTCTTTAGTCTGCACCAATATGTCTGACGATAAGGTTACTGCTGCTGCATTACGCAAGAAAAAAGTGTCTGAACTTGCCAGATCGATTCGCAAAAAATACTTGGCGTTGAAATTAGGTAAATCGGAGCAAGATGAGTCTATTAATAAACTATTCAAGCCGATATCTAAACCACTTGAAGAAATTGTGCAATCCTCAAAGACATTACAAAAAACGATTACAAATTTGAATCCAAAAGAGGAGAAGGAAGAACCTGATGATGTGTTTACACCTTTTCTCGAAACGGAACCGGTGGCCGAAACCGATGAATCCGGCAATATTACACGTTCTGAATCTCCAGAAGAGATGCGCCCCGAAATTTCCCAGGAAGCTTTCGCAGACTATTTAGACCAATATCCTGCCATCAGTCATCAGTTCATTGAAGATTACTTCTAAAAAGATGATAGAATCGATAAAAATTATGTTCCGATATACAATGATGAAATCGGTTGGTTATTAGGCAAACGTCGAATTGCGTTTGATGGAAAAACCGGTAATATAAACATACTTCCTGAGAAAAACAAAGAAGGAAGATATGTCATTGGAACGCCAGGCTTGTATGAACTTCTATTTTACCGAGACCCCAGTTACAATGATCAAGATTTACAGAACTATAAAAATCTTTTGGCAAAAACTGAAGTTCACTTAGACACGTTAGATCGTCTCAAGGGCTCAAGTACTGAAAAATATCACTACATCATAAAACCTTTATTCAAAACAAAATCTCTAACGACAACGAATAGATCGTCCAAGGAATTGACTCGTCTAAAATCGATTCCTTCAGCAAAAGGAAAAGGTATCGATCGTTTAACATATAATGATAAACCTATGGAGTATATTTATTGGGACGATGCCAATGAATTGGTGGATCGTTTAAAATTGTTGATTGCTTCAAAAGAGGCAGGTAATACGTCACACGACAACGAAATAGTAGCAATTATCAATGAGCTCAAGGAGACTGATATAATAGAATAATACAAGCTGAAACTTGTTCATTTCAATTATGCCTGTCGATAAATTCGGACATAGACATCAAACGCCTTATGCGCGTTTACCAGCGAAAATTACGTTTCCTCATACACCGGACGGTAATATTGATATTGAAAATGTGAAAATTTGTAATGTTAAGGAACCGACAACAAATAGTGACTCTGCAACAAAAAAATATGTTGATGTTCAATTGAATGGCCTACGTACTGGTGCCTATGTAATGGTGTGGTGCTGCAGCAGCAAGACCATGATATAAAGGATTTAGCAGGAGGATTGAACGAAATAAGAAAAGAGCTTCATAAGACAAAAATCCCCGTATTACAGACGCACATTACCAACTTACAAAATAAAACTAACGAAATTGATGTATTTATTTCGCGAAATCCCCCTGTAGCAGGTAGGGATATGGCTACGAAGAAATACGTTGACGATTGCCACAGTCAAAGTATTTATTCGAAAAGAATTCACTGCTTCTATTAACATGTGTGTTGAAGGCATACGTGAGTTACAAAAAGAAATTACAGAAAATATCAGATCCGTCTCTGATATGAAAACTAACGTTTCGGGCATTGTGGACAATATTAAGGTTATGAATACGAATACCGTTAACCGCATTAACAGTCTGGAGCTGAAGCTAGCTGGTAGTACGTCATAATATGTATTCTAAAGAAAAAATTCAGCTTGTAAACGAGCTCCACAAACCGATACGGAAAAAATTCCCTCGGAGACGCACTATCATTAAGGGCCTTGACGATCTCTGGCATATGGATCTTGCGGAGATGAGAAATTTTGCTCCACAAAATAGGAATCATAAAATGATACTAGTCGTTATTGATTGTTTTTCAAAGTTTGTGTGGACACGCCCACTAAAGACGAAGACCGGAGAGGAAATCACTCGGGCATTCTCGGACATTCTCGCTCACACTAGACGAATACCAAAAAATCTGCAATCTGATCAGGGAAAGGAATTTTACAACAGCAAATTTCAAAATTTAATGAAAAAATATGGCATAAATCATTATAGCGTATTTAGTACAATGAAAGCTTCTATGGCAGAGCGTGTTATAAGAACGCTAAAATCGAAACTCTACAAGTATTTCAGTTTAAATGGCACCCACAAATGGCTGGACATTCTACCTAAAATTACTCAAGACTATAACAATACAAAACATTCCACAACAAAATATAAGCCTTCTCAAGTCAACAAATCCAACGAAAAATCTATTTTGAATAACACCTATACTCATTTAAAGATAGCCGGTCCACGAAAATTTAAAGTTGGCGACATTGTGCGCATATCCAAGGCAAAACATGTCTTTGAAAAAGGATATACACCCAATTGGACTACAGAACTATTCAAAATCACCAAAGTTAAAATTACCAATCCTGCTACGTATTTACTTGAAGACATGTTTTGAATTATTGTGATTATATGAAAATGAAAAACTGGTACTGGAATGATCTTTTTAATGTAAAAAATGACAACTATATAACTGTCTTATTTGACAACATGAAAATATAAGTGAATGTTACAAACTTAAACAAAACAATACCTGCAGACAACGCTTTACTAAATTCAATACTCCCACTTTTTGTTACAAGTCAATGTCAACATTCACTTTGACAATACATTCAACATTTGACAAAAATGTTGATGTTTCAATTTTGATAATGCCTTTGTCATGATATCGGCTGCCTGGTCATCTGTTTGAACATATTGTAATTCAAAAAATTCATCTTTGAATTTCTCTCGGATAAAATGGTAACGTACGTCAATATGCTTAGTTCTCTTATGAAACTCTGGATTCTTCACAAGTCGTATTGCGCTTTGATTATCCATAAATAAAACTGGTACATCCAATTTAACTTGTCGAAGATCACATAAGAGATTATTCAACCAGACAAGTTCTTTTATAGCTTGTGACGCTGCCACATACTCGGATTCTGTTGTGGATAGTGCGACGGATTTTTGTCGTTCTGATCCCCAGCTAATTACACTTCCTCCAAGCATGAAAACATAACCTGATGTTGATCTTCGTGTTTGCGTGTCTCCAGCATAGTCGGCATCACTATACCCGCAAAAGTCTAAATTATTTCCGCTTACGAAACGTATTCCTTTGTTCATTGTACCTTTGATATATTTCATAATGTGTTTTACTGCATTCACATGTGCAGTAGCTGGTTTTTCCAAATATCGACTGACACTTCCAACTGCGAAACTAATATCTGGTCTGGTTGTAACGGCCAGATACATCAAGCTCCCGACTGCCTCTCGATAAGGAAAATCGATTTTTTTATCAGCTTCAAAATCTCCGAGGTTTTGTGAACCAGCTAATGGAGTTGTCACTGTCTTACAATATGTCATATCAAAACGATCAAGAACCTTTCTTGCATATCCTTGTTGATGAACATGAATCGATCCATCCAAAAGCTGATCAATTTCGAGTCCCAAAAAACATTTCAGCTCAAAAATTTTGATCTCAAATTCTCTCTGTAAGTGTCTAATGACCGGCTTAATGGCTTCTTGTTTTTCTGCTGCAATCAATCCATCGTCAACGTAAATTGCCAAAATTAACATTCCATCTTTTCCGTTGCTAACAAAAACGCATGGATCGGATCCACTCTCTTTGAAACCAAAACTGTTAAGGAAAGAAGTAAGCTTCTTATTCCAACAGCGCGAAGCCTGCTTCAAACCATATAAACTTTTGTATAGTTTACACACTCGGCCACTGTTGTCATTATATCCAATTGGCTGGCTCATATAAACATTTTCTTCTAAATCGCCATTTAGAAAAGCCGTTTTCACATCAAACTGTTTTAGTGTCATACGCTTTGCCGCAGCCAATGCTAGGATCGCTCTGATTGATGTAAACTTCACCACTGGACTAAATGTTTCCTGGTAATCGATTCCGTACTCTTGTGTAAAGCCTCGTACTACCAATCGTGCCTTATACCGATTAACACTCCCATCCGGATTTTCTTTGACCTTGTAGACCCAGCGATTGTCAATCACTTTTTGATTAACTGGCGCATCGACCAAAATCCAAGTATGATTTTTCATAAGTGAATCGTACTCTTCATCCAATCAATCGACTGAATTGCCTGCTCATACGTTCTTGGCTCATCACTGACTGCCAACATTGCAGAATGTTCACCAGTTACCAGATCTGTTAATGTGTTACGATCACGTAGACGCCTATTGACAATATTTCTGCTATCAAGATCGCAGGTCATACCACGATTTTTCTGTTGATCCAGTGACGCACATTCATTTGTGTCCTTATCTTCGTCATTTTCATTTTCTGCACCTTTGTCAATACCATAATTGTCTTCGTTTTCGTTATTTTCATTCTTACTGACTACACTAGCATTTTCTTCAACACAAATATCGAGTGTTCCCATTGAATTTTCTAACAAAAAAACGACGTCTCGTGAGATCTCGATTTTACTAGTTTTCGAATTCCAAACTCGATATCCCTTTGAATTATTGTCATAACCAACAAACATACATTTTTCTGCCTTCGCGTCGAGCTTCTGACGTTTTTCTTTTGGAATGTGAATAAATACTTCCGAACCAAAAATCCGTAAATGGTCTAGCCTCGCCTCCTTGTTATGCCATAATTTATACGGTGATTTGTTGTCAACTGTGCTTGTTCCAGTTTGATTTAGCACATGAACTGCTGTATTTACTGCTTCCGCCCAGAATTTCCTATCAATCTTCTTTGCCTCAAGCATTGTCCTTGCTGATTCAACGATAGTTCGTATTTCCCTTTCTGCACAACCATTCTGCTCTGGTGTATATGGCACAGTTCGTTGATGATGAATTCCAGCTGCTTCAAAGAAAACTTTCAGCTTTTCATTGACAAACTCTGTGCCGTTGTCAGATCTGATATTGTGAACACTGTGACCATGCTTCTTCTGAATCAGTTTAACACATTTTTCGATAATACTCGCTACTTCTGATTTTTGTTTCATGAAATATACGAAACGAAAATGAGAATAATCATCTTTGAGCAACAAAAAATATCTGGATCCACCAATTGAATTCGTCTGAAACGGACCACACACGTCAGTATGAATGATTTCGCCGCACATCTTTGACTTTTCTTCGCGACTCTTGAAACTGCTTCGATGATGCTTTCCATAGACACAAGCTTCACATGCAAATTCCTCATCAATGAAATCTATACCCCGACTTAGTAGAAACTTCTTCACATGTGTCGAATTCTGATGTCCTAGACGTTCGTGCCATGAACGAAGTGTAGCGTTTCTGATTGCTACACTCGTTGTAGTTTCAATCTTTGATGGTTGTATTGTTCTGAACAACATTTGAAACAAACCTTTTCTGCGAATTCCCACTGCAACAATGTTTCCATCTTTCAGCAATTTGCAACCTTCGTTGTTCATGTTCAATTGATGCCCGCGATCTAACACCTTTCCCAATTAAAACAAATTTTTCTTAAGTTCCGGCACGAACAAGACTCCCATGACTCGTTTGCGAATCCATTCATCTCCATTAAAAGCAAAAATGTTGATATCGCCTTTGCCCAGAGCCATTATCTTGTCACCATTACCAACTGTAATTGGTTCAGCTATTTCCGTATAGTTTTCGAACCATTCTCGGCGATGACTCATGTGATCAGTTGCACCTGAGTCCAAAATCCAAGTATCTTGGTCTCTATTTGTTGTTTTGTAACAAATAAAAGCATCATTTGAATTTTCTTCTTTTCTCCCGTTGAAGTTAGTCTTCTTTTCCGAGCATTCCCTTTTCCAGTGGCCCTTTTTTCCACATTTGAAGCATTTGCCTTTCGGTTTGTCATTTTTATCTGTCGCTTTGTTATTATTCGATGAATTTCCTTTCTTGTAATTATTGATTTGTTTCTTCGAGAAGATTCTCTTAGCCATTAGCGCCTCTACTTCTTGAACTTGACCCTGCGACTTCAAACGAAGTTCTTCTGCCATCAAACGAGCCCGCAAATTTGCCAAAGTTTGACTATCTGCGTTTGCAGATTCCCATGCACTATGGAAATGATTAAACTCGGACGGTAGTGACATTAATATCTTCGAAATTACCATGGACTCAGAAATAATTTCTTTTTGATCACGTAATTGCTGCACTATTTCCATTAATTTTGATAAAAATGTCGCAATGTCATCTTCCGGTTGTTTTGTGTAGCCATAATATTTTTGTTGTAAAAATAAAATATTTGCCTTTGATGTTTGCTCATACGTACTTTTGAGCGTCTCCCACATCTCTTGAGCTGTTTCACAATTCATAATCTGCAGTAATGCCTGTTTCATACAAGTCGTGGAAATTGCTCGTCTGGCCATAGCATCCGCCTTCTTCCAAGTCACAATTTCCTTAGCATAATTTGTACATTCAGCTGTCGGTTTGACGTTTGTTCCATCGACGTAGTCAAAAAGTTCGTTAGCTTCCAAAATCTGACGCATTTGAAACTTCCATGTTAGCCAGTTGCTGCCGCTTTCCAGCTTTTCAATATTAACGCGATCGCCTTCCATTTATTTTGTCTTTTAATAATTATCGGCTTCAAAACTTCAAAAATAAATTGCTTTCCAATTTTCCTTTTCGAGTTCACAAATAAATCTTGCACAAAATAAATAACGATATTTACTGCAGTTAATCTTCCTTTACAATTTCACGTAATCTGGGCCCATAACCTTTTGAATTATTGTGATTATATGAAAATGAAAAACTGGTACTGGAATGATCTTTTTAATGTAAAAAATGACAACTATATAACTGTCTTATTTGACAACATGAAAATATAAGTGAATGTTACAAACTTAAACAAAACAATACCTGCAGACAACGCTTTACTAAATTCAATAACATGCAAGGGACACCAATCAGCGGCTGCTTCTATGACGAAGAACTACAGAAAACATCGAATCCGGACGTTTACTTGGTGGAAAAAGTTCTTAGACGTAAAGGCAAAAAACTGTTCGTGAAATGGTTAGGCTTAGACAAAAAACATAACAGCTGGATTAATGGAGTTGATGTTTTATGACGTAAAAGGTCACACACACGCTATAAATTGGAGGCGCTTCAGATCTCAAACTCAGTTAGCAACATGATTTTTCAAGGTGTCAGTAGTGGTGACGACAGTAGTAGTAGTAGTAGTGATAATAACTATACTGTAGAGCTGGATAGAATTTTGAAAAACTATGAGTTTGCTGCAAAGTCTGAAAATGTCTACCTGCTTTCAACACAATATTCAATTTCCGGTTATGAAGTAAAATGCGGAATTAGTCCGGCAAGATCATTTACGCCTGCTGTTATTCTATCTCAGCAGATCAAGTTCAGCAAAATATCTTTCAGCACTTACGAATGGCAAACTTTATTTCAATAATGACGCAACAGATGAATTTCTTTCATACCGGAGACGAGTTCAAACCTGATTCGATTCCATGTGGAGACTACTGCACCATTACCCCATTAAATTACGATGATTGTAAGGTAATTTTTGTTAGAAAACATGACGTTGAGTGTTACATGGATGAAGAAGAAGTATCCCAAATTTTAGAAGTAAATAATTTGATTATACAACGTATATCGGTGTTGGAAAATTTGGATTTTTGTCAATATTATTATAATGTTTTGGATTTCTGTAAAAATATCACCCCCGAAAATTTAAGTTCTCTACAAATTTTATATGCATTTTGTTCCATAACACCAAACGATATGTTAAACAACGCTCTTAGAGAATTTGTATACTTTTATAAACTCAAAGTCATCAATGATTTGAATAAATAGTTATATAGATGTGTTTGTGTTTTTCTTCCCCCAACCTACGACGACGAAAAAAACAACTATTCAAAATAATGTTTTTTATTTCAAAAGAAATACATTTAAAGCTACAAAAGCGAATTACAAAAAAAATTTATTTTAAAAAAGAAATACAAGCAATATACAAAAATACAGGTAAGTCATATTTTAGTCAATTATATATTACCGCTCTCGGAAGTTTGTTAAATGTGGGGGGAATAACTTGAAAGAAAAATTTTGCATCCTGGATATTTATCATGTTCAGTATCACTATCCTCAGAATCTATAAATCTGTAACTTTTAGGGGGGTACGTATGTAGTGCATTTACACATGATTCGCTGCTTTTAACTGTAAACAGCACTTCATGATAGCAACTTTGGCACCAATAAAAATGAGCTTGATATTTATCTGTGAGAAGAGAATCTTTATCTGTTGTTTCATGAAAATTATCAAATCCCGCTAATAATGATTTATCTTTGCTCTTGTGAGCTTCTAATAAAATTTCAAAACAATGCTTGCAAACGTTAATTTTATAATTGAAGATTCTATAGTAAGAAACCCATAGACAATATTCAGCCTCATCGTGATCATGTTCCCAATTTTTTAGTGACAACACAGTATTTCTTCTAGGTATCGATATATATATCTACTACAATCGATACACTCCAAAGGATAAGGGTAAGGCTGATTTTGAGCTAGAACATTTACTGATTTCCATTTCCAGTATGGGAATCTTTTTGCGATATTACATGTCATTGACCATGGTAACGGTGACTCATTAATAAAATTAGCTAATATATTAATATTTTCACAAATTGCTTTTATGCATAATCGGCGTAATTGGCGAGGCTGCTGCTGCTGCTGCGCCATCTACAAAAAATTAAATTTTATAATGCCCCCAAGGTAGCGTATCGAAAGTATTTGGTTTTAAATAGCGTTTATCATCATAAGGACTCAAACCGATTTTTGATTGCTCTACACTATAGACATTATGTCCAAATGACCTAATGCAGTGTTGTGTGGTTATTTTATTTTTCCATTCTCTCAAACATTTCACGTAGTCATCAAACGTAATGTTATTTTTAACAACATTATATTTAACGCCTTTGGACTTCTTAACAACTTTACCACCCTGAACCTTGTAACTATACATTTTAGAGCGAAGCCCTACGAAATGAGTCATAATTTTTCCATTATTTTCGTCTTTCATTAAACCTAAAACTTTTTTATTAACTTTAGGAATTTCGTATGGATTATCATCACTAAAATCAGATGTATCAAATTGAGATAAATCTGTCTTCATCACCTCCTCATAAGCATCATTACATCGCAATTCGAGGATAAAACTATCTGTGTCCATATACATTATCTTACAACGATCTGGACCCATTTTTGGTAACATGTAATTATAATGAAAATTGTACATAAAAATTTTAGATAAATCTAGTATTGCCTGTCCTATGTACAAGGGTTTATTAAAAATAATTTCTGACTTTTTTAGTTCGATAACAACTAAATTTTCCTCCAAAATTGTGCGGCTATGAAATCGAAAACTTGAAATTAAATTTTTAGCCCCATAACGGCCCCCCCATGATTTTACTAACTTAACTACGCGGTGTTTGCGTATATTTTCCATTGTTTTACCAAACACAGCGTTATTCATTAACTTGAAAAGGTTCTTTTCAAAGTCATTATTGGCTGCTGTCCTCAATCGCGTATTTAGCTCGATGTAGGGCTTCAGCCAAGCTGCCTGGCGAAACTTCAAAATTTTATGTATTTTAGTTAAAATTAAACCATTGGCCAACATTTGTTTCAAGTTTCTGTAGTGTACTGTATATTCTTTTTTATCTGTTAGAGTTGTCATTAATTTCGGCAATTTAGCTCCCCCAGGGGGTATGCTGTGTTCAGATGCAAATGGAGAGTCCTTGTGTTTGTCGTGCAGTTCTTGCGGATATGATAAATCAACCTGAAGAACGTACCCTTCTTCAGATTCGTCGGGTATTGACATTACGTCAAAATTTGTAAAATCTTCTACCCATTCAAACTTCTCGTAGGGTAGTAGTTCACTCATAGCTTTGCCATATAAATTGTTTATGTCAAAATGCATGAGGTACGTCGAGGGTTTTGTGGGATCACATTCTGACATGTATTTATTGTTAGCTTTTGAAAATCGGTTGCTGCAAACAGAAATTCCTCCTCTTATGGCGTTTTCCAAAAACAGCACCATGTCCAGATCCTTAAGTATCTCCAATTTACATCGGGTGTATTTGAGCATGCAATCCCACATATAATCGGGCATAGTGTAGTACCATGCAGGGTCTAGACCGTATATGGAAAAACATTTTTTGCGAAACTGCTCGAACACATCCGCAAGAAGTAAAATATCTGTTTTTAAATACAAGTCTGCATATTCCCCCAACGTTTTAATACCAAAATTTTGCCAAACTGCTTGGGCATGAGCATACTTTTTATCATCTATATTTTCATCGGTAAGTTTACTGTAAAAATGCTTAATTGGAGGTAGAGAAGTTTCATTTAGTTTGTCCAAACAATCAATATATTCATAACAAAAAACCCCTTCACCCGTCAATAAATTAAATTTGGCATTATCTAAATTTTGGAACTCTTGCTTTAAAATTTTCTTCTCCGACTGATCTAAAATTGATGCTAATTCGTCGAGAGAAGCTCCCAAGAATCGTAAAGAGTCTATAAACCGCAATTTAATATTATTTTCATCTGAATGTAGAGTGAAGGAGATGTATTTATCTTTGTTGATTGGAAGTACGCTCAATTGGCCTTTCTTACATAAATTTGGAATCAAAAAATGGCTGTCATATCCGCTTAAGTTATGGAATATGACGGGTATAACGAATAATTTTTTGAAATTTAAATTGCATGCTTGATGTGCAAGTCCCCTAGAATCCCCTGAAAAATTATCGTGATCTCTGACAATCACGTCTTAATTGCAAATTGTTTATTACATATATGGCAAGCTTTTGCTGCTGCTGCTGCTGCTGTACATTGGTCTTCAATAATAGGAACGATTGTTTTAATTTTTGAATGAACAAATTTGGCAACGTCTGACATTTTATTTGCAAACCAATCCATGCAATCCGCACCGCGATAGCTATCGAAATAAGAAAGACTATTGTCGTAAGAGCACTTTACATAGTAGCCAGCACTGTATGGAACATGTTTCCGATATTTATTTGTTGCAGATTGGCAACAAGGGTCAGTAAATTTTTCCAATTGACACTCAAAATCAGCATAAACGACAAACGGAGCCGTTTGTTGATATGTGAAATTTTTAAATTCTACATGGCTATATTTAGGTACACTCATTTTATATTTGAATTAATACAGTTTCCTGTAAAATTGTCGTATTTAGTAAAGCGTTTTAACAATAGATGTCGAAGAATAAAAATATATTATTCTACGCTTCACAACTAGTTTAGAAAAATATTTTTCAAAAACGGTGACCGTTCAACGAAGAAGAAACAACTACTTCCCGGGCTACATGCCCCGACAGATATTGAATTACACTTCTAAGTCAAACGGGGTTGGTAAATCTACAAGATTTAAACCAACCATTCTGGTTTGCAACTAGAAGGGATAACACAACTTGTAGACCGGTTTCGGCGTATTGCGCCTCATCAGTACAAGGTATATGTTATCGTCCGAGAGTTAATCCCGGACTTGACAGTTTTCAAGTTCTTGTCAAATTCAATATAATTACTGTTATTATAAAATACATATATATTCCCATGATTGCTTTGAAACATTGTGTTTATTTGGGAATTTTTAGGTATAATTGAATTATTTTCCTCAAGTATTTGTAGAGCGGGAAAATCTGCTACATAGTATTTACGGTCATTGACTGCTATTAAATTATCTGAAGAACTTTGAAAAATCTGAATTACGGGGCCCATTTCTTCAGGTAAATAATCATCGAGTATTTCTGGTTGTGAGGGAATAAGTTTCGAGTTCAAATCAATTTTCCATAGGGAATTTTCATTAATAATATATAAATGGTAATTTTCAAATTCACCAGCCATGGCAATGAACATATACTCCGGTGTTATGTCGCATAAATTTTTATCCGGTTCATTTGGTTGATGTCTATGACCAAGTGTCTTTGTAGTCGGTGGTGGAGGTGGTGGTGGCAGCGCTGAACGAGATGTGGGTTTGAAAGGCCTCATCCAATTTAGGAGCAATGTTGAATTGATACCATGGATACATTATTGCTGCCTCAATATCACTGTGAGCAACTAGGATATGCCCAATTTCATGAATTAATACCATAAGTAGACTAGTCTGATCTTCTGAACTTGATCCATCCAAACTTAAATCCCACTTCTCATCAGCATCAATATGAAGCTCTATACAGCTGTTGCCTTTTGGGAAATAAGCATGTGTCAACACCTTTCCGGGACCATCAAATGTACTGGAGCACTCATCTCTACCTTGGCGATCTGCTCGAAAATAGTGCTTTCCCCGTACAACTGTAATAGTTATATCGGGAGCATAAGGCCGTGTTTTGTGTATTAATTCAAATTTAAACTTTGAACTGTTACTCCACACTTCAAAAGCCTTTTTGGTTACATTAAGATATTCTGGAGTTGCCTGAGGGAAATACCATTTCAAATCAAATTTTGACCATTTTGATTTAACTCTAAAAGAATGATCATCCTCATCGTCGGAAGCTGCTTCACTTACAGCACATCTTGGTCTATTTAGGAGTTGAATTGTTTTTTCATCTAATTCTCCCGTTGCAGGGATATTATATCTTTCTTGAAAACTCAACAAATAATCCTCAAGTTTAGTCAAATCATTTTCATTTGTGTACCCGAAACGTTGTAAATACTTCATAGCGTACTGTTGGTCGACAACACATAGCGCTGGGCAGAGCGCTGCTGCTAATATAATTATTAACATGATCTTCACCCTTCTGTTATCCTTAAAAAACTAATCCCCAAACACATTATTAACAACATATATATTTTTCAAAAAAACCCCCCAAAGACTCACGCGCCTGTTCGCCGTTACATGTGACGATTGACGTGACACGTGACGTTTGACGTGACACGTGACGTTTGACGTGACACGTGACGTTTGACGTGACACGTGACGTTTGACGTGACACGTGACGTGACACATGGCGTTTGACGTAGCTCGTGACGTTTGGCGTAGTACGTAACGTTCACACGTGGCGTGACACGTTGCGTTTGACGTAGCACGCGACGTACCACTTCAGTTCAAATATTATATAGCATGTTACTTTTAAGCCCCTCGGTATATTACGAAATTCGTTAGTAATATTTCAACATAAGTTACTTTTAAGCCCCCCGGTATATTAGCGCGCGCCTGTTATCATCGCAACGGATCAGTCTCGATTACGTCACAACTTACGGCGCCTAGCGTACGGTGCGCGCGCGACCATATTGCAGCATGTAATACCTTTCTTCGCATAGAATAAACAAGAGAGCTCATGGTCTACTGTGTTAAATCAATTGCTATTGACGCGTAGGTTGGCGGTTCGATCCGCACTCAAGTCAAAATTTTTTTAAAATCAAATTCGCCTCATGATGCGCGAAGCAGACTAAAAATGGCGAACTGCACGGCTCGGGGACTAAAAATGGCGGCCGCCTCATGATGCGCGAAGCAGACTAAAAATGGAGAACGATGCGCACGGCGCGGACTAAAAATGGCGGACGCCTCATGATGCGGACGACGGCGCGCGCGGCGACGCTCTCTCTCACACACATTGCCTCCATGACTCTCTCTCTAACACACTGTTTTCCCTATACTTATCGCGGAACTGTCTTAGTCTATCTACTGGCTTAAAATGTCTTTCCTAATCAAATTTTCACTGTTACTATGGATTAATGTTAATATTGTGTATAATAACTAAAGTTATTGTAAAATTCTATCATTATTTTAAAAGTATTAAATTGTTATTCATTCAAAAATAAATAATAATTTGGAGTTTTGCTTCATTTTTTCAAAGATTGAAATACAAAAGTCTTATTAATTTACATGCAGTGTGCGAAATACTTCGCACCCAAGTGCGCGAAGTATTTCGCGCACGGTGTCATGGTAACGTAAGAATCCGAGAAAAGGTGTCACTGCGCATATTGTTGTCAATGAGCAAACCTTGTTATTTTTGACGTTTGTAGAAAAAATTATATAATACATCAAACCGCAGTGGATATAATCCTAATAAATATTTGAATCGTTTCTCATTTCTCTTGAGGTTAACATACGAAAATATGAAATCACTTCTTCCGACAGTCTCAGTGGCTACATTATTAACAATAGTTTCAACATCCGTTTCATTATTATCTGGGGGGATAGTAGCCAAGTCTTGGTTGGAACTGGTTTGGCCACCTGTGTCGAACCTATTTTCATCAGAGTCTACCTGTACTTGTGAATAAGGATTTGGATTCAGTTTATAGGTGTATTTTCCAGAAAAGTGTTTACTGCATATACAGGGTAGCGAGAAAGTCTGGCACCAAGTCATTTTCTTTGAAAAGAATAAACATATGATTATCAAATTTCAGGGTTATGAACGGTATTGTTTCTTCTGTCAAAGTTATGTGACGTCAGAACTCAATGCACCGCCGCCATCTTGAATTTTTTTACATGGCAACGTAGGTCGAATGATATATCACAGAAAAGCTTATTCCTTCCTCTTTCCAAAAATAGTGAATAAGCACATGACTTAAAAAAAACAAGAAACAAATGTCTAAGACTCGAAACATGTAATTTTTGAACACATACTAAATTACAGCAATACTAACTAGGATAATAACAAATAATCAACTTTCCTTGTTGTTGGCTTTCAAACTAATATCTTTATTCACACTTTAAGGTAGCGGGAATATCCTCTGGTCGCAAAGTAGTCAAGTTGAAATGCTAGGAAAAACTTATGCTGTGACCACAAACGAAAAAGATGGTATGTGGGAAAAAGTGGCATTTGAATGGGCTGAATCTGGATACACTCCACGGACTGGAAAGCAGCTGAGGGAAAAATGGAAGAACATCAAAAAATGTGTATGAAAAAATTCCGATGAGAAACAGGAGTTGTTTAAAACCGGTGGTGGGGAAAGTAAAGTGATAAATATAACTCCTTTAGATACTCAAGTAAAATCAATAATTGGAGATGTTAATGTGGTCGGTTTAGATAATGTCTTTGATTCAGATCATATACTATATAATGAACATGAACTTACAGCTAATGAAAGCACCAAGCTACAACTTGAGCAGCAATCTATTTCAGGTAAGTTTTTGATATTTTGTTTATGATTCGAACTATTTATATGTTCTTGTCCACCCAAATATTAAATAATTATCTGACAGTACCTTGTCTATTATAGATTTGGATTGTGGAAGTAATGAACACACTCTTACCTGGACCAAGAAGTGGAATCCTAACTTATTAGAGCAGCCGATTTCCAGTTCTTTGACTTACGTTAATCAGAAAGACCCAGAGTGCAAGTATGAAAATATTTAGAAATATTCTAAAAAAAACAATATATTCTTATAACTAACGCCTCCCTAATACTGTTTATACATTTTCAGCAGTAACCTCAATTCTACCATGCCATAGAGTTATTTTAAAGCTTCCGTCAGATACCAGTGCTAAGTTTAGTATCATTTCGTACCATCGTATCATTGAGTACCCCAAAAAGTATTACTGCAAGCGGTAAGTTTTTTATTTATTATACATCAATAAATTCATCTATAATAAAATAGTATATTATTTAACAAGCGTATAATATAGGCTATATTACACGCGAGTCAAATACTATGCTTTACCTAAGACTATTCATTTTATTAAGAAATATAGGTAATATTTTGCGGATTTGTAAAAAAAATTGCAATTTGCAAAAAAATTATTTAAGATTAGAGATTTTTACAATGAATAAATTAACATTCACGTAAGTACCTACATAAGGTAAGTAACATTGGCTAAAATTCATGGTTGCAGGTTTACTTGCCGTTTCAATATTAATATCGGTGCTTTCATTGGTATGTAACATGTCTATCGACCTGTTTCGATTTTACAGAATAAATCCTTTTAATTAGCGCTCGTCGTCACTAGCCACATCCAATTATAGTTCTGTGATCCCAAACTCTTCAACCCTGACCGTAAGACAATTGACGTCTGCCAACGGACGCTTCCATTTTTTGCATAACGCCACGTGAAACACCCCTTTCTGTTATCGACCGCCTAAGGGAACAGATCATATGTCGCTATCTTTCATATCTTAAGTACCTATCTTATGAATTTTGCTGTGGTAAGTTCAAAATCATAATTTATAATTGATAAGCTTCTTCTAAAGTACTGTCTGATATAATTTTCGTATGCATTCTTTATTTTTTTTACAGAGATAGACGAAATTAAATTCAACACGTGGTCATAAACTGCTCTTTTATACTAATATCATTGTATAAAGATAGGGATAGTAAAACAGTAGCAATGTTAAAACCGTTTGAGACAATTTTGCACGCCATCTAGTTACTTTTACGCTCGTTCTTCATTAAAATGACCCGTAACTTACTGCCCTCTGAAATAAACTGCACTATTTTCAATAACTAAATTATTTTTGAAAAGTTCCCTACTAAATGTGAAGTTTTCTTTATCGTCGAATTCCGAAGAATTAATGTTGACCAAAGGCCGACGATACATTGTTGCCGATTTTACTTTTTATTACGAAAGTGACATAAATCACCAACTTGATGGGATTCTATAATAGATAGATAGCGCGTATTTTCTTATTTTGAAATATCATGTTCATAATAATGTTATAGCATTGTATACATATACAATGGTTATAGCAGGTATTCATCTTGATCCGAAAATAAACATTAATCTGTTTATCACTTTAAAAAGATGGGATAAAAAGAAGAATCCTAGTACAAAGGTAGATAAAATATAATACTTTCATTGGGTGACTGAAATAATGTAAAAATTTGCGATTTCTGAACTTCGTTCGAGAATGTAAATTAATTCAAAGAATAGTTTTGTAAACATTCGTATTTTGATGATCTCTTAAGGAGACGAAAAAATAAGTCTCGGCTATTTTGTATACTTTTTTAAGCTTTCAGTTGAAAATTTATTCATTTTGCTTTCCATTCTGGTGAAAATATTTTTGATTTTGTTCCGCTTTCTTACTGTGTTGATATGTAGGGAGTCAAGAAATATATAAAAGCAAAAACAATAACTTCAAAAAAGTGCTAACTATACTAATTCATTAAATATAATGAGATGAAATATACTAAATATATCATAATACAATATAATATCGTGCTAATAATAAAATTAATGACATTGTAGAATAATGAAATTGTGCAATAGGTCCTTTCATGAAGAAATGCCCTCGTCGATCTATTTGCGGCTTATTATTCTAAAGGTAGATGCTAATTTTTTGGCATTGAAGGTTTTAACAGGTTGGTGGTCGGTAGTGTGAATCACATATTTTTGCTCTGAATAGAAAAATCTTGCTAGGGTCGAATTCCGCAAAACTACCTGAAACTACCCGAAAGAGGGATTATCGTGGGACCATATAATTTAGTGATTTCCAAAAATAGAGTATTCAGGTACATAGAAGCTCTCGTAATTTATCGAGAAAGACAAGAAAAATTATTGAAGGGAGTATACAGTGTTAAAAAACTGGCATTTAGTTGTTAGCCATATTCTAATCCTCCCGCGACCTTTTGAGGAACTCGACCTAGGATTAAAGACGCAGGTAGGTTTTTGTGGAATTCGGCAAATCCCAAAAATCTGATATGGTCAACATTTTTTGTGTTTTATATTCAGTGATCAGTCTACACTACATTGGTGGCTAATAGTTTCTTTGCAATAAGTTAACCATTATTAAAATTTTGACTGTTGACGTAAGCCCAACTTATTTTTGGTCAGTGGTTGCCGTCGCTAGACGCATGGAAAGTATCTTCATAGGTACTTACCTCCCAAGAGAGGTCATCGCATTCGACATATTAGATAACAAAATAAAACATCCAAAGTTTTGGTAAATGAATTTATTAGAAAATATCGAACAGAAATATTAAATTAGGTAAATAATAACTACACTTTTTATAAAATTATTGATTCAAAAATTATAATAATTATAAACCGTAAGTGTCCAGCGCGTTTAAAAAAATGATCAGAAACTACAAGTCGGTCGGTCCTGTATATGTACTTGGTGCACTTTACAGCTACGACAACATACTCAAATCCAAGTAGTAACAATTCAATCGCTTAAAAATTATTGATTTTCATAATTTATCACTTGAAGATGATAAGATTTCTTTCTTTAGTTACTTAATACACAAAAACATAAAAACAAGTACAAATTGTTAGTGGGAAATTCGAATGGCCAACAAATTAAGTAAACTATTGTAGTTTTAAAACTTTTTCAAATTCGTAAAATGTTTTTTGCAAACTTTGATAAACAGGGTGCTGCTTCGGAACGCATCACATTATTCACGTTCTAATTTTTTTTGGTTTTTCGTAAATTATTTTTTTATAACCAGTACCCGACTCGTTTGGGCTAAGATAACTTTGTGTTATCAAGAAAATATACAGAGTAGCTCATTAGTTTTGACCTTAGGAAGAAATGGGCAAAATCCACTAAACAACCTGTATCTCGGTTACAAAGACCGTAAAACCCAAAAAATGTAGTACCTATATGTAGAATCTACTCGCGGTGACCTCTATTCTTCGGTCAAGTATTCACATTTACTATTGAAATACCTACTCAAAATAAAAATGTTGATTCATTATTCTTTTTGTTATTTATTATGGGAAATCAAATCACACTCTAAAAAAAATATTTCATCATCCTTAAAAAATTTACAATTTTTTGCAGTCTCAAACTTTATAATATTATTGATTGTCTAGTTTTCGAATTTTTTCATTAATGTCATCTAGGGACCAACAATTTTATAAAACTTAATTATTCTTGATAACGGGTAGCTGGCTGCTACCGGGTAGCTGATTGCTACCGAAACCTTGTAAGAAATACATAAAAAAGATTGTGGTTTAATTTCCAAAAATAAATAGCAAAAAGAATAATGAATATACCACAAGGAACATACAAAATATATTGGTTATTCAGTTATGCTGAATGATTGATAGTTTATTATTTTTCTTTGTCTGTCTAGTTTTTAATGAACTTGAAAAAGTTTTACAATATTTGAAAGTCTGAGTCCGCAACAATAAATTGAAAATATATTACCTATGACTACAACAGATTGCATTTGTTGCATACCACTCGGAAAGAAATTTTTCTATTTTTCTAACAATTTTCTTTTTCAAATTTAATATTATTTTATTATTTTAAATTTTGCCGATATTTTCGTCGAAACTATTAAGTACTATCATGGTGAAATTTTTCAACAGTGATGTTGGAGTTTTCAAAGCACACATCATTTAAATTTTTATAAAATATAAGAAGCTCCTTTTCAAGATTCCTCTAGACATTTCGTCGAACATTAGAATACACTTCTTCTCGTAAGGCAGCATCGTATCCGCCTTTAAAGTAAGATACATAAAAAAATTTTATTGAATCCGGGTTTGCATCGGAAATTGGCAACCCATGATTTCACTGTTGATATTGGTGGCAAGGTAAATCCTTTTGGTCGCAAATATCTATATGTCTCAGGTCCTTTATAAAGTAATGATACGGCAGGTTTTTTTTCAGATGGTAACCATGGGGATTTCATCTTATGTCCTAATTGCATATTTTCAAGAGATTTTGTAAAATCCGTTAAAGTTGCTTCTCCATACAAAACGTTCGCAGAGAGTTGAGTTTTCATAAACCTTTTTTTGTAGCTCTCACTAGAGTATTCAAGCTGTTGACTTTTTTCCTAACATTGGTTAGTTCTTTTCTCAACATTTTCTTCTTGCAATGATTGCTTCCTATCTCCACTTCTCGTAGAACAAGATGGAAGGTTCTGTAACTCTTGCAACCACTGTTCATCTTCATGGTTACTGACAGAACCATCAGAAAAAGTCATGTCAATGTTTCTGGAAGAAATCGGGGCAGTAAAATCCCTTCTCGAATATGTTTGTGGAAGTGAGGAAACATTCAATTGCATTATTTGTTCATCCAAACTTTCCTTAACCGATTCACTTTCTGAACCCTCATCACTTATGTAGCGGAATGGCACAGCAGTAATAGGCAATCTATTAGATTGACTAATATTTTCACTGAAATGTTTGCTACAAATCAGCTTATTTCTTAGCGATTTCTGGCTTAGCTCTGCCAAAACAGCATTACCTGAAATTAGGAACATGAACGTTAACAAACATATTATTTATTGTAATGGTTATGGTTAAGTAAGTATTTTTTTGTGATTAAAAAAACTTAAATTTATTTCATTTCTGTAACGAGCATTACTAAAAACAACTACAGTAAAACCCTTGTTTGGAATTTCCCGAATTGTATTGAGATAATCCCATACCTGTGCATCATTCCCAAAAACAACTACTCATCATTGAAATTTCTTGGTAGGTACACAACAACGGCAAAAACACTTTGATACTTATGTTTAATAAGGGTTTTTAAAATCAAACAAAAGACCATTCACAAGAATCGTAACAAAACCGGAAATAAAAAAATAACAAATATATACGTACAAAAGATATTTGAATAATCTGAATTTAATATAAATATTATATTTATTTGCCTGGTGTTGAAAGTAACCGGTCAACGTGAAAATTTGGATAAGCCCAGTAAACAAAAAATTCTTTATATCAAAGAAAAAATTTTTTTCTATGAACTACTACGCAAAATACCTACCTGACGTCCTTTTGACAGCATTATCACTTACTGATAAGGATACACAACTAACCCAATACTAAGGATCGGTATTAAATTCAATGTTTCACAATAGACTGCCGAAAATTATAATCATTGAAAATATTATTTATTGTGTAATATTTATGGGTAGGTAATTCTGTTCTGTGATTTTTTTTATTAATATTTTTTGTTCTTTAAAATTTTTTTTTATTTGTTTATGCATATTATTACTCTACTTTATTGTAAAAATAAAAGTCTGTAAGGATTTTGCTACAACTTCAAAGCATGGAGAATGATAATCAAATTTCAAATTGTCCGTTCCACGGTAGGTACTGAGACTCACATATCCACGGTAGGTACTGACATAAAGTAAATTTAGTAGACATTCTTTGGAAAAATCGTTTAATTTATTGTTTTGTTCACATTTATATACATTTTAATTTATGAGATAATTATAGTTTGAATCATTTATTGCTACAAAAAAAAATAAGAAATTTATCGAAAAATTCTAGATATGCACATGACACGGTATACTGACATTTAAGAGATCTACTGTAAGTTGCAAGTAATACTATACAAAAAAAGTGATGAAATATGATCATGAATATCTAATTAACACAGAAATTCCATTAATAGATTGTTGATTAAGGGCCAGAGAGAACAAATAGTGAAGGAAATAAAAAATCACAGTTAGAACAGAATCACCCTTATACTTATTGGATTGAGCAAACAATAATAAAATATATGATAGAAAACTTAAAACTGTGCTCATTGTTGAATTAAATATGTTTATATTACTGCTGCTACTAATTTAACAAAATGATTTTATTCACACATTTGGTGATAAATCAAGCATGAGTCTTATATATTTTTGAAATCATGACCTATAAAATGGAAATAAAAAAAAATATATACCATTAAAAAAGGCGTAATAGGCGTTTAATAAAGTCATAACGTTATAAACACACAAACTACTACAGTTGAAAATAAAAATTGATCTTCTCGAGGATTTTTTTCAATGTTTCATTTTTTAAAAATAATTAATTTATTCTATAGTTTTATACGGGCTGTTTATATTATCATAATATGGTAACATTACTATATTCTAAACTGTAATAGTTAATAAGACAATCAAATGGACAAAACATTAACTGTATTATGGAGGGACATTATATTTGTTAAAAAAAGTCTTATTTTATATCGAAACATTAGGTAAGGTCCAAAGTAAGGCTCTCGGTACATTTTTTTGGCACAATCAAAACAAGTTTACAAAATAACTTCGACAGTTACGACAATTACTTATTTGAGATAAAACGTCATAAAAATCTGAAGTGTGGTATATCGCTTAATTTGAATATTTAACTTTGACTAATAATTACAATAAATAGGCATATCCCTATTTAAAAAAAAATATGTTAGCCTCGTGAAGACACGAACCGTCGTATCGAAGATATGTTGGTACATGTATATAGTAAATTCGTGTTCAAATAAAACTTTGCTGTTCTTTGATATTTTTTTATTTAAAAATTCTATTCTGAAAAAACCAAAAGCAGCCTGTTTAGTTCTCCCAGTATTACTCGAGAATGGAGGAAATCTTGGTAAATTTTTAAAAAAATTTTAATGTTCTCCATAATAGTTACAGTTTGTCAATCTATTACGGCCTATAATATAGTATTATAGCCATATATGATAAAAGAAACAGTCTGTATACATTTGAACAGGTAAAATTTTTATCTTATTGACGGAGCAGCTCCCAATTATAAACACAGAGATCCACTATACCTTATTATTACGTGCTTAGTTCATAAACATAAAATAAATAACAAAAAATACTATTTCCAATTATTTCAATTTTCGTGGAATATTAATTTCCAACCCTTTGTATTCGGTTAGTTGTGTTCACCTATAAGTTTGAAATATTTTCAATAATTTTTTACCATAGAGGTGGTTGTAAAATTTAAATTTAGGCAGGATTCAAGTACTTTTGATAAATTTAAGATTTAATGGATATGGAATTTCTACTAGTTAAAATCTTGTACTCGTATAATATGCAATGTAACCATAAAACAAATAAGCTCATTATCAGAAAAAACTATTGGACGAATTGTCTTTTATTTGACGATAATCAAATACTTATGTTTAGTTTTGAAAATTTGCATACACACTTATTTATTCACATTCACTATTTTTTACTCATCTATGAAAAATAATCGTCGGAAGGATAACTCACCCGAGTGTATGATCCATTTCTGACATCTGGTAGGGTCATTCACAGGAAATCGGTACATTTTAATTGTAGGATCTGATCTCTTACTTAGTCCACACTTGAAATAAACAAATTTATTTCCAGCCATTTCTGAAATATCGAAAGGAAGATTTAAATTATAATCAGGTAAAAATGTCGACATTCATATTATAATCAAATTGTGGAATTCATTCATTATCTACTGACTGAGCACACAACGAGTTGATTGATAAAAGTGATTATTTGTTATATTAATACATTTTAGTAAGTAGGTCGCTAAATACAGTTTTTTTTTGGAAATTGTAAGCTGTAGCATTTATAGGTACACTTAATGCCCTGTTAATATAATTTAGATATATTAACCAAATTAGGTATTGATGTATAAACGCAAGTGAGCTAAGAATACTTATAAAAATTAAGAATTAAAATTTGAATCCTAGAAACTATGATTTGTAACATTATTTACGGTGATCAACTAAGCTGAACTTAATTAAGAATTCATTGTTAAATGAATTATTTTTAAAAGCTGATTGGTCCATTTTAATAATGCAACCAATCAGTATCCAAAATTCTAAATATAATTGTCAATTCTTAGTTTGTAGATTTTGTGGTTTTACTAAAAGAAGAGATAGGTATATTAATTGTAATAATGTCCACTTACCATAAAAATGAAATATATATCAACGTTCAGAGATTCTCAAATGAAACAATAATCCAAATGCAGAGCCAACGAAACACAACAATGACACAACGAACACAATACATTATTAATAATATAATGAACTTCAAATTGCAACTTTGCCATAGGTACCCAAAATAAGAAACTTTGCAACATAGCTCTTATGGACGTATATAACATTCTGAATAATTTTGGCGCCATCTGTTATTGGGGTAATTCGGCGACCAAAGCTAAGGAAATTCGTAATTCAAGTTACGACGTACAGTAAGAAAAGACGTGCCGTGGACGCAAACTCCCCACTGCCATCTATTGGTGGCGTCCACCTCGTCAAATGATATCCTCGTAAGATTAACCTACTATCCCTATCTTTATACAATGCTAATATGGTAGTTTAAAACCAAATATTCTTTTATAATTCACTGTTTTACTTTTATACAAACATTTTCAAGCTTTTTCAGTTGCGAAATAACTCTTTTAATTATAAAATAACATTTTTATAAATTACTGTCAACCTATAAAATATTCTTTCGTAACGCCAGTGCCAGTTTCATATATTTCCTAAGTACGATATTTTTTCATATAACTAAATAAATAACTTTTTGATATCATTAGTTTCTTTCGGATCATTAGTATATTTTTTTCATTTAGCCGATAATTGCTATTTTTACTGTTTTAACATGGGACATATAATGTTGGAAAGCTTCCAGTAAATTAAATCAATTTTTTGACTTTCAAATAACTGCCTTCCTTTTCTTTAACCTGAAAAGCTGACCAACATAATGTGCCATTACATTCAAGTTCCTACATATCCCTGATCCACCTGTACTTCTAGGTAAGCACAGCCCCTAGGCTAGAATATAACGCCGAGGATATAAACCCAAGAATATAACCCTAGGCTAGGATATAACCCAAGAATTTAACCCAAGAATATAGCCTAGGATACAACCCGAGGATATAAAGCCAAGGATAGAACCCCAAAATACCGCCCTAGAACAGAACACAGCAGTTCAGATCAAGACCTGACTTCTTCTCCAGGAAACCACTTCATCTAAGCTAAGTACCTATAAAAGTACAAATTCCTCTATTAAATTCCGTTGTTCATTTCCTGTGGCAGAATAAATTTGTTTTAACTCGTATCTTTCATTTTTTTAAATCCTCAACTATAAAAGTTGAGGGAGATATCGCCCGGGGTGATTTTTAGTAACTTTTTTATTATTAACTTATTTAAATTTTACAAGGCGTTTCTACATTTTCCGCCTTAGTTTTTTGTAGTTTTTATCGTCAAAAAGGTAGTGGCGCCCTCAACTTTTACAACCCTTCTGTTATCCTTGTGCAGCATAAACTTGGGGTCGAATCACCCTTGAGAGGAGTCTCTAGCCGGAGCCCTTCGAGCTGGTGCCCTGTGGGGTACAGACATTTACCGTTACAAAATGGCGCCCAACTAAAAGCACACATTTACCGTTACAGGTAATCGAAGAATTAATAGCAACATTGCTGACTCCATCAGCAGACGTGGATGGACATAAATCGGCATTCGAAATACTGCTAATATTTGGATTGATTTGGTGCAAAATTTTATAAATTCAGACGTATATTAACTTATTTTTTTACCTTTGTGGCTAAGTATTTAATATCTGGCGCTTCAGTTATAAATTTGTGTATGTCATCTCCAGTAAATGCCTGTGATTTCTTCGGTTGGTAGCCCTCTGACTGACTTTTTAATAAAGCACTAACTTTTGGGTAAGATCCTATAATCACATTATGTTTAAGATTAAGTGTGCTTTTGAGCATGGAGTAATGGCTCCACAATGTGGACGATTTATATTTCTTTGTCAATTCCTTGAAATATACTAACAAAGTGTCTTCGGAAAATGAGTTGGTGCCATTTTTTAGTCGCCAGTCTACTGTTGTATAAAATTTTGTAATTTTTCCTTGATTTCTCTGGAAGTAATTCAAGTGATGCTACTTGCGCGGCTGCACGAATATCTGGTGGGGTGCATGGAATTTCGTTTTCAACGTCGGAGTGCATGAGAAACACGCGTTAAATACAATTTAATCTCAACTGAAAACTGCAAAATTACTGCAAACGTCTAATATAATATTTGTCAAAATCAATTTATTTTAGTTAGAAGCAACAATCCAAGCAAGATCGATTCTATTTTGTAACGCGGTCATGTTATGGAATGCGTATAAAAAATTGTATTTCACGCGTGTGGGATATGAAATTCATATTCCACAGGTGTGTAATATGAGTTACATTATGTAGTTACTATCACAAGCTTAATGCGTCTATTATTGAATAGTCGTAGATAAATGTCATTCCCTTAACCAATAGGAAATACCTACAGTCTAAAATCTAATTTATCATGCAAAACCCTTACCGGAAGGGCAACTAAAACTAGATAAGATACGAGGTACTGCTGCATAAAAATGTCCAGTCTCACAATACCTTCCCGGAAGTAATGATACTGAAATCATGCAAAGGTTAAATGAAATTCAATCACGGCAATATGAGGACGGCATTATTGTTATTAACATTGAATCTGGAGAGGAAAATGCAGAAAATAAGTTGTTTCAGAAGAATTAACATCTGAAGCTTATAGGCGAGAACAAACTGACGTCCATGACGAAGACTACATTCCCGAAAGTGAAACAGAAAGCGAAGAAAACATTGAAGTGGATGAAATGCAACAACTGGAAACTATCAGTGTTATGTAAAATGAAACCGAGAATGAAAATGATACAGTGAAGAGAGTTGATAAGAAGCAAAATAAAAGAATGATCAATAAGCAAGTTAGACTGATGGGAAAGCAGTACTTAGGGTTTAGAAAGCCACGGGATAAAAACAATACGTTCCACGATACTGCAAGAACCGAGAGAAAATTAGGTGCAAGGTGCAGCTGCAAACATTAGTAATACTGCTAAAGTAACTGAAAAGGCCAGACAGAAAATTCCCGACAAAATATAACCCTAAGATATTTTTTAATTTGTGGAAAAAATGAAGGCGGACCCGTGTGTAAAATCATGTACTCACATATTTTAATTTTTTTATATATTTCTCTGTGAATTTTTATTTTTATATTTTATATATTTTTAAATTATGTCGCTTTGTCCATAAAATTGTAAAATTCTCTCTGTATCTCGAAAACAAGGTTAGGACATATGTTTATATAAGAAAACGTAAAAAAAACAATTAATTTTTGGCTGGTAAATGTGCCCTTAAAATATTTGTAGGTACTCAATTTTACTACTACAAGCTGAACTCGAGGCTAAATTTAATATTGTTTTTGGCTTTAAAATATTTTATTTATAGATACGAAAATGGAATTAGTTCAAAGGAAAGAAAAGTTGAGACGAATACTAATCGACCAAATACAACTGCCAGATTACCTATTTCTTTTGCTCACTTACAATGGATATGATAACATGGTGTCTCTATCAAAAATAGATAATCTAGTTATTGAGAAAATGGAGACTTTTGCAAGAAGTAAGCTTTCCCAACTTTTAAAAGGTGAAGAGAAACAAAATTTTTTAGGCATTTTCGATGCAATGCCAGACCTATTTGAAGTAGTGGAAGGAGATAGACAAGTTCTTTTTTATTTGAAGGATGAAATAGAAAATATATTGCAGCCAAGCCCGCGACGAGGCCTTCTACAAGCGACCTTGAGTTCTCAAACGACAATTAGAAATGTTGAACAGAAATCTGTAGGAGCGGCTGACCTGGACGAGGACTTGAAGCAAAAAGCAAATGAACAATTAAAAAATCTAATTACGAATTATGTCCAAAATAACTTGAAAGATGTAAGTGATACAAATATGCAGTTAATCAAGAATATTGACTCTAATGTAAACATGAACGAAAACAAGGCAAAGATTTCCTGTTCTTTTTGTTCCTATAAAACGACAGTATACTTCACCGTAATGAATGTGAAGAATGGAAAGAGGAAATGGGTACCTAGTCTTACATAATATGAATGTATTCAGATTTGTAATGCTATACCAAATAAAGACATTTATTATTATTATTACCTTCCAATTTCACGAGGCATCTGAAAATTTGCTTGACAAATAAAACATCCGGAATCTAGTCCGGAATAGTGAAGAAAAAATCGGGCAGCAAACAAGGTAACTTGTTATCATTTGTTCACTCAAGGAGTGGAAACTTCGCCGAAGGCTCATCTCCAGGACCTTCAACTAAACCTGATGTAGAACCTGAGATCGTAGAAGTTATGGACGAATCCTCGGACGAATCCCAGGACGGATGTGATTTGGAACCGGCTGCAGGGGGTCTCCAGTCTTGATAAAAACTCTGAAAAAACTTTTAAAGAGACAAAAACTGTCCAAAAATTGGAAAGATCCTAAATATTCAAGAACCGCGAGAAAAATTAGAAACGTGATCAATATGCCTATTGACAATCAGAGGCGCATAACAGAGTTTTTTGATAAGTTGGTAAATTTTGTAAATAATTCTGAAGAAGTACAAAGTGTATCACAAAATAATTTAAAAAATCTTGAGTTGATCAAATCTACAGATAAAGAAAATCATCATTTCAATTGAATCAGATGCTGGGACAAGTTCTTCAGTACGGTATGACTATTATATATAATACTTTATTAGTAATAAATGTTACATTTTTTATTTATTATTTTAGTTCAGTACGAAAGTCGTTACCATTAGATTTTAGAGGAAATATCCAGTTAGATCGGTAAGTTTTTTTTATATGCAGATAGATTTTTGAGCGAACTTGCTTCGTAAAATTTGTGAACAATATTTTTATCTATTTTACTGTAGTTTGACCGAAGAACAAAAAGTGGCTTTATTTGAAGATTCGTCAGACGATGAGCAGAATGTTTTCGTAAACAATAATGACTATACTGACTGGCTACCACATCATGCTGAAGAGTCTGACGTCGAAGATTTGATGGATATTGCAGAAATAGAAAATGAAGTTGAAGTCAACTTAGGAAGTGACATAAGCGAATAAGAAGATGATGTAGATGATAATGGCAGTCCCTCACATCAAAATAACAATGATCAAAACTTTGTATCTCGTGATGGAACAGTATGGAGAACATCTGCTTTCCCAACGTCACAAACACCTAGTTTCAATATAATTCGCGAATTAGATAAAAAAAGTTATTGGATATTGCCTATACACATAATAAATAGCCTAAATGTTTATTTATAGGTGGTCCATATTCCAGCTCAAAATTGTTAACTGCTTTAGATATATTTCATCTAATATTTACAAACGAAATGAAATTTTTGATTATAAGAGAAACCAATCGAAAAGCTAAGGATATTATTTCAAAACACAAACAGAAGTACCCAGAGAAAAAAATATCTTGGTCAGACCTGACATTGGAGGAAATAAATGCCTTTTTCGGAATTCTAATTATTGCTGGAGTCCATCATTATAATTTGGAACATGTGACTGAGTTATGGAAAAGCGATGCGTTGCCCATATACAAAGCAAGTCTCAGTCGAAAACGATTTCAAGATATATTGAGATTTATCCGATTTGATAATTATCACACCCGCAAAGAACGACAGGCAAGTGACAAAGCAGCTCCTATAAGAGATTTGTGGCTAATGCTAAATAACAATTTGCGTCGTCACTTCAATCCATATGAAAATATGACAGTGGATGAACAACTTTTTCCGTACCGAGGTAGAACTAAATTCACGCAATACATTCCATCAAAACCCGCAAAGTACGGTATAAAGGTATTCTGGTTAGCTGATTCTAAAACTGGTTATCCTTTACAGGGTATTATTTATACAGGTATAACTATTACTATTGATTTGTATGTTATAAAATACAGCTTTCTCTTATTTTTATAGGAAAAGAGGAGGGAGAACAACGTCAAGTAAATATTGGCGAAAAGGTTCTTATCAGTCTGTGTAACCATTACAAGGGTAGTCGAAGAAATATAACAACAGATAATTTTTTCACATCCCGGTCTCTGGCTGAAGATCTAAAATCCAAACGTCTGACAATAGTGGGAACACTCAGAAAAAATAAGGCTTTTATTCCATCTGAAATGCAAGCTTCAAAATCTCGAGAAGTGTATTCAACACTTTTTGGCTATTCAGAAAAAGGAACTCTGTGTTCGTATGTGCCCAAAAAAAATAAAGCAGTGATCTTGCTTTCGACAATGCTTAGAACTGCAGCTGTCAGCAGAAACACGGAAGCAAAAAAGCCGGAAATGATTCTTTACTATAATTCGACGAAAGCAGGTGTAAATCAAATGGATCAAATGGTTTCAAAATACACCACCAAAAGAAGGACAAACCGTTGGCCATTAGCTTTTTTTATAACATTTTGGACATATCTGCTTTGGCAGCCTACATAATCCTCAGGTTGTTAATAAAACGGATCGTCGTCGACTTTTTTTGATAATTTGGGGCGTGATCTTTGTCTACCTTCGGTAATAAAAAGAAGTCAGGAGCCTTTGACAACGCGTTTTTATTTTGTGAAAGTAGCTATGGAAACTGTTCTTGGAGCAAAATTGGTTCCCGTACAAAACGTGGCAGCGACACTCGTTCAAGAGCGTGATGAAACGGGGCGCCTGAAAGTTACTGGCTATTGTCAAATTTGTAAAAATGAAAGGCGAAGAAAAACACGTCAAAGTTGCAGCAAATGCAAGAATCCTGTGTGTGACCAGCACACTAACCCAGCACCTACAGTTTGCAATAATTGTCAATAATTTAAAAAAAAGTATTGTTTTTTATAGCAAGTTTTCAATTTTTATTTAGTGTTATTTTTAAAAATAAATTTCGCGTCGTGTTACACGATTTTCAAATAAAAATATATATAGAAATCCACTCATTTACCTTCAGGATAATAGTGAGTACCCTGGTACTTGTATGGTAGACTAAAGATGTGGTATATAAAAATTGAAATATAAAAATAACAATCAACATGACGACATACAAAAAAATGACTCTATGTATTAAACTACTTTTCCAGAGATGTCCTAAAAGCACAAATAAATAGCTCTAACAGAAAAAAAAATGTAAATTTAAAATTGAAATAGTATCCGGGTACTCGATGTGGTATCATAAGGGTTAACAACATTCCCTTACTAGTTTTTATTTAGCTCTAAATTTATCTCGAAATGACTAATACAAATTTTTGACTAATCCAAGGCAATTTCTGGTCTAGGTTGAACATAACTTAAACAGAATATCCTGCGTCCAAGATACAGTGCACATAGGAACTAAACTAAGAACCAAGCTACTTAAAACAGGAAAGACGACTGAGGAAATTTCTCAATTTGGGCTTGGTATGGGAAATAAAACAGTTACAGTTGCACACATCAAGGAAATGATTTCTAGTTTTACCAAAGACAAACATCTGCTATCTGAATCACATCTTGATGGTAAGCATAGTTCTCGGCATAGTTCTTGTTCTACTATCGCGTACTACCTTTGTTTCCAATGAAATTAGTGTTATATTTTTGGTTTCAGCGCAAGATAAAATGAATTTTGACGCTGTTGAAAAAACATGCTCAGAAAAGGTAATCAATATTTTAAAAGAAATTCCTAACACTGAAGCTACAGTGAAGTATCTATCCATGACACGGGATATACTGGACTCTTTTTTTTTTTAAAGACCTCTCCATTGGTGGGAGAATGTATAAGATATGGGATGTCGTTTTCTTTCTGCGCATTTGGAAAAATTGGCTAGTATCTTCAAAAAAAGCGTTCGGAAAAATTTTATAGCCATAAATTGCTACACCTGTATTGAAATAAATGCGAGAATTTTTCGTCAGACTAGAGCTATGACTACGACCTATTCTACAAAAGTAAATTTTTCAATTTTGGACCTCTTGAGACGACTAAATAGAGTAGAAGCACTTGGCGAAATAACAACTGATTTAGGTGAGACCTGAAGCATATATTTTAATTTTTTTTCTATTTTTGTACTTTTAGGGGACGAGTATTGTTTTCCGCGGGAAGAAAACAGAAGATTAGGCAGTGGAGTCTTATCAAATGGAGAAATCCCTACTTTAGAGAAAATGAAACTCATCCTTAAACGAGCTGAAGAACTCGCCAAATTAGCAGCAAGCGAGCTGGGTATTTTATGTCCTGACATTGATACAGTGGTAATAAGACAAACTACAGACCCTCGTACTGAGCTCATTGGTGATGATGATGATGAAGACTCCGACACAGTGGCGCAGCGAGGGGGGGTTTAGGGGTTGAAACTCTCCCAGAGACTGACGCCTAATACAAATTAAAACTGTTAACCTTGGTAAAAAAAAGTCTAACACAAATTGAAACTGTTAATCTTGGTGAAAAAAATATTCTTGGCAACACTGCGCCACACCCACAGGCCAAGTCCTCCATTATAATGGATAATTGTCAATAAGGCGGTCACATAGTTCAGTTCAGTCTTCAGTCATAACGAAAATTATAGATACACTGTATGATGGATAAATTTGTAATAAAAAAACCGAAATTGGACTCTTCTGCTACACAGAGCAACAGTAACAGTACAACTGTAAGTATTTTTATGTACGGTGCTAGTGCAACGGCGAGGCGCGAAGGGAGGATTGCAGCCCTGCCGCGTTTTAGTTTCAAACATATATATAATAGGTTTTATATATCTTAGGGATTCCGTCGTAAGGAGGGCTGAATTAAACTCAAATTTCAACAACATCAAGGTTATACATTCAGAATCCAATTATCATAAAAGATCCTGCCTAGAAATGTTTGAGACCGCTCTAGATGAAAACTCAATGAACAAAAAAAGAGAAAGCAACCATGTAAATCACACTTATGCATATCTTCTTTTATTAAACGATCACCATAATAATAGTAGAATTGTTGATATTTCAGATGTATAACAATGAACATCTCCCTAATTAATAAGTTATAACAGGCTTGTTTTGTACATAATACATTTGCTATTGTTATCTTGAAATTTTCGTGAGGTAATTAGTGAGAGTAAACTGTGTCACAACTGTGTCTTTTCAACAATTGCAAATAGATGATAAATATATATATATATATATATACATCCCGCTATCTATTGTGCGTCCACTAGAAAGACTAAATTTTTGAATATTTTGGTTGCGTATATTTACTCTTTTGTGCATCTAGAATACCACTGTCGGTTTAAATTACTTTATATATACAAAAAAAAATTTGCATTTTTGACATTCCAAAGTACTTCTAGCTCCTCCCAGCCGTAAGTATTTGCACTTCCAACATATACGTTTTTGTCTGATTTGCATTCAATCATACGTCCATGCAAGGTTGCCAAGTTTTTCACATACCTATACACCAATTATTTCAGTGATCACTATTCTGCGTCCGTTCAAAGCAAAACATAATTTGGGAAATTGTAGATTATGTCCATACAGGATAAATCGCGTATGAAAGTGTGTAGTGGTCCAACTGAAGATGTTTTAAAATTTAATGTAGTTAATTAATGAGTATAAATTAAGAAATTATTGGTTGAATTTTTTTCAAGCATTCTCATGAATAAAAACACGATATTATTATTGTGACGCATGTAGAAAAAATTTCTAGAGAATCTTTTTACAATTTTTTATTTATTTCTGTTGTTCATATTTACTCTTACTGCACTACACTGACTAGCCAGTATAAATAAAATGATTCTTTAAGTTAAATGTTGAACTATGTAATATTAGCACTGATTTTTGCTGAAATATTTATTTCGAAAAAAATGTAGATATACAGTGATAAGATTAAATCTTATCGTCGACTTTCGAATTTCTTTAAATATCCGTCATTTTGTTGAACCCTTTTCAGGTAATATTCATCCCTTCAATGTTTTTAAATAGCAAAAGGGGTCAAGTAAGTAACACTCCATTTGGAAGGGTATAAATAGAAGATTTAAAAATTAACACATAGGGTATATTTATAGTCAATAATTTACGATCTTTAGACAGTTTAAATTTGTATGTTTTGAACTTCAAGTAACAGCTGAAGCTAAACTGTTCAAAGTTTATTAAAATGGCTTATATTGACCTATATTAATTTTTCAAGCACTATCTAATGCTATAAGAAAAACCATAATACAAAGTGGTCAAAAACTCTAAAACTTTTGAATTTACTGTTTGGACCCTTACTTTGTGGAATCTACTCATATTAATGTTATAAATGAAACTAACTGTTTCTAATTAATTCCACTATTTAATTGAAAGATTTATGAAAATTATTAAAGGATAATAAATTGTCTTCTTAAGTAACTATTGTAAAGATCAGCAGATATAGTTTTCCTTGGTTTTCTATATCATTGCACAGTTATACTGATCTTAAATGGGAAAAAGATATCCAGGATATCCCCATAGGGCTAATAATACCTAAGCTTTAATATTTGTAAAATCATATCTTCTTCTTTTCTCTATTCATATATATTAAGTCAATCACAAGATAGGTCACTTACTATTTGGTCTAGCCAAAATATTAAACATCAAGTAGGTATCACATAAAATGTAACTTCTGTCATTCTGACGATGAAATGTCAATATCGAAATAATTATCAATATCCTTTAATAATTTTCATAAATCTTTCAATTAAATAGTGGAATTAATTAGAAACAGTTAGTTTCATTTATAACATTAATCTAAAACTTTTGATTACCTTGTATTATGTTTCATATTATATCATTATATAGTGCTTAAAATTTAGGACAGGACCATGTATACATTTTTGATAAAACCGTTCAGCTTCAACTGTCACGAATTTAAATCATTTAATTATTGATTTTGACCATGTTAATCGGCTTTGTTAAGAAGTTTAATTTGTTTGGCAAAATTTGAATGAGACGTTATTCTGCATATTTTAGAGCAAATGTCAAATGTTTTTGACGTCAGCGTTTTGCGTACGGCTGCCATCTTGAATTTTTTGAAATAGCAACCTAGGTCGAGTGACATATCACAAAGAAGCTTATTTTTTTATTTCCAGAAATAGGAGCAATGTATCGCTTTAATACAAAATATCTTATAGAATATCAGTTTTATTTTTCTAAATTGAATTGTACTGTACTAATGATATGACTTTGTAGGTTTTTAAAATTAAACAAAAAACAATAGTAGAAATTAAAAACGTGAACCACATTTATGTACAAATTGTGAAAACTGATACCAATTTCAAATTAGCATAAAGTTTAAATGTAAATTAAGAATAACGGCACATTTATCGGAAAAACAACGAATCGAAATCTTAATGTCAGTTCCCATGACGGAGCAGCTCATATTTTTAACGATTCAAATCCAGAATGCCCTCATATAAGTGGATCTACAATGACAAGGTTGATAAAAAATACGGATTTGCGCATTAACTTTTCGGAAAGCCTGCCTTATTCTATATTTCCTATCGTCTGGTGTACTTTGTACCCCTGATCTTTAGCATATCCTCTAAAAAACAAATCACTTTATTCAATTCTGGTGATCTTGGTGCCCAGAAAACTGGTCCTTATCGTCCAATCCAACTTTCAGGAAACATCATTCAATTAACTAAATGAGAGCATTATGATGAGTAGGAGCTTCTTCATGTAGATACCCTATTTGTTAACAAACGAATTAGGTAAATGTAAATGTTTGTTGATATTTCGGAACCTACCTAATTACTAAGTGCGACAATTATAGTGTGGATCTAATTTTACTATTTGGAAGAAGTACATCAAGAAATCTGTCCCTTATATGGCACTGTTATCGATGTTTTAAAAAATTTTTCTAAAATCCTAACTCGTTAATTGTTCTGAATGAATTTTATATAGCTGTTTTTCATTGATTTTTTGTTGGAAATAAAATTTTTGATCATAAAATTGAAATATCACAGAAACCATTCAGTTTGGGTATAGGGAATACTTATCAAATTTGAAGAATAGTAAAGTAACTTTCATTTACGGATATGAATTACAAGGTGTTCCGTATAAAAAAATTGTGAAGCCGATGTATTCCAGTTTGAACTCGCCCTGTATACGGATATCTATATATATTGAAGCAGGTCTAGTGAATTATGACATTATGGTTTTTTTCAACAAGTAGGTACATAGAGTATTGGAATGCGATACTCCCCTAACTAACAGATGTTTATCGGATATCACAGAGTTGTACTCAAAATTGACGAAATATTTTGCAATAATTTAATGGTAACTTAGGTAGGTACTATTGAAAAATAAATACTTTTAGGCGTCACAATTTTCAAGTTTATAAAAGAAAACTTGAGGTGGATCACTTCGAATAAAAAATTTGTACTATAAAATATTATAGCTTCCGTACGCATTGTAAACAAACTTTCACTATCGATTTGACATGTTATGAATAAACGCAGAAATATTATCTATTGTTCTCCAATTCACAGGTAGAAAAACAAAAAACTGGTTACGTATTTTAAGAAATATTAATGTACAGGGTTATTCATTATAAATTACCCACCCCCTATCATCGTTATTATTGCGTTTAAAAAAAAGTCTTATATAAAAGTTTTTTGGTTACAGCTGAATTTTGTTAATTTGCTATCAAAAGTTCAGTAGCGTGCAAATTTAAGGGGATACAAAAAAGAATAGGTTTTTTTTAAATGGGATACCCTGTATATTTTTACATTTTTGGAATGGTCTTTTTTATGATTTCAAAAGTATATAAGATGTTACCCCTACCTTGTACCGTTTTTGGGTTATTAAATGTTCAAAATCTTAGTTTTAGTAGTAAATATGAAAAAGATAACATTATTAAAGTAAGCTATGAAAATGACAACTAATATGTTTGATAATTGACATTTTTCTGATAAAGTTATTAAAATGGTTTACAGTAAGGAAGAAAAAATCCAAATTTCTACATGTTTTATAGAAAATAACAAAAATAAGCGTGCAGCCCGAAGAGCATATAGGGTGTTGTATCCCAATCGTCAGAAAATACTTTTAAGAATGTTTACCAAATGGTAACCAAATGGTAACAAACCAGGAAGAACAGCTAGATATATTGCTTCATTTCGAAGGTAAACTCATCCATTATAAGTATTTGCCCCGAGTAGACTTTTTTGAAACATTCTATTCTTTTTTAGAAAATTCTCAATGTAGTATATATACTGCGGTTAATCAATTAGGTAAGAGTTATTCTAAAATTCAACGTACTTTAAAAAATAACAACTATAAACCCTATAAAATTTTAGCGGTACAAGTTTTAACAGAGGCTCATAAAAGGAAAAGGCTTGACTTTTGCCGCCAGATGATTCATAAGTTGGATGAAGATCCCGAGTATTTTACAAAAATATTATGGACTGATGAATCAACTTTTTCTGCGGCAGGAGTTTTTAACAGGAAAATCGAAGGTCGTGGGAAAATAAGCATAACAGAAAAATATTAGTGAAACAAATACAAAAATCAGGAAGAAAAACTGTTGGCGTTTGGTGTGGAATTTTTAGAAATAAAATTGTTGGGACTATATATTATGATTATACCTTAACTACTGGAGTTACCTAATTGGAAATACTTATCCCATTGATTGTCGATATGATTTGGATGCAGGATGGCGCACTTCCGCAAAAAATTCCCATTTCTTTGGAGATTTCTAAAAGATATTGTTAATAATAATATTATACAGGTGATTAAAGAAAGGATTCAACTTGAAATTAACGAACTAAATGGAAATAATGAAGTCATCTGCAATGTTATTTTAAATATAAGAAGGCGTTATCAATTATGCATTGACAATAATGGTGGACACATCGAACATCTTCTATAAATTATTTATTTATAAATTCTTTTAAATGAATCTTTGTTTTCTATTTTGTATATATATTTTGTCTTTTTCTTCCTCACTGTAAACCATTTTAATACCTTTATCAGAAAAATGTCAATTATCAAACATATTAGTTGTCATTTTCATGGCTTACTTTAATAATGTTATCTTTTTCATATTTACAGTACCTAACTACTAAAACCAAGATTTTCGACATTTAATAACTCAAAAACGGTACAAGGTAGGGGTAACATATTATATATTTTTGAAATCAGAAAAAAAATAACATTCCAAAAATGTAAAAATATACAGGGTATCCCATTTAAAAAAAACTATTATTTCTTGTATCCTCTTAAATTTGCACGCTACTCAACTTTTGTAACCAAAAAAGTTTTATATAAGACTTTTTTTTCTAAAAGCAATAATAACGATGATAGGGGGTGAGTAATTTATAATGAATAACCCTGTACAATTTCGTCATTATGACCTATAGGTTTTCATATTAGTTTTAATTATGGTTTTAGTTTTGTAATAACCGTCTTTGAGAAGGGTTGTACCTATTTGTAAAATTTTGGACCATTAGGACTAGTCGAACAAACGATGATTTTAAACGTATTTCGGTATATACCGAAAGAAAATCGCATGTCCTTAAACACACCTTCTTCTAATGCTTACTGTTTGCAAAACAGTGTTGACAGCACTATAGAAAAATGTGCACAAATTACTGGAGTGGGGATATCGACTATTTACAAAGTAATATGTGAACAAAAATCAAATCAGGTTTTAAGCGAACCTAAGGAGAAACCAGGACGAAAAGTAAAGAAAACCAATGAATTTATAAATGACGCAATCAGAAGATACATCCATTCATTTTATATGAAAAATGAAGTACTAACATTAAATAAAATATTTCAATTATTAAAAACTGATGCGAATTTGTCGCTTATAAGTAAAACAACGTTTTGTTGCATTTGAATAAAGAGGTTTTAAGTGTAAGCAACGGAGTAAGAATAGTTGTCTTACTGGAAAACGTATAATCAGATTACCTTCGCGAGATAATGGCAGCAAGACGTTGAGGAAAACAAATTTTTTATCTTGATGAAACTTGGGTTAACGAAGGACGTACCCCTTCTAAGATTTGGCAGGATTCTAATATTAACAGCGGTAAACAGGCGTTTATGGATAATGGTCAACCGGCATTGTAGGTCCTTGTGGTCGCTGTTTGATTATTGGACATATTGGTTCCGCATCTGGTTTTACTGAAAATGGTTTGTTACTATTCACTTCAAAAACTGACGGCGACTATCATAAAGATATGAACGCACAAATGTTAAAATTGGTTTAAGTCATTTTTGGAAAATATACCACCATCACTCATAGCTCTTGATAATAGTGCCCTGCAAGAAAAATGACCAACCTGCTCATGGAGAAACGCTGAATTAATGAAATGGCGACAAAATAAAGGTATATCATTTAATCACAGCGTTACCAAAGCCTGTCTCTATGAGATTGCTAAGGAACATAAGTGAAAATATAAAAAATATGTGATAGATGGACTTGTCAGTGTTTTACGGCTCCCCCCTCACCACTGCGAGTTAAACCCAATAGAGTTGGTTTGGGCAGAAATTAAACAGTTCGGTGCGAGAAACAATATTACATACAAATTAGAATATGTAAAGAAATTACTATTAAGTCACGTTGAAAAAATTGAAAATGGTGTGGAATATGGATCATAATGTTATTAAAAGTGTGAAAGTAAATCCTTTAATTATTAATGTAGATAGTTCTAACACAAGTGATAGTGAATCAAGTACAAGTGACACTGATAACGATGACGACCAGTAACTTTCTGCTTATATAACTAACATATTTCGTCAATTTTGAGTAAAACTCCGATAAACGCCTGTTAGTTAGGGAATTATTAAATTCCAATACTTTATGTACTTGTTGGAATAAACTATAGAAGAAAATCACAGGCGTATGGCTGTAACTGATTAATTTCAAAATGAGCAGTTTAAAGTATACATGGGCATTGAACTCATTACGATTTTCAGGAACAAGTGCAAGTACAACCTTATATCATTGCAATAGAGAAATCAAGCAGAATTCAAATTAGAAGTAGAATACAGGGTGTCCCTTTTGAAAAACTGTAGCTTTCATCTGGCACGGCGTTCTGGAACACACTGTACAATTGCAACCAATTTCAAAATATGAACCTTCCGGGTGGAGAGCACCGGTCAAACTTTTATTCGAAAATCTTCGAGGATTTACAATATATTGGACTCTATGGTACTAATGAATTACCCTGTATACAATTTGCATCTGCTTTCACCGAGGACCAATCTTTTAACAATATGTTAATTTTCTCTCAATAAACTAATTAATTTAAGTACACTCCAATTTCACACAAAAATATATTCACTACAAAACCCAATGTACGTTATTAGTAATCTGTGTTTGGTTACGTATAACAGATATTGTACTGGATATATGTACTTCAATTTACATAATCTTTTTAAATTTCAATAGTTCAATTTTCAGTTTTCGCAACTTAAAAAAAACTATCCAATATTTTTTTCTACGAGCGCGCGGAAAAGTATACTATGGCGCACGATTCTACTTTGCCGCACGATTCTACTTTGCCGCACGCAAGGTATCACTTATTGTCTTTTATAATTATTTTTCTCGTTTCATTGAAATTTAGTTTAATATGGCGTTAATAACTACGGTAACTAATAAATTTGTTAGTTTGTATCCGTCCGCTCGTAGAAAAAATGTTGTTTCAAACATATGCGTTAAGCGTTAGGAAAATAACTATTTCAAGGGAAAATGTATGTTTGTTAATATTATAAGTTGCGGCGTCAACAAAACATGTCTAATACAAAAAGATAATCCGTTTATATCTCCGGTAAAAGAAACTTTCTTGAAACTTTGAGGAGCCATAAGAGGTGAGAGGGGCTATAAAGTACCGATCATAGCGTTTACAACGTTTTCAGTTACTATCGAACGTTTAAAGATACAACCTGTATAAAAATTTTAAATTATACAAAAATAACCAATTAAAAAATGATGTAATACTTGGTGTCTAATTTGAACGATTGCTTCCTTAAAATCACTGGTCACGAGTTCATGCATCCTGATCTCCGAAATAATAAAATCAGACTCTGCGGGTTGGAGAAAAATTAGACCAGCCATACAACCACGAAAAACATATTCAATTTAATGACGTAATTTTTTATCACGTGTCTCAACTTTAAAATTTCAAATGACACTTCCTGTATATTTTGAGAATTATTGGGTAAGCGCTTAGTGTTGAAATCAAAGATCAGAATGAATTTTTTTTCACTATAGTTACCTGAAATTTTTTTATATATTTGACATTAGTTACTAATTCCTTGTATTGTTATTAGTTCACTTACATTGACGTTTTATCTTTTATGGATCGTAAAATTTGCAGTGTTTTGTCTTCCCAGCGACATAAGCTGAATTAAACTGCGTCAATCAACAAGAAAACAAAATTATGTAATTATGCTGCTATGGGCCCAGAGTCCTAGTAAATTATGTAAGTTTATAAAAGTTTCCTATGAAACGACCGCCGAAGAAATATTCAGAAATATAGTCACTTAATTCTTAAAATTGCGGTGTTGCCACCAGCGGACGCACAAGTCGCTTGGTTTGGCTAAAAAATATTTTAGTATATTCACATCGTGTATATACAAGTGCGCCAGTGCGGAAATTTATGGAACTCACATATTATATACTCCACTCATTTTGTCGTATTTTGACGTCCACCATAAAATTTGCAAGAATGCTTGTTATGATGTAAAACTATCTAAAAAGTATTAATGTTATAAATGAAACTAACTGTTTCTAATTAATTCCACTATTTAATTGAAAGATATATGAAAATTATTAAAGGATATTGATAATTATTTCGATGATATGTCAATATCGAAATAATAAAAATCCTCAGTCTCCACAATTATATGGAACTGTTAAATTACATAAAGTATCGAAACCAATTAGACCTGTAGTTTCTTACGTTAATACTCCTAATAATAAGTTAGCTAAAAAACTAAACAATATACTTAATAGCTATGGAGGTATATCTAAATACTCAATTGAAAATTCAATAGAACTAATCAAAAAATTAAAAACATACAAATTACAAGATAACTCTAAACTTATTTCATTTGATGTTACCAATATGTTCTCTAAAATTCCTCCTAAAGAATGCATAACACTTGTTAAAAAATTACTAGAGGATAAAAATATCAATCCAGGAATAATATCAGATATACTTAATTTGTTTGATGTATGTATTAATCAGAATTATTTTACTTTTGATAATAAGGTATATATTCAAAATGAAGGTTTACCAATGGGAAGCCCTATATCACCAATTTTAGCAAACATTTTTATGGACAGTTTAGAAAGAAAAATCTTTGAATGTAACATTTCAAAAAATATATTATTTTGGTATAGGTATGTAGATGACATATTAGCTTGTTTTGTAGGTAGTGAACGACAATTAGATATATTGTTCAATCATATTAATAATTTACATCCGAAAATTAAATTTACATTAGAAGTTGAAGAAAATAACTCAATCAATTTTCTTGATATTAAAATTCAAAGAGTCAATAATATACTTGATTTTTCAATTTACAGAAAACCATCACATACTGATGTGACTATACCATATAGTTCCAATCATCCCATGTCACATAAATTAGCAGCATATAATTCAATGATACATAGAGCATTTTCAGTTCCTATGAACAAATATAATTTTGATAGAGAAATTAATATAATTAAGCAAATAGCCACATCCAACGGTTATCCATTACATATAATAAATAAATTAATTAATAAAAAAGAGGAAAAAGTGGCATTACAATTAATATTTCCTGAAAATACTAGGGAAATACAAAATTACAAAACCATCACATATGCTGGTAATATTTCTAATAATATTTCAAAGATAATATCTTGTTCAACAAATACAGCAATTTCTTTTAAAACAGAAAACAATGTAAGTAAAAAATTGTTAAATGTAAAAACAAAAATACCCCCATTAAAAAAGTCTGGAGTATATAAACTTAAATGTCCAGAATGTAATGCTGTCTATATTGGTCAAACAATTCGAAATTTTGAAATTAGATACAATGAACACTCACGAGCATACAGATTAAAACAGCCAGATAAATCACATTACGCAAAACACCTTCTTGACACAAAACATTCATTAACACCTAACACAGAACTAGAAGTACTGCATATTTGTGATAAGAAACAAGAACTAGATTTCCTTGAAGAACTAGAAATAAGAAGACACTTAAGAGACCCACAATATGAAGTTGTCAATGAACAGATTAATCTAGGGAGCTCTCCACTAATAAATTGTCTTCTTAAGTAACTATTGTAAAGATCAGCAGATATAGTTTTCCTTGGTTTTCTATATCATTGCACAGTTATACTGATCTTAAATGGGAAAAAGATATCCAAGATATCCCCATAGGGCTAATAATACCTAAGCTTTAATATTTGTAAAATCATATCTTCTTTTCTCTATTCATATATATTAAGTCAATCACAAGATAGGTCACTTACTATTTGGTCTAGCCAAAATATTAAACATCAAGTAGGTATCACATAAAATGTAACTTCTGTCATTCTGACGATGATATGTCAATATCGAAATAATTATCAATATCCTTTCATAATTTTCATAAATCTTTCAATTAAATAGTGGAATTAATTAGAAACAGTTAGTTTCATTTATAACATTATCTAAAAAGTAGTTTAAATTGAAAAATAATTGTGCGTCCGTATATCGGACGCACAACTACCATCGGACGCACGATTAAATGTAAAAGGACAATGTACGGACGCACAAAGGCGTGAATATATATATATATATATATATATATATATATGACTTCCTTCTTTAATAGGAACATGATTAAGTGACAAGTCATGGTACTATTAACCCTTTCTTTACCGTCGCCGGATATATCCGGAAGAGCCAAAAGTGCCACCTCACCCGCCGCCGTATATATACGTTCTCCGCTGAAATTTCATAAGATCCCAAGAACATATATATCCGTCTGTCTAGAAGTTTTAGCAGCCTCTGGCCCCATTGCCATTTTAAAGCGGCATGTTTTAAGGTTTTTTTTGTGCCTGTGCAACCACCGCCGCATTGAGACGGCCCAATGAAAGTGGCTATAGAACCACCGCCGTATTTCTCCGTCGCTATGTAATTCGGGTCGAGGCGGGGATGTTCGGTAGTAAGAATCAACATAATTGTGGAATCGACAAGCATGTTCATGCGGCAGTATAAATTAAACGCTTGCTAAAGTCGCACTTGCACTTTTTCGCTCCAAAAAATGTCGTCGTTTGATCAAGCACCGTCTACGTCGCGCAAAAGAAAACGTGTTCCGCGTGAAAGAAATAATTTGTGTGGACTTACAAGTGAGGAATATGATAAGATTTTGTCGTGTTTGGACTCCGAAGATGAACTGTTCGCGGATAGCGGTAGCGAATACGAACCAGATTCGGGCGATAGTGATAGTGATGTAGAAATTCCCGGAAATGTTTTGGTGGATTTTGAAATCAACGAGAACCAAAGCCTCGAAGATCAGAACGACAATAGAGGGGATATGGATAACAATATTAACGATTACGAATTGGCGAGAACAGCAGAGGTAAACAATGCTTTGCAACAAAATTTTTCTGTAAAATGGGAACAGAGGGATTTTATTCCTACAATACACGCTTTTGATGATGAAAATTCTGGTGCTGTTTTGAACAATTTACCTAATCCATCCAAGGCAATAGACTATTTTCTTCTTTTCATGAATCCTGAAGTTGTAAGCACAATAATAACAGAAACTATTAAATATGCTGATTCAACTGCTGCTATAGAAAATCGCAAAAAAACACAACCAAGTGGACACCAATTACAGAACGAGACTTCTTTAGATTTATCGCGTTATTGATATTAACAGCACGTCATAGAAAAGCTAAGTTGGTCGAAAACTGGTCAACAGATGAGTTGCTTCATACCCCTATATTTGGAAAAATAATGGGACGAAACAGATTCCAGATTATACTTCGCATGCTTCACTCCGCAGATAATGCTGAACAGATACAAGGAGATTCTTACCATAAAGTACGCAGAGTTTTTCAGCAGATAAAATCAGCCTTTGCTAATAGTTTTAGACCTTTCCAAAACCTTGTAATTGACGAGAGTTTGGTCCTTTTCAAAGGCAGACTTCATTTCAAACAATTCATAAGGACTAAACGCCATCGTTTCGGAATCAAATTGTTCCTGCTATGTGACTGCGAGACTGGATACGTTTTGGACTTTATTGTCTACACTGGTAAAAGTACAGAAATAGATAAATATGATGATCTTGGAATATCTGGATCTGTTGTAACTACCCTTATGAGGCCTTACCTGGAAAAGGGTCATTCGCTTTTTACGGACAATTGGTATACTTCGCCTAGTCTATCCACTTATCTGCTTATGCATAAGACAAACGCATATGGTACAGTTCGATCCAATAGGAAACACATGCCCGATTTATCAGGAAAATTAGGGCGAGGGAAAACATCTTCAAAATGTAGTGATAATCTGTTAGCAGTGAAATGGTGTGACCGTAGAGAAGTTACAATGTTGACCACCATGCATAGGGATGAAATGTTACAACTGAACAAAAAGGACTTGAAAACTAATGAGTTCAAAAAATAACCTGGATGTGTTGTAGATTACAACAACAACATGGGAGCAGTTGATAGATCGGATATGATGCTCAGTTCGACAGAGTGTGTCAGAAAAACTGTGGAATGGTACAAAAAACTATTCTTCCACATCGTTGACTTGTGTATTCTGAACAGTCATGCGCTCTTTCTGACACAGAATCCAGAAAAGCAACCTCTGGCAACTGGGCAAGGATTCGAGGGCTTGGGAAGGAATTATTTTATTTTAAGTGGACTGTATTTCTTTTTTCTTACTTCCCTCCTTTGCTCTCTGGTCCCTCGCAGAAAACCTTCGTTGATTATTTGCTTTATTGTTGAAGTACAATGGATAATTATACGCTTTTTTAGAAATTTACGATTATATTGACAATTCGTATATATAAATTACAATGACATCTCTATTTTAACAACGGTTGCTAAGTACATTATTTCTTTTTTTTATATAGATATATAGAGAAACTTTTAGATGTTCAGTCATCAATGATAATTTACTCAGAAATAAATAATGTTATTAACGAAGAAAATGCACAATTTATTTAGCCAAGCAAGTCTGTTAAGAATTTTCTTGAATTCTTAACATACTGGCCGGCTACAAACAAAGCAAAAAATATTATACATTAAACTCAAAACTGATGAACTAATTTGAAATTAACATCGTCATTGAGTTCACCAAATTAAAATGTTAAGGTTGATAAAAATTTCTATTCAAGTGACAAATGGAAAGACTTTTCATCAAGAATAAACTATGAATACTTGTGACCATTGTATATCTGTGATTCACATTTACAGAAATAAAATTTTAAAGCGATTAATAATTGATAAGTTAACATAAAGATTACGATACTGTATGTCTTATTTTGACAGATAGATAAATACAGAAAAACAATTGGTAGGTCATTGAGTACAAAATACACAATAGTTATAGTTAACATTATGAGGATTTTAGTTAAGCTGTTGCGTGAGACCAAAATAAATATTAAGAAATGGTTGGGTACGCTAATGCGCATGATCGAACTGAATCATTATACAAATGATTGAAAATACTGATATTATGATATGGGGAGAAATTTCCTACTTACTTACCTACTACTAATAATAAAAGAACAAGAAAAAATAAAAATGAGACTGATCTAAATGTGAAATCAACAAAAGTATTTGATAATATCTACTTTAGCTGAACGGCAGAAATTAACAGCACAATCTTTGGTAACGGATATAAACTAGTAAATGTATAGTTACGATAGAGCTGTGATTCTATAGAGGTTCTATGAAACAACTTTTTAAAGAAGAATGAAAGATGAATAAGTTATGATTTATTATGTGACTGTTGATACTGATATGTTTAATTGAGTTCAATCTCGATCATATGGGACAAATATTTGTATAACGCGAGCTATTGGCCAGCTCAGTGGTGGAGTTTCTTGGTCAAGAACTAGGACAAGATCACCATCCCTGATATTAGATTTTGTTTTCAACCATTTAGGACGATTTTGAAGACGATGTAGGTAAGCTGTTTTCCATTGCTTCCAGAAACTTTGCTGAACCTTAGTACATTGTTGCCAAAATGATAATCTGTTTGTGGAAATTTCTGATACATCTGGCTCCGGATGAGCAGTTAAAGGAGACCCGATTAGAAAATGACCAGGTGTCAGAGGATTTAGATCAGTTGGGTCATTAGACAAAGGATACAATGGACGTGAATTCAAGATTGCTTCGATTTGAGCGAAGATAGTTGACAATTGCTCGAAAGTTAAAGTAGAATTGCCTACAAGGCGAACTAGATGGTATTTGGCACTTTTAACGGCTGCTTCCCAAATGCCACCCCAGTGAGGAGCACGTGGAGGGATATTTTGCCACTGAGATTCGGTAGCTGAAAGATAATCTTTGATGGAGTTAAGATTTGCTTGGATAGACAGGAAATCATGAACTTCTTTAAGCTCATTTTTTGCTCCTAGGAAATTTGATGCGTTATCGCTGTATATGACTGATGGACATCCTCGACGAGCTATAAAACGTTTTAGGGTTGCTAAAAATGCTTCTGTGGATAGATCTGACACTAATTCGAGATGGACTGCTTTAGTTACCATGCATACAAACAAAGATAGATAACATTTTGTGATACGTGCTTTTCGAAGAGTTGAAGATTTGATGAGAAATGGACCTCCAAAATCAATACCGACTTTTTGGAAAGGCCTAGCAATGGAAGTTCGATATGAAGGTAAATCTGCCATAATTTGCTCAGCTGATTGAGCATTGAACCGATGACAAGTGATACATTTAGAAATAATGCGTTTTACTTCACGCAAACCATTCAATGGCCAATAACGTAGTCTAAAATTTGATAATGTGGTTTGTGGCCCACAATGGCCTAATCGATTGTGCTCTAACCTTAACAGAATGTTTACAATATGACATTTGGATGGTAGAAGCAATGGATGTTTTTGAGAATAAGGTATGGGTGCATGAGACAACCGACCACCCACCCTTAACAGTCCATCTTGATCTAAGAATGGCTTTAAAGACAGTAACTGTTTGCGTTTCAAACTTTTTTGATTTTTCATAAGTTGAATTTCATTTGAAAAGTATTGGGATTGTATGTTCTTTGTGATTAAATTGTTAGCGTAGCTCAATTCTTGAGAAGATAGACTTTCTGAGGGTTTACTAAGACATTTTTCTGAGTGTAGGTTGTTTTTATGAATTACTTCAAATTTGACATTGTTCATGAATCTTAAAATGTAAACTACTACTCGTTGTAGTTTAGGAAAAGATGAAAACTTATTAAAGATAGTTGACCAAAAATTTTCTTCTTGAAGAACGACAGACAAAGATGTTTTCTTGGATTCAGGTAACGAATTAACAAATGAAAAGGTGTCAAGTTGATCGAAATTTATAGTAGCATTAAAAAATATTTTTGGGCCATGAAACCAAAAATCCTGATTTTTTTCATTTAAATTTCCTCGAGATAAGATATCTGCGGTGTTATGTGCAGATCTAATTTGACGCCACTGAAAATGTTTTGTTTTTTCTTGTATTTGAGATACTCGATTTGAAACAAACACTGACCACTTGGAAGGATGGCATTTAATCCATGATAAGGCGATTTGTGAATCAGACCAAAGATTAATCGATGAAAATTTAATTTTGTTTTTAAATATTTGAAGAATTCGGGTAACTAAATTTGATAATAAAACCAAGGCACATAATTCCAATTTTGGGATTGTTAGAATCCGACGGATAGGAGCTACTCGAGATTTTGCAGCTACTAAAGAACAATGTACAGAATTGTCTGTATAGATCGATCTAAAATAGACATTTGCACCATAAGCTACTAAACTTGAATCAGCAAAGGCATGAAGCTCTATACTTTTTATTTTTTTGTTTAAAAATAGATATCTGGGAATTTTTAGATTTTTTAATTGTTGGATATTGTGACAGAATTGATTCCATTCTTGTAAGACAGGCACATGGTCTATTTCCATGTCCCAAGATTTATTGTTGAGAACCCAAAGTGATTGCATAATTAATTTTCCTTGAACTATAATTGGATTGACTAATCCAAGAGGATCATAACATGAAGAAATTGTGGATAATATATTTCTTTTTGTGATTTTTGGCAAATTTAAATCTGATGGGGCTGTGATTTGAAAATGATCTGAAATAGGATTCCAATTGAGTCCTAAAATTTTGCAAGGAATATAATCGAAATTCATATCTTTGATCTGAGATTGAGATGGAAAATTTGAATGAAGAGTATTTGAACAAAATTTATGCAAACTGAACCCTGAAGGTTTTAATATTGAAGTGAGCTGTCTGTAGAGGAGATCTAGATCAGAAATAGAATTTACACCTGCTAACATATCATCTACATAAGTTTGATTGAGTAATGCATCTGATGCCAGGCTTTGATTACTGTTACGCTGTGCTATGTCTTTCAAGACACGACAAGCTAGGAAGGGAGCATTTTTCAATCCAAAAGAAACACAAGTTAATTCGATGCATGACAAAGATTCAGAAGGAGACTTTCTCCACAAGATATTTTGTAAGAAATTGTAATTTGGGTTCATTTGAATTTGACGATACATTTTCTCAATATCAGCTGTGAGAACATATTTAAAAGATCTGAAACGACACAAAATGTCAAATAATTCTGGCTGCACTCTGCCACCAGTGAGAAGAATGTCATTTAACGACACAGATGTAGTAGTTTTACATGAAAAATCAAAAACAACTCTTAATTTGGTAGATATGCTGCTTTCACGAATAACAGCTAGATGGGGTACAAAATATTTATTTTGATTATTTTCATTGGTAAGAGACAAAGGTATGATACGCCCATGATTGAGAGACAAGTATTCATCTATAAACTTTTTATAATTTTCAAATAATGCGGGATCTCGTTGAAATTTCTTTTCTAGAGAGAAAAATCTATGTTTTGCTTTAAAAAATGAGTCACCTAATTTTTTATAGGCTTGAGGTTCGATTAAAGAAAGATCTACTTGATATCTACCCGACGGTAGGATTTTTGTGGTCGAAACGAACGTTTCTTCGGCTAAAATTTCATCTTCAGATGCAATAGGATATGTATGGAGCTCTTCCTGAGTACAGAATCGTTCTAATAGATTATCTAGAGATATTGTTGAACAGAATGATAGAAATTGATGAGAATTTGATTTATTAAATTCTTTTATTTTTGAGATAGACTTAGACTTGGATTGGGATATATGATTTATATTTGATAAGATTTGGTGTGAACCTTTTTCGGTTGATTCACCCAATTGAGATGGATATTTTTCATTTTCAATAGATAAGATTTGATTTGATAAGATTTGGTGTGAATCTTTTTCGTTTGATTCACCCAATTTAGATAGATTGTCTTGATTGAGACCAGATAAAGTGAGATTACTAGATTCATCTCCTTTTGAGTGATTAGATAGATAAAGACTAGATAATTTTTGATCTGAACCTACTTTTCTAGGTTCACCCATGATGGATTTATTAGATGTATTACTTTGAGAAAGATTTGATGAGATGTGATTTGAGTCCGATATTTCAAACTCTTTTTGTTGAGATAGAGTTTGATAAATTGGATTAAGGGCTTTTTGAGGAATTGCACCAGAAACAATCCAACCCAGAGATGTATTGACTAAAACAGGAAGACCATGTCCTAATTTTTTGATTCCTAGTTGCAATATATCATAATAAAGATCTGCGCCCACTAGCATATCGATAGATGTTGGTAAATTAAAGGTTTTGTCCGCTAAATATTGTTCATAAAATTCAGGGATGTTTAATGAGTCAATATTTATTTTTATTTGAGGTAATTTGTGTGTAATGGATTCTACTACTGCACAAGAAACTTGGAATTCTCTGGAATTGTCATATTGAGATATGAAAGTGATGTCTGCCATCTTATTAATGACATTGGGAGTGTTTAAAATACCCGATACTTGTACATTGTGATTGTAAGATTGATATTTTAATTTTTTTAATAAGGATAATGAAATGAAAGACATTTGAGAGCCACTGTCTAACAAGATTTTTATTATAATTGAATTGCCCACTTTATTTTTGACTATGACTTGGGCTGTTGCTAGTAAAATAAAAGATTGTTTATTTGCAATTATTGTAGACAGTGACGCCTTTGATTGTCAAACTGTATATGATGGGTCATTTTCAGGTCGATAATTGTAAGAGTTAAAATTTTCAGACGTTTGAATTGATGAATTTTCACTCGAAGGGGTTTTTTCCCAATGGTTTTGATTTGAATTAAGTGAAGATAAAGTGTGATTATCGATAAATTCATTTGATTGTGAGGCTTGAGATTGGCCCCAAAACGTTACATTTTTTCTAGGGTGTGATTTATTTTGTAATTGCGATGGACCAATATCGGGAGTTGAAACTAATAATGATTGATTACCTCTATTAGGTGGAACTGACTGGAATCTGGTGTAGAGTTTTTGTTGACCTGAGCAGTCGAGATTTTGTTTGTTAGTGTGATTTTGACAACAGTTTACAGGTTCGGAATTTAAAGAATTTACATTGTTTGAGATATGATTTGCATGCAACAAGGTGTTGTGTTTTTTGTTACACACGGAACATTTATTATTTGATTGACATTCATTGACAGAATGATTGGGATTTAGACAATTCCAACACAAATGATTATTTTTAGCATAAATGTGGCGTTGTTCGACGGATAAAATAGAAAATTCTTTACATGAGTAAATTTTGTGACTATTTTCATTACAGTAAACACAATTTTGGTAATGTTTCTTAAGTTTTGATGGATAATTACTTGTATTAAATTGTTGTGCAGCGAGAAATGAGACTTGCTGAGTTTTATAAGATTTATTGGGTGCATTTAATTTAGTTGTATGAGGCTCACAAGTGGATTTTTTCATATTTAACTCATTGTGTTTTGATATTGATATATGCATTTTCGATTTAAAAATTCTAATAGTTTTTTTACGGTGGGTAATTCTTCCGTATCGCATTTTTCTTTAAACGATCGGCGAGTGATAAAATCAAGTTTTTGTTCTATGAGTTTTGTGAGCAATTAATCTAATAGTTTCTCTTTTGTTACATTTACATTTTCTAGATTTTGTGTTATAGAAACAATTTCCGCTATGAATGGTTTTAAATTTTGTATAGAACAATTAGATAATTCTGGTATTTCTAAGAGGCGATTAAAGAGATTAATAACATTCTGTCTTTTATTTAAATATTTTTGTTCAAGAAGTTTTAAAGCAATCTTAAGACTATCTTCAGATACATTCAAAGACTTGACAAGATGAAATGGTTCGCCCCGTAGATATGACAATAAATAATAAAACTTTTCAGAATTCGATTTTAATTTTTCATTATTTACAATTAACGAAGTGAAAAGGTCAATGAACGTTGGATAATTTTCTGGTTTACCATCGAATGGAGGAATTTGAATTGAAGGTAAAATTATATTTGAAGTTGTTATAGGTGTTGTGGGAGGTGAATTATTTGATTTAGTTAACTTTTCAAGCATATGATTTAGAAGAGACATAGCATCTAAATAATTATTTTCAATAACTTCACGGGGTTCGCGTAGACCTTCCGTTTCATCCAATAATTCAATTTCATCTTGAGCATCGCTATATTTTGTATAGTAACTTTCTAAGGATTTTAATCTATCTTGTAATTTGAATTTGTCGTTGGATTCCTTATTAACATCTATCCATTTCAATATTTTCGTGATCTGAGCTTTGCTTGTAGTTCTAATTTTGGTAAGATTTTCCATTATTATTTGTTTTTCAACCAAGATGAATGAGTAGATAAATGATAAAAATTGGGAGATTTATTCGCATAAAACAGAATTCTGACAAGCTTGTTTTTCAAGGTACAATATGAGAAAAATGAAAATGTTAATAAGTGATATACATATTATTACTATTTTTTTTTTCAACTAGATTGAATCCAAAGTAATGTTTTTGTGAACTTTTGACAATGCTTGACTATTTAAAATTCAAAAAGTCTTTTGACACTCAAGATATTTTTGATATATTTGTTTTCTTTTTTATTTAAACACAATTAGACTATTAATCTGACCTTATTTGATGTGGAAATTGGGCTTCTATCTACTTCTTAGATACAACAGGAACAGTTAAGACTTTGTATCTATTTCCTTAGATACAACAGGAACAGGAACTCTGCTAATCCCTTTTTTTTTGTTAGGTTTTCCTGTGAACTTTGCACAAATTTTTTACGAGAAAATCACGCACAGACACTTATTAAACACTGGAACTGGAAGTTTGGTAATTGGATGTATTAGATTTTCAGAAAAATTCATATCCGGCTCGAAGTTTGACCATGGGCAAGGATTCGAGGGCTTGGGAAGGAATTATTTTATTTTAAGTGGACTGTATTTCTTTTTTCTTACTTCCCTCCTTTGCTCTCTGGTCCCTCGCAGAAAACCTTCGTTGATTATTTGCTTTATTGTTGAAGTACAATGGATAATTATACGCTTTTTTAGAAATTTACGATTATATTGACAATTCGTATATATAAATTACAATGACATCTCTATTTTAACAACGGTTGCTAAGTACATTATTTCTTTTTTTTATATAGATATATAGAGAAACTTTTAGATGTTCAGTCATCAATGATAATTTACTCAGAAATAAATAATGTTATTAACGAAGAAAATGCACAATTTATTTAGCCAAGCAAGTCTGTTAAGAATTATCTTGAATTCTTAACAGCAACCTTTCAGCTAGACCTTATTCGGCAGCTTCTTGAAAGGTAAGTTACACTACATATCTTCCGATTCTCTTTCTTATTATGCCATCTATTTTTAGATATTATGTGCCACAAGAAGTTCCTCCTCCAACAGCGATCCGAAATCTTGAACGTCTTGCTGGTCGTCATTTTCCTGCCTTAGTCCCTAACAATAAATCTCGTAGATGCACCGTTTGTTCTAAAACCAAAACACCTGGCCAGAAAAAGAGGCGAGAATCACGATACATGTGTGCTGAGTGCAATGTTGGTCTCTGTGTCCACCCATGTTTCCAAATATATCATACGAAGGATGTATACTAGGTCTATGCTTATCACCATTTTTTCTAGTTAGTTTCTTTTATGTCTTATGTTTATACCGTTTGTACTAATAAAAAAAAGTTTTCATTCATATATCGTATATATACGGCAGTGGGTTTCATTGCACTTTCAAAAGCGCGGGATTGGTGGCACTTCACTAAAAAAGTGGCCGGTAAAGAAAGGGTTAATCAAGACTGTCTATTAAGTTATAAAGTTAGTCACAACAACTATGTTATTACTCAACCAAAAAAAAAATTAAAAAATGAGTTTTGAGTTTTGACATTCTGTCATTCCACATGAAAATAGTCCCTTCAATATCTTTTCTAAAAGTTCCTACATACAAAAACTATGTTTTGTTTTTTAACCTTCCGATTCAGATACGGAGCAGGAGGCTAGTGACGACGATGACTATGATGAGAATGGATCTAACTTAGATGATAATAATTTTTTTTTTGGAAGAGAAAAAAATTAAGAAAAGAAGATTATAGAAAAAACAAAATGGAATAAAAATGTCCCATTACAAAGAGTTCGTTCAAAACCGCATAATCTCATTCGCAAGTTACCAGGTGTAATAGGTACTGCAAGAATGGCAAAAACTCCTTTAGAATGTTGGAGCTGCATTATGGACGACGAGATATTGAGAATAATTGTACAACAAACGAATCAATACATTGGAAGTATCAAAATATTATTCAAACGCGATAGAGATGCCAAACCTATTGACATCATTGAGCTGAAGGCATTTCTAGGTCTTTTATATTTAGCTGGTGTTCACAGAGGTAATAGACAAAGTTTGGAAGACCTCTGGGGATCCGACGGGGACGGCATTGAAAAATTTCGCCTTGTCATGAACATCAAAAGATTTAGATTCATTATGCGTTGTATGCGGTTTGACGATCGGACCACGAGAGATGAAAGAAGAAAAACCGACAAAATCGCAGCAATTCGAGAAATCTTTACAATGATGGTACAAAATTCACAGAAGTCCTATAGTCTGGGACAAAATGTAACGATTGATGAAAAACTAGAAGGATTCCGGGGAAGATGCGGTTTTGTACAATACATCCCGAATAAGCCCAATAAGTATGGAATTAAGATATACGCACTGGTTGATTCGCAAGTTTACTATCTATATAATTTAGAAATATATACAGGATTACAACCTGAAGGCCCATTCCAATTTAGCAATTCACCATCGGATGTGGTTCTACGACTTTGCAAACCTATATATCAGACCGGACGAAATGTAACTGCAGATAACTGGTTTACCAGTATTCCATTGATAGATGAGTTGCGAAGTAAAAATCTCTCTTACGTTGAAACATTAAAAAAAATAAGGTCGCAATTCCACCTGAGTTTCCGCCAAATAACAAGAGAGCTGTTAATAGTAGCTTATTTGGTTTCAAGAAAGGGTGCACTTTGGTATCTTATGTTCCTAAAAAAGGAAAATGTGTGATTTTGGCTTCAAGTTTACATGAAGATAACTCTATCGATCTTGATACCGGAGATAAAAAGAAAACATCCATAATTACCTTTTACAATAGTACTAAAGGTGGAGTTGACACGACAGATAAATTGTGTGCCTCATTCAATGTTGCTAGAAATACTCGCCGTTGGCCCATGGTAGTATTTTTTGCTATGTTAAATATTAGCGGAATAAATGCTCAGGTACTATATTTTGGCAAGAAGAAGAAGAAAATTTTTGAAAGCTATATCACACGCATTAGTTTCACCTCATATGGCTCGACGAAGTTTACAGACATCAGGGATTCATACCAGCCTGCAACAACGCCTGAAAAGAATTACGCCAGTAGATCAAGAACAACAAAGAGAAGAAAATGAAAATGTAGGAAAACGCAAAAGATGTCATATTTGCATAGGATCAAGGCGATTAACAAAATATAATTGCAAAAAATGCAAAAACCCCATTTGTCTCATGCACATAGAAAGCTTTTGCAATGTTTACAGTCGAACATTGACAAAAATACCACAAGATACCATAGATGAAGAGATAGTGTAATGAATTAGAAGTTTTTGTATTTTTTATATTACAGTAAAGTCATATATATATATATATATATATATATATATATACAATATTGTGTATAGGGAAAGGAATTACTTTTGGCCCTTGTACTAATATTTCTGTTGTTAAAAAAAATTGAATTTTTTGTTATTAATCTAATGAAATTATGTCATATCAACCTGTTTTTGGTTTTCCAATAAGTCCTTCAGTTGGTTCTTGCTGATTTGCCATTACAAATGAAGTATTATATACAGGGTGGTCCGTAAGTAATGGTCCAAAGTGAAATGGGAGATTTTTGGCCTGAAAATATTACAATCTCTTGCAACTTGCTTTAATCAAATATTGATAATGGAAAAGATACAGGGTGGCAAAGTTTAAATGTAAAAGATGTTTTTTCTCAGTAAATTGAAAGATTTTGGATATACAAAAGTAAAAATTAAGAGATGGGGGTTTTAAGGCATGAGAAATCGTAATATGATATCCGTTTTGATGTATTTCCTAGAGGGCGCCACCTGAGCTATGTTGTTGGTGTAACTGTGCGCTTAACTTTTTCATCGTTAACGCTATCTCTCTTTTTATTGAAAAATATTAAAACTACATTATTTGCGACAAAAATAAATATCTATCATTAGTCTCAAAAATTACTAGTTTTCGAGATATTCGCATTTTAAAAACCCCCTACATAATGTTTATTTTATTTATTAGCACAAATAACACCGTACACTAACTAACGTCGTTAGTTAGTGGACTCTCTTAATTCGGCGCTATTAGAGGAGAGTGGTTGACGTGACGCTCTAAAGACGAGAGCATGTATTTGAGAGAATACTCAGAGTTGAGTAATGTACCAGAAATGTATTTTTCTAACTGTTGCATTCAACAATATGAGCAATTTAACGTTCTACTGAAACTGCAGTGTTGTCAAATCTCGGGACGCTCTAAGCGCGAATAACTATCAAGATAAAATGTATACTCTATATACAACTTAATACTCCTAGCGACTCTGCCGGAGAGTTGCGAGAACTAAATATATTCGAGAACTGTATATTTTTGTTCATTTCATGATCAAAAAAGCGTCCCCCAAAAATTTTGTTGGTAGGTTCGTGACGTAATTTCAAGTCCCTGGACAAATTATTACAAGGGGTGTGCATAGAGCGTCCGTATACGGACGCTGTATGCACTTGGACGCTCTATTGAATGCGATTTCAGAATGTATGGACGCTTTAACGATAGAAGGATATATATATATATATACCTCATACCGGATTTTTGAGTCCTTTTAAAAATGGGAGGAGTTATATATTTCTTTACTCATAACATCTACAGTTTCGGTCCACGCGATGTTGCCATATGTACAGTGGTCTGAATGTGCCTATTGCATATCTCATTTAATAAAAACAACTCTCGAAAATAAGGACAGCTTTTAGGCAGGTCTTTCCACAAAGATAACTCTACAATTAGTTTTGGGATCATAAAAATGGGTATACTTGTATAGTATTGGTGTTTCATACGAATTCCAAAAATATTTTCCACTTGATTATTGAAATGTGAAAATATTCACGCCAAAATCTGCTATAATTCGTGGTACGGTTGAAGTTATATTCGTTGACCGACTTGCACAAATGGTTAAACGGATATTCTTATGTCTGCGATTGAAATTTAACTTTTATGGAATGATGTAGAATGTTTATGCAGCTTGACTGAGAATAAATGCTTAATGTGACTACAAAAGAGGAGGTATGTTTGGCAATAAACAAGTTTAAAGATGCCGAAATAAATGGTTTACAACTTGTCGTATTGGAAAAAAATAAAAAAAACCGTATTTCGGCTAATCACAAAAATGCAAACAGTCGGAACGTTACTATAAAAAGTTGTTAACTTGATGACTTATTGGAAAGTTTTGAATGGATTACACCACAATCTCTTGATGCTTATTTACAAGATATTTTAACCTTGGGGGTTTTGCTTAGGTAGGTTGTCAAAATCAAATGGAATGCCAGCCATACCTAGGAAACTGTTTTCAATAAAGATGAAATGATAAATGTATTTAGAAAAGTGACCAGGAGAAAATTATGGAAATACTTTATCACCATGATCTCAACCTTAGCTAAACAATGGAAAAATGTTACGTGGAACAGCAGAAAAATATACATCATCATAATGTTCCAAAAAAATTAACATCAGCCACGATGCTTACGTATCTAGCAAATTGGTATTGATCACGTTATTAGAACGTTACCCACTCAAAGGCCCGATGGTGACAGAAGTTATTTCATTAATATAAATTCAATTGCAATTATTATTTTTTGTATTTGGTAAATGATAAAGTCTTCCATTATTGCATAATTGGAAACATGCCCCCAGCCACCAATAATAATTATGTTTGGTAATATTTGACGAAACTCTAAGTGGATGAATTTATTTTAAATTTTTCCATCACAGTCAAAGTCGTGTATGTGATGTGATGCCAGATAGTATTCAGAAAACGTGAGAATCGTTTGTACCATTCATATGATTTTATTCGGTTATAAGAAAAATCTAGGCGGAATTAGTATGTGTATATCTAGAAAACGGGAATGATATTGCGGTGTGTTTCAGTTCTACCTTGCTTGATAGGCTAAGCAATAATTATGTTCCAAATATGAAGCTTGTATGTCTGCTAGAAGTACCTACCCTAGAATTTTGATGAACGGTTAGTGAGTGAGTAACTGAAAAAATCAAGGAACTTTGACTTAATAGCAATAGTTTTTAATCCACAGAATCAAATTGAATAGAATTTGGGAATAGACCTAGTTATATTGTTCCCTCTTCATCACAGACAACTTAGGCTTCTAGCTCCATCCATAACAAAGTTACAGGGGGGTCGAAAATGTCCTGAATCGCTTCGAGAAAAGTATAGTACAGCGATTTTTTTCTCGATTTTGCATTTTTTCTGTCTTTGCTCGACTTGGCTCCAGATTATTTCGGTTATCTGTGTTGAATTTACTGTTTGGACCCTTTTAATATTAGTTTTGCTACCAAATAATTTTTTTATTGATATTTTCCTGGAATTAATAAGTTGTGCACCCATAAGTGCAAAAAACGGATTTTCAGAATTTTCTAGAAAATACGTAGCGAGAAGTAAAAATGTTTGATTTTTTTGTTTACCAATAACAAAATATCATATCAATCATAAGTACGCATAGTAATGCTGGTATCCCAAAGATAAAATTTGATAATTTGCCAAACATGATTTCAGGTGAATTCTTCAATAAATTTATTTGGAATTATATACATATTAATAAAAATTCGATATTTGAAGTATTTTTGAAACTGGGTGCAATCTTACTAATCAGAGGTCTACAGAATTGCCAACTTAAAATCAAACTACTCCTCCTGGTTTTTGAATAAGGAATATATTTTCTTAATAAAATGTGTTCCAGTGTGGATTCATTGATTAAAGAATGTAGTGCTATTTAATAAAGACTGAAAAAACTTCAGCTTATTTCTTAAGTATCTTCAGGTCCATGGACTCGAAAGTCACAAAAAATGGACTTAAAAAGAATAATACTTAATGGACTGGAAGTGTCGATATAAGATATTTATGTCTTATATACAGGGTGTTTTCAAATGACACTTACAACGTTTGCATGTAGATACCTCTCGTAAAATTTGACAAAATGATATAAGAATTGAGGGGTCCAGAAAAGTAAATAGTCAAGGTTATGAAAAATTAAATGTTTTAATTTGATAACTTTAAAATGGATGAATATATTGATTTGACATTTGGCATGTTGTTTTTAAATTTAAAAGGGCATACTTTTATGGAAAAACATGTTCCAATTCTTGATCCAGTGGTGTACATTTTGAAGAATATGACACCTTTCCCCTCCCATTTGTTACGCCACTGGCATTTGGAGCTATTTTTATTTTATTTTGTATCCCTCAATGGTTTTCACGTTAAAAACGCATAACCTTTACATATCAAAAAATGATTGCCGGAAATAATTTCTGTAGCTGCATGGATTCTTAATATCAGTTCCTCCTCCGTTTCTAATAATGTATAGCTGTGGATGTCATTTTGTTTAACGTCAAAACCAAAATAAATTATTTACAATTAAATTTGTTTGTGTAACTTTCATAAACTTTTTGTTATGATCGATTCTACTTTTGAAGTAATGGCTGATATGCAGCTAATATACGGGGAAGCCAGAAAGAATGGTAGACGTTCCGAGCGCTTATATATCCAAATCGACCTAGATTTCCATGTCACACTTTTGCTGAAATTGACAGGAGATTGCGAAAATTTGGACAATTTAATTCAAAATTACAAGGTAGCGGTAGAAATCGAACTGTAAGAAATGTGCAATTAGAGGAGACTGTTCTAAACCGTATTGAAAATAGACCCGATTCAAGCACTCGCACCATTGGCAAATCTTTAAATGTAAGTAACTCATCTGTGTGGAATATTTCAAATGAACAGCAGTTGTATCCTTATAAGTATACACAAGTGGACACTGAAAGTCACAATTCCGGGAATTACCTCTGACATAATGCCTTCAACAGTAAACTACGACCTCCCTTCTACCGTCCTAATTCCAAATAGAGACGAATGGGTCCTCCGTTAGGATGAATTATTAAGAGCAGGCAGCTGTTGGTACACAGCTGGATCAAAAACACCCTCAGGCTCTGGTGCAGGTGAATACGGGCGCAGACCTAGGACAGAAATTTCAATCTCTCTAGGATCCTAAACAACCGTATTTCAGTCGGAAATTTACGCCATTGCTTCATGTATGAAGAGATTGGAGCAAACCAATCTCACACATAAATCAATAAAAATTTTCACGGACAGCCAAGCGGCTTTGAAAGCACTTAGCTCGTACCGTGTCACGTCGAAACTAGTTTTATATTGCCAAAAAAGGCTCTCCTCGATAGAGTATCGCTGGTCTGGATCCCTGGCCATTCTGGCATGGATGGTAATGAGAAGGCGAACTCTTTTGCAAGGGAGGGAGCCGTACGCGTTTTGATAGGACCAGAACGTACAACTGGCATTGCAATAAGCTTTGCCAAACAAACACTATATACCACAGCAAGAAGAGCTTTAGACGTCTGTATTATGCCAGACGTTTAGACTTTATATCATTTTGTCCAATTTTACGAAAGGTATCTACATGCAACCGTTGTAAGTGTCATTTGAAAACACCCTGTATATTTTACAGAGTACAAATAAGTTTTATAATATAAGGAGTATCTTTAGGTCCGTGGACTCGAAAGTCACAAATAATGGACTTAAAAAGGGTAAGAATTGACTGAAAGTGTCGATATAAGATATTCATGTCTTATATATATTATATGTTACAGAGTACAAATAAGTTTTATAACATAAGAAGTAGCTTTAGGCCCATGGACTCGAAAGTCACGAATAATGGACTATAAAGAATAAGAATTGACCGAAAGTGTCGATATAAGATATTCATGTCTAACATTTATGTTACAGTCAATATATGAAATTAGGCAATATATATATACTGTCTAGCCGGTATATATATATTGCATGAACTGCTCCGCTATATATGAAATAAGGCACAAATTATAAACTGACTAGGCATTACATAAAACGCGCATAAAAAGTTAGTCAGTTTATTTTGTTCATTGTTTTTAACCGCCAGGAGATTTTAAAGTTGTAGTTTTTATCGAGAAGGGCAAGGAAAATCATTGAAAAAGATATACAGTGTTGAAAAAATCGCTTCTTCAATCATCTTCCTGACCCTTCTCGATAAATTAATCAATGATCTGTTTTAACCAAGACATAAATTCTAAATAGTGGGCGACATCGAAATAATTATTGCCATAGATTAGGAATATTTGGATATAGTACAAAATTCTATTTGTAGATGTAGATGTAAATATTGCATTGTTTCACAAACTTCCTAAAAATAAGTACAATACGGCCGACGCTGTTTATATAATAACTAGTCGATTTATGAAATAAATATTTTTTATATAAACGGTCTGATATGGGCAGTCTGTATATAAACGGTCTGCACGGTATATATACGGCGTCTTTTCACAAATTGACTGTAACATGTATACAGAGTGTGCCACAGAAAACAGTCCACCCCGATATTTTGCAGTATACTTTAGATTTTGAGGAAATTAGGAAACACGACAAAAGTAAATGTGACAGAAAAAATTACACATTAGCAAACCATAGGCGTTGCGTTCCATTTTTAAGAGGTGTTGTACTTTCAATTAATTAAGACTTTTTTATGCAAAGATGGTATAAATATCGAAAAAAATTCGTGGACGATCATGATGTCTGAATACTCTAAATGCCTTTCTAATTATGTGGCGCACATGGTATATTCCCTATTTAAAAATAAGGGGTTGGTGAAGTAGAAGGCAGGGGGTTGACAAATGACAGATACCTGTATCGTAAAAATGTGTCCCCCTTAGAACAAAAATCGACGTGTTTCCTAATTTCTTTAAAATCTAAGGGATACTGCCAAATATCGGGGGGGACTGTTTTATGTGGCCCACGCTGTATATACAGAGCATTTCAATGGAAACTATCCACCCCACACAACTCTGAAGGCGTCATATTTATGAAAAAATAAAAAAAAAACGTCAAAAATCATATAAAGGGGGACGTCTTTGTGCCCATATGTAGACGTTATAACTTTAACCCCCTCTCCCCAATGGTCACCCTACCGAATTTTTTAAATGGAACACCCTATATTTTACTTCAAAAATGAAATCTGCTCTACTTCACCATTAGAACAATATAAGGTTGTAATCTGTTATACGGGGTATTTTAAAAGTTATAACCAATTTTCTGTCAAAATCGTAACTAGTTCAACATCCTGTATAATTGGATAGTGGATCACATTGTATTTTATATCATTGTCGAAGATTACTATTAATATACTTCTATTTGTATCAAGCATTTCCCATATCTAAAGTAATTAGTTTTTATAATATTATTTTCATTTTTCTAAGCAAAGTAGTTATTAGGTATGAAATAGTTTACCAGATGTTAGTTTACAGTTGGAAGTTTACAAAATATTATACGTATGGGGAAATAAGAAAAAACACGCAAAAAATCAACACTATTTTCACTAAAAATTAATATGTCTTAATTACATTACATCTGGTAAACTATTTCATACCTAATTACTACTTTGCTTAGAAAAATGAATATGCTTGATGAAAATAGAAGGTATGGTAATAGTACTTTTCGACAATGATATAAGATACAATGTGATCCATTTAAAATTACTGAGAAAATAATGTACTTGAGTTTTGACTCACCATGTATTTGATTTAATGAATATTTGCAAAATATTGTAAATTTTGATAAGCATTAAAAATCTTGGGCTTGAATAGATTATTATTCTTTTCCTCCTATCCAATTATACAGGGCGTTGAACTTGTTACGATTTTGACAGAAAATTGGTTATAACTTTTAAGGTACCCCATATAACAGATTACAACCTCACATTGTTCTAGTGGCGAAGTGAAGCAGATTTCATTTTTGAAGTAAAATATAGGGTATTCCGTTTAAAAAATTGGGAGGGGTGACCATAGGGGAGAGTTAGAGTACAAATAAACTTTTTTGTTTACTTATTTTGCAATTAGGTACATTATGTTATCAACAGTTTATTTCTTCATTGACTAAGGACCTTATAGTTAAAATATGTTATGTACTTAGATAAAATAACCAAAAAAAATATTGAGACAATCCTCCTGATAAATATTTGAAAGTGGAATAATTCAAAATATAATAATAATGATGTCTCTTCATGACTCTTATGATGGAAAATTGCAAAGTTTGGGACAGATCTTCACCATTTCTCTAATCCGATGGAGACATTTGCCTTTTTCAGAAGAAGAATCTTTAGGAACATCACTTAAAAGTCACGAGTGGACTCAACGATATATTGAAAAGGAAAACCATGGACTCAAAGTGCCGATATAAGATATTTACAGTGAGGTCCTAACGGATAAATTCGATATTCCCTCAACAAAAAGCCTTTTCTTAAGTATCTGAGGCACATCGATTTTTAATTTTAAAGCTCTACATATAACAACAACATTTGATTATGTAGGGTGTTTCAAATTTCTCATTTTGTTACCACCCTGAAATAATTTTTCCCTATTATGATTGAAGAGGAAAAAAGTTGAGATAGGACACTTGAGCCGTTTTGGCAAATATTCACTAGTTTTGTCAAAACAACGACCTAAACATGTGCTTCTTTATTGACATTTGGACGTTCTATATTCATGGTAACTTCTTCATAATAAAAGTTTGAATTTATTAAAATGGCTGAACCTCCTCCAACGAATTCTGGCGGTCGTCTCTAACGATATTAAATCACAAATTTTTCAGGTTTAAATCTAGTTTCTGATAATAATACAATTCTGTTCCTCTAATAGATGAAGTAGGTTTTCCCTAATAGAGCTAGCCGATCCACAATTCCATTGACATATTACCAAACTATTCATTATTGTATAAGAGAGAACTTAAAACTGATTGAATTGAATTTACTAAAATTGATTCTTCTGGTATTTCAATTTTTTTTTGTTTCATTAGAAATAATATCTATAGCTGTAATAGATATTAGTTCTGTCAGTTTTTGGTGCGATTCATATCCTTTGTTAGTTTTTTCTATATCAACATTTTATTGTTAGGAAGATGAATTAATAATGCCTCCAAGTCTTAATTTTTTGATGTTCTACTGATATGGATCTGGTGATTATAATTGTGTATTTATTTGAATCTGGAGGAAGAGCGAATGTGTTGAAGAGTGTGAAGGTGAGGAGTTTCAAATAGGGGTTTGATGTGGAGTTATTGAAGGATTTTTAGCTGTTATGGATGCGTAGGTAACTTTGGGAAATAGTTAAAGAGTGTCTTTGAATGATAAATTAGATTCAGAAATATAATGTTTAATTTTTTTTGCGTTCGAATTCTGGACACGAATTCCATTAATTCGAGAAGTGTTCTCCTTCAAACGAAAAACATTTTTTGGTGTAGGTTGCTTTAGCAATATACTTTCAAACCAGTCAAAAATGACTTTTTTACATATATGGTTGTAAATAAAAAGGCAATTTCGTGTATTTGGCAACACAGCAATTGGTGGACTTGATGTGTATATTAAATACAAATTAACGCCACGCCCAATCTTCACCTTCTGACCAATCATATTGCAGTAGTGGACCCAATGAACTGATAAAAAGAAATTTCTTGGAATGTCTCTTTTGGTCCATGGACTCAAAAGTCACAAATGGACCCAATCATCTGCTGAAAGGGAAATTATTGGCCTCAAAGTGCCGATATGAGGTATATATATATGTATTCTGGAATCGCATTAAATAGAGCGTCCAAGTGCATATATATATTGGTAGTTTGGAGTAATATTTTAATTTTGTTTTAAATTAGAAAAATCTTGTTTTAAATATTTTGTAAAGGTAGAATGTACTTACGAAATATATATACGTATATAAAATACCCAAAATTAAAATTTATTGTAGTTATTTACAGAGTATTAGAGTCTAACAAGCGCGTGATCATTTTGATACACCGCGCCCGGTTTTGTTGAGTTTGGGACCGCGCCTGCCGGAAGGTTAAATAGCAAGAGTAGTTTTATAAATTGTTAACTCACTTTACACGTAAGTTTTTTTAAATTATTGTTATTGTTAAAATTAAAAAATGTAGTTTAGTGGAGCTAAATAACACAAGTATTGGATTATAGTAGCACCCTCTGGATGTTAGTGATGCTACGGCTGGATAATAGTGGTACCGAACTATATTTGATTTAATATTCGGTAGGCGTGTATTAACAATATCAACAATTTGATGGGTGGAGTTTATGGTAATATTTCGATCAGTACTGCTACTGGCCGCTAGGTTTGGCTAATTAGACTAGTTCTGCCTTTGACCGCTAGAATCACTTAGTAAACAAACTGTAGTTATCGTATATATTCTGGTTTAATTTATCAAAGAATCATCGGGGCGAGACAAAAATATTGTGCCAATTTGTCAAATGATCCATTTTTACCTATACAATTGCTTTTTTTATAACGTGTCGTGAGTTAAGGTTGGGTGATATTATTGTTTTGATTAAAATATCAGCTGTTCTAGTCCATTCAATTCTGAAATTATGCCAGGTTTTTGGAATATGTGTAATATGTTTGATATGCAAAATATCAAATATAAATTATTATTGTTAGGTATTACTATGGTAAACTTTTATGATAAATAATAAGTGAATAGCGAGAACAGCTCCGATAGGGCAGTGCATAGTAACCCTGTAATTAATCTTAATCTTATGATCAACTTTCATTTTAAATAATATAATATACAGAGTGTTTAATTATTAACCAGAAATATTTTTACTGGTGAATCTTGAGATCAAAATATTGAGATTTGACCTAAATTACTTAAATAAAATGTGGCTCCTTACTGAGTTACAAGGTGTAGTTGGCTTTGGTCTGAATAAATTAATCGTTTCGATCTAGTAGGATCCTGTCATTGCTGTTGGTAAGGACTAGGCGAATAAGGTTTAAAAAAAATAAAAGTAAATAAAATGAAACCAATGTAGTAACGATGGTTGCCTATTGAATAGCTTATATATGTTTTAACAGCCAACATATCCGGTAGGTACTTGCATGGCGACTCCAGTGGCGTATACATTTTATACAGTGTGCCTATTTAAGTTTGAAGTATATGGAAAACTTTTTATTATAAACTCTAGTTATAGAAAAAAGTCTACATTAAAGGTTCTGCAGGGTCTGGAACCTAAAGTACAGCAATCAGATACTATTTTTCTGAGTCTTATACGTAGTGTGTTCATAAATGTTGATTTTGTGCAATGTAACCTTTATTTTTAGCAATATCAGAAATTGGCAAACCACTTATTTTGACAAACCGCGATTACGACTAAAACAAAATTTATATGGTTATATGTTAGGATTAAGAGAATGAAGACCTTGTATAAAGAATAACTTTTTTCTGAAAAGTAATAATGAAAAAGTGTTTCACATCATTTCAACCTGCCTGAAGTTATCCTCGAGATAAAAGAAGAATACGAACAAAATATAATCATTCCAACGAATTACCTACTATGTTGTGAAATGACATTTTTATTATTAGTTGTAGGGAAAAAACATACAAAAGCCAATGATGAGTAGCTTAGAGAACACTGCACTTCGATGTCCAAAGGATATATAATAGAAGCAGACAGTGACAGATAATGTTTCTGACATTTTTCAGTTTTGAATTGATATGTTGATTTCAAAACGCCAGGAAATCTATTTAATACGATTTTGACACATGATATTGTGTGCACACTGAGCCAACATCATTGTTCATTGATTGGAATATATTTCAAAGGATTTCATCTCTTAGTGGGGTCTTCCCCATTATGGTAGATGTTTTAAATAGTTTTTAGTTACCACAGTGTATATAAATCTTCTCCCTTTTAGATTTTCCGAAAAATATACCTACTATTATTTTTTATTTAATTTCTTTCTAAATATTGAATTTGTTTGAATTATCACAAAAACCAATTGATTTTAGTCAGAAATAATTTGTTCATTCGAACTACTACAGTTTTTACGTACCAGACCACACACATATTGTTCTATTTTTTTGCGAATTAACCCTTTTTATTTCGTTTTAAATATTGAATTTATTTGAATTTAAAAAAACAACTAATATTTGGCAGCAACATAAATAACAGATCTACATATTTTGTCGAGGGTACAAGGTAATGAGTCTATAGGTATATTTGTGCTGCTTCTCTCATCTGCGGAGGGGTTACATTCATTTCAGTGTCTGATTCGCTTTCCATATTCAATTTTCTTGTAATTTTGATTTAAATTCAGTATAATAATTAAAATTTTAGCTATCAGCTATATTGTAATCGCTAGAACTCGCCCTGTGACGGCCGGTCTGGGCCTCACCCTGTAGATGCAGATAAGCCCAAACCTCTTAGCAATTGTCCTTCACCCTTGAAATGTAAAGCGATGAGTTGTTATCGCAAAAACGCTTGACGAAGGGATGATAGGGATGACGCATTTTTATTTTGTTTTCCATAAAATAATACCTATACTGATTTGAGTTACCTACATTTAATTACTTATATTATTGTAATGTTTTTTTTGTTATTTATTTAAATAGTTTTTACCGGTGCAGGGATAAAATTATATACACTATGGCTAATTACTATATATTTATTCAAAGAAACACACACACTGTATTGAACTTAATTTATATACACGCTCTACTTAATGTCTACTAATTTATTTACTCTCGGTATATTAGTTTTAATTTATTTTTACCACTTGGATTTTTACACTATTTAATTCACTGTAACTAACTCTTTACTGTCCGTTCACTAATTTCGAACTAACTAACTAACTATTTACGCACTCGAAAACCCGCGTATATATAGTCCTTATCGGTTCTGGAAAGTCCTAGTATTTTATGACGCTCCTCATATGCGTAAATACTGCAATAGACCAGAAGGTTCTGGAAAGCGCATTCACCAAAATTCATAATCGAGGGACAGGACCGGCTTTGAGTTGGTGACCTAGCAACATTGCCCCCTCCTTAATAGGAAGTTCTTCCTGGAACTTCTGTGTGGCCGGGACTACATGTTTAAATCGGCAACTGGACCCATTTCTACACTTTCCGGTCGTATGGAAATAACAGGGCACTGTCTTCATTGTACAATGATAACGGGGGGTACAGCTGCAGATTTATATGTGGACACCGGTACCTTCGAAGATCACTTCCATCATATTCCTGATGACTCGCCAATCCAACTGGTTGCTCTCTGTCTTAGGCATAGCTAGTTTCTTCACGTTGGATTCCAGCACATGGTCTCGAAGGCTACTTAGCGCTTCCCACACATTCCGGTAGGTGTATTGATCTTGAAATTCGTTCTTTGTTACCAGGTAGAAGATATACCGTAAATTGTGGTTGAGTCTCAGTGTCTTGCCAGGGGTTGGAATCTGTTTTTCTAGTTGCCCAAACTTCTTTCGGAAGACGGTTGCCAGGCCTCGTGCGTTTTTAATACTGACTGGGATGTTGTGTGCCAGTGAATAGTCTTCCGGGGGCGTGAACAAGTCTTATCGCTGCTCTGTAGTGACTCCAAATCTAGCCTTACCGGTACCTCCATATGCGCCCATAAACTCTTCGAAGGCAGGGTCAGAATCTTCCTGGACATGGTTCACTCTTTCTTCTATGTCATGGTCTCCTTCGAATGGCGCTAGTCCATTTTGGTGAACTACTTTCGGTTTTCCATTGGGGATCTTACTTATGCGATAGATGACGTCAGTAGGTATAAAGGCATTCCAGACAGACAGACAGACGGCTCTTATCAGCACTTCCGCTCCACCAGTGACGCTCTTATCAGCTCTTATCAGCAGGTCCTTATCAGCGACACTTTACAATAGGATTGAAATGACACTAGAGAAAATCTTGCGCCGGTCAGAAAAAATCTTCAACAATGTATATTTTTATGTAAAAGTGCATTGAATTGAATAAATATTATTATTATTATTATTATTATGTGGTAAATTCGGTTTTACAATTTCATAGGAATGTGACAAATGATCCCCAGATCTCTTGCGCCGGCCACAGAAAATCGCCAACAATGCGATTATCACGGTTTCAAAATACACAGCGATTTTATCGATGTTTGTGCTTGTAGGGCGCATTTTTCTGCGTTGTGAGCCCGAATTCAGACAAAATGCCACGCCCTGTATATGCTTTACATTAGGAATGTGACAAATAAATGATAATCACTGACCGCGGGGACATCCGGGAACCATATCGTTTGGCCTAAACAATAGTTTTAACGTATTTTAAGATATTCGTCGTTTCGAACAACACACGGTATTTCGGCGCACAAGAGCTGTTTAAAACTAGTGAAAAATGTGTGTGTGTACATCAAAGAATTTAAGCATTGAAGAATAATCAATGTCGTTGCACGGTATTTTTAAAAACAGTGCTGTTTAAACTAGTGACAAAATGTGAGTTTGTACATCAAAGGATTTAACGAGTATGCTGGAACGGAAAATAAGGTAAGCTGCTTTTTATAATGTCTTGATATCAAAGCGTTTCTGCTTGGACAATTTCAATGCTTTTGGTGTAAGTTTAAGGTAAAAATTACGAACAACGTGGTAGAGAGTCGATGTCAACATGTCTAGATACTTAAGCATTGCTATTCTAAGGCAATGCTAACACTTTTTGTTCGGTGTAAGATTAAGGTATAAAATTACGAAAAAACGTGGTAGAAGGATTTGCGCACAACCACCAAGTATCCTTTGACACGGAGCACCCTTGGCCTCTTCTTTTGGTAGCAAAGTTCAAAAATATCATTTTGTTGTTTATGAGTGTTATTTTAAAGAAAGGTTTTACAGCGAATACCAATGGCAGTACTCAAAAAAAAGCAGCGACGATTCGGTTGGTGTATGATAGGAAACCAAAGCATCGATGTCTATGGTAGAAGTTTATAGGAAACGCAATGGTGAGTTTATAGTTTTTTACCCCAGATTCGTTAAGACTGAATATAAGGCAGACCCAATCTCGTGTGGTGGGTAATAGCTGTAACACCTGTAAATGTATCTGCCAACATTTCACGCGCAGCTATTTTAAATCGTACACATACGAGGCAACCGTTATTTTCTGTTTTTTGTTGGGAAACCTATTTTTTAGATAAAACTTAATGTTCAGAACTACTGCCGAATAGTCAACGATAAAATTAAAAAAGGCCGACGTAAAGCATAGATAAGGAAATATAGCAAATAATATATTAACGAAGCAAATTCTCGAAAACATAGCCACAAGCCGAAGACGCTGATAAAAGTGTACTTCTATCAATTTATTCACGTATTACACAACAAAGAATTATGCCGGAAATTACTTTGAAATTGACCACGAAATTTCTCCTAAAATTTTCTGAAAATCAGGCTTCCAAACATTTTCGGAGTAATTCATACGATACGCATGCGCAGTCGGGTAAAGCTGATGCAAACATTAAGGCCTACAACATTATTCAGATGTTTACACTACGTTGCTATCACAACAGCTGATTCATAAAACTTAAATTACAAGTATTAGTCGTGAAAAAAGCACCTTCAGAATGGAGAAGTATCAGGAATTTTAGGTTTATATACAGAGTGGACACGATTTAACGGTTAATAAAACCAGGCGGTCTTCAAGTAGGCCGGGCAGTACAGACTGGAACGATCCAATAACGGCCAACAAGGATTTTTGAAGAATAGAGCCACGGCCCAAATGTTTTAGATTTACTAGGTATTTTTGGTATATTTATACAAGGTGGTTACTGACTATGCAAAAGTATCTTATGAAAAACTTATCAGCGTAGGCGCAGATAGTAGAAATTGTTAACACACGTAATCAGGCAAAACAGCGACTTGGGGCTTGCGGTATTTACTAGGAAGTCCGTTTCCACATCACCCTGGAGGTAGGACTTTCAATGCGTTGTATTTAATATTTAAAGTGGTAAATACGTCACCAGGAGGCCTACGAACCACTTGATGATAATAAAGAAAATAAACATTCAAACATATTGCCTATTTTTACAAATGGGTCTTTTTATTTTTACCAGCAGCACGAACACTAGTCTCTAAATTAATAAAGACGGTTCATTATTTTAGCTGGCTATTGCCTCTTTTTACCAGCAGCACGAGCAGTAGTCTCTAAATTAATAAAGACGGCTCATTATTGCCTGGTTATTGCCTCTTTTTATAAACATTTTACAGCCTCTTTTTACAAATGGATCTTTTGTATTTTAATATTAACTCTTTTAAAACAAACATTAATTTATATCTGAATATATTTATCTTCTTAATTAATATTCTTAAAGAACGGCATAGCCATGAAAACGGCTGTTTTTTACAAACTATGTGTGGTTTCAAAAGATATTTTCTCTCTCATTGGACAGACAAGCTTGAAGGTAATTTGACCAGATTATACTAAAAATATTTGAAAAACTATTCACGCTGTCTTTTATAACCGTAAGGAACAGAGTCATAGTCATCAATGCGCCTTCGTTTGGTGAAGTTTGTGCGGAAAACCTTTGTAACGTTTTTAGTAACAACTGTGTGGTCAGTGTTTCTTAAAATATTTCGAGTTGTTATGTACTCATCGGGGGATTCATTTAAGACCATGTCTCTTAGTTTGTCAAAGTTCACGCGGTTGTGGGTATTATAATTCAATGTTATACCCTTAACTTTAATTATATCTAAAGTTTTATTTTTTAATGTCGAATAAACACGATAGGCATATAGTTTTGGGCCACCAGAGACAAAGTCTGTAATATAACTCCCCTCCCCGTACTCAGTTAGTTCGTCGGTCATGTCGACGAGAAAACTGCCTAAGGGTACTTCATAGTTGTCCCCAGGGCGAGAGACATAAATAACAGAGTCGGTGTCGTGGTACATTACTCTATCGCCGAGCTTTTCCAGATATGAATATAGCTTAAGCCTGGCATGGGCAGTGGTGTAGGCGGCGAGTGCTGCGTTCACAGTTGATAAAGAAGCGTATGCTTCATCTTAAAGGACCAGTTGACGACGAGAGTGTTCTCGTTAACCGGAAAAATATGGTTAACTTCCTTGTGAGGTTGTGTCAGGAGGTCTAATAGTTCTGCTGGATCGTTAACAATAGAGGACTTGCTCTGGTTTTCACATTGGCCTAGTTTGCCCCAGAATGACGTAATCATACTTTTACCAACCTGTCGTCGTCCAGGATTATATTCGATTTCGTCAGGACATAGCTCTAGCCCTTCTTTTTCCAAATATTCTTTTATATATTTCTCCTTATCTCGTATCCGTTTTACAATCTGGTGGCCAACCACTTGCTTGCTGCTTTGTTTTGAGAAATTTGGATATATACTTAGAAAACAAACCACCAGACTTTGTAGAAGGATCATACTGTGCAACTTGGTATTTCCAAATTTCAAACATTTTCAAAATTTTATATCCTTTTTCCAAAGCTTTCAACGTTTCGTCTATTACCCACGTACCGGTAAGACTTCGTTCTTCGTCCGTATGACAACACTCGCCGTTAGACATATTTTCACAAGTGTGGCAAAGAGGGAACATAAGTTTTTTATTAGATTTATATGGTAGAACGGGGTGGTAGAGATTTGTTGGCGGCAGTACTTGGCACTTTATCAATCCATCTGTTCGTTTTAAATCTAGAGAATAACATTCTTCTCCGACAAAAACTTCGGGGTGTCCAATGGGGTACTTTCCATACTTATTCGCCCAAGGATACAATGAACAAACGTCTGCATAATTGATTTTCTCCCCTTCTTTACACGAATAATATAATTTTGTGGCGTCTGTTCGCCCTCCGTAAAAAGCGTCGCGAGGATTTAGAGGCAATTGTGCGAGGAGAGGATGTTTTTCAGTGAGAGCGGTAATTCCGGGATTCATCTCGCGGCGAAAATCACACTCCCACTTCACAATTACGTCGTACCCGAGCGCTCTTAATTGTTCATTTTTTGCTAGCGTTGCTTCATAACGTTGTTCATATGTAAGGGATGGGTCCCCATAGGTAGGTGTGTCACGTTTGTATTTTATGCATTTTGGACAACCATGAAAGTAACAACCCTCAAACTCGAATACCTGTCGAGTATTCTCACAGTATCCATCCAATTTAAGGCCATTAATCACGGCTTCTCTACCGCGAGCAGCGTGTTGTATTTTTATACCTCTTTGACATTCTTCATAAATTAACCATTGAGTAGCAATCTTGGACTGGTTGTCTCGACACCTATACCCATTTTTAGGTATGAGGCCGATGGTATTTGGTTTTAAAAAATTTCGTCGGAATATTTTATTACAAGCGCCTGGCAAAGTAATGGCTTCTGTAAATGGGTCAACCCCTCCGTCGTTTAAAATTAGCTCTCTGAACTTTAGACAGGAGCGGGCGAGAATACCATCGTCGTCGATACAGTACGATACAATTTCTTTTTTAAAGTCAAACATATACCCCTGGTCGGAGAGTTCTTTATGCCAATCAGTTAATTTTTTTCTGGCATCGTCTTTTTCGTCGAGTGAGGGCGAATATTTCAAACTGTCCGGGTCATAGTATTCGAGAGCTGGTAATGGGCCTACGTAGTTCCAGTTTTCTTTTTTATTAAATAAATGTGGAAAGTACCCCTTTTTTATATCTTTTAGTCCGAAAACTTTGGGTAATTTTGCTAGAGGCATTGGGAAGTAGTTTAGAGAGTCGATAAAACTTACGTTGCCCACTTTCATTTGTATTAGTTTTGTACCTCTACTAACTAGTTCTGGGGTCAAATCCGTCTTTGTTATAAGGTGGTTTAGCATAAACTGGTTATCATATAGACCTCCAGCATGACCTACTACGATTATTTTCTTAAACAGAGTACGCTGGTTCAATACGTACTTCATAAAACGTGCCACAGGGTCAATTGTTAAAACTTGGTATCTAACGCCACAATCGCACCATCTTTTGTCTGTACCTATACATAATGTACAATGTTGCTCAAACACACACAAGTTGGCTTTGTGAAGTAGAGAGCCGTCTGCCATAGTTTCCTCTTGAGTAGACTCGAGGTCATAAAATATAAATAGTACACCATGCATTGAAGGCTTATGTGTGTCTACGGGCATAAAACAAAGGCGAGGGGAAGGTTTTATATTCTCTGCATACTTTACAGAACACCTCGCCACAGGTATGTTTTCTGCTTTTTAGGACGGTTTTAAGACATAGTTTACACGCCATCACCTGTTCACACAGCCTAGTTTCTATGTGGTAATCGTAGCAAATCTGCCCTCTAAAATACCTGTTACAGCTGTCACACACAATTTTCTTATTTGATTGACAAGGCGGAGATTGTTTGCACGCAGGACAACTTCTTTCGCAGCGATGAGAGTTTTTGCTATAGAAGGGAGAGTGACAATTTTCACAAAAATAACTACAACAAAATGCAACAAAATGCAGAAGTTAATGATATTATTACATTATAGTGGTTTTTGTGATACAACAGATTAATTTTCTTAACACCCCCCACTCCTTCGTACAAGACATCATGCCCCTTCGACCCGTAGATGTAAACTGTTATTGTATAATCTATCATGTAGTCTTGAAACTTTTTTAATTCTGTTATACCACCACCCTCTTTGGGTAACTCGATTCCACTAGCCCCCAATAGTTCTAAGGTTTTTTGGGTCTGAATCCCCTCTGTTTCTCGGACTTTCCGTTTGTCAGGATCGTTATCAACATATGTTTTGGCTACAACCAAAGCTCTAGCCAGACATAGGTGATCGTTATTTCGTATAGTTATAACACCATCGCGCCGAGCACACTCTTCGTCGAATGTGTTATATTTACGACCCCTACCCTGTCCCTTAGGCATTTTTACGATCGTTGCTGCGAGACAAAATGTTTCGGTGTCAAAGGCTGACGAATTAGACTGATACACTTTCGAAATCATATCCCATATGTCTTCAAACTTTATTTCTGAAGCGGTTCGAAAAGACACCCAACCATCACCACGACTAAACTCTTTCGAGCAAAAAGTAAAACCGATCTGGTCGCTTGGCTCTGTTCCTTCCGTTGTTTCAGCGACAACTCCTTTAAGACCTTCTTTGACCCATTTTAATGGATCACTGTCTTCAGGGACGGAGCGAATCTTAAATTCTATATTTCTACCTGTTAAATTAAATTTACGCACGTTCCTTATAGTATATTTAGTAATCAAAAACTTTTCCATTGTTCAAAAAGCGAATCTAGAAACTATAGAATCAGAGTTTTAAATTCGGTTTTACAAAAAATACGAAAAATGCTAAGAAAAACTAAAATTCGAAAAAACTGAACGAAATTTCAAATTTGAAAAAATAAGCTTACCACAAGAACAGCGGGAGAGAAAATGAGCCTGCTGCTCTAAAACGGTTCTTTATATAGAGATAACTTGTGGGCGTGGCCTAATAATCTCGCGAGATTTTTTAGTAGATAGAAGAGTTTATTCAAACAGATGTTTATTTTAGTCAATATTCTACCACGGAATCGCCATGATGAATCATTTATAAAGATATAGGTGTTGTGAGTTTACAATGAGTTCGACAGTATGTGATTAGATAACCTCACTCGGCTTCTATAGAGATTTGTGGGCGTGGCCTAATGTTTTAAATCGCCATGATGAAACATTTGTTACTTTTACGTAAGCAACGCCTGATTATTAACGTCTGGTAAGGGAACTCCTCACCGAAAATTTAGTTTTTCATAAAAGCGTCAAACTTGTCATGACTTGCGGATATAGATAAGAAAAATGGGGGCCAAAGGGTAAATAAGCTCGATTTTGAAAATATGTGTTATCGCATGAGGTGTGGAAAAATATCTTTAAAGTACTGTAAATTTATATTATCGTCTTTCATCAATATTTGCCTTTCGAATAAAAATTTGCGACGTTGTCAGACCGGCTTAGTATGTAAAACCCGAAAATTTTTGAATTATATTTTATTAGATAATTTTTACAAAATTACTGATTATTATGCTTTATTACAAGTGCTATTAGAAGTTTTTACTGAAGTAATCTTCAAGCAAAAAGTGTTCGTGCTGAAACCTGTCGAGTTGGACAGGTATATGGAGGATATCATTTCCCAGACATTGTCAATAGTTACATCTTTGGTTTTCTTGAAATTTATCCAGCCTTCCCCTCTGGAGAAATCTTTGGAGCAGAAAGTGAACCCTACATAGTCGTCAGGCATTAGGTCTTCGGACTCTTTACGTATGATTTGTTTGATGGCCTCTTTAACCCACACAACGGGGTCAACATTCTCTGGAATTTCTTTAATTCTAAACTCCAAAACTCTGGCCGCCACACCAAATCGTCTACACTTTTTCGAGTCGTCTTTAACTAGTACAAAGTTTTCCATGTCTGCTCACGACAAAGGCTGAGATAATAATAAACTGGACGATGTTGCTTTCTAATATATTATTTTTTCTTGAACCAACATTCTTTGCACCAAGCTGTGAACTTGTAGTATCAAATTCCTTTCCGGTCACAGTTGTACTCTTCTGTCTGCTCGTAGACTTCTTCTTTGCGGCAAAAAGAACAAAAACTTGGTTTGCAGTCGCTGCAGTTGCACGCTCGTCCCCAAGCACAATTTGGCATCTTCACTCTAGAACAGTTAGTGATTAAATGAACAATTCCTGAGGCCTCTTGCAAAATATTAATCGCTGTAAACCAGGTGTATTATGGAAAGTTTTATCGTCTACCACCATATGTTCGGCGTCATAGTCTAGATATACATTTCCAAGTACCCATCGCCCGTTGGATAGCTGCGGGCCGTAAGCTTGGTCAAGATCATTATGTTCTCCTATGTTAGCAGTCATGGGAGCAATTTTGATTTTTGTTGTTTGCGATGGATCTTGTTTTACGACGCCTAACGAACTTGCTATTTGTTCTGTCACAGGCTTAAAAAGCTTTTCGAGACGCTCTTCTCGATCACGCTCAGCTCTTTTGAGCGAATTGTATTTTTCACGAACAGCTTTTGCGAGCTCTAATACGTGCTGTTTACGAGGCGCCATACTATTAAATGAAAAAATAGCGTACACACTCCTATTTATAACCTCGCTGACGCCCCTCTCAGTCACATCTGTCGCACGTCTGGGACACATCTGTCACCCATCTGGCGCACACCTGAATGCTAGCTGACTGTACGCTGACTATGCGCTGACATATACCAGACTATGCGCTGACATATACCTGACTATGCGCTGACATATACCTGACTATGCGCTGACATATACCTGACTATGCGCTGACATATACCTGACTATGCGCTGACATATACCTGACTATGCGCTGACTTATACCTGACTATGCACTGACATATACCTGACTATGCACTGACATATACCTGACTATATGCTGATATACACTGACTATATGCTGACATACACCTGATATACTTCTGATACCTGAGATACGCCCCTTATTATTTTATATCGTTGTATGATATGCTAATGATAAGTTAACGTTCTTTCACGAGTCAAAAAGTATGAAAAAATGTGTTGCGTATAGTTTCTGGTTATCTGTTTTATAAATATAGTTTGGTATCATGTCACGATTTTGTAGGCTTTTTTGATTTATTGAGAGAGAGACTAATAGATTATAAAATATTGACCCATCTAAAACGACTATACAACTGATCAAATTATTGCTGAAATATGGAATATTTTCAAAACAATAGCTAACCATATTCTGTGAAAAAGTTTGATAAAAATATCAAATCTACTTATATCTCAAAACTATTATTTGACAGTTAGGGCACCGACGGCATAGACGTGTGAGTCAGGCCTCGTGGCGTCATACTTATCATTTATAAAAAGTAGCTCACCTATTCATTTAAGGGGCTAAAGTCCTAAAATTCGTGTGACGTAATTTATGGATGGCCCCTTACAAGTACTTTATGAACCTACCCATAGGTGGTATATCAATAAAAATGTAAACATGCTCTTGCTACAAACTGAGAGACAAATATTCACAGTTGTCGGTAAAATATATTGTTTGAGTTGGATACCTTGTTCGTCAAAAAACTGTTTTTGCAAAAAAGTTTGGTCGATATCTACAATGGAGTACTCTTTTATTTTCTGATAATAAATACAAACATTATCGGGGTTCGTCACCAAGGACTCTTTTCATAACCACAAATGCATGCTATTAGTTCTAATCATCACATGTTATAAATAAATGTTAACAATACTGTTATTTTGTACCTAAAGATTATAAAATCTACCATTTTTCCAATTTTAGTCACATTGGCTAAAACAAAAGCATTTACTAATCATTGCAAATTGTGAACTGATGAATTTGGGTAATTTTAGGAAATACGCCACATTGTTACAAGATATTTCATAATTACACAGAGTCCAACATGTGTTATCTAAGTCCTTGTTGGTTTTGTTGGTTATATTGTAGAACTTTCTGGGTATATAAGCGAGCGTTTTATTATGAATGTTAAAATCCATGGTTGGCTACCCGCTTCTCCGAGGGTGTTAGCGACGTGCTTTTGGCTTATCACGGTGTAGAAGTGTTTGAGAGAGATGGATATCTCGTTGTATGGTTATGAGAAGAGCTAACGATATTCGGCGTAAACCTCTCTATATGTTCGAATATATTGTAGCCTTAGAAGATGGGAGTGAGGGTTCTGTTATTAGTATACATTTCCATTTAGATAATATTTTAGTAAATTATTATTCGTATCACCGAATCCTGAAGATGGTGGTTATCGAGGGGTGTTTTATGAGTACTGCGATAGAGAGTTTACTTTTTATGGGGACCAGAATAATTCCTCCTAACCCCCGTGAAGAAAAACCTCTACAAATTTGTCTGATCATCGTTAAAATTAAAAAACGATTTTTGTTGAATTAAAAATTATAACATGTTCTAAAAAGTATCTTAAAATGTTTATTTGCTGCTGAATTTTTGTTTCATATTGTCGCTGTTTCTTATGTTTTTATTATCTTGTTGCAGTTTAAAATGTTTGATGCTGATCCAGCCGAAGCAACTTGAAGTTCGTTTTTTCTCGACCGGGAAAAGAGGATCTAGGATTGGTTAAAAAGGCTTATTGATGTATTAATTGTGTTCTGTTATTGGTATACATTTCCATTTAGATAATAATTTTAGTAAATTATTATACGTACTACCGAATCCTGAAGATGGTGGTTATCGAGGGGTGTTTTATGAGTACTGCGATAGAGAGTTTACTTTTTATGGGGACCAGAATAATCCCTCCTAACCCCCGTGAAGAAAAACCTCTACAAATTTGTCTTTTTATGTTTTATCTTCTTACTGTTTTTTAAAAAGTTTATTTGCGGTTGATCATCGTTAAAATTAAAAACTATTTTTGTTGAATTAAAAATTCTAGTTTTAAAATTAACTATTTTTTCTAATGATCTAGACATGTTTATACGTAACAGCCGAAGCAACTTGAAGCTCACTAGTTTTCTCGGCCGGGAAAAAGAGGATCTAGGATTGGTAAAAAGGCTTATTAAAACATGTTTTCAAATTTCTCTCCTTTTATTGGGTTTGTAACACAAATTTTAAAATGTATCAATTGTTATAAATATAATACTATACCTCAACGCCCACACCACAAATCTTCTTATTCGGGTCTGTAACACAAATTTTAAATGTATTAATTGTTTCAAGCAATAAATACAATAATATACCTCAACGCCCACACCACCACTATTGGGGCATCCTGCTGTGGGCTGTACCATATACAGTACCCCTGGTATGTCCCTAGCCCCAGCATACCAGGGGGTCTCTGTGAGGGCACAGGGAATGGCCTTCGCAGCACCAAAAGCTGCTTATTCTGTAAAATAAAATCTAATTTATCTATTTTATGTGTTTAATAAAGTTACTCTAAACATTGGCGGCATCCTTCCTCTAATGACAGTTTCTAAATCTGAAAAAATATGTCAGTACAACGTTATATAAAGATTTGTATTATTCTTACCCATTTTTTGCTGTTCAACAACAAAAAACCTTGTGTCCTGCTTTTTATATAGTCGGTGGTTGTCAAGGAGAGGGTATGTGGCTAGTTATCTTTTTTGTTTTTCTGCGATACAAAATTGTTGTTGAAAAATGCCGATATTTCCTCTAACCGCAAAATGTACAACAATCAACTATGCAATCTTCTACGTTATATTTTCGTTTTACATAATGTCGTGGGAATACTTAATTCCTTTTATTTAAGTGAAAAATTTCGGTGCGGATGTATGCTATCAATCTTCTGCAAGTTATATTTTCGTTTTACCGTTGAACGAATAAATAGATCAATCAACGGTTTTACATAATATCGTGCGAATACTTAATTAGTTTTATTTTATTAAGTGAAAATTTCGGTCCGGATGTTCATCTGGATTTTTATCCGCCTGTCCAAGACGATTGTCAAATCTATATAAATATGGATATTAATAGTCATAGGTTCCTTCACCATCTTATTTTACGAGATAATCACGGGGCCGGTGATTTGCTACAAATCCATTATTTATTAGACGGTCGTTTATTTTGTGTAATTAATTTTTATATAAATGAGAATAAAAGCGAGCGTATTTACGTAGATTACTTCTTTTCTGGGGACCATGAGGCAACTATTCCGCTTACTATAGACTCCAGCGAAGGCTTCATCAGTTCCGAACCCAAAGAAGAGTAGTGTGAGTAGTTTTGATACATTGGTAACTACCATTTTTGATGAAATTCTCTGTTTCTATTCCTTTTTTGAACCGCCTCTGCAGAAGCGCTTAGAAATCTCTAGTTTTATTTGTATATTTTACGGTTTTTAGATGGGATACAGTAGCGCCACTTGATTTTGCTTGGTGTCTGTTGTGCCCCCTTTTTTCATCAGTGTTTCTAGATTTTATTTAAATTAATTTTTAGATTCCACAGCAAGAAAAACTTCGAAAAAAGCTCGGCACTGATGACGACACAAAACACAGCAACAAAGGACTCTTTGAAAAACTCGACACCACATCTGACAAAACCTTATGACCCTCCTGTAATACAGATAACACCACTAGTACAAAATTATTGACAAAGATCGATGGAAAATAAGTAGGAAAGAGGTGAGTTCTAATAACTTTTTGAACCCTCAGAAGAGTAATGTGAGTAGTTTTGATACATTGGTAACTACCATTTTTGATGAAATTCTCTGTTTCTATTCCTTTTTTTGAACCGCGTCTGCAGAAGCGCTTAGAAATCTCTAGTTTTATCTGTATATTTTACGGTTTTTAGATGGGATACAGTAGCGCCACTTGATTTTGCTTGGTGTCTGTTGTGCCCCCCTTTTTTCATCAGTGTAACTAGATTTAATTTAAATTAATTTTTAGATTCCACAGCGAGAAAAACTTCGAAAAAAGCTCGGCACTGATGACGACACAAAACACAGCAACAAAGGACTCTTTGAAAAACTCGACACCACATCTGACAAAACCTTATGACCCTCCTGTAAAACAGATAACACCACTAGTACAAAATTATTGACAAAGATCGATGGAAAATAAGTAGGAAAGAGGTGAGTTCTAATAACTTTTTGAACCCTCAGAAGAGTAATGTGAGTAGTTTTGATAACTACCATTTTTGATGAAATTCTCTGTTTCTATTCCTTTTTTTGAACCGCGTCTGCAGAAGCGCTTAGAAATCTCTAGTTTTATCTGTATATTTTACGGTTTTTAGATGGGATACAGTAGCGCCACTTGATTTTGCTTGGTGTCTGTTGTGCCCCCCTTTTTTCATCAGTGTTTCTAGATTTTATTTAAATTAATTTTTAGATTCCACAGCGAGAAAAGCTTCGAAAAAAGCTCGGCACTGATGACGACACAAAACACAGCAACAAAGGACTCTTTGAAAAACTCGACACCACATCTGACAAAACCTTATGACCCTCCTGTAATACAGATAACACCACTAGTACAAAATTATTGACAAAGATCGATGGAAAATAAGTAGGAAAGAGGTGAGTTCTAATAACTTTTTTGATGATCTCTTCTAAATTTTCGAGGAAAACATGAAACTGCCTCCGTAGTCTGATACGGAATTTTCTATTGGATATTGGTTTCTAGTGAAACAGTGTTAACCCTCCTCCGGGTGGGGTAGAATAACGTCATGGGTGACCAGGACCCTAGTATTTTTGATTAGTGTTTGAGGTTTAAACATGTTAATAATTTTCTCCAAAATTTCAAAATAAAATGCCCAATTTTGTTATCATTTTTATTACATACATAAACAACCAGAAAAATATTTTGAAAATTGAACAACTAATAAACATTGTCTTACAGAAAAATGTTTTAATTTTTACAAAATAGGTATTTTAAGACGCTCCCTACAACAAACCGTTATGTGGTCCATGCCAACTCTTACAAAAATTCAGATTTAGCAGAAGTGCGTCTTCCAGCAAATTGGCGTGAAAAAGAAAATGCAATCGGCCGTACAACCACAAACAACGATAAAATCGCTGTGTATTTTTAAAAACCGAAACTGATAATTTTTATTCCGCGTTGTTGGTGGTTTTTTGTGAATGACCGGCGCAAGAGATTATCTCTGGGAGAATATATCGAGTGAAGTGAAAGAGTGCAGACATATAAAGGCTGTTCACTGATTTGTGAAATTTGACTGGTAATTTAATCGAATTAAATGTGTTTTTATATACTGACGTGTAGCTAACAACACAACCTATTCAGTGATATTATTTTTGAAGTTTGTTTCGGATTCTGTTAAAGTTTGTTTCTGATTCTGTCTAATTAATCCAATTTTTATCACATCGAATACGTTTTTGTTTTGATGATAAGAGCTTCAAGCAAAAAGTTCTAAAATAAGCGAAACTAATTTGTGAATTAAACATTATAGACAGGGCCGGCCTTTAGTTATTTGGTTGATATGAATTGTTACAAGTGTGATTTAACGGATTGCGATGAAAAAAATTCTATTAGCTGTGATAGTTGCAGCAGATCAATTCATCGAAAATGCAGCGATCTTTCTCCTACGGAATTCAAAGTTATGGAACTGAAAAAGCAGCGTTGTCTGAAATTTTTCTGTAGTGACTGCCAAGAAGGTTTACTTTGTGTTCCAAAACTTATAAAAAGAATGGACGAATTACAATTACAACTAAAGAAGCTCCAGAACGAATTTATATATAATCAGAGTAATCAGACGCAGGGTACTGATGAAATTATTTCCGAATTAAATGAACGACAAATGCGAATGAATAATGTCATGATTTTCAACCTACCAGAGAGCAATAGTGACATTAATTCTGCTCAAGAGATTTTTAGGGAAATTACCGAAGAGAATATTTCGATCAACAAGGTTGTCAGATTAGGCAAAAAAAATAAAAATGGCAAACGTCCACTAAAAGTAATTTTAAGTAATGCTCATGATGTGATGCCCATTATAAAAAATAGGAAGAAGCTAAGTAGGGACAGAAGAGTTTTTATTAACACCGATCGAACTCCAATGCAGGTGAATCAATGGAAAAAGTTGAACGATGAGCTTAAAGCACGCCAACAACAAGGTGAAACGGATTTACTGATAAGGTATGTTCAGAATGTTCCTAAAATTGTTTCAAAAAACTTATAAACAGTAGTAACACTGGTGAATTGTCCATTTACTACCAAAATGTGAGAGGATTACGCACAAAATTGTCTAAATTGAAGCGCAGTATCTGAACTAGTTTCTATGACGTTATTATTTTCACGGAGACATGGCTGAACGATGATTTTCTCGATAGTGAATTAGGACTCGATAACTTTAATGTATATAGGAAAGATCGGTCTGCTATCACCAGTGCTTTTAGTCGAGGAGGTGGAGTCCTAGTTGCGGTTCACAAGTCACTTACTAGTCTTTTGCTGAATTCTGCTCGACAAATTGAGGACCTTTTTGTAGCAGTTGGAAGAAGTGGCAATCATATTATAGGCAATGTTTATATACCCCCTAAGGCAAATATAGATATGTATAACTCATTTTGTCAAGATGTTGATGCTATAGCTGAAACATACCCTAAAGCAAATCTTCATTTATTTGGCGATTTCAATATTCCCAACTGTACGTGGCATATGAATAACTTGGGTTCAGAAGCTACACCCACTCAACGGGCAGATGCTGTTGAAGTCGATTCAATTGAAATTATGTCAAACTTTGCTTCGTTCAATAATCTTTTTCAATGTTCTACCATTGTGAATGATAGAGGTGTATTATTAGATTTAGTATTTTCTCACAGTAACCTTACCGTTACTAAATCTTCAGAATACTTAATTTTTCCGGATAATCACCACCCACCACTTCAGACAAATTTGAAACTAAAAATAACTGATAATGGGGCAGATGACCATGTTCCACAACACTATTTTGATTTTAAAAATGCTAACTTTCCAGCTATTAATGACTGTTTGGGTGCGATCTCATGGGATAGTTTACTGTTAAATAAACCACTTGATGTAATGATTAATATTTTTTATGATGCTCTCTACTCAATCATAGAACTACACGTACCGATTAAAAAATATTCGAAGCAAAAATTTCCGCTGTGGTTCTCTGGGGAATTATGTAAATTAACTATACTTAAAAAGCAAGCTCATAAAGAACATAAAAGATTATTGAACGATGACAGTTATAACAGATTCTCTAATTTAAGATCTCGATGTAAATTGTTATCTGAACAATGTTATGATAGGTTTATTGCAGATGCTCAGCACTCGGTACAAGTAGACGGTAAATTATTTTGGAATTTTGCCAAGGCATGTAAAGGACAGCATTCTTTACCAAAAGACATGTTTTTAGATAATATTGAGTCTAGTTCTTGGTCCGAAATTGTAAATTTATTTGCCAATCATTTTTCATCACTTTACCAAACTAAAAATATCAACATACCTCAGTTCAACAACTGCTATCATATTAACGTAGCAAATTATCACATTAATATTTCTGAAATATATGAAGGTTTATCTAATCTAAATGTACGAAAAGGACCTGGTCCTGATGCTATTCCACCGAGCTTGTTAAAATACTGTAGTTTTGTTCTAGCTCGTCCACTTTACTATATTTTTAATGAATCGTTAGCTTCTGGTCAATTTCCTGATTACTGGAAATTAAGTTACATGAAACCTGTTTATAAATCAGGTAACAAACGTGATATAAAAAACTATCGCCCCATTTCAATATTAAGTGCTATTCCTAAGCTGTTTACTTAAGTTTACTGACTGAGCATCTCTCCTGCATATTCAGGATTACTATCATTCCCCAACAGTATGGCTTCTGCGAAGGCAAATCAACTGAAGTTAATTTACTGAATTACATTAGTCACATAATGGAGGCCTTGGAGAATGGTTTCCAAGTAGATGCTATCTACACTGACTTCTCCAAAGCCTTCGACAGAGTTAATCATGAGCTACTAATAGCCAAACTTGAAAATTCTGGTATTGTAGGACAATTGTTGAATTGGATTAAGGATTATCTTACGAATAGGAAGCAAATAGTACGTGTTAATCGTTGTTTGACGAATGAGATCTCTGTTCTTTCTGGTGTACCCCAGGGTTCTCACTTGGGGCCTTTGTTGTTTAATTTGTTTATTAATGATATTATTAGTAGTTTTCACTATGGAATAGTGCTTATGTTTGCCGACGATTTAAAGGTTTTTTCTGTAATAAAGTCTAGTTTGGAAGCTGAAAATCTGCAGTCTGATTTGAATATGCTACATAATTGGTGTATAAGTAATGGAATGGAGCTTAATACAGGAAAATGTCATATTATGAGGTTTCACCGAACTAACACCCCAATATTGTATGACTATACTCTTAACAATGTGGTTCTGGAATCTCGAAATATTGTTAAGGACTTAGGGATATTGTTGGATACCACACTAAGTTTTCAGGAACATATTAAAACTATTGTTAATAAATCTCTGAGTCTACTTGGCTATATTAAGCGTATTACCGTTGATTTTACTAGTATACATCCTTTAAAAGTGCTCTACTGTTCGTTAGTTAGACCCCACTTGGAATACTGCACTTCAGTGTGGTCTCCACATTATCTATTTTATATTGACAAAATCGAAAGTGTTCAGCACAGATTCCTTAGACACGTAGCATTCAAAATGGGTAGATACTTAGACTATGAAACCATCCAGCAAAATTTAAATATTACCACTTTAAAACAACGGCGAGATCAGCATGACCTAATTTTATTGTTCAAAATACTAAATTTTTTAATCGAGTGTCCCGACTTGTTAGCCAGAATTAACTTTGAAGTCCCTCGTCGCCAGACAAGGAAGGTTACTTCCTTTCATGTTCCGTTTTGTAGAACGAATTATGCACAATTTTCATTTATACCACGAACACTGAGATGTGCTAATCAGTATCCTGAACTTGATTTCTCCACGGGTTTTACCAGTTTTAAACGTACACTGTCAAGTATACTTAGATAACTAATTGTATTATTGATATTTAGTTCTTTTTAGTTATGTGTTTTCTGTATTTATATTTTACAAATTTTTATTTATAATGTATTGTATCCTTTGTATGTTCTGTATTTTATATAATCTCATATGATAAATGTTTTTGTATTTTTTTAGATTTGTAATCACTTTTTTTGTGAAATGGGTTCGCCCGTAAATAAATAAATAAATAAATCATTTATATATTTGTCGCATCCCTATGATTATTTAAAACCGAATTTACCACATTGTTGGCGATTTTTTTGTAAACAACGGGCTTTTTGCGATTTTCTCTAGTGATTATCATTTATATGTCACATTCCTATTGTAAAGCATATACAGGGCGTGGCATTTTGTCTGAATTCGGGCTCACAACGCAAAAAAATGCGCCCTACAAGCACAAACATCGATAAAATCGCTGTGTATTTTGAAACCGTGATAATCGCATTGTTGGCCATTTTCTGTGGCCGGCGCAAGAGATCTAGGGATCATTTGTCACATTCCTATGAAATTGTAAAACCGAATTTACCACATTGTTGAAGATTTTTTCTGACCGGCGCGAGATTTTCTCTAGTGTCTTTTCCTTCCTATTGTTAAGTGTCGCTGATAAGGACCTGCTGATAAGAGCTGATAAGAGCGTCACTGGTGGAGCGGAAGTGCTGATAAGAGCTGATAAGAGCCGTCTGTCTGTCTGTCTGGAGTGCCTTTATACCTACTGACGTCATTGATCCTCTTCTTGATCAAGTACGGACCCTCCCAAGATCTTTATAATTTTGGAGAAACGCCTTTTCTCCTCGTCGGGTTGTGTAACCATACTTTGTCCCCTTCTTGGAAACTGCCTTCTGTGGCCTGCGTGTCGTACCGTTTTTTCATTCTGTCGCTGGCAACTTGAAGATTCGTTCGGACCAATTCGTGTACGTCGTCCATCCTTCTTCTCAACTGGATTACGTAATCTTCTCCAGCTAGATCCGTTCCAGGTCGACAACCAAATTCTAGGTCACAAGGAAGCCTCATTTCGCGTCCAAATAAAATTTTCGCAGGTGTTTGACCTGTGGACTCATTGAAGGCGGATCGATAAGCCAGTGCAAACAGGGAAAGATATTGGTCCCAATTTCTCTGGTGGCTGGAGACTACCTTGGACAGGTATTTTCCAATAGTCCTGTTCATTCTCTCGACCATTCCGTCTGACTGGATGCAACGCCGTTGTCCTGGTCTTCTTCATTCCCAGCTTGTTACAAATTTCCTGGAATACATGGCTTTCGAAATTCCTTCCCTGATCGCTGTGGACTTCCAAGGGCACTCCATATCGGCAGATGAATTCCTTCACCAATACATCCGCGACAGTTGTGGCTTCTTGATTCGGGATCGCGTAAACTTCTACCCACTTTGTGAAATAATCCATCACGACCAGGATGTATTTACCACCATTTTCTGTCGTCGGGAATGGTCCAGCGATGTCTAAAGCAATCCTTTCGAATGGGCTTTCAACATTATACTGCTTCATGAGTGCCTTCCTCTTGCGATGTGGTCCATTACTCGTAGCACAAGTCGTACACTTCTTACACCAGTCCTTCACATCGTCGGAGCTATTCATCCAATAAACCTTTCACGGACTCGCTGAAGGGTTTTCTTCACTCCCAGATGACCTCCTGATGGACTGTCGTGTAACTTCCTCGGTACCTCAGCTACTCTCGTTCTCGGTATGACTAACTGTCTTCTATTCTCAGAGCCATCATCATTTTCAAGAATTCGTTTTAACAGGCCTTCTTCCAATACAAGGGAGTCCCACTGAGCCCAATATGTCTTGAGTGTCGGTGAAAATCTTGACACTTCTTGCCAGGTGGGTCGCCGATTTACTTCCTTCCATTGCTGGATCATCTTCAGGTGAGGATCATTCTCCTGATCTTCTCTGATCCTGGTGGGTGACCATTCTTCATTAACAACTGTAGTTCTTGAAACTGCAGCTTCCTTAGATTCTGCCTTGTTGCAGTGGGAACAGTCTGCTGGGCACGGTCGTCTAGACAGAGAGTCGGCATTTCGGTGGCTCACACCAGCCCGATGTTCGATGTTGAAATCGTACTCTTGAAGTCGTTCAATCCATCTAGCGATCTGGCCCTCGGGATTCTTGAACTGCATCAACCACTTGAGTGCTGCATGATCAGTCCGTATCAAGAAATTCCTCCCATAGAGATACTGGTGAAAGTGTTCCACAGACTTCACTACCGCCAAAAGTTCACTTCACGTGACGCAGTCGTTTCGTTATGGTTTGGAGAGGACTTTACTGAAATATCCCAGCACTCTTTCCTGTCCTCCTTGGATCTGTGAGAGCACTCTTTCCTGTCCTCCTTGGATCTGTGAGAGCACTCCTCCAATCCCTACGTTGCTTGCATCAGTGTCAAGAATGAAGTCTCCCTCTGGTAGCGGATATCCTAGTATCGGCGCCGTGGGTAAACGTCTCTTCAGGGTTTCAAAAGCATTTTGACATTCTTCATCCCAATGAAAGGTCTGGTTTCTTCTGTGAGTCGAGTTAGTGGCTTGGCAATGTCTCCAAACTTCCTTATGAACCTTCGATAGTATGTGCAAAGTCCAAGGAAGCTCCTAACTTGATGTTTGTCGGTAGGTTGCGGCCATTGCTTGATGGAAGCAATTTTCTCTGGATCCACCGCCACTCCTTCATTGCTCACAATATGATCCAGATAGTTAACTCGGTTTTGGAATATTTGACATTTCTTCGGGTTCAACATGAGCTGGACAACATTATTATACTAATTTTTCGGAAAAACTTTCGTTTAGCTGGACTGAGTTACGTAAGAAATATTCATTTATTCACTATTTGGAACCATTTCTAAACAGAAAGAGTCGAATTTTTTTTTGCGGAAATGCATAATTTCCATTTTTTCGACTTCAGAATAGCTGAAACCAGTTACAAGAAAAAACGTTTCTGTTTTATATTTCATATAAATCTCTAAACATAAACACGCAAAAAACTTCTTGCGGAATATGCCATTTTCATTTATTGATAAAATATCGTAGAATTCAGAATGATTCGAACTATACTCGGAAATTGGACTCCGTAAACAGGCGTGTACAAAAACGTTTGTCTCTTGAGATTTTTGAAGCGATATAAGCTGATAAGAATAGATATAATTCATTGATCTGTGTTAAAAGTCGGGAAGAGGATTAAACTCAATTAGCCGTACTCAATTCATACGAAATTTCATGCAAATATGTCCAAGGAATAAAAAGTTTCATCCAAACTTTTATCGCCTATTTCACCCCCTTGGGGGTTGAATTTTGAAAAATCCTTCTTTTGTGGATGCATATGAGGAATACGTGTGCGGAATTTCAATTTTCTAGCCTCAAGGGTTTGGCATGTGCGTTGAAACGTCAGTCAATCACTTTTGCCTTTTATATATACAGATACATTCAAACACAAACGGAACATAGGGATTTTAAGCATTGTATCAGAACTGCTTTTGAACTAGTCGACCAACATCCAGCTTCAAGCTTCAACAGATTAAAAACACGATTATTACAATCGTTTATTTGGACACCTACTACATATCGTACAATTCCCACCACTCCGTATTCTCAACTGTGGGCGGTCCTTAATTAGCGACAGTCAGTAAACAGCAGTCGGTTGTGAGAGTACAATTTATTTTTATTTTGAAAGCCGTTATTGCCAAAAGAAATCAAAACATATTATCTTAACTCGAAACATTAATTGTTAAAGAGAATTTAACAATTAATTTTCGATTTTAACAACATAAAACGTAAGCATATTGTTTCAATATGTAGCGACGTTTACTACCCCCATCAAATAATTACTCAATACTAAATCGCAGTTCGCTCATAACTAACAAATTTTGGAAGGAGAATGGGCGGGGTTTCTTACATTGGTCTGAATCCAGCTGTCCAGATCAATACTTGATATTCAATGAAGTGAACTTATAAAAATGTTTTGTTGGTGGACTAGTTAGATCGGACAATACATTAAATCCCTATGTTCCGTTTGTGTTTGAATGTATCTGTATACAAGATAGATAGATAAATAAGATGGAGTGACGAAGCGCCCACTACAATATTTTAGATTACTTAGGAAACACCCTGTATATAGATCACTAATCAGCTGTAGCAAAACCATTTGATTTTATTTTTAAATGAAATGATTATATTTTTTTGAAGTTTAAACGCGGGCACATATTTTGTTTATTGCTAGTTGGATGATTCCAAAAATAGAACGTTTGTTGTAACACGAGATCTTTATTGCTTTCTTTGCACAACATAAATGAATTTATTTCTGTTAATTCGTTGGATATACTACTAATATGTGAATCTTGGTTGAGTCACTGTATAATAGTTCATGATTTATTAAATATTGTTGGGCTAACGATATCCGGGGGACCCACGAACCAGTAAAAAAATACAAATCAAAAATATTTGCCATTTTCCTAAAAAAAAAGGTTTATGCGGGAAAATTAAACATATATTTTTGATTTGTATTTTTTTACTGGTTTATTATGGGGGCCCTGGGCTGGTGCCCATTAAGCCCATACGAAGATCCGGCCCTGAGGATTAGACTCAATTTTTACATTGTATATATTATTTATTATAGTTTATTTATTAGTTTCAGTTATTCTAAAGTCGGGAAAATGATGCATTTCCGCAGAAAGTTCTTTGTGATTTTGTGTTTGGGGAGGCATCTATATACTGAAAAAAATTTTTTTTTTGAAACTGGTTTCAGCTAAAAAAAATTTCACCCAATTTTTCTATTATAAAATAAAAGAAGATTATAAAATTATTCAAACTGCCAATTGTTTAGTCTCAATTTCGATATACATTGAACACTAGATAAAAAAAGTTTCAACTACATTATGAAACAGCTTATACAGGGTTATTCATAAGTAATGGGCCATATGGTAACCGTAGGTATTTTACTAAATAATGAGGGGTCTGAGGTCACTCCTTCCTGATATACAGGGTGTTGAAGTTAGAAAAAATCTAATATTTTTGTTAATTATTCAGCTATTTTTCTAGATTCAGGCATGAAAATTAAGGTAGGGCTATTTTTTGGAACGACGAATAAAAATATCATAGTATATTCAAGGTATAAATAATATGTCTCCACTTACACCGTATTGAATAAAAGAAATCAGCCATAATTTTTTTCATAGGTGATAAAAGTTAAAAATACAATTTAGAAAGACCTAACCTAACGGAACGAGTTGTGGAATAGAATTGTAAAAGTGAAAAAACTAAAAAACACGCTTTATAGGTAATCGAACTGAAAAGTTAAAAATAATTCTTAATTTAAGAATAAAATGATTAACGAGAAAATTAATGTCATTGTAATAATGACAAAGTGTTATGTGGTTTACCACATTTATGATAACCTTTGTAGGTACATCGAGTACTTAGATGGTTACTTTTAAAACAATTGAGACATAAATACATTTTTTTGACTTCATTTATTCTTTCAGATTCCGTTAAACTTAAAAATCGTTCACAACGAAATAAAGGATGTTTACTCAATTTATACCTGGGTATTATTTTTATCATATGCAAAAAAACTTTTACTTTTTGACGTCTATTGATCACGCTTCACTAAAATATGACAATTTTTTACAGGTTACGGTAATTAAGAAAATGTATCTATACTTCTTCCAATGTTAGTTTAAAAATTTATGAAAAAATGCCGGCATAATCTTGAAACGAAACCGACTACCAACTGGTCGGTTTCGTTTCAAGCTTGAACCAAGTGGCTGGTCGGTAAATTTTTAAACTAACATTGGAAGAAGTATTATAGATATTGCTTTAAATTCAATTTTTTCATTTCTTTTAGAGGTACTATGTGTGGAATTGAATAATAAATAAATCTTCCGCAATGTCCAGTACTGATTCAGTATAAATTTAATAATGAACTACACTCAGACCATCAAGAAAAAGATAAAAAGAGATCATTTTGATATTAAAACGAAAGAAATGACTTTAAACGTTTAAAAAAGCGAATTATAAGAATATGGGTTTATTGGGCAAGTGTGAAACAATTTGTGGCCAATGAAAATAGGACTTTTATATTTTCTGACATGAAAAAAAATTTCGATAGGCTGTTTTGAATATTAAGTACTCCAGAAAAGTAGAAAAAATATGTGAAGCATGTTCAACTAAAAGTCGAGCTCAATATTATTGACCAAATAATTCAACCACTTATGATTTCTGTAAATAACAGCATTGCTTTTAGTGATAATGCTACTGATTAATAAAGATCTGGTGCCCTAATTATTGTCTTTTTTCCTCAATTTTCATTATTCTTGTCCTTTCCTTTTCAGTCATACCTAAGCTTTAATATTTGTAAAATCAAATCTTCTTCTTTTTTCTATTCATATATATTAAGTCAATCACAAGATAGGTCACTTACTATTTGGTCTAGCCAAAATATTAAACATCAAGTAGGTATCACATAAAATGTAACTTCTGTCATTCTGACGATGATATGTCAATATCGAAATAATTATCAATATCCTTTCATAATTTTCATAATTTTTTCATTAAATAGTGGAATTAATTAGAAACAGTTAGTTTCATTTATAACATTAATATGAGTAGATTCCACAAAGTAAGGGCCCAAACAGTAAATTCAGTTGTAAATATCTTATAAAAATCATTTGAATTAACTTCAACTGAATTCATTATTTAAATAAATTTGAGTTTTGATCTAAATTTACTTTCTAGTAGTTTTCATATTTTATGTGTTTTACTTTCTTGCTACATACTCGTATAACTAATATAGATAAGGCATATATAAAAATCTGGTAAAAAAAACCGATTTTGATTGGAAGAATTTGCTTTTTTCTCGTTTAAACAACTATATCCCAAAATTTTATCAGTTATTTCTTGAAGTCATAAAAACTAAATGCGAACAAGAATTCTGATTCTTGCGGTATACAACATAGAAATTTTTTTCGAGAAAACTCATTTTTGGACATACCTAACTAGCATTTGTTAAAACTAATAAAATTTTTATATTACGATTATCCCTATTTGTTCTACTCTATTAAAAATAATATCAAACTCGTTGATTAATTAACCTAGACAATAATTAAAGTATATCTCAGTTCTTCCAACGAGTGATTATATTGCTTTCAATTTTGTAAAAAAGAACAAATATCTACATATCTTAGAAAACTACCCAATTTTTAGTGATTTAAAATCGTTTGTCTAACTCGATACTTTTTGAGGGTGTGTGATTCAAAGATATAACTGAATGAAACCTACATAATTTTGTAGAGGACTCTTTAATCACAGGAAAAGCAATTCTACAACTTTTCTTGGTAGGACCGAATTTTGAAAATATCCCTTAAAGGCCAATCTAAAATTCTGATTTTTGGTACACATGTACTTGAAATGTGAGCGCAAACGCAAAAAATTAAAATAATAATGATTAATGTTAAGAAAAATGTTGTTTATCAAATTCCAGCTCAGAGGTATTTTCAAAGTTCGGTCCTACTAAAAAAAAGTTGTAGAATTTCATTTGCCATGCTCCAGAGTGTCCACTGCAAGATTATATAGGTTCCATTTGTTATACTTCCGAATCACTCAAACTCATAATTTCACTGTGATTTTACTCCACTATTTACCCAATATACTAGTATGTTGAGTTTCAAAGTTTCCGCCGGTAAGCAAGTTAGTACGCACGAAAACTCACTAAATAAACGAACCAGGTTTTTTGCATTTTGGTTTGTATCAGTTCCAATTATTAATAAATCTGATGACAGACCTTTATTAGAAAATAATACCAGCTATTGTCACATTTCCATGTATTGGCTAATTATGTTTTACACGTGGAATCACAAAACTCTAGTTCACCGGCAACTGTCAAATTGCTGTTGAAAACCAGCAGTCCGAAAAAGATACTTTAAATATCAGTCGTCCAAAAAATATGATGTATGTTGCTAAACTTTTAACTTATAGTTAAATTTGATTTTCAGAAAATCAGAAAAATTAATTTCCACAGAGCAGACCTTCCACTAAAAAGCAACAACTACTTCTCGGGCTATATGCCCCGACAGACATTGAATTACACTTCTAAAGTAAACGGGGTTGGTATATCTGGATAGAACCAACCATTCTGGTTTGCGATTAGAAGGAATAACAACACTTGTAGAGCTTCTGGACGAATAGCATCTACCTTGTGCTGATGAGGCGCAAAAACGCCAAAACTGGTCTACAAGTGATGTTATTCCTTCTAATCGCAAACCAGAATGGTTGGTTCTATCTTAACAGATATACCAACCCCGTTTACTTTAGAAGTGTAATTCAATGTCTGTCGGGGCATATAGCCCGAGAAGAAGTTGTTGCTTGTTAGTGGACGGTCTGTTCTGTGGAAATTAATTTTTCTGATTTTGTAAAGCGTTTAATGGTATTGAATTATTATTTTTTGACGTCTATAGATCATGCTTTACTAATATGACAATTATTTACAGGTAACTGTAATTAAGTAAAGAGAAATATCAATCAAAATTCACGATTCCCCCTGTATATTAGTAAAATATGGGAGCAGACACATTTTAATTGCCATTTAACATTCCCCATAGGGGTCTCCATACGAGGTACGAGTATGTACAGTTCCTCATGATACACCCTGTATAGATCATATAAAAATACAACTTTAACAACGATTAAACAATGAATTGAAGTGAAATTAAGCGGTTTTACAATAGCAAAAGTAAAAATAAAATATTTTAGTTCACCTACTAAAACTATAAAAACAATTTAAAAACGAATAAAATTTAAAACCATACTAAAAATTGTAATTTGAATCTTAAAAACTTAAATCTATAACTTTCAGAATATTTACTTCTTGATATAACTGTCATTATAATACTATTATCCCTAAATTTCAGTAAAATGTTATATCAGTTTATTTTACATTACAATGACGACAGTATTCTATTTGGATTAAAAATATTTTCAGTTATTGGTTTAGCTCGCCATCTAGGAACGACTAGTCGATGCATAAATCATTAACCAAAAGGAAAGGCCATAGCTCCGCCTACTTTTCCACCACTACCTATACTGTCGGTACCATTATCATCCGGCTGTCGGCCGCACTATCATCCGGTTCCACTAACCTACAGTAGAGGTTATATATATATATATATTATATAAAGTTATATAAATATATATATATATATATATATATATATTTTATATGTATATATATATATATATATATTTTATATGTATATATATGCACTATTATTTCTAGCATTATTTTTTGAACGCAGCGTAGTATTCTTAACCCTACAGTAGTCGCGCCATGGTCTCTGAGACCGGGTCGAAGAAATAAGTTATTATATGTTCGCCTAGATGTCGCTAGCTCCTCTCGTGCGAAGTAGCTGCTTGTAACGTGACAAGGCGTCGTTAGTATTGTTTTGTGCACAGTGGGTGGTGTAACTCGCGAGTTTTATCGCCACACGGTGTCTGAGACCAGGGCGACCAAACTAACTCCCGGTGTGTCGGACCGCTGCGACTAAAGTGACGCAAAATTATAAAATAAAAATTAAGGTAAATAATGTATTTTACACCGTAATAATATATTTTGCTGCAAAATCAATCATTTTAGAACTATGTATTCCTACGAAAAAGAACAAGCGTACCTCAGACGTCTTTTAGAAGAAACTACTGATGATGAACTGGGCGAAAATTCAAATTCAACCAGAGATAACCTTTTGGAAAAACCGGACGATGGAAGTGATGATGAAGAAGATAATGTGGAGACCCAAAATCAGGACAGTAACAGCGAACAAGAAATTAGTGAGCCTGAGGAAGGAGATGAAGTTTTTAGCAGCAAGTTATCCTATATTAGTAAGGAAATTTATTGTTGGAGAATATTGTGTTATATAGATTTTGTTTTTTAGGAAAAAATAAAGTCGGATATGGTGTTGAAATTTTTCACCTAACAATGTCGTTACAAAGATTTAGATTTCTAAATAGATGCATTAGATTTGATGATAAACACACTCGTGTAGACCGCCAAAAAACTGATAAGCTTGCAGCTATAAGAGAAATATTTGACAATTTTGTCCAAATTTGTGAAACTGGTTTTCATATGTCTGAAATGGTCACTATAGATGAAATGCTTCCAGCCTTTAGGGGCAAATGTAATTTTAGAATGTACATACCATCAAAACCTAATAAATATGGTATAAAACTGTTTGCGTTGTGTGATGCAAAAATGTTTTATACCAGTAAAATTGAAGTATATGTTGGACAGCAGTCGGATGGTCCATATAAGGTATCCAACTCGCCCTCAGACGTTGTTTATAGACTTTGCCAAAAAATTAAAAATTCTGGTAGACATCTCACTATAGATAACTCGTCTACTTCAATTCCTCTTGCAAAAACACTTTTAGAAGAATACAAGTTAACTCTAACTGGTACAATTAGAAAAAATAAGAGGGAGCTCCCTCTAGAATTTACCAAGCCAACTCCTCGGCCATCATGCTCATCTATGTTTGGCTTTACGGAAAATTACACGCTGGTTTCGTATGTTCCTAGGCCCGGAAAAAATGTTCTCTTGCTTTCAACTTTTCACCATTCAGATGAGATTAATCCAAGCACTGGAGAACAACACAAACCTATTATAATTACGGATTATAATATGACAAAAGGAGGCGTCGATGTAGTGGACAGACTATATGCGAATTATAACTGCGCTAGAAATACAAATAGATGGCCTATGGTAATTTTTTATACCATACTAAATATTGCTGGTATAAATTCGCAAGTGGTTTATACTGCAAATAATCCAGAAACACAAAAATTGCGCCGAAACATTCTTAGAGATTTAGCAAATGGTTTAGTAAGGCCACATCTAGAAGCTCGAGCCAAAACATCATGTCTTCCTACTCGGATAAAGTCACGACTTCAAGATATTTGTGGTATCGTACCAGAATTTCAACAGGAACAGTTAGTGCCTGGCAGATGTGCTTATTGTAATTGGAAAAAAAACCGAAAAACTAGGTTTTCTTGTTTTCACTGCAATAAGTATATGTGCCTAGAACATACAACACACATTGGCAGGACATGTCAGGAAATCTTTCTCAATAATGTGTAAAAAAAATTTTTTTTAATGTTTCAATTTCTTATTTTGAAATTGACTTATAAGATTTTTTTTGGTTATATTATATCATAGGCCTTTAAAATAAATTTGTTTTTTTAAACACTAAAACGATTAATTGTGTTTCTTTAATGATAATAAAAATAAAAACCATCCTATTGGCGGTTTTAAAATAATTCGGTCTAAGAGACCGGTTTGATCAAACTAAGATAGTCAAATGGCGCGACTGCTGTAGGGTTAAACAAATTTACCGCTTTAAATGGTTTTTGAAATGTGTATAGCCAATTTCTTTTAGAAACCCTACATATTTTAATTTTTAAAATTGAGTAAAAATACATATTTCTAAACTATACGGCGGGTTAAATAAAAAGTCAAGTAAAACATAAAAATAAAATATATATTCATTTTAGGTAACGTCGGAATTATCTAGCTCAGATAACAATAACACAGATGAAATCAAACCTTCAGCATCTAAAAATACTGGTGAACGAGAGTTACACAAAACAGACAATTATTGGCTACTTGATTTTGGGTCGTATTTGGGAAAAATAATCGATGATGTTACAAAGAAGAAACTTCTAGAAAATCCTTGGTCACCGGATTTGTCTTTTAAATTTCCATCGTCAGGACCGAGCAATTTAAAATTCCAGATAAAATGGCTTGATGAGTGGAAGTGGCTAGTTTACTCCCCTTCTCTAGATTCTGCAAGTATTGTTCGTTATTTTCCACTGTTGTCGGGCAACAAGCTAGTTAGAGTGAAAAACTAGTTAAAACTCCATTTAAGAACTGGAAGGATGCCAAAGAAGAATTTAGAAATCATGAAAAGCATAAGTATCATAAAAATTGTCATGAACGAGCAGCTAACTTTTTAGATATTATGACGAAAAAATCTGAAAACGTTGTTTTAAAAATTGACAAACATCGGAAAGAACAAATAATTAATAATCGGGAAAGCCTGAAACCTATAATTTAAACTGCGATGTATCTTGCTAGGTTAGGAAACTCATTTAGAGGTCACCATGACTCTGGACCCCTTAATGTAAATGAACCTCCAATTAAAGGAGGAGGCAATTTTCGGTCTTTACTCAAATTTAGACTGGATGCAGGAGATCGAATTTTGACTAAACACTTAACTACAGCAGGTGCTAATGCAACTTATATTAGCTGGCAAATACAGAATGAAATAATATTCTCGTTTAATTCTATCTTATTAAAAAAACTTGTTGACAAAGTTAATGCTGCAAAGTACTTCTCAGTTTTATGCGACGAGACCACCTACATAAGTGGTACTTCTCAAATGTCATTATGTGTAAGATTTGTGGAAAATGGCATGCTGAGGGAAGAAGTTTTACAGTTTATTCCTGTTTCGGATGTTACAGGCGCTGGTTTAGCAAATACCATCTGCGATGCCATGATTGGAGTAGGGCTTGATGTAAATAAATTGGTTGGCCAAGGATTCGACGGAGCTAGTGCTATGAGTGGTGCTCTAAGAGGAGCACAAGCAATTGTTCGGCGGAGGTATCCTAGAGCCCTGTACGTTCATTGTTCGGCCCACTGCTTTAATTTAGCACTTTCTGATGGATGTTTAGTGTCAGAAGTACAAAACTGTTTGGGTACTATTGAAATGACTTTTTTAAATTTTCCTAACGACAACGTGTGCTGGAAAATGAAATCGATAAATTAGCAGAAAAACCAAAAATAGAGAAGCTTAAAAGACTGTGTCCCACCTGATGTATTCAGAGACACGACGCTGTAAATGCATTTATTTCGCTTCTAAATCCTATCATAAATGCCTTGTCTGAAATTACCATATGGGCCGATAAAAAAACGGCAACCGACGCTCAATTACTTTTATCGGCTATTCGTCAAAGTAGCTTTCTTTTGTGATAAAGGCTGTGTTTTCGTTGACGTTACCACTAAGCAAGTACTTACAGACCCCAAATTTGGACTTTGGTTTAGCTCTTGAGTCTGCTGAAAATGTCAATGAATCTTTGAAACGAATGAGACAAGACGATGAGGAGTCATTTTCAAATATTTATCACGAGACCAAAATGATTTGTGACGAGTTTGATATCACAATTTCACAACCGAGAACTACTAATCGGTAAACTTTTCCATATACATGTTTCTTCTTTATTAGTAATAAACAAGTAATATTTCGTAATAACACGTAATAATCGGTAATAACACGTAATATTAGGTAATAAATTCTAATAATGTTAATATTATTATGTAATAAATGGTAATAGGTGTACAAATTTTGATGGGTGGTTGACTCCTCGGGGTTAGTGGAATATTTGCAACAGCATAATATGATTCGCCGCTCATTAAGATGCATAAATAGGAGTGTCGCAAGATGTGTGTGTTGAAAAAAAAATGGATGTAACTCTCTAAACCATGCATTCAGGTGCCAAAGATGTCGAATTTATTACTCGGGTTTGGAAAACTCATTCTGCCAGTAAGGGCAGTTTTGGAGGTAATTTGGTACTGGTAGTGTGAGGTGAAAACGACCAGTGTCTATGACCAAACTGACGGTAATTCTAAAAAATCTATCATACAAGTAAATAGATTTATTAGAGATATTGCCAGTTGGATGCTGCTGGAGGATGAAGAATAGCTTCCATTAGGTATGTATACTTTTTTTATTGAATAATTCAAATATATCTAGTTTAATAAACTTTTAGGGGGACCACGACACATAGTCCAAATAGACGAAAGTGTCGTTTCCAATAGGAAGTATAATAGAGGCAGGATGGTTCCAGAAGTATGGATTTTGGGTATGATAGACACCCTCACCAAAGAATATGTGATAGTATATTTGAAGAATAGGAAGACGGAGACTCTCATCCCTTTAATTACTAAATATGTCAAACAGGGCACCGAAATTTGGATAGACCTTAAAGAACTATGGCTTTAACCATAAGACAGTCAACCACTCTAAAGACTTCAAAGACCCTACCACTGGCACCTGCACAAATAGGGTTGAGGGTCTCTGGGCTGTATTCAAAGGATACTGAAGAAGGTTGGAGGTTATGTCATCCCCATTTCTATCAGAATATGTGGACCAACTTATGTGGGAAAAAATATGGTGGCAATGCTGAGACCAGAATTAGAAGCATCACTTCGCAAATTTCAAAAAAAATATGTATTTTAAAGTTTTATTTATTTAATTATATTGGCTTTTTCGGCAAAACGGTTTGTCTTGTAAAATTTTGTCAAAGTTGTAAATTTTCAAGTCCTACAATGCAAAATTAATATTTTTTAATGTGATAAAGTGGCAAAGTTTTGAAATTTGGTATGTTTATTTTTTCTTAATTTTGCCAATTTCCAATCAATCAATGAACACACATCAAAAATGTCTAAGGAACACGACTATTATTTTACTTTTTTCAACAAAAACTTCAACAAGTTTTTGTAAATACATACCAATCGGTTCGTAAATTTGTTATCTACAAATCAAGATAGGCGGTGACAATTATTCAGTCAATTGTATTGTTTTATTAAGCCAGAAGTGACAGCGCTTCATCTAACAAGGTTTATTGTTTCTAGTTGTATAGACAAATGTCTTCCAATTTTAAAGATAGGCTCTAGTAAACTTTAAATTTATACTTAAACAAGATTGTTAAGAGCAACGGTGGTCAAGGAGCGTAGGCATTTATCACGTGTTCAAACGGTAAGTGCTGTGAATATGATTGAGGTTGGTGTTTCGCAAGATGATGTTGCACGTCATTTTGACGTCTCTCGGGGCGTGATTTCGCGATTATGGCATCGATATGAACAATTTGGTGATGTCTCTGAAAGACACGGAGGTCGTCAACGTGCAACTACGCCTCGACAGGATCGATATGTGGTAGGATTAGCTCGCCGAAATGTGAATGCCACTGCACGCGGACTTTGTGGGGCCTTAGCAAATGCCCACAACATTAATGTGTGTGGCCAAACTTTGAGGAATAGACTACATGATGCTGGCCTACACGCCAGACGTCCATTGAGGGTTCCCATGTTACGTCATGGAAATCGTGGACTAAGGTTAATGTGGGCACAAGAACATGTTCATTGGGGCATGGCATTTAAGTTGGCCGAACAGATGGGTATTAAACATCGTTTCAATAAGGAATCAAGATTAGCTGGTTTTCCATGGTTTCAGATATTTCTGCAGAGAAATCCAAGGTTGTCAGTGAGAAAATCAGAAGGAGTGTCCATTAATCGATCCTTGGGAATGAATAAAAAAGACGTTCAGGTTTATTTTGAGCTGCTAAGAAATACTTTGACCGAAAACAATCTTATGGGAAAACCTGGAAATATCTTTAATATGGACGAGACTGGTCTACAACTAAATAATAGGCCGGGCCACGTTATTGTAAAAAAAAGGATCTAAAAATATCGCAAGTATCAGCTCGGGTAAAAAAGGAGACACCATCACGGTTATAGCTTGTTATAACGAAGAAGGCGTTTTTATTCCCCCTTGCTGTGTAATGAAAGGCAAAAATAAAAAACGAGAGTTTGAGGATGGGATGCCCCCGGGATCTTTAGTGTACATTTCGGAGAAGTCAGCGTATGTCATTGGTGACATGTTTTTTCAATGGCTTAAAGGTCAATTTGTTCCCAGAAAACCGGCAGGGGCAGTTTTGTTATTGCTTGATGGCCATGCTTCACCCTGCAGTAACGTGGAGATGCTAGAATACTGTGTTGAACACAACATCATATTGTTTTGTTTGCAAAGTTATACGACACAATTTTTGCGACCTCTAGATAGGTGTTTTTGCATATCGTTAAAACTAAACTACTACTCGGCTTGTAATTTATACATTAAAGATAACCCACGACGAAAGCTCACTAGATTACAGTTTGGAAAGTTACTTGCTGAAGGATGGAACAAGTCTGCGACTGTAAATAATGGAACTTCAGCATTTAAGGCTACTGGTATTGTGCCATTTAACACCTTGCATCTTGCACTGGTTGTGGTGAGGCGTAACCACAAAATCTGACGACTGGGTTAAATGCTTACGTTGTTCCAAATGGTTTCACGCTTCCTGCTCACCTTAGCGCCATCTCACCTTAGCACTGTGGGGGATATGGCGTTGGTGAACTATTTTTATTTTTTCCATAAATTGTAAGTTTTATTTTTGTATTCACTTTTGTTACTCAATACATATTCCTACCACAATAAAGTTTATTCTTGAAAAGAAACCGCAATTCTAATTCGACGCATAAAAATATTAAAATGAAATTTCACAAGCTGGGCCATCTATCCTCGAATTACCCTATACTGACATTGAATGTCTTTATATATTTTCCCAAGACTGATTTAGTTATGCATGGTTTTCGTTAAAAGATATGCAGACTGTGAGTCCGACGTTAGTATTTATGTCACATAATTCCACGTTAGTAGCTGAAGGTTAAATATGTATGTTAACATTACTAAAGCCTTATTGGGTTGTTCTTTTAGCATTATAGAAGTTATCATATCTGTTCCTGGTGCCTTTTTATTTTTTAAGAGTTTAGTTTTTCTTTTATTTCATTCAGGCTTGTGAGTTTTATCGATGTTTGTCTCTCGTCTGGATTATTGAGTGGAGTAGGGGAACCCGGGGCAATATGGGGTACTGGGGCAAAATGGGGTACTGGGGCAAAACGGGGTCTGGCCATTTTAGTTGAATTCCATCCGATTCAAACCGCAAAATCTCAGACGCGTTATCCCTACTACCAGTTCTCTTCACTGCAATAGACGATACACGAGTAGATCGAGCGTTAGTCTGTATTTGTCCGGCATTGAGTGATAAGTGTCGTGCGTTGTAATAGTGGGTGTCACATTTACCTAAGGTACGTACAATTTTCGAAGATTTATTAATGTTTTATGTATACTAGATCGTTAGTGCCTCTATATACCATGCCTCGTCAAAGCATTACGTAAAAAATAGTTTGGGTGACTAAATTTTTCCATGTTTCATTCTATCACATGTCTTGGGGTAAAATGGGGTCTTGATGATGGGGTAAAATGGGGTCATGATGATGAGGTAAAACGGCCACAAGTAATGAATTTGTATATAATATGTCTTCTTTGGTTTCAGATGGTACGAAAGAACAACAGCTCGTCAAAATTGGTCTGCAGAGTCAATGATGGAAGCAGTACAGACGGTTATTACTGGAACTATGGGTTATAGAAGAGCTGCGCAGCAATTTAAAGTGCCTCAAACCACTCTGGATCGCTATGTTGCAAAGGCGAAAAAAGAGTCAGAATCGAAATTTGAAATAGCGCATTTAGGAAACATCACAAATGTGTTTACCGAAGCTCAAGAATTGGAAATAGTCAAGTATGTAAAAGATATGGAATCAAGATTATTTGGTTTCACGATGATAGAATTAAGAAAACTTGTTTACCAATTGGCTGTGGCAAATGGTGTTGCACACAGATTTAGTCAAGATAACCAAATGGCCGGTCCTGACTGGATGGAGCATTTTCTTCGAAAACACCCCACCATAACCCTAAGAAAACCGGAGGCTATATCAGGAGCTAGAGCTACGGGCTTCAACAAAGTTGTTGTTAATCAGTTTTTTGGCGTGCTTCTAAGTATAATCGATAAATATCAGTTATCTCCAAATAAAATTTATAATTGTGACGAGACAGGAATTACTGTAAATCCAAAGGGACATTCGAAAATACTAGCCCTTAAAGGAAAACGCCAAGTAGGTGTTCTGACTTCTGCAGAACGAGGTGAAACAGTTACTGTAGAAATTTGTTGCTCAGCTTCGGGAAGTTATTTTCCACCTTGCCTCATTTTTCCGAGAAAAAGGAAACGTCCAGAATTTGAACTTGGTTTGCCACCCGGATCTATGGTTGAATCAAGTGATTCCGGTTGGGTGACAGGAGATATTTTTTTCAGATGGTTCAAAAAATTTATGCAATATTCTAGAGCTTCAAAAGATAGCACCGTACTTTTAATTTTTGATGGCCATGCTAGTCATACAAAAAACCTTGACCTTATTAATTATGCCAGAGAAAATGGAGTGGTTCTACTGTGTTTACCACCACATTGCTCGCATAAGCTGCAACCTCTGGACGGCGGATTCATGAAGCCTCTTAGCAATTACTACGAAAATGAAGTAAGAGTGTGGCTAGGAAGCAATTCCGGAAAAGTCGTGACACTTTGGCAAATATTGACTCTTTTTGGCGCAGCCTATGTTAACGCAGCGCAACAATGAAAACTGCTATGAGTGCCTTTGAAAAAACCGGAATTTGGCCCCCAAATCAAAACGTTTTTGAAGAAAGTGCCTTCTCACCAGCGTCTACAACTGATATTCCTTTATACAATGGAGGCAATAATAACGTTTTCACTCAAAGTAGTCAACGAAATGAAAAGCAACCCTCAAGAGAAAATACCCACCAGACACCAGAAAAAGCTGAGAGTCATAGAAATAGAGAAGAAACTATTACTTTTTCAAATGAAACTAAGTGTTTCTAATTAATTCCACTATCGAATGAAAAAATTATGAAAATTGTACGATATTGATAATTATTTCGATATTGACATATCGTCAGAATGACAGAAGTTACATTTTATGTGATGCCTACTTGATGTTTAATAATTTGGCTAGACCAAATAGTAAGTGACCTATCTTGTGATTGACTTAATATATATGAATAGAAAAAAAAGAAGATATGATTTTACAAATATTAAAGCTTAGGTATTATTAGCCCTATGGGGATATCCTGGATATATTTTTCCAATTTAAGATCAGTATAACTGTGCAATGATAAACCAAGGAAAACTATATCTGCTGATCTTTACAATTGTTACTTAAGAAGAGAATTTAATAGTGTAGTCTAATAGTGTTATCTGTTCATTGACAACTTCATATTGTGGATCTCTTAGTGTCTTCTAATTTCTAATTCTTCAAGAAAATCTAATTAGTTCTTGTTTCTTATCACAAATATGCTGTACGTCTAGTTCTGTGTTAATGAATGTTTTGTGTCAAGAAGATGTTTTGCGTAATGTGATTTATCTGGCTGTTTTAATCTGTATGCTCGTGAGTGTTCATTGTATCTAATTTCAAAATTTCCAATTGTTTGACCATTATAGACAGCATTACATTCTGAACATTTAAGTTTATATATTCCAGACTTTTTAAATGGGGATATTTTTGTTTTTACATTTAACAATTTTTTACTCACATTGTTTTCTGTTATAAAACATTAACAAAAATTCAACACCTAACACAGAACTAGAAGTACTGCATATTTGTGATAAGAAACAAGAACTAGATTTCCTTGAAGAACTAGAAATAAGAAGACACTTAAGAGACCCACAATATGAAGTTGTCAATGAACAGATAAATCTAGGGAGCTCTCCACTATTAAATTGTCTTCTTAAGTAACTATTGTAAAGATCAGCAGATATAGTTTTCCTTGGTTTCCTATATCATTGCACAGTTATACTGATCTTAAATTGGAAAAAGATATCCAGGATATCCCCATAGGGCTAATAATACCCGAGGGGCTTTTCACTTCGGAAATAGGTGTACAAATTCTAGGAAATATATCGGAAATGTGGGAAATAGTTGAGAAATATTAGAAATATTTCAGAAATATCGGAAATATTTCAGAAATATCAGAAATATTTAGGAAATGTAGGAAATGTTTCGGAAATATGCGAGAAATATAGTCGACAACCCTCGCGGCAACGTGTTGCTATTCGCGTATTCCTCTTCTACTATCTGAACAGGTTGGTGCTCGTTGATTGTTTGTGACCGCAACAATTAATTTTTTGGAAAATTAAAGAAGATCACGTAGCAATGGTAAGTTTTTTATGTTTTTCACTTGCAAAAAAAATATTTTATTAGAATGGTTATTACTTATCTCAAAATATAATTAGGATATACCTATAAATTAACTAATAGCATCAATAAATATCGGCGTTTTGTCGCAACGTTTTTCGGTGGATTTTTTGAAAGTGATTTACGTTGAAGTTATATATTTATAACCTAATAGGTACTCAAAAATTACTGATCGGTTTGAACTGAAATTTTTACAAAAAATCAATACATTGTTATACACAATTATTATAATAGAGCCCAAAGGTACAATACACAAAAAATCCACATATCAAAACTTATCATTATGAAGTTACATCATTTAAAATCTAATTCCATTTTTTGTATTTTTAATGGGTAAAAAAATATGTGCTTGTTTATTAGACTATGCATCGGTTAAGTGGAAATAAACGGGCTACAGAATTGTTTTTATATTTAAATATTTAGTTTAATTTTCAAAACCAATTTTTTCTTTTTACTTGTTTTTTTCCTTTGTATGAGGTTATGACCCTCGAACAAATAATTGAAAATTTTCAAAATGAAATCAAAGTGAAATTCCCTGGATATCTAATCAAGCTGTTACAATTCTGTGGGTGGGACAATATTGTCTCCCTATCCTCACTCCAAGATGAACACTTTATCAAAATGGAAGATTTCGCCAAAAATATCTTACTAGTTACAAAGTTACTAGACAACAACGAAAAAAAAAAGAGTTTTATGGTATTTTTTACAATAATATACCACTCTTCCAAATAGCGGATGGTCACAAAGAACTGCTATTCCAACTTGTAAAAAAACAATCTAAGGAATTAAAAAGGAAAAATGATGACGTAGATAAAAATGAACCGCCAAAAAAGAGTTCGCGCCGCTGTTCGAGAGCTTCCCAAAACGTGACTGGAGTAGACAGTATTGTCGATGATGAGACTAAAGCAAAAGAGCACATAAAAGTTTTGGAAAAAATTTTATTAAATCAGAAATCACATTACTTTCTAATAAGACGTCTAAAAATGACGAAAACACAATAGATCTTAACGTTGGAACAATTTTGAGTAAAGTCGAGAGTAAATTGGATGAAATCGAAATAGTGTTAGACGGTACCAGTGCTCAAATAAAGTGCCTTGTTTGCGATGTTCCAAAAAAAGAGTCATAGGTAGATTCCAAGTACGGAAAAAAATGGGTTTTATCCAATTTTCATGCACATTTCAGAAGTCATTTTGGAAAAGTGAACAAAAAAACTAAAGTTAAATCCTCGCTTCAATCTAGTAAAAATCTGCAATCAACCCAAGAATCAAACATATTGTCTTAACTCGTAGTGAAGCCGAAAGTTCAGCAGAAACAACCGAGGAATCGTAGTACGAGAGCTAGCAACGTCAAGAAAACAAGAATTTCAGGTAGGCCAGTTTTTAGATATGCTATCTCTCTCACTCTCCCGGACGTCATACGGGTCACCTGGCTGGCGGTAGCGGTTGCGTACATTAGTGCGCATCGTACCTGTACAGGTAAAATATTAATTTTTCAAATAATTTTAAGGTTTCTTTTTTATTATTATTTTAATTGAATTTTTTGACACATAAATCTATTATTGCCAGACATTTTCATTGTTGTTTAAACTGTGCCAGACGCTAATTTTCAATAAAAAAAAATTTTTTTTCAAAATATTTTAGTATGGCTGAAATTTTAATATGATGTTATTTAAGTATTTAAAAACTAAAAATTAATTTGCCAGGCAATAATTCAATTGATAAACTTTCAGCCAGACCGATCTAAAAGTGAAAAGTAATTGGGCATGTTGGAAGAGTACAGAGAGTCACGAGCTAGTTAAGTAAGCGAGATAGACAACAGCAGCTGTTTGTAGTCAAGATGGCGTCAGTTTAGTCACATGTGTGTATTCGGTGCTGTTATTTTTAATGTTTTGAATGAAATTGTGTTACAATGGCTAGTGATAAATTAAAATGTGTTTTTTGTAAAGACAAAAATGGAAAAATAATAACTTTTGTAGAAGATAAATTAAAAAAATGTAAAGAAGTATTACAAATACGTGTAAATTTTAAACTTAAATATCATAGTGTACAATTACCAGAGCAGGTTAATGACACTGATGGATATCACAGAAATTGTTACAGCAGTTTTATAGCTTTAATGGCAAAATACCGTAATTTATCTGATATTAATTTCTCGTCAACAGTAGATTTTCCCAGCACATCTAGTTCAACAACTCCGATATCAAATACTGCGGTAGACGTTAGCAAAACTCTGCCAGATAATACGTCTCCAAATTTACATACAGAAGTTAATATCCAAGAAATTGGCACTTCTAATGCAATTATTGAGCCTGAAAGTGTGGAAAATATGAAAGCAAGTTCAAATGTCACACGAGTTTGTTTTTTTTGTGGAAAAGATCGCAAGCAATCAAAAGGTAAACAACAAACCTTACACTCCTCAAATGATGCAAAAATTTATAAAAAAATAGCAGAGTGGATGACAAAATTAAGTAATCAAGAGTTGCTAGAAAAAATTGAAAATTCACAATCAAAAAGTGAAATTATTTTTTATCATCATTCGTGTGAGTTAGGGTATTTAAACGATTATAATAAAGTTATTGCTGATAATCCACAGACTCCCTGGCATGACAATCGAAGTATCCACCAGTGCATTTTCAATCAAATCGTATCATTAATAGAAGAAGTTATTAAAAAAAAAATTGTTTGCTGTTATCATCTCTTTGTGATACGTACAATGATGAATTAAAACTTCAGTCTCAGTCAGATGTAAATTTAATGACGAATCTATATCTTGAAGAGAAAATATTCAAACAATTTAAAAAAGCAATCAAAATTTTTTCAAAAAATTTAAAAAAAGTTATCATGCATAAAGATTGTAGTTTATTAGAAGATAATGATTTGACGAGACTCGAGGAAAATGAGCTTATTGATAAAGTTGCATTACTCCTGCGGAACACCATTTTAAAAATAGATAAATTAAAATTACCATCAAAAATCAAGCCAAGTGATTTAATCAATGGGGAATGTACGATTCCTGAAAAATTAGATCGATTTTTTAAAATATTGAATGGGGGTAAAGATATTCGTCGCAAAAATGGTGCTAACTGTAATCGATTAAGCAACTCAATGGCCTCTGATACTATTTTTTGTGTGACTAATGGTACTATTAAACCATCAAAACACATACAGTTGGTTCGGTGGATCTTTTCCCATGCGTCATCATTCAAATACAAACGCAATACATTAATTAACACGTAGGTCGTAGATTGATGTTATTAGGATGTGGCTAAAATGACGGAGAACGTTATTTATTATTGTCAGAAAACACTGTTTTCTTGACTTTCTAGTCATGTGTACGCAGCTATAAAGATATTCAATTTATTATTGTATTGAAGCTGGTGTAATAGATATTTGTAAATATTTTACAGCTGTTTAGCAATGTGCTACCTAATCCTTTAGTTTGGAAAAACTGTTAGTATTCCAGAGTTTTATGGGGCTATTCTGCAAACTTGCCATTAAGCAAATTTACTTGCATAAAAGTTAGTATTAATAACAACTTCCTCAGTAGAAACTTTGCAAATCAGAATTGCCCTGATAAGGTTATGGTTGTCAACCATTACTATTGGGCCGTCCCACCCATACAGTTCAACAATGAAAAATAAAAATCTTTTGGGTTGTAAAAATAAATAATCAATATTTTAAATATGTATATTTAAGACTCATATACAGTGCTATTCAAAAGTCCCCCCCCCCTCGTATCTTTTGAACGGCTACACTTACATTAATAAAATTTGGAGGGTGAAAATAAAGTGTTGTAAACTTCTCTACGAATGGTAACAGGTGACGTAATAGTAATAGATGACGTCACAGTGCCACTCTGGCCAATAATTTTAAATAGGACCTTATGGCAAGTGATATCTCGTTTGAAAGGCATTGACATTGGCTACATAGCCATGATAATTTTGTTTGGGTTTATACTAATTTTGACGGATAAATTAAATAAATACCAAAATTATTATTTCACATTTAAATATTGAAGATTTTTCAGTCCACCTCTGGTTAGTTGTCAGAAAAATTGACGTTTTTAATTTAATAGTATTTGTTGCTTTGCAAAGTTTTTCTAAATAGCTTAAATATTTAATTTTATTATTGTTTAACGAGACGTTTAAGAGTTTACATATGCAAAATGGTACGTACTCAAGCCGACAAAGTAGCAGCTATCTTAATAATTGGTGAATCTAGAAAGAATCTCCATGAAGCGGAACGTTTATTTAATGAGAGATACCCAGATCGCCCTATCTCGAGAACTTATTTGAGGGAGCTTCTTCACAAGTTTGAAGCAACAGGTAGTGTTCAAGATGCCAAACGATCTGGTCGACCAGCATTTAGTGATGATAAAAAAATTGATATAGTTGCTGAAATGGTAGTAAACCCTACTTCCTCTTCAACTAAAGTTACGTCTATCTGTGAAGTAAGTAAAAGTACAGTACAGAGAGTGTTGGCTAAAAATAAATTTCATCCATACAAGTTAAAAATGGTGCACCACCTTTCGGATGACTTCCCCGTCAGAAGACTCGAATTCTGTGAATGTATGACAAATAAAATTAGTCAAAACCCACATTACACAAAAACAATTTGTTTTAGTGACGAAAGTACTTTTTGCCTCAATGGAAATGTGAATACACAAAATGTAAGGTATTGGAGTGACACAAATCCTCACACCTTTCGTGAACAACATACCCAATTTCCAGAAAAAGTCAATGTTTGGGCTGGTATTTTGGGAAACCACATAGTTGGTCCTGTTTTCCTAAATTCAAATTTAAGCGGTGAAGTGTATCTGGAGATAATACAAAATGCAATTGAGCCGTTAATTCTTGAAATTCTGGAAGATAATCCAGATGAATTCGGCCATCTGGAAATAACATTTCAACAAGATGGTGCTCCTGCACATTATTATGGTGCAGTAAGACGTTACCTGGATGAAGAATATCGAGGTAGATGGATCGCCCGGCGAGGTCCTATAAAAGGGCCACCTCGCTCACCAGATCTAACACCATTAGATTTTTTTCTATGGGGGTACTTGAAATCCAAGGTTTATACTATGGCACCAGATAGCATTGGCGTTTTGAAAGAAAGAATTATTGAAGAATGCAATGCAATTTCAGCTGACACATTCGAACGAGTACGACAAGAGTTCTATAATAGGATGTATTACTGTCAGGAAGTAAACGGAGCACATTTCGAACACTTGCTATGAGAATCCATTGTTGATATTTGATTAATTAAATTTAAAAAAATAATTTCAATAATTTTGGTATTTATTTAATTTATCCGTCAAAATTAGTTTAAACCCAAACAAAATTAATATGGCTATGTAGCCAATGTCAATGCCTTTCAAACGAGATATCACTTGCCATAAGGTCCTATTTAAAATTATTGGCCAGAGTGGCACTGTGACGTCATCTATTACTATTACGTCACCTGTTACCATTCGTAGAGAAGTTTACAACACTTTATTTTCACCCTCCAAATTTTATTAATGTAAGTGTAGCCGTTCAAAAGATACGAGGGGGGGAGGGGACTTTTGAATAGCACTGTACATATACAATAGATTTTATTTAATTTTCCTCATATTCAGAATCTGAACTATCACCAGTATTTATATCTATTGTAATTGGTTGAATGCTAATATCAACTATATTCTGCTCTCGGGCATACCACTTTTGTATAATTTCATGGGTATGTCTAACACATTTTTCCCAAATTTGTTGATTACATTGTCCCAGTGCCTCTTTCCACATATTTATAACAGAACAATCTGAATACCCATCTTTACCAATATATTTATTATAATATGACTTGCAATTTGCCCAAATTAATTCAATAGCGTTGAATTCACAATGATATGGTGGTAGTCTCAGCACTTCATGACCATGTTCTCGTAGTAACTCATCAATTATATACACGTTTTCTTTTCTATTCATTTTTGCAATTTGTAGCACATCAGGTTTTGTAAGTTTTGTATCAAACTTAATGTTGTTTGTTATCAACCATGTAACAATCTCATTTTTTGTCGAATTAGTAGAAGGTTGCTTTTCTAAAAGAACACTATGATATGGAGCATTATCCATAACAATAAGAGATGGCTCTTCTAAATTGGGAATAAATTGAGTACTTATCCATTTCATAAATATTTCATTGTTCATTTCTCCATGGTAATCAGCTACTTTAGATTTTGAACAGAATAATAAACTTGCTTCAGAGACAAATCCTTTGGTAGAACCAGCATGGACAATTATAAAACGTTTACCATCATAACCATCTGGTTTACGTACACTTTTAGTGCTGTTGTCTTGCCAAGATTTTGTTTTATTTCCCTTCGAATAGATCCATGTTTCATCCAAAAATACAAGTTCTCTTGGGTGAGTACTTGAAAGGTTTTCCATATATTTACGCAGAAAATTGGCTCTCAAGGCTGCAATACTGGTCCGCTCCATTAAAGCTCTCCGATTGTCATCTTTGTTATATTTGAATCCCAATGTTTTTAACAAAATGCTCAGAGATGTTTTGCCAATAGATACAATTTCTCTTTCCCTCAATTTACAATTTAAGGTAGTCAAAGTAACATGCTTCTCTAAAACAAAAACAAAAATTATAGTACAGATTCAATTTGAACAAATACTATATTTTTTAATGATATTATGTTTGTTCATTCAAATTGTAATGTAGACTCAAAATCACTAAAATCTATATAAATATCTTCCTAAATTTTTCTTGAATATACCATGATTTGAATACTCGTTACAAAATACCTACACCTACATTTTACCAAAAAATTCTAATTAAATAAATTGATATTTACTCTGTTGGTACATATCATATAATGTGTTCCGTACTGCCATCTTAGCTCCCTCAGGTAGATCAGTTGTTTTAGTTTTAGAACGAGTTCTGCTTTTGCCTGGGCTTGAAAGAATTGGATTCTTTTCTTTTCTTTTTTTTATAGCATATACCGTCCGCCGAGATATTTTCAAAGCAGCAGCTACCCTCTAACATAAAAAAAATTGATTAATAATAAGTATATTGCCAAACAAGCATGCACTTAAATATTTATGTTACCTCCTGAACACATGAAAGTGGTTCCAAAGGTCCTCCATTTCTTTTTTCTAACTCAAAATACTCCAACACATTTAAGACCAGCTCCTGTGCTTGCGAATTCAACGTTTTTCCAGGCATATTCTAAAAATAAAAACCATTCATAAATAATAGTTCTGGTCTTTCGGAAAATTAGGTCAATATTTTCTACATTGGTGGAAGCAAAATATGTTTCATATAATTCAGTTTGATTTAGTTCTAACCAGAATCATAATGAAATGTGAATGTAAGGTTAGTTTTCATTGCGAAGTAAATAAATAAGAAGTAGATAAATAATATTTACTTACCACAATAATTCGAACACTCAGGTATAAGTTAGTCGTTATAACAACTGTTTTTGAAATAAATGTATATGCAAGGGGCAAAAAAATGGATAAAAATGTAAAATAAAAATGTAAACAAAGTCTTTGGTCTGTCAATATACAAATTCGCGGTTAAACCACAGAACTTCTGTTGTGTGGGTTACACCTATCGCCGACATTCATCATATGGCTATCTCTGTTTGTTATATTATTTTGTAATGGAACAAACGGTTTCATTTCGGGGGTTTAGATTCTGTGAGTAGAAAAGAGACGTACTACAAAAAGTAGTATGTGAATAATTTCATACATGGGAAAAGATTCACTGAACCAACTGTAACTCTTGGTATGACTGTTAAAAGTCTTACAAGTAGTAGAAGAATCATTAACATTCTTAATCGTCTTGGACATTGCTGCAACTATACTACACTGGAAGAGCTGGAAACTGAAGCTACTTACTCATCTGTACATCGCTCTGAAATTAGTCCACCTGATATTATTCGGAAATCATCGTTATGCACAGGTGTAGCTTTCGATAACTTTGATCGATACGTTGATACTCTTAATGGAAAAGAAACTTTGCATGACACCGTAGGAATAATATATCAAAATATTGATAATGATGATCCTAATGAAAGTGATATCGATTCTAGAAGTGATCAGTCCGACATGATACCACCACCAGCAAAAAGAAGACGAACCTTTGAAGCCATTGTTCCTGAACTTGTTCCGATTTCTGCCCGATTGCAAATGTTAGAATTTATTACATATGGCTTCACTCTTTTTCCACGTACCAAACACTCCAATGTGGACAGGATTTAATTGTAGGATTATAAAGGATAATACTCCAAAACAAAAAGTATCCTACCTTACTCCAATCAATTTGTCACCAACAGAGACATCAGTAGTGGAATTGACAATGACACAGGCTCAAAAAGTTGGTGTGGAATGTGACCAAAAATACGTCCAAGTAACATATGATTTGGCCATTGCCAAAATAGCTCTCAAAATTCAGGAAACAGAAACCCCAAAATTTGATAATCTCTTCATACATCTTGGCTCATTTCATTTAATGATGGCATTTTTTAAAGCGATTGGAGTTTTTATCAATGAGTGTGGATTATCACATATGATGGTTGAAAGTAAGATTATAGCATCAGGCTCGGTGAACGGAATCATTGAAGGCAAACATTTTAATCGCTGTAAACGTCTGCATCCGTTGATGGCTGTAGATTTGCAAATATTACACTTTGATCAATACTTAAAAACAAAACAAGTTGAACACAATTTTTTAAAAGAGCAAATCTTTGATGATCTTTTACAATATCAAAATCTTGGGATTTCCCATTCAACTACGACTGCTCAGGTATTATCCCGACTGATCTCTTCATATCAAAAATTCGTGGATAAAACAAGACAAGGTGATCATGGTAAAACTGCTCAGTTCTACATGATCTACATACAACTAGTTAATTATTACATCATTTTATCAAGGAGCATACGCATGGGTGATTTTGAAATGTTCAAGCATATGATTCCAAAAATCACAAATTTATTTTTTATTGTAAATCAGCCAAACTACGCTCGATGGTGTGTTAAATATTACGACAATTTGACGAATGTTCATGAAACACATCCAGGACTTGAAGAGGATTTCAAATCTGGATGTTTCGGAATTAAAAGAACTGATAAACCTTTTTCGAGAATACCAATTGATCTTACGCTGGAACAGACTATAAATGCTGATGCTGCTAAACGTCTCAGCGGTATTGCACATTTTACGAATTCGATAGCTGCACGTCAATGCTGGACAAAAAGCCACAGTATTAGAGCTGCTTTGATCTCCCATGTTCTCGATGTTTGTGGATTAAGATACTTACAAGACGTTACCGCAGACTTACAACCTAATCGAATTATAATTTTTGAAAAAAAACTTGCCAATTTTATCGATATTTTTGAAAAAAACTGTAATCCGTTCGATCCAGATTTAAACAAAGATTATCTTTACAATATAGCTACTGGAAAGCCGGTCTCTCAACATAAAGCTGGGTTCCTACTGAACATTGAAGAAAATGGTGAGGATTTAAGGAAGCAGTTCATTACTGAATGCGCTATAGATGGAAGTAGATTTGACAAACCAATAAAAAAAAATACTTAACTTCGCTGAAGCTCCAAAAAAAAAAGAAATTAACTCTCGGAAATAAAGTTGTCGAGCTGAGAATGCAAAGGGATCTGTTTGGGAGAATGTTGGGAATATCCTTAACTCATAAGGTTGATGTTGAGAAAGTATTGACATTCCCACTGACACCAGTGCCAACATCAATGTGCCATGCAGATGGCAGTATTTGTAAAACGGATAAATCTCAATTAGTTAAATTGATTGAGAAGAAAATCGGTGATAACGTCGATAAGCCACCTTTGTGTTTTAATATAGCTATTTTAGATGGTTTCTTCATGTTACACCTAATGAAAGAAATACCTGTAACCTTCGATGCTATATCTAAAAAATTTCTGAGTATGATACTACGATTCAAATCCAATCGTGTGGATATTGTCTTCGATCAATATTTTACTCCGTCAATCAAAGATTTTGAGCGTTCACGTCGGGATGAATTAGTCAGCCAAGTTACAATCGGGCCCAATCAAGTTCGTCCACATAATTTTGTAGCTGAACTTAAAAATATGTATTTTAAAGAAGCCCTTGTTAATTTTTTTATTGATCATTGGGCTGGTGATGAAATGGCTCCTTTCATTGGAAATAAAATAATTCATGTGAACTTCAACAAGTGCTATTCATACCGGGTTGAAAGTAATAAAGTTATTAAAACTGTGGAAGATTCATTATCTTGCGAAGAACATGAAGAAGCCGATTCTCGAATAATATATCACATTTGCCAAATCAATGTCGATGCTGAAGTTGTGATACGCTGCTCAGACACAGATATTTTAATAATACTTCTTGGTAACATGGATCATTTAAATGCATCACTAAAAACACTGGATAAAGGACTATGCTTCCATCTTATGGAAAAAAAAAGACCACTCAAATGCGGATATTTTGATACCAACGTATTCGTCTTGAAAAATAGAACATTTGATAACATTGCGCCAATGTTGTAATTTAATTAATAAACCCACAATTAATGATATTTTTAAAATCGCTTACGGAGATTGTATGAGTAAGACAGAGAGAAAATACGTAAATAAACATTTATTACAGATTCCACGAAGTAAGGATATAAGCGGTTATAAGAAATGAATGAATAAAACCAGACAGGGTTGAACTGACCTAATTTTTCCAGTTAATTTTTATGTTATTTTTTCTTGGTAGTATTTTGTAGTGCATTTGTTGGCATCGGTAACTCTAAAAAAAATGAGGATAGGGATGCGGAAAAGATTTTTTTATATGCTAGATGTTAAATGTCTATTAACTGTTAATACAAAAATGCTTGTGAAATGTGTGTAGGTAATGAACCCGACGTAAAGGGTGATACTAAAAGATAATGTATAATTCTTAGAGTATCCCCTTTTACGCGCTCCACCTTCCCCCCACAGGCAGCGCCTGAGGACCTCATTACCTTCTATCCACGAAGTGTAGCTGAAAAAATTTTTTTTATTTTTTTTGGTTTTTATATTTTTTTGGTAGCTAAAGTCGCCTTTTTGCTTTATTAAATTTTTTTGATGACCGAAGCCGGGTTTTGTTTAATTTTTGTATTTTTTTGATAGCCGAAGCCGGTTTTTGTGTTATATATATTCGTTTCGTTCATTGCTTGAGCTAATTGTGCAGTTGCACCCTGCATATGTATAGCAGGAAAGTACCGATTAATTATTGCACATCCAATACGAAAAAATGAAGCTAAATTCGGTACATGTTGAATAGGTATTTCTCCCCTAAAAAATTTAAACACTGTTTTTAAATGTCCATTACGGCTTTCAACAATCCATCTCGTTTTTGTTATAAGCCGTGCTCTGTTAGCATCATTCGTTGAAAGCTGCCTATCACCACGGTCTATTGTGGGTGGAATATGACATTCTAAACCTAGATTATTAAGGAAATTTTCTGCATCACGATAACCCCTATCAACAATTATAATATCGCCTGGTTGTAACCAAGTATTTAATTGGTCCGCATCTTGTCTTTCTTGATTAGCGAAATTATGCTGCAATATTGAAGCATCGTTATTCCGCGAATCTGAAAAATAAGGTCCGTGGACATCCAAAATATATCAATCTGAAGCAACTACTAATATGGGTTTTAAAAGATGATAACCTTTGTGCAAGCAATAAGACTGCCGTAATGATTGGAAATTAGATGATTTTGGTATTTTTAAGTAAGTACCATCGATATAGATAATAGCTTTTTTGTTATCGGGATCGGGGTTATACAACTCATTGGCAAAGTCCGTTACATGAGCATTAACAAAATCTTGATGAGCTATTGATCTAGGACCTAGATTTTCGGAAACGAATCTTTCAGATAAACATAATCTAACAGCTTTTATTGCTAGGCTAACAGTTGAACGGCATTTATACGAAATTAAGACTTTTAACAGATGATCAGGTAAATCATACTTTAGTTTTATTAAAAATGTAATAAGATCCCTTTTATTAATGACTTTAGTTTTTTCATATACAACAATGTCACTGCAATACGAAAACATGTCCACAAAATTATTTTTACTTAAGTTTGTCATAAGTTTAAAGTCCTCATCATCAAAATTGTCTTCAGAGTCAAATTGATTTTTTACAGCATCAAAGGAAGCATTTCTTAGTGCTCGAAACCATTGTGATATTTCGTTAGGAGATATGACTACGTTGCGAGGATTAGCACGCAGCGCTCCGATTAAATCTGACGGCAACCACCCTTCATCATTAAAATGATCAATACAGCAAAAAGAACCTTTTGGGACGTATATTAAAAGAAATTGTCTGGAGATTTCTATTACCATCGCAAACAAAACACATATTGCGTCTTTGCAGTACACAATTAAACACACAAGAAGTCTCATCATTTCCTACATTATCCCTTTCAATGTCGGCCATAACCTGTCTATAACAATTAATATGAAAAACCTCACCATTTTCCATATTTCTTTGCTGCAAATTATTATTCCCTCTACGATGGCGGGCGGCGTTCTGAAATCCCTCTGGAAGATCGTTTAATTCCTCACAACGCCGAAATCCTCTAGGACGAACTCTATGTTCACAAACGTAACACTGCATTTTCTTAGTTTTTAAATACTTGACTTTAAAAAAACTCTAAATTGAATACGCTTCAAATGCACACTTCTAACACACAGAGCGATTATTTATTAAAATTGGTTATTTGTAGTTAAAACTTGTTAGTCTACAATTAGATGGACACGCCCTTTTCTTTCATACTCCTATCACCTGTCGGGGACTCCCCACCTGTCAGGTATAAATATTTGTTCTTTAACGACTTTTATACAGAATGCAAATTACTTCTACGAATTGTTTATGAAATACGTGTCGGTCAGTTATTTAATGTATTATAATTGTACTATTATAATAGGGGACTACCGAGTTGTACCACCACTACCTGAGTTAATCCATTTCCGCCCTTATTGGGGATTATACTGACCATCGAGGTGGATCATTGATTAATTTATCGAGACTTTATTTTTAAATCGTTAATCCTCCCAGGAAATTCGGTGGTATAACTCGACGGTAGGATTATACCTACCTGATATCTTGTAGTACAGCTCGGCGATCCCGTTATAATATAAAAAACGTTATAATAAACTGCTATTACAAAATGACAAACTTATGTAAAGATGTTAGATTGTCAATTGAGAGATGTACCTTTTTTACATAATTTGATTGCAATCTATCATATCTTTATACAACTGAAAAATATAATCCTATTATTTTGTTTCGACGAAATGGGTATTCATCGTATGTACAACTATATTCACAAGTCCGACTCTATTTCACCGCAGCAGGTGGTGTCCTATTGAATGGTTAGATTTTGTAATCGAATCGAAAATTTCTGACAAATAAACTGATTTTGTGGGTTTATTAATTAAATTACAACATTGGCGCAATGTTATCAAATGTTCTATTTTTCAAGACGAATACGTTGGTATCAAAATATCCGCATTTGAGTGGTCTTTTTTTTTCATAAGATGGAAGCATAGTCCTTTGGGTGTGGGGAATAAGGAGCGATTTATAAGCGTCAATCAAGTATACGAAATTCTAGGGAATTCTTAATCGAAAGCTCTACCGTGCTTTCACGCACTCACAGGATGCGACTACACACCAGCTTTTTTCCGGAAAGGTAAACTACGACCTTTTAAACTGCTAGAGCAATCAGAACAGTATCAGTCAGCCTGTCAAAATATTATAACAGATGATGAAGAATTGCTGGATGAGACATTTAAGATCTTAGAAAAATTAATTTGTCATATTTACGGAGCTCGTGATTCTTGGAACGTCAATGACGTTCGGTTCCATCTATTTTCTAACACTTACCGGTCTAACAAATCAGACGATAATTTTGAGAAAAAATTCCGTAATTTTGACCCATCAAGCCTACCACCATGTAAAGCTGAATTATATCAGCATTTACTACGAGTTCGTTACGTCACCAAGTTTTGGAGAAACGCTCATTTAAAACACTCAACATCTCTATCACCTCAAGCTTCCGGTTGGACCATAAACGACAATAAATATGATTTTATCTGGTTTGTTGGAGAGCAATTACCATCATTAGTTGCCGACGTTATTATTAAAGGTAAAAATTAAAAATAAAATACTAATAAATTTCTTTGTCGAAAGATTATAAAATTTTTCATTCTATTACAGATAATAACTTACTAAACGATAACACTTCAAACTACGATGATGACAATGAAAATGACAGCAGTGATGAAGATGATGTTGATTATCAAGATCCCTCCGTTTTTTGTGATACAATTATGGATTAAAAAATCTAACCTTAATTTTCACATAACCATCCAAATTTTTGTTTATTTCATACTTGAGGTTGATCATTATATTAATTTTGTACAACAATAAAGTACTATTTCGATACGGTATTGATCCACAAATTAATTTAATAGTTTTTAGTCCTTTCTCTTAAATTTATTGGAAATTATTTCTAGACCAAACAAAATGATGCCACATCATTTTTCACTTTTAGATCGGTCTGGCTGAAAGTTTATCAATTGAATTATTGCCTGGCAAATTAATTTTGAGTTTTTAAATACTTAAATAACATCATATTAAAATTTCAGCCATACTAAAATATTTTGAAAAAAAATTTTTTTTTTATTGAAAATTAGCGTCTGGCACAGTTTAAACAACAATGAAAATGTCTGGCAATAATAGATTTATGTGTCAAAAAATTCAATTAAAATAATAAAAAAAAAGAAACCTTAAAATTATTTGAAAAATTAATATTTTACCTGTACAGGTACGATGCGCACTAATGTACGCAACCGCTACCGCCAGCCAGGTGAACCGTATGACGTCCGGGAGAGTGAGAGAGATAGCATATCTAAAAACTGGCCTACCTGAAATTATCTCTTGAAAACGTTGCTAGCTCTTAGACTATCAACTTAATCTTGAATCTTCCCAAATTATTGTAACTGACAACGATTTAGATTTTCAGCCTGATTAAAGGACAGATAATGACTCTGCTTCTCTAGTCTCTGTCCTGACATCATCCGAAATCGTTAATGATAATGTGGGAGTACCTGATCTCGATAGGTTTTTTTATAATGGCAGTGCTATGGTTGAGGTACATAGCACTGCTGACGAGCCAGTGGCAGAAAGACGTTTGTCTCAAAGCAAGTTCCAGAGTAAAACTGCGAATTCTCTGAAGTGGAAAACCGAAACCTACTCCAGACACCAGAGAAAAATGAGATCTCTTGAAATTTATGACAGAAAGCAACCAAAAATTACCACTTTTGTGGAAGTTGTAGATAAAATAAAAGAGATGTACTTTGAAGTGAAATTAGAGAGTGATGATTGTTCCATGTTTAAGGATTTATTGAGCAATAGAAGTGGCAGTCACTTTTTAGAACTTCTCAAGGACACCGCTATGAGAAATGTTGAAAAAGAAAAGCATGGGAAACGTTTCTCCAAGCCACCGAAACTTTTCAGTCTCTATCTGTATATCGTCAGCGGCCGTTGGCATATAAAACACTATAAAAAAATTTGCAAAATGCTTTACCGAGCTTGAGTACTGCTCATCGTACCTTGGACGAAGGCGAAAGAATATTAGAAGGGCAAGTGAGAATGTTCCTGCTGAAGGAGAATTTGATGAAAAGAAAACTCCCCTTATCTGTTTTTATCAGTGAAGATCAAACTGCTATTGTACAAACAGTTCAATATGAATCTAAAATCAATAAAATGGTAGGATTTGTGCTACCCTTGGATACGCAATCTGGCTTCCCTGAACTTGACAAATTTACTGTTGATTCAGTAAGCGACATTGAGAAAGCTTTCAAAGAACGCAAGTTATCTAAAACAGCTTATTTCTTTATGGCTCAGCCACTCAAAAAAAAATGTTCCTGCTTTTTGCCTTTGTGTATTCGGCAGCGATAATAAATTATCTGCGGAAGATGAACGAAAAAGATGGAAATATTTGGTTGAAGAAGCGAAGTCTCAAGATGGAGATTCACGTTGTTTGAAGTCTATGAAGATTGAGTAACGCCTTCCATCTAGTTTGGAGGATGGATCATCTTGACCTTACAAACCTTATTTCCAGGTAGAGTAAACAACTCTCCTAAATGAGTATATTATTGTTTTTGCTATCTATTATAATGTTTTAGATGGATTTCAATACATAGAAACCTATTTATATCCAAAACACAGTACATATAGGAAAAAAATTGAAAGCAAGGTTTCTCAAAGAAGGGATTAATCTTCCAATGGAAAAATTTGAAGTTTCGGTTTCTCATATAGAAGCTTTGATAGAAACAGTTTCTAAAGATCAGCATTTGCTCTGCAAAAGTTTATTGGACGGTAAGATTTTTATCATTTATACAACATACACTTGTGCGTAATAATAACAATATTTAATTTGGTTTTAGGCACTGACAAAATGAATTTCAGTGCAATCGATAAAATAACATCAAGAAAAGTGATTCAGTTGATTCAAAAAATTGATAAAAGTAATGCAACCCGGCAATACTTGCTATTAACCCGAAATATTTTAGACTCCTACTTAGATAAAAACATTGATCATGTTGAAAGAATATATTTAATTTGGAATTCAATATTCTTTTGCCGAGGATGGAAGGAATGGTTAAAAAATAATAACCTGAGTACTTCAAAGAATTTTTCAACTTCCAATACATACACTTGCATTGAGTTAAATGGACATAGTCTTTTACTGCTAATAGAAAAGTGTAGAAATTCAGTAAATGGAAATCTCGATGGAAATGTGATTCTGCCATGGTTATGTTCAAGCCAGCCCTGCGAAAAATCTTTCAGACAAACCAGATCAATGACTTCGACGTTCTCCACTATAGTCAACTTTTCGATGTCCGATATAATGAGCACATTAAAACGTATCCAGGCACTAAATGAAATAAGTTGCGATTTAAGTAAGTGTCTAAATTTTGAGCTAGACTTTTTTTATTCACTGTATTTTAACAAAAATAATTTATTTTAGGCGATTCTTTTATCTTTCCAAGGGAACAAGAAGGAAGGTTGGGAAAAAAGCATAGCAATGTAGAACATAGCAATATGTCTATTCCTTCAGTGGAAGAAATAAATATTGCAATCACGTCTGCTTTAGATGACGCGAAAAAAGCCTTAATCAATTTGGGAATGTGTAATATAGAGGAAGAAGCTTTCCTCAAAGCTGATATCTGTAATTTAAACGGAAAAAATGGAGAGAAAAAGCGAGAAGTGAAAGACGCATTTGAAATTAAGTCAATTTCGGTCGATAATACGGGTTTAGACAAATTTCAATCACAACCGAGATCAGAAGTTGCACTACCCAATTTATTGCCTGCAGAATAAGCAGAAATAAATTCTATATTTTCAAATTTTAAAGAACTGAATATTAAAGATTATTGCTCCAGGAATGTTCACACTACTACACCATATTTGAAGTTAAAACTAAGATATAAAAAAAAATCACTGTTCGAAAGTCAAGTTTGTGTTGGTTTTTTCCTCAGAAAACAGGCCGTTTGTCAGTAGAGAGAACTATGAGGGTTAGAGGGCCCAAAACGAGTAAGGGCGACAATAAAAAGGACAGAAATACCGCCAAGTTGGCAATTCAGAGTAAAAAAAATGACAAAAAAATATCGGAAAGATATCGGGAAAGATTAAGTAAATTAGACGAAGAAGAAATGGTCTATTCTGAAACTGATTCGGGAACAGAAAGTGAAGAAAATTATAGTGTAAGAAATACTAGTGATGGCGAAGGAGAATATATTTCAGAGTCAGAAGAAACAGAAAATTCTACACCAAAAATAGAGTGCGAGTATTATGCAATATATTATGAAAACACATGGGAACTAGGACGGGTACTGAAAATTAACGATTTAATTTGCACTGTTAAATTTTTGAAAGATGACTTGAACAACTTTATTTGGCCAAAAAAAAGACTTGATATATGATGTAGAAAAAAATTTTATATTTTATGGCCCTCTGAAACTAAATGGAACCCATCCTTTTAGCCTCGAAAGAAATATCGGAAATATAAGAAACATTTCGAAAATATCAGAAATATTTCGGAAATAGCGCAAATATTAGGAAATTATTTCCGATTTCGGAAATAGGTGTACAAAATTTTACTAGTGAAAAGCCCCTCGATAATACCTAAGCTTCAATATTTGTAAAATCATATCTTCTTCTTTTTTCTATTCATATATATCAAGTCAATCACAAGATAGGTCACTTACTATTTGGTCTAGCCAAATTATTAAACATCAAGTAGGCATCACATAAAATGTAACTTCTGTCATTCTGACGATGATATGTCAATATCGAAATAATTATCAATATCTTACAATTTTCATAATTTTTTTATTCAATAGTGGAATTAATTAGAAACACTTAGTTTCATTTAAAAAAGTAATATGAGTAGATTCCACAAAGTAAGGGTCCAAACAGTAAATTCAAGAGAAGAAACTACTCCGCCTCCACATGTGCCCAACAGAAACATCAAGAATGGTTCTTCACCATTACCACAATGTTCGTGGATGCGTGATTTACCTCCTGGTTATGAAAAATCACCGAATAAGAAAGATCTGGAAAAGTCAAATATTTTTCCCCTTACATCGCCTCAAGATTTGCAGCCAATTCCCAATTCTATCGCAAAACGCACACGATGAAAACGGGGCAAAACGGCAATATTAAAATCCACTCCTTATAAAATGGAATTGAAAACTTCTGCTGAAAATAAAAATGTGAAAGCTAATAGAGTCAAGAAAAAGATAGGAAGTAGTGAGACAAAAAATATTAAGAAAACAAAATCTGTTAAATCAACAAAAAAAGCACGAGAAGAGAAAAATGATTCCTCGGGTGATGAGGACGAAGCTACATGCTTTTACTGCGATGAATTTTATAGTACTTCCATTAAAGGATGGATTTCATGTTGTCTCTGCCATAAATGGGCTCAAAATTCAAGCGCAGGAATTGACAGCGATGACGATGAGACTGTATTCCAATGTGAATTTTGTACCTGAACAAATGTTGATGTTTGCTTCAAGTTTGGGCAATAATCATCCTATTTTGTATAACTTGAATAAATCTTTGAATAAGGGTTTTTGTCTTAATAAATTAATCCCCTTCATCTTACACATAGGTAATGGGTGATGTGAAGTAAATGCTTCTACTTAAATTTCATCAAACACATTTATATATTTCATATATAACCAGCAAAAATATAGTATCCACTAGTAAAAGCATTATGGACTCTTATCCGCCCATTCATAATGGCCATTATTGTAAATAAATTGTATACCCCATTTTACCCCGTGTACGAGGCAAAACGGGGAAGTGCAAGATTCATAAAAAATGATAAAATACTTCCGGAAGAACTCTAAGCTGGTCATGTAGTTGATTGAAGTTTAAAGATAACATATTTAACTAACTAAATTCAAAATGGTGAAGGTAAGTTAATTTGTTTTACAAAACTATAGCCTTATAAAGTTATGTACCCCATATTGCCCCGGGTTCCCCTATTAATTGTATTGTTTTGTATAGAGAAGTTGTTGTTTGGAGTGAAAACATTATTCAAATGTTGAGCTTTTTCTTTGCTACTTCTAGCCCATGTGTTTGTTTGGCCATTTCTTAACCCGGCATCACCCAGGTGGGGTGTGACATATCCCAACACATTTTAAATCACCGTTATTTCCATCTGAATGAACGCACGTTTTATTGGTTGCCTATAGCTTCCTAAAACACTTCACTCTGTGATTTTCTTGAGCGGATTCAGTCGTTAGTCAACTACGAAGAGAGCGAAAGTGCAGTAAAGAACTCTGGGGTGTGAGAAATCCCGCCTGTGTTATAAAGATATACATTTATTCTTAGGAAATCCCACCTGTGTTATAAAGAGATACATTTTTTCTAAGAGGTAAGTGTAAATTTTTGTATAAATAGTGATAATTTTCAAATGCAATTCTTTCCGTAGTACCTATGTCTCATTACGAAAAAGAGCAAGAGCGGCTTATGGCACTCTGGGACGAAGAAATTGATGACGATGGAGAGTTTGTGGACTCAGGTGATGATGAAGAGGTGGATCACCTTAGTGTTCAAAGTTATCATTCCGATAGTGAATGTGAAGACAATGTAACACAAGACGCTGGCCAGAGAAGTACAAATGCGTTTTATTTGTGTAAGGACAAAAAAAAAGTTTGGAATAAACATGATGCTAATAACAAAGTCAGAACCAGATCAGAAAATATACTTTCACAATTACCAGGGCCCGAATCCTGTGCCAAAAATAAGAAAACTGCATTAGACTGCTGGCTTCTCTTTTTTGATTCAATGATTATTGAAGGTATCACCAACTGTACCAACATTCTGATTCGTCAAAAAGCCACAGCTTATAAAGAGAAGTACTATTGCGGCGAAACCAATATTATTTAAATGCAGGCATTGTTTGGTATTCTTTATCTTGCTGGTGTGTATAGAAGTGGCCATCGCCATCTGCGAGATCTCTGGCGAACAAATGGAACTGGGATTGATATTTTCCGAACAGTTGTGGCTTTCAATAGATTTTCATTTCTTCTTCTATGCCTGCGTTTTGATAACGTTGAAAATAGACAAGCAGGACTTCAAGTGGATAAACTTACCGCTATAAGGGCAGTGTTTGACAAATTTGTTTCAAACTGTCAAGAAGCATATACACCAGGACAATATATGACAATTGATGAGAAATTTGAATATTTCCGGGGGCCTGCCAAGTATGGAATCAAAATCCAGGCAATGGTAGACGCTCGCACATTTTATATCTACAATATGGAAGTATATGTAGGAACTCAGCCTGACGGTGTATATCAAGTAAGCAATAAACCTATCGACATAGTACAAAGACTTGTAGCACCAATTTCTGGGAGTCATCGCAATATTACTTTCGATAATTGGTACACCTCTTATGAACTAGTGAATACGTTGCGTGAGACATATGGTTTGACTCCAGTGGGAACTCTCAGAAAGAACAAAACACAAATTCCATTAGCCTTTTTGCAGATAAAGAACAGGAAACCGAAGTCAACAATGTTTGGATTCCAAAAACATAATACCATAGTTTCTTACGTTCCAAAGAAAGGTAAAAATGTGATCTTACTCTCCTCCCTTCATCACGATGACACAATCGATAAATCCACTGCTGACAAAAATCTACCAGAAATCATCAGTTTCTATAATTTCACGAAGGGAGGAGTGGATACAGTGGATGAATTATCAGGAAGTTATAGGGTAGCGCGTAACTGCAGACGGTGGCCGCTAAGAATTTTTTTCGCTCTAATGGATTCAGCTGGAATAAATTCCCAAATAATATACAGAGGAAATACTAATGATATTTCCAAGAAACGATGGATATTCCTTGAAGAACTGGGACTTGCACTAGATCAACCAACTTTGCAAGCAAGAACAAATAATCCGCGAATTTCGAAAGATCTACGCCTCAAGATTTTCGGTATATTAGGGGAAACAGAGCCTCCACCAGCTTAAAAACAAAACACCATACAAGGAAGGTGTCGGGAATGTCCCAGAAGTATAGACAAAAAATCGAATTACACTTGTGACACATGCGGAAGATTTATTTGTTTGAATCACCTACACTTCTTTTGCGAAAGTTGCTGCAATTTGCGAAATGAATAACTTTTTTTGTTTGTTGATATGCCACATATTACTTTTCTAGCTGATAACTTGAACATTTGCTTTATTAGTTTTCCATAAAGTCCTACAGAATTGAATGTTATATATTTTTTCAACAGTTTTCATAGATGTCATTTTTTTATGTGAGAATTTCCAAATTTATATTTTTTATGATATCTCATAAATTCAACTTATTATAAAAAGTTTCTGCTTCAGGTACAAAACTGAGAATATCCTTTTTTTTCTTTTTTCTTCGTGTTTCTAATTATGGGGTATATCATATCCCACCTGGGTGATAATGTGCAGTTTTTCGACCTGGGTGATGCCGGGTTAAAGGAGAAGTTGCTAGTGTTGGTTTTCTTGAATATTTGATTGGTTTCCAGATGGAATGATCGTATCGGTTGAGGTTTGATAAGAGTTGGGAGAAGCTAATGTCTTGTACCTCTTAAATTTTTAGTTTGAGTACATTACTTACATGGTTGAACTCTCTTTTATCATAATCCGCTGCCATTTTGCTCTTGCTTTTCTTTTTAAGGCAATAATTTTTTTATTTCAACCGGTATATTTCTTGTTCTGATCTGCTCTTCTATCTGGGGATTAGATATTTTTGCCGCTTCTTGTATTATTTTGATTAGTTTATTAGTCGCATATTCTATGTCCTCAGGATATTTTAATCTTATTTTCAGGTTTATGTTATATTGAATTTCATCTCTATACTTATTCCAGTCTGTCTTATGGTTGCATATTTGAGCTGTTGTTTGGCATTCATTGGAGATGGGCTGAGAGTCACTATGATTGGAGATTTAAACATCGTTTCGAAGTGAGAAATTTTAAGACCTCATTTGAAAAAATGTTTCAATAGCGAGAATCAAAATTTATAATGGTGCCTTCAGAAACGTGAAAAAACATGTTTAAACTAACCTGTGCATATACTTAAACAAAAGCTTATATTTCGCTCAAGTGGATAAACCAAAGTATACGCGAAGGTAAAACAGTTTTTTCTTCACATGTCCATTACCAATATGGTTAACAAGTTTTAACTCAATGTTAATATTAAAGTTAGTGGAATTTTTTACACAAGAGTTGTGCAATTATTACATTTCTAACTATTGATCGAGCATCATCAAATTGCCCTAGGGAGAAAACTGACATTTCAACACTTATTTTTTACCATTACAAAACTGGGGGTTGTTTTGGTCGAAATTTTCAGTGAAAATATTAAAACACAAAAAGTATAAAAAAAAGAAAATCTGAGCTTAAAGTTAGTGGAATTTTTTACACAAGAGTTGTGCAATTATTACATTTCTAACTATTGATCGAGCATCATCAAATTGCCCTAGGGAGAAAACTGACATTTCAACACTTATTTTTTACCATTACAAAACTGGGGGTTGTTTTGGTCGAAATTTTCAGTGAAAATATAAAAACACAAAAAATATAAAAAAAAGAAAATCTGAGCTTTGGTAAGATTTGGCATAGTGTTTTAAAAACACAAGATTGCTTTTGGAAATATCAGATGATCAGGTATCGTTTGCATCAGTCATCAAATTCGGTTTAAATCACGCCTCCTAACGTCAGTATACAAGCTGATCATTTTAAATGGTACCAACATTGCAATTTTGGAAACCGTAAAAGTTACGAGGTAGGTTGAATGAGAATGAAGTTGTCTTTTTAGGCGACCAATGTAATGGTACCGAAACATGTCTGAAATGAGTGTTATTTTCAGAATAAGGAAAATTTTCATTTGGTTTGACATTGGCTAGCTAAATAAGTAGTTTTTTCTAACCTATATTTAATTTGTCTATTACACTTTATAACCGAGATACAGAGTTTTTTATCAATTTGGCCTATTTATTTCGGACCTCATAACTTTTGAAATACCCTGTATATCATTTCGAAACTTGGTACACGTAATAACTGCTACCTGGAAACTCCATCAATGTATCACCAAAAAGATAATCCAGGTCCGGCTTAACAAAAAATTCCAAAACTTGTCTTCTCTAAAAATAACACACAAAAGCATGAAAAATTGAATCTACCCATTTGAATTTTAGATTTCCGCAGACAAATATACTATTACAATTTTACCGTACATGTTATAATTTATGAAACTTTTGGTGGTTAACAAATGCTATTGGGGAGTTTTTATATGTAAGCTTGAAATGAAATTTACTCAAGTTATGTTGGGAAGCATCCTAGAAATTCAAGTGAGTTACTTTATTTACTAGTACATACCACTAAAAAATATGATTACAATGTCGTACTTGGGACATAGGTACTCATTCAATATGTTTCGAATATCTAGAACACACTGTATAAATATATGTATGTATTTGGAAACTATGCACTTAGAACAGCAAGAATAAATGTTATTAGCATTTCTTATTTTTATTTTCGTATCAATTAATAAAATTAATCAAACCTTAAGCGTTTTTTTAAGTATAAATTTATTTCTCGTATTTTACTCTTGCTAATCTAAGTGCATAGTTTCCAAATACATACACATCCTTATGCAGTGTGTTCTAAATAATCGAAACCTATTGAATGAGTATGTCCTAAGCACGGCCCTGTAATCACTTTTTTAGTGGTTTGTACTTGTAAACAAACAAACTCAAATACGCCGAAACTGGTCTACAAGTGATTTTGTCCCTTCTAATTACAAACCGGAATGGTTGGTTATATCTTGCAGATATACCAACCCCGTTTAACTAAGAAGTGTAATTCAATGTCTGTCGGAGCATATAGCCCGAGAAGTAGTTAGTGCTGTTCTTTGAAAACTATTTTTCAAAAACTTTGTAAGGCGTTATAATAGTATTAAACTATTGCCTTTGACATCTATTGATAACACGCTTTACTAAAATATGAGGATTTTTTACAGGTAACTGTAATTAAGTAAAAATCTCAATTTAATTTCTAGGATGCTTCTCAAGATACATTACGTAGATTCAGATTTTGAGAGTATAATTGTTTGCAGAAAACTAAAAAGTAAATGAGTAAATTCAATTTTTTATGCTTTTTCCAATTATGGAAAGCAATTTTGAGAAAATCTATATACAGGGTGTTGTTTTTAGGAAAAGGCGAATTTTGAAATTTTTTGTAAAGCCGGACCGGGATTATCTTTTTGGTGATACTTTGATGGAGTTACCAGGTAATTGTTGATACGTGTACCAAATTCCGAAATAATATACAGTGTAATTCGGAACTTATGAGGTCCGAAACAAATAGGCCAAATTGATAAAGCACTCTGTATCTCGGTTATAAAGTGCAGAAGACACAATAAATATAAGTTTTTTGAAACCACCAAAATGACGTCCATCTACAGCATACAGATACATGCAATGAGAAACGGAACATAGGAGTTTTAAGCATTGTATCAGAACTGCTTTTGAACATCAAGCTACAACAGATTAAAAACACGATTATTACAATCGTTTATTTGGACACCTACAACATATCGTACAATTCCCACCACTCCGTATTCTCAATTGTGGGCGGTCCTTAATTATCGTCAGAGAGTCAGTAAGCAGCAGTCGATAGCCGAGACTACTGTTCAAGCTCATAACTCTTCAAAATAAAATAAATTCGTAGTGAAATCAAAATGTACACCCTTCAGGAAAAAATTCAAATTTTATCGTGGTATTTTGAAGGTCACTCAACTAGGGAAATAGTATTGTTTCAATATGTAGCGACGTTGACTACTCGCATCAAAAATTCAAAAAAGACTTCAATACTAAATAACCAACAAATATTGGAAGGAGAAGAGGCGGGGTTTCTTACAGTGATTCTGAATCCAGCTGTTCAGCTAAATACTTGATATTTATTGAAGTAAATTCATAAAAATGTTTTGTTGGACTATTTAGATCGGAGAATACATTAAACAGCTATGATCCGTTTCTCATTGCATGTATCTGTATATGAGTCAGTTAGTTCCGGAATTCGAGATGATCATTCACTTATGGCCACTTGTATAAACTGTGATCAAATTTGACCGATTGTTTATGTGTTGAGGTTCGTTTTCACGTGACATAAAGTCGCAAATTTTATGTCATGACATTAGAATTTATGTCGCTTTTTTATGCTTCTATGAAATAAAATATTGCGAGTTTATGTCACTTGTAGACTAACCTTAAAAATTAACCAATCGGTCAAATTTTATCTAATGGTAACAACAGCTTATACAAGTGGCCCTTATAGTATAAACTTTATTTACCCAAAAAATTGAAGTGTTCACTGTAAACATAATACTGAATATATTTTGCGTGAGATATTAAATCAAAGTTCGATGCAATCCCAAGTTTATAAAGACGCAAAATTCCAATTTTATTAATTTTGAACTTTATCTCCATGAAGTCATCAATTTAATGGAGAAGAAATTGAAAAAAAAACATACAGAAAATGAATAAATAAATATTTCATAAAACATCCATCAAATCTTGAGTCGAGTTGCTCTTTTTCTACATCCAAACTAATGATAATATCTGCGAATTATATCAGTTTATGTCTCTCCTCTCTTCTTGGATCGAGATTTTTCCAACTGGGCACATGAATTCAAACCTGTAAAAAAATTATCACTTTCTATTCACAGATTTAATTGATCATTTTTATTACATTAAATAATATGGTTTCTAAAATTTTGGTTTAGTTATGTTCAAAATATACCGGCTTTTGACAGCAATAAAACCTAAATTATCACTTAGGGCATGAAATATCTCAAATTTACCATATTTCAAGACAGGGTCGCTATTAATCCTTATTAATACCCATACATTGTATACCTGTTAAGTAGGTATAACTTTCGTTATGTTAGTTTTAGTTTTATTTAGTTTTTCAATGAGTTATTAGTGTTTGGTTTATAGTAGTGATTTTTTTTATATTACAATGTGGCGTCCATTTGCTTATGCTGATTATGAAAAATCTTGTAGTGACACCCCCACAAGAAAACATTTACATTCTGATGATAAAGAAGTGATAAAAATGTTTGTCCACGTCTATTTGGTAATGTTTACATTTTACGTGTGCTTCTCCTAGTATAATGACGTTTATTATTCACCAGTGAATAATAGGTGTGGATAATGAACAGGTCACTTGACACCGATAAATAGGACCTATATTGAAAATTATTTATATACAAATGTCACAATACAACAAATAAAAATATCACCGCGTCCCGAATTCGAACATTAACCCTTAACTGGTATCGTCGGGTCATTTTTGACCGCCGCCTCAAATATTCCACACACAGTTCGTGTTTTTACGTTTACGGAGATATGGTTTCGTGACTTCCTGGCGAGTGTGTGTATCTATCGGCAGACCAAATCTCAGTTCAAAACAATCACTGTATCTACCTTATTGTGCTTCTTCGGGTCAACACGGACCCGACGATACCAGTTACGTAAGATTGTTGTTCAAATAGATTGTAGTTCAAAGTTAAATTTTAGTGCAAAATGGATCAAGTTGTTATTGACGGTCGACGGTATACATCAACAGAAGTACAAGACTTATTTCTGAATGAAGATGACGGTGATATTAGTGATTCGTGTACCATCAATAGTGAACACGATTCGGATGATGAATATAACATTGAAAATGAAGACTATGAAAATGAAAATGCTGTAACCGGTGAGTCATCAAGTGAAAATGACTTGGGCAGGAATAGTGCAACATCAAGTAGTTCAGACGAAACGGATACCGTTGCTAGATCACCAAAATATGTCTATGGGAAAAATAGATATGAGTGGTCAACCCAGCCTCCGGCTACAGGTCGTACTAGAAGTCATAATATTATTATGCACTTTCCAGGCCTGAAAGGCGAAGCAAGAAATGTAGTTGAAAAGATACCAATACGCTATTGGTCACTTCTAATAACTGATGAAATTATTGGCATTATTGTGGAGTGCACAAATGAAAAAATTTCAGATTTATCACACAAGTATGGAAAAACAGCAACCTTTGTGAATCATACAGATGAAACTGAAATGAAAGCGTTTTTTGGATTACTGTATTTATCATCAGTTTTCAAATCCAATCATGAAGACGTCGAAGGGCTATTTGCCACGGATGGCACCGGACGAGATATTTTTCGAGGAACAATGTCACTAAAAAGGTTTTTGTTTTTGTTGGTTGCATTACAATTTGATAGTCTTAGTACCAGAGATGAAAGAAAAGCAGATAGATTTTCTCCCATACGTGAAGTTTTTGAATCATTCATCGAAAATTGCAAAAATTGCTATATTCCTGGAGAATGTTGTACCATAGATGAAATGCTTGTTGGCTTTAGAGGACGATGTGCATTTCGCGTATACATGAAAAGCAAACCTAACAAGTACGGGCTAAAAATTTTATGTCTTTGCGATGCAAAGACTCATTATCTTTTGAGTGCTTTCGTATATACGGGCAAATCAGATAAACAACCTAACCCACGTAAATTGTCCGTTCCTACCCAGACAGTGTTATCTCTAATTGATCCAGTCAAAAACACTAATAGAAATATCACCGCAGACAACTGGTTTACATCCATCGAACTGGTTGATGAATTACAAAAAAATAAACTAACCTATGTCGGTACTATTCGAAAAAACAAACGTGAAATACCTCAAAGCATTATCCCAGATAGGAAAACTGCAACAGGCACGTCTAAATTTGTCTTCACCAAAGATAAAACTTTGGTTTCCTATGTTCCAAAACCTAATAAATATGTTTTATTAGTATCTTCTATGTTCCACGACAACAAAGTAGATGCAGTTTCTAATAAACCAGAAATGATACTATATTATAACTCCACTAAAGCCGGCGTAGATGCACTGGATCAGAAGTGTGCCAACTATGACACAGGCCGAAGAACAAGGAGATGGCCATGTGCTATTTGGTATGCCATTATGAATATAGCATCCGTAAATTCATTTGTTTTGTATAAAACCGGTACTGATAGTGACAATTCCAGAAGAAAATTTGTTATTGAGTTAGGGCAGTCGCTAATAGAACCCCATTTAAGGCGACGTCTAATAGAAACAAGACTTCCTAGGGAAATTGGATCAATCATCACCAAAGTTCTGGGAATTGAGGACACTGCAAGAGCGCGCCAAGAGGGTCCTAGGACTCCAGGAAAACGCCGTAGATGTTACTTATGTCCTTCAACTCTTGACAACAAACATCGTACCACTTGTAGCAGGTGTAATAATTATGTTTGTAAAGCTCATGCTCATAGTGAAACCAAATTGTTATGTGAAACTTGCCAAAATAGATTGTAAAATAAAGCTACCCAAACGTTCTTGCAGGTTTTTTTTTATTGAACAATAAACTGTTTATTTTTTCTTTAAATTAATCTTTCTTCTATTAGGTAACTACCCTTAATATTATTTTCTCAAATACGTTTAATTAAGTTATGGAAATTTTAAATATTTGTTACCACGTTTATGTCCACAAAGCAAAATGTGTATATTTTTTTATTTGGCTTAGAAATAAAAGTTCTCTAGTTATTTTTGTTAATATGTGTATGAACCTGTTGTATACATTGCATTGAATGGGAACTAGGCGGTATATAAAGATAAAATATTATTTTTATAACTAATTGTTATAAAAAAGTTTTGGGTCCTAAATGACCCAACGATACCAGATACGTTGCTAAATATGACGATACCAGTCAAGGGTTAAGCCTACAATTCTTAATTTTCACAGCCAGTCCTCTATACCACTCTGCTACGGAGACATAATGATTTATTAACCAAGCTGTTTTATATAAAGCATAATTATGATGTATGTCAAAACTAAAAAAGTGACGTTTTAAACAATTTATACCCGATTGCAAGAATTTTAATTATTTTACTGAATTCAAATTACTAGAAAATTTAATATGTGAAGCGAATCAGACACTGAAATGAATATTACCCTTCCAAACATAAGAGAAGCAGCACAAATAGTCTCCTTGAATTTATAATCGAAAAAATTATACAGGGTGGCCAGACGAAAACGAAACAAAGCCTTTATCAGGAACAGCGTCAACGTTTTAGAAAAACGCAGAGACCCGTCGATTTTTGATCAAAGGGGGACACTGTTTTCCGGTATTTTTTACTTCGCTACTTTCACCCCCTGGCGGGAGTAGGCATCACCTCAAAATATTTAAATGACATTAGGGGTCGAGTAAGGTATCATTTTAAAGCCCTTTTAATTATCTTTACTAGAGTCTTTAAATTTTAAAATTCGGCATAACACTTTTTAATAAATTACATTTTAATGTTTAAATTATGTTTACTTACTTCTTAGTTAAATTAAATGTTCAAATTGATGACCACCCACGTCCATAGAATAATGAAGATTTTGTTCGAAACGTTCTCACACATTCCGAAGAATTTCCGGAGTGATTCGATGTCACTCCTCGACAATTCTTTGGCGTAAATCTTCTAAAAATGCTGGTTGTGTTTTGTAGATTTTACTTTTGAGGTATCGCCACAAAAAAATCAAGGGGCGACAAAAACCTTGGAGACCATTCAATCCAGTGCCGTGGAAAATGTTGGTCTAAATACTGACGAACAATCAAAACATAAAGCGGATGAGCTCCATCCTCTTGAAACATTGAATGATCTTCACTGTACTGTTGGTCATTTTCAATAATATCGGTCAAGGTAGGGTCAATAGCATCTTCCAGTAACTGCAAATACATTTCGCTAGTCAAATTACCAGGTGTCGGTCACCGAAAATGCCAGCCCATACATTTAATTTTTGCGGTTGCTGTGTATGCACCGCCTGGAAAATTCTTGGGTTTGAATCAGACCAGTAGCGGCAATTATGACGATTTACAGTACCGTTAATAAAAAAGCTGCATTCATTGGAGAAACAGATATTTAAAAGAAACTGTGGATGAATCGCTGCTTGCTCACCCATTATTTCGCAAAATTGCAAACGGCAGTCATAATCATCCTCATTAAGTACCTGCACTAAATGTATTTTATACAGATGAAATTTGTTCTTTTTCAAAATGGTTTGAATGCTAGTTCGATTGATCCCAGACACAGATGCTAATTGCCTTGTACTCAACGTAGGATCTAGATGGACATGTCCCAAAACTGCTACTTCACTAGCTTCATTAACTACAGGCGGTCTATTTTCTCGTTTTTTATTAGCCACATTTCCAGTCTCTTGAAATTTTTTCACTAATTCTAGAACATACTTCCTACTGACATGTTTATCTTGATATTTTTCATTAAATAACTGAGCCGTTACATTTGCACACTTATTGTTCATAAAATGAAGCGAAATGATATATACCCTATCTGCAATGGAATAAACCATGGTATTTAATTTTCAAAAACACAATTAAACAAAACTTCGCTTCGATTACAAAAACAATGCAGAGCGAGAAAATCAACGTTTTTAGCATTGACGTACTCAACGACTCGTGTCATTTTGACAAAATCGAAAAAAAATTCCAATTTTAAAACTCTTATTAAAAACTTGACAATTGAATAATTTAAATTTTGAAATGTAATTTATTAAAAAGTATTAAGCCGAATTTTAAAATTTAAAGACTGGTGTAAAGAAAATTAAGAGGACTTTAAAATGATACCTTATTCGACCCTCAATGTCATTTAAATATTTTGAGGTGATGCCTACCCCCGCTGGGGGTGAAAATGGTGGAAAACGGTGGAAAAAGTCAAAAATACCGAAAAAAAGTGTCTCTGATAAAAAATCGAAGGGTCTCTACGTTTTTTTTAAAACGTTGACGCAGTTCCTGATAACGGCTGTTTTGTTTTCGTCCGGCCCCCTGTATATGAAAGCCTACAATTCTTTCCTAAATTGCAGAAAAGGGAAAAAAATTAATTCATTTATAAACAGGTAATTAATAGTCGTGGACAAAATATAGTATTCTACTCGCATATAATAACTATTATTCACTTACTACTCACCATCGTGAATAATATCCACCATTATATCCTTGTTGAATAATATACTATTACGCAAGAATGCTTTAGCTGAGACATCTGCTTTGATAAATACGACTGTATCTTCAGTAATGGATATAATACAAAAATCTAATCGTTCACAGAAAATAGCAAAGTGATTCTGGTACATTTGGAACTGTTGATGAAACTGACTTCGATTCATTAAGAAGAAAAGTATATGAAGAGCAATCAGTACCTTCCCTGGTTTCCTTTAGAAAAAACTAACCAATAACCAATAACAACAGAAAACAGAAAAGTATATGAAGAGCAATCAGTACCTTCCCTGGTTTCCTTTAGAAAAAACTAACCAATAACCAATAACAACAGACCAATTGTACGAAAAGGATGGAATGGTTCTTATCAAAATGCAAAACGAAGGTTCCTTCAAATAAATGCAAAAGGATAACAATAATACTTGCAGGTACAGAAAATGACTTTGTTCCGAACTGTCTGTTGCTTTTAGCTGAAAACATAACAGATTCTTCTTTATAGTATTACCAGGACACTGACGCCCAACTACATGAAAATTGATTTGAACATCAACTTTTTCCAAATGTACAACAAAATCGTGTCATTTTAATAGACAATGCAAGTTATCATAGTCGTAGGTAAATAATTTTTCTTGTTATAGTAGGACAAAAGCAAAAATTCAGGATTGTATGATAACTAATGACATATATTTTGAAGGAACATACAAAAACCGGGATCTTTCAGAAATATTAAAGACTTAAAATTAGTAAAGATTATGTGTATGATATGCTTGCAATTAGAAATGGACATACAGTACTTCTTCCCCGCTATTATTGCATATTCAATCCCATTGAACTAATAAGGCACCAGGTTAAATCTAACATTAAAAGGAATAATAATCCTCCTACTTTGAGCTAATCTGTAATGAATTGGTGAAAAATGTAGTGAGTAACATTTCTGTAGGAAAAACTGTTTGGAACATAAAAAATTCTTATACGTGGATATGACACACTATGACAAATAACTACATTTAGAGTGGTGAAAAATAATTGTTTCAAAAAATTAATTATGTGTTATAGGGCGTTTCTGTTTGATACTTATCATATTTTAGTATTTTAATGTTAAGGTTATGTTGTACAATTTCAACAACTTTCAACCGAAAATCTTTATATTGGCAAAATCTATAAACTAAGGAATAAAGAAAATTAAGTCGCTACCTACGACTGCCAGCTCTAGTGGAGATGGGAGGGTTCAAATAAGTAAACAGTAAACCAAATTGATCTTTTAGGGGTGCCAGGTAAGTTTGCCCCAGACTACCACCCAGTTCGAATCGTCACTTCTAAACCTACCAAACAAGTCACAAATTTAAAAAAATGAAAGACGTGAATCCTTTAACGTTTATTCGATCGTGGCAGTAGGTAATAACTTACTGTCATAAGAAAAAAAATAAGCAGCACAAAGAAAATATGTAAGCACTTCGACCGAGTCGAAAATAAGCACACATAAACGTAAAGTTTCCCTAAAACGCCATAAAAGTATTTATATAAGAAAAATAAAAGTGGAAACGTCTAAGTATTCAGACACAAGCAGTAAAGTCAGATCAAAATTGTATTCTATTCATGTACTATGCCTGGTGGAGCAAGATTTGCTTAAAGAAGTTCTCTATTTGTCGCAATTCTGCCTCTACTGGGAAAACTAGAGGTAAGGTGTTTTAATTGCCATCAAGCGTTATTTAAATGTGCAGAAGTTAACAATTCCTGATTGTGAAGTTGAACAAATTTTTGTATCAGTTAAGATCAATAATAAATGAGTTGTATTGGGTGGAGTTTATATTCCTCCAACATCAGATTTAAATACATACATGGATCATTGTAATTCAGTTGAATATGTTATGGAAGAATTTGGAAACTTGATACTGTGTGGTGATTAAAATCTACCAAACACTTCATGGAGCAATGTTGACTTGGGTTCAATAGTGGAATGCCCAGATGGCTATCCTGAGGTGTATTTATCTAATTCTTTTGGTTATTTTAATATGTATCAAATTAATAATATACCCAACAGTCGGAATATTTTTCTAAACTTGGCAGTATACACCATTCGGCTATGGTTTTGGAATTGCCTTGTGTTGAAAAAAATGATCAGTTGAACTACGAGGAATTTTATTATGATTTTAAGAATGCAAATTATATAGGGTTAAATTATTACTTTGCTAGTATTAACTGGGAGCTACTTTCATCTTATGAGCCCGATGTCAATCACACTTTTAGAATTATTTTACGATATTATTTACACAGGTTTCGACAGTTTTATACCACTCAAAAAGTTTAAAACCAGTTCATTTCCAGTTGGTTCAATGGTAGATTGAAGCATTTAACTTATTTAAAGAAGAAAATTCATAAGCAGTATACATTGTTTGGTAGAAGGGATGATTATTTAAGATTTTCTTATTTAAGAAACGAATGTAAACAACTCTCTTCTGAACGTTATAAAAACTATTTGAATGATATCGAAAATATGTCGGATGGACACAGTCTTCCATCTAGTATGATCTATGGTGATAGTACAGGTGAAAATTGTCAGGATATAGTTAATTTGTTTGGTACCTTTTTATCAACTACTTATTCAAATTCTAAAATTAATCAGATCCCAATTTTGAACTATCAACAGAATGTTGATGTGAATAGCTATAATATCAAGCTCTCAGACATAATTGATAATGTGAATATCTTTATAGCTGAGTACACATGACTAGAAAGTCAAGAAAACAGTGTATTCTGTGTAAAATAATTCAATTTTTAAAAAATTGCAAAGCGCTTTCGGCTGTTAAGCCATCATCAGTGCGATACCTGCAAGTAAGTAAAAAATAATTGAAATTTTATCAATAAGGAACTTAGTAAAGTATTACTTACTCGTCAAGTATGTACAAGAAACCAAATTAAAAAGTCGACAACACATTGATTAAGCAATCATGAAGAATTTAAAATTTACATTAAATTTAAAATTTAAATTGTTCCCCTATTTTGGGGTACACTATTGTTAACTTTTAAACATTTTCAAAAATTAAAGTTTCTAGCTACACGTGTTTGTAGAAACGGAAAATGAAGTGACATTACATTAATTTGAAGTTGACAAACCAATCTAAATTAAATTAAATTATGACATTCGACAGTATTACTGAACATAGAACTAAAAGTATCAAAAGTGGGCTTAGAACTAACCTTCCGACAAGTAAATAACACGGAACAAAACCAAACAATAAATCGTGTATTCTGGTAAATTCTCAAAACTAAAATGAAAGTCATCTAAACTGAGAAAAAGATATGAATTAGAGTTTAATGAGAACACATTATTCAAATCTCATTCCAAAAAGAAAAAGATGTAGGGTCTAATGAGAACCCGTCAAAAATCTCATTCAAAACAGATAACTAACATAACAGTAAAAAGAAACACCAAAGCCCAATAATTATTCATAAATAAAAATAAAACTAAGAAATAAAAAATAAAAAGAAATTTTGACAATAAAGACTATTTAAATTTCAAGAAAATTATTTCAAGATGTAAAAGTTAAACTAAGTACTCTAAAAATATCACAAAACTATTATGAAAGTCATTCTCAATGAGAAAGATTTGATTTAGGGTCTAATGAGAACCCATTACTCAAATCTCAATCAAAAAATTATATTAAGGGTCTAATGAGAACCCGTTAAGAAAAATAATTTAAAACTAAATAACTCACACAAGAGTCAAGAAATATTACAAATAAACAATTAATTAAACATGTCTCTAGTAAATTTTAAAACAAAAGGACAGTTATTCAAGGAATATCCCAAAACAATATGCAAGTCATTCTCAATAAGGCAGATTAGAATTAGGGTCTAATGAGAACCCAATACTCAAAACTCATTAAAGCCAAAAAATTAAATTCCGGGTCTAATGAGAACTCGTTAACAAATATAATTTAAAAAAACTTTAAAAAACCAAATAACTCACATAAGAGTCCAGAAATATTCCCAACAAACTGACTAAAATCATGAAATATTCAAAAACATTAAATTAAATTTAAATATCAAATAAAGACAAATGATACCTTAGTGATAACAGAACTAAAGTTATCAAAAGTGAGCAAAAAACTAACATTCAGACAAGTAATTACAATGAAAAAAATTTTTTTTTTCCCAACAATAATGTAACAATAATGTAACTTAGTAATTTCTTAAAACCGACATGAAAATCTAAAATGAGATTTTGATTTAGAATTTAATGAGAACCCATTACTCAAATCTCATTCAAAACGAAAAAGATTAAGGGTCTAATGAGAACCCGTTACCAAATCTTATTCGAAAAATATTCAATCAAAAGAAAACCAAATCAAAATAATTAATAAAGAAAGAAGTTAATAAAATAAGATCTAACACAGAAAGAAATTTTGATATTAAATATTCCAAGGATTATCCAAAACTAATATGAGAGTCATTCTCAATGAGAAAGATTTGATTTATGGTCTAATGAGAACCCATTACTCAAATCTCAATCAAGCCAGAAAATTAGATTAAGGGTCTAATGAGAACCCGTTACCAAAAATAATTTAAAACACAAATAACTAACATAAGAGTCAAGAAAACCAAGTGGAAAGTAAAATTGATGAAAACCTGAAACATCCCAGAAACAATGTGAAAATCTTTCAAACTGAGAAAGATTTGATTTAGGGTCTAATGAGAACCCATTAATCAAATCTCATTGAAGCCTGAAAATTAGTTTAAGGGTCTAATGAGAACCCGTTACCAAAACTAATTTAAAACAAATAACTAACACAGGAGTTCAGAAATATTCCAAATAAAAATTTTTTAAAAATTGAATTTTGTAAATTTAAACAAATGAAAAGTGAATTAAAGAAAACTGAACTGAACAGTATGGTTTTAGTCTATTAATGTTGTGAATAAATATGAGTATCATCATAGAGAGAAATAATTTGGATCTACTATTTTATTTTAATCCTTTAATCGTCTATGTAAAGGAACATAAGATCTATTTGTATGTACTTGTGTATTTAAGCAAAAAATATTGTTCTGTAATTCTTTGTCAATTTGTAAATCTTCCAAAAAATCCAACCTATTAAAATTTTTAGAATTAACCTCTTTTAAAATTTGTGAATTTCGATTAGGACTAAAATTGTGTTTATTAAATTTTATATGATGACCAAAAACAGACTTATCACTTCTATTCAAATGTTCACTTATACGAACTTTTAAAGGTCTACACGTTCTTCCTATATATGAAGCTTCACAATCATTACATTCAAGTTTGTAAATACCACTTTTTGACAATTTATCAATTTTATCCTTTGAATTAACCAGATGTTTACTTAAGTTATTCCTACTTTTAAAAGAAATCCTAGTATCTATTAAACTATTGTTAAACAACTTTGAAACTTTTTGAGAAATGTTTTCACTTAGAAAAGGTAAAGCTAAATATCTAAGGGGTTTCTCTTCAGAAGGATACGTCAAGCTTTGTTCTCTTTTGTTCTTAATCTTATGAATTAACTTATTAATAATATTAGGATTATAACCATTATTACAAGCAATTTGTTTCAAGATATTCAACTCATTGTTATAATTAAAATGTGAAAGTGGGACATTAAGAAGTCTATGAATGTAACAATAAAAAGCTGCCATTTTATGTTGATGCTGGTGATTTGAAAAGGAAGGTATGACATGGTCAGTTTGTGTGGGTTTCCTATAAATGCTATATTCTAATTTATCAAATTTACTAATAGTAAGGTCCAAAAAATTTAATTTATTTTTAAATTCAATTTCTAAAGTAAAAGTGATGTTAGGATGTATTGAGTTTATTTTATTTAAAAGATTGTTAGCTGTATCTGAATTACCCTTGATAAAAACAAGACAATCATCTACATATCTAAACCAATTTAATATTTCACTATTATTTTCATTAATTATGTGGTTGACTTCCAAGTTATTCATGAACAAATCTGCTAAGAAAGGAGATAAACAACTACCCATAGCTAAACATTCAGGTTGTTTATAAAACTTCCCGTTAAAAACAAAAAAATCTTGAGAAAGGCAAAATTTAAGTAACGTTAAAATTTGTGTGATGATAACTTCATCGATAAACTTAGATCTAAGTAAATCGCCTACTAAAGGTATAGTTTTTGACTTGGGAACAGAAGTAAAAAGATTACTAACATCAAAAGAAATCATAAGACAATTATCAAAAGGCAAATTCAAATTATTCAATTTAGTTACTAAATCCAAAGTATTACTTACCGAAAAACTGGGCTGAAAATTAGTCAATTCTTTAATCAAATTATGTATGAAAGCTGCTATAATTGAAATTGGAGTGTTAGTGAAACTAACTACAGGTCGAATTGGAATATCAACCTTATGAATCTTAGGAAGACCATATAAACGAGGTACAACTGGATTACTAGAAATCAAATTATATGGTGCATTATATTTCTTAAAAAGATCACTGTTTAATTTGATGTGTGTTTTTGTTTTGTTAATGAAACTATTAAAAGGATTAGAATTGAGTAATTCAAATTCATGTTCAAAAAGAAAGCTTTCTACTTTATTAATGTAATCAAATTTATTTAAAATCACCAAACAATTACCCTTGTCAGCTTTTGAAGAAACTAAATCATGATTTTTAATTTTATTTTTGATTTTCTTTAAAACTGAATTTAAAAGTTTCTCTTTATGATTTAAATTTCTTGAATTGTATCTCTCAACTCTATACAAACAATTGTGAATGTCATTTCGAATTGTCTTTTTCAAATTATGATCATTAGACAAATATTCAATAGCAACATCTACCTCAATAGCAAACTCCAATAAATCTCTCTCAGAAATATTATATCCCAACGAATATTTCAAACCAAGTGCCAAAAGCTCCATTTATGTCTCGTCAAACGTTATATCAGAAAGGTTTCATGAAAATTGAAATTTGAGAACTTTTTATTCATATTTTTGAAATTATTTGATTTATCCCTTATCAAATTAGAAAGTTTTCTACTCACTCTGTCAAATTTAGTTTGTTTGCTAATACATACTTCATCCTGAACATCATTCAAAAAACTTTGTAAATTTATATAACCAATTTCTGTTATTAACCTATCATAAATATTTTTCATTGAACAATTAATACTGTTAAGTCTAGAATAATTTCTACAAATTGTTTTTTTGATTAATTTGAGTTCCATTTCCTTTCTGGGGTTGAGATTTACATTCTTAGAGGTAATAACTTTGGCAAAATTGGGTGTAACCTGTTCACTGATACATCTATTCAAAAACCAAATATCCAATTGTGTTGTAGATCTCTTCAAGGAGAGTTTCCTGTATTTGTCAGCAAATTCTACCATACTGTAGTCACTAAGGTGAATATCTTTATAGCTGAGTACACATGACTAGACAGTCAAGAAAACAGTGTATTCTGTGTAAAATAATTTAATTTTTGAAAAATTGCAAAGCGCTTTCGGCTGTTAAGCCATCATCAGTGCGATACTCGTCAAGTATGTACAAGAAACCAAATTAAAAAGTCGACAACACATTGATTAAGCAATCATTAAGAATTTAAAATTTACATCAAATTTAAAATTTAAATTGTTCCCCTATTTTGGGGTACACTATTGTTAACTTTTAAACATTTTCAAAAATTAAAGTTTCTAGCTACACGTGTTTGTAGAAACGGAAAATGAAGTGACATTCAATTGATAATGTTTTAAAACTGCCTTGGAAATTATCTGTTGGTCCAGATTGTTTGCCAGCATATGTGCTTAAGCATTGTATTTTTACTCTTATAAAACCTATCTACTACTTATTCAATTTGTCATTGAATTCTGGTGTATTTCCCAAGTTTTGGAAAACCAGTTACATAACACCAATATTCGACTCAGGTGACAAGAATAATATTGAAAATTATCGAGCTGTCTATAACCAATCAGTATTACCTAAATTATTTTATTGTCTTGTGAATAATTTATTAAAGTGGGATTGTAAAGGTTTAGTTAGTTTTCAACAGCATGGCTTTTCTAAAGGTAAATCTACAAGTACTAACTTGGTACTTTATAACTATTTTATTGCCAATTCAATGGAACATAAGGATCAAGTTGATTCTATCTTCATAGATTTCTCTAAAGCCTTTGATAGAGTAAACCATGATTTGCTGATTGCTGAGTTAGAAAGTTACGAATTTGGAGGTACAATTCTCAAGTGGATAAGTAGTTTTCTTTCTGGTAGGTGTCAGTATGTAAAATATGGAAATTGTTTATCTGAATGTATATCAGTGACCTCAGGGGTTCCACAGGGATCCCACATTGGACCTCTTTTGTTTAATATATTTGTAAATGACATATCATCAATAATTAAAAATAGTGAGTTCCTTATGTTTGCTGATGACCTTAAAATATTTCGAGTTGTTAATAACCTAGCTGATGTATCTTTGTTGCAAGATGACCTTAAATGCTTAGCCAGTTGGTGCCAAGTAAATATGCTTTACTTAAATATAAAAAAAGGTTTTAAGATTACTTTAGTAGGTCATGGAACCTTGTCAACTATTGTTACAGCATAAACAATGTACCTATACAAGAACATTGCATTAAATATGGCCGGCGAAGCAAGTTCGCTTTCACCTGCTCCCGAAGAAATCGTTAATATTATGTGCAAACACTGTTCAAAAAAAGTGAAAAATAAAGTGACGTGCATAAAATGTGGTGACCTGTTTCATCCAGCCTGTCTACAACAGGCAAGTGAGTTAAAAAAGGCTGACTGCAGACATGAACCCAACCAACAGGTGACTACTGAATTAACAGAAATAAATGAGGAGACCTACCTTAAGGAAGAAAATAAGTTACTGAAACTAACAATAGCTGACAAAGACGTTATAATTTCCGACAAAATCCGGTTGATCAACCTGCTTGAAGAGAAAATCACATATTTGGAATATAAATTAACATCCAATAACAATCATATTCCAAATGCAAACCAGTCCAATATTGGAGCAAAAAAACCAAACTCATTAGCAGATAAGACACAAAAAATGTAACTCTACAAAAAAATTAACAATTAATACAAAATTATCAAAACAGACCAACATTAAATTTAAATACGGGAAGTCCCAATATACAGGGTAATTCTAGAGTGCAGATTAAACAAGTATCAGCAGAAATTATGAAAATCCAAACTGAACGGAAAGCCAATGAAATAATAAACCTTGCAACAGATGGTCATATTGAAAGAACTCCATTAGTACCAGCATTGGGAACATCAAGTGACAATGTAAGGGATCAATTTACGGTTGTAAGAAGAAAAAAGATCACAAAATAGGTAGTGGAAATGGTGACGAAAACTTCAAAGGCAGTGAAAATATTAATAGAAAAATCTGGCTATTCTTATCTAGAGTGCCAGATGCTGTTACGGAAGACAACATAAAAATATACATAAAAAATCGGACAGACTCTCAAGATATTTATGTCAAAAAACTTCCAACCTACTTTACCAAACCTAATAATCAAGCTTTCATGATAGGTGTGGAAACAAACCTGCAAGATTCCGTTTATCGAACAAGTTTTTGGCCAAAAAATATTTATTTTAGTCGTTTTAATTTTAAGCAAGGGCAAAGATTTTTAGATCATCCCCGAAACTTAGCAGATGCAAACCTAAGGCAATACACCCTAACATCAACCAGTCCAAGATCTACAAATTCTCGACAAGATGCCTCTCCAATAGAACTACCAATGTAGCAGCATCAAAATACCAACTAATCCATTTCAATTCCCAAAGTCTAACGAATAAAATTATTTTGCAATGGTAATAATCCAACATTTGTTTGCATATCTGAGCACTGGTTGTGTTCAGATAAATTAACAGAAAATTTGATTGAAGGTTATAAACTCGTTTCCAGTTATACACGAGAAAACAAAGCTCACGGGAGTGACGAGATGACAATGCCATGACGCCTACAGAAATATATCATCTTTACTAAGAATTCTAAGGTTATCTATAATGTACTTGTAATCTTTTATATTCATATATTTTAGTTTCTGTCTAACCATTGTTATGAACATGTACATACTTATACTTAATATCAATTAAATTGTTTTTAAAAAGGCTGTTTCATTCTTGAAACACTTATCTGGCGCAGTCAGTAGGATTCGCGAAGTCGTGAAAATCTGTGAAAAATTCGCTCTTGTCGGAAAACAGTTAAGTTTCTACGTTTCTACGTCTTTATCGCGAATCTGTGAAACCTACCCTTCTGAGGACTTTAAGTTACCCTTCTGGGATATTAACTCATCCTCCCTTCAGTGGAGACGAGACAGATCCAGCCCTTGTAAGCAGAAACTCGGGAAAAGAAACTGGTATACACGACCATCAAGGTAAGTGCCAAGTTCCTTTTCGCCCTCCTAACCCTTTTTGAGGTCTCAGGAAGGTTATAGTTGTTGAGAAATTTTTTGAAATAAATAATTATTATTTTGCCGTATACCGAATAGGCAAGTTTATACCTATATTTATGAGTGAACCTGACTTAGTAAACTTTTTTAATAAATTAAGCATAACCAAAAGTGAAAAAAATACAAAGTCAAATAAAAATTTTAATAATATCAAGCTAGAGAAAATGACAACCGCTACTCAAGAGCCACGATCCGTTAACTGGAATTTATTTAAGTCAAAATTAGAAAATATTAGGCCTTTTATTTCTCGATGTGAAAGTTTAATAGCAACCTAAAGTAACTATGGTGATAGAGAATTAAACGAAGAACACATATTTGAACGCATACAGGGAAAACTAATTGGAAAAGTGGAGTTAATGGTCGGTAATCGGGTAGAATTAACTAATTGGGATTTATTGAAAAATGCGTTAGTTCAATGTTTCTCAGATAAACGTAACTTAGATTGTTTAATACAAGAACTTACGAGAACTAGGCCGTATAGAAATGAAAATCTATTAGAATTTGGAAACAGGCTTCAAAATTTAAGAAGTAGTATCGTACAAAGAATCAGTAACGATACAAACTTAAATAAAAACGAGAAAATTTGTCAAATGCACCACTGTGACAAAACCGCTTTAAATACATTTATAGCCGGATGCTCAGGAGTGCTAAGAAATAATTTACATTTGAAACAACCAAACTCCCTAGAGCATGCGTTAGCATATGTAAGCGAGTTTGAAAATTTTGAAAAATGATATTCATCTCCAAAATTTAATTTTCCAAAAAATAATTTTACACCCCAATATTTGGTAAATCCAAATAACAATAATAATCAATCGAATTCACAATTTAATTCTCCTAACACAAATCAATATCAACAAAACTTTAAAAAACATGGATGGCCTTCTCAACCAATAAACATTCAACAACGCCCTTTTTAACAAAAAAATAATTATCCAACAAATGCGCAAGTCTTTGGACCACCGCGAAATGTTTTCAAACCCAAGCCAATTCCTCAAAATCAATTACCGAAACCACAACCCATGTCCACAACTTCTAGAATCCCTTCAATGTATAGTAAACGAACCCCGAATCAAAGTAATAGGAATAGTAATTATTTTTCAAACAATAATAATCAAAGACGTGACTTTACATCCGAAGAATTATTTGTTAATGATTGCGATGAAAATAATACATATCCTCAAGAGTATGATAATAACCAATATGTAGATCAGGGTGGTAATCACCAATTATCTGATGAAATCGATTATTCAGACCCAAATTTTCAGAACAGAGCCTCAACGATCAATCCACCTTAGTTGAACTCAATATAACTTCAAATAACCCACTGCCCTATATTGAAATTCAAAACCCCCATTAAAATTGCTTATAGATACTGGCAGTACGAAATCTATTTTAAAACCTATCATTGAAGAAAAAATTTTTCCCAACGGTATTTTTCACTCGAATGTATCTCTTTCAACTTCTCTAGGTACGAAGCATATTAGATTTCAAGCTGAAATGCCTGCATTCCGTGAATTTAATTGTAATCAAATGTTACATTTTATACTGTTTGACTTCCACGAATTTTTCGATGGTGTCATCGGCATTAATGACTTAATTACAATGAATTTCAACATTGACTTGAAAAATAAACGGCTAATCAGTGATAACGCTATAATTCCTCTTAAATTTAGGAAGCCGTCGGATATAAAATTTCGAATTTCAGCTTGCCCATATGAAAGAATCTTGAAAAGAATCCATGTTACTACACCTAATGGGGAAATTTTAATCGAAAAAACTGTACTAGGCGATATTTATATACCAGAGTCACTAACTTTAGCCAAAAATGGACTCGCTTCAGTTGAATTCCTTAATGAGACTAATAAAAATATATCAATTAAATTATTGAGACCGATAAATTCTATTCCTTACGTACCGGATTTATATGAAACTTATAAATTTGGATGTTTTAATAATTCATGTAAAGTTAATTTAAAGAAGAATGATATTCAAAATTTTATTAGAACGACACATATGAACAGCGAAGAGAAAAATAATAATCAATTTGTGCCGAAAATTTCCAGAAATATTTTTAGAACCGGGTGACCCACTTACATTCACGTCTAAGGTTAAACATGTCATTAAAATCAAAGACGAAGCACCTGTTCATGAAAAAGGAATCCTTACGCTCTTAAAGAAGAGGTTCGACAAATAGAACATATGCTAGAAAAGGGGATTATTAAGCCTTCTTCTAGTCCCTGGTCCTCTCCAATTTGGATAGTGACAATGAAAATTGATGCTTCGGGACAGCAAAAGTGGCGTCTCGTAGTAGACTACAGGAAGCTAAGTGAAAAAACAATTAGCGACCGTTACCCTATCCCAAATATTAATGAAATTCTAGATAAATTGGGTAGGTCCCAATACTTCAGTACACTTGATCTTGCTAGTGGTTTCTACCAAATAGAAATGAGCAAGTGTTCTATTGATAAAACTGCATTTAATGTCGATCGTGGTAATTATGAGTTCCTAAGAATGCCAATGGGTCTTCGTAATTCACCCAGTACATTCCAAAGAGCCATGGACGAGGTCCTAAAAGACCTCCAAAATAAAATATGTCTTGTATACATGGATGACATAATTATTTTCATCACTAGATTGCAAGAGCATATCCAAAATTTAAAATTGGTTTTTGACAAATTGAAACAAGTAGGCCTAAAAGTCCAGATGGACAAATGTGAATTTATGCGCAGAGGTAGAATTCCTAGGTCATGTTGTGACACCCCAGGGCATTAAACCAAATCCAAAAAAGATTCATGCTATAAACAACTTTCCAATTCCGAAAACTCAGAAAGAAATAAAATCATTTCTTGGACTTCTTGGTTATTACCAAAAATTTATTCAAAATTTCGCAAAACTAACAAAACCCTTGACAAATTGTTTCAAAAAAGATAATAAAGGTAATCACACTAAAGAACTTATTGATTGTTTCAATCATTGTAAAAATCTGTTAATATCAGAGCCTATATTGGCCTATCCCGATTTTGAAAAACCTTTTGAAATTATGACAGACGCATCTAAGTACGCGATCGGAGCAGTTCATAGTTCCATAATATCGAGCTACGAAATTTTAGATTTGATCAAACATTTAAAACAAATATATAAAGTCAATCAAATCCCTAAATTCAATAATATCTTAACATACTATAGTTTTCTTGGAGCCCAAGTGACCTTTTCCGGCTCCAAACTAATATTTGCTATTCATGTTCCTATCCTAAAATCAAAACCTTCAGAATGTTATCGTATATTTCCAATTATCCAAAACAATACAGTATTCACCCCATCTCACTCATACTTGGCACGTAATAACGAAGAAACCCAATTAGAGGAAGAAGAATGCCCAAAACTAGAAGACGTATACTACTGTGTTGAAGAGCTCGTCCCAGAGGACAACTGCACGCTGCAACTCCTAAGAGGCCAATCCCCAAATGGATGCTACGCAACCAAAGTGAACATTCAAAAATCAATAGTTCAACAAATTACAAATGACGAAGTAATGATTATCCCTGTACAATCCCAAGATGTCGTATCCAAATGTCGAAGTAATAGAATATTTCAAGTTCAAATGCCATCGTTAATCAATATTCCAGAAGACTGAATTATCCATCAACGAACTCAAATATTCACACAAAAAAGAAATCCAAAAAGGCAAATCACTTATTCACCAAAGCTAAAAATCGAACAGTTCAAAATTCAAACAAACTATCAAGCTTCAAACCTTTCAGAAATAAAATTTAATGATCTTTACGAAATCAATAGAATTGTCAAGCAATTAAAACCAATTGAAATTCAAAAAAATACCTATAAAGTGCCAATCATAACAATATTTTCATTATTAATAATTTTATTCATAACAATCGTATCATATTATCTGTTCAGAAAAAGGAATCGCAATCAATCAAAATCAAACAAGAAAGAAGAGACAATCAAAAGTCAAGAAATTCTGATAGATTCGAGTCGCCAAAATCATTCCATTATTTTTGCGTCTTAGGGATGGAGGAGTTACGAGATGACAATGCCATGACGCCTACAGAAATATATTATCTTTACTAAGAATTCTAAGGTTATCTATAATGTACTTGTAATCTTTTATATTCATATATTTTAGTTTCTGTCTAACCATTGTTATGAATACATGTACCTACTTATACTTAATATCAATTAAATTGTTTTTAAAAATGCTGTTTCATTTTTGAAACACTTATCTCGGGGGGTACTGCCATCTTTGTTGAGTCAGAAATTTATCACGAATGTAATAGCATTTCCCATCTGGTTAATTCTTCCTTGGAGATTCACTTTGAGTGTTCTGCAGTCGAGGTAAAAAACATCTATGTATCCTTACCATATATCGTAGCTCCTCTGCTAACTCTAATACGCAAATTTTCCTGGATAAACTGGTGAGTACTTTGAATTGTGTAACAACTAAATATCTATACGTCATTGTATGTGGAGACTTCAATATTAATTTTATTGTAACAAATCATTAAAAAAAACAACTGTTTGATATTTTTGAAATTTTCAATCTTACTTTGTCGTACAATGAACCAACAATTGTAGTCAAGTGGACTTGACTACATTGTTAGTAATATTCGAAATGGTTTTGTTTGCTCACCAGTTTAGGTGTATCTGATCATCATGCACAAGTTATTACGTGGACAATGCAAAACTTGTTCAACAATGAGGTAAATACCTACATATTAGCACGAAAGTTTAACACCAACACCCTATATGAATTTAAAACTATTTACGTGAGGTCCGACCTTGAACAGAGTCGGGAGTCAGATATTGGCCGCGTTCCAAGTGCCTGAGCTACTGAACTGAGCAGAAAAAGTCTCACACTCAACAGTTGCGAGCACTTGGAACCCTTAATTTCAGCTTTTACTTGTCAGTTGTCAGCTGGTAAGACAGTTGTTTCTGTTTACATATCGGCGAGAAAATTTATTTTATTTGTTTGGTCAATTATAAAAATCATCAAGAAACCGTAAGAATTTATGCCCAGGTGTGTTTTAACTTACTAGAGCATTTGTAGCTAAACTTCTTGGAAGTGAGCCATCTATCATTCATTAATGAGTTGGTTTTAAAGGAAAAGAAGGCATAGTGAAGATCTGTTAAATGGAGGAATTAGTTTTAAATGAATTATTGGATGAACATATCGATCTCAATGTTCTGGGGCAAATCGTGAACAACTTAATTCAGCCTGCTAATTTGGTGGGTCCCCCTAGAGTTCCAGCCATAAGAAATAATGATTATTATGAACATGTGATTCCACACTATACACCTGACGACTTTAAAGCCCATTTTAGAATGTCTAGGGAAACATTTCAGGTAGGCACTCATCATATATAAATAAAATGTATATTTACATCTACAGTTATGCTGTAAAGACATAAATAAACTATAATGTAAACTTATTATTATAAATAAGCAAATGTTTCAGGCACATCTAAACATGTTAATAATAATTGTTGAAAATAACCAAGATATTATTGACTATGAAGATTTTAAAAAGAAGCTGCTATTCACAGTGTGGGTTCTGGCAAAGCAAGAAAGCTTTTTATCTGTAGGGGATAGATTTAATTTCTCAAAAAGTACAGGTCATCGAGCATTTATGTTTTTTACAAGACTGATAGCTGGTCAAGTAAACAATATTATAGTATGGCCCAATCAGCAGGAAAGGCAGAGAATAAGTAGAGTGTGTGAAGAGACTTCAGGTAATAGAAGTATATTTTTCTTATATCCTTTATTTAAAAAAAATGCTCAATATAATGTTTTCATAATAAAAAAGTTGGTGAATATTATCTACTCTCTTAATATAGGTAATGATTTTATTTTATTACAGGTATTCCCGGAATAATAGGGGCCATTGATGGTTGCCATATTCCTATCAAGGCACCCCCACATAATGCCATTGATTATTATAACCGGAATAATATTCATTCTATAATACTTCAGGGAGTTTGCAATGACAAAAAACAATTTACGGATATATATGTGGGTGCACCAGGACGGGTGCATGATGCACGTGTTTTTAGAAACAGTGGAATATTTGCACTACTCTCTGGAAATAATCCTCCCATTGAAGCCACCGAGCATTTACTGGGAGATGCAGCCTATCCTTTACTTCCTTTTCTTATGAAGCCTTATCAGGACAATGGTCATCTTGGGGATCAACAAGTCACATTCAATATAAGAATGTCTGGAGTGCGATCCCTAATTGAACGGACTTTTGGACTACTCAAGGGTAAATTCAGACGACTGAAATATATTGACATGAGTCTAATTGAAGATGTTCCAATGGTCATAACTGCGGCCTGTGTTCTTCATAATTTTATCATATCTTCAGACTTGGAGGGTAATTTAGATGAAGATGAATTAGAAGAAAATCTAGAACAAAATGTACAAGATGGAATTGATGACCTCAATTTAAATATTGGGCGGGCAGAAATAAAAAGGCAGTTTTTGGCATCTTTGTTGTAATTTTTCAATTTATAATGGTGTTACAAGGAGTGTATCACTCTTCATGACTCCCATATTGTAGCTCCGTTATTAAATTAATTATTAATATAATAGGTTGGATTTATTTATTAATTACGTCATATTCCCTGTATGCTATTATTTTCATATTTGGTATAGGGGTTTTTTGATGATGCATAAACAGCAATATTCTATTATCATACCATTTAAAAATGGCCCAGCATATTTGTCTAAAAAATATTGCTGTTTTTTCAATATAGCAACAAACGCCAGTGATGAAAATTAAATTTTCTTCTTGCGTCGTGATCACCTGATGGGTAAGTACCACCAACCAACATATTGCAAAAATCGTATAACTAATAACGGAGCTGCAATATGGGATATATTACATATAAAAATTAAAAATATATATATTCTCAGAAATAATATGCAGAATGCTGGTTTTTTAGTAAATTTTTAATATATTCATTTTTGATACATAGTTGTTATTTTATTTCAATTCCGACTGCTTGGATGCAACTAACTGTTTTAGCATATCAAGCTTTTCTATTTGGATTTCATTGCTTACTTCAATAGCACTACATAACTTTTTTAATTGTTGCAATTTTTCTTCTTCAATCTCCAACTGCCTTTTTCTGAACTTTTCCATTTTGGATGGCTTGCCAGGGGTTCCATCAGATTTAGAGCATGCTGACAAGCTCCTATCTTCCTTGAACAATGAACTTTGTGGGCTTAGCAATGGAACTGAGGCTTCCTGTGCATCAGATATACAACTGTTGTCATCTTGAAAAGTTTCCACTGCTTTAGTGCTGCAAATTATACTGGATGGCAAGTTCACAGCGCTGTCATCATGAAAAATTTCTTGGAACACTTCAAAGTATGGCCAGGAAATTCTTCCCGTTCCTGTTCTCTTTTTCTTATTATTATTATCAAGAATAGTTCTGTAGGTTCTTTTCAAATTTCGCATTTTTTTGTCAATCATATCTGGACCCACTGAATATCCTTGCTGCTGCATTGTCTTAGAAATTTTCTCCCATAAATGTTTCTTTTTTATTTTTGGATCACGAAATTTGTGATAGACTTCCTTAAATTGGTCAATTAATAGAAGAGTACTGGAGTGACTCCACTGAAATTTTTCTAAAACATGAAATGGTAAATTATGTTATCTCGATACATACTTTTAACTATATATCTGTTGTTTGTAATTCAGCTAAATATCCTTACCTGTGTCTGTGCCTGAGTCATCTGCAGCTTGTTCTTGAGGAGAATTTTGGTATGAAAACTGACCCTCACTAGTTGTAGTGGTTGTAGTATGTATTGTTGGATCATCTGTTGTGTCCCTAACTACATCATGTGCTGCTTGATCTTGAGGTGAATACTGAAATCCACTAACTGATAATAAATCTTCCAATTCTTTGTTGGGTTCTATGTACTGAAAGGTGTCTGCTGGAAAAAATGCCTTCTTTAAAATACAAAAGTTTTAAAGCTTTGAACTTATATGTATGACAAGAACCTTGCTTTCTACATTCCTACTTACCAGTCCTATTAAACACTAAAACATTGTTATTTTCCGTAACAGGACAATTTTGACAATCCACAACTACTTCAAATTTATGTGGATCCATCCCAGGTCTTATATTTTTATATTAATGAACGTATAAATATACAATTTTTCCAAACAAATAATTACTACTGCCACTGCCGAGGTTATGTGTAGATAAACAAAAACAACAGCTGTACGCATGTCTCAACCGTTTCGACAGAGGTGAGCATAAAATTTCTTGGCTCAGCAAAATAGCCAGCCGCTGAGACTGAGCGTTAGGGATTGCGGCATTTGGAACGTTACGCTCACTAAGCAGTCTCAACGGTTGTGGCCCTTGGAACGCACCCATTGACACTGTCTTTAACACATTTATGTCAAATTTTCAGTGGTGTTTTGATGTTGCATTTCCAAAACGAAAAATATTTAAGGTAAGTTCAAAAAACAAAAAAAAGTTCCGTTTTCACCACAACTTCTCTCAGAACTTGAACAACCTAAAAATCTGAACTGGTTAAGGCACAGAGTCAATGATCCTGCCCTGGCAGAAAATTACAAAAAATTTAAAAAATCATTCAACATAAAAATATCTAATGAAAAAAAACTTCACTATACCAAAATTATCGGCAGCTCTAACAATAAAGCAAAGTTTCTTTGGAACCTGGTAAACACAAAAATGGGTAGACATAAAAAAGAACCAATAATAGTACTATCTGATTCAGGAATAAGTATTACAAATAAAAGTGAAATTACCAATCGTTTTGCGAATTATTTTGCAACGTCTGTTCGTGATAAGATTAGTGAATGTAACTTTACTGACGGTTTATGTACGCCATCTAGGATACATAATCCATATTCTATGTTTTTTATGCCACTCAAGAACATGACGTAAAAAATATAATTTTAAATCTTAATAAAAAATATTCGACAGGACTTGAAGGAATCCTCTGTTTGGTATTGAAAGAATGCGCAGATACCATAACTTATCAACTAGCCCATATAATAAATCTATCTGTGGTGCAGGGGAAATTCCCTAATAAACTCAAAACGAGCAAAATCGTACCAGAATTCAAAAAAAATGACCCCCAATGTGTCGAAAACTATAGAATGATTTCTTTGCTTAGCTAGTTCTCTAAAATAATTGAGAGAACGGTATGCAGTCAGCTAATTAGTTACCTAGATCAAAATAACTTATAACCCCATCACATCATGGTTTTCGAGAAAATTACTCAATAGAAACTGCATCAACTGAACTGGTACAATATATTCATGAAAACATCGACCAAAACAAATACTTAGAAGGTATATTTTTTGATCTTACTCGAGCATTTGACACTATCAATCCCTAAAAATAGAAGCTATGGGCATTAGCGGTCCAATCCAATTGTGGATTAATTCCTACATGTCTGGCAGAACACACAGGGTGCAAATCGAAGATGAATTGTCAGATCAATTTATCACCTCTATTGGTACCCCCCAAGGTGGTGTCCTAGGACCACTTTTGTTTCTTCTTTATATAAACGACCTACCCTTATACATATCCCACGGACGTGTTTTTATATATGCACATGACACCTCAATTATAATTGCAGCCGATAGCTTAGGTGAGTTACTTATAAAAATAAGAAAAATCACCCTATTATAAATGAGAGCAAAACCGTTTTTATTCAATTTACATCCCCACTCAAGAAAGGCAATGCCCTTGTTTTTGATTTTAATAATAATTGCACGTTCAGCACTTCTGAAAATACAAAATTTCTAGGAATGGAATTAAATTGCAAATTAAATTTTAAAAATCACATTGACTGTTTATGTAAAAAATTAAACAAATTATATTTTGCTTTTAATACTTTAAAATCAAATTTATATCAAGATTATTTACTGAATTTGTATTATGCACTCATATATTCTGCGATCGGCTGGGGCAGAGCAAGCGAAATTGGGCCAGTATTCGTTTGATCTTTGACTTAGACTACAAGGAGTCCTGGAGGAGCACCTTTAAAAGCAATAACACCCTGACATTCAGAGGCATATATCTCTACAAACTTCTAATTCATACCTTTATTAACAAAAACAACCTTCAGAAAAATAGTGACATACATAATCACGATACGAGATCTAAGAGTGATATTCACTTAAACAGATTTAATCGTTCCCAATTAAAAAAGTCGCCAACATATGCCGGGGATGAATTTTTTAATCGATTACCAGATGATATTAAACAAATAAACCATCTCAAAAAATTTAAAACTAGTGTTAAATAATTTCTGATACAACATTGTTTTTACTCGCTAGATGAATTTGTTAGGTGGCGTAACATCTCTTAATTCATTACCTAATTTTGGATCTTTTTGTATTTCAGACTTTAAAAATGTAACTTTTTATTTTATTTTCTTATATTCTTGTTTATACCAAATGTTTGTTCTATGTTGTTGCCTGTATACATTTTAATTTTAATTCTAATTTCAATTTTAATTGTTTTAACTATAGTTTTATATTGTGTCTGACTTGTCTTATGTCATGTATATGATGGTAAAGACTGATAAATTATCTATCTATCTATCTATAAATATTAAAGATATAGGAATAAATTTCGATACTAAATTAACATTTAAATATCATATTAACGAAACTACTACTAAGGCATTAAAGACATTGGGAGAAAGACAAACCAGACTTTAAAATCAGATACTCAAAAGCCAAATCTATACAATGTGTCAGCGACAAACACATAGATATAATAAAAGACTCAAAAACAGCTAAACAGATGATAAAGTCTCTTGAAGATGTTTTTCAACAGAAAAGTGTGTTCACTAAACTAACGTTGAAGAAAAGGCTGCTAACCCTAAAGCATGAAAAACATTAGAAGTTAGAAGATCACTTTCAAAGGTTTGATAGTTTAATAAGAGAATTGGAAAGTGTTGGATCTAAAGTTGAAGAAACAGACAAAGTTTGCCACTTGATCTTATCACTAAATGAGGAATTTGAAGCTGTAATTACCGCAATAGAAACTGTTGGGTGGAACGACGGACGAAGGAATAAATATTATTAATAAACTATTTTACTAATATACTTTACCCAATATATAATTCAGATATGATATTACATACGTCAGAATAATTTTTAAGCACGTGTCAAATTAGAACACGGCATTGCTGATGTGATAGCCCATAGACTTACAACACTCCTCCTCACAGCACTAATGCAGAAGACCTAGTTTGACTCTGTAACGAGTTATTTTTCTTGCTTTATGCAAGTTTAATTTTTATTTTATTTTGTTCCGTAATATATTTTATTTTACCACTAGGGTGTATATAACTCGTTACTTTACAACCCTTTCTACTACCGCATTGATTTATTTTTTTTTGTTGTTATTACCGTTGTATATTTTAGTATAAGTCCGAGTTACGCAAATCCAAATTCTACCATACACAATTTATTCATTTCCGATATTTAAATTTTTCAACTGAAAGGACGCCCGGTATATACAACATTTTAATTTAAACGAAAGCCGTCTAGTATAGATACAAGTTTTTGTCGAAACTAGATAGATTTCACGTTTTAATTCCCACACAGAATGTAACTAAAATTTTGGATATAAATTCGGAAACAATTCATTTTTGGTCTCTTCTTATTCGCGCTCCGATTTTCATTCCGTCTGGCTTCTGATTCGCGCTCCGATTTTCATTCCGGCTCTAAAAGTAGTGATTCTCCGTTCAACGTTCTTCCGAAAAACCGAAAAACCGTAGTGCGAAAAATTTTGTGTATTCCGTATTCCGATTGTGTGTAAGCTGTATTTAACAAGGTAAATCATTTTTACAAATAAACTGTGTATTCGAAACTTTCCGTATCGCCGCTTATTATTAAATTGTTGAATGTATTCTTTGAAAATTTTCCGACCGGCTATTTTTTTTCTTTTGTTGTTGAACTGAAATTTGTTTTTTTATTTTGTTTCTTTTATCTGGAAATAAAGATTTGTCAACGGTAATTTGATTTCGAATTTTTATTTACTGCGTTTATTATATATTAATTAACTGATATGAATTATTAGTGGATTCTCGAATTATTTTATGCTTTTGGTTGTCAGTAGTTTTAAATTAAATTGATATCCAAGTGGATTAGGTGTAATATTTTAATTTTATGCTAGTACGAATATTTTTACTCTGTGTGTCGATAGTTGGGTACCGTTTAACTCGTGGGAAAATTTTTTTTTTTTGGAATAATTGTTACCGGCTTTAGTAGATTCAAGGGTTAATCAGACTTGGAAGAGGCTTAGCCACAATTTGTTTGATTTCCCGGCAGATCTAACTCGTTCTTAAATTTTATTTGTTTTGGAATAATAGTTACCGGCTTTAGTAGATTCAAGGGTTAATCAGACTTGGAAGAGGCTTAGCCACAATTTGTTTGATTTCCCGGCAGATCTAACTCGTTCTTAAATTTTATTTGTTTTGGAATAATAGTTACCGGCTTTAGTAGATTCAAGGGTTAATCAGACTTGGAAGAGGCTTAGCCACAATTTGTTTGATTTCCCGGCAGATCTAATTAGTCTTAATTTTTATTTTTTTCGGAATAATAGTTATCGGTTTCCTTAGATTCAAGGGTTAATCAGACTTGGAAGAGGCTTAGCCACAATTTGTTTGATTTCCCGGCAGATCTAAATCGTTCTTTTCCCGTTTCGTAGAATCATTATTTATATTTTTTTTCCCCCGTCGGAATAATAGTTGCCGGTTTCATTTGGATTCAAGGGTTAATCAGACTTGGAAGAGGCTTAGCCACAATTTGTCTGATTATATGGCAGATCTAAATCGTGCATTAGGGACCCCGTTAAACCCGGTAGATTTGAACCGTATTTGATAACCTGACCGTTAAGTCCGTTAAAATCCCAGTTATAGGTAATACATACCTCATTTTCTTTTCCCGGTTAATTTGTTTGTCACTAAAAAGAATTATTCGTAAAATAGACCACAGAGTATTAATAGATCAAAGTTTTGAATTTCTATTATTTTCATTTTTAACCGCAATTTATTGATTGGAGAACCAAGATTTGGCTTTTCCGGATTTTCACTAGTTGGTTAAATTTAATTCAACAAGACCCCTGGAATTTTCCGTAACCTCCATCTGAGGCTATCTGGAACTCTTGACGCTAAGGGTCAAGGGGCCGTGGAGCAAACCACGTTAATAATCTGGCGCCCGCGATTTAAAAACCCGAATTTTGCATCAAGGGTGTCCATAGTGACGTGTTCTTGTGGCAGGAGCCACGTGTAAGAAGGGAGGCACGTTACAAAATGGCGCCCGAGCAGGGACCCAATTGTTGATTACTGTAGGATCAGTTTAATACCGTTTTCCATTTTTTTTAGCGTTTATTTGTGCTTGGACCGTTTAAGTCTGTTTTGACTATTTTCAGCCGTATTTTTTTGTTAGAGCAGGGACCCGATTGTTGATTACACAGGATCAGTTTAATACCGTTTTCAATTTTTTTTGAAGCGTTTTTTGCTTGGACCGGTCAAGTCTGTGTTGACTGTTTTTTTTACCGTATTATTGCAGAGAGTTGATTATTGATTAGAGCAGGAACCGTTATTCCGCTTCCGTTATTTTACCGTATTGTTGAAGAGACCCAATTGTTGATTACAGTAGGATCTGTTTTATTCCGTTTTCGATTTTTTTTTTCTTAAACGTTTTTTTGCTTGGACCGGTTGAGTCTGTTTTGACTATTTTTCTGCCGTATTATTTGTTAGAGCTGGAACCGTTATTCCGTTTCCGTTATTTTACCGTATTGTTAAAGAGACCTGATTATAGCAGGAACTGAAATACAGCTGTGGATATTTTTTTTAGCGTATTGTTGCTGGACCGTTTATACTGTTTTACGGGTTTTTTTTGCCCATTGTTGATTTGAACAGGGACCGTTATTTCAGTATAATATACTATTTTTTTTGTATTGCAAATTTCAATAGTGACCGTTTTGCCGGTGCTAGTTTTTCCTTCTTTCCGCCTTTGTTGTTTTTATTTTGGAAGAAGAAGAAGACGTCTGAGCTGGAGTTAATAGGCTAATGTCCAGAAGAAACTCCGAAGATCTTGACTTATCCGTTTTGTTTGAGCAAGAAGAAGCTGAAGAAACCGAATCCGCTCCTCCAGTACCGACTGTACGTTCCGTGGGAGAAATAACCGATAATCGAGTAAGTTGGGTATACTTGCTAAAGAACGAGTGACTTAATACCGAGCTGGTAAAGAGGAATTTATCGGTTGCTGGAACCGTTCCTATCAAACGGAAAAGACTCGTCAACTTTCTGAGAAGAAGAAATATTGCTCCGCGATCCGCCATAGACCAAGAGGAATATCCGACCGCTATGGCAGCTACACCGATAAACGTGCACGATTGGAAGGTGTATTTTGGAAACCGGGGAGATCCTGCTGCATTCATCGAAAGAATTGAAGAAATATGTACCGCAAGGAATGTTCAAAAAGATAATTTGCTTCCTTTGCTACCTGAATTACTGTCAGGTGAACCGGCATTTTGGTACCGCAACAACCGGAGTAGGTACACGACCTGGGATGAATTTGAGGCAGACTTCCGAATTTTCTTCTATCCCGTTAACTACGAAGTTGACTTAGAAGCTGAGATAGGCCGTCGTCTGCAAAGAAGGAATGAGTCCGCCGCCACATACATCACCGAACTCCAGACTTTGATGCGAAGACATGGAAAGCTAACTCCCGAACAGCAGTTAGCATGGCTGTACCGTAACCTGTTGCCGGAATACCGTCTGCAAGTCCGAAAAGGGGACTTTGACGATTTTTGCTCCTTTTGTCAGGTGGTCAGGGAATATGAGCTCCTCAGGAAGGAACTCCAGTCTGTACCCAACCACACTGGACCGAACAGGGGACCAAATCCCCGTCCGCAGCCAATGAATTCGCCGAGATATGGACCTTCTCACAACACGATGCCTGGGCCATCCAGAGAGCCCATCGCCGGTCCCAGCCAACCGTCATCGACCGGTACTTCTCGCCGTCCGCCGTCTGATAATACCCAGCAACCTTCAGGACAATATTCCCGTCAACTCATCTGTTTCCGTTGTGGGGAGTCTGGACATTATAGGAACAACTGTCAAAACCCGCCGAAAATATTCTTGTCTCGTTGCCAGAAAGAAGGAGTATTTTCCCGAGACTGTTCCTGCAGGAGGCAGGAAAACTAAACCGAAGTTGTACCGAAGAGAGGCCGACACAGCTTCCGCAAATCTTTGCCTCTCACACCGAACCGCCAGCAGAAATGAACGACCCCCGACCGCACATAGACGTTGAAATAGGAAATCATATGTTTAGAGCATTATTAGATACCGGAGCAGCAAAGTCGTATATTGGTGATCAGGTAGCTAAGACTTTTTCCCAAAGAAAGCAAACTACCTCTCGTCAAGCTACGAAGGCCCGTTTAGCTAATGGAAATCTAGTCTCCATCACCGACATATATGAGCTGAAATGGAAAATCAATGACGTCACAATGGAGGGTTCGTTGGAGCATTTCCCTGGTCTAATAACCGACATTGTATTAGGACATGATGTCCTCCGCAAGTATAATTTCCGGCTGGAGTTAGGAACCGGAGAAATATACGTGAATGATGAGTTAGTGAGGCGTTCACAATTGGCCAGTCCTGTTGGAATATTGGAGGCCGTGAACCGGCCTATGAAAGAAGTCAATTCCGCTGTACCAATAATATGTAGAGAAGAAACCACCCATCGTCTTAGTGAAGACCGCCGTTCTGTAAATCTGTCTGTTTTCGAAGTCTCTGCGTCCTCCCTGGAGTTAGGGGTCGACAAGGAGCAAACTGTTTCCGAAGTCTCTGCGTCCTCCCTGGAGTTAGGGGTCGACAAGGAGCAAACTGTTTCCGAAGTCTCTGCGTCCTCCCTGGAGTAAGGGGTCGACAAGGAGCAAACTGTTTCCGAAGTCTCTGCGTCTTCCCTCGTGTTAGGGGTTGACAAAGAGCAATCTGTTTACGAAGTCTCTTCGTCTTCCCTGGTTTTAGGGGTTGACAAGGAGCAACCTGTTTCCGAAGTCTCTGCGTCTTCCCTGGTGTTAGGGGTCGACAAGGAGCAACCTGTTTCCGAAGTCTCGGCGTCTTCCCTGGTGTTAGGGGTTCACAAGGAGCAAACCGTTTCTGTAACATCTGCGTTCTCCCTGGAAGATTTAGGGGATGACGAGGAGTATGATTGGATAGGATGTCCGTTGGAAACCATCAGTCCAGTTACAGAAACAAATTTATCGAAAGAACAGACAGACAGACTAAACATTTTCCTAGACCAAGAATTACCTAAATTTGGATCCTTGCGAGGTCCAACTACGCTAGTTGAGCATGAAATCCGTTTGCTGCAACCACGTCCGATCAAACAGAGTTACCGACCCCAGAATCCGAAAATGCAGGAAATTTGCAATGCTGAAATAGACGCCATGTTAGCAGAGGGAGTGATCGAACCCTCTACAAGTCCGTGGAGTTCTCCAATAGTCATTGTGAAGAAAAAAGATGGGAAAAACCGTTTCTGTATCGACTTCCGAAAAGTCAACGAGGTAACAATGAAGGATGCTTACCCTCTACCGTTTATTAATGCTATACTGGATAAACTGCGAAAAGCCAAGTACATTTCCAGTTTGGATTAGAAGAGTGGGTACTGGCAAGTTCCGTTAACCTCCGAAAGTAAACCCATTACCGCCTTTACCGCACCGGGACGTGGATTGTTTCAATTCACGGTTCTTCCGTTTGGTTTACATTCTGCACCCGCTACATTCCAGAGACTGGTTGACCGACTGATAGGCCCAGAGCTGGATCCATATGCATTCGCTTATCTGGATGACATTATCGTTCTGGGGGAAACGTTCGATCAACATCTGGAAAATCTGTCCGAAGTGTTCCGCCGATTACGAGAAGCACGGCTGAAACTCAACCCGGAGAAATGTCATTTCTGTCTACCGTCCATGAAATACTTAGGACATGTAATTACTGGAGATGGAATCCGTACCGATCCAGAGAAGGTCGAAAGTATCATACAATTTGCAGCCCCAAGAAATATCCGAGAGATGAGAAGGTTTTTGGGAGTTGCCTCCTGGTATAGGAGGTTTGTACCATCGTTTTCAGAAAAGGTAGCTCCGTTAACTAAGTTACTCCGTAAATCTCAGCGATGGAAATGGGCTGAAGAACAAGAAGCTGCTTTCACTAAGATTAAAACCTGTCTGTCAGAAGCACCCGTCCTAAGTTGTCCTGATTTTACCGTACCGTTTACCTTACAAACCGATGCCTCCGAATATGGTTTGGGAATAGCCCTTACCCAGCAGAAGGATAGTCACGAACACGTGGTAGCGTATGCAAGTCGCACTCTGAGTCCTACCGAGAAAAATTACTCCGTAACCGAAAAAGAATGTCTTGCTATTGTTTGGGGGATTGAAAAGATGCGTCCTTATTTAGAGGGCTACCATTTCACGGTTGTTACCGATCATCAATCTCTTAGATGGCTGCATTCCATATCTAGTCCGTCCGGACGTTTAGCAAGGTGGAGTATTTTTCTACAACAGTATGATTTCGAGATACAGTACCGTAAAGGTGCTCTAAATCGTGTGGCCGACGCTTTGTCAAGAAACCCGCTACCCATGACCGCTGAGACCGACCCACCGTCTGCACTATGTTTGACCGATGTAACCGCCGAATGTTCGTGGTACCGGAACAGGAAGGAAGAGGTCCTGAAGGATCCAGAGAAGTTTCCGGACTACTGCATTAAAGAAGACCGTCTATACCGTCATTTCTGGGACATAAACGATTTCAGAGAGCCAGAAATGTCCGATCCCTGGAAACTGTGTATAGCAAAGCCCGACCGAACCCGAATACTGCAAGAAAACCATGATGCCCCAAACGCCGGACACCTAGGAATTGCTAAAACCATCACCCGGATTGCAAAACTGTACTATTGGCCAGGAATGTTCAGAGACATCACCAGATACGTGAGGCGATGTCTGCAATGTCAAAAGTACAAACCGTCGCAACAAAAGCTCCCAGGGAAGATGCAACCATCATCGAATCGACAGCCATGGCAAACCGTTAGTTCCGATATAATTGGACCGTTACCCAGAAGTAAGAAAGGGAACTGTTACATCATTATGTTCCAAGACCGATTCACTAAATGGGTACAGTGTAAACCGTTAAGGAATGCTACTGCCAGTAGCATAAGCACTGCTTTTTACGAGGAAATATTGACGATATTTGGATGCCCCCGTACCGTACTGACCGACAATGGAACTCAGTATGCCAGCAAGGTGTTCAAGGATATGCTGAGTGGGTTAGGAATCCGACACCGTTTCACTCCCCCGTATACGCCGCATGCAAACCCAGTAGAACGAGCCAACCGCACCCTGAAGACAATGATTGCGCAATACTGCGAAGCGGATCACCGAGACTGGGATGTAAGGTTGCCGGACTTGAAGTTTGCAATGAATAATTCAAGACACGACTCGACTGGATTCACACCTGCCTTCCTAAATTTTGGGAGAGAACCCGAGACACCGAAATCCTTCAGAAGAGAGGCTGAAAACGACACCGAGAAAAGTCCGGAAGAAGACGCCGGATTGGACAACCCAACCGAGGAAGAGCCGAAACCGCATCTCTTGCGAGTAGAGAAACTGCAAGAATGCTTCGAACTTGTCCGTCTGCACCTGTCCCGAGCGTTTACCAGTCAAAGTCGTAACTATAATCTGCGCCGTAGAGACTGGAAGTGCACTATCGGAGACAAAGTCATGAAGAAGGATCATACACTATCCTCTGCCGTTGATCACGTCGCCGCGAAACTCGCTCCGAAATATTCCGGGCCGTACGAAGTCGTACGTGTTATTTCCCCCGTTGTATATGACTTACGAGATGGAAAAGGAAAAAGGTATAATCGTATACATGTGAAAGACTTAAAACCCGCCATGGACTGAACATTTTATTTTGCTCCCGCTGTGGACAAATGGACCGAACGACCCCGCCCCGCTCTGGAAGTAGCCGGACGCTGCTCCAGGTCATACCGAAGACAGGCGTCCCGTGGAGGAGGACCGCCCCATCCACACCAAGCGACCCTACGCCGACGTTCCAGGCTGTGAGACGCTACACCCTGGATCACCGTTTTGTTTTCTCACCTTTTTTATAATTAGGTATAAGTTGTTGTTTAAAAAAAAATGTAATGTCCGAAAGTTGCACTTTCGCTCATTCATTTTTTTTACCGAAGTAAAGGGGGTGTGTAACGAGTTATTTTTCTTGCTTTATGCAAGTTTAATTTTTATTTTATTTTGTTCCGTAATATATTTTATTTTACCACTAGGGTGTATATAACTCGTTACTTTACAACCCTTTCTACTACCGCATTGATTTATTTTTTTTTTGTTGTTATTACCGTTGTATATTTTAGTATAAGTCCGAGTTACGCAAATCCAAATTCTACCATACACAATTTATTCATTTCCGATATTTAAATTTTTCAACTGAAAGGACGCCCGGTATATACAACATTTTAATTTAAACGAAAGCCGTCTAGTATAGATACAAGTTTTTGTCGAAACTAGATAGATTTCACGTTTTAATTCCCACACCAGAATTACGGCCGAAGAATGTAACTAAAATTTTGGATATAAATTCGGAAACAATTCATTTTTGTTCTCTTCTTATTCGCGCTCCGATTTTCATTCCGTCTGGCTTCTGATTCGTGCTCCGATTTTCATTCCGGCTCTAAAAGTAGTGATTCTCCGTTCAACGTTCTTCCGAAAAACCGAAAAACCGTAGTGCGAAAAATTTTGTGTTTTCCGTATTCCGATTGTGTGTAAGCTGTATTTAACAAGGTAAATCATTTTTACAAATAAACTGTGTATTCGAAACTTTCCGTATCGCCGCTTATTATTAAATTGTTGAATGTATTCTTTGAAAATTTTCCGACCGGCTATTTTTTTTCTTTTGTTGTTGAACTGAAATTTGTTTTTTTATTTTGTTTCTTTTATCTGGAAATAAAGATTTGTCAACGGTAATTTGATTTCGAATTTTCATTTACTGCGTTTATTATATATTAATTAACTGATATGAATTATTAGTGGATTCTCGAATTATTTTATGCTTTTGGTTGTCAGTAGTTTTAAATTAAATTGATATCCAAGTGGATTAGGTGTAATATTTTAATTTTATGCTAGTACGAATATTTTTACTCTGTGTGTCGATAGTTGGGTACCGTTTAAATCGTGGGAAAATATTTTTTTTTTGGAATAATTGTTACCGGCTTTAGTAGATTCAAGGGTTAATCAGACTTGGAAGAGGCTTAGCCACAATTTGTTTGATTTCCCGGCAGATCTAACTCGTTCTTAAATTTTATTTTTTTTCGAATAATAGTTACCGGCTTTAGTAGATTCAAGGGTTAATCAGATTTGGAAGAGGCTTAGCCACAATTTGTTTGATTTCCCGGCAGATCTAATTAGTCTTAATTTTTATTTTTTTCGGAATAATAGTTATCGGTTTCCTTAGATTCAAGGGTTAATCAGACTTGGAAGAGGCTTAGCCACAATTTGTTTGATTTCCCGGCAGATCTAAATCGTTCTTTTCCCGTTTCGTAGAATCATTATTTATATTTTTTTTTCTCTCCGTCGGAATAATAGTTGCCGGTTTCATTTGGATTCAAGGGTTAATCAGACTTGGAAGAGGCTTAGCCACAATTTGTTTGATTTCCCGGCAGATCTAAATCGTTCTTTTCCCGTTTCGTAGAATCATTATTTATATTTTTTTTCCCCCGTCGGAATAATAGTTGCCGGTTTCATTTGGATTCAAGGGTTAATCAGACTTTTTTTTTTTTTTTTTTCGGGCCGAGATGGGAAACTCATGTTCGAATGGGTCCAGGACCCAAACAGTGTTGGACTCATCCCCAAGGAGATGCCTACTAACCAAACCCACCTCAAACTCGCCGTTACCCCCGCCTCGGAATCACTACCCTAGCATACTTCGAGACAGGCGGCGGTCCCTCGCACACTCTCCGCTCACACTGTCATCTTCTCCCTCCCATCACTCCTGCCTCTCATGCCATATCGAGTCCTTCTCTCCCCCTTACCATGCTCTCTACTACTCCACTCACCTCCATCCATTCCTCCTCCCCCCTCAACATTATCTCCACCATGTTTTCCCAGTACACCGCCTCCCCTAGTTTCCTCTCCAACTTCTTCAGCACTTCCTCGTTCCTCCAGCGTCTAAACACATGTCCCACATCATCCTCCACTTCACACCTCTCGCACACACCAGTCTCTCGTTTCCCAATCTTGTGGAGGTACCCTACTCTCGACCCATGTCCAGTGAGCACTTGTGTCAAGAAGTAGTTCACCTCCCCGAATTTCCGGTCCATCCAATCTCTCCTATTCCCAATCGCTCCTTTTAGCGCGCCCTCATACTCCTCCCACCTTCTCTCCATTTCCTCCTCCATCCATTCCCGTACCTCTTCTTTGGTCGCACCCCTCCAGCGTTTGCTCCTAGCTCTAGCCAACACGTCCAATGGGTAGGACCTTGCCAGCACCGCTGCTGCCAGTCCACCCACTGTCCTGTACCCCTGCACCACCCTCAGCAGTATCCCTCTCTGCACCCGCAGAAGTGGCCTAGCCCTCGCATTCACCCCCGCTCTTTCACCCCACACCTCCGCACCGTACAGCATACTCTGCTCTACCGTCCTACCAATTACCCTCCTCTTCCACTCTCCTGGCCCTTTCACATTACACATCAATCTCCCCAGCCATGCTGCACTCACTTTACCCTTCTCTGCCGCCTTTACCATATGGGTTTTGAAGGATAATTGGCTATCCAACCACACCCCTAGGTATTTCACAGACTCCTCCATGCGAATTATCCTTCCCTTAACCATCACCCCCACTTCCCTTGCCCTGCTCCGTCCCTTCACTAGCAACCCCACCGTCTTCTCTTCCGCCACTTCCAGTCCGCACCGCTCTATCTTCTCCACAATCTTCCTGCACATTCTCTCCGCCTTTCTTTCTATCTCCGCCTCTCCCTTTGCCGTACATACCAGACACACATCATCCGCATACACCGTAATCTCACATCCCTCTTCACATACTATCCCACAAACCTCATCAAACACACACTTCCAGAGCGTCGGTCCAAGAACCGAGCCCTGAGGCACTCCAGCCTCCATCTCATATCTCCTCCCTCTGGAGTCTACAAGCACACGCCCCGTCAGGTAGTCCTCCACCAGGTTAACCAATCCCTGCTCCACTCCAAGCCGCAGCAACGCGCTCAACACTGCCCGTTTGCTGACACTGTTGAACGCGTTCCCGACGTCGAAGAACACGAGTAGGGCCAATTTCTTCTTCCTCCAGCTGCCCTCCCTAGCTCTTTCCACCAAACCCATCACCTTGCTCAGTGCCGAGATGCAAGATTTCCCCTTCGTGAACCCATGCTGGTTTACCCTAAAACCCCCATTCCTACCAACTTCCTCCTCAATCCTATCCCTTATTATCCCCTCCATCAATTTACCCATACCACACAGCAGGCTGATAGGCCTATAGTCCCCCGCCCGCTTCCCCTCTCTACCCGCCTTCTTCATCAGTATCACCCTGGCTACCTTCCATCCTTCCGGGAACTCCTCCTCCCTCAGCACCCTGTTGAATAGTTCCCAGAAGTACTCCCTATTGTCATCCAACAGCCTCTTCACCATATCACCCCTCAGGCCATCTATCCCTGGGGCTTTTCTCACTTTAATATTTCTCCCCCAGTCTTCTACCTCCCACTTCTCTACCGGCCTTATCCCCCTCATTTTCACTACCCCCCTTGTATCTTGGATTTCCTGAATTCTGCCACCCACTCCTCCTTCTCCCCCTTTGAACAATTTCTCTATGATCTCCTTCTCCCAATCCTCCTCTAGAACCTCGTTTCTATTTCCACCCATCCTCTTCACCGCTATCTCATACGCCTTTCCCCATGGATTGTTTTCCAATTCCCCCAGTAACTCTTCCCACTTCCCTCTTTTTTCCCTCTCCACTCTACGCTCCAGTTCCTTCTTCTTCTCTTTATATCTCTCTCTTCCCTCTATCCTTCCTCTTCCTCTCAGCATCCGTCTTCGTTCTTTCTTACACTCCCTCCACAGCTCCTCTATTTCCTCATTCCACCAGTAATTGGCCCTCCGCTCACGCCTATTGCCCCTCTTTCCCTCTCTTTTGCAGCCCTGTATCACATTGTACAATTCATCTGCATCATGTCCAAGTCCCCTTCCTATCTCTTCTCTTACTTTCTTCCTCATTCTCTCTGCCTCGGCTTTCGTCCACTTCCATTCCCACTCTTCCACTAAATCCTTTCTCTCTTTCCTTATATCCGTCTCCACATACCTATGTAAGCTCAAGCTTTCCTCATCCTCCAGCACCCCCCAACTAAACACTCTTTCCCACAGCCATTCATCACATGCTGTTATATCAATGAATGATGAACCCCCGTCACCCCTCACGAAGGTGGGCAGTAGTCCATCATTCAGCACCACCAACCCGTTGGATGTTAACACTTCCTCAAGGATCTCCCCTCTCCTGTCCGTTTTCTTCCCCCCCCCCCCATATAGTATTCTTCGCATTGAAGTCCCCTGCCACCATTCTCCTTATGATCCTCCTTTTTCCTTTTGACACCCTCAGATCGTCCTCTAATCCTGTCATGCTCCTCTCATATTCTTCCAGGCTGACATTTGGGCTTATATACACACTATACACCACCATGTCTCCCATTCGCACTACCACCCATCCATTTCCCTTCCTCACTTCATCCGCTCTTAATCCATCCCCCACCACTCTTATTCCTGCTTCTCCTGTATCGTCCATAATCCATCCCTGCTTCCCCACATATCTAGCATTCACCTCGGATCCACACACTACATCCACTTCCCTCCTAAAAATCACTTCATCCAATATATCATGCGCTATCCTGCATTTCCCTAAATTTATCTGTAACACTCTCCATACATCCCCTACATTCCTCCTTCCCGCGCAATGCTGTCCCCTTCCTCCTATTTGACCAGACTCGTCCCCTCTGAGGGGTCCAGAGGGTCCCTCCCATTTTTTCCTTCACCTTTTCCATCGTCTCCTTCTACTTCTTCCCTTCCCCTACTACATTCTATCTCCCCTGGAGGGTTAATCAGACTTGGAAGAGGCTTAGCCACAATTTGTCTGATTACCCGGCAGATCTAAATCGTGCATTAGGGACCCCGTTAAACCCGGTAGATTTGAACCGTATTTGATAACCTGACCGTTAAGTCCGTTAAAATCCCAGTTATAGGTAATACATACCTCATTTTCTTTTCCCGGTTAATTTGTTTGTCACTAAAAAGAATTATTCGTAAAATAGACCACAGAGTATTTTGTTTTGAATTTCTATTATTTTCATTTTTAACCGCAATTTATTGATTGGAGAACCAAGATTTGGCTTTTCCGGATTTTCACTAGTTAGTTAAATTTAATTCAACAAGACCCCTGGAATTTTCCGTAACCTCCATCTGAGGCTATCTGGAACTCTTGACGCTAAGGGTCAAGGGGCCGTGGAGCAAACCACGTTAATAATCTGGCGCCCGAGATTTAAAAACCCGAATTTTGCATCAAGGGTGTCCATAGTGACGTGTTCTTGTGGCAGGAGCCACGTGTAAGAAGGGAGGCACGTTACAACTCTCAGCATTGTTAATCTGGGTCCTGGTAATGCCTGCGTCAAAAGGTCAGCCTCCATTTCTTCTGTACACTTGTAAGTGATATTCAGGATTCCTTGATTAACACAATCTCTTATGTAGTGAACCTTAAGGTCTATGTGTTTTGACTTAGGGGATACTATGGGGTTATATCCTAATTTTATGGCAGCTTGATTATCACTCCAAATTGTTATTTGTCCGAAATCAATGTTCAAATCTCTGAACAGAGATCTAAGATGAACAGCTTCTTTTGCAGCTTCTGTCAAAGCTGTGTATTCAGATTCTGCTGTTGATAATGCTACGCTTCTTTGCTTCTTGGATGCCCAACTGATAGCTGCTCCTGCGTATTTAAAAATGTAACCGGAACAGGACTTTCTGTCCAACTTGCAAGCACCTCAGTCAGAATCTGCCATACCTTCTAATGGCTCTTGTGATTTGGAGTATGTTAAACCAACATCGATCGTACCTTTAAGATATCGTAATATTCGCTTTGCTGATTTGAAATGCTCTGGTCCAAAACAATCATTGAATCTTGATAAATAATTTACAGCGTACGTTACGTCAGGTCGGGTAGCAACTGAAACATACATAAGTGTTCCAATTAGGTTTCTGTAAGGCAAATTCTCTGCTCCTCCTTTCGTATTAGGCTCCAGATTTAAATTAACTTCCATCGGTGTGGTAGAAATTTTGCAATCCTGCATATTAAATTTCTTTAGAGTTTCTAGAATAAATTTCTTTTGGGTTAATTTTATTTTATTTTCTTTGTATTCCAAATCAACTCCGATTATACATTTTGGTTGTCCCAAATCTTTCATTTCAAATATTTCGCTTAACTTTTCTTTGATTTCAGCCAGTATTTTTGGACAAGAATAAGCAATAAGGAGATCATCTACATATATGGCAATTACTGTCTTCTCTCCTCCTTTGGCTAATATGTAGACACAAGGATCAGCTTTCGACGCTTGAAATCCTATTCTCTTTAGTTCATTGTCTAATTTTGTATACCATTGTCTTCCTGCTTGTTTTAGCCCGTAGAGAGCCTTTTTGAGGTGAAATACTTTTTCTTGTTCGATACTTCTCATATCTTCTAGCATCTTCTTTGCTTTATCATACAAAATAAAATCATCTTTATCGCATGCGTCTACCATAATTTCGGCAATATATTGCTCGATATATTCTGGAAACTTCATGAATATGTTTTCTACTAGATCGCCATTCAGATATGCTGTCGTGACATCCATTTGGTTAAGTTTCAAATCTTCTTCGACAGCTAGTCCAATTACAGTTCGAATGCTACTTAATTTGGCAACTGGTGCGTATGTCTCATTGAAATCAATCCCAGGTCTTTGTCCAAATCCGCGCGCAACGAGTCTGGCCTTCTTTATCTCTCTTTTTTCTGGAGTCCATTTATTTTTCAAAACCATTTTGTGATCAATAATTTTCATATCCTTTTCTTTCTTGACAATTTTCCAAGTTCCATTCTTAATGTGAGCTTTTACTTCTGCTTTAATAGCGTCATGCCATTCCTCATTTTCGAAATCCTTATTACATATAAATGTGAGTTCATCTACGTCTACATTTAATGGTTCTTGATTCTCACCACAACATGAAACTGTATTTGTCATCTCATAATCATGATGCCAATTCGGAATTTTACTTTCTCTACGGGGTCTTGGCTCTTCGTTTATACAACTTCTTATGTTCAATGGTTCATGACTTATACCTTCTCGGATTTCAGGCTCTTCGTTGACTTCAAGCTCATTATTTTCAGATTCTCGCTCAGGAGGTATAACTTCATTTTCATGGGTAGGTTTTGATGAGAACTCGACTTCTATGATAGGTAAGTCTTTGTTCTTCTTTCTTTGTTGTTTCTTCCCCTTTATGTCGGTATTTTTATTAACCTTATTTTCTTTGTCAGGTGTCATGTGTTCTTGTTCTTCAAGCTCATTTAAAAACTCTTCATAGTTTTCTTCGGTACGGTCTTCACCCTTATAATACATTTTATCAATAAATTTTACGTCTCTGCTTATTACAATACTTTCTTTTTCAGGAATATAAATGCGAGAACCTTTTGCTAGCTGTGCATGGCCCATGAAAACTCCTTCTACAGATTTTGGTGTAAATTTGCCTTTTCTATTTTTGTTTAGGACGAAAGCTTTACACCCAAAAATCTGTAGGTGATTTCCAGATGCAGTACGGCCGGTCCATTTTTCATATGGTGTACAACCTTTCAGGGCTTTAGCTGGGCTTCTGTTAATGAGATAATTCGCTGTGTATACCGCCTCGGCCCACATTTTTTGAGGTATGTTACCTTCGATCATCAAACACCGTGCTCTATCAAGAAGAGACCTATTTTTGCGTTCGCTTTGGCCGTTCTGTTGAGGTGTGTAAGGTGATGTGAGCCTTCTCTTGATTCCATTTTGTTTCAGGAAGTTATCAAATTCTATATTGCAGTACTCCTTTCCGTTATCAGATTGTAAGCTTTTTATCGGTTTGTTGTGAAATTTTTCAACTTTGCTTTTGTATTCTTTGAATTTCTCAAAAACTTCGCTTTTGTGCGATATGAAGTAGACATAACAATATTTAGTGTAGTCGTCCAGAAATGTCAGGAAATATTTTGATCCGGCTAGAGTCTCAGTGTTGACTGGTCCGCAGACGTCACTATGCACAATTTCCAGAGCTTGTGTAGACTGTGGTCCGTCTAGGGATGAAAATGGTAGTCTAGCCATCTTTCCTTTAATGCATACTTCGCAGTCCGGTAACTTTCCTTTTTCTAGTACCAATCCTTTAATTAGGTTTTTGTTTGCAGCTAACTTTAAGTCATTCTCATTAATATGTCCAAGTTTACGATGCCAAATTTCAATATTGTTAACAGTTTTTGCTATATTTGCTTTTTCTCCCTTTGTGTAGTACAGACCGTTTTCTTTTGTAGCAGTTAGAGTTACTTCACCTTTTTGGTTTTTAATGTATGCCTTATCTTTTGTGAACAATATGGTGTTTCCTTTTTCAGTGATCTTTGCGACTGACATCAGGTTTGTTGCCAGGGTAGGTACATATAATGTATCAATAAGGTTAATTGTTTCATTTTGGATGTTTATACGTACTTTTCCTTTACCTTCAACTTTAGTAGTGTGATTTTCAGACGCTAACCGCAAAGTTCCAGTTTCAGAATTCATGTTCACAAAATGTTCTTCCTGAGCACACATATGGGACGTGCAACCACTGTCAAGGCACCAGGTATCTGCAGAGGTAATTGACAAACAAGTCGGCGTTATACTGAAGTTTTTCTCTTCTCTTTTCTGGAATGTTTGATTTTGTTGACGTTTATTTTTCTTACTCCAGCATTCATCAGTATTATGTCCCTGTTTCTCACATTTCTGGCAGTATTTCAGCTTCTTTTTGGAATAGAACGCACCTTCTCTTCTTTCCTTTCTCAGATCTTGATTATCTCTAGCTTCGCTTTCTTCTATAATTTTAATTTTCAGCTCTTCGGGCTTTGGTAGTGTATCTCTAGATTCTACCGCTATTCTGAAATTTTCATATGAAGCGGGTAAGCTGTATAGCATCATGATACTCAGCAGATCTGAATTTAGAGTAATGTCCATATCTGCTAATTTATCGACAGAATTCATGAAGTCATTTAGATGTTCGCGTACGTCATCGTTATCATACTTTTTCAGTATGAGATGCTTCATCAGTGTTGCTTTTCTTGCGGGACCCGTACTTTGATAAATGCTTTTCAGTTTCTGCCAAAGCTCGTACGAAGTCTTGCAGCCTTTTATTTGTTTCAACTCTGATGGTGAAATAAGTAATAATAATTCTGACCGAGTTAGTAGATCTTTTTTCAGAAATTCTTTCTTTTCCGTCTCGTCGCTGGTTGAAATCGGTTCGGATATCTCTCCACTTGCGTATTCCCACAGGCCATTTTTGATTAGCACTGCTTGCGCTTGTAGACACCACGTATCGTAGTTTTCTTTTGTTAGGGCTTCGATGCGATGGTACGACGACGGAGCGGTTGCTGTCAACGTGCTCATTTCGAAAAAATTTCAGTTTCACCGACTATATTTTTTTTATACCAGCAACCACGCTCTGCTACCAATTGTTGGGTGGAACGACGGACGAAAGAATAAATATTATTAATAAACTATTTTACTAATATACTTTACACAATATATAATTCAGATATGATATTACATACGTCAGAATAATTTTTAAGCAAGTGTCAAATTAGAACACGGCATTGCTGATGTGATAGCCCATAGACTTACAACAGAAACATTAAATACTGAAGTAACAGTGGACTTTGTAGAGTCTCGCTTATTAGATGAGTAGCTCAAAATAAAAAAATAAGCAAGGAAGCATGGGCAGTACAGCACCAGAGGTTTCGTTCAAAGCAAATCAATTTACCTGTTTTAAATGTGGTCGAATTGGTCACAAAATTGCCGATTGCAGAGTTAGAAGTAATGACATTATAGGCAGCTATCGAGGACGTAGCAGAGGCCAAGTATATAGAGGCAACAGAGGTCAAAATCATAGTGGAAGTGTGCACAGAACACAGGTGAACAAAATACACAACTAAAAAGTTTTCACAATTTTATTTTAGATTCTGGTTGTACAGAGCATATGGTAGTAGGAGAACTAGAAAATTACATGTCAAATGTGGTCTGCAAAGACAAGTGCTGAAATAATTAAGAGTAATTCTACATTTTATTGTAATGCACTGAATAATTTATTACTTATTCATAGATTTTAAAAATATAGATGTTCAAGTAAATACATGCACTGTTTCAAATGAAAACTATGTGTCAGAAATTGATACTGACTTATGGCATAGACGATTAGGTCATTTAAATAGATAGTCTAAAACAGCTAGGATTACCATTTAGTAATGATGTATGTATAAACTGAATAGAAGGTAAAAGCACAAGAAAAAGTTTTAATAAATGTAATACAAAAACTGCAAATATAGGTGAGTGGATTCATAGCGATATTGCAGGTCCGGTGACTATAGCTACACCTGATGGTCATAAATATTTTCAAGTTCTCATTGATGACTTCTCACATTTTTTAGTTGCCAAATTGTTGAAGCAAAAAAGTGAAGCAGAACAAAATGACATAGATTTTGTAAAGTCACTAAAAACACAATTCGGGGCTAAAACAAAACGAATTCGTTGTGATAATGGAGGTGAGTTTACATCCAATTATTTTTAAAAAAATTGCAATCAAAAAGGTATTAGACTCGAGTATTCGCTGCCATATACTCCACAAGAAAATGGAAAAGCCGAGAGGATGAATCGAACTTTATTAAATAAAGTGAGAACTAAATTCAGTGAAACAAATCTACCCAAAGAATTGTGGGGTGAAGCCATTCAATGTTCAGCTTATGAGCTTAACAGATCCCCTACAGAAGCTAACAATGAGCTACTCCTGGGTGCAGGTAGATTGTACAAGAAAAATGATATTTCAAGATTAAGAGTTTTTGGAAGTCAAGCTTGGGCAGTAACCTTACCTAGAACAGGTAAATTGGAAAAGCGAGCTAAGCCTTGCATAATGGTTGGATATAATGCGGTAGGATACCGATTATGGGATTACGATAACAATGAAATAATAAGCTCGAGGGACGTGCGATTTGATGAAAAATCGACAGACTATGAACACATCATTAGAAACAGAATCAGAAACGACAAAGTAATAATACAAACAGATGAAGAAGACACACAGAATAGGAAAAATGAAAAGAATGATGTAAATGAATTCACAAATGAAAGAAAATATCAAGATAAAGAAAGTTCAGATGAAGAAGAATTTCAAGAAACACACACTACAAGTAGAGGAAGAAAAGTCAATGTACCTAAACACCTTAGAGAATATGAAGTCTATTCATCATATTGTCTACTTAAGACCCGGGAAGATCCAGTATCATATTATGTAGATGCAATGAAAGATGAAGAATGGTGTGAAGCAATAGAAGAAGCATGGGAAGAAGCAAATCTACCAAAAGGAAGAAAAGCTATAGAAACAAAATGGGTTTTCAGAACCAAAGAAGATAATACTAAGAAAGCAAGACTAGAAGCAAAGGGATTTCAACTAAAGGAGGAGAATGAATTTGAGCCAGTTTACACACCAGTAGCAAAAATTGCGACAATAAGATTACTAATGTCAATAGCATTACAGAGAGACTGGGAAATTCGATGACTCGATATTCCCACAGCATTTTTGAATGGGAAGTTGGAAAGTGAAACATATATCTATTGTCCAGAAGGAATAAAGTCAAATACACCAGTGTTAAAATTAAACAGAGCGTTATACGGATTGAAGGAATCACCAAAAGTTTGGAATGATACTTTTAATGAGTTTGCACTCAAAAACAATTTTATTCGTTCAAAACATGATTGCTGCTCATATTGTGGAGACGAAATTTGTATCTTAATATATGTAGACGACATATTAGTAGTTGTACTGAAGAATAACCTGGAAAATACAGTAAAATTATCACAAGGTTCCTTTCAAGCAAAAGATTTAGGCAAAATAAAAAACTTCTTGGGCATGTGTATAACAAGAACCGATAATGAAATTGTAATAAAACAATCACTGTTTATAGACAAGTTGATAAAGGATTTTAATATGATAAAAGTACACCTAGAGAAAGAGGTTTTCATTATAACGAAGACAGTGAAATAATATATGTTCCATAAAGACAGTTGATAGGAGGGCTCATGTATTTATCGACAACAACTAGACCGGATTTTACTTTTGTTGTTTCATATCTAAGTAGATTCTTGGGTAAACCAACTAAAAAGACATGGAGTGCAGGTAAAAGGGTAATAAGGTACTTACAAGGCACCAAGGAAATCGGATTAACATACAAAAAGGATATGAACACAGATCTAAGACTGAATGGGTATACAGATGCTGACTGGGCAACAGATAAACAGGATCGTAAAAGCGTAAGCGGATGCATAATTTTACGCGGAATTAATCCTGTTTTATGGTTTTCAAGAAAACAAACGAGTGTTGCTCTGTCCACTGCAGAGGCAGTACTTGTAGTGGCGGGTGCTGGGGCTCAAGACCTCATAAACTTAAGTGATTTTAAAATGTATGATTCTGCTCTACTTTATTGCGACAATAAAAGTTCTATTCTTATGTCAAAAAGTTACGAAAACTCTAAAGGGGCTAAGCATATCGATATCAAATGTCATTATTTAAAATATTTAGTTGCTCAAAAGGAAATACAAATCGAATATATTTCAATTAACCATAATTTGGCAGACATGTTCACAAAAGCCTATGTAAAGAAACTTTTGTACAACTCTTGAAGAACAAGTCCTTCCCTTAAAAGAGCAAATTGAATTGAACCCATCCCTATATCCTCTTACATATGCTGAACTGATAGGCTTTTATGGAAACACCAAAGGCTCTAAGGATATCTTAAGTGTCGCAGGTCAGTACACAGAAGATATAGAGGGACTGATAAATATGTTGACTAAAATATACCCTTACTTGGAACACAAAAGTATCAAAAGTAGGAACACGAAGCTGAAAAAGATATTAACCAAAAACCTAGTTGCAATACATGATAACCTACAGCCAGATTATTCTGATACAGAGAGTGATTACTGATCTAAAGGGATATCTTCAAATAATTAATTTATTACTCTTTATTAATTTTTGCTCAGCAACACAATAACTATTTTAAATATAATATGAACAACACACTGATTATTCAATGGAACATGAATGGATTCAGGCCACAATTTGAAATGCTGCAAGTATTTATTAATAAGCACAAACCTTCAATAATATGTCTCCAGGAAACTAATTTCACAGAGAAACAAAAAGGATCTTTGAAACAATACAAAGCTTTCCACCATATCCGAAAGAATGCCAACAGAGCAAGTGGAGGGGTAAGCACTTTTGTCCATGAGTCACTTGAATGCAAAGAAATCAAACTGGTACAAAACAACTTAGAAGCATGTACAGTAGAAATACAAAGTTTCTGCAAACTTTACATAACCAATTTCTACATACTTCCAAATAAAGACTTTTCTGTTCCCGAACTGAACTACATTATTAACCAGAGCCCCAAACCCAGATTAATTATAGGAGACTTTAACAGCCATAGCAGTGTATGGGGATGTGAATCTACAAAACCTAAAGGAATCGTCATGGAAAACTTCATTGACAATAACAATCTATTCTTACTGAATGATGGCAGTAAAACATACTTCGACCTCCGCAGTGGAGGCAGTAGTACTTTAGACCTCTCTCTATGCGACACATCTTTAGTGCAAAATTGTCCTTCGAAACAGAGAAGCACCCCTTCGGCAGTGATCATACACCCATCTTAATAAAGAGCACACAAACTGAAAACAACAATTTCATTCCAAAATGGAAAATCAGCCACGCAAACTGGGAACTTTTTACTACTTATATAGAAGAGCATATTACTGATTATACAGAAAACTCAATTGATGAAATAGTGAAGTCATTTACAGAATTAATAATAACCGCTGCTAATATTGCAGTAGGAAAAACTAAACGAACAACAAAAGTACCTGTTCCATGGTGGAACCAAAACTGTTATGAAGCTATTAAAGCTAGTCACAATGCCTTCAATCACTACAAAAGACATAAAACAAATGAAACCCTCCTAAAATTCAGAGAACTACGTGCTAAAGCTAGATGGACAATAAAAAAAAACAAGAAGGACTCGTGGTGGATGAAGTATATTTCTTCTATTAATAGTTCTACACCAAGCAGCACTGTTTGGGGGAAAATACGGAGAATAAAAGGTGCCTCAAGCAAGAAATATAGTATTAATCACCTAGTTAACGACAATAATATCTATAGCCAACCTCTAGAAATAGCAAATACTCTTGCAGATATATACGAAAGAAATAGTAGTGACACAAGCTACACTGAAGAATTTAAATGTTCCAAACAAATCAGAGAGACAGAGAATATCCAATTCCAAGTTAATCCACAACCAAGTATAAATTCTCCCATACAAATAGAAGAACTTTGTGATGCCTTGTCAAGTTGTAAAAAACCTCACCTGGGCCAGATAGTATACCATTTGCTTTTATCCATAACCTACCTAATAAGGGTAAACAATATCTCTTAAACATATTCAACCAAATCTACCTAAAAAATACCTTCCCATCTGTATGGTCTAAAGCAACAATTATCCCAATACTAAAACCGCTAAGTCCAAAATCAGATCCTAATTCCTATCGACCTATAGCCCTAACATGTACAATGTGTAAATTACTAGAAAAAATCATAAATAGAAGATTAATGTGGTTCTTGGAAAAATTCAACTGTCTGACAAATATACAAAGTGGTTTCAGGAAGAATCGTTCTACAACAGACAATTCAATTCAACTTGAATCATTTGTTCATGAAAGTTTTGCAAATAAACAAATATGCGTGGCAAGTTTTTTCGATATCAGTAAGGCGTATGATGTTGTTTGGAAATATGGAATACTTGAATGGTTTGCATCAAAAGGTTTGCAAGATAATATATTCAATTTCATCAATAATTTTCTGAAAGATAAAAATTTCAATGTTCGAATCAACAGAACATTTTCGGAGGACCATGTCCAAACAAATGGAACACCTCAGGGATCTGTATTGAGTGTAACCCTATCCCTTGGGGCTATTAATGATATTGCTTCAACGATAGCAGCACCAGTGCATGCCAGCCTATATGCTGATGATCTTGTAATTTATATGAGAGGTAACAGCATAAAAACAATTGAAAACAATTTGCAAGTGGCTATCTCCGAAATACTTTCAAAGCTTAAGATTTATGGATGGCAGCTATCGACACAAAATACCAAGTGCATCCTATTCGCTTGTCGGAACACAGATCTATTGCCAAATCTCACAATTAATAATCAGCAAATAACAGACGTCAACAAAATCAAATATTTGTGAATGACATTCGATCAGAAACTTAATTGGAATTCACATTGTGAACAACTTAAGAAATCTTGTCTCTCAGGTATCAACATGCTAAAACTATTATCAAACGTCAATTGGGGAAGCGACCGTAATACTCTCCTAAATATTACGTTCAATCCCATTTAGATTATAGAGCAATAGTGTATACATCAGCAAACAAAAAAGCATTAACAAAACTTGATGTCATCCAACGCACAGCATTACAGTTAGCAGCAGGAGCATTTTACACAAGTCCTAGAGAAAGCATTCTTGTAGAGTCAGGAGAAATTCCACTAAACCTATGCAGAGAACTACTTAGCTTACAATACTCAATAAAAGTACACTAAATTGAATCTCATCCAGCAAAAAACGTCACTTTCGCCAGCAAATTCCAATCCCTCTTCATCACCCACTCCAGAATAACTCCGCCATTCTATGAAAGAATTAATAGAACATGCCAAAAACACAGCATCACTTATCCACCTTATTATTTTATTTATACTTATTTATTGTGCTATAGAATATACAATATACTTAATATTTAATAATAATAGTAATAATTCTAATAAATGGTATATATAAAAAGTACAAATCTGTGCAATTCATCATACACTATAACACCAGTTGAGTATAACGCACCTACACTTGTATGTGCAGTTGAAATAAATACATTTTAAATGAAATATAACTATTAAATTGCCTTACAATAAATAATATCCGAATTGAAAAAAAGATTATTCACTACTATATACTATAACAGTCCATCTAAGTACTCTCTATTTTCATATATGTATTTCTTACACAGACTGACAAATGTCTTATATTTGGTTGTTGTTTTTATTGTGTTTGAGCCGTATTACACAGCAAAGAATTATGCCGAAAATTACTCTGAAATTTACCACGAAAATTTTGTCAGAAATTTCTCCTAAAATTTTATAACATTTTCTCAAAATCTTTATTACACAGGCAATAAATCTTCCAAAAATTTTCGGAGTAATTCATACGATACTCATGCGCAGTCGGGTTATTTTGTTGCAGCTGATGTATGCAAACAGTAAACAAACATACTTTCATTAACCTATACTGTATCCATCGAACAAACAGAGCGACCCAAACAACGATAGATGCGTGATCACCATGCGCCTTTGAATCTATTGGCTAAAATAAATATGCCTCCATGCGCTGGCCAATCGGATTTAACTGCAATCGGCCGGCGGAATTCATTGTCGATACAGAGTTGGAGAGATCACGTGCACTATGCATGATACTGTTTTGGAACACTCCGTTGCTTGGATGGACAGAGTATAATTTTATTTATTTTCAATAATAAGATTTATTTTCTTCTCAAAAATAGTGAAGAAAAAAGTACTTGTAATGTTAGATGCTGCAGAAATTTGTTGTTTGTTCGTTTAAAAATTATCTAAAGGGCAATTAATGAGTGTAATGTCAAACAAACCAATTATGTGGTTCTACGCCGATTCTCGCGCATTTTATAAAATTTTGTCTAGAGAATATAGAACATGTTTTATATTTTTACTCCGAAAATTTTCGCCATTTGATTTCTTTGCCCTATGTAATTTTCAAAAACATCCAGCATAACACCTCTGATACCATAGTGCTACCAATTTACAACTGTTCAAATGAGGCCTTGCCACCCTGGACTCTCCAAACCATGAAATGTAATACGCAGCTCACTGAATTTAATAAGCATGTACAACCTACCAAACTGATCCTAAATAGCTTTAAACACATCCTTGCAAAGTATCAAAACTACCAAATTGTATTCACAGAAGGATCAAAACTTGAACGCGGGACATCGTCAGCAGTAGTAATGAACAGTAGCACCTCTGGATACAAACTACCTGATGGTTACAGTGTATACTCAGCGGAACTATACGCTGTTTATGAGGCGACACAGTACTGCATCAATCACATTTCAAAATACTTCTTCATAATAACTGACTCACTAAACACTATCGAAAGCATCAAACAAATGTATCCAACCAATTACTTAGTGATGCGAATTAAAGAGCAACTACACCACATTTTTAGTTCAAATAAAATGATAGAAATACTTTGGGTCCCCTCACATATCGGAATCGATGAGAAAAAACGTGCCGATGGAGTCGCCAAGCAGACATCCACTAACAACACCTTACCACTCGCAGAATCCTCAATTCTCAGCTCAGATTTGAAAACAATCTTCAGAAGGAAAATCGGCGACGACTGGAAAGACCTTTGGACACATTCATCAACCAAACTGAGAGAAATCAAGAAATCCACTTTACCATGGACTAACCTGCCGAGAACTAGAAGAGCAGAGACGATACTCACACGGCTTAGAATAGGTCACACATGACTCACCCACCAACATTTACTCTCCAAAGACAATCCACCCATATGAGACATGTGTAATGTGCAAATAAGTGTATCACACATATTAGTGCAGTGTCCCAAATTTAAATCGCAACGCGAACAACACGGTATTAAAGAACCGTTAGAGAACATACTGAATGAAAACATGGAAAACGTATTAGGGTTCCTCAACCAAACTACTTTCTGTTCTAAAATTTAAGCTACCTCTACTACATAACTGTATGTATTTGATTGTAAACTAAAACCATGTTAACTGTATTGTCCCACTGCTAATAACCCTTAGTGGTTGATGCAGTTTGATATTAAAATTTAAAAAAAAATTGTTTACTTTAGAGATAAGTTAATATTAAATAATTTTGGTTAATCTTAAAAGGTAAGAACACTTTCTTTTACATATATACATAGTGCTAATGCAATTTTCATTAAAGAATGAATTCAAATCTAGGAGTTACTATTTTGTACAGGACAGGTTATTAGACACTTTGTTAGAAGTAAGTTGTAGAAAAAGAAGAAGACGTAAGACAGTTAAGCTTTGTAAACCATCATGTATGTTTGTTGTAAAATAGTTAAGAACATAATCTTCATAAAACGTTATGTTGAGTTAGCGTCTTATTTGGTCTCATTCATATAATACTGATATTGAAAGCATTGAGAGAGTACAAAATAAATTTTTGAGAGTATGCGCATACAAAATGGGTTCCAATAGGTAACAATACACATATGATGACATACTTTCAATACTTAATATCTCGAAACTACACCATAGAAGGTTAGAAGCAGATTTGTGTTTTCTCCATAAGATTTCAAATGGTAGTAATCAAATTCCAGAGGTATTATATTTAATAAATGAATAAATAAATATGTTTTAATACTAACACTAGAAGAACTCGTAATACTGAGATATTTAATATTCCATTTCATACCACCAATTATGGTCAAAATGAACCAATCACGAAAATTTTAAAATATGCCAATAATCATGGTGGTAGTCTGGATTTATTTGGAATATCTACATCAACATTCAAGAAATCAGTTAAGCTTCTAAATATTTAAGCATATTAATTTAATTTTTTTTATATATATCACTTATCTTGTTAACATGAACTCTTTATACTGAATGAACATTCTTTTGTAAAAATGCTAAAACCATAAATAAATAATCAACATAAACAATGGCAAAACGGGATAATTATGTATACAGAAACATATAGAAAGACCCTTGCAGCCGTTTTTATTTCTATCTGCCAAATATTCACACGGAACTACTCAAAAGTCTCCGAATAGACATAAGGAGTAACCTTACAAGAAATTTCCTTTCTATTCCCTTACAGAATTAACGTGCAGTATTTCTATTATTGATAACTCCAACAAAACTTTCCTTTATCCAGAATGACTATATACTTACATTTTTTTGTATCAATTCTTTTAGGAATTCCTAACATGGAGGGTGTCTTCTTCAGGTATATTTCATACTCTTACAGATGTCTCTTATGTGTCTGCTGACGTCTATATTATATTCAATTCATGTTTAAAATAATCATGGTCTCATAAATCTATAACAAAAATAAGGATTTGAATTATATAAACAATACACCATTCATTTTATGCTTTATCAAATCTTACAGTCTAAAATAGCACTCTATTAATAAATTACATTGTCTTGTAATGAAAGGTAGTATACTGCTTAAGTTTGATGACAAATCTATGTTTCTTCATGATCTACAGTAATTAAATTCATAAAGATGAACAACTACCTGTATTTTTATAGGTTCCACATAAGTAATTGCAGCAACAAAAGATTTTAGAGGTTTAGCCATGTTTTTTAATCTGAATCTCCAGTAGCTTCATGTCTATTTGTTATTTTGTTTTTTGTTGGCATTGTTATGGTTCACCCTGCAATAACAATAAAATTTATTAATAAATAGGGTGATGCATAAAAGATTTATTTGTTACCTCCAAAATGTGTATATTTATTTTAAAGTCATGAATCTGTACATTGTAAATATTTTTATTCAAGTGGAAGAAACAAATCATTGTTATTTGTTGACATTAGTAACTGGTTCATAGGTTAACCTTGGTGAGTGTATTTTACACATTCCAAATGTGTCTTGATTCTTTGTGTATCCAGTTAGCCATTTGACCTTGACCCCAACTCAAAAGGTAGAAGACCTCTTTTGACCTTTCAAGGCCAGTGACATAGGACTGGTTTGTAACCACCATTTTGTATTGCACTTTTTTTTCCAAGTCTACCTGGTTGTTCAACCTACGTTTAATACGGATTTGTGATTTAGGAAAATTACCAATCAGGGATTCTCCAATACAAAGGGATGTTAAGGAGCATGCGTATGCATGGATATAGTTCCTGATTTAATAAATACAAAATACTTAAAGGTCACCCGCCATCTAGGGTAAGTAATCTACCCGATATCTATTGGGACTCAATCACCAACACAGTTTCTTATTTATATTTTCTTTTCAGACCTTCTTTCTTTCTTTCTTCCTTCTTTTCTTCTTTTTAAATATTTTTCTTTCGGATCTTCTGCATCGTTTCCTTCAGTTTCTTTTGGTACCTTTACTTCAAGACGACGTCTTCAACAGTAAGCGTATAGTTACTACACATCGATAACTACAACTGCAGAACAGAACACCACCTGTAGGTAGCGGTGTGAAGACAGCAGCCAGACTTGGCAGCCTAAAGTTCCGACCGCACCCGATCGTTCAGTGGCGTGCGTACTTAAAAAAATGGTGAATGATATATACATGCAAACTGAAGGAAATATTTAATATGACTTAACTAATAGTTGGTATATCTTATTTCAAAAGTTATTTCTCGAAATCTATCTAACAAATACTATTTTATTGATAAAGCCGTGACAATATGAAAATCAAAAATAAGAGATGATACGATTGTTTTCGCAAACGACAATAAAAGACAAAATTTGTTCGTAAGTCGAAAGGATAACTTTTGACGTATACCTAACAAGGTGATTTACGAAAATATTTTCAACTTCAAGGAACTGCAGGGTCGTATTACGCAAAATAGGGAATTTAAAAAATGAAATTTTTCATTAATTTAGCAAACGACTGCCAATATGAAATATGCTCAAGCAGCTTACTTTCAATGTATGATAACGTGTTTTTGTAAAATAATTCCTTGCTCGAGGGGATAGCAGGGTCGTATTATGCAAAATAGGAAATTTAAAAAATGTCATTTTTCATTAATTTAGCAAACGACTGTCAAGATGAAATTAGGTCAGGCAGCTTACTTTCGATGTATATTAACGTGTTTTTGTAAAATAATTCCTTGCTCGAAGGGATAGCAGGGTCGTATTACGCAAAATAGGAAATTTAAAAAATGTAATTTTTCATTAATTTAGCAAACGACTGCCAATATGAAATATGCTCAGGCAGCTTACTTTCGATGTATAATAACGTGTTTTTGTAAAATAATTCCTTGCTCGAGGGGATAGCAGGGTCGTATTACGCAAAATAGGAAATTTAAAAAATGCCATTTTTCATTAATTTAGCAAAGGACTGTCAAGTTGAAATTAGGTCAGGCAGCTTACTTTCGATGTATAATAACGTGTTTTTGTAAAATAATTCCTTGCTCGAGGGGAAAGCAGGGTCGTATTACGCAAAATAGGAAATTTAAAAAATGTCATTTTTCATTAATTTAGCAAACGACTGTCAAGATGAAATTAGGACAGGCAGCTTACTTTTGATGTATGATAACGTGTTTTTGTAAAATAATTCCTTGCTCGAGGGGATAGCAGGGTCGTATTACGCAAAATAGGAAATTTAAAAAATGCCATTTTTCATTAATTTAGCAAACGACTGCCAATATGAAATATGATCAGGCAGCTTACTTTCGATGTATAATAACGTGTTTTTGTAAAATAATTCCTTGCTCGAGGGGATAGCAGGGTCGTATTACGCAAAATAGGAAATTTAAAAAATGTCATTTTTCATTAATTTAGCAAACGACTGTCAAGATGAAATTAGGTCAGGCAGCTTACTTTCGATGTATAATAACGTGTTTTTGTAAAATGATTCCTTGCTCGAGGGGATAGCAGGGTCGTATTACGCAAAATAGGAAATTTAAAAAATGTAATTTTTCATTAATTTAGCAAACGACTGCCAATATGAAATATGCTCAGGCAGCTTACTTTCGATGTATAATAACGTGTTTTTGTGAAATAATTCCTTGCTCGAGGGGATAGCAGGGTCGTATTACGCAAAATAGGAAATTTAAAAAATGCCATTTTTTATTAATTTAGCAAACGACTGTCAAGATGAAATTAGGTCAGGCAGCTTACTTTCGATGTATAATAACGTGTTTTTGTAGAATAATTCCTTGCTCAAGGGGATAGCAGGGTCGTATTACGCAAAATAGGAAATTTAAAAAATGCCATTTTTCATTAATTTAGCAAACGACTGTCAAGTTGAAATTAGGTCAGGCAGCTTACTTTCGATGTATAATAACGTGTTTTTGTAAAATAATTCCTTGCTCAAGGGGATAGCAGGGTCGTATTACGCAAAATAGGAAATTTAAAAAATGTAATTTTTCATTAATTTAGCAAACGACTGCCAATATGAAATATGCTCAGGCAGCTTACTTTCGATGTATAATAACGTGTTTTTGTAAAATAATTCCTTGCTCGAGGGGATAGCAGGGTCGTATTACGCAAAATAGGAAATTTAAAAAATGCCATTTTTCATTAATTTAGCAAACGACTGCCAATATGAAATATGATCAGGCAGCTTACTTTCGATGTATAATAACGTGTTTTTGTAAAATAATTCCTTGCTCGAGGGGATAGCAGGGTCGTATTACGCAAAATAGGAAATTTAAAAAATGTATTTTTTCATTAATTTAGCAAACGACTGCCAATATGAAATATGCTCAGGCAGCTTACTTTCGATGTATAATAACGTGTTTTTGTAAAATAATTCCTTGCTCGAGGGGATAGCAGGGTCGTATTACGCAAAATAGGAAATTTAAAAAATGCCATTTTTCATTAATTTAGCAAACGACTGCCAATATGAAATATGATCAGGCAGCTTACTTTCGATGTATAATAACGTGTTTTTGTGAAATAATTCCTTGCTCGAGGGGATAGCAGGGTCGTATTACGCAAAATAGGAAATTTAAAAAATGTAATTTTTCATTAATTTAGCAACCGACTGTCAATATGAAATATGCTCAGGCAGCTTACTTTCGATGTATAATAACGTGTTTTCGTAAAATAATTCCTTGCTCGAGGGGATAGCAGGGTCGTATTACGCAAAATAGGAAATTTAAAAAATGCCATTTTTCATTAATTTAGCAAACGACTGCCGATATGAAATATGCTCAGGCAGCTTACTTTCGATGTATAATAACGTGTTTTTGTAAAATAATTCCTTGCTCGAGGGGATAGCAGGTTCGTATTACGCAAAATAGGAAATTTAAAAAATGTATTTTTTCATTAATTTAGCAAACGACTGCCAATATGAAATATGCTCAGGCAGCTTACTTTCGATGTATAATAACGTGTTTTTGTAAAATAATTCCTTGCTCGAGGGGATAGCAGGGTCGTATTACGCAAAATAGGAAATTTAAAAAATGCCATTTTTCATTAATTTAGCAAACGACTGCCAATATGAAATATGATCAGGCAGCTTACTTTCGATGTATAATAACGTGTTTCCGTGAAATAATTCCTTGCTCGAGGGGATAGCAGGGTCGTATTACGCAAAATAGGAAATTTAAAAAATGTCATTTTTCATTAATTTAGCAAACGACTGCCAATATGAAATATGATCAGGCAGCTTACTTTCGATGTATAATAACGTGTTTTTGTAAAATAATTCCTTGCTCGAGGGGATAGCAAGGGCGTATTACGCAAAATAGGAAATTTAAAAAATGCCATTTTTCATTAATTTAGCAAACGACTGCCAATATGAAATATGATCAGGCAGCTTACTTTCGATGTATAATAACGTGTTTTCGTGAAATAATTCCTTGCTCGAGGGGATAGCAGGGTCGTATTACGCAAAATAGGAAATTTAAAAAATGTCATTTTTCATTAATTTAGCAAACGACTGCCAATATGAAATATGCTCAGGCAGCTTACTTTGGATGTATAATAACGTGTTTTTGTAAAATAATCCCTTGCTCGAGGGGATAGCAGGGTCGTATTACGCAAAATAGGAAATTTAAAAAATGCCATTTTTCATTAATTTAGCAAACGACTGCCAATATGAAATATGATCAGGCAGCTTACTTTCGATGTATAATAACGTGTTTTTGTAAAATAATTCCTTGCTCGAGGGGATAGCAGGGTCGTATTACGCAAAATAGGAAATTTAAAAAATGTCATTTTTCATTAATTTAGCAAACGACTGCCAATATGAAATATGATCAGGCAGCTTACTTCCGATGTATAATAACGTGTTTTCGTAAAATAATTCCTTGCTCGAGGGGATAGCAGGGTCGTATTACGCAAAATAGGAAATTTAAAAAATGTCATTTTTAATTAATTTAGCAAACGACTGCCAATATGAAATATGATCAGGCAGCTTACTCTCGATGTATAATAACGTGTTTTTGTAAAATAATTCCTTGCTCGAGGGGATAGCAGGGTCGTATTACGCAAAATAGGAAATTTAAAAAATGTCATTTTTCATTAATTCAGCAAACGACTGCCAATATGAAATATGCTCAGGCAGCTTACTTTCGATGTATAATAACGTGTTTTTGTAAAATAATTCCTTGCTCGAGGGTATAGCAGGGTCGTATTACGCAAAATAGGAAATTTAAAAAACGCCATTTTTCATTACTTTAGCAAACGACTGCCAATATAAAATATGATCAGGCAGCTTACTTTCGATGTATAATAACGTGTTTTTGTAAAATAATCCCTTGCTCGAGGGGATAGCAGGGTCGTATTACGCAAAATAGGAAATTTAAAAAATGTCATTTTTCATTAATTTAGCAAACGACTGCCAATATGAAATATGATCAGGCAGCTTACTTCCGATGTATAATAACGTGTTTTTGTAAAATAATTCCTTGCTCGAGGGGATAGCAGGGTCGTATTACGCAAAATAGGAAATTAAAAAAATGCCATTTTTCATTAATTTAGCAAACGACTGCCAATATGAAATATGATCAGGCAGCTTACTTTCGATGTATAATAACGTGTTTTTGTAAAATAATTCCTTGCTCGAGGGGATAGCAGGGTCGTATTACGCAAAATAGGAAATTTAAAAAACGCCATTTTTCATTACTTTAGCAAACGACTGCCAATATAAAATATGATCAGGCAGCTTACTTTCGATGTATAATAACGTGTTTTTGTAAAATAATCCCTTGCTCGAGGGGATAGCAGGGTCGTATTACGCAAAATAGGAAATTTAAAAAATGTCATTTTTCATTAATTTAGCAAACGACTGCCAATATGAAATATGATCAGGCAGCTTACTTCCGATGTATAATAACGTGTTTTTGTAAAATAATTCCTTGCTCGAGGGGATAGCAGGGTCGTATTACGCAAAATAGGAAATTTGAAAAATGCCATTTTTCATTAATTTAGCAAACGACTGCCAATATGAAATATGATCAGGCAGCTTACTTTCGATGTATAATAACGTGTTTTTGTAAAATAATTCCTTGCTCGAGGGGATAGCAGGGTCGTATTACGCAAAATAGGAAATTTAAAAAATGCCATTTTTCATTAATTTAGCAAACGACTGCCAATATGAAATATGATCAGGCAGCTTACTTCCGATGTATAATAACGTGTTTTTGTAAAATAATTCCTTGCTCGAGGGGATAGCAAGGTCGTCTTACGCAAAATAGGAAATTTAAAAAATGTCATTTTCCATTAATTTAGCAAACGACTGCCAATATGAAATATGATCAGGCAGCTTACTTTCGATGTATAATAACGTGTTTTTGTAAAATAATTCCTTGCTCGAGGGGATAGCAGGGTCGTATTACGCAAAATAGGAAATTTAAAAAATGCCATTTTTCATTAATTTAGCAAACGACTGCCAATATGAAATATGATCAGGCAGCTTACTTTCGATGTATAATAACGTGTTTTTGTAAAATAATTCCTTGCTCGAGGGGATAGCAGGGTCGTATTACGCAAAATAGGAAATTTAAAAAATGTCATTTTTCATTAATTTAGCAAACGACTGCCAATATGAAATATGATCAGGCAGCTTACTTTCGATGTATTATAACCTGTTTTTGTAAAATAATTCCTTGCTCGAGGGGATAGCAGGGTCGTATTACGCAAAATAGGAAATTTAAAAAATGCCATTTTTCATTAATTTAGCAAACGACTGCCAATATGAAATATGATCAGGCAGCTTACTTCCGATGTATAATAACGTGTTTTTGTAAAATAATTCCTTGCTCGAGGGGATAGCAGGGTCGTATTACGCAAAATAGGAAATTTAAAAAATGCCATTTTTCATTAATTTAGCAAACGACTGTCAAGATGAAATTAGGTCAGGCAGCTTACTTTCGATGTATAATAACGTGTTTTTGTAAAATAATTCCTTGCTCGAGGGGATAGCTGGGTCGTATTACGCAAAATAGGAAATTTAAAAAATGCCATTTTTCATTAATTTAGCAAACGACTGTCAAGATGAAATATGCTCAGGCAGCTTACTTTCGATGTATAATAACGTGTTTTTGTAAAATAATTCCTTGCTCAAGGGGATAGCAGGGTCGTATTACGCAAAATAGGAAATTTAAAAAATGTCATTTTTCATTAATTTAGCAAACGACTGCCAATATGAAATATGCGCAGGCAGCTTACTTTCGATGTATAATAACGTGATTTTGTAAAATAATTCCTTGCTCGAGGGGATAGCAGGGTCGTATTACGCAAAATAGGAAGATAATGCAACTTTCCAAACCCACCCAGGAGGTATTGCAGCTCAAGATATGTCCACGCAGATCTGGCAGGGGTGCGTTACCTTTTTTTAGTGGGTGGTTCGCCAGGAGCCCTATCATCCCACAATAAGCCACTGTTCTCCCAATACTATGTAAAAGTATTGTGGAAGTGGGAATTCTTAGTTGTCTGTATTGATGGTTAGGTTAGCGGTTAGCGGAACACACAGAAGCGTAGAAAGGCCTCCAACCTCCCCTCACAGCCTTACCGTAACCTCACATATCAATAAAGCCGTTGCTAATTTTTGTTATTCATCCTAGCGGAATACAGAAGCGTAGAAAGGCCTCCAACCTCCCCTCACAGCCTTACCCTAACCTCACATATCAATAAAGCCGTTGCTAATTTTTGTTATGTATTCTAGCGGAACACAGAAGCGTAGAAAGGCCTCCAACCTCCCCTCACAGCCTTACCCTAACCTCACATATCAATAAAGCCGTTGCTAATTTTTGTTATTCATCCTAGCGGAACACAGAAGCGTAGAAAGGCCTCCAACCTCCCCTCACAGCCTTACCCTAACCTCACATATCAATAAAGCCGTTGCTAATTTTTGTTATTTATTCTAGCGGAACACAGAAGCGTAGAAAGGCCTCCAACCTCCCCTCACAGCCTTACCCTAACCTCACATATCAATAAAGCCATTGCTAATTTTTGTTATTTATTCTAGCGGAACACACAGAAGCGTAGAAAGGCCTCCAACCTCCCCTCACAGCCTTACCCTAACCTCACATATCAATAAAGCCGTTGCTAATTTTTGTTATTCATCCTAGCGGAATACAGAAGCGTAGAAAGGCCTCCAACCTCCCCTCACAGCCTTACCCTAACCTCACATATCAATAAAGCCGTTGCTAATTTTTGTTATTCATCCTAGCGGAACACAGAAGCGTAGAAAGGCCTCCAACCTCCCCTCACAGCCTTACCCTAACCTCACATATCAATAAAGCCGTCGCTAATTTTTGTTATATATTCTAGCGGAACACAGAAGCGTAGAAAGGCCTCCAACCTCCCCTCACAGCCTTACCCTAACCTCACATATCAATAAAGCCATTGCTAATTTTTGTTATTTATTCTAGCGGAACACACAGAAGCGTAGAAAGGCCTCCAACCTCCCCTCACAGCCTTACCCTAACCTCACATATCAATAAAGCCGTTGCTAATTTTTGTTATTCATCCTAGCGGAATACAGAAGCGTAGAAAGGCCTCCAACCTCCCCTCACAGCCTTACCCTAACCTCACATCAATAAAGCCGTTGCTAATTTTTGTTATTCATCCTAGCGGAACACAGAAACGTAGAAAGGCCTCCAACCTCCCCTCACAGCCTTACCCTAACCTCACATATCAATAAAGCCGTTGCTAATTTTTGTTATTTATTCTAGCGGAACACAGAAGCGTAGAAAGGCCTCCAACCTCCCCTCACAGCCTTACCCTAACCTCACATATCAATAAAGCCGTTGCTAATTTTTGTTATTCATCCTAGCGGAACACAGAAGCGTAGAAAGACCTCCAACCTCCCCTCACAGCCTTACCCTAACCTCACATATCAATAAAGCCGTTGCTAATTTTTGTTATTCATCCTAGCGGAACACAGAAGCGTAGAAAGGCCTCCAACCTCCCCTCACAGCCTTACCCTAACCTCACATCAATAAAGCCGTTGCTAATTTTTGTTATTCATCCTAGCGGAACACAGAAGCGTAGAAAGGCCTCCAACCTCCCCTCACAGCCTTACCCTAACCTCACATATCAATAAAGCCGTTGCTAATTTTTGTTATTTATTCTAGCGGAACACAGAAGCGTAGAAAGGCCTCCAACCTCCCCTCACAGCCTTACCCTAACCTCACATATCAATAAAGCCGTTGCTAATTTTTGTTATTCATCCTAGCGGAACACAGAAGCGTAGAAAGGCCTCCAACCTCCCCTCACAGCCTTACCCTAACCTCACATATCAATAAAGCCGTTGCTAATTTTTGTTATTCATCCTAGTGGAACACAGAAGCGTAGAAAGGCCTCCAACCTCCCCTTACAGCCTTACCCTAACCTCATATTTTAATACAATATTTGAGATATTTTCACCAATTTTCTTTCTTACAATATTGATTGATTGGTTCGGGACCATCAGTCAGAGGCTTAGAGTCCTCGGCACCTCAGCCTTTAGGCTTTTTGTGCTCTTGATTGTGCCGTATATCCTAGGGTCCTATGTCCATTATTTTTCAGGAGCACTAGTAGCCCATCCACCACTAGATTCCACAGCAAAGGAGACAGAACTCCACCTGTGGGCATCCTCTAGCCACCTGAACTACCAATATATCCTCCATTATGGTGCCATTTATCATCCTATTCCTTAGCATAGAGTCAATCCAGGTCACTAGTGTTTCCTCGACGTCTCTTTGCCTTAGCGACCGGATGATAGATTCTACAGAGGTGTTAGCGAAAGCTCCTCCAATGTCTATGAACAATTATTCACCAAACCGTTCGATAAAATGTCAAGATTTTCAATGGGTCTCCATTTGCGCGTATTTTCGTCGATACTTTTAAATCCGAGAAAACTAGGAAGATAGAAATAATAAAAAAATTCCTTCCATTTGGGTAACATCGTATTTCTAAAAAAATCTGGGTTTCTTCCAATTCTTTGGGTCATCTGTATCCCTTTAAAATTATAAATTACGAACTCACACCATGCTCTATTAGTTATTTCTAATAATCCTTGTACTTGGTGGTAATAGTTCGAATTTATTTGCAATTTTCCGTCTTCATCGATGTACGGCAATGTCTTCAATGTGCCGTGTTGATCGCAATCACGTACACTAAACGGACATTTAATTTCAATTATTCCATCCTCGTTAAGAAGTCCATCTGGAGACCCTGCTAAGAATGAGTAATTTTTATGAATTACTAAGCCGCTCACACTATATTTGTATGTTGTTTTGGCGAGAAACTCTTCCAAAGCTATCTTTTCGCAGTCGATACCGTGTTTCATAGCTTTATTCATAAATGGTTTGGTGTATAATAATCTTTCCACTAATTTTATTTTCGATGTAGAGTTTCTTGCCTTGCAAATTGCTCCGAAATTTGATGCAGTCAATCTTTTCCTCCTTTCTTCGAACCACAGAGAAGAACGTCTCTGATCTCTAGTGTTTTCTTCTATTTCAAGTTTGCTCAAACTATCAACATCCAATTTTTGTAGAGCCCCCTCACATGTAATTCTAATATTAGTCCTGGAACAGCTTTCACCATAAAAAGATCCACTATAAGATTTATTGTTTGCGTCGCATTTTTTATGAATCCATCCATTACATCTGTCACATGCCACCCAATCCACAGAATAAGCTAGATCACCCAAACCACAATACAGACACTTATAACATTTGCTATCGTTACTTTCCTGTTCTTTCGATGAACAAATGTCGCAAACAAATGAACCACTGTAGGTTTTATCCGCAGACGATGGATCACAATTCGTATGAATCCAGCGGTTACATTTGTCACAAGCTACCCAGTCAACGGTAGTGTCTAGACGACCATACCCGCAGTACAGTACTGCGTTTGTTTCCAAATCCATACTCTCTATTTTTGCGGGGCACTCAGGTACATCATCAGAAGCTTGTGTTTTGGTAATAAGTTTCTTTTCCAAAGCCAGTTTTTTCAAAAACCTTCCAGAGAAATGTGTGCTTGGTGCTCCTCTAATATGTTTCTTCCACGAATCTTCCGCAACGTGTTCATTCATTGGATCGACCTTACTTGTAGCTTGTTTTGTTAACCGTTTTTTCGGAATATTCAACATGAATTCTTTATGTAACGCCAACACCAACTCTCTACTTTTTCTCAAGTATCTTGAACCTCGAATATTTTTTTGACCATCTAAGACATTTTTCTTTATATGCCCGAAATAATTTTCAACGTATGTGTTACTAACGTGATACTGGGAGGTTCGTTTTCTCAAAATCATCCCTGTCCAGATAGAACAAAATGGCATGTATTTCAATAACACAATATCAAAAAATTTCCTACTATAATATTTATTATTGATTTCGGTTGATGCACCAGAAAATTGGTGTACAGCATCCAACCTCTCAAATAATCTTTTGAAGTGGCCGTAAAAAATACTCATTTTATGTAAACCCCCGGATTTTTCATTAATTTGACATCCATCCTCATCACTACTAGTAATACACTCTTTCAAATCGATTCCCAAAGCTTTACTATCATTCAACTTTAATAAATTTTTCAGATTTTCATCAACCGTCTCATTCAATACCGGGCTCAATTGTTATGCTCTTGAACCAGTCATCAATTTCATCCAAAAATTCTAAATTAATAACGCGAGCCATTATGTCTTTATAAAAACTTCTAGCTTCGTCCTCAGTAAAACATTCATTAATGTCTTTACTAAAGGTTTTTATCAAATGAGCGCAACATAAATGAATTGTAACTAATTCATCCGGAATCTCAGCTACTCCACATACAACTTTGTATGTTACAGTTAAATAATCTAGTAGGGTCAATCGGTTGCATGCTTTTATAATTGCGTGAATGTTGGCAAAACTGAAATCTGTAACTACCGATACAAACGCAGGCCATTTATTTTGTTCTTCGCAAAAAGTTCTAAAATCATGAAAAATTGTAAATATTGTTTTTGAATAATGAGTACCCGAAACCATTTCAAAAATAGGAAATATACGGCCGGTACGGATGGGTAAAACAGCAGAGTACAAATATACACGTTTTGTACGTAACGTCGGTTTTCTAACTATACCACCCGTTGCGTCGAAAAATATTGTCGGTAAATTGTAATTAGACCCACTTTTATCGAGAACTTCAAATTGTTCTTCACTAAAAATCTTTACGTTGAATGGTATAGATACTTGTTTGATATATTCGTTATGATCTTCCTGCATTTCAATTAAATCTAACAGGTCGTGTCTATGTCTGTCTAGGTGCGATTCAGATTCCGATTTAATTTTTCTAACGGTACTGTCAGATTTTATTCCCTGTAGGTTACCACATTCTACAATATCTTTTTTAGCACTTAATATTGATTTTCTTTTAAACTCTGATGGCTTCTTATGCAATATCTGATTTTTTACGAGAGTCCGCTCCACTCCCTTAACACTACCAGTAATTTTGTTCGGATGACAAAAGTTGACGGAATTCGTATGAACACTGACACCATTGCCTCTTACGCTAATAACAAATTTTTTACATTTGTAATTATTATTTCTGCACAAAGCAAAAATTTTAATAGTTCCGTCTCTCAGATATTTTTGATATTTTATTATTATCGTACAAACGTTGTTTACAAATCTACTTATGCGGTTACGAAAATAAAACGGATAATATTCTTTAACTAACCGGTTGTCACGAATTATGTGATTTCTTATATCACTTTCTATTTGAAAAGTGCCTTCCAAAATAGTGCACTGTTTATATGAACTTTGTGGTAGGTCTTCAACGTTACAAGCATTTTTTGGAATGACTATATTATCATCTCCTATTTCGGACAAGTTCAAAAAACATTTTGGAATATCAAAACTTTCAGGAGTCACTTCATGTTTGTGTTCCGCAATAATTTTTTCTTCTTCAGAATGTTCATTCTGTTGAGGTATAGACATTTCCGTTTGTTGCATGTTATCTGTTTCTACAATAATTGTACTAATATCAAAACGAGCTTTTTTTGTGGGATGTAAATATGTTTTTATCGGAGTAGAGCAAACAGCATACTGATTTGATTCCAACAGTGTTCTCAAACAATTTGATATTGTCCGCATTTACATGATCGTCATTCAATATTTCAAAAATTTTTGGTTTTTCATCTTTTTGGCAAACTTCACCTTTAATGGAAGCAAATACCTTTTCAATACTGGCTTTATTTGCGTGAATTCTCCGATACACTTGACTTGGAAATTTTAAAGATCTATGCCTGATATTTCGACAAACAAAGCTGAAAATTTGATGACCTGGCTTTAAAGTAAAAAGTGATTGATATGTACAATGACTATCAAACGATAAAATAATTTCTACAATTTTTTTCAACAATGAAAAATTTTCCATAGTAGGTAATTTGAAGAAAAATATTTGGTACCTATGTAAATATATAAATACGCTTATAGAACTAAAATAATATTTCAAATTAAATAAATTGTCTGATACAGCTCACCTTCCGTGTATAATTCAAACACTTGCACTTAACAGCGAAACTATTTGACTGACCAAAAAAAAAATGAGCAATGTAGAAAGAAGAAAAGAGAGATTTTCAAAAAAAGTTATAAAAAAAACATTTTCTTTCCGCTGTTTAATGCTTTACCATGAGCTAGCGCGCCGGCGATAGGACAGAGTGGTGCAATTTATTAGAATTCTCATATAATATAATTTTCAGTGTATGTAGTACTGAAATTAATTAGGTACATTGCTAATGATGAGGGAATTGTTAATGTATACATATAAAGTGGTAAGAGCCGATAGAGATTAAAAATTTACCCAAAAAAGTCACGGTGGAGGAAAAGTAAGTCATTTAAAAGAAAATTATTATTTTAAAATAAGCAACTCATTGTACAAACTTACTAGCTCTTGTTAGTTGAAGTAAAATTACCAATACCTACAAATTTCTGGTGATATAGATATTTAATCTTTGAGTTTACTTTATGTTGACGAATCCCTTTTTTACATTTCTACATGAAAATCTAGTGGGTGCCGATAGCGATAATGTTTGCTTTATAGGAGATTTTAATATTAATGTAGGTACACATGGCCAGATCTGTCAGTATCCAAGTTACTGCATCTTAGCTCCTTTACTTTTTTTGCAAAAAGTAACTAGTATATTATATAGTATATTAAATACTTTTTATTCTTATAATAAAGGTATATTATGTATTATAGATATATTGTTTTATTGCAGTAATTTTCTTATTTATTCACGTAATAAACCCTTTGGTTTGTATGAATAGAAGTTAATGAACAAATATTTTATTACCTACGCAATGAATTGGAATTGTGTTAGTTTCAGTTAAGAATTCAGTGTTACGTTGAGGAGAATTGTTTGTTAATGAAATTCTTGCAATGCAATAAGTTGTGGTATTGAATTTGTGTAGAGGAGATTAGACAATTTCCCCCAGTCGCTCCTATTTACTGATAACTGCCGTCGCCGGTCGGCACCTTTAGGGGTAGGTTTCTTATGTATTATCATAGACAAAACAAGTATTATATTGTCTTTGTATATTCAGATATAGATTAGTTTACTCCAATAATTGGTATTGTAGTCATTTAAAAACTGTGCTTTCTGTTTCCCGTTTCGTTTTTTTGGCAGTTCTAGAAAGATTTCGATATTATGTAAGTTGATATTTATCTGATTTATTATAGAATAATTATAATATAATATAATATAATATAATATAATATAATATAATATAATATAATATAATATAATATAATATAATATAATATAATATAATATAATATAATATAATATAATATAATATAATATAATATAATATAATATAATATAATATAATATAATATAATATAATATAATATAATATAATATTATATAATGTAGTAAATAACAATTTTGAAGATATTATGATTTATAAAAATTGAAAAAAACAAAATAACACGACATTAATGCTGAATTATCACAGCAAAATATATTACATTGAGTGCGTAAACCAAATTTTTCCTTCTACCTGGTACATCAAAAGTTCGTTTGATTATTAATTATTGATAATTTTTTAATTATTAGGGCTGGAGGTAGAAAGTATATACCAGTTAAACTTATGGATAGCGAGTGGCATCAGTGGTGGCACTTGTACAATAACAAAAAAATAGCAATACGATATTTCATTATATTACAGGGTGATTTGTTCAAATCAAACCGAAATATTGCTCTGGCACATTGTGTATCGAGTGATATGCACATGTCACGTGGAATTGCTGTCACCTTTAAGTAAGTTAAAAACGTGTCTCATATGTATATAGAAATGTTACACACACGAAAATATTACTTTTAAAAAAGCTTTTATTTCAGAAAAAATAACTAATAGCGAATGTAATAATAGAATTTTTTTATAATGTTTATTGTTATAATGTTACAAAAGTAATCACAGAGATAAAAGAACAAGAGACACATGTTTTTAAAAGTATTTATATAAGAATAATGTCTATGTAGCACTTTCTTCGTGTGAACGTTTACATTTCTATATACATACTACAAAACCATTTATAATAAAATTATAGCTTAAGACAATTTCACTTATAACTTTTAGGCGAAAATTTGGCGGGGTCCACCATTTACTTGGGCAAAACCAAAGAAGTGGAGGAATGGCTTGGCAATACACCCAAGGGAGGTATATTTTTTATTTAGTAACCAAGCATAATTATTTTGATAAGCCCAACTACAGGAGTATTTTCATGAGTCTTCGTAAATTACGAGATTTCATTGATGAAAATAATGTACCTGACTTGGCTATACCTAGATTAGCTTGCGGCAGAGATAAGAAAAACTGGAAGCTTGAGTAGATAGAAAACGGGGGACCTTTTAAGGCGATTTTGAGCAGCCTGACAGCAGTTGACCTACTTCCGCCATCTATAATGGGGATTCACGGAAGTCAAGTAACTGACCTACTTTCACAATCTATGTTAATGGGGGACCAAAGAAGTAAGGTACGAATGAACGCAACTGACCTCTCTAATATGCAGTGACGGAAAATAAAAATTATACAGGGTGCACCGAAAGTAACTACATTTAATAGGAGGGGGTATACAGAGCAGTAGTCAATTACACTATATGTAGTGAAGAGTAGTGAGTGAATTATTATTAATTTGAGTAGAAATGGAAGCTAGTAGGTGTGTTACACCAGAGCTTATTTTTAATTGTGAATCATTTTTAGGCCTTGTCTGGATGCGAAATAATAATAGGAATGTAACTGTGTAGATAAAATCATATAAAATATTAAACAAGTTATTAATTTAACCAATTTAAAAAGTTTTCCATTTAATAATAATTCGTTTTCATTGATCAGTATGCTGGAGCAATTGAAATGTTTTAATTCGCGGTGAATATAAAATTCCGATGCGAGACTAGTCTGCAAAGAAAGCAGGATACCAGTATTTGGAATAACACGGAAGATTCGATGAGATTCAAATTTATGTATGTCGTTTCAGAAGAAATGGATTGTTTAAGAATGAATAAGTAGTACCCGTATGTACTTGGAAAAACACACTGGGAACATGTAAACATTGAAATTAATTGGAATAAAATTCTGATGCGAGACTAGTCTGCAAAGAAAGCAGGATACCAGTATTTGGAATAACACGGAAGATTCGATGAGATTCAAATTTATGTATGTCGTTTCAGAAGAAATGGATTGTTTAAGAATGAATAAGTAGTACCCGTATGTACTTGGAAAAACACACTGGGAACATGTAAACATTGAAATTAATTGAAATAAAATTCTGATGTGAGACTATTCTGCAAAGAAAGCAAGTTACCATGTTTGGAATAACACGGAAGATTCGATGAGATTTAAATTTATGTATGTCATTTCAGAAGAAATGGATTGTTTGCGGACGAATAAGTAGTACCCGCATGTATTTGGAAGAACACACTGGGAAAATGTAATCATTGAAATTGATGCGAGACTAGAGATTTGAATTTATGTATGTCATTTCAGAAGAAATGGATTGTTTCAAGGATGAATAAGTACCTAGTACCAGCATGTATTTGGAATAACACACTGGGAACATGTTCTCATTAAAATAAATTGAAATGGTAATGCGGGGGTGACAGAACCCATCTTGAAAATAACTTGTTTACATTGCAGTATTGTAGATATATAAGAGCTAAAATTCAACTTGAAAGTATAGTTTATTTTATCTCGTGAAATGAGAAGTCGTATTAAAGTAAATATATTGAGTGATTATAGAAAAACAAGTGAACAAACAGAATTTGAAAAGATGAATACAATTAAAAAAAGTATACCTATGATTATTAGAAGAGGACCTTCTGAGACAAAGTATCATATTAAAACAATAGATGATGACTGTTCATCACCAAATTCGATGATAATAATATCAGGAGAGAGTGAGGAATCTGAAGAAATCCAAAATCGGCCAGTGGAGGATATAAAAAACCAGCCATTGAAAAATTCTGAATATGAAAATATTTCTATGGACGGAATTTTTGAAAATGAAATAGATCAACTCTTCCAACCAGAAGACTGGAATAGTGATTTAACAACTGCAGAAGAAGCGTTGGATGAAACTCAATCGAATGTGAAAACAATGATAACGAACCATAGTGATAACGTGACCAAGTTCTTCGAATCTAATAAAATATTTTTGAGTGAAAGTCAAGAACAGAAAATAAGTTTGAAATCGAAGATTGAAAAATATAAAAGAAAATATATAACAACAAAGCACCTCTTGGAAAAGTTAAATCATAATATAAAATTAGCGGAATCAATCAATCGTTTAAACCTATAAATTAAATACAAAATATATTTTATCGTTTGGAATTTTTGAAAATGAAATAGATCAACTCCTCGAACCAGAAGACTGGACAACTACTGAAAATGCGTTGGATGGAACTCAATTGAATGTGAAAACAATGATAAAAATGATAAATAAATTTGAAATTGTTTAAACCTATAAAGTATGTACCTATTTTCATTTCACGAGATAAAATAAACTATCATATTATAACTAATTGTGGTTGATTTACCCTGTACATCCATTTAAAGTATATTTTTACAATATCGATATTTATAATTCGCTCTTTTTAAACAGTAACAAATCCATAAAATTAAGATATTGTATATATGTGAAAGAATCTTCAAGCGTTTCTTTTTATCAGCCTACAACTCTCGAATCCAATTCAATCGATATAACTTGTTTGTAACTGTATAATTAGTAGACACATTGCAATAACAGGGTCGGACTGACTTTTATGTAATATTGGAGAGGAAATTAAAGGCGATTCGAATGAAAATATTTTATTCGATGATCAAACCCAAAAGTGTAGTGAAATAAAATCCACAGTACTGGATATGGGACTAATGTCATACATTTTTATATTGAAAAATATAAAAATGCACAATTGAATATATATTAAAATAATTTAAATATAAAGTTGCATTAATATTAAAATTGTAGTGAAATAAAATCCACAGTACAGGATGTGTTAGCAAATTTCAAATTTTTGAACAACACAAAAAGATACAATTGATTTAAAACAAAGTTATGGCGCAATAATGTTAAAATGTTTGTTATTGCACAAAAAACAATAATCAACTATACAATATAAAAATAGTTCTTTTTCACAAATAGAACATCTAAAACATGATTCTGGTAGAGTTCCTGCGCTACCGGTGAAATGCTCGCTGACATGTTGGGATTCTATGCTTTCACCCCCACCATTATTCAAATCGAAAAAACAACAGGTACATAATCGATATTCACTTGTCGAATAATAGTATTGTAGGATACATATTGGTTTACCAAAACTGGCATTCATCCATTTCTGACTATCCACTGTTTCAATATGAAACGCTTTGAAATCAATAGTGGAACCTGTATCATGTTCCTAGTGGAACCTGTATCATGTTCCTGTTCCGAAGTACAGGAACTGATAACAGAATCCACTTCTCTTCCACTATCGTCATCGATTCTATTAACCTCTTGGTTTTCTAACAAAACCGCAAAATCGAAAGACTCGTTATCACTATCCATACTTTCTTCTTTTATTGCACTACAGTTTTGGGTTTGATACGTTTTGCAGCGTTTAAACGTATTATATATAAAATTTCAGACATGCGCAAACTAGAGTAGCTAGGGCATGCGCAAACTAAAGCACTATTCAGTGTCTCACCACAAAATCATTTATTATAATATAAGCTAGTAAAAACAAATTCAGACATGCGCAAACTAGAGTAGCTAGGGCATGCGCAAACTCAAGCACTATTCAGTGTCTCACCACAAAATCATTTATTATAATATAAGCTAGTAAAAACAAATTTATTGGTAGAGTTGTATTGAATATTTGTAGAGTATTCCAACGTCTTGTGTTATCCATCTTGTCGTTTTCTTTTTTGATTGATGTTTTCATCATCTTGGCAAACTTACAGTCTGGGCTAAATTTTAAATGTTCTTCATGAACGCAATCTTCGGATAACCACTCATGAATTTCCACATGACAATTAAAACAACGAGTTATGTCACTATAACCAACATAAAAAAAACCGCTAACGCCAAATCTATAGGAGAAACATTACCAGCCCAATTTTTGAATGATTGCAAGCGGTAGTCATACAATGATAATAAATCGGAGAAATCTTCTAAACACATATTGATGGTGTGAGTCAAATTCGTTTTGCTATAACTATTTATAGATTTCCCCATCCATTCCAATACTAGCATAATTTCTCCCACCACTTTCACATATCTATAAAAAGTCATGAAGAAACCATTCCGAGCATAGTTTTGTCATGTTAGTTGTGGGGGAAATGTCTTCAAATATGGTTCAAAAGGAAGTGTTTTTGGGGGAGCGTCGATTTGACTTGAATCAGTCAAAGTCAAAGTTTGTTACAGTGTGTTTATCAGCAGAGTGCACTCCTTGTGTAATAATTTCAGGGAACAGAAATAATTATATAGTTTTTTACGAAAAGGAATGGGAGGAATTAATATGTTTCAAGGATTTGATTGACAATTTTTTCACTGCAGCGGAAACCCTAGACCCTATAGATGCGGGCTATTTTTGGCTTCAATTTCAAAAGTTTGAGCAGAATAAAGTGCTAAAAATTTTAACTGGACACGCTAGTATTTGTTTGGGGTATGCAAGTATATCCGAGCTGTGGAAGATATTACCACTAATAAAGAACACCTTTGAAACATTAAAAAACCAGCAGTTTTTAGGAACTATGAAAATTTTACAACTGGCTGTTACTAAATCACAAGATGCTCCGAAAACAGCACTAGAAGTTCTACAACCAATCAAAAAAATCAATCCAATTACATACAACCTAGGTCTTGAAGTAATTTACAGATTTCCTGAACTACTACAAGATGAAAAAAGTCAGCTTTAACGAAAACTTTAACAAAATACATGTTCTATATGTCTGGCGATATGCATATGATATGAAAATGTGCTGTAATGATTTATTCCATACTGTTGCATCAGCTGTTGGAACTCTTTGTTATAAAATTCTTTACCCATATCGGTCTGTAAGTTTTTAGGCGGGCTCATTTGGGAGAGTACTTTTTGCATAGCCTCTGTAATGTCCTTGGCATTTTTTCGCTTTACAGGTTCAGTCCAAACGAATTTACTAAAAGTATTGATTATTACAAGTATATATCCAAAACCTTTGTTAACGCTTTTATAATTATTCAGAATCGCCAAATCAGCCTGAAGAAGATCATGCAAACCTTTGACAATCACATGTCGTCTCTTGTAATTTTTACGAGCCGGACTATGCAATTCATTAACTACATCTCGCTTCACATTACTCATATTTTTGTAGAGCACACTGAATTACAAATTCAACGTAAAATTGTTTATAACTAGGGTTTAACGCAAACTGTAAAGTATCGCCTTTTTTAACAGATTTATCAACTATACCGGATTGGCCAGATATTTTATTGTTATAGCGAATATATAGTCCATCAAAAGTGCATTTAAAATGTTCAACTTTTCCTGATACTGGTATCGTAAAAGTGCTTGTATTACAGTCTAAGACGTAAAAAAACTTGTCTGTTCCTTGACTACCATTGATTTTGAAAAAAATTTTGGTATGGAATTTATAGGGATCCCCAATATAAAAATTATCACTGAGCAGTGGTGCTGCTACAATTTCGTCAGAGGGTTTTAACGCTTGACTGCGAAGGAAGTGTTGATTGAACCTGTTAATCGGCATATTAAGATTGAATGGGCCATTTTTATCAAGGGGGTGCTATTTATTCAACTGTTGCAACGGGCAAAGTAGGGTAAAATCAGCACACATATTATTTACAGAACCTACTTTAAATTCAATTTTATCGCCCTTTTTTATTTTCATGGTGGATAACTCATGATATTTATAAACCTTGCCATTTATCAAAACATCACCGTCACTCGAGTAGTGCTTACAGCTTTCGATAGAACCTTCAACAGGAAAAACGAAAGCAGTCCCTCCATTCTCTAAAACATACAAGGGATTTTTTGTCTTTTTTACCCCTATTAATCGAATGATGAATGTACTAAAATATTCTTTTGGTGTGCAAATGTAAAAGGGTGTTTTAAGTATCGGTTCAGCGGTAGAAGGAACGTCTACACATTCTGAGGTGGAGAGGTAATGTTGGTTGAAATGATTTAACGGCATGTTCACGACTAAACAATTTATAAAGTAATCAAAGTATTTATTCGATTATACCACCCTCTCGTAATTCTTCAATAATGGATATAATTTCATTGCGATGACCTGTATTCCCTGCTGCTTGAGAAGCTACAAGTAATCGTAACCTATCAACTATTTCATTAAAATCATCAAAATATTTATAATCAATGGGTTTGTTATTGTAATCCATCATAGTCAACTTCCCCCCAAGTTTTGACATTTTACGTGTCAGTACACCAGTTAATAGAGACCGAGGGGCCGTACCAGCCCTCGGTCTAATCGGATTTGGTTTTAGTTCAGGCTTAATGATGAATGTATATTTATCTTTAATATCATTGGGGAATGTTCTGATGGGTAAATCGGGGTTACGTTCTCGACGAATAGCATTTGTTCGTTTAATAATATCTACATAATTATCCACATCTCGTTTAGTATATACAATAGGGTTTTTTTTAAAAAGCAACTCGTACAACCCAGGTGTACCCAAATATGTTATATGTTTTACGATAATATCTTTATTTTTGAAGTCAAGTTCAGAATCACCAATGTAAAACTTTTCTTCGTTGGGATTATGAAAAACGCCCAAAATATGATCATATACCCCTTCCGTATCTCGTATCATCCCCTCGATAAATTCTCTAGGAAGAGGTGTGTCAAACTGTTCAAAATACTCTCTCAAAACGTTTGGGTCGGTGATTGTACGATAAAAATCACTTATGCTGTCATCGATAAATTGGTCTTGTCTGGTTCTATCTGGAATATCTCCCGAATCATTTCGAGATTCATAAGTTGTTTCATCTGTTAAAAATCTCGTGTTGTCCTGGAAAGTACTGTGAAAATCTGGATCGTTATCGGACTCAAAAAATGCTAGTTGATCGTAACGAGTTGTGGGTGACTTTTTAATGGTAATGTCCCCTTTTGTCGGTGATATTTCTTGTTTAATAGGTTTCTTCAAAGTTGAAACAAATTCTTTAAGAGGCTGGTATGATTTTTCCAATTTACTTTGAGACTCATGCCTCTGCTGTTTGAGAAGTTTATATTTCTTTTTAATATCTTGACGTGATTTTATGAGCTGTTTCCCTAATCGTTCATTCATTGTGACTAATAGATTTCACATTTTTTAAGGTCTTATATATACATCAAACCCTTTTCGATATTTTCCAGAGGATAATGCACAGTCCTTATCAATAACTAAAAATCCAAACTTATCTTTCCAACAAAACGATCCCATGTCTTTAGATTGTTGAAAACTCATGTCGATATTTGCATGGTCATCAAAAATATGTTTCAGATTAGTAACATCTTGGGGGAATACAATTAACAGATTAGCATTATCCCGAATTAGTTGTTTTGGAATCGCTGAATATGTTTGACATAAATAAAAACAATCGGTCTCTTTATGTCGACCAAAACAAAAATAATTTTTGATGATATTTTGGTCACAAGACGCCACATCGTCAAATATAACTATGGAATTATGTTTAATATTTTCGGGGAGCGGAAAATCTTCACTTTTACTAAATTCTTGGTAACAGATCTCTCGTATGGGTTGTAGTAATAATCGCAGATATTGATATTTTGGTTGCTGCAGTGATTTCGAATATAAATAAACATTTTCATATTTCATACCATTAGGATGTTCCAACAAAGATTACGTTGGTTTTACCACTTCCACTAGGCCCTACTATAAGTGTTCGTTTAGAATTACCTCCAAATAATACACCGTGATTATTTTCATTATTTGTAATGTCATAGTTTTTAACTGGTAAGGAAACTTGTTGTTTTACAAGCTTCATGTTGAAGACTGTTAGTATAAAAAGAGAAGCACACATATATAGGTGTTAGTATGAAAAATAAAGCTGTGCCACTTGAACGTCGTAGGACTAGAGGTAGAGGACTTGTTAATACATTAATAAATAAGCTCCCCTTTGAACTACACGCCCCTGGGGAGTATCGGTATTTAGGTCCTGGAACGAAGCTAGCAAAGAGATTAGCTCGAGGGGATAAACCAATAAATCCTTTTGACGAAGCAGCGCTACAACACGATATAGCATATTCTCAGAGCAACGATCTAAGTGAACGCCACGTGGCTGATAAAATTTTAGAGAACAGAGCTTGGGATCGTGTCAAATCCAAGGAGGCCAAATTAGGTGAAAAAGTAGCTGCCTGGTTGACAACAACAGTTATGAAAGGAAAACGCAAACTTGGAATGGGTCTCCGACGAAAACGTAAAACTAAGAAGCGTGTTATTAAACCACCAAAAATTGGAGGATTTTTACCATTTTTAATCCCATTGATTGGGGCTTTAGCTGCTGCCGGTGGCAGTGCTGCTGGTATCGCCAAAGCCGTGAACGATGCTAAAGCTAATAGAGATCAATTAGCCGAGCAGCAACGACATAATCTTGAAATGGAGCAAGCTGCTAAAGGCGGTAAAGGGTTATATTTAAGACCATATAAAGGATATGGAATGAGGCAAAAAAAACAAAAAATATGTAAAAAGGGGCGGGGTTTTTATTTAAAACCATATTCAAGAAACTCCCGATAAAATTACCTCAGCACATAATGACAGACTTTGAACTTGAAAAATATATAACGTTATTGCAAATTCCTTATTTTCGTGGCATTTACATGCGTAACTCCTTACCTACAAAAATTAACAAATACGAGTCTGGTATTATCAACTTGGATACACTGCAAGGTGTTGGAACGCACTGGACAGCTTATACAAAGAAGAGTAAAAATGTTACATATTTTGATAGTTATGGTAATTTACCACCACCAATAGAAGTCGTAAAGTATTTTACAAGTAATGGAAAAGTAGACATCCACTTCAATTACGAAACAGTACAAAGATTAGGTTACCAATGTGGACAGTATTGTCTTAGATTTTTATATAGTCAGTATAACTGAGTAGGCAACTCATTTCATAACCAACTGTCCAAGATGTCGTATACTTTTACGTTAAGTGGGGAGTCATCAATTCTAAGTGGTGACTTTAACCCACCCATTTACTTAGATGAAAATTCCGAGTATGAGATAGGATTAGCTAATTTTGATACATTCAATAGTATTCCAAACGTAACTCAAACCAATAACGTATTAGTGTGGGGTCAGAAAAGTCAATACAACTATATCATCCCTATAGGCTCCTATGAACTGGATGATATTATAAAATTAATTGAAAAAGAAATGTTTAATATAGCGGGTACTACAACCCGCATTGTGCCAGATAGTCGAACAGGGTCTGTATCAATGAAAAGCACTGAAACTATAAATTTTACAGTTGATAATTCAATAGGGGATCTGTTGGGTTTCTCAAAAGTCTTTCTTGAACCGAATAAGGTAAATACCTCAACAAAAATGATAAATATTTTAAAAGTTAATACTATATGTATTGACTGCAACATTGCAGTCGGATCATTTTTGAATGGAGAACCAGTACACATTATACATCAGTTTTTTCCCCAAGTTCCCAGTGGGTATAAAATAGTGGAGCAACCTTTAACCATACTCTATTACCCTGTAAGCATTAAAACCATAAACAACATTACCGTTAGGGCTCTCGATCAAAGCGGTGATTTAATTGATTTTCAAAAAGAAACTATTACTGTTCGCTTACATCTTCGAAAAACTAATTGAAATGGTTTGGCAGTTTAATCGTATACACCCATATAAAAGCACATTTATTCACAAAACTATCAGTAGAGGGAAAACCACAGCATTGTTAACGTCTACAAATCGGAAATTTTTGCAGTCTTTGGGTTTCAAAGTGTTGGTATAATGGAAGTTTTACATGTTACGGGCGAACCTTTTAGCGACACTACCATTGAAGACTATCAATTCCATACATACCAACCGTATTCTTCTGCTAACCTCAACTATAATGATGAAATAAGAATTCCAATTCAAGATCTAGAAGCTCATACTCTCCCCAGTAATTCAGTTCTGTACATAGAAGGGAAATTGCTGACTGATAAAAATACTGTTCCAACAAAATTTAACTTTATTAATAACGCTATTGCGTTTTTATTTAGAGAAATCAGGTATGAGTTAAATGGTGTAATTATTGACGCTGTCCGACAAGTTGGTATAGCTACGACAATAAAAAATTATCTTTCTTTAAACGAAAATGAGAGTAAGCTGATGAATAATGGGGGGTGGTATCCAAACAATGGAAAAATTCTAACAGATTCCAAGGGTAATTTTAATATATGTATTCCTTTAAAACTACTCATGGGTTTTTTTGAGGATTTCAAGAAAATTATAATTAATATGAGACAAGAGTTGATTATAATTCGAGACAAAGACGACATCGATGTTGTAGTTGCTTCTGATGAGTCTGAGAAACCAAAAATTGAGCTATTGAAAGTCTATTGGAATGTACCTCACATAACTCCAAGCATTAAAGAACAGCTGAGACTAAATAAAATTATTCATAGCAATATTGATCTACCAATTAAATTTAGGAGCTGGGAACTGATTGAATATCCTGCTCTTACAGATACTACTCGTCACACCTGGCCCGTCAAAACGACGACCAAAATTGAAACACCCCGACATATTGTGGTAGCATTCCAAAAGGGTAGAAAGGGCAAACTTTTGAAAGATATGAGTAAATTTGATCACTGTAACTTGACTAATTTACGTGTGTTTTTGAATTCTGAGCGTTATCCTTATCATGATTTACATCTAGATTTTGATAGTAATCGTTTTGCCACTTTGTATGAGATGTTTGCCAATTTTCAAGAAAGTTATTACCACATCCAAACTAATCAACCTATATTTAATCCAGAAGAATTTAAGACCAAAGCCCCCATCGCCCACATCGACTGTTCTCGTCAAAAAGAGGTTTTACAGACTGGTTCTATTGTTCTTCGAATAGAATTTGAAACCAGTAAAAATGTGGGTAATGATGTATCAGCATATTGTTTGATTATACATGAAAAAGAATTTTATTACAATCCCATGACAAAAATTGTTAGACAAGTGTAATGCGCATGCGTTTATGTGTTAAAAGTCTGCAACAGCATGAAGTTTCTTTCAGTACACTATGGGATTTCGTCAACGACTCGAGCAGTATATTACTAACTTGGCTAAACTCAAAGCTGATATTCAGTGGTATAAAAAGAAAAAGCAACTAGTTGAACACTTTAAAAATTTACAAATATGAGATTAGTGATGGAAGTTCAGGGTTTTAGGATTGAAAACAATAAATTTATAGTGAAGGAATTTGCGGCATACAACGGAAATCAGGTTTGTCATTATGTGTTTAAACCACCATTTCCTTTACGAATGCTGTCCCCCGATTTGCATAGACAGGCTGTTTGGCTCATGAAAAAGCATCACTCTATTGACTGGAATGTTGGTTTCACACCAATACATTTGTTTGGTAATATAGTTGCTAATTTAACAAATGATGCTGACGTGGTTCACGTTAAAGGAAAGGAGAAGGCTGACTATATCAAAAAATATTCAATGGCTCCAGTTTACGAATTTGAAGAACACCCTCCAGTTATTTCATCTGAACCGAAATGTTTTTACCATAGTAATATTAATTGTATTTGTGCGCTATCGAATGTATTTTTTTTATATGAAAACTTTATAATGGAAGAATAAAATAATATAATGACTTTCAATTCACCTTCAGACCTATTGCGCATGCGTTTTCTTGTATATAAATGTAATTACAAAATTGATTCTGTTTAGTTTCATCATGCATTGTATCAAGTGCGGTAAGCAATTTTCTAGAGCTTACCATCTTCGTCGACATCAGTTATGTTGTGGTCAACGTTCAACTACTTGTGACAGTTGTGGAAAACAGTTTTCAAGGTTCGATAACCTCAAAAATCATCAACGTAAGAGTTGTCATGGTCCATCTTTTATTCCTAAAAAAAGACTTAGACCTATGGGTATGGAAGTGTTGGAACCCGGTGTTACCAAGTTACATCACGCATTCAAAACCAGAATAGCTTCCTATCGGTTTTCCATTCCAGATAAAAAGACAAATTATATGGATTTTCTCAATGAGGTTCAACCAAAAGTATTAAATAAAATTCAAGAATACCTTCAGCAACATTATTCATTAAAAATAAATTTTGAAATATTCGGTATATACATAATACCAGAGAAGGAGATTTCAGATATAAAGTCTATGAATACAGCCAACAAAGTTGTGACTACATCAACCGATTTGAAACATGTATATGAAGAATTTAAAGATGAAATTATGAACCAGGCTTCAGAGTTTCAAGAAAAAGATAGTGGGTGGGCACTTCAAGAGATAATGTTTTTAGATGTGAACATAAACCGGTTTAATGCAATTTCCGCTTCTTCTTATGTCAAGTTGCCAAGGGCGATAATTAGAAAACAGACTGTTTTAAATATCCGGAATAATGATAATGCATGTTTCGCTTGGTGTGTGAATGCAGCAATATTTCAACCCCAAGGAGATCCCACGAAGCCAGAATCTTACCCCCATTTTGATACCTTGCTAGATTTCACAGGAGTAGAGTTTCCGGTAACCCTGAAAGACATTATAAAATTCGAGAAATTGAATAATATATCTGTAAATGTTTTGGGTTGGAATCAGAATTTAAAGATAGAAAAAAAAATATGAAGTTGTTGGCCCCCTTCATTTTACGTCAGAGCGGAAACCGACCCATATTAATCTCTTATTGATAACTGATAGAGATGGAAACACTCATTATACTCTCATCGGGGATTTATCTAAATTATTGAGAAGTCAAAAGACAACGCACAAAGAGAGAACTTTCTTTTGTGATGGATGTCTACAAAGTTTTTCAACAGAATCCAAATTACAACACCACCAAGAAAATGATTGTACTCACATATACACTAAGCTACCAACTTCTGAAATTAAAATAAACAAGTGTGGGGAGTGGTTACCAGAAAATACATTAAAATTCATCAACTTTGAAAAACAGCTACAAGTTCCATTCGTTATATACGCGGACTTTGAAAGTTTATTAAAACCGATAGATCATACTGAACCCCATGCTGGTGAATCCTTCACAGTTAAAGTGTGTGAACATGAGCCTTACTCGTTTGCTTTTTATGTAAAGTGTACATATGACGATAGTTTATCCAAATTTGAAATTTATGAAGGTGCCGATGCAGCCCAAGTCTTCATACAAAAATTGGATTCAATAGTTCAAGATTTGTACAATAACCATCTTAAACATGTTATACCGATGCGATCATTAACACCTGAGGAACAAGATAGATATGACACTGCTACCGTTTGTCATATTTGTGAAAGACCTTTTGATGTTTTTGATAAAAAGGTTATGGATCATTGCCATGTTACCGGAAAATTTAATAATGCAGCCCATTACTCTTGCAATTTAAATTATAAACTTCCGAAATATATTCCAGTCTTCCTACATAATTTAAAAAATTATGATTGTCATTTATTTATCAAAGAACTGACCACCAAAGGTGAAAAAATCAGTGCCTTACCCCAAACAAAGGAGAAGTATATATGCTTCTCAAAATCTATTTTGGTGGAAAAGTTTAGTGGTCCCAAGATACGAGATGTGTATATGACATTAAAATTTGTTGATTCCTTTAGTTTTCTAGCTAGTTTATTAGAAAAACTGGCTTCTACGTTGAATCCTGAACAGTGTAATGAGGTACGAAAGTTTTTCCCAAAACATTTTAATTTAATGAGACAAAAAGGCGAGTTTCCGTATTCATATGTGACATCTTTTGATAAACTACGCGAGCGACAATTACCATATAAGGAACATTTTTTTGATACCTTAAAAGGTGTTGATATCTCTGATGAGGAATATGCACGAGCTCAACTAGTATGGATTACTTTCAACTGCACAACTATTAGTGATTATGCAAAGTTATATTTAAAAACTGATGTGTTGCTTCTTGCCGACGTCTTTGAGAATTTTCGCAAAGTTTGTCTTAAGGAATATAAGTTGGATCCAGCTCACTACCTTACCGCTCCTTCCCTGAGTTGGGATGCCATGTTGAGATGTACTCAGATTGAACTACAACTTTTAACCGATGTGGATATGCTTCACTTCTTCAAAAAAGGAATTCGAGGCGGAGTAGCTCAATGCAGCAAGAGGAAAGCTGTAGCAAACAATAGATACTTGGACACCTTTGATGTGAACAAACCAGAGAGCTACATAATGTTTTTAGATGCTACAAACCTTTACGGGGCTGCAATGAAGGAATATCTACCATTTGGTGACTTTAGGTGGTTAACTGAATCTGAAATTGAATTATTCGATGTCGATACTATTGAAGATGATTCGCCTAAAGGATATGTTTTGGAAGTGGACTTGGAGTATCCTACCAACCTGCATGATGCACATAACGATCTTCCTTTCTGCCCGGAAAGTATCATCCCTCCAAAATCCAAATATTCAAAGCAGATACCGAACTTGAACGATAAAACCAAATACATAATACACTATCGTAACCTTAAACAGTGTTTGAAAAATGGTTTAAAATTGAAAAAGATTCACAGAGTTATCGAGTTTTCACAGTCTGCGTGGCTAAAGACATACATTAAACTTAACACCAGACTACGCAACAAAGCTACAAATGCCTTTGAAAAAGATTTGTTTAAACTTTTAATCAATGCAATCTTTGGAAAAACGATGGAAAATGTTGAAAAAAGAAAACGTATAATTATATCAAGTCATTGGGAAAACACCAGAGGATCCCTGGGAGCGAAAACTTTAATTGCGAAACCAGAATTCAAATCTTGTTCTGTGTTTAACGATAATTTGGTGGCGGTTCAACTGAATAAAATTAAAGTAGTGTATGATAAACCGTTATATGTAGGATTTTCAGTTTTGGATATTTCAAAGACTATAATATATGAGTTTTATTATGATTATGTTAAACAACAGTATGGTGATTCTGTTAAGTTGTGTTATACGGATACTGATTCATTAGTGTTGGAAGTATTTACTGAAGATTTCTACAAAGACATGAAGGAAAATATTGAATATTTCGATACATCCAATTATCAGACAAATAATATCCATGACATTCCTAAAACAATATCTATTGTCGGTAAAATGAAAGACGAGTTTGCTGGTGTAGTTGTTGAGTCTTTCTATGGAACTGGTGCTGAAGCATATTGTGTTAAATTATCGGAACGATACAACAAGTCTGATATTTTAAAGAAGGCTAAAGGTATTTCTAAACATATAATTGAAACTCAACTCCATCTTAATGACTATAAACAAATCGTTGAAACTGGCGGTATTGTATATAGAAAAATGTATGTTTTCCTTTCCAATATGCATATTATCCACACAGAATTAAAAAACAAGGTGGCTCTTTCTTCAAAAGATGATAAGAGGTATGTAATACCACATGACATAAATACTCTAGCATGGGGGCATTTTCTCCTAAATCCATCCTCCAATTCAGGCACATTAGATGATCTTCTCCAAGCATTAGAAGAAGAAGAAGCAGTGGAGAATTTTTTCAGTGATGTGAATATAGAAGAATACTTAGATTCTACAGATTTTGATTTTTTAGATGTTTAACAAAAAATAAATGTTATTTATATACTTATTTCTTTTATTTCAACAAACGAAGGACAATTTTATAAAATATTGTACCAGTCACAATAGTAGAACATGTAGCTATATAATATAATATATAAGTATGCGTATTTATGTGTGTGCTTGCGACCTGGTGAACTGCATACAACTGCAACCATTCGGATTCTTGGTAGTTTCCATTACCTTTGAAAAGACGCACTTTATATGTTGTACTATTGGTAGGTATTTCAGCTTTTAGGGTTACTGCATTATTTGGTGTATACGATTCCATTCGTGTCCATTTTTCAGGCCAACTATCATTTTTTGTACCATTACTATCAAAACATACAAACACTTCTCTAATATTATATGGATGCTGTATTAAAAGGTAGTTACCAATAATAGCTTGCAATATTATAAACGTTGGGGCCTGCATATCGACTAATACTAAATAAATGTTAATATATCCAATCTTTTATATATGATTTTTTGACGTTTCACATTTTTGTGTATTTCATTTCTATTATTATTGGTGGAACCCTTTTTTAGTCGGGCAGTGATGGATAATAGCATGGATTAAATATTGTTGTATCAATCAACCCCTCTCCTACCAATTCACCAGAGTCATCCTCTTGTACATCACTATTTTTTACGATTTGCACTTTTAATTCATGGATACAGTTCACATTTAACAGGCTATACAAATCACATGGAATTACAAATTCGTAGATAGTATCATGTTTGAAATATCTATAGCCGATTCCAATGTTCTTATTATTTACATCTTTGATACACCAATATACAGCATTTGCAGCGATACTTGCTAATCTTGGAGCACTGTAGTATAAACAGTCTGAATTAAAAATAAGCTCTGGTGTAACACACCTACTAGCTTCCATTTCTACTCAAATTAATAATAATTCACTCACTACTCTTCACTACATATAGTGTAATTGACTACTGCTCTGTATACCCCCTCCTATTAAATGTAGTTACTTTCGGTGCACCCTGTATAATTTTTATTTTCCGTCACTGCATATTAGAGAGGTCAGTTGCGGTCATTCGTACCTTACTTCTTTGGTCCCCCATTAACATAGATTGTGAAAGTAGGTCAGTTACTTGACTTCCGTGAATCCCCATTATAGATGGCGGAAGTAGGTCAACTGCTGTCAGGCTGCTCAAAATCGCCTTAAAAGGTCTCCCGTTTTCTATCTACTAGCTTGTTAAACTCATGATAAGTTTCCTGTTTCGAAACAGTAAGTGCCGTATACATATATATGAATGAATTTTTCATCATTGATAAAAGTGGTATAAATAGGGCTCCTGGCGAACCTTCCACTTAAAAAAAAGGTAACGTGCCCCTGCCAGATCTGCGTGGACAGAGCTTGAGCTGCAATACCTCCTGGGTGGGTGTGGAAAGTTGCATTATCTTCCTATTTTGCGTAATACGACAGTCGTTTGCTAAATTAATGAAAAATGACATTTTTTAAATTTCCTATTTTGCGTAATACGACCCTGCTATCCCCTCGAGCAAGGAATTATTTTACAAAAACACGTTATTATACATCGAAAGTAAGATGCCTTATCATATTTCATATAAGCAGTCGTTTGCTAAATTAATGAAAAATTACATTTTTTAAATTTCCTATTTTGCGTAATACGACCCTGCTATCCCCTCGAGCAAGGAATTATTTTACAAAAACACGTTATTATACATCGAAAGTAAGCTGCCTGATCATATTTCATATTGGCAATCGTTTGCTAAATTAATGAAAAATGACATTTTTTAAATTTCCTATTTTGCGTAATACGACCCTGCTATCCCCTCGAGCAAGGAATTATTTTACAAAAACACGTTATTATACATCGAAAGTAAGCTGCCTGATCATATTTCATATTGGCAGTCGTTTGCTAAATTAATGAAAAATGACATTTTTTAAATTTCCTATATTGCGTAATACGACCCTGCTATCCCCTCGAGCAAGGAATTATTTTACAAAAACACGTTATTATACATCGAAAGTAAGCTGCCTGAGCATATTTCATATTGGCAGTCGTTTGCTAAATTAATGAAAAATTACATTTTTTAAATTTCCTATTTTGCGTAATACGACCCTGCTATCCCCTCGAGCAAGGAATTATTTTACAAAAACACGTTATTATACATCGAAAGTAAGCTGCCTGATCATATTTCATATTGGCAGTCGTTTGCTAAATTAATGAAAAATGACATTTTTTAAATTTCCTATTTTGCGTAATACGACCCTGCTATCCCCTCGAGCAAGGAATTATTTTACAAAAACACGTTATTATACATCGAAAGTAAGCTGCCTGATCATATTTCATATTGGCAGTCGTTTGCTAAATTAATGAAAAATGACATTTTTTAAATTTCCTATTTTGCGTAATACGACCCTGCCATCCCCTCGAGCAAGGAATTATTTTACAAAAACACGTTATTATACATCGAAAGTAAGCTGCCTGATCATATTTCATATTGGCAGTCGTTTGCTAAATTAATGAAAAATGGCATTTTTTAAATTTCCTATTTTGCGTAATACGACCCTGCTATCCCCTCGAGCAAGGAATTATTTTACAAAAACACGTTATTATACATCGAAAGTAAGCTGCCTGAGCATATTTCATATTGGCAGTCGTTTGCTAAATTAATGAAAAATGACATTTTTTAAATTTCCTATTTTGCGTAATACGACCCTGCTATCCCCTCGAGCAAGGAATTATTTTACAAAAACACGTTATTATACATTGAAAGTAAGCTGCCTGATCATATTTCATATTGGCAGTCGTTTGCTAAATTAATGAAAAATGACATTTTTTAAATTTCCCATTTTGCGTAATACGACCCTGCTATCCCCTCGAGCAAGGAATTATTTTACAAAAACACGTTATTATACATCGTAAGTAAGCTGCCTGATCATATTTCATATTGGCAGTCGTTTGCTAAATTAATGAAAAATGGCATTTTTTAAATTTCCTATTTTGCGTAATACGACCCTGCTATCCCCTCGAGCAAGGAATTATTTTAAAAAAACACGTTATTATACATCGAAAGTAAGCTGCCTGATCATATTTCATATTGGCAGTCGTTTGCTAAATTAATGAAAAATGGCATTTTTTAAATTTCCTATTTTGCGTAATACGACCCTGCTATCCCCTTGAGCAAGGAATTATTTTACTAAAACACGTTAGTATACATCGAAAGTAAGCTGCCTGGGCTAATTTCATCTCGACAGTCGTTTGAGAAATTAATGAAAAATGACATTTTTTTAATTTCCTATTTTGCGTAATACGACCCTGCTATCCCCTCGAGCAAAGAATTATTTTACAAAAACACGTTATTATACATCGAAAGTAAGCTGCCTGATCATATTTCATATTGGCAGTCGTTTGCTAAATTAATGAAAAATGACATTTTTTAAATTTCCCATTTTGCGTAATACGACCCTGCTATCCCCTCGAGCAAGGAATTACTTTACAAAAACACGTTATTATACATCGAAAGTAAGCTGCCTGATCATATTTCATATTGGCAGTCGTTTGCTAAATTAATGAAAAATGGCATTTTTTAAATTTCCTATTTTGCGTAATACGACCCTGCTATCCCCTCGAGCAAGGAATTATTTTAAAAAAACACGTTATTATACATCGAAAGTAAGCTGCCTGATCATATTTCATATTGGCAGTCGTTTGCTAAATTAATGAAAAATGGCATTTTTTAAATTTCCTATTTTGCGTAATACGACCCTGCTATCCCCTTGAGCAAGGAATTATTTTACTAAAACATGTTAGTATACATCGAAAGTAAGCTGCCTGGGCTAATTTCATCTCGACAGTCGTTTGAGAAATTAATGAAAAATGACATTTTTTAAATTTCCTATTTCGCGTAATACGACCCTGCTATCCCCAAGAGCAAGGAATTATTTCACTAAAACACGTTATTATACATCGGAAGTAAGCTGCCCGAGCATATTTCATATTGGCAGTCGTTTGCTAAATTAATGAAAAATGATATTTTCTAAATTTCCTATTTTGCGTAATACGACCCTGCTATCCACTAGAGCAAGGAATTATTTCACTAAAACACGTTATTATACATCGAAAGTAAGCTGCCTGAGCATATTTCATATTGGCAGTCGTTTGCTAGATTAATGAAAAATTACATTTTTTAAATTCCCTATTTTGCGTAATACGACCCTGCTATCCCCTTGAGCAAGGAATTATGTTACTAAAACACGTTATTATACATCGAAAGTAAGCTGCCTGACCTAATTTCATCTTGACAGTCGTTTGCTAAATTAAGGAAAAATTACATTTTTTAAATTTCCTATTTCGCGTAATACGACCCTGCTATCCCCTTGACCAAGGAATTATTTTACAAAAACACGTTATTATACATCGAAAGTAAGCTGCCTGAGCATATTTCATATTGGCAGTCGTTTGCTAAATTAATGAAAAATGACATTTTTCAAATTTCCTATTTTGCGTAATACGACCCTGCTATCCCCTTGAGCAAGGATTTATTTTACTAAAACACGTTAGTATACATCGAAAGTAAGCTGCCTGACCTAATTTCATCTTGACAGTCGTTTGCTAAATTAAGGAAAAATTACACTTTTTAAATTTCCTATTTCGCGTAATACGACCCTGCTATCCCCTTGAGCAAGGAATTATTTTACTAAAACACGTTAGTATACATCGAAAGTAAGCTGCCTGACTTAACTTCATCTTGACAGTCGTTTGCTAAATTAAGGAAAAATGATATTTTCTAAATTTCCTATTTTGCGTAATACGACCCTGCTATCCACTAGAGCAAGGAATTATTCCACTAAAACACGTTATAATACATCGAAAGTAAGCTGCCTGAGCATATTTCATATTGGCAGTCGTTTGCTAAATTAATGAAAAATGACATTTTTCAAATTTCCTATTTTGCGTAATACGACCCTGCTATCCCCCTGAGCAAGGAATTATTTCACCAAAACACGTTAGTATACATCGAAAGTAAGCTGCCTGACCTAATTTCATCTTGACAGTCGTTTGCTAAATTAATGAAAAATGATATTTTCTAAATTTCCTATTTTGCGTAATACGACCCTGCTATCCACTAGAGCAAGGAATTATTACACTAAAACACGGTATTATACATCGGAAGTAAGCTGCCTGAGCATATTTCATATTGGCAGTCGTTTGCTAAATTAATGAAAAATTACATTTTTCAAATTTCCTATTTTGCGTAATACGACCCTGCTATCCCCTTGAGCAAGGATTTATTTCACTAAAAAACGTTAGTATACATCGAAAGTAAGCTGCCTGACCTAATTTCATCTTGACAGTCGTTTGCTAAATGAAGGAAAAATTACACTTTTTAAATTTCCTATTTCGCGTAATACGACCCTGCTATCCCCTTGAGCAAGGAATTATTTTACTAAAACACGTTAGTATACATCGAAAGTAAGCTGCCTGACCTAATTTCATCTTGACAGTCGTTTGCTAAATTAAGGAAAAATGATATTTTCTAAATTTCCTATTTTGCGTAATACGACCCTGCTATCCCCTCGAGCAAGGAATTATTTAAAAAAAACACGTTATTATACATCGAAAGTAAGCTGTCTGAGCATATTTCATCTTGACAGTCGTTTGCTAAATTAATGAAAAATTACATTTTTCAAATTTCCTATTCTGCGTAATACGACCCTGCTATCACCTAGAGCAAGGAATTATTTTACTAAAACACGTTAGTATACATCGAAATTAAGCTGCCTGAGCTGATTTCATCTCGACAGTCGTTTGCTAAATTAAGGAAAAATAACATTTTTAAAATTTCCTATTTTGCGTATTACGACCCTGCTATCCACTAGAGCAAGGAATTATTTTACCAAAACACGTTATTATACATCGAAAGTAAGCTGTCTGACCATATTTCATATTTGCAGTCGTTTGCTAAATTAAGGAAAAATGACATTTTTTAAATTCCCTATTTTGCGTAATACGACCCTGCTATCCCCTTGAGCAAGGAATTATTTTACTAAAACACGTTAGTATACATCGAAAGTAAGCTGCCTGAGCATATTTCATCTTGACAGTCGTTTGCTAAATTAAGGAAAAATGACATTTTTAAAATTTCCTATTTCGCGTAATACGACCCTGCTATCCCTTGAGCAAGGAATTATTTTACTAAAACACGTTAGTATACATCGAAAGTAAGCTGCCTGACCTAATTTTATCTTGACAGTCGTTTGCTAAATTAAGGAAAAATTACATTTTTTAAATTTCCTATTTCGCGTAATACGACCCTGCTATCCCCTTGAGCAAGGAATTATTTCACTAAAACACGTTAGTATACATCGAAAGTAAGCTGCCTGATCTAATTTGATCTTGACAGTCGTTTGCTAAATTAAGGAAAAAGGACATTTTTCAAATTTCCTATTTTGCGTAATACGACCCTGCTATCCCCTTGGGCAAGGAATTATTTTACAAAAACACGTTATTATACATCGAAAGTAAGCTGCCTGAGTATCTTTCATATTGGCAGTCGTTTGCTAAATTAATGAAAAATGACATTTTTTAAATTTCCTATTTTGCGTAATACGACCCTGCTATCCACTAGAGCAAGGAATTATTTTACTAAAACACGTTAGTATACATCGAAAATAAGCTGCCTGACCTAATTTCATCTTGACAGTCGTTTGCTAAATTAATGAAAAATGGCATTTTTTAAATTTTCTATTTCGCATAATACGACCCTGCTATCCGACGGTCGTTTGCGAAATTAATGAAAAATGACATTTTTTAAATTTCCTATTTCGCGTAATACGACCCTACTATCCCCTTGAGCAAGGAATTATTTTACTAAAACACGTTAGTATACATCGAAAGTGAGCTGCCCGAACATATTTCATCTTGACAGTCGTTTGCTAAATTAATGAAAATTGATATTTTCTAAATTTCCTATTTTGCGTATTACGACCCTGCTATCCACTAGAGCAAGGGATTATTTCACTAAAACACGTTAGTATACATCGAAAGTGAGCTGCCCGAACATATTTCATCTTGACAGTCGTTTGCTAAATTAATGAAAATTGATATTTTCTAGGTTTCCTATTTTGCGTAATACGACCCTGCTATCCCCTTGAGCAAGGAATTATTTTACAAAAACACGTTATTATACATCGAAAGTAAGCTGCCTGAGTATATTTCATCTTGATAGTCGTTTGCTAAATTAAAGAAAAATGACATTTTTTAAATTTCCTATTTTGCGTAATACGACCCTGCTATCCCCTTGAGCAAGGAATTATTTCACAAAAACACGTTATTATACATCGAAAGTAAGCTGCCTGAGCTAATTTCATCTCGACAGTCGTTTGCTGAATTAATGAAAATTGATATTTTCTAAATTTCCTATTTTGCGTATTACGACCCTGCTATCCACTAGAGCAAGGGATTATTTCACTAAAACACGTTAGTATACATCGAAAGTGAGCTGCCCGAACATATTTCATCTTGACAGTCGTTTGCTAAATTAATGAAAATTGATATTTTCTAGGTTTCCTATTTTGCGTAATACGACCCTGCTATCCCCTTGAGCAAGGAATTATTTTACTAAAACTTGTTAGTATACATCGAAAGTGAGCTGCCCGAACATATTTCATCTTGACAGTCATTTGCTAAATTAATGAAAATTGATATTTTCTAAGTTTCCTATTTTGCGTAATACGACCCTGCTATCCCCTTGAGCAAGGAATTATTTCACTAAAACACGTTAGTATACATCGAAAGTAAGCTGCCTGACCTAATTTAATCTTGACAGTCGTTTGCTAAATTAAGGAAAAATTATATTTTTTAAATTTCCTATTTCGCGTAATACGACCCTGCTATCCCCTTGAGCAAGGAAGTATTTCACTAAAACACGTTAGTATACATCGAAAGTAAGCTGCCTGACCTAATTTCATCTTGACAGTCGTTTGCTAAATTAAGGAAAAATTACATTTTTTAAATTTCCTATTTCGCGTAATACGACCCTGCTATCCCCTTGAGCAAGGAATTATTTCACTAAAACACGTTAGTATACATCAAAAGTAAGCTGTCTGACCTAATTTCATCTTGACAGTCGTTTGCTAAATTAAGGAAAAAGGACATTTTTCAAATTTCCTATTTTGCGTAATACGACCCTGCTATCCCCTTGGGCAAGGAATTATTTTACAAAAACACGTTATTATACATCGAAAGTAAGCTGCCTGAGCATATTTCATATTGGCACTCGTTTGCTAAATTAAGGAAAAAGGACATTTTTCAAATTTCCTATTTTGCGTAATACGACCCTGCTATCCCCTTGAGCAAGGAATTATTTTACAAAAACACGTTATTATACATCGGAAGTAAGCTGCCTGAGCATATTTCATATTGGCAGTCGTTTGCTAAATTAATGAAAAATGACATTTTTTAAATTCCCAATTTTGCGTAATACGACCCTGCTATCCCCTTGAGCAAGGAATTATGTTACTAAAACACGTTATTATACATCGAAAGTAAGCTGCCTGAGTATATTTCATATTGGCAGTCGTTTGCTAAATTAATGAAAAACACCATTTTTTAAATTCCCTATTCTGCGTAATACGATCCTGCTATCCCCTTGAGCAAGGAATTATGTTACTAAAACACGTTATTATACATCGAAAGTAAGCTGCCTGAGTATATTTCATCTTGATAGTCGTTTGCTAAATTAAAGAAAAATGACATTTTTTAAATTTCCTATTTTGCGTAATACGACCCTGCTATCCCCTTGAGCAAGGAATTATTTTACAAAAACACGTTATTATACATCGAAAGTAAGCTGCCCGAACATATTTCATCTTGACAGTCGTTTGCTAAATTAATGAAAATTGATATTTTCTAAATATCCTATTTTGCGTAATACGACCCTGCTATCCCCTTGAGCAAGGAATTATTTTACAAAAACACGTTATTATACATCGAAAGTAAGCTGCCTGAGTATATTTCATCTTGATAGTCGTTTGCTAAATTAAAGAAAAATGACATTTTTTAAATTTCCTATTTTGCGTAATACGACCCTGCTATCCCCTTGAGCAAGGAATTATTTTACAAAAACACGTTATTATACATCGAAAGTAAGCTGCCCGAACATATTTCATCTTGACAGTCGTTTGCTAAATTAATGAAAATTGATATTTTCTAAATATCCTATTTTGCGTAATACGACCCTGCTATCCCCTTGAGCAAGGAATTATTTTACTAAAACTCGTTAGTATACATCGAAAGTAAGCTGCCTGAGCTAATTTCATCTCGACAGTCGTTTGCTGAATTAATGAAAATTGATATTTTCTAAATTTCCTATTTTGCCTAATACGACCCTGCTATCCCCTTGAGCAAGGAATTATTTTACTAAAACTCGTTAGTATACATCGAAAGTAAGCTGCCTGAGCTAACTTTATCTCGACGGTCGTTTGCGAAATTGATGAAAAATGACATTTTTTAAATTTCCTATTTCGCGTAATACGACCTTACTATCCCCTTGAGCAAGGAATTATTTTACTAAAACACGTTAGTATACATCGAAAGTAAGCTGCCTGAGCTAATTTCATCTCGACAGTCGTTTGCTGAATTAATGAAAATTGATATTTTCTAAATTTCCTATTTTGCCTAATACGACCCTGCTATCCCCTTGAGCAAGGAATTATTTTACTAAAACTCGTTAGTATACATCGAAAGTAAGCTGCCTGAGCTAACTTTATCTCGACGGTCGTTTGCGAAATTAATGAAAAATGACATTTTTTAAATTTCCTATTTCGCGTAATACGACCTTACTATCCCCTTGAGCAAGGAATTATTTTACTAAAACACGTTAGTATACATCGAAAGTAAGCTGCCTGAGCTAATTTCATCTCGACAGTCGTTTGCTGAATTAATCAAAATTGATATTTTCTAAATTTCCTATTTTGCCTAATACGACCCTGCTATCCACTAGAGCAAGGAATTATTTCACTAAAACACGTTAGTATACATCGAAAGTAAGCTGCCTGACCTAATTTCATCTTGACAGTCGTTTGCTAAATCATTGAAAAATGGCATTTTTTAAATTTCCTATTTTGCGTATTACGACCCTGCTATCCACTAGAGCAAGGGATTATTTCACTAAAACACGTTAGTATACATCGAAAGTGAGCTGCCCGAACATATTTCATCTTGACAGTCGTTTGCTAAATTAATGAAAATTGATATTTTCTAAGTTTCCTATTTTGCGTAATACGACCCTGCTATCCCCTTGAGCAAGGAATTATTTTACTAAAACTCGTTAGTATACATCGAAAGTGAGCTTCCTGGGCTAATTTCATCCGACAGTCGTTTGCGAAATTATTGAAAAATGACATTTTTAAAATTTCCTATTTCGCGTAATACGACCCTGCTATCCCTATAGCAAGGAATTATTTCACAAAAACACGTTATTATACATCGAAAGTGAGCTGCCCGAACATATTTCATCTTGACAGTCGTTTGCTAAATTAATGAAAATTGATATTTTCTAAGTTTCCTATTTTGCGTAATACGACCCTGCTATCCCCTTGAGCAAGGAATTATTTCACTAAAACACATTAGTATACATCGAAAGTAAGCTGCCTGAGCTAATTTCATCTTGACAGTCGTTTGCTAAATTAAGGCAAAATTACATTTTTTAAATTTCCTATTTCGCGTAATACGACCCTGCTATCCCCTTGAGCGAGCAATTATTCCACTAAGACACGTTAGTATACATCGAAAGTAAGCTGCCTGAGCATATTTCATATTGGCAGTCGTTTGCTAAATTAATGAAAATGACATTTTTTAAATTCCCTATTTTGCGTAATACGACCCTGCTATCCCCTTGAGCAAGGAATTATGTTACTAAAACACGTTATTATTCATCGGAAGTAAGCTGCCTGAGTATATTTCCTATTGGCAGTCGTTTGCTAGATTAATGAAAAACACCATTTTTTAAATTCCCTATTCCGCGTAATACGATCCTGCTATCCCCTTGAGCAAGGAATTATGTTACTAAAACACGTTATTATACATCGAAAGTAAGCTGCCTGAGTATATTTCATATTGGCAGTCGTTTGCTAAATTAATGAAAAATGACATTTTTTAAATTTCCTATTTTGCGTAATACGACCGTGCTATCCCCTTGAGCAAGGAATTATTTTACAAAAACACGTTATTATACATCGAAAGTAAGCTGCCCGAACATATTTCATCTTGACAGTCGTTTGCTAAATTAATGAAAAATGACATTTTTCAAATTCCCTATTTTGCGTAATACGACTCTGCTATCCCCTTGAGCAAGGAATTATGTCACTAAAACACGTTATCATACATCGAAAGTAAGCTGCCTGAGCATATTTCATCTTGACAGTCGTTTGCTAAATTAAAGAAAAGTAACATTTTTTAAATTTCCTATTTTGCGTACTACGACCCTGCTATCCCCTTGAGCAAGGAATTATTTTACAAAAACACGTTATTATACATCGAAAGTAAGCTGCCCGAACATATTTCATCTTGACAGTCGTTTGCTAAATTAATGAAAAATGACATTTTTCAAATTCCCTATTTTGCGTAATACGACTCTGCTATCCCCTTGAGCAAGGAATTATGTCACTAAAACACGTTATTATACATCGAAAGTAAGCTGCCTGAGTATATTTCATATTGGCAGTCGTTTGCTAAATTAATGAAAAATGACATTTTTTAAATTTCCTATTTTGCGTAATACGACCGTGCTATCCCCTTGAGCAAGGAATTATTTTACAAAAACACGTTATTATACATCGAAAGTAAGCTGCCTGAGCATATTTCATATTGGCACTCGTTTGCTAAATTAATGAAAAATGACATTTTTCAAATTCCCTATTTTGCGTAATACGACTCTGCTATCCCCTTGAGCAAGGAATTATGTCACTAAAACACGTTATCATACATCGAAAGTAAGCTGCCTGAGCTAATTTCATCTTGACAGTCGTTTGCTAAATTAAGGAAAAATTACATTTTTAAATTTCCTATTCGCGTAATACGACCCTGCTATCCCCTTGAGCGAGCAATTATTCCACTAAGACACGTTAGTATACATCGAAAGTAAGCTGCCTGAGCATATTTCATATTGGCAGTCGTTTGCTAAATTAATGAAAATTGATATTTTCTAAGTTTCCTATTTTGCGTAATACGACCCTGCTATCCCCTTGAGCAAGGAATTATGTCACTAAAACTCGTTATCATACATCGAAAGTAAGCTGCCTGAGCATATTTCATCTTGACAGTCGTTTGCTAAATTAAGGAAAAAGGACATTTTTCAAATTTCCTATTTTGCGAAATACGACCCTGCTATCCCCTTGAGCAAGGAATTATTTTACAAAAACACGTTATTATACATCGGAAGTAAGCTGCCTGAGCATATTTCATATTGGCAGTCGTTTGCTAAATTAATGAAAAATGACATTTTTCAAATTTCCTATTTTGCGTAATACGACCCTGCTATCCCTTGAGCAAGGAATTATTTTACAAAAACACGTTATTATACATCGAAAGTAAGCTGCCTGAGCATATTTCATATTGGCAGTCGTTTGCTAAATTAATGAAAAATGACATTTTTTAAATTCCCTATTTTGCGTAATACGATCCTGCTATCCCCTTGAGCAAGGAATTATGTTACTAAAACACGTTATTATACATCGAAAGTAAGCTGCCTGAGTATATTTCATCTTGACAGTCGTTTGCTAAATTAAAGAAAAGTGACATTTTTAAATTTCCTATTTTGCGTAATACGACCCTGCTATCCCCTTGAGGAAGGAATTATTTTACAAAAACACGTTATCATACATCGAAAGTAAGCTGTCCGAACATATTTCATCTTGACAGTCGTTTGCTAAATTAATGAAAATTGATATTTTCTAAATTTCCTATTTTGCGTAATACGACCCTGCTATCCCCTTGAGCAAGGAATTATTTTACTAAAACTCGTTAGTATTCGTCGAAGTAAGCTGCCTGAGCTAATTTCATCTCGACAGTCGTTTGCTGAATTAATGAAAATTGATATTTTCTAAATTTCCTATTTTGCGTAATACGACCATGCTATCCTCTTGAGCAAGGAATTATTTTACTAAAACTCGTTAGTATTCGTCGAAAGTAAGCTGCCTGAGCTAATTTCATCTCGACCAGTCGTTTGCTGAATTAATGAAAATTGATATTTTCTAAATTTCCTATTTTGCGTAATACGACCATGCTATCCCCTTGAGCAAGGAATTATTTTACTAAAACTCGTTAGTATACATCGAAAGTAAGCTGCCTGACCTAATTTCATCTTGACAGTCGTTTGCTAAATTCATGAAAATAGATATTTTCTAAGTTTCCTATTTTGCGTAATACGACCCTGCTATCCCCTTGAGCAAGGAATTATTTTACTAAAACTCGTTAGTATACATCGAAAGTAAGCTGCCTGACCTAATTTCATCTTGACAGTCGTTTGCTAAATTAATGAAAATTGATATTTTCTAAATTTCCTATTTTGCGTAATAAGACCCTGCTATCCGCTTGAGCAAGGAATTATTTCAGTGAAACTCGTTAGTATACATCGAAAGTAAGCTGCCTGAGCTAGAGCTAATTTTATCTCGAAAGTCGTTTGCGAAATTGATGAAAAATGACATTTTTTAAATTTCCTATTTCGCGTAATACGACCCTGCTATCCCCTTGAGCAAGGAATTATTTCACTAAAACACGTTAGTATACATCAAAATTGAGCTGCCTGACCTAATTTCATCTTGACAGTCGTTTGCTAAATTAAGGAAAAATGATATTTTTCAAATTTCCTATTTTGCGTAATACGACCCTGCTATCCCCTTGAGCAAGGAATTATTTTACAAAAACTTGTTAGTATACATCGAAAGTAAGCTGCCTGAGCTAATTTTACCTCGACAGTCGTTTGCGAAATTAATGAAAAATGACATTTTTTAAATTTCCTATTTCGCGTAATACGACCCTACTATCCCCTTGAGCAAGGAATTATTTTACTAAAACACGATAGTATACATCGAAAGTAAGCTGCCTGACCTAATTTAATCTTGACATTTGTTTGCTAAATTAAGCAAAATTACATTTTTTAAATTTCCTATTTTGCTTATTACGACCCTGCTATCCACTAGAGCAAGGAATTATTTTACTGAAACACGTTAGTATACATCGGAAGTAAGCTGCCTGACCTAATTTCATCTTGACAGACGTTTGCTAAATTAAGGAAAAAGGACATTTTTCAAATTTCCTAATTTGCGTAAAACGACCCTGCTATCCCCTTGAGCAAGGAATTATTCCACTAAAACACGATAGTATACATCGGAAGTAAGCTGCCTGACCTAATTTCATCTTGACAGTCGTTTGCTAAGTTAATGAAAAATGACATTTTTCAAATTTCCTATTTTGCGTAATACGACCCTGCTATCCCCTTGAGCAAGGAATTATTTTACAAAAACACGTTATTATACATCGAAAGTAAGCTGCCTGAGCATATTTCATATTGGCAGTCGTTTGCTTAATTGATGAAAAATGACATTTTTTAAATTCCCTATTTTGCGTAATACGATCCTGCTATCGCCTTGAGCAAGGAATTATGTTACTAAAACACGTTATTATACATCGGAAGTAAGCTGCCTGAGTATCTTTCATATTGGCAGTCGTTTGCTAAATTAATGAAAAATGACATTTTTTAAATTTCCTATTTTGCGTAATACGATCCTGCTATCCCCTTGAGCAAGGAATTATTTTACAAAAACACGTTATTATACATCGAGAGTAAGCTGCCTGAGCATATTTCATATTGGCAGTCGTTTGCTAAATTAATGAAAAATGACATTTTTTAAATTTCCTATTTTGCGTAATACGACCCTGCTATCCCCTTGAGCAAGGAATTATTTTACAAAAACATGTTATTATACATCGAAAGTAAGTTGCCTGAGCATATTTCATATTGGCAGTCGTTTGCTAAATTAATGAAAAATGACATTTTTTAAATTCCCTATTTTGCGTAATACGACCCTGCTATCCCCTTGAGCAAGGAATTATGTTACTAAAACACGTTATTATACATCGAAGGTAAGCTGCCTGAGTATATTTCATATTGGCAGTCGTTTGCTAAATTAATGAAAAATGACATTTTTCAATTCCCTATTTTGCGTAATACGATCCTGCTATCCCCTTGAGCAAGGAATTATGTTACTAAAACACGTTATTATACATCGAAAGTAAGCTGCCTGAGCATATTTCATCTTGACAGTCGTTTGCTAAATTAATGAAAAATGACATTTTTCAAATTTCCTATTTTGCGTAATGCGACCCTGCTATCCCCTTGAGCAAGGAATTATTTTACAAAAACACGTTATTACACATCGAAAGTAAGCTGCCTGAGCATATTTCATATTGGCAGTCGTTTGCTAAATTAATGAAAAATGACATTTTTTAAATTCCCTATTTTGCGCAATACGACCCTGCTATCCCCTTGAGCAAGGAATTATTTTACAAAAACACGTTACCGTACATCGAAAGTAAGCTGCCTGAGCATATTTCATATTGGCAGTCGTTTGCTAAATTAATGAAAAATGACATTTTTTAAATTCCCTATTTTGCGTAATACTATCCTGCTATCCCCTTGAGCAAGGAATTATTTTACTAAAACACGTTAGTATACATCGAAAGTAAGCTGCCTGACCTAATTTCATCTTGACAGTCGTTTGCTAAATTAAGGAAAAAGGACATTTTTCAAATTTCCTATTTTGCGTAATACGACCCTGCTATCCCCTTGAGCAAGAAATTATTTTACAAAAACACGTTATTATACATCGAAAGTAAGCTGCCTGAGCATATTTCATATTGGCAGTCGTTTGCTAAATTAAGGAAAAAGGACATTTTTCAAATTTCCTATTTTGCGTAATACGACCCTGCTATCCACTAGAGCAAGGAATTATTTTACTAAAACACGTTAGTATACATCGAAAGTAAGCTGCCTGAGCTAATTTCATCTCGACAGTCGTTTGCGAAATTAATGAAAAATGACATTTTTAAATTTCCTATTTCGCGTAATACGACCCTGCTATCCCCTTGAGCAAGGAATTATTTTACTAAAACACGTTAGTATACATCGGAAGTAAGCTGCCTGACCTAATTTCATCTTGACAGTCGTTTGCTAAATTAAGGTAAAAAGACATTTTTCAAATTTCCTATTTTGCGTAATACGACCCTGCTATCCACTTGAGCAAGGAATTATTTTACAAAAACACGTTATTATACATCGAAAGTAAGCTGCCTGAGCATATTTCATATTGGCAGTCGTTTGCCAAATTAAGGAAAAAGGACATTTTTCAAATTTCCTATTTTGCGTAATACGACCCTGCTATCCACTAGAGCAAGGAATTATTTTACAAAAACACGTTATTATACATCGAAAGTAAGCTGCCTGAGCATATTTCATATTGGCAGTCGTTTGCCAAATTAAGGAAAAAGGACATTTTTCAAATTTCCTATTTTGCGTAATACGACCCTGCTATCCCCTTGAGCAAGGAATTATTTTACTAAAACACGTTAGTATACATCGAAAGTAAGCTGCCTGAGCTAATTTCATCTCGACAGTCGTTTGCTGAATTAATGAAAATTGATATTTTCTAAATTTCCTATTTTGCCTAATACGACCCTGCTATCCACTAGAGCAAGGAATTATTTCACTAAAACACGTTAGTATACATCGAAAGTAAGCTGCCTGACCTAATTTCATCTTGACAGTCGTTTGCTAAATTATTGAAAAGTGGCATTTTTTAAATTTCCTATTTTGCGTATTACGACCTTGCTATCCACTAGAGCAAGGAATTATTTTACTAAAACACGTTATTATATATCGAAAGTAAGCTGCCTGAGCATACTTCATCTTGACAGTCGTTTGCTAAATTAATGAAAAATGACATTTTTCAAATTTCCTATTTTGCGTAATACGACCCTGCTATCCCCTTGAGCAAGGAATTATTTTTCTAAAACACGTTAGTATACATCGAAAGTAAGCTGCCTGAGCATATTTCATATTGGCAATCGTTTGCTAAATTAATGAAAAATAACATTTTTTTAATTTCCTATTTCGCGTAATACGACCCTGCTATCCCCTCGAGCAAGGGATTATTTTACAAAAACACGTTATTATACATCGAAAGTAAGCTGCCTGATCATATTTTATATTGGCAGTCGTTTGCTAAAGTAATGAAAAATGGCGTTTTTTAAATTTCCTATTTCGCGTAATACGACCCTGCTATCCCCTAGAGCAAGGAATTATTTCACAAAAACACGTTATTATACATCGAAAGTAAGCTGCCTGAGCATATTTCATATTGGCAATCGTTTGCTAAATTAATGAAAAATAACATTTTTTTAATTTCCTATTTCGCGTAATACGACCCTGCTATCCCCTCGAGCAAGGAAATATTTCACAAAAACACGTTATTATACATCGAAAGTAAGCTGCCCGAACATATTTCATCTCGACAGTCGTTTGATAAATTGATGAAAATTGATATTTTCTAAATTTCCTATTTTGCGTAATACGACCCTGCTATCCCCTTGAGCAAGGAATTATTTTACTAAAACTCGTTAGTATACATCGAAAGTAAGCTGCCTGAGCTAATTTCATCTCGAAAGTCGTTTGCTAAATTAATGAAAATTGATATTTTCTAAATTTACTATTTTGCCTAATACGACCCTGCTATCGACTAGAGCAAGGAATTATTTTACTAAAACACGTTAGTATACATCGAAAATAAGCTGCCTGACCTAATTTCATCTCGACAGTCGTTTGTTAAATTAATGAAAATTGATATTTTCTAAATTTACTATTTTGCCTAATACGACCCTGCTATCCCCTTGAGCAAGGAATTATTTTACTAAAACTCGTTAGTATACATCGAAAGTAAGCTGCCTGAGCTAATTTCATCTCGACAGTCGTTTGTTAAATTAATGAAAATTGATATTTTCTAAATTTACTATTTTGCCTAATACGACCCTGCTATCCACTAGAGCAAGGAATTATTTTACTAAAACACGTTAGTATACATCGAAAATAAGCTGCCTGACCTAAGTTCATCTTGACAGTCGTTTGCTAAATTATTGAAAAATGGCATTTTTTAAATTTCCTATTTCGCGTAATACGACCCTGCTATCCCCTTGAGCGAGGAATTATTTCACTAAAACACGTTAGTATACATCGAAAGTAAGCTGCCTGACCTAATTTCATCTTGACAGTCGTTTGCTAAATTAAGGAAAAAGGACATTTTTCAAATTTCCTATTTTGCGTAATACGACCCTGCTATCCCCTTGAGCAAGGAATTATTTTACAAAAACACGTTATTATACATCGAAAGTAAGCTGCCTGAGCATATTTCATATTGGCAGTCGTTTGCTAAATTAATGAAAAATGACATTTTTTAAATTTCCTATTTTGCGTAATACGACCCTGCTATCCCCTTGAGCAAGGAATTATTTCAGTGAAACTCGTTAGTATACATCGAAAGTAAGCTGCCTGAGCTAATTTTATCTCGAAAGTCGTTTGCGAAATTGATGAAAAATGACATTTTTTAAATTTCCTATTTCGCGTAATACGACCCTGCTATCCCCTTGAGCAAGGAATTATTTTACTAAAACTCGTTAGTATACATCGAAAGTAAGCTGCTCGAACATATTTCATCTTGACAGTCGTTTGCTAAATTAATGAAAATTGATATTTTCTAAATTTCCTATTTTGCGTAATACGACCCTGCTATCCGCTTGAGCAAGGAATTATTTCAGTGAAACTCGTTAGTATACATCGAAAGTAAGCTGCCTGAGCTAATTTTATCTCGAAAGTCGTTTGCGAAATTGATGAAAAATGACATTTTTTAAATTTCCTATTTCGCGTAATACGACCCTGCTATCCCCTTGAGCAAGGAATTATTTCACTAAAACACGTTAGTATACATCAAAATTGAGCTGCCTGACCTAATTTCATCTTGACAGTCGTTTGCTAAATTAAGGAAAATTGATATTTTTCAAATTTCCTATTTTGCGTAATACGACCCTGCTATCCCCTTGAGCAAGGAATTATTTTACAAAAACTTGTTAGTATACATCGAAAGTAAGCTGCCTGAGCTAATTTTACCTCGACAGTCGTTTGCGAAATTAATGAAAAATGACATTTTTTAAATTTCCTATTTCGCGTAATACGACCCTACTATCCCCTTGAGCAAGGAATTATTTTACTAAAACACGATAGTATACATCGAAAGTAAGCTGCCTGACCTAATTTAATCTTGACATTTGTTTGCTAAATTAAGGAAAATTACATTTTTTAAATTTCCTATTTTGCTTATTACGACCCTGCTATCCACTAGAGCAAGGAATTATTTTACTAAAACACGTTAGTATACATCGGAAGTAAGCTGCCTGACCTAATTTCATCTTGACAGACGTTTGCTAAATTAAGGAAAAAGGACATTTTTCAAATTTCCTAATTTGCGTAAAACGACCCTGCTATCCCCTTGAGCAAGGAATTATTCCACTGAAACACGATAGTATACATCGGAAGTAAGCTGCCTGACCTAATTTCATCTTGACAGACGTTTGCTAAATTAAGGAAAAAGGACATTTTTCAAATTTCCTATTTTGCGTAATACGACCCTGCTATCCCCTTGAGCAAGGAATTATTTCACTAAAACACGTTATTATACATCGAAAGTAAGCTGCCTGACCTAATTTCATCTTGACAGTCGTTTGCTAAGTTAATGAAAAATGACATTTTTCAAATTTCCTATTTTGCGTAATACGACCCTGCTATCCTCTTGAGCAAGGAATTATTTTACAAAAACACGTTATTATACATCGAAAGTAAGCTGCCTGAGCATATTTCATATTGGCAGTCGTTTGCTTAATTGATGAAAAATGACATTTTTTAAATTCCCTATTTTGCGTAATACGATCCTGCTATCGCCTTGAGCAAGGAATTATGTTACTAAAACACGTTATTATACATCGGAAGTAAGCTGCCTGAGTATCTTTCATATTGGCAGTCGTTTGCTAAATTAATGAAAAATGACATTTTTTAAATTTCCTATTTTGCGTAATACGATCCTGCTATCCCCTTGAGCAAGGAATTATTTTACAAAAACACGTTATTATACATCGAGAGTAAGCTGCCTGAGCATATTTCATATTGGCAGTCGTTTGCTAAATTAATGAAAAATGACATTTTTTAAATTTCCTTTTTTGCGTAATACGACCCTGCTATCCCCTTGAGCAAGGAATTATTTTACAAAAACATGTTATTATACATCGAAAGTAAGTTGCCTGAGCATATTTCATATTGGCAGTCGTTTGCTAAATTAATGAAAAATGACATTTTTTAAATTCCCTATTTTGCGTAATACGACCCTGCTATCCCCTTGAGCAAGGAATTATGTTACTAAAACACGTTATTATACATCGAAGGTAAGCTGCCTGAGTATATTTCATATTGGCAGTCGTTTGCTAAATTAATGAAAAATGACATTTTTCAATTCCCTATTTTGCGTAATACGATCCTGCTATCCCCTTGAGCAAGGAATTATGTTACTAAAACACGTTATTATACATCGAAAGTAAGCTGCCTGAGCATATTTCATCTTGACAGTCGTTTGCTAAATTAATGAAAAATGACATTTTTCAAATTTCCTATTTTGCGTAATACGACCCTGCTATCCCCTTGAGCAAGGAATTATTTTACAAAAACACGTTATTACACATCGAAAGTAAGCTGCCTGAGCATATTTCATATTGGCAGTCGTTTGCTAAATTAATGAAAAATGACATTTTTTAAATTCCCTATTTTGCGTAATACGACCCTGCTATCCCCTTGAGCAAGGAATTATTTTACAAAAACACGTTACCGTACATCGAAAGTAAGCTGCCTGAGCATATTTCATATTGGCAGTCGTTTGCTAAATTAATGAAAAATGACATTTTTTAAATTCCCTATTTTGCGTAATACGATCCTGCTATCCCCTTGAGCAAGGAATTATTTTACTAAAACACGTTAGTATACATCGAAAGTAAGCTGCCTGACCTAATTTCATCTTGACAGTCGTTTGCTAAATTAAGGAACAAGGACATTTTTCAAATTTCCTATTTTGCGTAATACGACCCTGCTATCCCCTTGAGCAAGGAATTATTTTACAAAAACACGTTATTATACATCGAAAGTAAGCTGCCTGAGCATATTTCATATTGGCAGTCGTTTGCTAAATTAAGGAAAAAGGACATTTTTCAAATTTCCTATTTTGCGTAATACGACCCTGCTATCCACTAGAGCAAGGAATTATTTTACTGAAACACGTTAGTATACATCGAAAGTAAGCTGCCTGAGCTAATTTTATCTCGACAGTCGTTTGCGAAATTAATGAAAAATGACATTTTTAAATTTCCTATTTCGCGTAATACGACCCTGCTATCCCCTTGAGCAAGGACTTATTTTACTAAAACACGTTAGTATACATCGGAAGTAAGCTGCCTGACCTAATTTCATCTTGACAGTCGTTTGCTAAATTAAGGTAAAAAGACATTTTTCAAATTTCCTATTTTGCGTAATACGACCCTGCTATCCACTTGAGCAAGGAATTATTTTACAAAAACACATTATTATACATCGAAAGTAAGCTGCCTGAGCATATTTCATATTGGCAGTCGTTTGCCAAATTAAGGAAAAAGGACATTTTTCAAATTTCCTATTTTGCGTAATACGACCCTGCTATCCACTAGAGCAAGGAATTATTTTACAAAAACACGTTATTATACATCGAAAGTAAGCTGCCCGAACATATCTCATCTTGACAGTCGTTTGCTAAATTAATGAAAAATGACATTTTTTAAATTTCCTATTTCGCGTAATACGACCCTACTATCCCCTTGAGCAAGGAATTATTTTACTAAAACACGTTAGTATACATCGAAAGTAAGCTGCCTGAGCTAATTTCATCTCGACAGTCGTTTGCTGAATTAATGAAAATTGATATTTTCTAAATTTCCTATTTTGCCTAATACGACCCTGCTATCCACTAGAGCAAGGAATTATTTCACTAAAACACGTTAGTATACATCGAAAGTAAGCTGCCTGACCTAATTTCATCTTGACAGTCGTTTGCTAAATTATTGAAAAGTGGCATTTTTTAAATTTCCTATTTTGCGTATTACGACCCTGCCATCCACTAGAGCAAGGAATTATTTTACTAAAACACGTTATTATATATCGAAAGTAAGCTGCCTGAGCATACTTCATCTTGACAGTCGTTTGCTAAATTAATGAAAAATGACATTTTTCAAATTTCCTATTTTGCCTAATACGACCCTGCTATCCACTAGAGCAAGGAATTATTTCACTAAAACACGTTAGTATACATCGAAAGTAAGCTGCCTGAGCTAATTTCATCTCGACAGTCGTTTGCGAAATTAATGAAAAATGACATTTTTTAAATTTCCTATTTCGCGTAATACGACCCTGCTATCCCCTTGAGCAAGGAATTATTTCACTAAAACATGTTAGTACACATCGAAAGTAAGCTGCCTGGGCTAATTTCATCTCGACAGTCGTTTGCGAAATTAATGAAAAATGACATTTTTTAAATTTCCTATTTCGCGTAATACGACCCTGCTATCCCCTTGAGCAAGGAATTATTTTACTAAAACATGTTAGTACACATCGAAAGTAAGCTGCCTGGGCTAATTTCATCTCGACAGTCGTTTGCGAAATTAATGAAAAATGACATTTTTTAAATTTCCTATTTCGCGTAATACGACCCTGCTATCCCCTAGAGCAAGGAATTATTTCACAAAAACACGTTATTATACATCGAAAGTAAGCTGCCTGAGCATATTTCATATTGGCAATCGTTTGCTAAATTAATGAAAAATAACATTTTTTTAATTTCCTATTTCGCGTAATACGACCCTGCTATCCCCTCGAGCAAGGGATTATTTTACAAAAACACGTTATTATACATCGAAAGTAAGCTGCCTGATCATATTTTATATTGGCAGTCGTTTGCTAAAGTAATGAAAAATGGCGTTTTTTAAATTTCCTATTTCGCGTAATACGACCCTGCTATCCCCTAGAGCAAGGAATTATTTCACAAAAACACGTTATTATACATCAAAAGTAAGCTGCCTGAGCATATTTCATATTGGCAATCGTTTGCTAAATTAATGAAAAATAACATTTTTTTAATTTCCTATTTCGCGTAATACGACCCTGCTATCCCCTCGAGCAAGGAAATATTTCACAAAAACACGTTATTATACATCGAAAGTAAGCTGCCCGAACATATTTCATCTCGACAGTCGTTTGATAAATTGATGAAAATTGATATTTTCTAAATTTCCTATTTTGCGTAATACGACCCTGCTATCCCCTTGAGCAAGGAATTATTTTACTAAAACTTGTTAGTATACATCGAAAGTAAGCTGCCTGAGCTAATTTCATCTCGAAAGTCGTTTGCTAAATTAATGAAAATTGATATTTTCTAAATTTCCTATTTTGCCTAATACGACCCTGCTATCCACTAGAGCAAGGAATTATTTTACTAAAACACGTTAGTATACATCGAAAATAAGCTGCCTGACCTAATTTCATCTTGACAGTCGTTTGCTAAATTATTGAAAAATGGCATTTTTTAAATTTCCTATTTCGCGTAATACGACCCTGCTATCCCCTTGAGCGAGGAATTATTTCACTAAAACACGTTAGTATACATCGAAAGTAAGCTGCCTGACCTAATTTCATCTTTACAGTCGTTTGCTAAATTAAGGAAAAAGGACATTTTTCAAATTTCCTATTTTGCGTAATACGACCCTGCTATCCCCTTGAGCAAGGAATTATTTTACAAAAACACGTTATTATACATCGAAAGTAAGTTGCCTGAGCATATTTAATATTTGCAGTCGTTTGCTAAATTAATGAAAAATGACATTTTTTAAATTCCCTATTTTGCGTAATACGATCCTGCTATCCCCTTGAGCAAGGAATTATGTTACTAAAACACGTTATTATACATCGAAAGTAAGCTGCCTGAGTATATTTCATATTGGCAGTCGTTTGCTAAATTAATGAAAAATGACATTTTTTAAATTCCCTATTTTGCGTAATACGATCCTGCTATCCCCTTGAGCAAGGAATTATGTTACTAAAACACGTTATTATACATCGAAAGTAAGCTGCCTGAGTATATTTCATATTGGCAGTCGTTTGCTAAATTAATGAAAAATGACATTTTTTAAATTTCCTATTTTGCGTAATACGACCCTGCTATCCCCTTGTGCAAGGAATTATTTTACAAAAACACGTTATTATACATCGAAAGTAAGCTGCCTGAGCATATTTCATATTGGCAGTCGTTTGCTAAATTAATGAAAAATGACATTTTTTAAATTCCCTATTTTGCGTAATACGATCCTGCTATCCCCTTGAGCAAGGAATTATGTTACTGAAACACGTTATTATACATCGAGAGTAAGCTGCCTGAGCATATTTCATATTGGCAGTCGTTTGCTAAATTAATGAAAAATGACATTTTTTAAATTCCCTATTTTGCGTAATACGATCCTGCTATCCCCTTGAGCAAGGAATTATGTTACTAAAACACGTTATTATACATCGAAAGTAAGCTGCCTGAGTATATTTCATATTGGCAGTCGTTTGCTAAATTAATGAAAAATGACATTTTTTAAATTCCCTATTTTGCGTAATACGATCCTGCTATCCCCTTGAGCAAGGAATTATTTTACAAAAACACGTTAGTATACATCGAAAATAAGCTGCCTGACCTAATTTCATCTTGACAGTCGTTTGCTAAATTATTGAAAAATGGCATTTTTTAAATTTCCTATTTCGCGTAATACGACCCTGCTATCCCCTTGAGCGAGGAATTATTTCACTAAAACACGTTAGTATACATCGAAAGTAAGCTGCCTGACCTAATTTCATCTTTACAGTCGTTTGCTAAATTAAGGAAAAAGGACATTTTTCAAATTTCCTATTTTGCGTAATACGACCCTGCTATCCCCTTGAGCAAGGAATTATTTTACAAAAACACGTTATTATACATCGAAAGTAAGTTGCCTGAGCATATTTCATATTGGCAGTCGTTTGCTAAATTAATGAAAAATGACATTTTTTAAATTCCCTATTTTGCGTAATACGATCCTGCTATCCCCTTGAGCAAGGAATTATGTTACTGTATCGTTTTATATTACCTTATTAAAACGATTGTTATTACTTTTAGTTTTTTATTATTTCAACACAACATGCCTACTCGGCGGGATACAAGATAATGGCGGGGCTTCTTCAGTCGTCTGTCCATTGGCAATGACAAGTGACATCTGACAATTACAAATTATGTTACATCTTCCCCTTTTTACCTTTTACAAAAAAAATACTTAATTGCTAATTTCTATATCTAATAGGTTTTTGAACAAGTCGGCCTGATTTAGTTCTAACATCATTTTTAGAAACTGTATTAGTCGGTATAGAGTTATTATTATCATTTGAATGAACATTTGTAAATAAAGAGTTTTGTTCAGCATCAGGTTCACTAGATATCATTTGTGGTATGTCTGAATTTTCAATAAAATAATCTTGCGAGGAACCTTCATTTACATATGGAATAGGAGAATGTTTAATAAATGACGAATTTCGTCTATACTGTTTTCCACATTTGTCTCTTACAATGTATGAACGCGGATGTTCAGTTTTATCTACTATTTGTGCTGGTACCCAATGAGTTTCTTTTTTTAGTATTATATTATCCCCTTTTTGGAAGCTATTACGTTCCTTTGCCTGCTTATCATAATAAAACTTATTTCTCTGTCTGTGATTTCTAATTTTGTTAATGTTAATTTCTGGTTTTTGTAATAACATTTTATTAGTCACTGGTAAAGTTGTACGTATTAACCTGTTATATACTAATTCGGATGGGGATACATTTAACCCAGAAAGAGGTGTTGCCCTGTATTCTAGTAGTGCCAGTTGTATATCACTATTATTATCATTGCATTTTCTTAATATGTTTTTACAAATTCCTACGGATCTTTCAGCCATCCCATTTGACTTGGGATATTTTGGTGATGCTGTTACTAACTTAAAGTTCCATTCGTTTGCGAATTTTTTAAATTCAATGCTGTTAAAAGGCATGTTATCTGAAACAAAAATGGCAGGAATACCGTGAGTGGAAAAAATATTTTTTAGTTTGGAAATTAATTCAGAGGCTGTTTTAGAGGACAACGGTATTAACTCAATCCAACTACTAAAATAGTCTACAATAGATAAATAATCCTTGCCACCATAAGTTAGAATATCAGCTGCAACTTTATAAAATGGAATATTAGGTCTATCATGACATATCATAGGTTCTTTTACAGGATTTTTACTATACTTTAAACAAGTAGAGCATTCTGATACAAAATCATAAGTGTCCTGTGACAACCCTGGCCAATAAAAAAGTTTTCTTGCACGAGCTTTACTTTTTTCAATACCCAAGTGTGCTGGATTGTGTAGTTTGGCTAAAAAAAAATTTCTAAGGGTTTTGGGAACAACAATTTTATCATTGTAGAATATTAAGTCATTTTTTACAGATAATTCATTCTGAATTTTATAATATGTCATCAACTCTGTACTACTGTTACATAAGTTAGATTTTTTTGGCCAGCCAGTATTGCAATATTGCAAAACTTCATTCAACACAGAATCATTTTTAATTTCGTTTTTTAATTCAGTAAGCCTATGCTCTGACATATGAATTTCTATGTCCATGCAATGTACAACTTCAGTTTTGGTTGGTACATCACAATTTTTTACTTTTATAAATGATCTTGACAAGAGATCAGCAATATACATGTGCTTTCCTGGTAAGTATGAAACTGTAATATTGTATTTTAATAACTTTAATTTTAGTCTTTGTAGTCTATTGCTTACTTTATAAAAATCTTTGCTGCAAATGGCAACAAGTGGTTTATGATCAGTTTTAATATTTACATGTCTTCCATATACAAAGTTATGAAATTTTTGTAGCGCAAAACAAATACTTAGTAATTCTTTATCTATTTGGGGGTAACGAATCTCAGTTTCTGTCAGACTTCTAGAACAAAATGCCACTGGCTGTCCATTCTGAAGTAAACATCCTCCTAAGCCATGTTGACTTGCATCAGTTTGTATTTCAATTTCTACATTTGAATCAAATATTTTTAAATTTGGAATTTCTGTAATTAATTTTTTAATGGTATCTAATGCCTTAGAATGATCCACAGACCAATTCCATGGAACATTATTTTTTAATAAACTCCTCAAGGGAGAAAGAAAATCAGACAATTTTGGTATATATTTTGTTAAGTAATTAACCATACCCAGAATTCTTAACAACTCTTTTTTATTTCTAGGCTCTTCAATTTGCAAAATAGCCTCTATATAATTACAATCTGGTTTCATACCCTCTTTTGTAAATATTTGACCCAAGTACTTAACCTCACTTACCTTATACTGGATTTTGCTTTTATTAAATTTTATCCCATACTTTCTGGCTCTATTAACAACTTCATTTAGGATTCTGTCATGCTCTTCTTCATTATCTGATGCTATTATGAAATCGTCAAAGTAAATGCCAATATCAAGATCACCAAATAATTTTTCATTAGCTCTTTGAAAAACCTCAGGACTAACGTTTAACCCAAATGGTAGCCTCTTAAAAGAATATTTGCCAAAGGGAGTGGTGAATGTACACAACTTGACACTTTCTTCATCAAGTGGTACATGATAAAATCCTTCCTTTAAATCAATAACGGTATAAATAGATTTATTTCTTAATTTTAAAGCCAATTCCTCTAATGTTGGTATTGGATATTGGTCACTACATACTGATTTATTCAAATGAAGAGGGTCCAGACAGATTCTTATTTGGTTGTTTGGTTTCTGAACAATGACTATGTTATTTACCCACTCAGTTGGTTCTTCTATTTTACAGATTATATCCCGTTTAACTAGATCATCTAAATTATTTTTTAATATAGGTTTTACTGTTTCAGGTATACGACGGCATGAGCTTATGAATGGAATTGCATCTTTTTTAAGTATTATTTTATATTTATAGGGAATCTTACCAGTCCCTTCAAAAATGTCTTTATTCTGTTTAATAAATTCATGTTTAGTAGTTGCTGAAACAGTATCAACCCTTTTCAAAAGATTTAACGACATGCAAGCTTTTAACCCTAAAATTGGTATACTGTCAACATCAACAACAATGAACCTTATGTTGCACTTAACACCCTTCACATAACATTTCAATATAATAGACCCAATGGTGTTAACCTTATTGTTGCCATAACTTACAACATTGACTAGATCATTAGAAATTTTTGCTTCAACATTTAGTTTTTTGTATACTTTCAATGGCAAACAGTTACAGTTAGCACCACTATCTAATTTAAAAGGTATATTCAAATTATTTATTACTACATTTACTGTCCACATATTATTAACTTGTTTACTAGACTCTACATTATTAACTTCATTACCTTCTATATTAGTGTTATTTTTTACATACAATGTGTCAATGTATAGAGATTCATCACTTGAAGTGTCAATCTCATCAACATTATATCCTTTGTTCCTGTTCATGTTTCTATTACTTACTACTTTAGACCTACTGCTAGTACTGGGTTGATTATATGCATTAGTTCTTCTATTTTTTAGCTTGCAGCCCACTGCAAAATGGTTGGGTTTTTTACAAATATTACATATTTTACCAAAAGCAGAACAATTTCTTCTAGAATGTCTTTTTCCACATTTGTTACAGTCATATTCCTCATTTAAATTATTATTACTGCCTCTCTGTTTAATTACATCCACTTCTCTGTCACATCTTAGTGCCTTAACTTGATATTTGCTTACTTCTACAGCTCTACATAAGGTCTCAGCTTTTTTCAACGTTAAATCTGGATTCTGAAGCAATCTTTCCTGTAATGATAGATCTTTTATTCCACTTACGATTTTATCACGAACTAAGGAGTCTTCAAGAGTGTCAAAATTACAATGTGATGCTAATACTTTTATTTCTGTTATAAAATGATCAATGTCTTCTCCCTCTTGTTGCGCTCTTGTAAAAAATAGGTATCTGTTATATGTTTCATTTCTCATGGGCTTGCAGTAATTTCTAAAAGCCTCAACAACTGAGTCAAATTTGCTTCTTTGTACCTCTGTTAGGCAGAAAGTCTTAAATTTTTTTTGTGCCTCTTCGCCGGCGTGATTCAATAAAATAGCTACCTTGGTTGCATCATCTTTTTCACTTAGCCCTGTTGCTTTTAGGTATATGTTAAAACTGCTTATAAAATTTTCCAGATTACCATGCTGGTTGATATCAAATACCATAGTTTTGGGTGGTTTGAACGAACTAAATTCCATCTTAAGCGTGGTTATTTCAATTGTCGGAACCACTAACCTGACACCATGTATCGTTTTATATTACCTTATTATCACGATTGTTATTACTTTTAGTTTTTTATTATTTCAACACAACATGCCTACTCGGCGGGATACAAGATAATGGCGGGGCTTCTTCAGTCGTCTGTCCATTGGCAATGACAAGTGACATCTGACAATTACAAATTATGTTACAGTTACTAAAACACGTTATTATACATCGAAAGTAAGCTGCCTGAGTATATTTCATATTGGCAGTCGTTTGCTAAATTAATGAAAAATGACATTTTTTAAATTCCCTATTTTGCGTAATACGATCCTGCTATCCCCTTGAGCAAGGAATTATGTTACTAAAACACGTTATTATACATCGAAAGTAAGCTGCCTGAGTATATTTCATATTGGCAGTCGTTTGCTAAATTAATGAAAAATGACATTTTTTAAATTTCCTATTTTGCGTAATACGACCCTGCTATCCCCTTGTGCAAGGAATTATTTTACAAAAACACGTTATTATACATCGAAAGTAAGCTGCCTGAGCATATTTCATATTGGCAGTCGTTTGCTAAATTAATGAAAAATGACATTTTTTAAATTCCCTATTTTGCGTAATACGATCCTGCTATCCCCTTGAGCAAGGAATTATGTTACTAAAACACGTTATTATACATCGAGAGTAAGCTGCCTGAGTATATTTCATATTGGCAGTCGTTTGCTAAATTAATGAAAAATGACATTTTTTAAATTTCCTATTTTGCGTAATACGACCCTGCTATCCCCTTGTGCAAGGAATTATTTTACAAAAACACGTTATTATACATCGAAAGTAAGTTGCCTGAGCATATTTCATATTGGCAGCCGTTTGCTAAATTAATGAGAAATGACATTTTTTAAATTCCCTATTTTGCGTAATACGACCCTGCTATCCCCTTGAGCAAGGAATTATGTTACTAAAACACGTTATTATACATCGAAAGTAAGCTGCCTGAGTATATTTCATATTGGCAGTCGTTTGCTAAATTAATGAAAAATGACATTTTTTAAATTCCCTATTTTGCGTAATACGATCCTGCTATCCCCTTGAGCAAGGAATTATGTTACTAAAACACGTTATTAGACATCGAAAGTAAGCTGCCTGAGTATATTTCATATTGGCAGTCGTTTGCTGAATTAATGAAAAATGACATTTTTTAAATTTCCTATTTTGCGTAACACGACCCTGCTATCCCCTTGAGCAAGGAATTATTTTACAAAAACACGTTATTATACATCGAAAGTAAGCTGCCTGAGCATATTTCATATTGGCAGTCGTTTGCTAAATTAATGAAAAATGACATTTTTTAAATTCCCTATTTTGCGTAATACGATCCTGCTATCCCCTTGAGCAAGGAATTATGTTACTAAAACACGTTATCATACATCGAAAGTAAGCTGCCTGAGTATATTTCATCTTGACAGTCGTTTGCTAAATTAAAGAAAAGTGACATTTTTAAATTTCCTATTTTGCGTAATACGACCCTGCTATCCCCTTGAGCAAGGAATTATTTTACAAAAACACGTTAGTATACATCGAAAGTAAGCTGCTTGACCTAATTTCATCTTGACAGTCGTTTGCTAAATTATTGAAAAGTGGCATTTTTTAAATTTCCTATTTTGCGTATTACGACCCTGCTATCCACTAGAGCAAGGAATTATTTTACTAAAACACGTTATTATATATCGAAAGTAAGCTGCCTGAGCATACTTCATCTTGACAGTCGTTTGCTAAATTAATGAAAAATGACATTTTTCAAATTTCCTATTTTGCGTAATACGACCCTGCTATCCCCTTGAGCAAGGAATTATTTTTCTAAAACACGTTAGTATACATCGAAAGTAAGCTGCCTGAGCTAATTTCATCTCGACAGTCGTTTGCGAAATTAATGAAAAATGACATTTTTTAAATTTCCTATTTCGCGTAATACGACCCTGCTATCCCCTTGAGCAAGGAATTATTTTACTAAAACATGTTAGTACACATCGGAAGTAAGCTGCCTGGGCTAATTTCATCTCGACAGTCGTTTGCGAAATTAATGAAAAATGACATTTTTTAAATTTCCTATTTCGCGTAATACGACCCTGCTATCCCCTTGAGCAAGGAATTATTTTACTAAAACATGTTAGTACACATCGAAAGTAAGCTGCCTGGGCTAATTTCATCTCGACAGTCGTTTGCGAAATTAATGAAAAATGACATTTTTTAAATTTCCTATTTCGCGTAATACGACCCTGCTATCCCCTAGAGCAAGGAATTATTTCACAAAAACACGTTATTATACATCGAAAGTAAGCTGCCTGAGCATATTTCATATTGGCAATCGTTTGCTAAATTAATGAAAAATAACATTTTTTTAATTTCCTATTTCGCGTAATACGACCCTGCTATCCCCTCGAGCAAGGGATTATTTTACAAAAACACGTTATTATACATCGAAAGTAAGCTGCCTGATCATATTTTATATTGGCAGTCGTTTGCTAAAGTAATGAAAAATGGCGTTTTTTAAATTTCTTATTTCGCGTAATACGACCCTGCTATCCCCTTGAGCAAGGAATTAGTTTACTAAAACATGTTAGTACACATCGAAAGTAAGCTGCCTGGGCTAATTTAATCTCGACAGTCGTTTGCGAAATTAATGAAAAATGACATTTTTTAAATTTCCTATTTCGCGTAATACGACCTTGCTATCCCCTAGAGCAAGGAATTATTTCACAAAAACACGTTATTATACATCGAAAGTAAGCTGCCTGAGCATATTTCATATTGGCAATCGTTTGCTAAATTAATGAAAAATAACATTTTTTTAATTTCCTATTTCGCGTAATACGACCCTGCTATCCCCTCGAGCAAGGAAATATTTCACAAAAACACGTTATTATACATCGAAAGTAAGCTGCCCGAACATATTTCATCTCGACAGTCGTTTGATAAATTGATGAAAATTGATATTTTCTAAATTTCCTATTTTGCGTAATACGACCCTGCTATCCCCTTGAGCAAGGAATTATTCCACTAAAACACGTTAGTATACATCGAAAATAAGCTGCCTGACCTAATTTCATCTTGACATTCGTTTGCTAAATTATTGAAAAATGGCATTTTTTAAATTTCCTATTTTGCGTAATACGACCCTACTATCCCCTTGAGCAAGGAATTATTTTACTAAAACACGTTAGTATACATCGAAAATAAGCTGCCTGACCTAATTTCATCTTGACATTCGTTTGCTAAATTATTGAAAAATGGCATTTTTTAAATTTCCTATTTCGCGTAATACGACCCTGCTATCCCCTTGAGCGAGGAATTATTTCACTAAAACACGTTAGTATACATCGAAAGTAAGCTGCCTGACCTAATTTCATCTTGACAGTCGTTTGCTAAATTAAGGAAAATTGATATTTTCTAAATTTACTATTTTGCCTAATACGACCCTGCTATCCACTAGAGCAAGGAATTATTTTACTAAAACACGTTAGTATACATCGAAAATAAGCTGCCTGACCTAATTTCATCTTGACATTCGTTTGCTAAATTATTGAAAAATGGCATTTTTTAAATTTCCTATTTCGCGTAATACGACCCTGCTATCCCCTTGAGCGAGGAATTATTTCACTAAAACACGTTAGTATACATCGAAAGTAAGCTGCCTGAGCCAATTTCATCTCGACAGTCGTTTGCTAAATTAATGAAAATTGATATTTTCTAAATTTACTATTTTGCCTAATACGACCCTGCTATCCACTAGAGCAAGGAATTATTTTACTAAAACACGTTAGTATACATCGAAAATAAGCTGCCTGACCTAATTTTATCTTGACATTCGTTTGCTAAATTATTGAAAAATGGCATTTTTTAAATTTCCTATTTCGCGTAATACGACCCTGCTATCCCCTTGAGCGAGGAATTATTTCACTAAAACACGTTAGTATACATCGAAAGTAAGCTGCCTGACCTAATTTCATCTTGACAGTCGTTTGCTAAATTAAGGAAAAAGGACATTTTTCAAATTTCCTATTTTGCGTAATACGACCCTGCTATCCCCTTGAGCAAGGAATTATTTTACAAAAACACGTTATTATACATCGAAAGTAAGCTGCCTGAGCATATTTCATATTGGCAGTCGTTTGCTAAATTAATGAAAAATGACATTTTTTAAATTTCCTATTTTGCGTAATACGACCCTGCTATCCCCTTGAGCAAGGAATTATTTTACAAAAACACGTTATTATACATCGAAAGTAAGCTGCCTGAGCATATTTCATATTGGCAATCGTTTGCTAAATTCATGAAAAATAACATTTTTTTAATTTCCTATTTCGCGTAATACGACCCTGCTATCCCCTCGAGCAAGGAAATATTTCACAAAAACACGTTATTATACATCGAAAGTAAGCTGCCCGAACATATTTCATCTCGACAGTCGTTTGATAAATTGATGAAAATTGATATTTTCTAAATTTCCTATTTTGCGTAATACGACCCTGCTATCCCCTTGAGCAAGGAATTATTCCACTAAAACACGTTAGTATACATCGAAAATGAGCTGCCTGACCTAATTTCATCTTGACAGTCGTTTGCTAAATTATTGAAAAATGGCATTTTTTAAATTTCCTATTTTGCGTAATACGACCCTACTATCCCCTTGAGCAAGGAATTATTTTACTAAAACACGTTAGTATACATCGAAAATAAGCTGCCTGACCTAATTTCATCTTGACATTCGTTTGCTAAATTATTGAAAAATGGCATTTTTTAAATTTCCTATTTCGCGTAATACGACCCTGCTATCCCCTTGAGAGAGGAATTATTTCACTAAAACACGTTAGTATACATCGAAAGTAAGCTGCCTGACCTAATTTCATCTTGACAGTCGTTTGCTAAATTAAGGAAAATTGATATTTTCTAAATTTACTATTTTGCCTAATACGACCCTGCTATCCACTAGAGCAAGGAATTATTTTACTAAAACACGTTAGTATACATCGAAAATAAGCTGCCTGACCTAATTTCATCTTGACATTCGTTTGCTAAATTATTGAAAAATGGCATTTTTTAAATTTCCTATTTCGCGTAATACGACCCTGCTATCCCCTTGAGCGAGGAATTATTTCACTAAAACACGTTAGTATACATCGAAAGTAAGCTGCCTGAGCCAATTTCATCTCGACAGTCGTTTGCTAAATTAATGAAAATTGATATTTTCTAAATTTACTATTTTGCCTAATACGACCCTGCTATCCACTAGAGCAAGGAATTATTTTACTAAAACACGTTAGTATACATCGAAAATAAGCTGCCTGACCTAATTTCATCTTGACATTCGTTTGCTAAATTATTGAAAAATGGCATTTTTTAAATTTCCTATTTCGCGTAATACGACCCTGCTATCCCCTTGAGCGAGGAATTATTTCACTAAAACACGTTAGTATACATCGAAAGTAAGCTGCCTGACCTAATTTCATCTTGACAGTCGTTTGCTAAATTAAGGAAAAAGGACATTTTTCAAATTTCCTATTTTGCGTAATACGACCCTGCTATCCCCTTGAGCAAGGAATTATTTTACAAAAACACGTTATTATACATCGAAAGTAAGCTGCCTGAGCATATTTCATATTGGCAGTCGTTTGCTAAATTAATGAAAAATGACATTTTTTAAATTTCCTATTTTGCGTAATACGACCCTGCTATCCCCTTGAGCAAGGAATTATTTTACAAAAACACGTTATTATACATCGAAAGTAAGTTGCCTGAGCATATTTCATTTTGGCAGTCGTTTGCTAAATTAATGAAAAATGACATTTTTTAAATTCCCTATTTTGCGTAATACGATCCTGCTATCCCCTTGAGCAAGGAATTATGTTACTAAAACACGTTATTATACATCGAAAGTAAGCTGCCTGAGTATATTTCATATTGGCAGTCGTTTGCTAAATTAATGAAAAATGACATTTTTTAAATTCCCTATTTTGCATAATACGATCCTGCTATCCCCTTGAGCAAGGAATTATGTTACTAAAACACGTTATTATACATCGAAAGTAAGCTGCCTGAGTATATTTCATATTGGCAGTCGTTTGCTAAATTAATGAAAAATGACATTTTTTAAATTTCCTATTTTGCGTAATACGACCCTGCTATCCCCTTGTGCAAGGAATTATTTTACAAAAACACGTTATTATACATCGAAAGTAAGCTGCCTGAGCATATTTCATATTGGCAGTCGTTTGCTAAATTAATGAAAAATGACATTTTTTAAATTCCCTATTTTGCGTAATACGATCCTGCTATCCCCTTGAGCAAGGAATTATGTTACTAAAACACGTTATTATACATCGAGAGTAAGCTGCCTGAGTATCTTTCACATTGGCAGTCGTTTGCTAAATTAATGAAAAATGACATTTTTTAAATTTCCTATTTTGCGTAATACGATCCTGCTATCCCCTTGAGCAAGGAATTATTTTACAAAAACACGTTATTATACATCGAGAGTAAGCTGCCTGAGCCTATTTCATATTGGCAGTCGTTTGCTAAATTAATGAAAAATGACATTTTTTAAATTTCCTATTTTGCGTAATACGACCCTGCTATCCCCTTGAGCAAGGAATTATTTTACAAAAACACGTTATTATACATCAAAAGTAAGTTGCCTGAGCATATTTCATATTGGCAGCCGTTTGCTAAATTAATGAAAAATGACATTTTTTAAATTCCCTATTTTGCGTAATACGACCCTGCTATCCCCTTGAGCAAGGAATTATGTTACTAAAACACGTTATTATACATCGAAAGTAAGCTGCCTGAGTATATTTCATATTGGCAGTCGTTTGCTAAATTAATGAAAAATGACATTTTTCAAATTCCCTATTTTGCGTAATACGATCCTGCTATCCCCTTGAGCAAGGAATTATGTTACTAAAACACGTTATTATACATCGAAAGTAAGCTGCCTGAGTATATTTCATATTGGCAGTCGTTTGCTGAATTAATGAAAAATGACATTTTTTAAATTTCCTATTTTGCGTAACACGACCCTGCTATCCCCTTGAGCAAGGAATTATTTTACAAAAACACGTTATTATACATCGAAAGTAAGCTGCCTGAGCATATTTCATATTGGCAGTCGTTTGCTAATATAATGAAAAAATACATTTTTTAAATTCCCTATTTTGCGTAATACGACCCTGCTATCCCTCTGAGCAAGGAATTATTTTACAAAAACACGTTAATATACATCGGAAGTAAGCTGCCTGAGCATATTTCATATTGGCAGTCGTTTGCTAAATTAATGAAAAATGACATTTTTTAAATTCCCTATTTTGCGTAATACGATCCTGCTATCCCCTTGAGCAAGGAATTATGTTACTAAAACACGTTATTATACATCGGAAGTAAGCTGCCTGAGTATCTTTCATATTGGCAGTCGTTTGCTAAATTAATGAAAAATGACATTTTTTAAATTCCCTATTTTGCGTAATACGACCCTGCTATCCCCTTGAGCAAGGAATTATTTTACAAAAACACGTTATTATACATCGAAAGTAAGCTGCCTGAGCATATTTCATATTGGCAGTCGTTTGCTAAATTAATGAAAAATGACATTTTTTAAATTCCCTATTTTGCGTAATACGATCCTGCTATCCCCTTGAGCAAGGAATTATGTTACTGAAACACGTTATTATACATCGAAAGTAAGCTGCCCGAACATATTTCATCTTGACAGTCGTTTGCTAAATTAATGAAAATTGATATTTTCTAAATTTCCCATTTTGCGTAATACGACCCTGCTATCCCCTTGAGCAAGGAATTATTTTACTAAAACTCGTTAGTATACATCGAAAGTGAGCTGCCCGAACATATTTCATCTTGACAGTCATTTGCTAAATTAATGAAAATTGATATTTTCTAAATTTCCTATTTTGCGTAATACGACCCTGCTATCCCCTTGAGCAAGGAATTATTTTACTAAATCTCGTTAGTATACATCGAAAGTAAGCTGCCTGAGCTAATTTTATCTCGACGGTCGCTTGCGAAATTAATGAAAAATGACATTTTTTAAATTTCCTATTTCGCGTAATACGACCCTACTTTCCCCTTGAGCAAGGAATTATTTTACTAAAACACGTTAGTATACATCGAAAGTAAGCTGCCTGAGCTAATTTCATCTCGACAGTCGTTTGCTGAATTAATGAAAATTGATATTTTCTAAATTTCCTATTTTGCCTAATACGACCCTGCTATCCACTAGAGCAAGGAATTATTTCACTAAAACACGTTAGTATACATCGAAAGTAAGCTGCCTGACCTAATTTCATCTTGACAGTCGTTTGCTAAATTATTGAAAAATGGCATTTTTTAAATTTCCCATTTTGCGTATTACGACCCTGCTATCCACTAGAGCAAGGGATTATTTTACTAAAACACGTTAGTATACATCGAAAGTGAGCTGCCGGAACATATTTCATCTTGACAGCCGTTTGCTAAATTAATGAAAATTGATATTTTCTAAGTTTCCTATTTTGCGTAATACGACCCTGCTATCCCCTTGAGCAAGGAATTATTTTACTAAAACTCGTTAGTATACATCGAAAGTAAGCTGCTCGAACATATTTCATCTTGACAGTCGTTTGCTAAATTAATGAAAATTGATATTTTCTAAATTTCCTATTTTGCGTAATACGACCCTGCTATCCGCTTGAGCAAGGAATTATTTCAGTGAAACTCGTTAGTATACATCGAAAGTAAGCTGCCTGAGCTAATTTTATCTCGAAAGTCGTTTGCGAAATTGATGAAAAATGACATTTTTTAAATTTCCTATTTCGCGTAATACGACCCTGCTATCCCCTTGAGCAAGGAATTATTTCACTAAAACACGTTAGTATACATCAAAATTGAGCTGCCTGACCTAATTTCATCTTGACAGTCGTTTGCTAAATTAAGGAAAAATGATATTTTTCAAATTTCCTATTTTGCGTAATACGACCCTGCTATCCCCTTGAGCAAGGAATTATTTTACAAAAACTTGTTAGTATACATCGAAAGTAAGCTGCCTGAGCTAATTTTATCTCGACAGTCGTTTGCGAAATTAATGAAAAATTACATTTTTTAAATTTCCTATTTTGCTTAATACGAACCTGCTATCCCCTTGAGCAAGGAATTATTCCACTAAAACACGATAGTATACATCGGAAGTAAGCTGCCTGACCTAATTTCATCTTGACAGACGTTTGCTAAATTAAGGAAAAAGGACATTTTTCAAATTTCCTATTTTGCGTAATACGACCCTGCTATCCCCTTGAGCAAGGAATTATTTTACAAAAACACGTTATTATACATCGAAAGTAAGCTGCCTGAGCATATTTCATATTGGCAGTCGTTTGCTAAATTAATGAAAAATGACATTTTTTAAATTCCCTATTTTGCGTAATACGACCCTGCTATCCCCTTGAGCAAGGAATTATTTTACAAAAACACGTTATTATACATCGGAAGTAAGCTGCCTGAGTATTTTTCATATTGGCAGTCGTTTGCTAAATTAATGAAAAATGACATTTTTTAAATTTCCTATTTTGCGTAATACGATCCTGCTATCCCCTTGAGCAAGGAATTATTTTACAAAAACACGTTATTATACATCGAGAGTAAGCTGCCTGAGCATATTTCATATTGGCAGTCGTTTGCTAATATAATGAAAAATGACATTTTTTAAATTCCCTATTTTGCGTAATACGACCCTGCTATCCCTCTGAGCAAGGAATTATTTTACAAAAACACGTTAATATACATCGGAAGTAAGCTGCCTGAGCATATTTCATATTGGCAGTCGTTTGCTAAATTAATGAAAAATGACATTTTTTAAATTCCCTATTTTGCGTAATACGATCCTGCTATCCCCTTGAGCAAGGAATTATGTTACTAAAACACGTTATTATACATCGGAAGTAAGCTGCCTGAGCATATTTCATATTGGCAGTCGTTTGCTAAATTAATGAAAAATGACATTTTTTAAATTCCCTATTTTGCGTAATACGATCCTGCTATCCCCTTGAGCAAGGAATTATGTTACTAAAACACGTTATTATACATCGGAAGTAAGCTGCCTGAGTATCTTTCATATTGGCAGTCGTTTGCTAAATTAATGAAAAATGACATTTTTTAAATTCCCTATTTTGCGTAATACGATCCTGCTATCCCCTTGAGCAAGGAATTATGTTACTAAAACACGTTAATATACATCGAAAGTAAGCTGCCTGAGCATATTTCATCTTGACAGTCGTTTGCTAAATTAATGAAAAATGACATTTTTCAAATTTCCTATTTTGCGTAATACGACCCTGCTATCCCCTTGAGCAAGGAATTATTTTACAAAAACACATTATTACACATCGAAAGTAAGCTGCCTGAGCATATTTCATATTGGCAGTCGTTTGCTAAATTAATGAAAAATGACATTTTTTAAATTCCCTATTTTGCGTAATACGACCCTGCTATCCCCTTGAGCAAGGAATTATTTTACAATAACACATTACTATACATCGAAAGTAAGCTGCCTGAGCATATTTCATATTGGCAGTCGTTTGCTAAATTAATGAAAAATGACATTTTTTAAATTCCCTATTTTGCGTAATACGATCCTGCTATCCCCTTGAGCAAGGAATTATTTTACTAAAACACGTTAGAATACATCGAAAGTGAGCTGCCCGAACATATTTCATCTTGACAGTCGTTTGCTAAATTAGGGAAAAATTATATTTTTTAAATTTCCTATTTCGCGTAATACGACCCTGCTATCCCCTTGAGCAAGGAATTATTTCACTAAAACACGTTAGTATACATCGGAAGTAAGCTGCCTGACCTTATTTCATCTTGACAGTCGTTTGCTAAATTAAGGAAAAAGGACATTTTTAAAATTTCCTATTTTGCGTAATACGACCCTGCTATCCCCTTGAGCAAGGAATTATTTTACAAAAACACGTTATTACACATCGGAAGTAAGCTGCCTGAGCATATTTCATATTGGCAGTCGTTTGCTAAATTAATGAAAAATGACATTTTTTAAATTCCCTATTTTGCGTAATACGACCTTGCTATCCCCTTGAGCAAGGAATTATTTTACAAAAACACGTTACTATACATCGAAAGTAAGCTGTCTGAGCATATTTCATATTGGCAGTCGTTTGCTAATATAATGAAAAATGACATTTTTTAAATTCCCTATTTTGCGTAATACGACCCTGCTATCCCCTTGAGCAAGGAATTATTTTACAAAAACACGTTAATATACATCGGAAGTAAGCTGCCTGAGCATATTTCATATTGGCAGTCGTTTGCTAAATTAATGAAAAATGACATTTTTTAAATTCCCTATTTTGCGTAATACGATCCTGCTATCCCCTTGAGCAAGGAATTATGTTACTAAAACACGTTATTATACATCGGAAGTAAGCTGCCTGAGTATCTTTCATATTGGCAGTCGTTTGCTAAATTAATGAAAAATGACATTTTTTAAATTCCCTATTTTGCGTAATACGATCCTGCTATCCCCTTGAGCAAGGAATTATGTTACCAAAACACGTTAATATACATCGAAAGTAAGCTGCCTGAGCATATTTCATCTTGACAGTCGTTTGCTAAATTAATGAAAAATGACATTTTTCAAATCTCCTATTTTGCGTAATACGACCCTGCTATCCCCTTGAGCAAGGAATTATTTTACAAAAACACATTATTACACATCGAAAGTAAGCTGCCTGAGCATATTTCATATTGGCAGTCGTTTGCTAAATTAATGAAAAATGACATTTTTTAAATTCCCTATTTTGCGTAATACGACCCTGCTATCCCCTTGAGCAAGGAATTATTTTACAAAAACACATTACTATACATCGAAAGTAAGCTGCCTGAGCATATTTCATATTGGCAGTCGTTTGCTAAATTAATGAAAAATGACATTTTTTAAATTCCCTATTTTGCGTAATACGATCCTGCTATCCCCTTGAGCAAGGAATTATTTTACTAAAACACGTTAGAATACATCGAAAGTGAGCTGCCCGAACATATTTCATCTTGACAGTCGTTTGCTAAATTAAGGAAAAATTATATTTTTTAAATTTCCTATTTCGCGTAATACGACCCTGCTATCCCCTTGAGCAAGGAATTATTTCACTAAAACACGTTAGTATACATCGGAAGTAAGCTGCCTGACCTTATTTCATCTTGACAGTCGTTTGCTAAACTAAGGAAAAAGGACATTTTTAAAATTTCCTATTTTGCGTAATACGACCCTGCTATCCCCTTGAGCAAGGAATTATTTTACAAAAACACGTTATTATACATCGAAAGTAAGCTGCCTGAGCATATTTCATATTGGCAGTCGTTTGCTAAATTAATGAAAAATGACATTTTTTAAATTTCCTATTTTGCGTAATACGACCCTGCTATCCCCTTGAGCAAGGAATTATTTTACAAAAACACGTTATTATACATCGAAAGTAAGTTGCCTGAGCATATTTCATATTGGCAGTCGTTTGCTAAATTAATGAAAAATGACATTTTTTAAATTCCCTATTTTGCGTAATACGACCCTGCTATCCCCTTGAGCAAGGAATTATGTTACTAAAACACGTTATTATACATCGAAAGTAAGCTGCCCGAGTATATTTCATATTGGCAGTCGTTTGCTAAATTAATGAAAAATGACATTTTTTAAATTCCCTATTTTGCGTAATACGATCCTGCTATCCCCTTGAGCAAGGAATTATGTTACTAAAACACGTTATTATACATCGAAAGTAAGCTGCCCGAGTATATTTCATATTGGCAGTCGTTTGCTGATTTAATGAAAAATGACATTTTTTAAATTCCCTATTTTGCGTAATACGATCCTGCTATCCCCTTGAGCAAGGAATTATGTTACTAAAACACGTTATTATACATCGAAAGTAAGCTGCCCGAGTATATTTCATATTGGCAGTCGTTTGCTAAATTAATGAAAAATGACATTTTTTAAATTTCCTATTTTGCGTAATACGACCCTGCTATCCCCTTGAGCAAGGAATTATTTTACAAAAACACGTTATTATACATCGAAAGTAAGCTGCCTGAGCATATTTCATATTGGCAGTCGTTTGCTAAATTAATGAAAAATGACATTTTTTAAATTCCCTATTTTGCGTAATACGATCCTGCTATCCCCTTGAGCAAGGAATTATGTTACTAAAACACGTTATTATACATCGAAAGTAAGCTGCCTGAGTATCTTTCATATTGGCAGTCGTTTGCTAAATTAATGAAAAATGACATTTTTTAAATTCCCTATTTTGCGTAATACGATCCTGCTATCCCCTTGAGCAAGGAATTATGTTACTAAAACACGTTATTATACATCGAAAGTAAGCTGCCTGAGTATCTTTCATATTGGCAGTCGTTTGCTAAATTAATGAAAAATGACATTTTTTAAATTCCCTATTTTGCGTAATACGATCCTGCTATCCCCTTGAGCAAGGAATTATGTTACTAAAACACGTTATTATACATCGAAAGTAAGCTGCCTGAGCCTATTTCATATTGGCAGTCGTTTGCTAAATTAATGAAAAATGACATTTTTTAAATTTCCTATTTTGCGTAATACGACCCTGCTATCCCCTTGAGCAAGGAATTATTTTACAAAAACACGTTATTATACATCGAAAGTAAGTTGCCTGAGCATATTTCATATTGGCAGTCGTTTGCTAAATTAATGAAAAATGACATTTTTTAAATTCCCTATTTTGCGTAATACGACCCTGCTATCCCCTTGAGCAAGGAATTATGTTACTAAAACACGTTATTATACATCGAAAGTAAGCTGCCTGAGTATATTTCATATTGGCAGTCGTTTGCTAAATTAATGAAAAATGACATTTTTTAAATTCCCTATTTTGCATAATACGATCCTGCTATCCCCTTGAGCAAGGAATTATGTTACTAAAACACGTTATTATACATCGAAAGTAAGCTGCCTGAGTATATTTCATATTGGAAGTCGTTTGCTAAATTAATGAAAAATGACATTTTTTAAAATTCCTATTTTGCGTAATACGACCCTGCTATCCCCTTGAGCAAGGAATTATTCTACAAAAACACGTTATCATACATCGAAAGTAAGCTGCCCGAACATATTTCATCTTGACAGTCGTTTGCTAAATTAATGAAAATTGATATTTTCTAAATTTCCTATTTTGCGTAATACGACCCTGCTATCCCCTTGAGCAAGGAATTATGTTACTAAAACACGTTATTATACATCGAAAGTAAGCTGCCTGAGTATATTTCATCTTGACAGTCGTTTGCTAAATTAAAGAAAAGTGACATTTTTAATTTCCTATTTTGCGTAATACGACCCTGCTATCCCCTTGAGCAAGGAATTATTTTACAAAAACACGTTATCATACATCGAAAGTAAGCTGCCCGAACATATTTCATCTTGACAGTCGTTTGCTAAATTAAAGAAAAGTGACATTTTTAAATTTCCTATTTTGCGTAATACGACCCTGCTATCCCCTTGAGCAAGGAATTATTTTACAAAAACACGTTATCATACATCGAAAGTAAGCTGCCCGAACATATTTCATCTTGACAGTCGTTTGCTAAATTAATGAAAATTGATATTTTCTAAATTGCCTATTTTGCGTAATACGACCCTGCTATCCCCTTGAGCAAGGAATTATTTTACTAAAACTCGTTAGTATACATCGAAAGTAAGCTGCCTGAGCTAATTTGATCTCGACGGTCGCTTGCGAAATTAATGAAAAATGACATTTTTTAAATTTCCTATTTCGCGTAATACGACCCTACTATCCCCTTGAGCAAGGAATTATTTTACTAAAACACGTTAGTATACATCGAAAGTAAGCTGCCTGACCTAATTTCATCTTGACAGTCGTTTGCTAAATTATTGAAAAATGGCATTTTTTAAATTTCCCATTTTGCGTATTACGACCCTGCTATCCACTAGAGCAAGGGATTATTTTACTAAAACACGTTAGTATACATCGAAAGTGAGCTGCCCGAACATATTTCATCTTGACAGCCGTTTGCTAAATTAATGAACATTGATATTTTCTAAGTTTCCTATTTTGCGTAATACGACCCTGCTATCCCCTTGAGCAAGTAATTATTTTACAAAAACTCGTTGGTATACATCGAAAGTAAGCTGCTCGAACATATTTCATCTTGACAGTCGTTTGCTAAATTAATGAAAATTGATATTTTCTAAATTTCCTATTTTGCGTAATACGACCCTGCTATCCGCTTGAGCAAGGAATTATTTCAGTGAAACTCGTTAGTATACATCGAAAGTAAGCTGCCTGAGCTAATTTTATCTCGAAAGTCGTTTGCGAAATTGATGAAAAATGACATTTTTTAAATTTCTTATTTCGCGTAATACGACCCTGCTATCCCCTTGAGCAAGGAATTATTTCACTAAAACACGTTAGTATACATCAAAATTGAGCTGCCTGACCTAATTTCATCTTGACAGTCGTTTGCTAAATTAAGGAAAAATGATATTTTTCAAATTTCATATTTTGCGTAATACCACCCTGCTATCCCCTTGAGCAAGGAATTATTTTACAAAAACTTGTTAGTATACATCGAAAGTAAGCTGCCTGAGCTAATTTTATCTCGACAGTCGTTTGCGAAATTAATGAAAAATGACATTTTTTAAATTTCCTATTTCGCGTAATACGACCCTACTATCCCCTTGAGCAAGGAATTATTTTACTAAAACACGTTAGTATACATCGAAAGTAAGCTGCCTGACCTAATTTAATCTTGACAGTCGTTTGCTAAATTAAGGAAAATTACATTTTTTAAATTTCCTATTTTGCTTAATACGACCCTGCTATCCACTAGAGCAAGGAATTAGTTTACTAAAACACGTTAGTATACATCGAAAGTGAGCTGCCCGAACATATTTCATCCTGACAGTCGTTTGCTAAATTAAGGAAAAATTGTATTTTTTAAATTTCCTATTTCGCGTAATACGACCCTGCTATCCCCTTGAGCAAGGAATTATTCCACTAGAACACGATAGTATACATCGGACGTAAGCTGCCTGACCTAATTTCATATTGGCAGTCGTTTGCTAAATTAATGAAAAATGACATTTTTTAAATTCCCTATTTTGCGTAATACGACCCTGCTTTCCCCTTGAGCAAGGAATTATTTTACAAAAACACGTTATTATACATCGGAAGTAAGCTGCCTGAGTATCTTTCATATTGGCAGTCGTTTGCTAAATTAATGAAAAATGACATTTTTTAAATTTCCTATTTTGCGTAATACGATCCTGCTATCCCCTTGAGCAAGGAATTATTTTACAAAAACACGTTATTATACATCGAGAGTAAGCTGCCTGGGCATATTTCATATTGGCAGTCGTTTGCTAAATTAATGAAAAATGACATTTTTTAAATTTCCTATTTTGCGTAATACGACCCTGCTATCCCCTTGAGCAAGGAATTATTTTACAAAAACACGTTATTATACATCGAAAGTAAGTTGCCTGAGCATATTTCATATTGGCAGTCGTTTGCTAAATTAATGAAAAATGACATTTTTTAAATTCCCTTTTTTGCGTAATACGACCCTGCTATCCCCTTGAGCAAGGAATTATGTTACTAAAACACGTTATTATACATCGAAAGTAAGCTGCCTGAGTATATTTCATATTGGCAGTCGTTTGCTAAATTAATGAAAAATGACATTTTTTAAATTCCCTATTTTGCGTAATACGATCCTGCTATCCCCCTGAGCAAGGAATTATGTTGCTAAAACACGTTATTATACATCGAAAGTAAGCTGCCTGAGCATATTTCATCTTGACAGTCGTTTGCTAAATTAATGAAAAATGACATTTTTCAAATTTCCTATTTTGCGTAATACGACCCTGCTATCCCCTTGAGCAAGGAATTATTTTACAAAAACACGTTATTACACATCGAAAGTAAGCTGCCTGAGCATATTTCATATTGGCAGTCGTTTGCTAAATTAATGAAAAATGACATTTTTTAAATTCCCTATTTTGCGTAATACGACCCTGCTATCCCCTTGAGCAAGGAATTATTTTACAAAAACACGTTACTATACATCGAAAGTAAGCTGCCTGAGCATATTTCATATTGGCAGTCGTTTGCTAAATTAGGGAAAAATTATATTTTTTAAATTTCCTATTTCGCGTAATACGACCCTGCTATCCCCTTGAGCAAGGAATTATTTTACTAAAACACGTTAGTATACATCGGAAGTGAGCTGCCCGAACATATTTCATTTTGACAGTCGTTTGCTAAATTAATGAAAATTGATATTTTCTAAATTTCCTATTTTGCGTAATACGACCCTGCTATCCCGTTGAGCAAGGAATTATTTTACTAAAACTCGTTAGTATACATCGAAAGTAAGCTGCCTGAGCTAATTTTATCTCGACAGACGTTTGCTAAATTAAGGAAAAAGGACATTTTTCAAATTTCCTATTTTGCGTAATACGACCCTGCTATCCCCTTGAGCAAGGAATTATTTTACAAAAACACGTTATTATACATCGAAAGTAAGCTGCCTGAGCATATTTCATATTGGCAGTCGTTTGCTAAATTAATGAAAAATGACATTTTTTAAATTCCCTATTTTGCGTAATACGACCCTGCTATCCCCTTGAGCAAGGAATTATTTTACTAAAACACGTTAGTATACATCGGAAGTGAGCTGCCCGAACATATTTCATCTTGACAGTCCTTTGCTAAATTAATGAAAAATGACATTTTTTAAATTCCCTATTTTGCGTAATACGATCCTGCTATCCCCTTGAGCAAGGAATTATTTTACTAAAACACGTTAGTATACATCGGAAGTAAGCTGCCTGACCTAATTTCATCTTGACAGTCGTTTGCTAAATTAAGGAAAAAGGACATTTTTTAAATTTCCTATTTCGCGTAATACGACCCTGCTATCCCCTTGAGCAAGGAATTATTTCACTAAAACACGTTACTATACATCGAAAGTAAGCTGCCTGAGCATATTTCATATTGGCAGTCGTTTGCTAAATTAAGGAAAAAGGACATTTTTCAAATTTCCTATTTTGCGTAATACGACCCTGCTATCCACTAGAGCAAGGAATTATTTTACTAAAACACGTTAGTATACATCGGAAGTGAGCTGCCCGAACATATTTCATCTTGACAGTCGTTTGCTAAATTAATGAAAATTGATATTTTCTAAATTTCCTATTTTGCGTAATACGACCCTGCTATCCCGTTGAGCAAGGAATTATTTTACTAAAACTCGTTAGTATACATCGAAAGTAAGCTGCCTGAGCTAATTTCATCTCGACAGTCGTTTGCTGAATTAATGAAAATTGATATTTTCTAAATTTCCTATTTTGCCTAATACGACCCTGCTATCCACTAGAGCAAGGAATTATTTCACTAAAACACGTTAGTTCACATCGAAAGTGAGCTGCCCGAACATATTTCATCTTGACAGTCGTTTGCTAAATTAGGGAAAAATTATATTTTTTAAATTTCCTATTTCGCGTAATACGACCCTGCTATCCACTAGAGCAAGGAATTATTTCACTAAAACACGTTAGTTCACATCGAAAGTGAGCTGCCCGAACATATTTCATCTTGACAGTCGTTTGCTAAATTAAGGAAAAAGGACATTTTTCAAATTTCCTATTTTGCGTAATACGACCCTGCTATCCCCTTGAGCAAGGAATTATTTTACAAAAACACGTTATTATGCATCGAAAGTAAGCTGCCTGACCTAATTTCATCTTGACAGTCGTTTGCTAAATTATTGAAAAGTGGCATTTTTTAAATTTCCTATTTTGCGTATTACGACCCTGCTATCCACTAGAGCAAGGAATTATTTTACTAATACACGCTAGTATACATCGAAAGTAAGCTGCCTGAGCTAATTTCATCTCGACAGTCGTTTGCGAAATTAATGAAAAATGACATTTTTTAAATTTCCTATTTCGCGTAATACGACCCTGCTATCCCCTTGAGCAAGGAATTATTTTACTAGAACACGTTAGTACACATCGAAAGTAAGCTGCCTGGGCTAATTTCATCTCGACAGTCATTTGCGAAATTAATGAAAAATGACATTTTTTAAATTTCCTATTTCGCGTAATACGACCCTGCTATCCCCTAGAGCAAGGAATTATTTCACAAAAACACGTTATTATACATCGAAAGTAAGCTGCCTGAGCATATTCCATATTGGCAATCGTTTGCTAAATTAATGAAAAATAACATTTTTTTAATTTCCTATTTCGCGTAATACGACCCTGCTATCCCCTAGAGCAAGGGAATATTTCACAAAAACACGTTATTATACATCAAAAGTAAGCTGCCCGAACATATTTCATCTCGACAGTCGTTTGATAAATTGATGAAAATTGATATTTTCTAAATTTCCTATTTTGCCTAATACGACCCTGCTATCCACTAGAGCAAGGAATTATTTCACTAAAACTCGTTAGTATACATCGAAAATGAGCTGCCTGACCTAATTTCATCTTGACAGTCGTTTGCTAAATTATTGAAAAATGGCATTTTTTAAATTTCCTATTTTGCGTAATACGACCCTACTATCCCCTTGAGCAAGGAATTATTTTACTAAAACACGTTAGTATACATCGAAAATAAGCTGCCTGACCTAATTTCATCTTGACAGTCGTTTGCTAAATTATTGAAAAATGGCATTTTTTAAATTTCCTATTTTGCGTAATACGACCCTACTATCCACTAGAGCAAGGAATTATTTTACTAAAACACGTTAGTATACATCGAAAATAAGCTGCCTGAGCTAATTTCATCTCGACAGTCGTTTGCTAAATTAATGAAAATTGATATTTTCTAAATTTACTATTTTGCCTAATACGACCCTGCTATCCACTAGAGCAAGGAATTATTTTACTAAAACACGTTAGTATACATCGAAAATAAGCTGCCTGACCTAATTTCATCTTGACAGTCGTTTGCTAAATTATTGAAAAATGGCATTTTTTAAATTTCCTATTTTGCGTAATACGACCCTACTATCCCCTTGAGCAAGGAATTATTTTACTAAAACAAGTTAGTATACATCAAAAGTAAGCTGCCTGAGCTAATTTCATCTCGACAGTCGTTTGCTAAATTAATGAAAATTGATATTTTCTAAATTTCCTATTTTGCCTAATACGACCCTGCTATCCACTAGAGCAAGGAATTATTTTACTAAAACACGTTAGTATACATCGAAAATAAGCTGCCTGACCTAATTTTTATATTGGCACTCGTTTGCTAAATTAATGAAAAATGACATTTTTCAAATTCCCTATTTTGCGTAATACGACCCTGCTATCCCCTTGAGCAAGGAATTATGTTACTAAAACACGTTATCATACATCGAAAGTAAGCTGCCTGAGCATATTTCATCTTGACAGTCGTTTGCTAAATTAATGAAAAATGACATTTTTTAAATTCCCTATTTTGCGTAATACGACCCTGCTATCCCCTTGAGCAAGGAATTATTTTACAAAAACACGTTATTATACATCGAAAGTAAGCTGCCTGAGCATATTACATATTGGCAGTCGTTTGCTAAATTAATGAAAAATGACATTTTTTAAATTCCCTATTTTGCGTAATACGATCCTGCTATCCCCTCGAGCAAGGAATTATGTGACTAAAACACGTTATTATACATCGAAAGTAAGCTGCCCGAACATATTTCATCTTGACAGTCGTTTGCTAAATTAATGAAAATTGATATTTTCTAAATTTCCTATTTTGCGTAATACGACCCTGCTATCCCCTTGAGCAAGGAATTATTTTACTAAAACTCGTTAGTATACATCGAAAGTAAGCTGCCTGAGCTAATTTTATCTCGACGGTCGTTTGCGAAATTAATGAAAAATGACATTTTTTAAATTTCCTATTTCGCGTAATACGACCCTACTATCCCCTTGAGCAAGGAATTATTTTACTAAAACACGTTAGTATACATCGAAAGTAAGCTGCCTGAGCTAATTTCATCTCGACAGTCGTTTGCTGAATTAATGAAAATTGATATTTTCTAAATTTCCTATTTTGCCTAATACGACCCTGCTATCCACTAGAGCAAGGAATTATTTCACTAAAACAAGTTAGTATACATCGAAAGTAAGCTGCCTGACCTAATTTCATCTTGACAGTCGTTTGCTAAATTATTGAAAAATGGCATTTTTTAAATTTCCTATTTTGCGTATTACGACCCTGCTATCCACTAGAGCAAGGGATTATTTTACTAAAACACGTTAGTATACATCGAAAGTGAGCTGCCCGAACATATTTCATCTTGACAGTCGTTTGCTAAATTAATGAAAATTGATATTTTCTAAGTTTCCTATTTTGCGTAATACGACCCTGCTATCCCCTTGAGCAAGGAATTATTTCACTAAAACACGTTAGTATACATCGAAAGTAAGCTGCCTGACCTAATTTAATCTTGACAGTCGTTTGCTAAATTGAGGAAAAATTATATTTTTTAAATTCCCTATTCTGCGTAATACGATCCTGCTATCCCCTTGAGCAAGGAATTATGTTACTAAAACACGTTATTATACATCGAAAGTAAGCTGCCTGAGTATATTTCATATTGGCAGTCGTTTGCTAAATTAATGAAAAATGACATTTTTTAAATTTCCTATTTTGCGTAATACGACCCTGCTGTCCCCTTGAGCAAGGAATTATTTTACAAAAACACGTTATTGTACATCGAAAGTAAGCTGCCTGAGTATATTTCATATTGGCAGTCGTTTGCTAAATTAATGAAAAATGACATTTTTTAAATTCCCTATTTTGCGTAATACGACCCTGCTATCCCCTTGAGCAAGGAATTATGTTACTAAAACACGTTTTTATACATCGAAAGTAAGCTGCCTGAGTATATTTCATATTGGCAGTCGTTTGCTAAATTAATGAAAAATAACATTTTCTTAAATTCCCTATTCTGCGTAATACGATCCTGCTATCCCCTTGAGCAAGGAATTATGTTACTAAAACACGTTATTATACATCGAAAGTAAGCTGCCTGAGTATATTTCATATTGGCAGTCGTTTGCTAAATTAATGAAAAATTACATTTTTTAAATTTCCTATTTTGCGTAATACGACCCTGCTATCCCCTTGAGCAAGGAATTATTTTACAAAAACACGTTATTATACATCGAAAGTAAGCTGCCTGAGCATATTTCATATTGGCACTCGTTTGCTAAATTAATGAAAAATGACATTTTTCAAATTCCCTATTTTGCGTAATACGACCCTGCTATCCCCTTGAGCAAGGAATTATGTCACTAAAACACGTTATCATACATCGAAAGTAAGCTGCCTGAGCATATTTCATCTTGACAGTCGTTTGCTAAAATAATGAAAAATTACATTTTTTAAATTCCCTATTTTGCGTAATACGACCCTGCTATCCCCTTGAGCAAGGAATTATTTTACAAAAACACGTTAATATACATCGGAAGTAAGCTGCCTGAGCATATTTCATCTTGACAGTCGTTTGCTAAATTAATGAAAAATGACATTTTTCAAATTTCCTATTTTGCGTAATACGACCCTGCTATCCCCTTGAGCAAGGAATTATTTTACAAAAACACATTATTACACATCGAAAGTAAGCTGCCTGAGCATATTTCATATTGGCAGTCGTTTGCTAAATTAATGAAAAATGACATTTTTTAAATTCCCTATTTTGCGTAATACGACCCTGCTATCCCCTTGAGCAAGGAATTATTTTACAAAAACACGTTACTATACATCGAAAGTAAGCTGCCTGAGCATATTTCATATTGGCAGTCGTTTGCTAAATTAATGAAAAATGACATTTTTTAAATTCCCTATTTTGCGTAATACGATCCTGCTATCTCCTTGAGCAAGGAATTATTTTACTAAAACACGTTAGTATACATCGAAAGTGAGCTGCCCGAACATATTTCATCTTGACAGTCGTTTGCTAAATTAAGGAAAAATTATATTTTTTAAATTTCCTATTTCGCGTAATACGACCCTGCTATCCCCTTGAGCAAGGAACTATTCCACTAAAACACGTTAGTATACATCGGAAGTAAGCTGCCTGACCTAATTTCATCTTGACAGTCGTTTGCTAAATTAAGGAAAAAGGACATTTTTCAAATTTCCTATTTTGCGTAATACGACCCTGCTATCCCCTTGAGCAAGGAATTATTTTACAAAAACACGTTATTATACATCGAAAGTAAGCTGCCTGAGCATATTTCATATTGGCAGTCGTTTGCTAAATTAATGAAAAATGACATTTTTTAAATTTCCTATTTTGCGTAATACGACCCTGCTATCCCCTTGAGCAAGGAATTATTTTACAAAAACACGTTATTATACATCGAAAGTAAGTTGCCTGAGCATATTTCATATTGGCAGTCGTTTGCTAAATTAATGAAAAATGACATTTTTTAAATTCCCTATTTTGCGTAATACGACCCTGCTATCCTCTTGAGCAAGGAATTATGTTACTAAAACACGTTATTATACATCGAAAGTAAGCTGCCTGAGTATATTTCATATTGGCAGTCGTTTGCTAAATTAATGAAAAATGACATTTTTTAAATTCCCTATTTTGCGTAATACGATCCTGCTATCCCCTTGAGCAAGGAATTATGTTACTGAAACACGTTATTATACATCGAAAGTAAGCTGCCTGAGTATATTTCATATTGGCAGTCGTTTGCTAAATTAATGAAAAATGACATTTTTTAAATTTCCTATTTTGCGTAATACGACCCTGCTATCCCCTTGAGCAAGGAATTATTTTACAAAAACACGTTATTATACATCGAAAGTAAGCTGCCTGAGCATATTTCATATTGGCAGTCGTTTGCTAAATTAATGAAAAATGACATTTTTTAAATTCCCTATTTTGCGTAATACGATCCTGCTATCCCCTTGAGCAAGGAATTATGTTACTAAAACACGTTATTATACATCGAAAGTAAGCTGCCTGAGTATCTTCCATATTGGCAGTCGTTTGCTAAATTAATGAAAAATGACATTTTTTAAATTTCCTATTTTGCGTAATACGATCCTGCTATCCCCTTGAGCAAGGAATTATTTTACAAAAACACGTTATTATACATCGAGAGTAAGCTGCCTGAGCCTATTTCATATTGGCAGTCGTTTGCTAAATTAATGAAAAATGACATTTTTTAAATTTCCTATTTTGCGTAATACGACCCTGCTATCCCCTTGAGCAAGGAATTATTTTACAAAAACACGTTATTATACATCGAAAGTAAGTTGCCTGAGCATATTTCATATTGGCAGTCGTTTGCTAAATCAATGAAAAATGACATTTTTTAAATTCCCTATTTTGCGTAATACGACCCTGCTATCCCCTCGAGCAAGGAATTATGTTACTAAAACACGTTATTATACATCGAAAGTAAGCTGCCTGAGTATATTTCATATTGGCAGTCGTTTGCTAAATTAATGAAAAATGACATTTTTTAAATTCCCTATTTTGCATAATACGATCCTGCTATCCCCTTGAGCAAGGAATTATGTTACTAAAACACGTTATTATACATCGAAAGTAAGCTGCCTGAGTATATTTCATATTGGCAGTCGTTTGCTAAATTAATGAAAAATGACATTTTTTAAATTTCCTATTTTGCGTAATACGATCCTGCTATCCCCTTGAGCAAGGAATTATGTTACTAAAACACGTTATTATACATCGAAAGTAAGCTGCCTGAGTATATATCATATTGGCAGTCGTTTGCTAAATTAATGAAAAATGACATTTTTTAAATTCCCTATTTTGCGTAATACGATCCTGCTATCCCCTTGAGCAAGGAATTATGTTACTAAAACACGTTATTATACATCGAAAGTAAGCTGCCTGAGTATATTTCATATTGGCAGTCGTTTGCTAAATTAATGAAAAATGACATTTTTTAAATTTCCTATTTTGCGTAATACGACCCTGCTATCCCCTTGAGCAAGGAATTATTTTACAAAAACACGTTATTATACATCGAAAGTAAGCTGCCTGAGCATATTTCATATTGGCAGTCGTTTGCTAAATTAATGAAAAATGACATTTTTTTAAATTCCCTATTTTGCGTAATACGATCCTGCTATCCCCTTGAGCAAGGAATTATGTTACTAAAACACGTTATTATACATCGAAGGTAAGCTGCCTGAGTATATTTCATCTTGATAGTCGTTTGCTAAATTAAAGAAAAGTGACATTTTTAAATTTCATATTTTGCGTAATACGACCCTGCTATCCCCTTGAGCAAGGAATTATTTTACAAAAACACGTTATCATACATCGAAAGTAAGCTACCCGAACATATTTCATCTTGACAGTCGTTTGCTAAATTAATGAAAATTGATATTTTCTAAATTTCCTATTTTGCGTAATACGACCCTGCTATCCCCTTGAGCAAGGAATTATTTTACTAAAACTCGTTAGTATACATCGAAAGTAAGCTGCCTGAGCTAATTTTATCTCGACGGTCGCTTGCGAAATTAATGAAAAATGACATTTTTTAAATTTCCTATTTCGCGTAATACGACCCTACTATCCCCTTGAGCAAGGAATTATTTTACTAAAACTCGTTAGTATACATCGAAAGTAAGCTGCCTGAGCTAATTTCATCTCGACAGTCGTTTGCTGAATTAATAAAAATTGATATTTTCTAAATTTCCTATTTTGCCTAATACGACCCTGCTATCCACTAGAGCAAGGAATTATTTCACTAAAACACGTTAGTATACATCGGAAGTAAGCTGCCTGACCTAATTTCATCTTGACAGTCGTTTGCTAAATTATTGAAAAATGGCATTTTTTAAATTTCCCATTTTGCGTATTACGACCCTGCTATCCACTAGAGCAAGGGATTATTTTACAAAAACAGGTTAGTACACATCGAAAGTGAGCTGCCCGAACATATTTCATCTTGACAGCCGTTTGCTAAATTAATGAAAATTGATATTTTCTAAGTTTCCTATTTTGCGTAATACGACCCTGCTATCCCCTTGAGCAAGGAATTATTTTACTAAAACTCGTTAGTATACATCGAAAGTAAGCTGCTCGAACATATTTCATCTTGACAGTCGTTTGCTAAATTAATGAAAATTGATATTTTCTAAATTTCCTATTTTGCGTAATACGACCCTGCTATCCGCTTGAGCAAGGAATTATTTCAGTGAAACTCGTTAGTATACATCGAAAGTAAGCTGCCTGAGCTAATTTTATCTCGAAAGTCGTTTGCGAAATTGATGAAAAATGACATTTTTTAAATTTCCTATTTCGCGTAATACGACCCTGCTATCCCCTTGAGCAAGGAATTATTTCACTAAAACACGTTAGTATACATCAAAATTGAGCTGCCTGACCTAATTTCATCTTGACAGTCGTTTGCTAAATTAAGGAAAAATGATATTTTTCAAATTTCCTATTTTGCGTAATACGACCCTGCTATCCCCTTGAGCAAGGAATTATTTTACAAAAACTTGTTAGTATACATCGAAAGTAAGCTGCCTGAGCTAATTTTATCTCGACAGTCGTTTGCGAAATTAATGAAAAATGACATTTTTTAAATTTCCTATTTCGCGTAATACGACCCTACTATCCCCTTGAGCAAGGAATTATTTTACTAAAACACGTTAGTATACATCGAAAGTAAGCTGCCTGACCTAATTTAATCTTGACAGTCGTTTGCTAAATTAAGGAAAATTACATTTTTTAAATTTCCTATTTTGCTTAATACGACCCTGCTATCCACTAGAGCAAGGAATTAGTTTACTAAAACACGTTAGTATACATCGAAAGTGAGCTGCCCGAACATATTTCATCTTGACAGTCGTTTGCTAAATTAAGGAAAAATTGTATTTTTTAAATTTCCTATTTCGCGTAATACGACCCTGCTATCCCCTTGAGCAAGGAATTATTCCACTAAAACACGATAGTATACATCGGAAGTAAGCTGCCTGACCTAATTTCATCTTGACAGACGTTTGCTAAATTAAGGAAAAAGGACATTTTTCAAATTTCCTATTTTGCGTAATACGACCCTGCTATCCCCTTGAGCAAGGAATTATTTTACAAAAACACGTTATTATACATCGAAAGTAAGCTGCCTGAGCATATTTGATATTGGCAGTCGTTTGCTAAATTAATGAAAAATGACATTTTTTAAATTCCCTATTTTGCGTAATACGACCCTGCTATCCCCTTGAGCAAGGAATTATTTTACAAAAACACGTTATTATACATCGGAAGTAAGCTGCCTGAGTATCTTTCATATTGGCAGTCGTTTGCTAAATTAATGAAAAATGACATTTTTTAAATTTCCTATTTTGCGTAATACGATCCTGCTATCCCCTTGAGCAAGGAATTATTTTACAAAAACACGTTATTATACATCGAGAGTAAGCTGCCTGAGCATATTTCATCTTGACAGTCGTTTGCTAAATTAATGAAAAATGACATTTTTCAAATTTCCTATTTTGCGTAATACGACCCTGCTATCCCCTTGAGCAAGGAATTTTTTTACTAAAACAAGTTAGTATACATCAAAAGTAAGCTGCCTGAGCTAATTTCATCTCGACAGTCGTTTGCTAAATTAATGAAAATTGATATTTTCTAAATTTCCTATTTTGCCTAATATGACCCTGCTATCCACTAGAGCAAGGAATTATTTTACTAAAACACGTTAGTATACATCGAAAATAAGCTGCCTGACCTAATTTTTATATTGGCACTCGTTTGCTAAATTAATGAAAAATGACATTTTTCAAATTCCCTATTTTGCGTAATACGACCCTGCTATCCCCTTGAGCAAGGATTTATGTTACTAAAACACGTTATCATACATCGAAAGTAAGCTGCCTGAGCATATTTCATCTTGACAGTCGTTTGCTAAATTAATGAAAAATGACATTTTTCAAATTTCCTATTTTGCGTAATACGACCCTGCTATCCCCTTGAGCAAGGAATTATTTTACAAAAACACGTTATTATACATCGAAAGTAAGCTGCCTGAGCATATTTCATATTGGCAGTCGTTTGCTAAATTAATGAAAAATGACATTTTTTAAATTCCCTATTTTGCGTAATACGATCCTGCTATCCCCTTGAGCAAGGAATTATGTTACTAAAACACGTTATTATACATCGAAAGTAAGCTGCCTGAGTATATTTCATCTTGACAGTCGTTTGCTAAATTAAAGAAAAATGACATTTTTTAAATTTCCTATTTTGCGTAATACGACCCTGCTATCCCCTTGAGCAAGGAATTATTTTACAAAAACACGTTATTATACATCGAAAGTAAGCTGCCCGAACATATTTCATCTTGACAGTCGTTTGTTAAACTAATGAAAATTGATATTTTCTAAATTTCCTATTTTGCGTATTACGACCCTGCTATCCCCTTGAGCAAGGGATTATTTTACTAAAACTCGTTAGTATACATCGAAGGTAAGCTGCCTGAGCTAATTTTATCTCGACGGTCGTTTGCGAAATTAATGAAAAATGACATTTTTTAAATTTCCTATTTCGCGTAATACGACCCTACTATCCCCTTGAGCAAGGAATTATTTTACTAAAACACGTTAGTATACATCGAAAGTAAGCTGCCTGAGCTAATTTCATCTCGACAGTCGTTTGCTGAATTAATGAAAATTGATATTTTCTAAATTTCCTATTTTGCCTAATACGACCCTGTTATCCACTAGAGCAAGGAATTATTTCACTAAAACACGTTAGTATACATCGAAAGTTAGCTGCCTGACCTAATTTCATCTTGACAGTCGTTTGCTAAATTATTGAAAAATGGCATTTTTTAAATTTCCTATTTTGCGTATTACGACCCTGCTATCCACTAGAGCAAGGGATTATTTTACTAAAACACGTTAGTATACATCGAAAGTGAGCTGCCCGAACATATTTCATCTTGACAGTCGTTTGCTAAATTAATGAAAAATGACATTTTTTAAATTTCCTATTTTGCGTAATACGACCCTGCTATCCCCTTGAGCAAGGAATTATTTCACAAAAACACGTTATTATACATCGAAAGTAAGCTGCCTGAGCATATTTCATATTGGCAGTCGTTTGCTAAATTAATGAAAAATGACATTTTTTAAATTCCCTATTTTGCGTAATACGATCCTGCTATCCCCTTGAGCAAGGAATTATGTTACTAAAACACGTTATTATACATCGAAAGTAAGCTGCCTGAGTATCTTTCATATTGGCAGTCGTTTGCTAAATTAATGAAAAATGACATTTTTTAAATTTCCTATTTTGCGTAATACGATCCTGCTATCCCCTTGAGCAAGGAATTATTTTACAAAAACACGTTATTATACATCGAGAGTAAGCTGCCTGAGCCTATTTCATATTGGCAGTCGTTTGCTAAATTAATGAAAAATGACATTTTTTAAATTTCCTATTTTGCGTAATACGACCCTTCTATCCCCTTGAGCAAGGAATTATTTTACAAAAACACGTTATTATACATCGAAAGTAAGTTGCCTGAGCATATTTCATATTGGCAGTCGTTTGCTAAATTAATGAAAAATGACATTTTTTAAATTCCCTATTTTGCGTAATACGACCCTGCTATCCCCTTGAGCAAGGAATTATGTTACTAAAACACGTTATTCTACATCGAAAGTAAGCTGCCTGAGTATATTTTATATTGGCAGTCGTTTGCTAAATTAATGAAAAATGACATTTTTTAAATTCCCTATTTTGCGTAATACGATCCTGCTATCCCCTTGAGCAAGGAATTATGTTACTGAAACACGTTATTATACATCGAAAGTAAGCTGCCTGAGTATATTTCATATTGGCAGTCGTTTGCTAAATTAATGAAAAATGACATTTTTTAAATTTCCTATTTTGCGTAATACGACTGCTATCCCCTTGAGCAAGGAATTATTTTACAAAAACACGTTATTATACATCGGAAGTAAGCTGCATGAGCATATTTCATATTGGCAGTCGTTTGCTAAATTAATGCAAAATGACATTTTTTAAATTTCCTATTTTGCGTAATACGACCCTGCTATCCCCTTGAGCAAGGAATTATTTTACAAAAACACGTTATTATACATCGAAAGTAAGCTGCCTGAGCATATTTCATATTGGCACTCGTTTGCTAAATTAATGAAAAATGACATTTTTTAAATTCCCTATTTTGCGTAATACGACCCTGCTATCCCCTTGAGCAAGGAATTATGTTACTAAACACGTTATCATACATCGAAAGTAAGCTGCCTGAGCATATTTCATCTTGACAGTCGTTTGCTAAATTAATGAAAAATGACATTTTTAAAATTTCCTATTTTGCGTAATACGACCCTGCTATCCCCTTGAGCAAGGAATTATTTTACAAAAACACGTTATTACACATCGAAAGTAAGCTGCCTGAGCATATTTCATATTGGCAGTCGTTTGCTAAATTAATGAAAAATGACATTTTTTAAATTCCCCATTTTGCGTAATACGATCCTGCTATCCCCTTGAGCAAGGAATTATGTTACTAAAACACGTTATTATACATCGAAAGTAAGCTGCCTGAGTATATTTCATCTTGACAGTCGTTTGCCAAATTAATGAAAAATGACATTTTTCAAATTTCCTATTTTGCGTAATACGACCCTGCTATCCCCTTGAGCAAGGAATTATTTTACTAAAACACGTTAGTATACATCGAAAGTAAGCTGCCTGAGCTAATTTTATCTCGACAGTCGTTTGCGAAACTAATGAAAAATGGCATTTTTTAAATTTCCTATTTCGCGTAATACGACCCTGCTATCCCCTTGAGCAAGGAATTATTTCACAAAAACACGTTAGTATACATCGAAAGTAAGCTGCCTGACCTAATTTTATCTTGACAGTCGTTTGCTAAATTATTGAAAAATGGCATTTTTTAAATTTCCTATTTTGCTTATTACGACCCTGCTATCCACTAGAGCAAGGAATTATTTTACTAAAACACGTTATTATACATCGAAAGTAAGCTGCCCGAACATATTTCATCTTGACAGTCGTTTGCAAAATTAATGAAAAATGACATTTTTCAAATTCCCTATTTTGCGTAATACGACCCTGCTATCCCCTTGAGCAAGGAATTATGTCACAAAAACACGTTATCATACATCGAAAGTAAGCTGCCTGAGCATATTTCATCTTGACAGTCGTTTGCTGAATTAAGGAAAAAGGACATTTTTCAAATTTCCTATTTTGCGTAATACGACCCTGCTATCCCCTTGAGCAAGGAATTATTTTACAAAAACACGTTATTATACATCGAAAGTAAGCTGCCTGAGCATATTTCATATTGGCAGTCGTTTGCTAAATTAATGAAAAATGACATTTTTCAAATTTCCTATTTTGCGTAATACGACCCTGCTATCTCCTTGAACAAGGAATTATTTTACAAAAACACGTTATTATACATTGAAAGTAAGCTGCCTGAGCATATTTCATATTGGCAGTCGTTTGCTAAATTAATGAAAAATGACATTTTTTAAATTCCCTATTTTGCGTAATACGATCCTGCTATCCCCTTGAGCAAGGAATTATGTTACTAAAACACGTTATTATACATCGAAAGTAAGCTGCCTGAGTATATTTCATCTTGACAGTCGTTTGCTAAATTAAAGAAAAGTGACATTTTTTAAATTTCCTATTTTGCGTAATACGACCCTGCTATCCCCTTGAGCAAGGAATTATTTTACAAAAACACGTTATTATACATCGAAAGTAAGCTGCCCGAACATATTTCATCTTGACAGACGTTTGCTAAATTAATGAAAAATGACATTTTTCAAATTTCCTATTTTGCGTAATACGACCCTGCTATCCCCTTGAACAAGGAATTATTTTACAAAAACACGTTATTATACATTGAAAGTAAGCTGCCTGAGCATATTTCATATTGGCAGTCGTTTGCTAAATCAATGAAAAATGACATTTTTTAAATTCCCTATTTTGCGTAATACGATCCTGCTATCCCCTTGAGCAAGGAATTATGTTACTAAAACACGTTATTATACATCGAAAGTGAGCTGCCCGAACATATTTCATCTTGACAGTCGTTTGCTAAATTAATGAAAAATGACATTTTTCAAATTTCCTATTTTGCGTAATACGACCCTGCTATCCCCTTGAACAAGGAATTATTTTACAAAAACACGTTATTATACATTGAAAGTAAGCTGCCTGAGCATATTTCATATTGGCAGTCGTTTGCTAAATCAATGAAAAATGACATTTTTTAAATTCCCTATTTTGCGTAATACGATCCTGCTATCCCCTTGAGCAAGGAATTATTTCACTAAAACTCGTTAGTATACATCGAAAGTAAGCTGCCTGAGCATATTTCATCTTGACAGTCGTTTGCTAAATTAATGAAAAATGACATTTTTAAAATTTCCTATTTTGCGTAATACGACCCTGCTATCCCCTTGAGCAAGGAATTATTTTACAAAAACACGTTATTATACATCGAAAGTAAGCTGCCCGAACATATTTCATCTTGACAGTCGTTTGCTAAATTATTGAAAAATGGCATTTTTTCAATTTCCTATTTTGCGTATTACGACCCTGCTATCCACTAGAGCAAGGGATTATTTTACTAAAACACGTTAGTATACATCGGAAGTGAGCTGCCCGAACATATTTCATCTTGACACTCGTTTGCTAAATTAATGAAAATTGATATTTTCTAAGTTTCCTATTTTGCGTAATACGACCCTGCTATCCCCTTGAGCAAGGAATTATTTCACTAAAACTCGTTAGTATACATCGAAAGTAAGCTGCCTGAGCATATTTCATCTTGACAGTCGTTTGCTAAATTAATGAAAAATGACATTTTTAAAATTTCCTATTTTGCGTAATACGACCCTGCTATCCCCTTGAGCAAGGAATTATTTTACAAAAACACGTTATTACACATCGAAAGTAAGCTGCCTGAGCATATTTCATATTGGCAGTCGTTTGCTAAATTAATGAAAAATGACATTTTTTAAATTCCCCATTTTGCGTAATACGATCCTGCTATCCCCTTGAGCAAGGAATTATGTTACTAAAACACGTTATTATACATCGAAAGTAAGCTGCCTGAGTATATTTCATCTTGACAGTCGTTTGCTAAATTAATGAAAAATGACATTTTTCAAATTTCCTATTTTGCGTAATACGACCCTGCTATCCCCTTGAGCAAGGAATTATTTTACTAAAACACGTTAGTATACATCGAAAGTAAGCTGCCTGAGCTAATTTTATCTCGACAGTCGTTTGCGAAACTAATGAAAAATGGCATTTTTTAAATTTCCTATTTCGCGTAATACGACCCTGCTATCCCCTTGAGCAAGGAATTATTTCACAAAAACACGTTAGTATACATCGAAAGTAAGCTGCCTGACCTAATTTTATCTTGACAGTCGTTTGCTAAATTATTGAAAAATGGCATTTTTTAAATTTCCTATTTTGCTTATTACGACCCTGCTATCCACTAGAGCAAGGAATTATTTTACTAAAACACGTTAGTATACATCGAAAGTGAGCTGCCCGAACATATTTCATCTTGGCAGTCGTTTGCTAAATTAATGAAAAATGACATTTTTTAAATTCCCTATTTTGCGTAATACGACCCTGCTATCCCCTTGAGCAAGGAATTATTTCACAAAAACACGTTATTATACATCGAAAGTAAGCTGCCCGAACATATTTCATCTTGACAGTCGTTTGCAAAATTAATGAAAAATGACATTTTTCAAATTCCCTATTTTGCGTAATACGACCCTGCTATCCCCTTGAGCAAGGAATTATGTCACAAAAACACGTTATCATACATCGAAAGTAAGCTGCCTGAGCATATTTCATCTTGACAGTCGTTTGCTGAATTAAGGAAAAAGGACATTTTTCAAATTTCCTATTTTGCGTAATACGACCCTGCTATCCCCTTGAGCAAGGAATTATTTTACAAAAACACGTTATTATACATCGAAAGTAAGCTGCCTGAGCATATTTCATATTGGCAGTCGTTTGCTAAATTAATGAAAAATGACATTTTTCAAATTTCCTATTTTGCGTAATACGACCCTGCTATCCCCTTGAACAAGGAATTATTTTACAAAAACACGTTATTATACATTGAAAGTAAGCTGCCTGAGCATATTTCATATTGGCAGTCGTTTGCTAAATCAATGAAAAATGACATTTTTTAAATTCCCTATTTTGCGTAATACGATCCTGCTATCCCCTTGAGCAAGGAATTATGTTACTAAAACACGTTATTATACATCGAAAGTAAGCTGCCCGAACATATTTCATCTTGACAGTCGTTTGCTAAATTAATGAAAAATGACATTTTTCAAATTTCCTATTTTGCGTAATACGACCCTGCTATCCCCTTGAACAAGGAATTATTTTACAAAAACACGTTATTATACATTGAAAGTAAGCTGCCTGAGCATATTTCATATTGGCAGTCGTTTGCTAAATCAATGAAAAATGACATTTTTTAAATTCCCTATTTTGCGTAATACGATCCTGCTATCCCCTTGAGCAAGGAATTATTTTACTAAAACACGTTAGTATACATCGAAAGTAAGCTGCCTGAGCTAATTTCATCTCGACAGTCGTTTGCTGAATTAATGAAAATTGATATTTTCTAAATTTCCTATTTTGCCTAATACGACCCTGCTATCCACTGGAGCAAGGAATTATTCCACTAAAACACGTTAGTATACATCGAAAGTAAGCTGCCTGTCCTTATTTCATCTTGACAGTCGTTTGCTAAATTATTGAAAAATGGCATGTTTTCAATTTCCTATTTTGCGTATTACGACCCTGCTATCCACTAGAGCAAGGGATTATTTTACTAAAACACGTTAGTATACATCGGAAGTGAGCTGCCCGAATATATTTCATCTTGACAGTCGTTTGCTAAATTAATGAAAATTGATATTTTCTAAGTTTCCTATTTTGCGTAATACGACCCTGCTATCCCCTTGAGCAAGGAATTATTTTACTAAAACTCGTTAGTATACATCGAAAGTAAGCTGCCTGAGCATATTTCATCTTGACAGTCGTTTGCTAAATTAATGAAAAATGACATTTTTAAAATTTCCTATTTTGCGTAATACGACCCTGCTATCCCCTTGAGCAAGGAATTATTTTACAAAAACACGTTATTACACATCGAAAGTAAGCTGCCTGAGAATATTTCATATTGGCAGTCGTTTGCTAAATTAATGAAAAATGACATTTTTTAAATTCCCCATTTTGCGTAATACGATCCTGCTATCCCCTTGAGCAAGGAATTATGTTACTAAAACACGTTATTATACATCGAAAGTAAGCTGCCTGAGTATATTTCATCTTGACAGTCGTTTGCTAAATTAATGAAAAATGACATTTTTCAAATTTCCTATTTTGCGTAATACGACCCTGCTATCCCCTTGAGCAAGGAATTATTTTACTAAAACACGTTAGTATACATCGAAAGTAAGCTGCCTGAGCTAATTTTATCTCGACAGTCGTTTGCGAAACTAATGAAAAATGGCATTTTTTAAATTTCCTATTTCGCGTAATACGACCCTGCTATCCCCTTGAGCAAGGAATTATTTCACAAAAACACGTTAGTATACATCGAAAGTAAGCTGCCTGACCTAATTTTATCTTGACAGTCGTTTGCTAAATTATTGAAAAATGGCATTTTTTAAATTTCCTATTTTGCTTATTACGACCCTGCTATCCACTAGAGCAAGGAATTATTTTACTAAAACACGATAGTATACATCGAAAGTGAGCTGCCCGAACATATTTCATCTTGGCAGTCGTTTGCTAAATTAATGAAAAATGACATTTTTTAAATTCCCTATTTTGCGTAATACGACCCTGCTATCCCCTTGAGCAAGGAATTATTTCACAAAAACACGTTATTATACATCGAAAGTAAGCTGCCCGAACATATTTCATCTTGACAGTCGTTTGCAAAATTAATGAAAAATGACATTTTTCAAATTCCCTATTTTGCGTAATACGACCCTGCTATCCCCTTGAGCAAGGAATTATGTCACAAAAACACGTTATCATACATCGAAAGTAAGCTGCCTGAGCATATTTCATCTTGACAGTCGTTTGCTGAATTAAGGAAAAAGGACATTTTTCAAATTTCCTATTTTGCGTAATACGACCCTGCTATCCCCTTGAGCAAGGAATTATTTTACAAAAACACGTTATTATACATCGAAAGTAAGCTGCCTGAGCATATTTCATATTGGCAGTCGTTTGCTAAATTAATGAAAAATGACATTTTTCAAATTTCCTATTTTGCGTAATACGACCCTGCTATCCCCTTGAACAAGGAATTATTTTACAAAAACACGTTATTATACATTGAAAGTAAGCTGCCTGAGCATATTTCATATTGGCAGTCGTTTGCTAAATTAATGAAAAATGACATTTTTTAAATTCCCTATTTTGCGTAATACGATCCTGCTATCCCCTTGAGCAAGGAATTATGTTACTAAAACACGTTATTATACATCGAAAGTAAGCTGCCTGAGTATATTTCATCTTGACAGTCGTTTGCTAAATTAAAGAAAAGTGACATTTTTTAAATTTCCTATTTTGCGTAATACGACCCTGCTATCCCCTTGAGCAAGGAATTATTTTACAAAAACACGTTATTATACATCGAAAGTAAGCTGCCCGAACATATTTCATCTTGACAGTCGTTTGCTAAATTAATGAAAAATGACATTTTTCAAATTTCCTATTTTGCGTAATACGACCCTGCTATCCCCTTGAACAAGGAATTATTTTACAAAAACACGTTATTATACATTGAAAGTAAGCTGCCTAGGCATATTTCATATTGGCAGTCGTTTGCTAAATCAATGAAAAATGACATTTTTTAAATTCCCTATTTTGCGTAATACGATCCTGCTATCCCCTTGAGCAAGGAATTATGTTACTAAAACACGTTATTATACATCGAAAGTAAGCTGCCCGAACATATTTCATCTTGACAGTCGTTTGCTAAATTAATGAAAAATGACATTTTTCAAATTTCCTATTTTGCGTAATACGACCCTGCTATCCCCTTGAACAAGGAATTATTTTACAAAAACACGTTATTATACATTGAAAGTAAGCTGCCTGAGCATATTTCATATTGGCAGTCGTTTGCTAAATCAATGAAAAATGACATTTTTTAAATTCCCTATTTTGCGTAATACGATCCTGCTATCCCCTTGAGCAAGGAATTATTTTACTAAAACACGTTAGTATACATCGAAAGTAAGCTGCCTGAGCTAATTTCATCTCGACAGTCGTTTGCTGAATTAATGAAAATTGATATTTTCTAAATTTCCTATTTTGCCTAATACGACCCTGCTATCCACTGGAGCAAGGAATTATTCCACTAAAACACGTTAGTATACATCGAAAGTAAGCTGCCTGTCCTTATTTCATCTTGACAGTCGTTTGCTAAATTATTGAAAAATGGCATTTTTTCAATTTCCTATTTTGCGTATTACGACCCTGCTATCCACTAGAGCAAGGGATTATTTTACTAAAACACGTTAGTATACATCGGAAGTGAGCTGCCCGAACATATTTCATCTTGACAGTCGTTTGCTAAATTAATGAAAATTGATATTTTCTAAGTTTCCTATTTTGCGTAATACGACCCTGCTATCCCCTTGAGCAAGGAATTATTTTACTAAAACTCGTTAGTATACATCGAAAGTAAGCTGCTCGAACATATTTCATCTTGACAGTCGTTTGCTAAATTAATGAAAATTGATATTTTCTAAATTTCCTATTTTGCGTAATACGACCCTGCTATCCCCTTGAGCAAGGAATTATTTTACTAAAACTCGTTAGTATACATCGAAAGTAAGCTGCTCGGACATATTTCATCTTGACAGTCGTTTGCGAAATTAATGAAAAATGACATTTTTTAAATTTCCCATTTCGCGTAATACGACCCTTCTATCCCCTTGAGCAAGGAATTAATTTACTAAAACACGTTAGTATACATCGAAAGTAAGCTGCCTGACCTAATTTAATCTTGACAGTCGTTTGCTAAATTAAGGAAAATTACATTTTTTAAATTTCCTATTTTGCTTATTACGACCCTGCTATCCACTAGAGCAAGGAATTATTTTACTAAAACACGCTAGTATACATCGAAAGTGAGCTGCCCGAACATATTTCATCTTGACAGTCGTTTGATAAATTAAGGAAAAATTATATTTTTTAAATTTCCTATTTCGCGTAATACGACCCTGCTATCCCCTTGAGCAAGGAATTATTTTACAAAAACACGTTATTATACATCGAAAGTAAGCTGCCTGAGCATATTTCATATTGGCAGTCGTTTGCTAAAATAATGAAAAATGACATTTTTTAAATTCCCTATTTTGCGTAATACGACCCTGCTATCCCCTTGAGCAAGGAATTATTTTACAAAAACACGTTACTATACATCGAAAGTAAGCTGCCTGAGCATATTTCATATTGGCAGTCGTTTGCTAAATTAATGAAAAATGACATTTTTCAAATTTCCTATTTTGCGTAATACGACCCTGCTATCCCCTTGAGCAAGGAATTATTTTACAAAAACACATTATTACACATCGAAAGTAAGCTGCCTGAGCATATTTCATATTGGCAGTCGTTTGCTAAATTAATGAAAAATGACATTTTTTAAATTTCCTATTTTGCGTAATACGACCCTGCTATCCCCTTGAGCAAGGAATTATTTTACAAAAACACGTTATTATACATCGAAAGTAAGTTGCCTGAGCATATTTCATATTGGCAGTCGTTTGCTAAATTAATGAAAAATGGCATTTTTTAAATTCCCTATTTTGCCTAATACGACCCTGCTATCCCCTTGAGCAAGGAATTATGTTACTAAAACACGTTATTATACATCGAAAGTAAGCTGCCTGAGTATATTTCATATTGGCAGTCGTTTGCTAAATTAATGAAAAATGACATTTTTTAAATTCCCTATTTTGCGTAATACGATCCTGCTATCCCCTTGAGCAAGGAATTATGTTACTAAAACACGTTATTATACATCGAAAGTAAGCTGCCTGAGTATATTTCATATTGGCAGTCGTTTGCTAAATTAATGAAAAATGACATTTTTTAAATTTCCTATTTTGCGTAATACGACCCTGCTATCCCCTTGAGCAAGGAATTATTTCACAAAAACACGTTATTATACATCGAAAGTAAGCTGCCTGAGCATATTTCATATTGGCAGTCGTTTGCTAAATTAATGAAAAATGACATTTTTTAAATTCCCTATTTTGCGTAATACGATCCTGCTATCCCCTTGAGCAAGGAATTATGTTACTAAAACACGTTATTATACATCGAAAGTAAGCTGCCTGAGTATCTTTCATATTGGCAGTCGTTTGCTAAATTAATGAAAAATGACATTTTTTAAATTTCCTATTTTGCGTAATACGATCCTGCTATCCCCTTGAGCAAGGAATTATTTTACAAAAACACGTTATTATACATCGAGAGTAAGCTGCCTGAGCCTATTTCATATTGGCAGTCGTTTGCTAAATTAATGAAAAATGACATTTTTTAAATTTCCTATTTTGCGTAATACGACCCTGCTATCCCCTTGAGCAAGGAATTATTTTACAAAAACACGTTATTATACATCGAAAGTAAGTTGCCTGAGCATATTTCATATTGGCAGTCGTTTGCTAAATTAATGAAAAATGACATTTTTTAAATTCCCTATTTTGCGTAATACGACCCTGCTATCCCCTTGAGCAAGGAATTATGTTACTAAAACACGTTATTCTACATCGAAAGTAAGCTGCCTGAGTATATTTCATATTGGCAGTCGTTTGCTAAATTAATGAAAAATGACATTTTTTAAATTCCCTATTTTGCGTAATACGATCCTGCTATCCCCTTGAGCAAGGAATTATGTTACTGAAACACGTTATTATACATCGAAAGTAAGCTGCTTGAGTATATTTCATATTGGCAGTCGTTTGCTAAATTAATGAAAAATGACATTTTTTAAATTTCCTATTTTGCGTAATACGACTGCTATCCCCTTGAGCAAGGAATTATTTTACAAAAACACGTTATTATACATCGAAAGTAAGCTGCCTGAGCATATTTCATATTGGCACTCGTTTGCTAAATTAATGAAAAATGACATTTTTTAAATTCCCTATTTTGCGTAATACGACCCTGCTATCCCCTTGAGCAAGGAATTATGTTACTAAACACGTTATCATACATCGAAAGTAAGCTGCCTGAGCATATTTCATCTTGACAGTCGTTTGCTAAATTAATGAAAAATGACATTTTTAAAATTTCCTATTTTGCGTAATACGACCCTGCTATCCCCTTGAGCAAGGAATTATTTTACTAAAACACGTTAGTATACATCGAAAGTAAGCTGCCTGAGCTAATTTTATCTCGACAGTCGTTTGCGAAACTAATGAAAAATGGCATTTTTTAAATTTCCTATTTCGCGTAATACGACCCTGCTATCCCCTTGAGCAAGGAATTATTTTACAAAAACACGTTATTACACATCGAAAGTAAGCTGCCTGAGCATATTTCATATTGGCAGTCGTTTGCTAAATTAATGCAAAATGACATTTTTTAAATTTCCTATTTTGCGTAATACGACCCTGCTATCCCCTTGAGCAAGGAATTATTTTACAAAAACACGTTATTACACATCGAAAGTAAGCTGCCTGAGCATATTTCATATTGGCAGTCGTTTGCTAAATTAATGAAAAATGACATTTTTTAAATTCCCCATTTTGCGTAATACGATCCTGCTATCCCCTTGAGCAAGGAATTATGTTACTAAAACACGTTATTATACATCGAAAGTAAGCTGCCTGAGTATATTTCATCTTGACAGTCGTTTGCTAAATTAATGAAAAATGACATTTTTCAAATTTCCTATTTTGCGTAATACGACCCTGCTATCCCCTTGAGCAAGGAATTATTTCACTAAAACACGTTAGTATACATCGAAAGTAAGCTGCCTGAGCTAATTTTATCTCGACAGTCGTTTGCGAAACTAATGAAAAATGGCATTTTTTAAATTTCCTATTTCGCGTAATACGACCCTGCTATCCCCTTGAGCAAGGAATTATTTCACAAAAACACGTTAGTATACATCGAAAGTAAGCTGCCTGACCTAATTTTATCTTGACAGTCGTTTGCTAAATTATTGAAAAATGGCATTTTTTAAATTTCCTATTTTGCTTATTACGACCCTGCTATCCACTAGAGCAAGGAATTATTTTACTAAAACACGTTAGTATACATCGAAAGTGAGCTGCCCGAACATATTTCATCTTGGCAGTCGTTTGCTAAATTAATGAAAAATGACATTTTTTAAATTCCCTATTTTGCGTAATACGACCCTGCTATCCCCTTGAGCAAGGAATTATGTCACGAAAACACGTTATTATACATCGAAAGTAAGCTGCCCGAACATATTTCATCTTGACAGTCGTTTGCAAAATTAATGAAAAATGACATTTTTCAAATTCCCTATTTTGCGTAATACGACCCTGCTATCCCCTTGAGCAAGGAATTATGTCACGAAAACACGTTATCATACATCGAAAGTAAGCTGCCTGAGCATATTTCATCTTGACAGTCGTTTGCTGAATTAAGGAAAAAGGACATTTTTCAAATTTCCTATTTTGCGTAATACGACCCTGCTATCCCCTTGAGCAAGGAATTATTTCACAAAAACACGTTATTATACATCGAAAGTAAGCTGCCCGAACATATTTCATCTTGACAGTCGTTTGCAAAATTAATGAAAAATGATATTTTTCAAATTCCCTATTTTGCGTAATACGACCCTGCTATCCCCTTGAGCAAGGAATTATGTCACGAAAACACGTTATCATACATCGAAAGTAAGCTGCCTGAGCATATTTCATCTTGACAGTCGTTTGCTGAATTAAGGAAAAAGGACATTTTTCAAATTTCCTATTTTGCGTAATACGACCCTGCTATCCCCTTGAGCAAGGAATTATTTTACAAAAACACGTTATTATACATCGAAAGTAAGCTGCCTGAGCATATTTCATATTGGCAGTCGTTTGCTAAATTAATGAAAAATGACATTTTTCAAATTTCCTATTTTGCGTAATACGACCCTGCTATCCCCTTGAACAAGGAATTATTTTACAAAAACACGTTATTATACATTGAAAGTAAGCTGCCTGAGCATATTTCATATTGGCAGTCGTTTGCTAAATTAATGAAAAATGACATTTTTTAAATTCCCTATTTTGCGTAATACGATCCTGCTATCCCCTTGAGCAAGGAATTATGTTACTAAAACACGTTATTATACATCGAAAGTAAGCTGCCTGAGTATATTTCATCTTGACAGTCGTTTGCTAAATTAATGAAAAATGACATTTTTCAAATTTCCTATTTTGCGTAATACGACCCTGCTATCCCCTTGAACAAGGAATTATTTTACAAAAACACGTTATTATACATTGAAAGTAAGCTGCCTGAGCATATTTCATATTGGCAGTCGTTTGCTAAATCAATGAAAAATGACATTTTTTAAATTCCCTATTTTGCGTAATACGATCCTGCTATCCCCTTGAGCAAGGAATTATGTTACTAAAACACGTTATTATACATCGAAAGTAAGCTGCCCGAACATATTTCATCTTGACAGTCGTTTGCTAAATTAATGAAAAATGACATTTTTCAAATTTCCTATTTTGCGTAATACGACCCTGCTATCCCCTTGAACAAGGAATTATTTTACAAAAACACGTTATTATACATTGAAAGTAAGCTGCCTGAGCATATTTCATATTGGCAGTCGTTTGCTAAATCAATGAAAAATGACATTTTTTAAATTCCCTATTTTGCGTAATACGATCCTGCTATCCCCTTGAGCAAGGAATTATTTTACTAAAACACGTTAGTATACATCGAAAGTAAGCTGCCTGAGCTAATTTCATCTCGACAGTCGTTTGCTGAATTAATGAAAATTGATATTTTCTAAATTTCCTATTTTGCCTAATACGACCCTGCTATCCACTGGAGCAAGGAATTATTCCACTAAAACACGTTAGTATACATCGAAAGTAAGCTGCCTGTCCTTATTTCATCTTGACAGTCGTTTGCTAAATTATTGAAAAATGGCATTTTTTCAATTTCCTATTTTGCGTATTACGACCCTGCTATCCAATAGAGCAAGGGATTATTTTACTAAAACACGTTAGTATACATCGGAAGTGAGCTGCCCGAACATATTTCATCTTGACAGTCGATTGCTAAATTAATGAAAATTGATATTTTCTAAGTTTCCTATTTTGCGTAATACGACCCTGCTATCCCCTTGAGCAAGGAATTATTCTACTAAAACTCGTTAGTATACATCGAAAGTAAGCTGCCTGAGCATATTTCATCTTGACAGTCGTTTGCTAAATTAATGAAAAATGACATTTTTAAAATTTCCTATTTTGCGTAATACGACCCTGCTATCCCCTTGAGCAAGGAATTATTTTACAAAAACACGTTATTACACATCGAAAGTAAGCTGCCTGAGCATATTTCATATTGGCAGTCGTTTGCTAAATTAATGAAAAATGACATTTTTTAAATTCCCCATTTTGCGTAATACGATCCTGCTATCCCCTTGAGCAAGGAATTATGTTACTAAAACACGTTATTATACATCGAAAGTAAGCTGCCTGAGTATATTTCATATTGGCAGTCGTTTGCTAAATTAATGAAAAATGACATTTTTTAAATTTCCTATTTTGCGTAATACGACTGCTATCCCCTTGAGCAAGGAATTATTTTACAAAAACACGTTATTATACATCGGAAGTAAGCTGCATGAGCATATTTCATATTGGCAGTCGTTTGCTAAATTAATGCAAAATGACATTTTTTAAATTTCCTATTTTGCGTAATACGACCCTGCTATCCCCTTGAGCAAGGAATTATTTTACAAAAACACGTTATTATACATCGAAAGTAAGCTGCCTGAGCATATTTCATATTGGCACTCGTTTGCTAAATTAATGAAAAATGACATTTTTTAAATTCCCTATTTTGCGTAATACGACCCTGCTATCCCCTTGAGCAAGGAATTATGTTACTAAACACGTTATCATACATCGAAAGTAAGCTGCCTGAGCATATTTCATCTTGACAGTCGTTTGCTAAATTAATGAAAAATGTTATTTTTTAAATTTCCTATTTCGCGTAATACGACCCTGCTATCCCCTTGAGCAAGGAATTATTTCACAAAAACACGTTAGTATACATCGAAAGTAAGCTGCCTGACCTAATTTTATCTTGACAGTCGTTTGCTAAATTATTGAAAAGTGGCATTTTTTAAATTTCCTATTTTGCTTATTACGACCCTGCTATCCACTAGAGCAAGGAATTATTTTACTAAAACACGTTAGTATACATCGAAAGTGAGCTGCCCGAACATATTTCATCTTGGCAGTCGTTTGCTAAATTAATGAAAAATGACATTTTTTAAATTCCCTATTTTGCGTAATACGACCCTGCTATCCCCTTGAGCAAGGAATTATTTCACAAAAACACGTTATTATACATCGAAAGTAAGCTGCCCGAACATATTTCATCTTGACAGTCGTTTGCAAAATTAATGAAAAATGACATTTTTCAAATTCCCTATTTTGCGTAATACGACCCTGCTATCCCCTTGAGCAAGGAATTATGTCACAAAAACACGTTATCATACATCGAAAGTAAGCTGCCTGAGCATATTTCATCTTGACAGTCGTTTGCTGAATTAAGGAAAAAGGACATTTTTCAAATTTCCTATTTTGCGTAATACGACCCTGCTATCCCCTTGAGCAAGGAATTATTTTACAAAAACACGTTATTATACATCGAAAGTAAGCTGCCTGAGCATATTTCATATTGGCAGTCGTTTGCTAAATTAATGAAAAATGACATTTTTCAAATTTCCTATTTTGCGTAATACGACCCTGCTATCCCCTTGAACAAGGAATTATTTTACAAAAACACGTTATTATACATTGAAAGTAAGCTGCCTGAGCATATTTCATATTGGCAGTCGTTTGCTAAATTAATGAAAAATGACATTTTTTAAATTCCCTATTTTGCGTAATACGATCCTGCTATCCCCTCGAGCAAGGAATTATGTTACTAAAACACGTTATTATACATCGAAAGTAAGCTGCCTGAGTATATTTCATCTTGACAGTCGTTTGCTAAATTAAAGAAAAGTGACATTTTTTAAATTTCCTATTTTGCGTAATACGACCCTGCTATCCCCTTGAGCAAGGAATTATTTTACAAAAACACGTTATTATACATCGAAAGTAAGCTGCCCGAACATATTTCATCTTGACAGTCGTTTGCTAAATTAATGAAAAATGACATTTTTCAAATTTCCTATTTTGCGTAATACGACCCTGCTATCCCCTTGAACAAGGAATTATTTTACAAAAACACGTTATTATACATTGAAAGTAAGCTGCCTAGGCATATTTCATATTGGCAGTCGTTTGCTAAATCAATGAAAAATGACATTTTTTAAATTCCCTATTTTGCGTAATACGATCCTGCTATCCCCTTGAGCAAGGAATTATGTTACTAAAACACGTTATTATACATCGAAAGTAAGCTGCCCGAACATATTTCATCTTGACAGTCGTTTGCTAAATTAATGAAAAATGACATTTTTCAAATTTCCTATTTTGCGTAATACGACCCTGCTATCCCCTTGAACAAGGAATTATTTTACAAAAACACGTTATTATACATTGAAAGTAAGCTGCCTGAGCATATTTCATATTGGCAGTCGTTTGCTAAATCAATGAAAAATGACATTTTTTAAATTCCCTATTTTGCGTAATACGATCCTGCTATCCCCTTGAGCAAGGAATTATTTTACTAAAACACGTTAGTATACATCGAAAGTAAGCTGCCTGAGCTAATTTCATCTCGACAGTCGTTTGCTGAATTAATGAAAATTGATATTTTCTAAATTTCCTATTTTGCGTAATACGACCCTGCTATCCCCTTGAGCAAGGAATTATTTCACTGAAACTCGTTAGTATACATCGAAAGTAAGCTGCCTGAGCTAATTTCATCTCGACAGTCGTTTGCTGAATTAATGAAAATTGATATTTTCTAAATTTCCTATTTTGCCTAATACGACCCTGCTATCCACTGGAGCAAGGAATTATTCCACTAAAACACGTTAGTATACATCGAAAGTAAGCTGCCTGTCCTTATTTCATCTTGACAGTCGTTTGCTAAATTATTGAAAAATGGCATTTTTTCAATTTCCTATTTTGCGTATTACGACCCTGCTATCCACTAGAGCAAGGGATTATTTTACTAAAACACGTTAGTATACATCGAAAGTGAGCTGCCCGAACATATTTCATCTTGGCAGTCGTTTGCTAAATTAATGAAAAATGACATTTTTTAAATTCCCTATTTTGCGTAATACGACCCTGCTATCCCCTTGAGCAAGGAATTATTTCACAAAAACACGTTATTATACATCGAAAGTAAGCTGCACGAACATATTTCATCTTGACAGTCGTTTGCAAAATTAATGAAAAATGACATTTTTCAAATTCCCTATTTTGCGTAATACGACCCTGCTATCCCCTTGAGCAAGGAATTATGTCACAAAAACACGTTATCATACATCGAAAGTAAGCTGCCTGAGCATATTTCATCTTGACAGTCGTTTGCTGAATTAAGGAAAAAGGACATTTTTCAAATTTCCTATTTTGCGTAATACGACCCTGCTATCCCCTTGAGCAAGGAATTATTTTACAAAAACACGTTATTATACATCGAAAGTAAGCTGCCTGAGCATATTTCATATTGGCAGTCGTTTGCGAAATTAATGAAAAATGACATTTTTTAAATTTCCTATTTCGCGTAATACGAGCCCGCTATCCCCTTGAGCAAGGAATTATTTTACTAAAACACGTTAGTATACATCGGAAGTAAGCTGCCCGAACATATTTCATCTGGACAGTCGTTTGCTAAATTAATGAAAATTGATATTTTCTAAATTTCCTATTTTGCGTAATACGACCCTGCTATCCACTGGAGCAAGGAATTATTTTACTAAAACACGTTAGTATACATCGGAAGTAAGCTGCCCGAACATATTTCATCTTGACAGTCGTTTGCTAAATTAATGAAAATTGATATTTTCTTAATTTCCTATTTTGCGTAATACGACCCTGCTATCCCCTTGAGCAAGGAATTATTTCACTGAAACTCGTTAGTATACATCGAAAGTAAGCTGCCTGAGCTAATTTCATCTCGACAGTCGTTTGCTGAATTAATGAAAATTGATATTTTCTAAATTTCCTATTTTGCCTAATACGACCCTGCTATCCCCTTGAGCAAGGAATTATTTTACTAAAACTCGTTAGTATACATCGAAAGTAAGCTGCCTGAGCTAATTTTATCTCGACAGTCGTTTGCGAAATTAATGAAAAATGACATTTTTTAAATTTCCTATTTCGCGTAATACGAGCCTGCTATCCCCTTGAGCAAGGAATTATTTCACAAAAGACACGTTATTATACAACGAAAGTAAGCTGCCTGAGCATATTTCATATTGGCAGTCGTTTGCTAAATTAAGGAAAAAGGACATTTTTCAAATTTCCTATTTTGCGTAATACGACCCTGCTATCCACTAGAGCAAGGAATTATTTTACTAAAACACGTTAGTATACATCGGAAGTAAGCTGCCCGAACATATTTCATCTTGACAGTCGTTTGCTAAATTAATGAAAATTGATATTTTCTAAATTTCCTATTTTGCGTAATACGACCCTGCTATCCCCTTGAGCAAGGAATTATTCTACTAAAACTCGTTAGTATACATCGAAAGTAAGCTGCCTGAGCTAATTTTATCTCGACAGTCGTTTGCGAAATTAATGAAAAATGACATTTTTTAAATTTCCTATTTCGCGTAATACGAGCCTACTATCCCCTTGAGCAAGGAATTATTTTACTAAAACACGTTAGTATACATCGAAAGTAAGCTGCCTGAGCTAATTTCATCTCGACAGTCGTTTGCTGAATTAATGAAAATTGATATTTTCTAAATTTCCTATTTTGCCTATTACGACCCTGCTATCCACTAGAGCAAGGAATTATTTCACTAAAACACGTTAGTATACATCGAAAGTAAGCTGCCTGACCTAATTTCATCTTGACAGTCGTTTGCTAAATTATTGAAAAGTGGCATTTTTTAAATTTCCTATTTTGCGTATTACGACCCTGCTATCCACTAGAGCAAGGAATTATTTTACTAAAACACGTTAATATACATCGAAAGTAAGCTGCCCGAATATATTTCATCTGGACAGTCGTTTGCTAAATTAATGAAAAATGACATTTTTTAAATTCCCTATTTTGCGTAATACGACCCTGCTATATCCTTGAGCAAGGAATTATGTTACCAAAACACGTTATTATATATCGAAAGTAAGCTGCCTGAGCATACTTTATCTTGACAGTCGTTTGCTAAATTAATGAAAAATGACATTTTTCAAATTTCCTATTTTGCGTAATACGACCCTGCTATCCCCTTGAGCAAGGAATTATTTTTCTAAAACACGTTACTATACATCGAAAGTAAGCTGCCTGAGCTAATTTCATCTCGACAGTCGTTTGCGAAATTAATGAAAAATGACATTTTTTAAATTTCCTATTTCGCGTAATACGACCCTGCTATCCCCTTGAGCAAGGAATTATTTTACTAAAACACGTTATTATACATCTAAAGTAAGCTCCCTGAGCATATTTCATATTGGCAGTCGTTTGCTAAATTATTGAAAATTGATATTTTCTAAATTTCCTATTTTGCCTATTACGACCCTGCTATCCACTAGAGCAAGGAAATATTTCACAAAAACACGTTATTATACATCGAAAGTAAGCTGCCCGAACATATTTCATCTCGACAGTCGTTTGATAAATTGATGAAAATTGATATTTTCTAAATTTCCTATTTTGCGTAATACGACCCTGCTATCCCCTTGAGCAAGGAATTATTTTACCAAAACTCGTTAGTATACATCGAAAGTAAGCTGCCTGAGCTAATTTCATCTCGACATGCGTTTGCTAAATTAATGAAAATTGATATTTTCTAAATTTCCTATTTTGCCTAATACGACCCTGCTATCCACTAGAGCAAGGAATTATTTCACTAAAACACGTTAGTATACATCGAAAATAAGCTGCCTGACCTAATTTGATCTTGACAGTCGTTTGCTAAATTATTGAAAAATGGCATTTTTTAAATTTCCTATTTTGCGTAATACGACCCTACTATCCCCTTGAGCAAGGAATTATTTTACTGAAACACGTTAGTATACATCGAAAGTAAGCTGCCTGAGCTAATTTCATCTCGACAGTCGTTTGCTAAATTAATGAAAATTGATATTTTCTAAATTTCCTATTTTGCCTAATACGACCCTGCTATCCACTAGAGCAAGGAATTATTTCACTAAAACACGTTAGTATACATCGAAAATAAGCTGCCTGACCCAATTTTTATATTGGCAGTCGTTTGCGAAATTAATGTAAAATGACATTTTTTAAATGTCCTATTTTGCGTAATACGACCCTGAAGTTCCTTGAAGTTGAAAATATTTTCGTAAATCACCTTCTTAGGTATACGTCAAAAGTTATCCTTTCGACTTACGAACAAATTTTGTCTTTTATTGTCGTTTGCGAAAACAATCGTATCATCTCTTATTTTGATTTTCATATTGTCACGGCTTTATCAATAAAATAGTATTTGTTAGATAGATTTCGAGAAATAACAATTGAAATAAGATATACCAACTATTAGTTAAGTCAGATTACATATTTCCTTCAGTTTGCATGTATATATCATTCACCATTTTTTTAAGTACGCACGCCACTGAACGATCGGAACTTTAGGCAGCCAAGTCTGGCAGCTGTCTTCACACCGCTTCTGAAATGTATGAAGTTTGTATTAATGTAAATGGAAAAGATGTTAAATTTATAGTCAATGATTTAGAAACAGCAAATATCTTATTGAATGGTAAGTAATAAACAAAGGTAAATGTACTTTGATACTACTGTAGGTGACTTAAATTTTGTAGATCAAGATGCAGTCCTCGCCTTTGTCCAAGGAATGCCCTTTGCAGAAGACGTAAATAATATATTACATACTGATGTGCTTGAGGACGAAGATATGTCGGAAGTCGTTAATGACGGCAGGAATTTGAATGAAGTAATAATAATTTGGACAAGGAGAAAACCAACAGATATGGATAACAAAGCAACCAGTTTGATGCTGTCCCTAAGATTAAAGCTTTCCTAAAAGTTTGATGATAAAAAGACAAACAAACACAAATTGTGGGCAGAAATTTCAGATGCACCGCAAGCAAAAGGTTTCACAGCTGGTGCAAATGGACCTGAACGATGACGATGCCGCCAAAAATTTGCGAATCTTTGCAAAACCTATTATGCATATATAAAACATCAAAAAACCACAGGCGAAGGACATTCAGAAGAACCGGCATATTTTGATGAGTTACATGCAATTGGTAATAATTTGTTTTTGTTATTTGTAGTTAATACTTTTTCGTCAGGTACCTACGTCAGATTTTCACTTGGCGAAAATATGATTATACTTAATTTTTTATGCATATAGTCTGATCAACTTATACCTACTCCATTGTTTGATATCCTCTTTGCCTTGATACAAAAAAAGTCTTTAATACAACTGCTTTTGGTATCAGGTCACAGCTTCAAAGTAAATTATATTACGAAAGCATTTCAAAATTTGAAGCTTGACTCTATAATTTGTACTTGAAACTTTTTTTCATAACTCTCAAGACAACGAATATCAAACTCGGAGTAAAAGTTTATCACCCTGTATATATATTTTTTTCTTATTTTACAGGTACAAAACATAAAACTGCTCCAGCCCATCTAGAAGATACATTTGGAACATCACAATCTGAAGATATACTTTCTGATAACAGCAATCCTTCTACAAGCACAGCAGGGTCTGCTGCAACCAACAGATTTAAAAACAAAACTAAATTGAAACCAGCATCTGCTTCACAACAGCTTTTAAAAGAAGTAAAACTGGACAGGGAACTGAGGTGCGAACAGTTTGGCCTATTACTAAATAGCATGAAGAAAGCAGAAGAACAAAAAGATAGGTTCTTGCAAATTTTAGATAAATCACTTAGTAATGCTTGTAAAAAACATAAACATGATGAGTACAGTGAATAAAAGTCCTAAATACATTACAGGAGACTTCAATAATAATGTACTAGTTGCTGTGATATACAGGGTGAGTTTTTATAAAATCCCACCTCCTAACGTTTTTAATACATGTAATAGAAAATTGAGAAAATATGCATGTTTTTCTCCAGGTATTGTTTTTTAAAAAACCTTATAATATAGAGGGTGTGGTACTAAGATCAATTTTTTAAATGGAACTTCCAGTAATTTTTGAAAATTGTAAATTCCCAGAAAAATTAGTTTTTTAAATATATATAAAACTAGATATTTTTTATTTAAATTTCAAATACACCCTGTAGATTATGGTTTCTTTAAAAAAACAATATCTACAAAAAAACAGGCATTCTCACAATTGTTTCACCTTTCTACGTCATAATTATATTAGGATAGTTGCAGGGGGTGGAACTTTATAAATATCACCCTGTACATTCACATAGTCAAGTTTAACTTTTATTTTATTTTACTTAGAATATGTTTTATTTCATTTTTCTTGGAATAACTTTTATATAAATTTTAAACCGAGTTTTAAACTTTAAGTAACTAATTATTAAGTAACTAATTATTAATATTGAGGTTCTCTTTATTAGTAGTTATAAATTAACATTTATATTTTTAGAAAAATAAAGTATTTGCAATATCATTTCTCTTAGCCTTTCCTTGCATTGTATCATCCTGTGGTCGTTGAATTATTCCTTCAATTTCATGGGCATCTACATACTCTTCATTCCAAACATCACAGTTAATGAAACAAAAGTTATTTAAAACACACCCTGCTGTTGCAACTTCCACAGTTTTGCAAATGTTATAAGTATTTATATATTGTAGGCGTCTCCATTTTCCCTTTAGTAAGCCAAAGGTATGTTCAATAGCTACTCGACTAGAACTTAATCGGTAATTATGGTACCTTTGTTTTCTTGATAAATTATTACCTTTGTAAGGAGTCATCAACCAAGGTTTTACTCCAAAAGCACTATCACCTATGAGATGATATTTATTTTCATCGATGAATATTGTATTTGCTCCATTTCTTTCAATTTTTAAAAAAAATTGTGAGTTTTCAAACACCTACAATCATATGCATACATACAGGTAAGTATATTTCATGCTAGGTATGGGGCTGTACTGTATTTTCTTTATCAATCTTACTAAAATTTATATACATCTGCCTCACTCTTGTTATTAAAATAAATGATTTAGTTCACGGCTACAGCTATTCACTGATTTTAATAACAAGAGCGGGGCAGTAACTTCTCTTAAGCTTCATTTAGACATGCCAGTGTACTCGGCTGAGTACTCTACTGGCAAGCTACTATCATTCAAATAATAGGTGAGAACAGTCACTTGCTGCTTGCGAGTGCACTAATGACCGTTCACACATTATTTAAATGCTAGTGAGTTGGTTGTAGAGTAACTTGGCTGAGTACACTAGCATGTCTAAATGAGGCTTTACACCTAGCATGAAATAGACCAATTGGTATAAATTGAATTAATCCTTCAGTATTCTTTTTTTTAAATTATTTTGGGTAATTAAACCACAATCTTTTTTATATTTTTTAATTCAACATTTCCTGATATCGATAGATGGAAACGTTAAATTAAAAAATATTGTGATTTAATTTCCCAAAATAATTAACAAAAAGAATAATTAATACACCACATGGAGCATACTGAAGATAATCCTTCAGGGTTTAAATACATTACCCTAGCATCATGTGCTGTTCCAGGGAAGCCTACAAATATGTAAGTGAATATATTATTACTTGTACAGATAGCCATTGTGTTGATCGAATGCCGTCTGTAGCGATCTACATAACTATCCTGTTCATTCATTTGGACTGTGATGAATATGTGTGTGCCATCCAGAGCACCAATAACTCCTATTAAATGAAATGCAAGTAATAATCTATTCTTCCAGTATAATTTTAATTTGTTACTCAAGTTTTGAAATTTCTGGATATTTCAATCATTTCCTCCTCTGTTTGGGGAAATACTATATACTGCTTTTTTAGTTTCATGGTGAGAAATAACATTTTGTTGACAATATTCATCACCGTTGCAGAGCACTCTTTAAACCTATCACCTATATATAGTAAGCTATCTTGTGTAGCCATGTACCATAGAAATATTAACAAGCAAGTTTTGCTATTTATAGGTTTATATCCACCTGTGTATGTCTTTTGAATGCACCTATCTTTATCAATATTTTCTAGAGTTACCATCCTAAATAGTTGATAAAATTGTAAATTATCGTAATCCTCAAGCCATTGCTCATTTAAAGGAGAATTTAACATGTAATCCTTCTTGATATACTTTGAAATGAGAAAAGAATAGTTATTAGACATTACAAGTGATGTCGAAATATACTTCAATAAAAGTTCATCCTCGAATAACTCTGAGATTACAACAACCAGACGTTCCATTTTCACTTGTATTCTTCGATCTTTTTCATTATAGATATATTTACATTTACAACTACAACAACAACATTGAACATAACCCCAACTCAACCAAATCGTTAAACCAAATGCATTTACGCTGATTATCTTGTAGGTTAAGATTTGACAGTTTACACATGCGTAGAGCTACAACCAAGGGATAACCTAAGGACAACCAAAGTTATTACCGGTTCACCGCCTAAAATCGGCTTATGTTTCTTATGTTAAGCTTTTTAACCCATATATATATATATAATACAAAAGAAGCTCACAGTTAATTTAGTGCCCGAATCCTGATACTACAACAAACTAAAGAATTACATTCATGGCAAGGAGCTAGAGACATGCAATATGTAATTAAAATAGAGTCATGCCGAAGTATCAGTACATCTTCTATAATGAAGAGATATTCAGTTTCGAACCAAATTGAAAGACAATACAGTTATCATACTGTATAGAATTAACGTAAAAGATATTGTATGATATGTTATGTATTTTGAATTTACCCTTAGAATAATATATATATATATATATATATAAATATATATCTTAAAAATAAAACTGTGCTTAGTAATTAAATAATTGTGTATTAATTCCTCGTCGAATACACAACATTTTTGGCGACGAGAACCGAGACGAATCCGCGAAGATGCTTATGGTTATACCACATCCAGTCAAGTAAGTCCGTTCCATTTTTTAAGCATCAATCAATAGTGAAGTCTGTCCAGTCTTAGTAAAGTCAAGTCGAAGTCTGTGTGAAGTCAGTACCTAACAAATATGTCTTTAATTGGGAGTATCGAGCCTTTCAACCCAAAGTTTGGGGACATTTCATCATGGATAGAGCGTTTGGAGCAAATTTTTAAAGTTAATGATATTGCAGACACAAAACAAGTACCCCTTTTACTCACTTTTATTGGGGGAGAGGGATATAGCAGGTTGAAAGATCTTGTGTCACCTGCTTTGCCTGATACGAAGTCATATGTTGAATTGGTGAAATAATTAAAAGTTCACTACGGTCCTAAAAGGCTAGTTGTAGCAGAACGCTTTAAGATGAACAATAGTTACCAGGAGCCGGGAGAAACTATCACAGCATTCGTTGCAAGGTTGAAAAGTATGTCAAAAACTTGTAACTATGGTGACTTTTTGAACGATGCTTTGAGAGACAGGTTGATATCTGGAATTAGGTCTGATGATATTAAACAAAAGTTATTAGAAGATGATCATAACTTTGAAGCAGCTCTAAAAATCGCCCTTAGTATGGAGTTAGCTGAGGGGCAGGTTAAAGCTATGGTGTCAGAGTCTGGTCATAATTTGAATAATGTATATCACAAGCATAAGTCAAATCAGAATTACAAGTCACAGTCGAGTCAAAACCGAATCAAGTCAGTCAAAACAAGTCGTCCAGTGGTCATAGTCATCCCAGTGGTAGTCCAAGTCAGTCGTATAGTCGAAAGCAGAAGTGTAGAAGATGTTGTCGTATACATTTGGATAACAACAAATGTCCAGCAATAAATTGGAAGTGCTTAGCCTGTAATATCACAGGGCCCACTGCAAAATCTCCTATGTGCAAGAACATAGTGTTTGAGTTGCAGGAAAATGAAAATCAGGAGTTGGGAGTAGAGTCAGATGAAACTTTTGAGTTAGGTTTATTTTCGGAGGAGTGTACCTTGAATTCGCTTAAAACAAGTTTTGTCGACACTTTGAAAGTTAAATTGTGTATCGATGAACAAAATCTTGAAATGGAAGTTGATTCAGGTGCAGTAAGTTCAGTTATGCATGAGGAAGACTTTAAGTATTTATTCTACAATTTAGTCTTAGAACTGGTAAGTTTTAAGTTAAGAGTTTTGACAAGGGAAAAAGCAGAAATTTTAGGTCAGGTATATGTGCATGTAAGATATTTAAGTAAGTTGTATTATTTACCTTTGATTGTCTTAAAATCAGACATCAAGTTTGTACCGCTCTTAGGTAGGAATTGGCTAAACATTTTAAATAAAGATTGGAGAAATTATTTGCTAGATAGAAGTGTAGTAACAGAAAAGTCCAGTTTAGGTAAGTCTCAGATAAAAAGCTGTAGTCCAGTCAATTTAGAAAATTCACAAGTAAAAGTTTGTAGTCAAGTAAATTTTCAGTCAAATCAGGTTTCAAGTTCAGAGTCAGAGAATGTCAAGTTGAAGTTGATTGCTTCTTTGAAACAAGATTATAAGTCACTTTTCGAGGAAGATCCTCACACTTCAATAAAAGATTTTAAAGCCGAGATAAAGATAAGAGAAGGATTTAAATCTATTTTTCATAGGGCATATGAAATGCCATTTGCATTAAAACCAAGAGTCGAGGAGGAACTTTCAAAAATGGTTAAGTCTGGTGTTTTGACCAAGCTATCCTACAGCAACTGGGCAAGTCCAATCGTTGTGGTTCCCAAGAAAAACTCTAGAGATGTAAGAATATGTGTAGATTTCAAAAAAACGCTGAATTTAGCAATTGATAATGACCATTGCGTTTTACCATTGCCTTCTGATATCTTTGCCACATTACATGGTAGCGAGTATTACTGTGTTTTAGATCTAAAGGGGGCTTATCAACAACTTCAGATAAGTGATGCTTCTAAAGAACTATTCACGATAAATACCCACATTGGTCTTTTTAGATTTAACAGATTAACCTATGGCGTTAGTAGCGCTCCGGGAATTTTTCAATGTGTGATTGAGGTTATTTTATCAGAATTACCAAAGACTAAATGCTATTTAGATGATATTTTAGTGCATGGTTGTACGATAGATGAATGCTAACAGAATGTTAAAAAAGCGTTAGAAAGATTACAGAAATATAATGTTAAGATTAATGAGAAAAAATGTAAGTTTTTTGATCGTTCTGTAATGTTCTTAGGTCATAGAGTAGATGCATCAGGAATTCATCCTACAGATGAAAAAATTGAATGCATTCAGAAAGCGCCTTCACCAAAAAATGTCACAGAATTGAAAAGTTACGTAGGTCTACTTAATTTTTATGGTAAGTTTATTCCTATGCTTTCCACCAAACTTAGGCCATTGTATGATTTATGTAAAGGTAATACTGAGTATATATGGACAACTAAATGTGAAAAATGTTTTCAGGATAGTAAAAAGTTGCTTATTTCACATGATGTCTTAACACATTGTGATCCAACACTTCCTATATATATATAACGTGTGATTCCAGTGGATACGGAGTTGGAGCAGTGCTTAGTCATAAAATCAATGGTGTTGAAAAACCAGTTTTATTTGCTTCATCCACTCTTAGCGAAAATGAAAAGAAATATTCAAATTTAGAACGTGAAAGCTTAGCAATAATATTTGCCTTAAAAAAATTCCACAAATACGTTTTTGGACGAAACTTCACTTTGATCTCAGATCACCAACCTCTTCAGTTCATTTTCGGTAAAAATAGAAACATTCCAGTTACTGCCGCAGCTAGAATCACTCGTTGGGCCATAACATTATCAGCTTATAAATATGACATTATTTACAAGAAAGGTAGCCAAATTTCGAATGCTGATGGGCTCTCAAGATTGCCAATGAAAAGTCAAACTGAAATCTCTGATGCAATATTTTCAATTAGCTTATCTTATGAAGTACCTATTACTTACGAAAATATAGCTGTAGCAACAAAAAAAGATATAATTTTGTCCAAACTACTTGATCTTACTCTAACTGGTTGGCCAAATTCGATAAAAGATGACAATTTGAAACCTTACTTTAAAGGAAAATTAGAATTTTCTGTTGATAATGGTTGTGTCTTAGTTGGTAATAAACTGTAATTCCAAAACAATTATTGCAAAAAGATATTCTAAGTTTGTTCCATGAGAAGCATATAGGAAAATAGTAAGAACTAAAATGCTTATTAGATCTTATTGTTGGTGGACTGGTATTAATGAAGATGTTGAGCAGTATGTCAATTCTTGTGATGTATGCCAACAAACCCAAAACAGCGGAGTTTTACTTCCTTGGCCAACTGCTCCTAATAATTTTTACAGAGTAAATGTTGATTTTTTCAAAAAAGATAGTTTTACATTTTTATAGTCTATTTCAGAAAGGTATAGAGTAATAAAATGGGGAATTCCGTCCAGTTCGGCTCAATTTCGGTGTCGGCCATAGGCGTAGGTCTTGAAATAGTATTGTTTGTAATATTAAAATTTCAAGTAATTGCGTAAGAGAATTAGGAAAAGTATGTTTTCTGGCATGAAGTGTCAATATCGAAATATTGTGTAGGGATTACTTAGGTAGTAGATTATACAGTTACGTTTTGCGTTTAACAGGCCAAGAGGAGATGACAGTTCCTCAGATGACGAAGAATATTATGATTTTTTATAATTTAATTTCTGTATAATGTATTTTTCAATAAAAAATAATTGTACCTAATACTATGTAAGTACATAATGCCTAATTTTTATTCTGTTAAAATAAAATTCTTTCCTTTTTACGAGTATCCTACCGGCACGCCTTTGGCACACTATTTTCAGAGTTTGTGATAGAGTTTGTGGATAACAATAGGCTAATACCATATATTGACCCCAACCCGGGTGGTACTACCTGTACTTGATAAAAGGAAGAATTTTACAATGAAATCAATGCCAAACTATGAAAGTGGCTTAAATATTCGTTGGGTCACTCTGTTTTCCCTTTGCATACCTAATGAGGTTTTATTACTCTATACCTTTCTGAAATAAACTTATAATTCTTGTAGATAATAAGTCTGGGTGGTGCGATGTTAAACTTATGAAGAATGGCACAAACGTGAGAGAAACAATTTTAAAGTTGAAACAAATTTTTTCGGTATTTGGATTACCAGTAGAACTAGTTTCGGATAATGATCCACCATTTGGTAATTCTTATGAATTTACTTCTTTTTCTCATGCAAACGGGATAAAATTCATTCGTATTCCACCAAAACACCCAGAAAGCAATGGTTTAGCGGAAAGGGGAGTCCAAACAATCAAAAAAGGGTTAAAAAAAAGCTTAGGAGAGAATGTAAGTGAAGTCACTATCTTAAATAGATTAGAAAACTTTTTATTTGTATATAGAAACACACCAAATACTTCCACAGGATGTTCACCAGCAGAAACAGTTTTTAAAATTCGTCCTCGTACTAGATTTGATTTGCTAAAACCATGGTCAAAGAAACAAAAATCCCTTCAACCTAACATTTTGCAAAAATCAAGTTGTTTTCAGAAAACGATGAAGTTTTTGTAAAGAAGAAATATACAAATCTTTGGCAAAAAGGTAAAGTTGTTAGGTGTATGAGTTATAGCACTTATTTAGTGAAATGCGGTAAACATATTAAGTTATATCACATTAATGACATTAGGCAAAGTAAATAAAATCCTATGTTCATTGAGAGTGAAATTTCTAATAACACTGATATTCATAATAATCCAATTGTGTCGAATAACCCTGATATGTCAAATAATCCTATTATGTCCAATAACACTCCTGTGACAAATAATGTGGTTCCTAGTACTCCTGTGTTAAATAGTAACATGAGTCCTTATGTTGAAAAAGTACCAAGTCCTGTTATCGAACCTCAAGGTTCGCCTGATTCAACAAGTCTTAAAGACAAAAACATATTTGAAGGACATGGTACTCCGTCGTGTTGTCAAGATACCTAGTAAATTAGATTTGTAGCTTGTTGATTATTTGTAGTCTTTTTTTAAGAAGGGGAAGAAAATGTTATGTATTTTGAATTTACCCTTAGAATAATATATATATATATATATATATATATATATATATATACAAAAGAAGCAGTAGGGTAGTTACGGCTGACTTGTTGAAAAATAAACTATAAAATTTTTTTATGGGGCACAGCCAAAATGATTTGTTGATGGTAAAGAAGACTCTTTTTTACTAATCCAAGCTTTCGATAATGTTTATTATCATTTTCAAGGCTAAAATTATAAATTATTTGTTACAATTTAGATAAAGAATATATTTTTTATAACAAACTTACTAGCAAGTGAGTTAATTCCTTTGAGAATGTAAATTCGTTTGTAAAACATGGAAACTAATCTTAACAAACTATTATTGAAAATTTACACATATTTTTAAAAAAATTAAAACTACTAAAATTGTTAAAAATGACAAAATTCAGTCATCTTGGTTCCATTATAAACTACACAAAACAAGTAACTGACCAAGTTTTTCATAATGTAGAAATAATAAAAAAGTCATCAGCTCGAAAATATAAAATACCTGTTTTAAGAAAAATACATTGTTACCAACAAAACTAGTACCAACTGAAATCAAGGCACCAATTTTTGAATAATTTAAGATTTAATTTATATTATTTTAATTCAATATCTTTGAAAATAGAAAAAATTAAAATTATTGATATATCTGTTAGTGTTGGATTTGAAATCTACATAACATTTCTTACTTTTGTTTTTATTTGATTTTATAAATCCCTTTTTGCAGTTGCCAATTGCAAAAGTCCTACTAGTGGAAAGAAATTGAAAAATTAGGAATTTCACTCAACCAACTTACAGTCACTAACCTATCACATCAGAAACTATGAGTTGTCAAAGTGAAATGGAAGTTTGGTTTAAGAAACATCAGTTTGTCGAATTAAAGTCAACTCTCAAAAATTGCAAACAAGTGATTCAAACACAATAGGTAGTTGCTAATTACCTATCCTCTTTTTTATAATTATTAAAAATATTTTTGAATGTTATAAAAGAAAATTCTGCAATCCTTATCGAAACACTGTCTGCCACACAGTATCTCAAGCAAACCAACAAAAATTCGTGTTATTAATGTGACATGGTTACAAATTAAGAGAGCTGTTAATTTTGTATATCTGTTAAAATGAAATTAATAACAATTAAATAGAATTATAATGTTATATTGTTAGGAAGATGAAAATTATAATATTTAAATCTTCGAACTAAAAACCGTCATTACCATCTTCACCAGAAATGCAAATTAGATAAAGAGAAAAAAAAATTACAATAATATATATTTAGTTTGTTATTATTAGAATTGATATCTTCTCAATACAAAAGTTGAGATTGTTGAGAAGATATCAATTCTAATAATAACAAACTAAATATATATTATTGTAATTTTTTTTTCTCTTTATCTAATTTGCATTTCTGGTGAAGATGGTAATGACGGTTTTTAGTTCGAAGATTTAAATATTATAATTTTCATCTTCCTAACAATATAACATTATAATTCTATTTAATTGTTATTAATTTCATTTTAACAGATATACAAAATTAACAGCTCTCTTAATTTGTAACCATGTCACATTAATAACACGAATTTTTGTTGGTTTGCTTGAGATACTGTGTGGCAGACAGTGTTTCGATAAGGATTGCAGAATTTTCTTTTATAACATTCAAAAATATTTTTAATAATTATAAAAAAGAGGATAGGTAATTAGCAACTACCTATTGTGTTTGAATCACTTGTTTGCAATTTTTGAGAGTTGACTTTAATTCGACAAACTGATGTTTCTTAAACCAAACTTCCATTTCACTTTGACAACTCATAGTTTCTGATGTGATAGGTTAGTGACTGTAAGTTGGTTGAGTGAAATTCCTAATTTTTCAATTTCTTTCCACTAGTAGGACTTTTGCAATTGGCAACTGCAAAAAGGGATTTATAAAATCAAATAAAAACAAAAGTAAGAAATGTTATGTAGATTTCAAATCCAACACTAACAGATATATCAATAATTTTAATTTTTTCTATTTTCAAAGATATTGAATTAAAATAATATAAATTAAATCTTAAATTATTCAAAAATTGGTGCCTTGATTTCAGTTGGTACTAGTTTTGTTGGTAACAATGTATTTTTCTTAAAACAGGTATTTTATATTTTCGAGCTGATGACTTTTTTATTATTTCTACATTATGAAAAACTTGGTCAGTTACTTGTTTTGTGTAGTTTATAATGGAACCAAGATGACTGAATTTTGTCATTTTTAACAATTTTAGTAGTTTTAATTTTTTTAAAAATATGTGTAAATTTTCAATAATAGTTTGTTAAGATTAGTTTCCATGTTTTACAAACGAATTTACATTCTCAAAGGAATTAACTCACTTGCTAGTAAGTTTGTTATAAAAAATATATTCTTTATCTAAATTGTAACAAATAATTTATAATTTTAGCCTTGAAAATGATAATAAACATTATCGAAAGCTTGGATTAGTAAAAAAGAGTCTTCTTTACCATCAACAAATCATTTTGGCTGTGCCCCATAAAAAATTTTATAGTTTATTATATATATACATATATATATATATATAAACAGACAAATACTATTGAGGTTAGCAGCAAAAAAAAGGAAAAGTGTACTCTTTTTAAATTTCCAAGCTTTCGTAAATCTTTATTTACATCATCAGGGAACTACAAAAGTGAGAAAAAACATAAATTACAAAGCGGTCCGCTACAACAGTTTCATAACTTACGTTAATCGAGAATGATTCCTTGATCTTAACATTGGGAAAAGTGTTAAACAGTTAGCACTGAAGAATGAGACAAGTCCAGCTTGCATTATAAGCAATAGCTAACAGTCACATAATAAAATATATTAAAAATCATTACAAAGTTTGTTCTGATAACCAGAACAATGTGAACGCACCCTTGTGTGTCCCAAGACCGGAACGTGCCCTTATTAAAAAACATAGTGTGTAGTTTTTTTTTTGACAATACATATATGTCAGATGAGTTTTTCCGCCATTTTTATCATTTTTATTTTGCAAGTTGTTAAATGAAATATAATTAATAAAGTAACGTATCAAACTATACAGTCCACATTGAATTCACGTACCCTTCGTGTCCAAACACGAATTGGTCACATCGACCCGGATTTTGAATCTTGAGACTTTGGATGTACTAGCTACTTATTGGAAATTGAGACAGAGTGCAAGGAAAAGGTGAAGAGAAAATACTTAAAACCAGGTAGGAGCTAACCGATTTTGTCGCATGTCGCAACGTTTTCTGCTTTAAAATCTTCGAGGACATATTCAAATATTTCATAATATCAAGATTATTAAAGGTAACTTATGCAGGTCTTATTAACTACTACTAACAGGGCGTCTGTCATTTTGAAGTTTCATCCAGATCTGTTGGAATTCGAATGACTCGTAAATTGATCCCGAGCCCTTCTCCGTGGTAGTGACATTATTAAAAGAAAATAAACAATTTCTTTCCATTTGTTAAAGTACAAAGTAGAGATAATTTGAAGTTGACCATTGAACATTGATTTAGAATTTGAGTTTTCATTCAGTACTCGCTTTGTAGTACTTACCTAACTTTGTACAGGTTGTAAGTGCTTGTTCAAACTCTGTTTCTAACAATACGCTCACATATTTTTGCGAATTCATCATTTACACGGTACCTTTTGGAAAAATTGGTGCACAATAACAATTCAAAATTTAATATTGTAATAAAAAATCTTATATTTTATTATTGCAAGCTTAAGTTACAATATTGTATTGACTTTCTTTGTATATAATAATATTTCATCATGGATGATTTTATTAGAAAACGGGCCACAGCAAAGGGCTGTATGACTAGAATTGAAAACTGGTTTACTCAAAATGCAGATAGTACTATTATACAGGAGCTAGAAATTAGGTTAGATGGACTTGGAAAAGTATTTGCAAAAATTTGTGAATATCAAGATGAAATTGAATGTTTAACACAAACTGATGATAATGAAGAGCGAGATACATCAGAAAATAAATATTATGGCCTGAGGTCTAAATTACAAGCTAAGATTGATCAATTAAAAATACTGGGAAATGTTTCTTCCCCTTCACGATCTCCTAATATTACATCTAGTGTTTCTCGTTTAACTAAGCCTCAGTTGAATATTCCTATGTTTTTTGGTGATATTACTACTTGGCGCGGTTTTTATGAGCTTTTTAAGAACTTTATTGAAGATGATGCTAGTTTAACCAATATTGAAAAACTAATCTACCTTAAAACTTATCTTAAAGGCGAACCCTTAAACTTAATTTGTAATTTACAATTGATCAGTGATAACTTCGATGTAGCCCTTAAGACTCTAAAGGATAGATATGACAATGAATTGAACATAATTTACGCATACATAAAAAATTTAATAGACGCTCCTGTTTTAGGTAAAAATAATTCCATGTCACTTAGAGATTTTGTTACTCTTTTAAAACAAAACATGGACGGTTTGAAAAACTTAAATGTCAATGTAGATCAATGGGATCTAATTCTTGTGTATATGTTTTCTCAGAAACTTGATGTAACTACCCGTAAAGCCTTTGATTATGAAATGGGTACAAACGCACGCCCAACTTTAAAATTACTTTTTGATTTCCTTGAAAAACGCTGTATCATTTTCGAACGGTCTTCTGCTATTCCGAATTTAAATGCTAATAAAATTAAAGTACATCACAAGGTTCATTTTGTTCAAAATAAAGGTAGCAATAAAGAAGAACAAAAGGTATTTTCTTCTCAAGTTAATAATTCAAAATGTACATACTGCAATTTTATAGGACACAAAATTTTTAAATGTCAAAAATTTATTAAATTAATTCGCTCTGAAAAGTATAATTTTGTTAAAGATAAGAAACTTCGTTACAATTGCCTAATGCCCAACCATGTAACTGACAATTGCACATCGCGTGGTTGTACAGTTTGCAATTATAAGCATCATACTTTGTTGCATCCGGTTAGTCGATTTTCGCAGTCTGAAAATAATTCAAACTTAAACTCTGAACAAACAGAACAGCATCGAACCAACCATCAAAATTCAACTGCAGTAGAACCACTCACACCTCAACTTGCACCAAATAGTTCGAATAATAATTATTTATGACTAACACCCACACAATCTACTATACAACAAACAGTCTTGTCAACTTCAGCCTTAAGTGGAGAGACTCTTTTGGCTACAGCAATGGTAACTGTGTTTGACAAAAATGGCTGCCCACTAAATGTTAGGGCAATTCTTGATTCTGGCGCTACCACCTCTTTAATGACAGAATTTTTACTTCAAAAACTTGGATATACACCTGAAATGAGACAAATTCGAATTGACTGTGTTGGTAACACTGTCACAAACTCAAATAGGATTGTAAAGTTGACGATTCACTCGAACATTGAGAGAAATTACTTCTTTGATGTGATTTGTACAGTTCTATACAAAATAACTAATCATTTACCATCATTTTTGCTTAATTTGGACTCTGTTTCAATTCCTAAAAATATCAGCTTGGCTGACCCTTTGTTTTTTATTCCCTCGCACATTGATTTACTGCTTGGTGCAGACGTCTATTATCAGTTGTTAAAAGGAGGTATAATTCGATTACATGAAAGGTTTTTGACACTCGTTAACACACATCTAGGATTCGTGATTGGTGGTCCTGTCCCCAATCAATTTATCTCATATGAGGAAAAACTTGACAACGCACATCGATTCGAAACTTGTATGTTTACACAAATCCCAGCTGACACTTTACTTGAACAATTTTGGTCTCGGGAAGAAATTACTCCCCATGAAAGAATAATTAATCCTGATGATGAACTTGCAGAAACAATATTTTGTCAAACAGTTCGAATTCTTCCTAACGGGTCCTTTGAAGTGACACTTCCTTTAAAAGGACCGAATGAACATTTAAAACTAGGTGATTCCTTTAATATGGCTCGAAAACGATTTCTAAATCTCGAACGACGCTTTGTAAAATCTACTGATCTTTTTCTTGAATACAAGAAATTTATTGATGAATACATCTCCTTGAATCATGCTAGATATGTTCCTCTCGACCTTTTTAATGCCAATGGAGAAAACAAGTATTTTTTGCCGCACCATTGTGTACTTCGAGACAACAGCCCTACCACTAAGCTCAGGGTAGTGTTTGATGCCTCGATGAGAAGTTCAAGTGGGTTTTCATTAAACGATATTATGCTAAAGGGCTTTCGTGTACAGCCTGAACTTTTTGATATACTTACCCGTTTTAGAACTTCTAAATTTGTTCTCATCAGTGACATAATCAAGATGTTCCGTTGCATTCGAGTTTCCCCCAAACAAACATTTCTTCAAAACATTTTATGGCGTGATAACTTAGAACAACCCTTACAATGCATTGAGCTGCTTACTGTTACTTACGGCACTAATAGTGCGCCTTATCTAGCAACCCGTGTTCTTCAAGAACTTGCCATTCGAAACAAAGACAAATATCCTCTAGCTGCTTACGCTATTTTACATCAGACATACGTTGATGATATACTTGCCACCTGTGATTCCTTGGAGGAGCTACAGGAAACCCACAAACAGCTTGTATCATTGCTTCAATCAGCAAATATTCAACTTCATAAGTGGTGTTCGAATTCTAAGGAATTTGTTAAGGAAATTTTGAAAACTAATATTTCTCCTAGTTTTCAAATGTATGAAATCAAATGCGAAAATGACATTAATAAGGTTCTAGGAATCTCATGGAATTCGAATTCTGATAAGTTCTCCATTACACTACCAAAGGTTGTTGATGAGGTCGTCGCTACTAAAAGGGAAGTTCTTTCCCAAATAGCGCAACTATTTGATCCGATAGGTTTTGTTGCTCCTATTATAATTGTAGCAAAGATTATAATGCAAAAAATTTGGTTATCTAAAATCGACTGGGATGAGAATCGTAAAGAAGATCTTATGTCTGAATGGACAGAATTTGTTTCCAATATTCCCAAACTGGGACTTTTAAAAATTTCGAGAAACTTATTTCTTAATCATAGCATTTTCAGAATTGAACTTCATGGATTTTGCGATGCTAGCCTTAAGGCATATGGCGCTTGCATCTATATTAGAGTAATTTATTTAACCAAAACTGTTTCTTGCAATTTGGTATGTGCAAAAAGCCGTGTCGCACCAACAAAAACTATGCACAACTATGCAAATCTGCCCTATGCACAAAAACATCCAGTTCTACTTCCTTCGAAAAATTTGGTCGTATCATTGATGCTAAAAGCAGAGCACCTTAGATTGGGTCATGGTGGGGTACAGTTAGTAATGTCAAATTTTCGATTAAGGTTTTGGCCTCTTGGAGGTCTGTTAGAGATAAAACGGATTATTCGCAATTGTGCAACTTGTTATCGTTTTAAAGGCCGATCAAGTCAACAGATCATGTCGGATCTTCCTAGAGATCGAGTAATTCCATCCAGGCCCTTTACAAAGGTCGGAGTTGACTTTGGTGGTCCTTTTTTTTGTGAAATCTTCAATTTTAAGAAGAGCAACTTTAATAAAGGCATACATTTCTGTCTTTGTGTGCATGGTTACAAAGGCAGTACACATTGAACTCGTTTCCAGTTTATCTACTGAAGCCTTTATACTAACTTTAAAAAGATTTATATCCCGTCGCGGAAATCCATTGGTTATCTATAGCGATAATGCGACAAATTTTTTGGGTTCAAGCAACCAATTGAAGGAACTGCACGATTTTTTCAATAAAAAATCAACTTCAAACGAAATTGAGACATTTTTAACAACTAAGGGAATTTCTTGGAGTTTTATTCCTCCCAGAAGCCCTCATTTTGGCGGATTATGGGAGGCATCCATAAAAAGTACAAAATATCATCTGTATAGAATTGTTGGCAATTCACATTTTACCTTTGAGGAGTTATTGCTATTGATTTATAAAATTGGTTGCAATAGCTGTGATCTCTCTTATATTGGTCAAACTTCTCAAAAACTCTCTAGCCGTATATCTCTCCACAAGAGTGATATAAGATTACATCTTGAAAGATGTTCTCTTGCAAATCATGTTTCCTCTTTAGATCATAGAATAGATTTTGAAGGGATTAAGATCTTATCCCGTGAAAATAACTATAGTAAAAGATTATTTCTAGAAATGGCTTTCATTTTTCAGGAGGATGATCATATTAATAAGAAAACAGACATTCAAAATTTAAGTAATCTTTACTCACTTTCATTAACTTTGGATAAACATAATTTTCATAAACAAATTGATATCAATTCAAATAATATTTCATCATAACTCCTACCTAATTTTTGTACCTCCCTCGTATTTCAATAATTTATATTTCTATTGTTTTTGGTTGATGTCATTATAGTCGTAGTATCTCTTCTTTTCTACTTCAAAGAAAAGAAGAACTTGTCATTAACCTATTTTCAATCATTGTTTAATTAATAACATGTATAAATCCACGTGTTTGTGTGGATTCTTTCATTTTTAATATTTTAACTTTGTAATGATTTTTAATATATTTTATTATGTGCCTGTTAGCTATTGCTTATAATGCAAGCTGGACTTGTCTCATTCTTCAGTGCTAACTGTTTAACACTTTTCCCAATGTTAAGATCAAGGAATCATTCTCGATTAACGTAAGTTATGAAACTGTTGTAGCGGACCGCTTTGTAATTTATGTTTTTTCTCACTTTTGTAGTTCCCTGATGATGTAAATAAAGATTTACGAAAGCTTGGAAATTTAAAAAGAGTACACTTTTCCTTTTTTTTGCTGCTAACCTCAATAGTATTTGTCTGTTTGTGTCCTAATTGATCAGCAACGATCACATGCGTTTATATATATATATATATATATATATATATATATATATATATATATATATATAGTGATGTCACGGATGTCATGTTATGTCACATCTTTTGATTTGAAGTTCTTAAAAATAAAACTGTGCTTAGTAATTAAATAATTGTGTATTAATTCCTCGTCGAATACACAACATATGATATAATTTAGATTGCATATTGAGTGAAAAGTGATTAAATATTAAGAAAATGTGAGTGAAAAAAAGTGACAGATAGTGGATTTTCAAATGCTTATAGCATTATGAATAATATGGAACTTGATGAACCCAAATTTGGTCAAAAATTAAATTTCATCACGCTTTTTAATTTCGTATACCCAGAAAAGACGTATCTTAAGATTTGAGAAATATTAAATTTCCATTGATATTTATATATTGACAAACGTCAAAAATTTCAATAAAATATTATAAAGTCACCTATGAAATTCTTTCCCCATGTAAAGCCATTGGGAACTTTCATTTAGTTTAGTTTTAGTTTCATTCAGTATTATACTTTTAAAGTGACCAGACGTGTTCCTGTGCCGAAGATAAACAATTGATGACTCCATTTGTTGATTTTGGAAAGCCTTGATGTGAGATCTGGAACGAGACTTTGAAAATCAAGAATTGATGCGGGTTTACCTATTTACTCGTAGTTGGATCGTAGGAAGTTTTGTGAGTACTCAATACTTGTATTTGAACATTACTATATTGTTCTGGATTGACTAGAAATAACTTTTGTGCACATTAAAAAAAATCCTTTTGAACTTTTATTGCAAGGTCAATGAACTTTATGTCAGCATATCTGTAAAGAAGTAAAACTTTTGAAATAAACTTATGAACTATTAAATATTTGATACTAGCTAATTTAACAATTAATTAAAGATACGAATAATTACCTTGAAACGTTTCAAATAAGAGAAATCCGATCTTAAATTATTTGAAACAAAGCATATTTTTTGTGAACCCATGTTTGGTAAAACCATAAACTATTCAACTACACAAGAAATTGAACACAGATCTCGGATAGTATTATCTATCAATACAAATTGATTAAACAAAAGGCCAATATAGGTATTTAACTATTAAGTATATATTAATTTGTCCGCCTATTTATTTGTTGTTTATAATTTTGATGATACATTTCCCAGTTAAAGTTGAATATAGTTTAAGTATGTTGTATTTTGATCTATACAACTGTGTGTCATTTCTAATTTGTGAGAATTAACATTTCTCTAAAAATAGAGTTAGCAATTACATTGTATTCGATACTTGTCAATTATTATATTTTCCTCATTAGTAGTTAGTTCTTGTATGATTCATAAGTTTTAGCTCTTTATAAATTTTTTTTCTGACCTTATTCGTCTCCAAATGTATTTCTTTATGTATTTTTTTATTCATATTTCTTGATCTCTTTTTTCTTTTTGTATGCATTTTTTTTATTACCTACTTATTATTATTATTTTATTACTATTATTTTTTATTTCTATTCTTTTTTTCATCAGAGTTTTAGTTTTATACAGTTTATTTGGCTATACAATATCTTATATACATCTAGATTCTTGGACTCTAAAATGGGAAGTACTGAAACATTAGTTTGAATTAGTCTGGTGTAGAAAATTTGTTATGGCAATACAGTTAAGCAGACAGTCTAAGAGCATATGCTGTAGATCAGCTACCTCGCCTCATACATTCATCAGTGTTTACCAGACCTATTTTTCTTGAATACATGGAGTCATAGAGTGATTACTTCTTATCCTACATAGAGTTCTGATGAAATCTCTGTTATGAAGTTGGTTAAACCATGGGTTATGGGGTAATGTGGGTTGAATATTTTTATAATATTTGCCTTTGTCTGAGGTGATATAAAGTTTTTGCCTTTTAGTCCGTTTGAGTGATCGCATTATGGATAGTATGCCACCCTTTGGAAGTTGATATGTTTGTCCAACATAATCCTTCTTTGTAGCCATTTTTGCCAAATCATCCACTATTTCATTGTTTTTAATACTGATATGGGCTTCTATCCAGCACAAAATTATGTTTTTCCCTGCTTTTTCTACTTCGATGTTTAATAAAGTGATTTTACTGATGATGTAGTTTTCTCCACTATTATATTTCAGTTTTTGTACAATGCTTTGGCAGTCTGTAAATATGTAATTTATTTATTTTTGTTTAATACATATTTCTAAGGCTTCTTTATCTGCTATAAGTTAGGATGTAAAGATTGTCATATTATCAGGTAATCTGTTATTTATTGTTATGTTTTTTTGTGGGAAGTATATAGCATATCCCACTTTTCCATTCATTTTTGAACCATCCGTATCCGTATATAACTTCTGATAGTTTATCCAATGATTTTGTACAAACTGATGGTGGTCTACTTTGTTCATAAAGTCTGTCGCATGAGTTTTACTTAGATGACATTTAAAAGGAATTAAATAATCTTCGTAATTTAATTTTTGATAATTCGTTTGTTCTATCTGGTGGATATCATTAAAGTAGTTTGAGAAATTAATAAAACTTTCCACAAGTAGAGGAGATTTCTTTTTACCTCAGTAGTGATGGGTTAGGGAAATGGTGGTTAATTGTACAATTTTATTTATTAACGAATTATCTCTCACTGCCAGATTAAACTATAAATCTTCTGCCTAAAAATTCTCTGCGTAGTGAAAGTGGAGGTTCACTAAGCTCTGTTTCCATAATCAATATTGGTGTACTGCGTAGGTAGCCGATACTTGTGCTTTATTTTTAATTTGTTTGATTTTCTGAAGTGTGGAATTAGTTGCAGAGCCATAAAATATTGATGCATAATCTAAGATCGATCTTATTAAGTTCCTATTGAGACGTTTGGATCAGCTCCCCAGTAACTGACGTTACAGTCTTGATGATAGTCATTGCATTTTCCATTCTTCGTGATACTCAGTTAGCATGATCTTTCCAAGTTAATTTGGTATCTAATAGTATGTACACCGAGCAATTTAATTGAAGATTTAAAAGGTATTTTATAATTGTCAAATTGAATATTGTCTGGATGGTGATACCGTTTCCTGGTGAATGTCACAAAGGCTGATTTGCTTTCTGAAATTGTCAAATTATTCATCGCTGCCCATTTTACTATGATATTAAAGGCATCTTTGAGGGAGTTGTTACAAGTGTCGATACATTCATTTTGTACATATATTGCAACATCATCGGCATACTGTAGGATTCGTATGTGCGAGGGGAGTTGTTGTTCTAAATCGGAAGTATGGATATAATTCAGTAGGCAATCTTTGGTTTTGCTGAGAGTATTGTAACTAATATGGAATGTTGTTTTTGCTATTTCATTTCAGCTCCCCACTCCCTTGTTTTATGAAGTATGGTTATATTTATGTGTTCACTTTGGGTATGGGTCAGTTGAAATTGTATTTTGTTGTTTCAGATTTTTATAGCCATTTATATTTATTGATAATTTTGGGAATTTCTGGGTTGACCAGTACATGTTTTACAATAATATTTTTTACTAAATAACTGTAAACATTATTGCATTAATATTGTAACTTGTGCATTTCTGTACTTTATGATCTTTTTATTTACTTCTGATTTATTTCCATAGAGACCTGATGTATATGATGCAACCCACAATTTTTTGATGACTACTTGTTAACATAATGTGAAGACGCATACAAAGCTGTCTTAGTGATTTTAGTTATATATATGTGGTAACACTGAACTGGTGTTGCTGTCATGTATGTCAATATCATATTAAGTTGTCTTATAAAAGTTGTTACAAAGTATGGTCGTTATCACTTCCACAGATTTTATTTTAAGTTTTTGTAAAGGTAATTTTGTCAATGTGCAATAAATATTAATCAACACCAAATCCTACACGCAATGTTTTATTTCCTATAACATTGGTTATGGGCCCAGAAGAAGGATTGTGTTGATGTAAGAGGATTTAGAAATAAACGAAAGAGGTTAAGAAACCAACGTGTTTAAGTAAAGGAAGAAAAATGGATAAATCAGTGGAAAATAAATATGGTATAATACCATTCAATGGAAATGGGTTCGATAATTGGAAATTCAGATTGTTTTCAGTTCTGAAAGCGATGGAATGCAATGATGTTTTGAAAGAGGTTTCGGGAACTAATAGAAATGAAGAATGGAAAAAGAAAAACAACAAGGCATGTATGATAATAATACAAAGTATTTCTGATTCGCATTTAGAGTATATTAAAGAAATTGAAGTTGCACACGAGATGATGCAGAAAAAGGAAAGAATTTTTAATAAACAAGGTACGTGTTCAAAATTCTATTTGCTAAAAGAATTAACTACTCTAAAATATAACTACGATACTGATATTCAAGATCATTTTGCAAAATGCGACAGAATATTCCGAGAATTAAAAAATCTGGGTAGTAACTTTGAAGAATCGGATATTTCATGTTTCTTACTCTTATCGATGCCTCAAGAATTTGAAAATGTGGTCACTGCTATAAGGTCCCTTTCGGAAGAAAATTTAAAAATGGAATTTGTAAAGAGCAGATTGCTAGAGTTTCACACAAATAAACACACTTCAAGCAAAATGAAAAACATGCCTTCATCATTTGTTACCGAAAAACAGATAAAATGTTATAAATGTGGAAAACTGGGACACATGAAAAATGTTTGTGGAATTAAATGTTTCCATTGCGATAAAATGGGACATAGATCACATCAATGTTTAGTTAAGAAGGAAAGTTTGAGAGAAAAAGGAAATTGGAGAGAAAAGGAAAATACAAGAAATGAGGCAAATTATGCTACAACTGAAAGTACAAGTGAAGAAGAGCTGCAGGTAGCTTTTTGTGCTACGTCTGCAAGTGCAGGTGGATCAATATCAGAGTGGTATGCAGACTCTGGTGCTACACATCACTACATCAATAATGAAGAGTCACTAATAAACAAGAAGAGATTTGAAAAGCCAAAAGAAATACAATTAGCAGAACAAGGAAAGAACATGCTGGCAACATGTGCAGGTGATCTAGAGGTAACAAGTGTCGTTGATAATAAAAAGGTAAAAATTATTTGGAAAAATGTTTTGTGCGTGCCAAAGTTACGAGTAAATTTGTTGTCTATTTCTACCATTGAAAAAGCAGGTTTTGAGATAGTGTGTACTGATGGTAAAATTGTAATAAAAAAGGGAAATGATATTTTTGTTGTGGGAAATCGTTATAATAACTTGTACAAGATAATATTTGAAATTTCTAACAATGTTGAATTTGTAAATGAATCTGTTAATTTAGCTGTAAACATGGATATTTGGCACAAAAGGTATGGACATTTAAATTATGGATCATTGTTAAACTTGAAAAAATTAAATGTTGTAAATGGGTTAGAATTTGTAAATTCAAAAGGTGATAAAATGTGTGATGTTTGTATACAGTCTAAACAAAAATGTTTTCCATACAATTCAAAAACTTCCCGATCCACTAGAGTATTGGAATTGATACATACAGATGTTTGTGGTCCGATTACACCGGTATCACGTAATGGTAATAAGTATTTTATAACATTTGTAGATGATTTTTCTAGATTTGTCATAGTATATGCGGTAAAAAGTAAAGATGAAGTTTATAATTGTTTTAAAGATTATGAAGCAAAAGTAACCTAATTATTCTGTAATAAACGAATTTCAAAATTAAATTGCGATAATGGAGGTGAATATCGTTCAAATATGTTGTTAAAATTATGTTCACAAAAAGGCATTCATATAAATTACACACCATCCTATACTCCCCAACTTAATGGCATTGCAGAACGTTGATGGACAGAGCTAGATGTATGATAAAAGAGGCAAATTTGAGTAAATGTTTTTGAGAAGAAGATAATAAGTTAATTCATAGTAGAAATGTAATATTTGATGAAAGCAAACTCATGGACACAAGAGAAGATAGTTTAAGGAGAAATAGAGACCATGACAATGAAGAAGAGTATTATGAATATGAAAGCAAAAATGAAACAGAAGAGGACAATAATGAAACTGATAACAAAGAAGAGGCAAGTGAAAGTGAACCTAATGAAAGACCAAAAAGAACAACAAAATTACCAGGAAGATATGATTTGTATGAACTTGATCCAACAAAATTTGATGATTTAGATATTAGCTGCTTGGCATTGTTGAGTAAATTTTCAGAAACACCTAACTCATATACAGAAGCGAAACAAGGTTCAGAGTGGAATTCATGGAAACAAGCAGTTCAAAACGAGTTGGATGCACTGAAAAGTAATAAAACATGGGAATTAGTAGAAAAAACGGGCAATGAAAAAGTAATTAGTAACAGATGGGTTTTCAGACTCAAGGAGGGCGATGATGGTCAACCTATTTATAAAGCACGACTGGTCGCAAGAGGCTATGAACAGAATAATAGAAGGTGCAAGCATATTGAGGTTAAACTGCATTTTATTTTGGATCTGATTACCCAAAGTATTGTAAAACTTCAATATATTTGTTCTATTGAGCAATTAGCTGATGTGTTTACTAAAGCTTTGTGTGCTGTAAAATTTAATCATTTTGTGAACGCATTAAGCTTGAAAGTTTAAATTTGTTTATAATTATGTAGATCTATACTAACAGGTTTGAGGGAGGGTGTTAACATAATGTGAAGACGCATACAAACCTGTCTTAGTGATTTTAGTTATATATATGTGGTAACACTGAACTGGTGTTGCTGTCATGTATGTCAATATCATATTAAGTTGTCTTATAAAAGTTGTTACAAAGTATGGTCGTTATCACTTCCACAGATTTTATTTTAAGTTTTTGTGAAGGTAATTTTGTCAATGTGCAATAAATATTAATCAACACCAAATCCTACACGCAATGTTTTATTTCCTATAACACTACTTGAGTTTTGTTTTGATGGAAACAATGAACTTCAATTTTCATAGTAAACCCAATTATTGGTTGTTATCGGAAATTCGACTATTGGTGAGTAAAGACAAAATAGAAATAGTTGGTACACTGGGTGTAAATGAGTCATGAGTTAACTCTGTAATTTTCCAATTATTTGATAGTTGGGCCAATTTTTAATATTTTAACATCTAAAATCAATATGTAAACCAGAAGCATTATAATATGTAAAATTTTAATGGTCAGATTCAGGTGTAAAATTTGTGTTATAAATTAGAAACTTTAATTCTCTGTTTTAATTGGAAACTAAGGAAAAAACCATGTACATCATTTTATTGGTTATTCTTTTTGCTATTTTTGGGAATCAAAAATCTTTTCAATGTTTCCGTAGTGTTTCAGCAACTTTTATTGAGAATAATTGAATTATCTAGACAAGTTATCAAATTTCTTCAAGGTCCATTCACAGTAGATTATATTGTGAATGAAGAAATATTTTTTGTCATAAATTCTGATAGTATTATAGTCTATTACGAATGGGATCTATTGAAATGAACGCTCCAGAAACAACTTTTTTTAAGGATAGCATTTGTTTGCTTATTTTGGAAATGTTGATAATTACGTTTGTTGTCACTTTTTTGTGAGATTTGATTTTTTTTTTAAATGTGTTTGTGTTCAGTTCAGTTTTGTGTATTGAAGTGTGTATTTGTTATTGGTATATGCAGTTTTTTATTATTATTTAAAATCAAACAATGGTGATTTTACTATACCTACCTCTTTTGACGTTTATATAATAATTGGACTCAAAATTTAAATACCTATTAGTGTGTGTTGGTTAGACACATGTTTCATACCCTGTGGATATTTTATTGATAAGAATATCTACAAATGGTAATAAATTGTTATTTTCAATTTCAAATTTTATCGATTTTCCTCATCTATTTATGTTTGTCGAAAATTATTTCCAAGATACTGTCATAAGGCCATCTTCAGCAAAACCGTTAGTCGCGGGGTGATATGGTGGCGATATTGAATGTTTTATGCCATTATTGGCTAAAAAATTTGAAAATTCCCCGGACGAGAATTGAGGTCCATTATCTGTTAGCACCACTTTTGCTAAACCAAACCGAGCAAAACATTCTCTAAATCTCTCAATCGTGCTGTTTACATCGCAACTTTTCATAATAAAGGCTTCTGGCCATTTTGTAAAAGTATCAATTATAACTAAAAACATTTTACCTCTTATCAGTCCCAAAAAATCAGCATGTATCTGATCAAACATATATGATCCCCTTTCGCAAGCAATAATTTTAGATTTTGGTGGTTCTGACCTGTAACTTGCACAAACACTGCAATTATTCATAAAATATTCTATATCTTTGTCTAATGACGGCCACCAAAAATAAGCTCTTGCATTAGTTTTCATTTTAACTATTCCTACATGTGTATTATGCAACTCTAATAATAACTGCTCGCAATTTCACAGGACTTATAACCCTGAAACCCCACATAATAACTCCGTTTTCGATTGATAATGCATCCTTTCTACAAGCAAATGGTTTAATTACTCCATCAGTAGTATCTGGGAACCCATATTGAATGTAATTAAATACCAGACCTAGAACCTTATCGGTTCTAGTCTCTGATCTTATATTATTAGAATCAATTCGTGTTAATTTCTCTATAAAATTTAAATAACTAAAATCTTCTTTCCTTTTATTATTTATTACTAATGGTAACCGACTCACTGCATCAGCTGGACGTTTTCCACCCCTTTTAAAAATTTAAAAACATAATCAAACCCTGATAATATAATATAAGGAAATTAGAAAAGCTAAACGAAATAGCTTCAGAAAATTCTGTGAAGATATAAATACAACACCTGCTGCGTCAAGACTTTACAAAGTCATGGCAAAAAGTAGGGTCAACACAGATATGGCTTTGAGGAAGCCAGACGGTAAATATACCGAAAATGAGGAAGAAAGAGTGAAACTCTTACTAGAAACTCATTTTCCTGGGAGTAGCCCAAATAGGGGAGATAGTCCTCTCGAAGGTCATAACAGACCTTCGAGAGAAAGTACTACAATCGCTAAGCACATTTTGAAAAGATGGCCGCGATTGATGTAGCTGTGTTAACGTCGGAGCTTAATAAACTGAAGAAAAATGAACTAATAGATATTATTGTTAGTTTTAAAGTTCCAGTATCTGTGACAAATGTGCATTTAATAAAGTATTTAAACAAAATTGGTGAATTTATCAATTCTGACAGCGAGAAATTCCACGATACCGAAGAAGAGATCACCTGTACTAGATGTAATAAATTATCGGAATCTACTAATTCATTGGAAAAGGACCTCCAAGCTGTAAGTAAGATAACTTATCATTTAGAGAAGAGATGTCAAGAACAAGAAGATCTTATCCTTTTATTAAAACAAACTTTTAACAATAACTCTGGAATTGAACTACATTCGCCATCTACTAGCAAAATTGTTGACAATACATCAACAAATTCATTCAAAGACCTGAAAACAGACGAAAGTACCAAACTAATTACCTATAGTCATGTAGTAAAAAGTGGTACTGATAAGGCACAAAAAAACGTACAAACAAAACAATATCTCTCGGGAATTCCGATTTGAATCACCCAACTAAAAAATTAAACAAATTTAATCCTATTTATGGAAATAACGAATCCAGTAAATTTAAAACATTATCTCGACAAGGACATTTACATGTCTCGCATATCGCACCCGAGATGAAGGTGGAAGATTTAAAATCATTTTTGAATGTAACTGTGCCTAATGTGTCATTCTCTTGCATCGAATGGAACAGAACGGACAGTTCCTGCTCCTATAAAGTCTCATTTCCATTGGATAAACTGGATGATATATTCAATCCTTCTGTTTGGCCCAATGGATCGGTTGTGAGAAGATTCAAGTTTGAGAAGCAAACTATGGGAAATTTTCAGCAGATGTCGAAAAACGAAGTGACATCTTAATCTCGTCTCCAGTGTTTGACATATTAACAACAAAAAATGATGTTTTTAATAGTGATGTTTTAAAGAAATTTTTCAATGAGGGATGTTCAGTGAGTGTGTTTCATCTCAATATCCAATGTTAATCCAATAAGATTGAGTTGCTAGATGTATTTTTATCAGAATATTCAATCGAGGTTGTATGCATCTCTGAGCACTGGCAGAGGGAAAATAATTTACTAGGTATATATTTAGATGGTTACCGTCTTGCACACTCCTTTAGCAGGAAAATAGTTGAGAAGGGTGGAACTGCCATATTTGTAAAGCAATGTAGTAAATTTAAACCTCTTTGCGTTGATGAATATAACATTGAACAAGATGCAGAATGTTGTGCAATCGAGTTATTAAACAATAAGCTAATAATTTTAACTGTATATAGATCAGGAAATGGCAAATTTGATACGTTTCTTAACAATTTTGAAAACCTACTTAATAATATTATAAGTGATAACACCCAAATCGTAATTTTGGGCGATTTTAATATTAAGTTCAAATCTGATTCTTTGCAATTGAAATATTTGACAGATCTATTGTGTTCCTTCAATTTATCAATAAATATTCGGGATTACACTAGGGTAACAGCAACATCTGCAAGCTGTATTGACAATATATTCACAAGTAACGATCAGAGTTGTTTTAGAACGGGAGTTTTCGAACCAGGCATTTCCGACCATAGAGGACAGTATTTTTTACTTTTTAAGGAAGTAGTCAAAGCTAGTAATATTCTTCCTAAAAGAAGGATTTTCTCAAAATCGGGCATGCATAATTTTAAACAATCACTAGATAAGGTTAATTGGTCAATATTTAACAAGAATGAAGATGTCAATTTTTTAGCTAACTTTCTTACAAGTACTTATAAAAATTTAATCGTTAAACATTTTAGCCTTCGGGCAATTTCACCTTATATGAATCATTGTCCTGTAGATTGGTTCAATGAGGATCTAAAGTCAATGACATAATTTATCTAGTTTAAAACTCGTTTCAGAAACTGGAAAAAATCCAAATGATATCGTAGCATTTCGAAAGTTCAAACAAGACTACAATTTAAAACTTAAAGAACAAAAAAGTTAGCCTACAATAATTTTATCGCAACATCGCGAAATAAACCAAAAGCCTGCTGGAAAATAATCAATTTTGAAAGAAATAAAACGAAATCTAGTTCTCAAGATTTTCCATTGTCTCCAAATGAGTTTAATAATTTTTTTGCAAGTGTTGCTGATGGTATTATGAAAACTTTGCCTACAGTAACTCATGAAGATTTGTTAAATTTTAAAAACTTTCCAGTACCGTGTACTTCTTTCTTTTTAACACCAGTAACCGAAGAGGAAGTTAGTAATATAATCAGTTGCTTAAAAAATTCCAGCTCTCTAGATACAAATAATCTCAATAATTCAATCATAAAAGAAACTTGTAATTTTATCATTAAACCGCTCACAATATTAATAAATTCAATTTTCCATTCGGGAATTTTCCCCGATGCCTTCAAATTCTCTAAAATTCTTCCATTACATAAAAAAGGAGATACCTCTCAGGTTGACAATTATCGTCCAATTTCAATTATTTCTATTTTTAGTAAAATCATTGAGGTACTGTTAAGGCAGAGGTTATATGATTACTTCGACAAACAAGATTTTTTCTGTAATTCGCAATATGGTTTTAGAAAAGAACGATCAACTACTCCAGCTGTTCTAAATAGTATTAGTGATGTAGTTGAGGGCCTTGAGAGCGGAAAGCATACGGCTATTACACTATGTGATCTTTCTAAGGCGTTTGACTGTGTTTCTCACATTATATTGCTTCGTAAACTTAATTACTATGGCATTAGAGGTGTGCAACTCCAGCTAATTGAGTCGTATCTAAGTAATCGTTATCAGGCTGTATCATGTAATAATTCTTTATCCGATTTTAAACCGGTTGTTCATGGCGTTCCTCAAGGGTCAGTTCTTGGACCTTTGCTATTTATCATTTATATAAATGACTTACCCAAATTCATGTTTCCTTATAAATCTGTTTTATTTGCCGATGACACCACTTTTATTTATTCCGATAAAAACTATTAAAACTTCAAGTTAATTTCGGATGATATTGAAAACAAATCTGAACTATGGTTTTTGTCCAATAAACTTAAATCAAATTCGGAGAAGACACAAAATCTCTACTTTTCTTCTTCTTCTAACCAAAAAACTGAAAGTGTAAAATTGTTAGGACTTTTTCTAGATAGATCTCTGACGTGGCATTTCCACGTAGACTATTTAAGAAACAAATTGTCAAGCTCAGTTTTTTTACTTCGACAACTTAAACGAGTTGTTAGCTTTCAAACTTTAAAAACGGCTTACTTTTCCCTTGTACATTCCCATATTAACGATGGGATTGTGCTTTGGGGAAATTCGTCGGCCAGTAGTAGTAGTAGTAGTAGTAGTAGTAGTAGTAGTAGTAGTAGTAGTAGTAGTAGTAGTAGTAGTAGTAGTAGTAGTAGTAGTAGTAGTAGTAGTAGTAGTAGTAGTAGTAGTAGTAGTAGTAGTAGTAGTAGTAGTAGTAGTAGTAGTAGTAGTAGTAGTAGTAGTAGTAGTAGTAGTAGTAGTAGTAGTAGTAGTAGTAGTAGTAGTAGTAGTAGTAGTAGTAGTAGTAGTAGTAGTAGTAGTAGTAGTAGTAGTAGTAGTAGTAGTAGTAGTAGTAGTAGTAGTAGTAGTAGTAGTAGTAGTAGTAGTAGTAGTAGTAGTAGTAGTAGTAGTAGTAGTAGTAGTAGTAGTAGTAGTAGTAGTAGTAGTAGTAGTAGTAGTAGTAGTAGTAGTAGTAGTAGTAGTAGTAGTAGTAGTAGTAGTAGTAGTAGTAGTAGTAGTAGTAGTAGTAGTAGTAGTAGTAGTAGTAGTAGTAGTAGTAGTAGTAGTAGTAGTAGTAGTAGTAGTAGTAGTAGTAGTAGTAGTAGTAGTAGTAGTAGTAGTAGTAGTAGTAGTAGTAGTAGTAGTAGTAGTAGTAGTAGTAGTAGTAGTAGTAGTAGTAGTAGTAGTAGTAGTAGTAGTAGTAGTAGTAGTAGTAGTAGTAGTAGTAGTAGTAGTAGTAGTAGTAGTAGTAGTAGTAGTAGTAGTAGTAGTAGTAGTAGTAGTAGTAGTAGTAGTAGTAGTAGTAGTAGTAGTAGTAGTAGTAGTAGTAGTAGTAGTAGTAGTAGTAGTAGTAGTAGTAGTAGTAGTAGTAGTAGTAGTAGTAGTAGTAGTAGTAGTAGTAGTAGTAGTAGTAGTAGTAGTAGTAGTAGTAGTAGTAGTAGTAGTAGTAGTAGTAGTAGTAGTAGTAGTAGTAGTAGTAGTAGTAGTAGTAGTAGTAGTAGTAGTAGTAGTAGTAGTAGTAGTAGTAGTAGTAGTAGTAGTAGTAGTAGTAGTAGTAGTAGTAGTAGTAGTAGTAGTAGTAGTAGTAGTAGTAGTAGTAGTAGTAGTAGTAGTAGTAGTAGTAGTAGTAGTAGTAGTAGTAGTAGTAGTAGTAGTAGTAGTAGTAGTAGTAGTAGTAGTAGTAGTAGTAGTAGTAGTAGTAGTAGTAGTAGTAGTAGTAGTAGTAGTAGTAGTAGTAGTAGTAGTAGTAGTAGTAGTAGTAGTAGTAGTAGTAGTAGTAGTAGTAGTAGTAGTAGTAGTAGTAGTAGTAGTAGTAGTAGTAGTAGTAGTAGTAGTAGTAGTAGTAGTAGTAGTAGTAGTAGTAGTAGTAGTAGTAGTAGTAGTAGTAGTAGTAGTAGTAGTAGTAGTAGTAGTAGTAGTAGTAGTAGTAGTAGTAGTAGTAGTAGTAGTAGTAGTAGTAGTAGTAGTAGTAGTAGTAGTAGTAGTAGTAGTAGTAGTAGTAGTAGTAGTAGTAGTAGTAGTAGTAGTAGTAGTAGTAGTAGTAGTAGTAGTAGTAGTAGTAGTAGTAGTAGTAGTAGTAGTAGTAGTAGTAGTAGTAGTAGTAGTAGTAGTAGTAGTAGTAGTAGTAGTAGTAGTAGTAGTAGTAGTAGTAGTAGTAGTAGTAGTAGTAGTAGTAGTAGTAGTAGTAGTAGTAGTAGTAGTAGTAGTAGTAGTAGTAGTAGTAGTAGTAGTAGTAGTAGTAGTAGTAGTAGTAGTAGTAGTAGTAGTAGTAGTAGTAGTAGTAGTAGTAGTAGTAGTAGTAGTAGTAGTAGTAGTAGTAGTAGTAGTAGTAGTAGTAGTAGTAGTAGTAGTAGTAGTAGTAGTAGTAGTAGTAGTAGTAGTAGTAGTAGTAGTAGTAGTAGTAGTAGTAGTAGTAGTAGTAGTAGTAGTAGTAGTAGTAGTAGTAGTAGTAGTAGTAGTAGTAGTAGTAGTAGTAGTAGTAGTAGTAGTAGTAGTAGTAGTAGTAGTAGTAGTAGTAGTAGTAGTAGTAGTAGTAGTAGTAGTAGTAGTAGTAGTAGTAGTAGTAGTAGTAGTAGTAGTAGTAGTAGTAGTAGTAGTAGTAGTAGTAGTAGTAGTAGTAGTAGTAGTAGTAGTAGTAGTAGTAGTAGTAGTAGTAGTAGTAGTAGTAGTAGTAGTAGTAGTAGTAGTAGTAGTAGTAGTAGTAGTAGTAGTAGTAGTAGTAGTAGTAGTAGTAGTAGTAGTAGTAGTAGTAGTAGTAGTAGTAGTAGTAGTAGTAGTAGTAGTAGTAGTAGTAGTAGTAGTAGTAGTAGTAGTAGTAGTAGTAGTAGTAGTAGTAGTAGTAGTAGTAGTAGTAGTAGTAGTAGTAGTAGTAGTAGTAGTAGTAGTAGTAGTAGTAGTAGTAGTAGTAGTAGTAGTAGTAGTAGTAGTAGTAGTAGTAGTAGTAGTAGTAGTAGTAGTAGTAGTAGTAGTAGTAGTAGTAGTAGTAGTAGTAGTAGTAGTAGTAGTAGTAGTAGTAGTAGTAGTAGTAGTAGTAGTAGTAGTAGTAGTAGTAGTAGTAGTAGTAGTAGTAGTAGTAGTAGTAGTAGTAGTAGTAGTAGTAGTAGTAGTAGTAGTAGTAGTAGTAGTAGTAGTAGTAGTAGTAGTAGTAGTAGTAGTAGTAGTAGTAGTAGTAGTAGTAGTAGTAGTAGTAGTAGTAGTAGTAGTAGTAGTAGTAGTAGTAGTAGTAGTAGTAGTAGTAGTAGTAGTAGTAGTAGTAGTAGTAGTAGTAGTAGTAGTAGTAGTAGTAGTAGTAGTAGTAGTAGTAGTAGTAGTAGTAGTAGTAGTAGTAGTAGTAGTAGTAGTAGTAGTAGTAGTAGTAGTAGTAGTAGTAGTAGTAGTAGTAGTAGTAGTAGTAGTAGTAGTAGTAGTAGTAGTAGTAGTAGTAGTAGTAGTAGTAGTAGTAGTAGTAGTAGTAGTAGTAGTAGTAGTAGTAGTAGTAGTAGTAGTAGTAGTAGTAGTAGTAGTAGTAGTAGTAGTAGTAGTAGTAGTAGTAGTAGTAGTAGTAGTAGTAGTAGTAGTAGTAGTAGTAGTAGTAGTAGTAGTAGTAGTAGTAGTAGTAGTAGTAGTAGTAGTAGTAGTAGTAGTAGTAGTAGTAGTAGTAGTAGTAGTAGTAGTAGTAGTAGTAGTAGTAGTAGTAGTAGTAGTAGTAGTAGTAGTAGTAGTAGTAGTAGTAGTAGTAGTAGTAGTAGTAGTAGTAGTAGTAGTAGTAGTAGTAGTAGTAGTAGTAGTAGTAGTAGTAGTAGTAGTAGTAGTAGTAGTAGTAGTAGTAGTAGTAGTAGTAGTAGTAGTAGTAGTAGTAGTAGTAGTAGTAGTAGTAGTAGTAGTAGTAGTAGTAGTAGTAGTAGTAGTAGTAGTAGTAGTAGTAGTAGTAGTAGTAGTAGTAGTAGTAGTAGTAGTAGTAGTAGTAGTAGTAGTAGTAGTAGTAGTAGTAGTAGTAGTAGTAGTAGTAGTAGTAGTAGTAGTAGTAGTAGTAGTAGTAGTAGTAGTAGTAGTAGTAGTAGTAGTAGTAGTAGTAGTAGTAGTAGTAGTAGTAGTAGTAGTAGTAGTAGTAGTAGTAGTAGTAGTAGTAGTAGTAGTAGTAGTAGTAGTAGTAGTAGTAGTAGTAGTAGTAGTAGTAGTAGTAGTAGTAGTAGTAGTAGTAGTAGTAGTAGTAGTAGTAGTAGTAGTAGTAGTAGTAGTAGTAGTAGTAGTAGTAGTAGTAGTAGTAGTAGTAGTAGTAGTAGTAGTAGTAGTAGTAGTAGTAGTAGTAGTAGTAGTAGTAGTAGTAGTAGTAGTAGTAGTAGTAGTAGTAGTAGTAGTAGTAGTAGTAGTAGTAGTAGTAGTAGTAGTAGTAGTAGTAGTAGTAGTAGTAGTAGTAGTAGTAGTAGTAGTAGTAGTAGTAGTAGTAGTAGTAGTAGTAGTAGTAGTAGTAGTAGTAGTAGTAGTAGTAGTAGTAGTAGTAGTAGTAGTAGTAGTAGTAGTAGTAGTAGTAGTAGTAGTAGTAGTAGTAGTAGTAGTAGTAGTAGTAGTAGTAGTAGTAGTAGTAGTAGTAGTAGTAGTAGTAGTAGTAGTAGTAGTAGTAGTAGTAGTAGTAGTAGTAGTAGTAGTAGTAGTAGTAGTAGTAGTAGTAGTAGTAGTAGTAGTAGTAGTAGTAGTAGTAGTAGTAGTAGTAGTAGTAGTAGTAGTAGTAGTAGTAGTAGTAGTAGTAGTAGTAGTAGTAGTAGTAGTAGTAGTAGTAGTAGTAGTAGTAGTAGTAGTAGTAGTAGTAGTAGTAGTAGTAGTAGTAGTAGTAGTAGTAGTAGTAGTAGTAGTAGTAGTAGTAGTAGTAGTAGTAGTAGTAGTAGTAGTAGTAGTAGTAGTAGTAGTAGTAGTAGTAGTAGTAGTAGTAGTAGTAGTAGTAGTAGTAGTAGTAGTAGTAGTAGTAGTAGTAGTAGTAGTAGTAGTAGTAGTAGTAGTAGTAGTAGTAGTAGTAGTAGTAGTAGTAGTAGTAGTAGTAGTAGTAGTAGTAGTAGTAGTAGTAGTAGTAGTAGTAGTAGTAGTAGTAGTAGTAGTAGTAGTAGTAGTAGTAGTAGTAGTAGTAGTAGTAGTAGTAGTAGTAGTAGTAGTAGTAGTAGTAGTAGTAGTAGTAGTAGTAGTAGTAGTAGTAGTAGTAGTAGTAGTAGTAGTAGTAGTAGTAGTAGTAGTAGTAGTAGTAGTAGTAGTAGTAGTAGTAGTAGTAGTAGTAGTAGTAGTAGTAGTAGTAGTAGTAGTAGTAGTAGTAGTAGTAGTAGTAGTAGTAGTAGTAGTAGTAGTAGTAGTAGTAGTAGTAGTAGTAGTAGTAGTAGTAGTAGTAGTAGTAGTAGTAGTAGTAGTAGTAGTAGTAGTAGTAGTAGTAGTAGTAGTAGTAGTAGTAGTAGTAGTAGTAGTAGTAGTAGTAGTAGTAGTAGTAGTAGTAGTAGTAGTAGTAGTAGTAGTAGTAGTAGTAGTAGTAGTAGTAGTAGTAGTAGTAGTAGTAGTAGTAGTAGTAGTAGTAGTAGTAGTAGTAGTAGTAGTAGTAGTAGTAGTAGTAGTAGTAGTAGTAGTAGTAGTAGTAGTAGTAGTAGTAGTAGTAGTAGTAGTAGTAGTAGTAGTAGTAGTAGTAGTAGTAGTAGTAGTAGTAGTAGTAGTAGTAGTAGTAGTAGTAGTAGTAGTAGTAGTAGTAGTAGTAGTAGTAGTAGTAGTAGTAGTAGTAGTAGTAGTAGTAGTAGTAGTAGTAGTAGTAGTAGTAGTAGTAGTAGTAGTAGTAGTAGTAGTAGTAGTAGTAGTAGTAGTAGTAGTAGTAGTAGTAGTAGTAGTAGTAGTAGTAGTAGTAGTAGTAGTAGTAGTAGTAGTAGTAGTAGTAGTAGTAGTAGTAGTAGTAGTAGTAGTAGTAGTAGTAGTAGTAGTAGTAGTAGTAGTAGTAGTAGTAGTAGTAGTAGTAGTAGTAGTAGTAGTAGTAGTAGTAGTAGTAGTAGTAGTAGTAGTAGTAGTAGTAGTAGTAGTAGTAGTAGTAGTAGTAGTAGTAGTAGTAGTAGTAGTAGTAGTAGTAGTAGTAGTAGTAGTAGTAGTAGTAGTAGTAGTAGTAGTAGTAGTAGTAGTAGTAGTAGTAGTAGTAGTAGTAGTAGTAGTAGTAGTAGTAGTAGTAGTAGTAGTAGTAGTAGTAGTAGTAGTAGTAGTAGTAGTAGTAGTAGTAGTAGTAGTAGTAGTAGTAGTAGTAGTAGTAGTAGTAGTAGTAGTAGTAGTAGTAGTAGTAGTAGTAGTAGTAGTAGTAGTAGTAGTAGTAGTAGTAGTAGTAGTAGTAGTAGTAGTAGTAGTAGTAGTAGTAGTAGTAGTAGTAGTAGTAGTAGTAGTAGTAGTAGTAGTAGTAGTAGTAGTAGTAGTAGTAGTAGTAGTAGTAGTAGTAGTAGTAGTAGTAGTAGTAGTAGTAGTAGTAGTAGTAGTAGTAGTAGTAGTAGTAGTAGTAGTAGTAGTAGTAGTAGTAGTAGTAGTAGTAGTAGTAGTAGTAGTAGTAGTAGTAGTAGTAGTAGTAGTAGTAGTAGTAGTAGTAGTAGTAGTAGTAGTAGTAGTAGTAGTAGTAGTAGTAGTAGTAGTAGTAGTAGTAGTAGTAGTAGTAGTAGTAGTAGTAGTAGTAGTAGTAGTAGTAGTAGTAGTAGTAGTAGTAGTAGTAGTAGTAGTAGTAGTAGTAGTAGTAGTAGTAGTAGTAGTAGTAGTAGTAGTAGTAGTAGTAGTAGTAGTAGTAGTAGTAGTAGTAGTAGTAGTAGTAGTAGTAGTAGTAGTAGTAGTAGTAGTAGTAGTAGTAGTAGTAGTAGTAGTAGTAGTAGTAGTAGTAGTAGTAGTAGTAGTAGTAGTAGTAGTAGTAGTAGTAGTAGTAGTAGTAGTAGTAGTAGTAGTAGTAGTAGTAGTAGTAGTAGTAGTAGTAGTAGTAGTAGTAGTAGTAGTAGTAGTAGTAGTAGTAGTAGTAGTAGTAGTAGTAGTAGTAGTAGTAGTAGTAGTAGTAGTAGTAGTAGTAGTAGTAGTAGTAGTAGTAGTAGTAGTAGTAGTAGTAATACTTTTTACCAAAAGAATTTCGATAAATAAATCTAATCCCAATAGACATTGAACAACCGAATTCGCATAGCACGAAACACGATCATCATTTTTTAATCCAATAGACCGGGCGCTAGAGGTAAGTGAGTATGCATAATGTGAGTGCCGAATTTCGCCAACGGATTTAAGTGAAGAAAAGGTCAAAAAATAATAATCTGAGGCTTGCCGGTCGATTTTTTGGTCCATATTTTTTTTACCCCCTCTTCTCTTATTCGTAAAGGTAATGTATTGAGTACATGATATAAAATCATTTTAATGATTATTTTTGTAATAATTTATAGTTTTTTCTAATGGTAAAAGTCAGGATGGATTCTTAAATAATAATAAAAAAACAAAATGAAAGTAATAAATTTTTTTTATTCATAAAAAATTGAAAGTTACTTATGGAAAACCAGCGAGTTCAAGCATAGATGTATTTAAAGTAGGTAGAAAATTACTCATTTTTATTTTTACATTTGTTATTGATGCATTTACATAATGAAATACAATACAATTTTGATTTTTTACAATTACAAGACATTGTGCGACAATCCGCAGTACATTTACATGGTGGAAATAATGGCTCTGGTAAAGATGGCTTCGTCATTTGTCGTGGACGTAAGTTACCGTTGAGCTTTTCGTAACCAAATGAACAATAATCAATGGGTGGTAATTGTGTTTGATGAGCATTTTTCCATATAAATGTACTGTACTGTAGCCCTTAATAAATACAAATGCAAAGCATCTGAAGTGCATATCACTCTCATCAAATTGAAATTGAATCCCAAAGGCATGAGAACTGTTTGTACAAAATCTTCAGACGCAGAGTTTAACCATTGCATTTTACAACCAAATCTACTAGTAGTGTCACATCCACTTACAGCATGTAATGCTGGCAAAATATTGCATATATTTTCACCCAGTGATTCAGCAGCCAAATGTCATCCTAGAAAACATTTCTTTGTGTGAGAACCGCCAAACCATAGACCGAGACACCCAATATTTGCTAAGTATTCCCAGAAATAAACAGCCAAGACGAATACATCTGTATCAGCGCTGATTATGATAATATGAGCAGATTGAATCCTTACTGCGTGAAATATGTGGACGAACATTCTTGAATCAGCTTCTAAATGGTTTGATTGTAATTCAAGTACCTCACAAATTGAAGACCCTTGCAACTTGAAACATTTAGTTGGATCATCGAATCCTCCACAAATATACATCCCGCAGAATTCTTTTACTTGTGCATATTTTGGAGCATTAGCGCAAAGAAATCGAACAAGTTGCAATTTATTATGAGCGTTAGTTAGAAAAGCTTTACAATCAGTAGGAATATTTGTTGAATGGTTGGAAATTATGATATTTTTAATGATCTGTCGTATCTATCAAATATTAAATCTATTCTCTTAACGCCAGGCAAAGTAAAAAATTCCATAATTTTTTTGAAAAAAGCCTCGGCAAAATCACCAAAAGTATTAAACTTATTTAACTGAATTTTGTGAACAAGTGCCATACCATCAATAATATAAACTTTGAAAGTATTTAAATTTATTAAATCTTTCTGAGAGCTTGTACCACAATTATAATTGTTTTTAACTTCAACGAGGAGTTGTGATTTTGGTGACTTCCTGTAAAATCCGTCACTGTCAAATAGATACTTACAGTAATCCAATAATTCATACGATGCTAATATCCTTGTATTGAGTCCACGTTGAGACGCTGTCATGAATGATTTTAGGAAAATCGTTATGTCTGTTACATCTTGAAATTTTTTGTTGGTAGCATTCTTGTTGGATTTCGAAGGAGTTTCTTTAAAGTTGTAAAATGTAGTTTTCGGTATAGGGTCCGATAATTTCTTAGTTTTCTGGAAAAATATTTCCTTTTCGTATGTAGTTAATAGAGCTAACCCATTTTCTTTAACATTAAGTAAACATCGCGAAGTTGATTCTTCCGCAAGTTCACCAGTGACAATATTGCGAAGAACACATTCCCTATTAGCAGTAAATGGACTACAACCTTTGAAACACTTAATGATTGTTGAACATCGTTTTCGTCCGTATTAATTCTCGATTGCGTCTATTCATTATGACTATTTATGTCACCTGTAGTGTCAGATTGTATTCCAAGGTATGAAGTGAGCAATGAGTGAACGCTGTTTTCGAAAGGATACAGAAGCAACCATCTTTGCATTGCTTCTTCATTTTTCGTGATACCAATTAAGCCTCCAGTCACTGCAGAAGATCGGTTCTGAGACTGTTCTAGTACTAAGTCGCAGCCAACTGCATTGAATGTTCCTGCAGTTCGTTTGACGGCATGCATTCCTCTCTTCAGGTCATATACGACGTCTGCAGGCAATTTTAACATATCTTGTAAATAGAGTGTTACCCCACGAATGTAATTTGTGTGATTCATAGAAAAAAAATAAGGTAACATTTGTCGAGTAGACAATAAATGTAATTCATAGTCATTACTTCTATCAGCTGTAATTGAATTTAAAAGAATTTCTTTCATTTCACAGTAATTATTCAAATATTTGAATAGTTCGTTTTCATTGCTCTTATCATTTAAAAATTTAGAAAAATGGAAAAAAATGCTTCAATTGTGGTTTTATGCTGGTTATATTTATCGCTTACGCCGACACGATCCTTATCTACAGTTACTTCTCTCAATTCTTGAAGACAAATATTCAACTGCTGCAATAGATCGATAAAAGCCTCATCTTCAAATGAATTCATATAATCAATGAATTCTGTAAGCTGTATGCTTCTCAATACTTCATACATAAGTTTATGTGCTCTAATACAAGTATTTTCACCATAAACATTGGCATCTACAAGAATGCTGTCAAGTCCGCTTCCTTCTATATATTGCCCCAAACATCGTAAGAAATTTTTTTGTAGATGAAATGTTCCAATTCTCAATATTAATCCCTGGAATTCTTGACTACTTTGTTGGATATTTTTTGCTATCAGGTAAATTGACATGTCGCATGAAAGAACAGCTATATTTTTATTTAACGATGAAAATAATTTAACAAAATTTTTCATGGCAGTGTACACAACATCTTTTGAAGTCGGTGGCTGAGGAATCACCGGGCTAAATCCAATTGTAGATATAGGAGAATTCTCACATGATAGTAATTGTTGGAATGGAGTCCATCCTGGTATCCAGTTCTTCAATGGTCGATAAAAGTTGTTCAATGATTGATCATATTGTAATCTACATAAAACCCAGAGCAAAGTATCAAATTGTGAGCAATTGTTAGTGGAAGTTAGTAGACAGCTGCTGTCAACATAATCAGATATTAAAGGTTCCAAACTTTCTTTGAAGTTATGAATTTCTTGAAAATGTAAGGCCTTCAAATCGTACTCAAACTGTTCAGTTGTAGGTTTCAATTTAACGAGATTTATTTCATTCTCGATGTGATTTTTTTCCTGATAAATTACCGTTGCTGTTACATGGGTAGAGTCTTTACCGCTCAATGTTTCTTCATTGAAGTCGTTGTTGTCGATGGCTCCATGAAGAAATAACGATGAATTTTTCACTATATTCTTAGGAATAAGCAAATTTTTGTCTGCATCTTCACACGCAAATGAAATTGTTAATTCTAAATCAAGCTCTTGTAATTTTGTATAGCTAATGCAATGCCCTAACTTATTTAATATACTTATAAACTGTTTTGATCTAGTTAAATGATGAATCGATTCAGCTAAAGCTATATGTTTTGGTGTCTGCTTCTCAGTAACTATAAAAAATATGTCATAAAATACAGATAATGCTCTTTTATAATAGTTCGCGCTAAACTTTTGGTTTTTTGCATTAAACAAAGCCTGTAGAAAAATTTCCGATATTTCTGACAATTTTCCATTTTCTAATAATTTCTGAACCAAATTTTCATCACGTAAATATCCACTAGGTATTGATTTGTTTTTAATAATTCTTGACGTAATGCTCTCGCAGTATCAATGATGTTGTTTTTTGAATTGATGTTCCGAACATGTTCTATTATTTCCGTCAATGGTATATTTCCCATAAACGCTAATGATGATTTTGATCGATCAGCCGGGTAAGAAAATAATATGTTTTCGCCAAATTTATCAATAAGTAGTGATTTCACTACACGATTTTCGATCACTGCACCTTCAATGTTTGTAAGTACAGCGATTCGTTGAGCTAAGAAGCGCACTTCAAAAGAATGTGTTGGTAACTGGTCTTTAATTTCATCTATTAGTTTGTCAAATGATTCCATAAGTATTTCTTTCGGGATCTGATTTGAAGGTCGACCGGCTGGCATCTCAGAACTTCTCGGTGATCTTAAATAATCAAGGTAACAATGTTTGTGATACCTCTCTTCAATAGCAAATAAATCTTCAGGCCGTTGACAAGTACTAAGTTCAGTGAAAACATGGTCTTCTTTTCTACGTGCAGTACTAAAAATTCATTCGGCTGCTGCAATTTCGGAGCATAAATGTAGCTGCTTATCTTTGTTTCTCGTTACCTTCTTACAAAATATGCATTTCAACGATTTTTGCAACGCTGCCGGTGTCCTTGATGACGAACGAGATTTTGGAGTAAGCTCCTCCACGTTTGCTTTGGAAGTTGAAGCAGACACTTCTTCTTCTTTATGCAACGCAATTTCTCTACGCCGTATTTTCTCCTCACTAATATAAGTGGCTAAACAGTCTTGGTGCCATGAATTTTCTTGTTTTGGTAGTCTGGATCATATAGTTTTGAAAACTTCTCACTAATGCTGTCTTTTCTTCTATTTGCTGCTTTTTTAATATTAAGCAGCGTCCCTGGCCTTGGTTTTTTCACTAAATCTCTTGAATTATCGCAAAATAAGCAAAATTGTTCGTTAGGTTTTTTTCTTTTCAAATTAACCACCTCTAACGACATTTCTAATGTTTTTCAATACAGTATACTTTCAACAGGCACTAAGAATTTACGAAAATACTATATTTTTATATGTATATATAAAAATACGACTCAACAGAGCAACGTTTTTACGTCAATAGATGTAGAAACACACTAAACGTGTACGCGCGCTAAGCTTACTGCGAAGAGGGGATGTGAAGGGAGCGGGAAGGGACCAGAACACCCGGCGGCAAGATGTGTTTTGTTATTATTTAGGGTCTCAGGTATAAGAATCCGATCATAGTTGCCGTCACTTGGATTTTGCATACTCAACTACCTCTAGCGTCTGGTCTACAATAAATTTAGTAGTTGATGATTGTTTTGTTATTGGCAGCGGCAAAGGTGGCGGAAACGGTCGTCGTCGTATTTTTGTCAATCTTAATATTGGTGGTGTAAATGATGAGGATGATGGTATTATTATAGGTGCTGGTAGTGGTAATAGTGTTTTCGTCGATGATGTGCGATCCGCTATTATGGATCTAGCTTCAAGAGCTCCTGTGAGGAGAGTTAAGCTTTGGGACTGTACAGTTTACCCCAAAAATATGTCTTGAAATCTGGTTTTAATTAAGAAGATGCCAAATTAGCGAGAATAGAAAATTGACCGGTAACGAATAGAGATTTATTCACCTCAGTTTTTATCTCGACAACTCCAAAACGTTCAGAGAGCTCTCTCCACACACAGCTTCGTTTACCATCAATAGCAGTATTTTTCCTTTTATTTCAAAAACGTAGAAAAACCGTAATAAACGCACATATCATTAATTTTATAAGTCACCCGAATTCTACTAGCTGAATTCTTGTCCAAGTCTCTTTGTCGATTCAAAATGTATAGTAAATCTCTAATTAAACGCGCGCATAAATAACCACCACGAGTACAAAAAGGCTTGTTGTTTGGTTTGTCTACCTCGCAGGACAATAATTAAACATAACTAAATGGAAATCCAACAGATGATATCGTCGACATCGATGATGATTTGTTTAACGTTTCAATTTTATATTTAAAATTTATACAGTCTATATTATTATTATAAATATTCAAAATAATTGGTTTGTGATGACTATATACTGTATAACCAATTTGGGCTATAATTCTCGAATCATTATTTGGTGAACACAATCTATATGGGTTTTATCCCATGTTGTCGGACCTTGATCAGCAATTAAGGGTGTTATACTATTATTAAGAAAATATTGTTTAATAGACGAATTTTCATTCCAATCGATATTAAAATCATCAATAATGAATTTATCACCGATAATATTAAAATAATCAAATAGGAAATCTTTGATTTCGCTACTTAAAACTTTCGGAGGATCGTGAAACGGTCAATTTAATCGTCGCCCTAATTTCAATTTCAACAAATTGAATTATTTTATTTCTATCTGATGACGTCGGTCTGGCAATTTTCTTGACTACTTAACAATAATTTGAAGAATCTTTTTCCAAACATAAAATACCAAAAGGTTTTCGAATACTCGTTGTTGTTGATGATGATGATGATGCCAAATTGCATACGACGTTAAAATTTTTCAAATCATTCAATTTGTCGTTACATGTTAACCATGTGTCTGTTAAAAAAATTACATCCGACATTGTAAATTGACAATTTGTCATTGAAATATCTTTATGTATAATGAAACTTTGACAATTTTGAAATGCTTTTCTAATGGATGGTTTTTCCTCGAGAATTAATTTCATCGGTAAGAATAATCGTCTACTTGTATTATTTCGAAGGTCGTTCATTTCGATTTCTATTAAACCTTTCATTTTATTATTAAGCGTCGATCTAGTTGTTGTTGATGGTGGTTGTTTTTTGAAGTCCGTTCCAAACAAATATAATCCATTAGATTTTGTTACTCGACTGCAGGTGACGTACAACGAACTTTTGAGTATTTTATTTTGTAATTTTAACAGCTAGAGAATTGTATGTTGCTCCCTGGACTTGTGAATCGTAATTGCATCTGCGAGAGTTATAGGAAATTGTTGTCGTTGGATGAAATTATTTGAGTCGTTATTTTTAATTTTGATGCTGCGTGTCATAAATGTAATCTGAACCTAACCGAAATTTATTTTTCTTGTAAATGTATTGTTATTATTGTTGTTGTTGTTTTTCATGCAGTTTCTTCCAATTTTTTCATTTTCAAAATAGAGCCACAATCGAACGGTATTAATAATACATTTTTCCCATCCGAACGTTTTTCTTTATCGACTGTTACTAAACCATCGGCTATATCGATATTATTTGTAAGCATATATCGTCCGTCGACATAAAGGGGTGAACCGGCTAAACCGAAACATTCACTCGTCGATTTTTTCGCAATATTCTTCAAAAAAACTTTTTTATCTCGATCATTATTAATAATAATACCTCGAACAGAATCTTTGGCAAACGATACGGATACATCACGTTGATATAATTTTAAACGTTCAGCATTAAATGCATCGACTTCTCTATTGGTGTATAGCAGACAAATTGCATCGCGCGGTATGATTTTGTCATCAAAATGTGGACCGATATGTAATGATTTAACACGTTCACTGTCCTACGACCCACATATGGGTCGTAAGTTCATTTGCCTATAAGTCCTGCGAACCATATGTAGATCGTAAACATATGCTCTGTTATAGTATGATATTAAAAAGGACGTTTCAGTAAATTATTGTGTTCTTTAAGGGGACTCCGAAGGAAAAAAAAGCTACATTTTGGTGAAAAAAAAAAGAATTCATTCTGTCAAAAAACAACTGAGTTACAGCCTTTCAAAGATTGGTTCACAAAATAAAGAAAACATTCTTATAAACGTAACAAAAGGTGTATATGTAAATATGTATATAAATAAAAAGAATGAGAAGATATGAAAAATCAATGATTTTCTGCGTAGCAAGGAATACAATATGCTTGATTGCACTGCCGGCAAAAAGTTGAGACTTTCTTAGTTTTTTACATGCTTCTTTTGATGTCAGCGTATTTCTCAACTTAGTATAACACCCATGTCAGCGGTTTCTATATATTTTGTCTCCATCATTTCTAGGTAGCTTCTCTAGCTTGTGAATTCCTTCCTCATTTTCTTTTTTTTGTTTTTTCCTATTTTCAATTGATTTGAGAAGGCTGCGAATAAGAGATTCTCTAATTTTCAATATGGATAACTGATCTTCTACTGCACGCACAGAATTATACAAAATAGAAGTATTGACAACAAGGGTCCCGCAAATTATTTCAATAGCCAATTTTTTAAACCACACCAAAGACTTTCGGAGACAAGTGTAATAACTAGATAATTGGTCAGAGATATCTACCCCCTGTTTTCCCCTGTTATAAACTAATACAGCTAATGGTTTGACTTTATCTTCCCCATTTCTTTTTTTCCCATAGAGTTGCATTTGATCATCATGGCACGTAGAAAGTATGTGGACATCACGTTGATCATGCCACTTGAAGAAAGTGATCAAATTATTTTGTTTGGCAATTATCTGGCCTTTTTTCAGTTTGTAGTTGACTACATCCTTCGGCAGGCCTATCCTATTTTTCCTTACGGTACCTAATAAATTGGTACTTGCTAAATTTCGTACATGTATTTAGCAAGTTCAATACTCGTATAATAATTGTCAGTTATAACCAATCTTCCAGCATTTAACAAGGGCTCAACCAATTCAATAACTGTACTACCAGGAAGATCTAATCCTTGGCGTTTTTCATTTTGTCCATTTTATATTTTTAGATTCCAAGTGTATCCAAATGGAGAGCACACTTTGAAAGCTTTGATACCCTATCTATGGGCTTTAGATGGATTGTATTGCCGAAACTTCAGGCGACCTCTGAAAGGAGCCATAGTTTCGTCAATAACAACTGTATCGCCAAGAGAATGCACATTTTTCATATTATTCCTAACAAGATCCAGCAAAGGTGCAATTTTTGACAAGCGGTTCTCTGATGGTAGGTATCGTTTTGTCTTCGAATTGCCAACATTTCAATAATAATTTAAAATGGTTATACTTTATAGGAATCCTGTGAAAAAGTTCATGGTAATACAAGGGGTCCTTTTTCCAGTAACATTCTATGGTGGAGAAGTGTATAAGTCCCATAAGCAGAAGCATACCTGAAGCAAACAAAAAATTATCCAAAAAACAAAACTCACATAATTATTCAAAAATGAGTATAAAAATAAAGGTTTCAATTACTTACCAAGAAATGTTTTCATTTCTTCTCTGTTTGTATCGTGCCATTGTAACGAGTTTTCTTCCTCCTCGTACTTTACGTCGAGACTAAGTACCTGGACACGTCACAATTGACACCCCAAAACTGCGGATTCAAGTTTTATCTCGGGCGCCAGATTTTTATCGTGGTTAACTCCACGGCCTCTCGACTCCTATGTTTCGAGAGTTCCGGATAACAACAGATGGAGGTACGGAAAATGCCAGGGGTCGGATTGTAACTTATTGTATAAAATAAGTACGGTATACTTGTATTTATAGTGCTTTATTGTTCGACGGTTCGCACAAAATTACCCTAAAATAATCGGCCAATAGGATAACTGCTGTTGTCAAACTTAAAGAAAATACATTTGGAGCCAATGATAGTACCGAAGTACTAGTAAAATATTAATAAAACTACAATAATTCAATAACGGTATATATTCTCTAACATATAGTAGGTAGAGTCATAAAGCAAACACAAAAACTTTACCCAAGCTACCAAAGCAAGGCAGTAAGCGGACGAATATCCCAATAAATAATATACACTAGGCAGAATGCAATTTAATAAAATAAAAACATAAGATTTTTACGGACTTAAGCAACGGTTTAACAAAATTTGAAAGTCGATTTCCATAAAACAAGAAAAAATCATAGAAAATAAAAATTTCAACGAGACCCGGGGCAGGCGGCGATTCGCTGAAAAAAAAACCTGGCAGAATAAATTTAATCCCCGAACGAAACCCACGAATCGTCCAAAATTAAATATTATTTTTGGGAACCGGAAAACCCTAACTCAAATCAAAACAGCGGAAAGAGGGAGAGATCTCAACAAGACCCGAGTCAGTCGGCGATTCACTGAGATTCCTGTTAAAGAAATAAATTTAATTCCTGAACGAGACGTCCAGAAATCAAATATGATTTCTTAAAACCCAAACAAGGACACTCTTTAACCAAAGCGAAAGATAAAAAAAATGTCGGTGAAGAAAGCCACCAGAATAACAACGTTGCTTATAAAAACTTGATTCTGGTACAAAACTTTAAAGTATCTACGAACAAAATTGAGAAATAAAATTTTATAATGTACAATAAAAAAAAATATATAAAATAATTTTAAACAAAATACATTTATTCGGAAATATAACGGAGCAGAATATAATTTTTACCTTGAAAACACTAGGTTCACCACTTTCGAGGAACGCTGTATGTGCCGTTTTACTTTTCGGACTTATTGAAGGCGAGAGCGGAGAGAAGAATAGTTTTAATTAACCTTTTCAAAACTGTTGTTTTGCTATTTATGCCTTCGTTCCCACTAAACGCTTCAAAATAATTTTAGTAAAAAAACTCAAACTAGATTTATTTGCTGAATACCAAAATTCATATGGATATACTGAATGGCCGAAATGTTTCAATCACATAAAATTAACGTGTATGTATACCGGATGTCCCAAATATTATATATGAACGGACTTTTGACCAAATTGTTTTACCAGGTAAAATTTAAATTTACTACCTTACAACATTTAGAAAAAAAAATTGAAAATTAAAAGTGAGGAAGGAGGAAGTAACCTGTTACCTATTTTACATATTGAAAACTAAATAAACTGAAATTATGCTGAAAAAAAAACCAAATTCAAATCTTTATAAAACCCAAAAAGTAGCTTCGTTACACCATCTAGAAATTCTTGGTGAACGTACTAAACGTTTTTGGCGTTGAAGTTCTAAAGCATATTCATTTGTTTGTTCAATCACTAGCTGGATAATATCATCAGCTAGAAATGAATTAAAAATATCTATAGGTTTCATATTTTGAGTAATTTGAAAGTTTGGTACTACTGCTCCACTAAATGTAAATCTTGCAAAGGTCAGTATGGTTGATGACCAGAAATCAGGATCATTTTCATCTTCTGAATCTACTTCACTATTTTCTTGATCACTTTCATTTTGATTGTCACTATCATTACCCATTTCCTCATTATAACTTGAATCATCATCTTCACTATCACTATAGTAAGTAGGGCCTGCCACGCTGTCGTCTGAATTTAAATCACTGACAGAACTCGTTTCGGATAAATTTTCCGCGATATCTGCCATCTCTCTTTCGGTTAGTTTACGTTTTTGTCCAGACATAGTTGTATTAATATAAAAAAACGCTCAAATAAATAAATAAACACTTCTTGTTTCAATGCTCGTGAAAAACTAACAAGCAAACAATGATATACAGAAGATAATATATGCTGATTTTGAGGCGTTGCCGAATTGTGAAAATTTTATTTTACGACCCACATATGGGTCTTAGGACATAGATCGTAAATCGAAACTACCACAACGTCCGACGACCCACGTATGGTGCATGTAAATTTAAATGAGGACTCATAACAGTTAGTGGAAAGGTACCATTAGGACAGGGAACGTGTTAAATAATTTCATATCGTCGTCAGTCATATTTCCGTTGACATAATTATTTAATGCTCGTGCAAATTGTAAATCATTCGTTTTTCGCATTATTTCTGTCAATTCAATACTATTAAACGCTTTACAGAATTAGAAAATTTAATTTCCACTAAGAAGCAACAACTACTTTTCGGGCTAAATGCCCCGACAGACATTGAATTACACTCCTAAAGTAAACGGGGTTGGTATATCTGTTAAGATAGAACCAACCATTCTGGTTTGCGATTAGAAGGAATAACATCACTTGTAGACAGGTTTCGGCGTATTTGCGCCTCATCAGCACAAGGTAGATGCTATTCGTCCAGAAGCTCTGAGAGCATAATCCTGGACTAGAGACTACGTTGATACCACACCAATACATTAGCCTCAGTTAAGGAAATGCTAAGAGTGCGATATCAGCGACATATATTTTTATCATATTGATAGCACGATTTCAGGTAAGAACCCTAAAACCGAATGACGAAGACAGATCATGCAGTAAAAAAAATATCAACCTATACCATAGGCAAATTCTAGCGGTCGTGGAAAAAATTCAAAATGGTGGAAAACAAGATGGCTGTAATAGTTGGTACAGGTTGGGAGGATAGGCAACCCTACAACTCCCAGGCCTCATTAGGCCCTTAGTACATCCTCCTGGAAGTAACTCTCAGTAAGTCAACCAGTCTATGGCTTAAACTTAGTTGATAACGTCCCTAAGAAAAACTTCTCTCAGCATGTCAGCAAAACTCGCTGAACAAGTAATAATAAAATTATTATTTGTTTCACTAGAATTTATCAGCACGTATTTTTTCATATTTTCACAAATATATTTATTATCTTTTCATTTTTCTTGAAGTGTTTTTGAAGTTTAAAAATATGCATTTGACCCATTTAATCTAATATTAATAATACGTAATCTTTTATTGGATACTATGAATTTATGAATCCAGCGGAAATGGAATTTTTTCTTCTAATGTTTGAAGTATATTTTGTTTGTCGTTATTACAAGTAAACTTGCTAATTCTTTTATTTACATTAATTTTAATAGTATCGCATGTCATAAAACTCATGAAATTAAACACAAACTTTTAATTTCAACAGTTCGAATCGATATGTCGTTAAGAACGGTCGTGTGTAGGTACTTAACCAAACCAGTTCGAAACGAAACCAAAAAAAAAACTTGTTATTAATTCACATATCTATAGTTTAGATTATTTATCGCAAATAATTTGTAATTTCAAAAGACAATGAGTGAAAAAAGTGGGGATCAAATGGAAACTGATAAAAACGTGGAAAGAAGTGGCGATAAAGTGACCAAAAATAACCAGGAGAAAAAAGTGTTTAATTAACAAAAAGCTCAATTATATTTTGGTAAGGTACACGTATTCGTAGAAAGCACAAGTGAAGAGAAAGTAGGTAAACTACACCCAATGAAGGTGGGACATATATTTCACAAAACTTTAGCTATACCTAACATCATTGGAATCGATAAAGTAGGTAGAAATAGAATAAGAGTACAATTGAAGTCTATATCTGATGCTAACAAATTAATATGTAATGAAGATTTAAAAGAACATAATCTTAAAGCTTTTATCCCGAATAACCTTTTACAAAGGAAAGGTATTATTAGACACGTCGATACCATTTTTAATGAAAAATATTTGTTTGACAATATTTTATCTAATATAAATATTACTGAAGTTAATAGATTCAAACGAAAAATTGACATTGATGGTGAAGCAGCCTATATTCCTAGGCAGATGGTACTACTTACATTTGAGGGAAACATTTTGCCTAGATATGTATAATATATATTAATAGTGTTGCATGCATAGTCGAACCCTATGTACAAAGAGTGATTCAATGTTATAAATGTTTACAGCATGGCCACGTTGCAAAAAACTGTAATAGTTCGAAAACTTTATGTATTAATTGTACAAAAGAAAAAACAGACGTCCACACATGCCGAGATCCTCAAGATAGTTTTTGCCTTCATTGTAAAAATGATCAACATAAATCTATTTCTAAACAATGTCCGAAATTTGAAGAACAAAACAAAATTAAAAAACATATGGCAGATTGTAATGTAACTTACCTGGAAGAAAAAACTAGCTTGAGAGGATCATATTCCTCTGTAGTGAATACATCAAATAATTACTTAGTACTCGAAAACCTTTCAGAAAATTTTCCACCGCTACCAAATAGAAGAGAAGACAAAACATAAAATTTAATAAAAATAATAAACTTTCACAGTCATTTGAAGCTAACTCCCCAATAACCTCAACATATTCTAGGCCGTCTACCTCAAAGGCTGATTCGCCTAACAAAAAAAGAAAAGCGCAGTCACCAATCAATGAGAGAATGTTTCCCTTTACATTTGGTCCAAATAAACCTCTTCCTTCCAATCACTCAAATAGTTTAAATCAAAACCAAGAAAGTGTAGACGAATTTGTGAAAATAATTTTCAATGTATTTCAAAGTATTCTCGACGATGTTGAATCATTTAACGATCTTAAAAATATAGATACAAATTGTGTTATGAGAAAAATACATAGTTTTTACTCCAATAATGGGTAAGAAAATTAAAATTTTACAGTGGAATGCAAAATCCGCTGTTGCCAATAGATTAAGTTTGGTTAAATGTCTAGATGAACATCAAATTGACATCGCGTTAGTTTCTGAAACATGGTTTCAATCGGGCAAAATCATCAATTTCAAGGGCTATTGGGTTGTACGTAAAGATAGAGACGATGGATATGCGGGGGTTGCAATACTTGTTAAAAATAACTTTGTTTTCAAAGAAATTGCAATTTCACAAAACCTCAATCAGAACATTTTGATATGCGGTATTCAAATTATGGACAATAATGACGGGATATTAAACTGTTTAAGCTTCTACTGCGCGCCAAAAACCAAAACAAGCACCAGCGACTGGGAAAAATATTTGACTTACTGGATTCCAGAGCAATTATTGGAGGGGATTTCAATTCGCATCATCACGTATAGGGATCATACAAAGTCGACACGAGGGACACACAAGTCCTTAACGCACTGGAAAATACTGACCTTATACTGATGAACACTGGTAAAACCACTACTCTTCCCAGAGCGAATAACAAATCAGCAATAGATCTGACTTGTGCAACACCAGACATTGCTTTCGATTGTACATGGGACACCTTATCTGACCCAATGGGATCTGATCACCTCCTTATAATCATTGAATTCAATAAAGATGTAACATGCCTCGATGACTCCATAATTTACCCAAAAACAAAATGGAAACTTAGTAGCGCAGACTGGAATCTCTATAGAAATAAAGCCGAAGAATACTTTTCAACGCCTTTTGAAGCAGATTTAAATGAAACGTACAACAACTTCATTAAAGGTATCAACTCCGCTTCATATGTAGCAATTCCGGTTAATAAGCCATTCAAAACCAAAAGAACAATCCTTCCACCTTGGTGGGATAATGACTGCAAAACTGCAATTAAAAATCGAAAAAAGCAAAGTAGAAGTATACGTTAATAACAGCACGCCTGAAAATTATATAATATGCAAAAAGAAAATCGCAAAAACAAAGAGGTTCCTAAAAGTTAAAGCTAAATTACACTGGCAACAATGGTGCGAAAACTTGAACAAAAATACACCTATAAATAACTTATGGGCCCATGCCAGGAAAATGCAAAGACGATACACAGAAAAAAAGGGATCAGATTCAGATGACTGGATTGAACCCTTGATAAGATTGCCCCCCCATAGCAACAAACGATTTTTCCATATTGTAGTAAAACATAAACAAAAAAATACAAATCCAGAAATTTTCAAAAGGCCAATCTCTTTAAATGAACTAAACAATAGAAAAAATACCTCACCTGGATATGACGACATTAGGTACCCAATGATCCTAAATTTACCGTATAATGCAAAAAATGTACTTTTAAATATACTTAATTAAATTTGGATAAATGGCGAACATTTAGAAGATTGGAATAGAGTCATTGTTGTACCAATAAGTAAAGCTGGTAAAAATCCAAACGACTGCGCTTCATACAGGCCCATATCATTACTTCCGTGCACACTTAAAATACTGGAAAGGATCATAATTAAAACACGCCTAGAATGGTGGATTAATACCAATAATCTACTCCCATCGACCCAATATGGTTTCAAGAAAAACTATGGTACTAACGACGCATTAGCACATTTAGTAACAGATATACAAGCTAACCTTTCAGAAAATAATTATTTATGCGCGGCTTTTATCGATATTAAAGGGGCATATGAGAGTGTTGACTTATGTATACTTCAAGAAAAACTTATAGCGTTCCAAATTCCAGAAGAAGTAGCAAACACTATATGCAAATTCTATATAAACAGGAAAGTAACTCTCCGACAAGATAATGGCACCATCTTGAATTATCGGACAATATCGCACGGTATACTACAAGGGTCAGTTCTGGCTCCGCTATTATTTAACGTCTATACTACTTCCATCCACAAAACCACAACTGACGCTTCTATCATACAGTACGCAGACGACTTCGTAATATATATATATATATATATATATATACGATAAAGTTTTCCAATGGTGCCTCACGCATATAGACACAGCGACAACTCCCATCATAAGATGCATAGACGAGCTAGGACTCCAAATATCTCCAGACAAATCTCAAATAGTTTTTTTCACTAGACATAATCTACCGCAAATTAACGAAGCCCAAGTGGACAATATTTCTTTTCCCAATAATACTGTCAAACATCTAGGAATGGTGTAACGCGTTTACCTCCTACGCGTGGCTCCTGCCACACGAACACGTCACTATGACACCCTTGAAGCAAAATTTCGGTTCAAATCTCGGGCGCCAGATTTTTAACGTGGTTTGCTCCACGGCCCCTTGACTCCTAGCGTCAAGAGTTCCAGATAGCCTCAGATGGAGGTTACGGAAAATTCCAGGGGTCTTGTTGAATTAAATTTATTTAACTAATAACAATCCGGAAAAGCCAAATCTTGGTTCTCCAATCAATAAATTGCGGTTAATAATGAAAATAAAAGGAATTCAAAACTTCAGTCTATTAATACTCTGTGGTCTATTTACTTCAAATAACGGTAAAAAAAATTGGTATTTACACCATATACCTGGTACTATAACAGACGTAACAGGTAGAGCCAGTCAGGTTATCAAAATTACGATTTAAATCGGCCGGGTAAACGAACAAGTTGTAACGGAGCCACTTCCAAGTTCGAGAAACCCTTAGGATTTAAATTAAACCGGCAAACTATGATTTATCAAAATAAATAAAATAAAAATTGGTTCACGAGACGGGGAAAGAACGTTTTAAATCGACCAGGTAATCGAACGAGTTGTAACGGAGCAACTTCCAAGTACGAGCAACCCTTAGGATTTAAAGTAAACCGGCAAACTACGATTTATCAAAATAAAACAAAAATTTGTTCACGGGACGGCAAAGAACGTTTTAAATCGGCCAGGTAATCGAACGAGTTGTAACAGAGCCACTTCCAAGTTCGAGAGACCTTTAGGATTTAAATTAAACCGGCAAACTACGATTTATCAAAGTAAATAAAATAAAAATTAGTTCACGAGACGGGGAAAGAATGTTTTAAATCTGCCAGGTAATCGAACGAGTTGTAACGGAGCCACTTCCAAGTTCGAGTAACGCTTGGGATTTAAATTAAACCGGCAAACTACGAATTATAAAAAATAAAAAAATATTTGTTCACGAGACGGGGAAAGAACGTTTTAAATCGGCCAGGTAATCGAACGAGTTGTAACGGAGCCACTTCCAAGTTCGAGCAACCCTTAGGATTTAAAGTACACCGGCAAACTACTTTAAACAAAAAAACTGACATAAAAAATTTTATTTAAAATAGACACGAGTTCCGACACACAGAATAATAATAAATGACCCGAAAAAATTAATATATCACAATCCTCACAAGTGTTAATTGTATATAACCGACCTGTGAAGAAAAAAAACTCAAGTAGTAAATTCACTTAAGAACCGGCGAATAACTAAAATCAATTAATTTAGGAATATAATAAAAAACTCACTTCTAATACAACAAATCAACATTTATTTTCCACACTTCGTGGTTAAGAGAGAAAGAAAGAAACAAAAAAACTATACAAACGGGTTTTCCTTTGAAAATGGCATAATAATTAAATTATTTTGGGTTAAAGCGCACTCAGGGATAGTAAATAATGAACTGGCAGACAAATTAGCAAAAGACAGTCTATTGGATGGTATTTACACAGAAATTTATATAACGCTGGACGAACGTATGACCGTTTTAAAAAAATTATTTGAAAAGCAAATGGATACATCATTGGAAAGAATATTGTTTCGTCAATCCCACCAGGTACACCCTCCTAGAACCACACTTGCGTAACAAACCTTGGTTTGAACATTACAACTACCCTAGAAAAAGTGTAACAACAATCAGTAGATTAAAATTTGGCCACGCTTGTTATCCTGCTCACCTTTATAAAATAAAAATCTTTGATAACGATCTCTGCCCAACATGTCAACAAACCGGCGACCTGGACCATATTTTCTTCAATTGCAACAAATACGATAAAGAATCCAGAGAACTCACAAATCAATTAACCATTTTAAAAATAAACCGGCCTTACAATTTAATGCATTTATTATCCCTGCATAAGAAGAGTATTTTCGATTGTCTATTAGACTTTGTTAGGGATGCAAAAATTTGTATATAGGTAGTATTATTGTTGTAACCTTTGTGCTTTTCCTTATGTTAATTTTTACCCAATCAATCCGAGGTCCACCTTGTTTTGTGTATACTGAATGCCCTGATCGACCCCTGGGCGAGAAGCGTGTAACCTTTGTCTGTAATCCTTGAGGAAGAATTTGAATGATGTATTGGGGACATAATAATACGTATCCAATTTACTAAACAAATGCGGCTGCCCGTCCAAATTACTCAGAAATATTTAATAATTGCAGGACAAATAACCAAATTTAGTTTCGGTCTGCAAGGGCTACAGCTCTAATGCCAAAAAAAAATAATTTTAACGGATCCTAATAATATTTTTCGTGAAAAATTAGTTATACCTATTGTTAAGGTTTTATGGTTTTAAATTGGCTTACCTTTTTATTTATGAAGTAAGTAAAAATGATATTGGTTTCAATTGAACAGAATGAAAGTCTTAAGGTTTGTTATTAAATATTTTATCCACTGGTAATAAAGTCAGGCTAATAGGTAGTCAGTTCTATAAATTTGCAAAAGTACCCTTGGTCTTGACATTTCTTTATTTGTTCCGCCTTCTGAAAAATAAAACGATATTAGTATCACGTATTTCAGGAAAAAAAACCATAATAATAAATATAGCCTTGGAATAGTTTGATCTTCTGCCAGCAAATGTATGACAAAGTGACAGACGACCTTTACCTCTTCAGTATTATATATACACTAACAAACAAAAATGTCGCATATTTTATTTCTTTATTTATAAAAAATTGCTATCCATTATCACTTTTTTGCTAAATTCCTTACACAGCAGTGTTTTACTTATGGTCAAATAAATTAAATAGATTCGTAAGAAAATTTATAATATGGCCTTTTTTTGGTCACAACATTTAATTAGAAAGATTAATATTAACGACGATATAACAATGCTTCAAAACAAGATAATTACAAGTTAGTACTTAGAATTTTCTTCTCTAGCTCTAACGTTAGCCTGCATCCTCCTAGGCATGATCTGTAGAAGATTTTTAATTGGTTTTTGTGGAATTCGACATTCTTCCTGTCTTAATTCAGCAATTGGATCAGTCGCTGCAATTTTTCGTTTTAGGAGGTCCCATATATGTTCAATGAGATTGGCATCGGTTCTTATTGGTGGTCACTCAATTCCGACATCCTCAAGGTACTGGACCAATGGTCGCGAGCATGAGCAATAAAAAACTCAAAATCTGTCGACGAAAAAATTAAATGAAATATGCAATATTTTTGTCTGTGAGTGTTTATATATATACAGAAATATATATATATATATATATATATATATATATATATATATATAAAGTTATAGTGGCTCCGGTACAAAAGAGCGATGTACATAATGGCGAGACCCATAACAGCGACCCCATTTGAGCGATTTATAAAACAGCGACAATTTAAAAACGCGACATAATAAAATAGCGATATACAAATGAGCGACATGATAAAACAGCGACTGGACAAAAACGCGATATTTAAAAATGGTGACCTACAAAAAAAATTAATAAAGTAATATTTAGAAAACAATTTTTCCTACGACCACATACGAAAATTAGATAAAATACATACACAGGAAAAATAGTGTACAAAAGTCGGGTTGAATATGAATGTCAGACTCGGTCATTGTCATATTCGGCTGCCCCTTGTACTACAATTTTCGAACTTTTGCTGGAAATATCACTTGTAACACTTGTCATGTAACATACTGTTTATGAACAAACGGAAAGCATATTTAAAAAAATATAAATAAACTCATATATTTATTGAGAGAAAACAAAAAAACAATACCATTAAACAAATCTAAAGTACTAAAATTAAAGCAATTGCCTGAAGATATTCTTTAACATTTCTAAATGTGTATTCTTTAACAATATTCTTCAAACGGTCTTTTTGTATAGTATATTTTTTTCTTGCCTCAGCTTCTCTAATACCAGATCGATATCTCGTGACAAATACTTCTGTTTTCTTTTGCTCGCTTTGAATGTGATCTAACAGTTTATGCACCGTTGGGTGCTGACAATCTAGGGCCTTTTGGAATGCGTTATGCCAAGCCTCAATAGAATTGTTTGTTTTTGGAAGATTCCCTAACACCCTCTCGTATACATTCCATATTGTAATTTGAAATTTTGGTTTGACCTGATGAAGCCTCCTTCCGACATAATTTTCTTCCCAGTATGCTACAATGGGGTCCAGCTCACGGGGAAAATCTTCTTGGATAATTTCCATAGCAAATTGCACATCTTTTGGGGGTACGAAACTTAGTGCTAAGAGCATTTTGCAAAAAATTCTTACATCTTCTCGTTCTTTGTAGAGAGCAGTCATACCTTTTTTTTGGATGTTCCTCCAGAGACTTTGAGAAAGATGAAAATGACATCCCACAAGGTCGACATTCGGGAAAACGGCTTTTAAAGAATTAATTGATGCCAACTCAAAATCTGTCACAATACTGTCAGGACTGACTGCTGATTCCAACTCTTTGATTTTACTAAAAACTTGGCTGTAACTGTCGAACTTCTTGTCTTCTAGTAATGCATACAACATTGGAAGCGCTTTATTATCTATGAGCGTGTGAATGGTGTATAATTGCAAAAAGCATTGTGGCGCAACTTTAAAGGTACCGTCAACCGCCCAATTTTTAAATTCTGCTAATAATTTTAGGTTGGAGTGTGTACCGAACAACAAAATTCTGGAATTTAAATCTTCTCCAGGGTCATACAAAAGAAATAGGTCTCCATTGCTCATTATTTTGTGTTTCCCCAAAATACTAACCTCAGATGCAGATATAAAATTTGTTGATGTTCCTTCACCGTATGCCCTTTGTCTATTAATAATCTTTTTGGATGCATTATATGAGGGTAATAGCACCATTTCTTCTGCGCTTAAGTTGCTCAAACTAGAGTTGATGATGCTTCTCGGCCGAATCTCTAATGCTTCTTTCGCTTTTGTTCTTATTTTGCTTTTATATTGATCAATTTTGTGTTGCGCCGGATTCGGAGCATGATTATGGGGTGTCGTTTTTCTTGTTTTTCCAGTTATAGTTTCACGTATCAACCTTCCTTTGCAACCCGTTTTGGAGCATCTCCAATTAGTAGTTTCAATAAACGATTTATCTTTTCGGTAACGATAACCCTCGTGGAATAGAACAGGCTTATTTTTTTGCGACAGACTTTCCATATTTTCAATTTGACATTGACGATGACAATCGCTGTTTTTACTTCATATCGCTCTTTTTTATATCGCTATTTTGTACTATCGCTTTTTTGTAATGTCGCTATTTTGTCTATCGCTGTTTTTTAATATCGCGATTTTATAGTCGCTATATCGTACATCGCTCTTTTGTACCGGAGCCAGTTATAGTAGATATTTGCCGAATAATAATATTCCGAAAGCTTGGAAAATAGTGTAAAGAGTACTCATTTTACAATTTTGCCGCTTCCCCAATATTCCTGTCCTTGTACATTATTATTCGGCAAATATCTACTATAACTTTAGTTATTGATAATGGGGTTTTATAAGAACATAGAAGACAATTATGGTAAATATATATATATATATATATATATAGAGAGAAAAATACCAATTTTCAAAGTACGGACTTTATTTTGTTGAGCTTTCGTTACACATCGTCAACTTCATCAGAACAAAATTCGTGATTAAAAAATAATATCAAAAATCTTCATCATATAAAAAATACAGAATAATTTTATGGAAAACACGTTCAAATATTCATTATTTTACCAATCTAACGTCAAGACTGCACAAATCGACATTAAAAAAATATGTAATTGACGAAATGGCGTTAGAATGTGCTACGATTACCACCATACCACTGCGAACTCAATGCTATTCAACTTATATGGGCGCAAGTAAAGGGAGACGTAGCACGAAACAATAAATCAATGTTATAAATGAAACTAACAGTTAGTTTCATTTATAACATTAATATGAGTAGATTCCACAAAGTGGGGGTCCAAACAGTAAATTCGAAACAATAAAACTTATAAATTGGAAGACCTACATCAATTACCGCAAAACTCTTTGTCAAAAGTGTCTGCAGAGAACTGGAAAAAAGCTGTGAGTCATACGCATAAAGAAGAACAGAAGATGTGGCAACTGGACAATATCATGGATGGAACCGTTGAATCTATAATAATTAATGTTGTATTTGAAGATTCGTCAGATTCTGATGAAATGGAATTTCGATTAGGTACATCATCTGCAAGTTTTTAACAAATCAGCCCTTTTTAGGGCTTCAAATCATTCTTATATGTAGAACTTACTAATTAATTAATCAAATTGAATAATCTAGGATTTCCGTTTCTATTGTTACCTGGAGTTTACTAAATAGAGTAAATACGTCGAAAGTTATTAATTAAATATCTGTGCTACTTATATAAATGAAATAAATATTGTAATAAAATACATCTATGATAAAATACCTAATAGGATATTATTCTTACCCAACTATGCTGCACTGTCACGGCAAATTTATCACTAAATATATTTTAATGGTAATGGTATTAGGGTTCTATTGTCCTCGCTACCTTGGGTTCACTATACAGGAATAATCTAGCGAAAGTTGCTAACTGAGCACTTATTTACATGAAGAAACGCTTACAATTCTGTTTAATTCTTTGAATCAACCACCAAGTGTTTCAGACACGTTTTTGAATTTATAATGAGCTCTTCAGCTAACAATATGATGAAAATACACTATAACCGTATTCAAGCTTTTCAAATCGATGTTTTACTCCATATATTTTCAATACATTGTATTTTCATTCATTTTCTGTCAGCAATTAAACCACTAACGGTAAACGAAGTTCAACAGGAAATCAATTGCATAAATCCCAGAAAAGCTCCTGGCATAGACAAAATAACCCCAAAAATGATAAAGGAGTTACCAAGGAAAGGTATAATACTTATCATCCACATATTAAATGCTATTTTACGTCTTAATTACTGGCCAAAACTGCTGAAAACTGCAGAAATAATAATGATCCCAAAACAAGGCAAAAACCCAAACACTGTCTTTTCATATCTATTTCGTTAAAACAGTTCTTTTCAGAACTCCTGTATAATACATATGTATTATACACGGCAGATCTACCAGCAAATAATGAAACCATTAGGGTAACCTTCGCCGATGACAGTCATATTAGTAAGCAATGAAATTCCAGTTGCAGCTTCCAGGATTCTGCAGACACATTTAAATGACATCCAAAGGTGGCTGAGCAAATGGAAAATTAAGACAAACGAAAAATCCTCTCAAGTGACCTTCACTCTAAGAAAAGACCAGTGCCCTCCTGTTTATATGAACAAGGTACGAATACTTAGGCATGCACCTAGGCACAAGGCTCACATGGAAAGACCATATCATTAAAAAATGCAAAGTAAAAGATCTATACTGGCTAATTGGTAGAAAATCCATATTAACACTCGAAAACAAGGTTCTTCTCTATAAAGCTACAAGCAAGCCAATCTGGATGTATGGCATCGAGCTCTGGGGTTGTGCTAATAAATCAAATACAAATATAGCCATTATGCAGAGAAGCTAGTCCAAAATACTCCGCATGATAGCTGATGCACCATGGTATGTGTCGAACCTAACCATACATAAAGACTTAAACGTCAGTTTCGTCAAAGATGTCATAAAAGAACGAAAATACGAAACATAATGAACGACTGGCTAACCATGAAAACACGTTACTCCATCCACTTTTAGAACCGCAAGATGGTAGAAGACTGAAAATAAATTGGCCAGCAGACCTACAAAGCGGATAAAGAGGCCATAGTAGCTTAAAAAACTGTATATGTTTTGATTGCTAATAGAGTAAAATAAACAAAATATTCATTTTCCATAATGTTCAAGCTGAAATTGCGAGTCTACTTTAGTGAATTCAAAATGATTGCTAAAAGAGCAAAAATGTACTTTGGGAAACATCAATAAACTAATGTTCATCATTTTAGACTGTCACCTCCAAGATATAGATTCATTTGTACCGGGTGACCAGGTACACCATTGAGGAATATTTTGTAAAAAATCCAATTATATTTTGTAAGTAATAGATTGAGCCACCTAGCGAAAAACTATGGACTCGAAAAACTTTTAATCATTTTTTTAGGGCTGATTTTCTCATCAAAATTTTTTCCCTAAACTCTAGGTCATACGGTTTTCGAGATATGTTACCTCGTTGCCATTATTGAATCACCCGGTACAGACACCAGACACCAGATCATATCTATACTGCCTTCAAAAACTCTTAGCCCTGTCAAACCAGAGTGACACTTAAGTGGGTCCTGGGGAACAAAGGTATTGTGGGCTAGGGTCTGAAACTGCATTCACTAATCCTGAACCAGTATTTGGAATATCAAAATCTCCTCCACGTGGTTGTACATCTTGGTGGATCCAAAAACAAAACATCAGAGATACTGGTCAAAAAACCCTTGGAGTCGCTGACTAACGAAATAATCAACCTCAGCAGAGACCAGAAAAGAAGAGTGTCTCATTGAAGATATAGACTCCTTGGGCTAGAGGCCAAGGGAAGATTTCTCCAAGAAAGACCTAGTCAAAAGACTGTTGAGCCTGGTAAGGACTGCTGATCTCTTCACATGAACGGTGCAACCAAGAGCACGAAAAGCCTAAAGGCTGAGGTGTCGAGGATTCGAAGCCTGTGACTGGTGGTGCCGAGCTAATAAATCCATCTATCAATACTCGTGGAGGCAGGATGAACGATGTCAAGAGTACAAGTAAAACTAACTGCTCAACTTTGATATGGATGCTAGAGCCTTAGGGCATTAAAAGATATGGGGAAGCAGATAGACGCTAATCAGGATATGGGAAATTAGAGGAAAAGTAAGTTTTGAAATTGGTTAAAGGAACTTATTAAAAAGCACGTTGTAAATTTGATACATTTATTTGCAAAACATACAATAATTGAATGTTAATATTATTTTGAAAATAAGAAATGTAAATATAATAATGATCATATCAACAGAAAAACAAATTTATTTACATATAAAATTATTGTTAAAATATCAGTTTTCAATTAGTAAACATTAAAATTATTGAAATAAGTCAATATTATAAGTTCATTTAAAAACCAGGAGGAGCAATTTGAATTTAAGCTGGCAATTCTGTAGATATCTGATTGGTCAGATTGCAACTAGTTTCAAACAGCACTTTTTAGCATTGACATCTCGTGATAATTGACAGTTCTCACTTCTGACATATATAATATTTATATTTGTTTTTATCATCGTATCCGTTCCCTTGTTATTTCATAATTTTTACTTAGTTTTCCACTCTATTTCGTTGAAACCGTTCTTTTCAGAACTCACGTTTGTTGAATTTCTGCGATTATGGATCCTTCTACTCCAAGTACCAGTTATTTGCGTAGTCCGCCAAAGCCACGAAAACGGCTAAGTCTAGGCCATTTAGGAATGTCAGAAAAACAATATATGATAAATATGCATCAACAAATATTGGATGAAAAGCCAAATTGATTGATGTTATATCCAAAATTTCTCAAGCAGCCGGTAAGTTATCATTATAACTTTCAAATTAACAATAGTATTAAATGCTCAACATTTTTCTTACAGGAGTAGCAAAGTCAACAGTTTACAGACTATTGAAGGAATACCGTAGTAGTGGAACAATTACCAGCCCAAAAAATAGTGGTGGAAGACCGGCACTTCTCAAAAATTGTGATGAAGGGTATAAAAATTCAGTTCGAAGAATAGTGCATGATTTTTTTTTTCAAAAGAGGTTACCTACAGTGGATAATTTTACTAGCTTTGAAGAAACGTTCAGATTTGCTACAATTGTCCCGGTCATCTTTATATACTTTCTTGATACAAATTAACTTTAAGTAAGTGTGTAACTTTGAAGAGTCAAATGTTTATTTATTAAACACTGTGTTCATTTGAAAAGGACCCACCCTTAATATTTCAAAAATGGGACATACTAGAAAGAAATGCCGAAACACGTCAACTTATAACTTGAGGGGGACACGTTTTGGCGCTAATGTCATAATCGTCAGATTCACCCCCTCCCTACTGGAGACACCCCTTACATTTTTTTAAATGGCATTAGGTATCAAGTCACACCTAATTTAAAAGGTCTGGTAAATCTCTATTCAATCATTTTGTTTTGCCTTTGATTCCAGCCTTCCATTGTTATTTAATCGTTGTTTAAAATGGGCTCTTTTTCAACTTTTAGTATGTGTTATGATAGAAAGATTCTTTAAATACGGTATCCGCCAAAATAAACAGTACCGAAACAGAGAGTGCTGTGGAGTTGTTTATGTAATATGGATTTGTCATATTTGACTTAATTGTCATTAGTTGATATATTAATAGTACGCTGCAGTTAAATTTGATTTAAAAATGGTTCTAACAACGGAAGAAAAAGTGTTTTTGGTAGAGCATTATTTTCGTTCATACGGAAAATAGAATAATTTCTCGGGGAACAGACTTCGAATATCCTTCTCATTCACCTGATCTGACGCCACCTGACGCATACATTTGGGGCATAATGAAGGACAAAATATTTCACTCGGAAAATCCGCCGGCGAATATTGCCGAACTACGGGAAAGAATACAAAATATTTTTCGGCAGTTACATCAACCACTTTTTATAAATATCTTTATTGACTTACAAAATCGATATGAAGCTTGTTTGCGTCGAAATGGTGAACATTTTGAACACTTACATTACAGAAATTAAAAATTATTTTTATTTTTATTTTCGGTAGTGTTTATTTTGGCGGATACTGTACTTTAAATACTAAAATGACAACTGTTAACAAGGAAAAACTGCTATTTAATCATTCATCACCGTTAACATTCATGCAATAAAAGTTGAAAAAGAGCCAATTTTCAACAACGATTCAATAACAATGGAAGGCTGGTATCAAAGGCAAAACAAAATGATTGAATAGAGATTTACCAGACCTTTTAAATGAGGTGTGACTTGATACCTAATGCCATTTGAAAAAATGTAAGGGGTGTTTCCAGTAGGAAGGGGGTGAATCTAACGTTTATGACATTAGCGCCAAAAAGTGTCCCCTTCAAGTTAAAAGTTGACGTGTTTCGGCATTTCCTTCTAAAATGTCCCATTTTTGAAATATTAAGGGTGGGCCCTTTTCAAATGAACACGGTGTATAATAATATATTTTTAGATATTTGAAGAAAAATCGTAAAAGTGTATTAATAGAACGTGATGATATCTGAAGATGGAGGTTGAACTATTTAAGATCCATAAAACAAAATAGAAAAGAAAACAGGCCAATCTTATACTTAGATGAAACTTGGACTAATGAAGGTCATAGTAGGGGAAAAACATGGGTGGACCAGAATGTAACCAGTAGTCGTCAGGCGTTTACCGAAGGTTTATCCACTGGCCTGAAAACTCCTACAGGAAAGGGGAGACGACTTATAATTCTACATGCTGGTTCTGAAGAAAGTTTTGTAGAAAATGTATTGTTAGTTTTTGAAGGCAAAAAAATGGAAGATTACCATGAAGAAATGAACTCAGAAGTATTTGAGAATTGGTTCATTACTTTTTTGACAAAGTTGCCTGATAATGCTGTGATTGTGATGGATAATGCATCATATCATAGTCGAAAAGTTGAGAAGATTCCTTCCTCATCATCAAGAAAAGCTGAAATGCAGGAATGGTTAAAAACTAAAAATATACCATTTGATGTAAATATGAAGAGATGTGAACTCTTATACCTAATCCGACAACATAAAGTTAACCATAATTTGTATGTTGTCGATGAAATGGCCAAAGAATCCAATAAAATTGTGTTACGGCTGTCACCATACCATTGTGAGTTAAATCCCATAGAATTGATATGGGCACAAATAAAGAATCAGGTGGCAGCTAAAAACACAACTTTCAAGTTGGCAGACGTCAAAGGCCTATTATTGAGAGCAATTGAAAATGTAACTCCTACAAATTGGCAGAAATGTATACAGCATGTCATTAAGGAAGAGCAAAAAATGTCCACACTGGATGGAATAATGGATGACATGATAGAGCCTTTGATAATATCTGCCAACACTGTAAGCTCAGATGAAGCGGAATCTTGTGAAACTGAATCTTTTGATACAGATGTATAGACTACAGTAAAATATATGCGGACGTCTGTCCTGATTGGTAAAAGCATTTATATGATTTGGTGGGTAATTCGAATTGAAAATGACATCTGTTCAGAATGGTTGGTAAGGTGGGCTAGCAATTTGTTTTTCGTTAGGAAAGTTTCATATTTCATCTTATCTATGCAATAGGCAAAATAAAGTTGGCGATTCTAAGCGTTTTCCTAAGATTTTCAATAAATATGATTATTCTAAATTAGCAAAGTTATTTTAAATTATGCTTCTGTAATAACTAGGTAGTAGGTAGGTCTTACAGTGCCTCTCATTCTAAACAGATGTCATTTTCAATCCGAATTACCCGCCAAATCGTATAAATTGCCTTAACCGATCGGGGCAGACGTCCGCGTGCATGTTACTGTAGTCTCACATGTATAAGTTCCTTATGTATATTCCAAAGTTATAATCAATACAAATTCATATGATAAATGTGATGTATAAAATCTGATTCATCGGTTTAGATGTATTCTACCGAACATAGTAGTAGAAATATATACTACTTGTACAAAAGAACTATCGAGACACAAAGTTTCTGGGAAATATATAATATACCTTTTACTTAAATACCTACGTGAATTACCCCAAACTTTATATTCTTCCCAGACACTTTGTTGTGTCTCGATAGTTCTTTTGTACAAGTACCTAGTATATATTTTACTACTATGTTTGGTAAGATACATTTAAACCAATGAATCAGATTTTATACATCATATTTATCATATGAATTTGTATTGTGTATAACTTTGGAATATACATAAGGAACTTATTCTATTATGAAATATTGTTAATATTTGATATTGTAATATTGTTGTTGTGAAGCAAAAGTTGTAGAATATTTTTAATAAGTAAAGCGTTAACAATAAATTGACATTTAATTAGCAATAACTTTACTGGAACCATTTTATTCATTGGATGAAAAACCTAAGAGCAAAAATCGGATTTTATTAATGATGGCCCTATATACAATAACATTAACAAGTCCAGGTCTCATTTAGTATGATGGTGATTTCATGTGGAGGTTGTGAAATTGTGAAAGATCCTATACATAAGTATTTGATTATTTTCTCATTGAAGTTAGTTCCACATTATGCTTATGACCAGTTTTAAAAACATTTTCACCTTTAATTTGCCGAATATGTTCACCAATATGTCAGAATATACGAAAGTGATATCTTAACATTTACGTGCATTACTGCAATTATAAAATAAATATAGTTACAATACAATATAATTTAAAAAAGAAACCTTTAATCTAACTACAATAAAACGATCAACTTCAATCCCTCAGTAATATCAAATACAAAACAACCAAAATGCATAAGTTTTACAGGTTATAGAATACCCTGTTTGTAAACATCTCATCTTAAAAACCATTTTCAGTACATAAGGGTTATCTATGATTGGCTAGTTTCCGCGTTGAGACAATCAAGGGATATTTAATAGATTTTGAACACGACTAATGCGGAACACGCTCTCTAGTAACTAATCTAGTAACTTTTAGTGGTGTGGGAAAGGCTTCTGAAATTACTCTTCCTGGTTATTAAATGGATTATAGGCACTGTTTTTGGCCACTTTCTGTACATTTTTGTAGATAAAAATTTAATACGAAATATCGAACTTTCCATTCAATGATTGGATGTGAGGTAAAAGCAATAAAAATCTCACCCTCATAATTTATAAAGATACTTGTTATTATATTTTTATATGGGGGGGGAGGGGGGGAGGGGGGGGGAGGGGGGGGGAAAGTGGAAAAGAAGCTCATGGAATTATATGAAAGTCCTCCAATATCAAGGTCGTGACATATAAAATACTTGGGGTACAGGAGAGACCAAAGAAGTACTTAGAAGAGGAACTGGATGTGAAAGCAAAAGAGGTGGACCAAAAAACAAGTGGAAAGAGGCAGAAGAAAGGGACCTAGAGCTGTTATACGCAGATGGAAAGAGGTGTGAAAAACAAAATAGAATGGTGGAAAATTTCCAACCAAGCCTTAGGCATCCATGGCCTATAGAGCTTAATACAAGTGATATTAACTTTTGCTATACAGAGTGTTTTAAAATATCAGAAAAAGTTCATGATATTTTAAAACTTTATAGATTTAAGTCTGATCGATTTAATATTTTGTTACTTTTATTTGGAAAAAATTATCTGTTGTAAATAAAAAAAAACATTGCCGAAGGACAAACGAAGATTCAAAAAGTCAATGAAATGAAGAAAAATAATAGAAAAACTTGGACGAACACATTTATTAAAATATAGAAAGAGCTTATATGACATCTTCATCGTTATCATCTTTAACTAAAGAAATGTCTGTTTTTTGTCGTTTGCTGTGTTATCAATAATAGTTATTGCATAACTTATATCACCTTTATCATCACAAAAGTCTTTAATGAAATCATGATTACTTGAAACGTACTTTTTCCCAATAAATTTACTATTATCATTTTTCAAATAATAACATGGTCCCATAAGACTAATCACCTCCACATTTGTATTAGTCATAAAAAGAGAAATTTTAAGAGAATATTCACGTAGCTTTGTAGGTTTACTTATGACGTATACAGCAAATCTTAAAGCACCGGTGTCTTCACTAAGGTCCCAAGAACACCTGAAAACTGTGTCGAATATGTACAGCAAGATAAAATAGTTTCTGTTGACTATTTGTAAGAAATTTGTCACTTTTAATTTTTGTTCGTTTTGGAAAAAAAGGTTTTCCGTGTGGAGATTACGGCAGTGATCCAGAATTTCGGATCTTGAACCTCGCCATTCGCACTCATTAAATCTGTAAAGTAAGTTGATTTCTGTGTAAATTTTATAAAATCATCAATAAGGGTAACGAGGTACCATATCTCGGAAGCCATATGTCCTAGAGTTTGGGGAAAAAAGTCTTATGAGAAAATCGGCCCCAAAAAATTATTAAAAATGTTTTTTAGTCCATAGTTTTTCGCTAGGTGGCGCAATCTGTCACTCACAAAATATAAATGGATATTTTACAAAATATTCCTCAATTTGTGTTGGTGAAAAATATCAACTTCAGAAACTACCGTCCTTATTCTACAACTTTTGTCTAATTTCTGTATTACCTATTCTGAAGTGGTGGGGGAAGTGACTTTCGTTGGCATGAAAATGTCCGAGATATGGTACCTCGTTACCACTATTGAATCACCCGGTCCAGTCTCTAGGCAACACCAGATCAGATCTAGACTGTTCTGGCACGTTACCCTTATTAAATCACAATGTGAACGAGACATAGTCCATAGGTAGTAAGTTTTAAAATTGACACACTGTATAAAAGTATACTAACCTTAATGGACATAAAGCAGGAGAAAATTCACAATATTCCCGATGTGCTGTCATGGCATCGCCTTTTCCTTTGATATAAGATTTTATATACGAAGTATATAAAGTTCCTTGTTGTTCAAATAAGTTATTGAAAAATCTCAAATGTACTTACCCAGCTCACAAAATGTACAGGGAAATGTTAGCGATGCGTGGATCTGCTCCAGAATTATACATCTATAGGGACTTTTGTTGGCTCGACATAGAGCGCAATTTTTGAGTTTTTCAAAACAGCTGCTGCAATAACTGTGTCCAGATAGACAGAGTCTGATTGGAGGAACCATGTATTTGAAGCAAACCGGGCACTCAAATTTGCTAATGAGATTATCCACGCACGAATTCTCCATGTTTTAGCTGAAAATTAATATGGAAAATTGGGTTGAAAATGCTGAAATTTATAAGTAAAAATCATTTTTTGGCTAGTCGTATAAAATAAAAAGGAGACTTAATCATCATAATAATATCTTAAGAGGAAAGATAGAAGTTGAGGGAAAGTTTGATGATTTAGGAGAGTAAAGACAAAAATTGCAAAGAGGAAAACCTGGTAAACATGTTTTAATATATACAGTGAACGGCTAATTTATGGAATATCGTAAATTAGAGAACCGTCGAGTTTTAAGGGAAATCCCGAAACAGGTCGGTTTTTGTTGTAAAATACCCATGTTATAACGTACATGGAGTAGGGATGACGTCACCGGTGTAGGTGTAGTGACGTAATCGTTAATTTTTTTAAATAGAAATCAGTATAATGTGACACCTCATTTGAACAAGAATTTAATTCTCTATTTAATGACATTACATTTTTAACTAAAATATTTTTTGAGGGTACGAAAACAATTTTTTCTAATTTAAATTCAACCAAATTACAATTAATGCTTGAATCCATGACTTTCTGAAGTAAATACTTAAAAAATCAAAAATAAATAAAAATAATAACGGACACAAAAAGTTCTCTCATAAACACTGAAACTTTTTGTCAAATGTTAATTCAAGCAAGTGATAGTGGCATAGTTACTGTAATATTTATTGTCTTGAATGTTTTGATTTTGTGAATTGTTATCAGTTGTCAATTGTAATTTTTACTTTTGAATAGTAAATTATGGCTCACCTAAATGAAACACAACGCATAGAAATATCAATCCTTAGCGGATGCGGAGATAAAAAAAGAACACTCAACGAGGTATGCAATATATTCAACGCAAAATATCCCGACAGACCCATCAGCCAATCAACAGTAAATAAAATAGTCCGAAAATTTGGAGAAACTGGGCACGTTAAACATATTCCAATCGCTGGGCGTCCTAAAATTGAAGACAATGTGAAACTTGATATTTTAATAAATGTACTGACAATCCTCACAGGAGTTCAACAGAAATGGGTGAATATGCTGGAGTTTCCCAACGATCCCAACGATGAAGTTTATGTCAATAGACCCCAAAATTTACAGGACTTGAAAGATAGAATTAGGCATGAAATGAGTCTAATTACTCCAGAAGTCATCCGCAATGTACTTGATGAATGTGTCCGTAGATTCGCATATTGTCAAGAAACCGATATATGGCATTTCGAACATTCAATTTAAAATAATTGTTATTCATAATTTGGTTACTTTAAAGTACATTATTAATTAAATCATTAGTTGTAATTCGGTTGAGTTTAAATTAAAAAAAAATGTTTTCGTACCCTTAAAAAATATTTTAGTTAAAAATTTAATGTCATTAAATAGAGAATTAAATTCTCGTTCAAATGAGGTGTCACATTATACCGATTTCTATTTAAAAAAATTAACGATTACGTCACTACACCTACACCGGTGACGTCATCCCTACTCCATGTACGTTATAACATGGGTATTTTACAACAAAAATCGACCTGTTTCGGGATTTCCCTTGAAACTCGATGGTTCTCGAAATAATGATAATATTAATAGATATCGAAGAATAAAATTTTTTACAGGAAACTGTAATAATTCAATGATAATATTCCATAATTTCTAATTTTAAAGCCCTTCTATCATTGAGTGGTGTAGGGCGTGTTTCAGTTACTTTTCCTTCACGAGTTTTTTCCATGCTTCCCTATATTGAGCTAAGTCCTTTGCTTCTTGGTCTACCTCTTTTTTTATTTTTTCAAATTTTTGCTTTCCATACACTCTTAACCGGTCTTTCTTCACCCAAACTTTGTAAATGTCCCCACCATTGTAGTTGTCTTTCTTCTATAAAGTCTAAGGTTGATCGTAATCCTAGGTGTTTTCTCATACCTTTTTTTCATTCTATCCTCCTTCGTTACACGTCTTACTCTCCATCTCTGTCCCCCTCATATTTCACATCCATATGTAAGTATTGGTCGATATAGTTGGACTAAATTCTTTTAATTTCGTATCTTTAGATATATCTTTCTTCCTTATAAAAATTGTCAAAAGCGGACAATAATTGTCAAAGACGGTCAATAATTGTCAAAACCAATCAAAATTCGTCAAATATTGTCAAAAATGATCCAAAAGGATCGATAATTGTTAAAATTCTGAAAAATGGTCAAATGACAATTTTTGAAAAAATGGTCAATAATTGCCAAATATGTCAAAATTTGTCAGTAGCTGCCCTAGGAAGCATTTTCGGATTAAGGTAATTTGAGCTAAATCGACTTAACATCACCTCTAGTAACTGTAGTTTCCGTTTGGCAGGAGAGTTTCTGGACACTCTGTATATTTGAAGTACGGTTCAATTACGTAGAACGCAACAAATTACAAGAGCATAGGTAGCGAATGGCGATCGTGCAGTTAGTAAAAATAATTCATAGTTATAGTGTATAGTATAGTTAGTGATGAGTTAGAATAAGTGAAGTCAAGGGAGGAATAAAAATATAGGAGCAAAGCAGTCAAGGGAAAAATAGTAATCACCCAAGCAGGAAACAGTTTTGGACGAACCGATCTCACAGGTATCTCACATAATTTAAGAAGGACATTCTGCAGATAATGATACCAGTGTAGCATTAATATTTCTTTACTGTTTTGAGACGTACGAAAGACGGATATAAAATTAGAAGTGGTCAAAGAAATTGGTGAAAGGGAGTTCGGTTCTGGCAAGAATACGAACAGCAGTGGTTTAATTACTATTCATTACTATAAACTCCAACAGATCAAACAAATTCAAGTTATTTTACATTGTCATTTTTGTCAAATCTACAAAAATGATTGTGGTATCAGACGATTTACTAACATCAATTAGTGAAGACAGGTCCGTAGTCAGGAACATATGACTCACGCCACTTGAATTTATTTAAAATGAATGAACTAGGACCAGTGGTTTCTGCCCATAAGAGCCCCTCCAATATCCAGACTGCATCAGTTCCCTCCAATAGTTATGCAAAAGTGGCTAGTCAAGATACCCGTCCCGTATTTCCAGATAAAAAACAAAACATTTCTAATAATAGAATTTGCGTCTACCTGTCATCTACTGAAATTGTTAACACATTCCTTAAAAATTTTGGAGGTATAATAATCAACGACCAATTCATTTCGGCTAGACATCTCATAACTCCTGTAGTACGTCTAACTATATCCAACGTGTGTCCATCAATCCCACATGCACTTATAGAAGATGAACTGAAACAGCTAGGTCTAAAGCTATTATCTCCAATCAATTTCCTTCGTAGTAACATCCCTAACCCAGAATACGCTACTGACCTAAGTTTCCGCCGGCAAGTTTATATTTCCCCTTTACCAACTGCAACTGTTATCCCAGAGTCTCTTAACCTTACATTTGATAATACCACGTACAGAATATTTCTATCGAGTGATGACCTGACCTGTTTCAAATGCAAACAACCAGGACACATAGCTAAGCAGTGTACAGCCTTGACTCAAACAAGTACACCTTACCCTAGTGAAACAGAATCGTCACAAGCCATTTCTACAGCAACAGCAACAATTACAACGACCCCCAATACACTCCATGAACATGCACCTGAAACTTCAAACCAGCCTGACGAGCTCTCTTTGGACATCCTCCAGTCTACACCAAAACGAACCTACGATGAAATCCAGACTCCAACTGATGATATATCAAGAAATATTTCAAATGAATTTCAGCATCAAGGAAAAATAACTAAAAAACAGGAGGCCCCAACAAGAACTCAAACGAATCTCAAACTTTCAGAAAACATCAAAAGAAGTACAACTCTTGAAGAACAAGTCCTTCCCTTGAAACAGCATATTGAATTGAACCCAATCCTATATCCTCTTACATATGCTGAACTGAAAGACTTTTATGAAAACACCAAAGGCTCTAAGGATATCTTAAGTGTCGCACGTCAGTACACAGAAGATATAGAGGGACTGATAAATATGTTGACTAAAATATACCCTTACTTGGAACACAAAAGTATCAAAAGTAGGAACACGAAGCTGAGAAAGATATTAACCAAAAGCCTAGTTGCAACTAGGACTGACTAGAGTGACTACTCATCTCAAGGGATATCTTCAAATAATTAATTCATTACTCTTTATTAATTTTTGCTCAACAACACAATAACTATTTTAAATATAATATGAACAGCACACTGATTATTCAATGGAACAAGAACGGATTCAGGCCACAATTTGAAATGCTGCAAGTATTAATCAATAAGCACAAACCTTCAATAATATGTCTCCAGGAAACTAATTTCACAGAGAAACAAAAAGGATCTTTGAAACACTACAAAGCTTTTCACAATATCCGAAAGAATGCCAACAGAGCAAGTGGAGGGGTAAGCACTTTTGTCCATGAGTCACTTGAATGCAAAGAAATCAAACTGGTACAAAACAACTTAGAAGCATGTACAGTAGAAATACATAGTTTCTGCAAACTTTACATAACCAATTTCTACATACCTCCAAATAAAGACTTTTCTGTTCCCGATCTGAACTACATTATTAACCAGAGCCCCAAACCCAGATTAATTATAGGAGACTTTAACAGCCATAGCAGTGTATGGGGATGTGAATCTACAAAACCTAAAGGAATCGTCATGGAAAACTTCATTGACAATAACAATCTATTCTTACTGAATGATGGCAGTAAAACATACTTCGACCCCCGCAGTGGAAGCAGTAGTACTTTAGACCTCTCTCTATGCGACACATCCTTGAGTGCAAAATTGTATTTCGAAACAGAGAAGCACCCCTTCGGCAGTGATCATACACCCATTTTAATAAAGAGCACACAAACTGAAAACAACAATTTCATTCCAAAATAGAAAATCAGCCACGCACACTGGGAACTTTTCACTACTTATATAGAAGAGCATATTACTGATTATAAATAAGACTCAATTGATGAAATAGTGAAGTCATTTACAGAATTAACAATAACCGCTGCTAATATTGCAGTAGGAAAAACTAAACGAACAACAAAAGTACCTGTTCCATGGTGGAACCAAAACTGTTATGAAGCTATTAAAGCTAGTCACAATGCCTTCAAGCACTACAAAATACATAAAACAAATGAAAACCTCCTAAAATTCGGAGAACTACGTGCTAAAGCTAGATGGACAATAAAAAAAGCAAGAAGGACTCGTGGATGAAGTGTATATTTCTTCTATTAATAGTTCAACACCAAGCAGCACTGTTTGGGGGAAAATACTAAGAATAAAAGGTGCCTCAAGCAACAACTATAGTATTAATCACCTAGTTCACGACAATAATATCTATAGCCAACCTCTAGAAATAGCAAATACTCTTGCAGATATATATGAAAGAAATAGTAGTGACACAAGCTACACTGAAGAATTTAAACGTTCCAAACAAATCAGAGAGAAAGAGAATATCCAATTCCAAGTTAATCCACAACCAAGTATAATTCTCCTATACAAATAGAAGAACTTTGTGATGCCTTGTCAAGTTGTGAAAATTCTTCACCTGGGCCAGATAATATACCATTTGCTTTTATCCATAACCTACCTAATAAGGGTAAACAATATCTCTTACACATATTCAACCAAATCTACCTAAAAAATACCTTCCCATCTGTATGGTCTAAAGCAACAATTATCCCAATACTAAAACCGCTAAGTCCAAAATCAGATCCTAATTCCTAACCTGTACAATGTGTAAATTACTAGAAAAAATAATAAATAGAAGATTATTATGTAATAAATACCAAATAAAGAAATATAGGGAACATATATATATATATATATATATATAAATATATATATATATACATCCTTCTATCGTTAAAGCGTCCAGACAAAAATGTGCTTTATGGCGTCCGACGTTGTTTTCTGCAGATATAGTGTTAATTGAGCTGAATACTTTTTGATATAGATAAAGGATGGTTGAAATAAATGGAAAAAAGGACTTTGGCACGGAAAACACAACATTGCTGTATATTCTCTAAACATTATGGCGCCCTTTCAGTCGATGGACAATTGGCGTCTCTTATATTCAGCATTACGTATATATGATAGCCTTTAGGGCGTCAATTTTGTTATTGCGTTGTTGCCGCAGTAAGTACAAATCTGCTATTTACAGAAAATAGAAGGACAAATAAGATATAATGTGGTTATTGTAAGTAGGAGGGATCCATATTATGTTATTGCAATGAAATTTCAGAAGTATTCATTTCACAAGTTACAAACACTCAAAATATTGAAGACAGTGAACATAAATAAATCTTCAAATGGACAATTACTTCACAAAATTGCATTAATTTCAGAATTACATGATATTTATTATTTTATATGGAGTTCAACTTTGGCAAGAAATCGGAGCAGCAAAAAATTTTTTACGCCAATAACATTGTTTAATATTAGGCGATCTTTCATGAAACGCATGGATAAATGTATCGAGATGAATGGCGGACATATTGAACAATTACTGTGAAATAATATTTAAATTTTGTTGTATTTTTCAATAAATTGTTCTTTTTTCTCTTGATTAAAAGTTATTAAGTTCATAATGGTTGCTTTATTAATATGTCAAAGTACTAATAAATAAAATGCAAATTACGTAGAGGGTTTTTAAGATGCGAATATCTTGAAAACTAGCAACCTTTGAGACTTATGATAAGTATACATTTTTTTCACAAAAATGATGTCGTTTTAATATTTTTCAATAAAAAGCGAGATAGCGTTAACGATAAAAAAGTTAAGTGCACAGTTACACCAACAACGTAGCTCATGTGGTGCCCTCTAGAAAATACATCGAAACAAATATGGTATTATGATTTCTCAGGAACTAAAACCCCTGATTTCGATTTCGAAAAACTATAGCACTTGGGGTCAAATGGTTATAGTTTCTGAATTCCAGGGTGTTGAAAATCACTTTTTTAACTTCAAAGATTTTTCAGCTAAAACAATTGATTATTTAAAAAAGAATGGATGTCCCTATATTTACTTGGGTTTAGTTGGGTTCTTCAATCAATTTTGGAACATCCTATATATTCATGAATACTTATAAAATCTGCCTCTTGGCGATATCGGCTACTTTTATGCTTCATACATCAATATTGTGTATAGGAAAAGGAATAACTTTTGGCCCTTGTACTAATATTTCTGTTGTTAAAAAAAATTGAATTTTTTGTTATTAATCTAATGAAATTATGTCATATCAACCTGTTGTTGGTTTTCCAATAAGTCCTTCAGTTGGTTCTTGCTGATTTGCCATTACAAATGAAGTATTATATACAGGGTGGTCCGTAAGTAATGGTCCAAAGTGAAATGGGAGATTTTTGGCCTGAAAATATTACAATCTCTTGCAACTTGCTTTAATCAAATATTGATAATGGAAAATATACAGGGTGGCAAAGTTTAAATGTAAAAGATGTTTTTTCTCAGTAAATTGAAAGATTTTGGATATACAAACGTAAAAATTCAGAGATGGGGGTTTTAAGGCATGAGAAATCGTAATATGATATCCGTTTTAATGTATTTCCTAGAGGGCGCCACATGAGCTATGTTGTTGGTGTAACTGTGCGCTTAGCTTTTTCATCGTTAACGCTATCTCTCTTTTTATTGAAAAATATTAAAACTACATCATTTGCGACAAAAATAAATATATCTCATTAGTCTCAAAAATTACTTGTTTTCGAGATATTCGCATTTTAAAAACACCCTACTTAATTTTTATTTTATTTATTAGCACAAATAACACCGTACACTAACTAACGTCGTTAGTTAGTGAACGGTGCAAATAATAGAGTTAGTAGACGCTGATGTCAGCAAATTTATCATCATAAGAATTAACATAGTAGGTGCCGATGTCAACAATACTCCTGTCAGTTAATCATTCGTGTTTTGACAGTTAATCTCATTACACTCTTGAAGTACGAAACTATTTAAACACCTTGTTTCCCGAACGCTGGATTGGTCGTGGTAGTCCCTTTCCTTGGCCACCACGCAGTTCAGAATATAACCCCTTGGATATCAGTATATGGGGCACAATGAAGGAAATAGTTCACAGAAACGATAAAAAAGCTCATGTGGCGCCCTCGAAAGAATACATCAAAAGGGATATGATATTATGATTTCTCAGGAACTAAAACCCCTATCTTCAAATTTTTACGTTTGTATATCCAAAATCTTTCAATTTACTGAGAAAAAACATTTTTGACATTTCAAATTTGCCACCCTGTATCTTTTTTATTATCAATATTTTATTGAAGCAAGTTGCGTCAGATGGTAATATTTTCAGGCCAAGAATCTTCCATTTCACTTTGGGCCATTACTTACGGACCACCCTGTATATATATTTTTATTGTTTAAAAGTATATTTTGCAATTTTTTTTAATTTCATTCAACTATTGGAGAGCTATAAGACCGAGGCAGGCAATAAATGCGGAACATAACACCCTCTATGCTACAAAGTGTTAGAGTAGACCTTAATGCCCGATTAAGTCATGTCTACTGGTCAATGATGAACAAGTTGAACATTTATTGTAAATTTTCTTTTGTTTATTTTGGTAATTTAAAATCAAAAATTGACCTGTTTGGGGAATTTTTAATAGTACTTTTTATTTAGCTTATAATAAATTTTAATGGAAATCCCGAAACAGGTCGATTTTTGACGTAACCGGTGTAGGTGTAATGACGTAATCGTTAATTTTTTTAAATAGAAATCGGTATAATGTGACACCTCATTTGAACGAGAATTTAATTATCTATTTAACGACATTACATTTTTAACTAAAATATTTTTTAAGGGAACGAAAACAATTTTTTTTAATTTAAATTCAATCAAATTACAATGAATGCTTGAATCCATGACTTTCTGAAATACTTAAAAAAGCAAAAATAAGTAAAAATAATAATGGACACAAAAAGTTCTCTCATAAACACTGAAACTTTTTGTCATATGTTAATTCAAGCAAGTGATAGTGGCATAGTTACTGTAATATTTATTGTCGTAAATGTTTTGCTTTTGTGAATTGTTATCAGTTGTCAATTGTAATTTTTACTTTTGAATAGTAAATTATGGCTCACCTAAATGAATCACAACGCATAGAAATATTAATCCTTAGCGGATGCGGAGATAAAAAAAGAACACAGAACGATGTATGCAATTTATTCAACGCAAAATATCCCGACAGACCCATCAGCCAATCAACAGTAAGTAAAATAGTCCGAAAATTTGGAGAAACTGGGCACGTTAAACATATTCCAAACGCTGGGCGTCCTAAAATTGAAGACGATGTGAAACTTGATATTTTATTAAATGTACATGACAATCCTCACAGTAGTTCAACACAAATGGGTGAATATGCTGGAGTTTCCCAAAGATCGGTATTACATATTTAAAAAAAAGAAAAATACCATCCCTACAAAATTCAACTACATCAGAAATTAAACGACGACGATCACGATCACTGGCTTCAACTTTCTCAAATTATGCAGGATTTATGTATCCGCAATCCACTTTTCTTCAATCAAATACTTTTTTCCGATGAAGCTACATTTTTTATACATGGTACCGTGAATCGTCAAAATTGCAGATATTGGAGTCAAGAAAACCCATATTGGATGACTGAAGCACACACGCAATATCCACAAATGTATGGGCAGGGATCATCAATGACAGAATCATTGGCCCTTTTTTCTTTGAAGAAAATCCAACAGGAGAACGTTATTTAACTTTTTTGACAAATCAACTTATACCTGTCCTTGCTAACATGTATCCAAATGCCAATAATCCAAATTTACCTAGTGAAAATATCTGGTTTCAACAAGATGGAGCCCCTCCGCATTACGCACGTGAAGTACGTCAATTTTTGAATAATTGCTTTTCCGGGAGGTGGATCGGAAGACGAGCTTTCATAGAGTGACCAGCAAGGTCGCCAGATCTAACACCTCTAGACTTTTTCCTGTGGGGTTACATAAAATCGAAAGTTTATGTCAATAGACCCCAAAATTTACAGGACTTGAAAGATAGAATTATGCATGAAATGAGTCTAATTACTCCAGAAGTCATCCGCAATGTACTTGATGAATGTGTCCGTAGATTCGCATATTGTCAAGAAACCGATATATGGCATTTCGAACATTCAATTTAAAATAATTGTTATTCATAATTTGGTTACTTTAAAGTACATTATTAATTAAATCATTAGTTGTAATTCGGTTGAATTTAAATTAAAAAAAAAATGTTTTCGTACCCTTAAAAAATATTTTAGTTAAAAATTTAATGTCATTAAATAGAGAATTAAATTCTCGTTCAAATGAGGTGTCACATTATACCGATTTCTATTTAAAAAAATTAACGATTACGTCACTACACCTACACCGGTGACGTCATCCCTACTCCATGTACGTTATAACATGGGTATTTTACAACAAAAATCGACCTGTTTCGGGATTTCCCTTGAAACTCGACGGTTCTCGAAATAATAATATTAATAGATATCGAAGAATAAAATTTTTTACAGGAAACTGTAATAATTCAATGATAATATTCCATAATTTCCATAATTATATATATAATATATATATATATATATACATATATATATATATATATATATATATATATATATATATATATATATATATATATATATATATATATATCCTTCTATCGTTAAAGCGTCCATACATTCTGAAATCGCATTCAATAGAGCGTCCAAGTGCATACAGCGTCCGTATACGGACGCTCTATGCACACCCCTTGTAATAATTTGTCCAGGGACTTGAAATTACGTCACGAACCTACCAACAAAATTTTTGGGGGACGCTTTTTTGATCATGAAATGAACGAAAATATACGGTTCCCGAATATATTTAGTTCGCGCAACTCTCCGGCAGAGACGCTAGGAGTATTAAGTTGTATATAGAGTATACATTTTATCTTGATAGTTATTCGCGCTTAGAGCGTCCCGAGATTTGACAACACTGCCGTTTCAGTAGAACGTTAAATTGCTTATATTGTTGAATGCAACAGTTAGAAAAATACATTTCTGGTACATTACTCAACTCTGAGTATTCTCTCAAATACATGCTCTCGTCTTTAGAGCGTCACGTCAACCACTCTCCTCTAATAGCGCCAAATTAAGAAAGTCCGATACATTAACATGAGTAAAGGTTTAGATATGAGGTAGCAAGGTCAGTGAGCTGGCGCATTTCTTTATTAATAGTATTCTACAGTGAACGGCTAAATTATGGAATATTATTATTATTTCGAGAACCGTCGAGTTTTAAGGGAAATCCCGAAACAGGTCGATTTTTGTTGTAAAATACCCATGTTATAACGTACATGGAGTAGGGATGACGTCACCGGTGTAGGTGTAGTGACGTAATCGTTAATTTTTTTAAATAGAAATCGGTATAATGTGACACCTCATTTGAACGAGAATTTAATTCCTTATTTAACGACATTACATTTTCAACTAAAATATTTTTTTAAGAGTACGAAATCAATTTTTTTAATTTAAATTCAACCAAATTTCAACTAATGATTTAATTAATAATGTACTTTAAAGTAACCAAATTATGCATAACAATTATTTTAAATTAAATGTACGAACTGCCATCCATCGGTTTCTTGACAATATGCGAATGTACGGACACATTCATCAAGTACATTGCGGATGACTTCTGGAGTAATTAGACTCTTTTCATGCCTAATTCTATCTTTCAAGTCCTGTAAGTTTTGGGGTCTATTGACATAAACTTTTGATTTTATGTAACCCCACAGGAAAAAATCTAGAGGTGTTAGATCTGGCGACCTTTCTGGCCACTCTATAAAACCTCGACTTCTGATCCACCTCCCGGGAAAGTAATTATTTAAAAATTGACGTACTTCACGTGCGTAATGCGGAGGGGATCCATCTTGTTGAAACCAGATATTTTCACTAGGTAAATTTGGATTATTGGCATTTGGATACATGTTAGCAAGGACAGGTATAAGTTGATTTCTCAAAAAAGTTAAATAGCGTCTTCCTGTTAGATTTTCTTCAAAGAAAAAAGGGCCAATGATTCTGTCATTGATGATCCCTGCCCATAGGTTTGTTCCAACCACAAATCACAAACTGATTTCCAACTATTTTCAAATCGTTTTCAACGCGCATGGCTATCAAATAATCTGATCCCTGATCAATTTATGTTTTTGGTTGGAACATCTTACAACTTCAGTCTGTACTGTACATGCGCTTGTGTTGGCATCGTTAATCAGCTGATCCAAAGGCTTACACGATTTTTATTATGATCAAAATTAGGAATAAAACCAAGCTTTTTAATTATATCTAAATACAAACACAATTCACACTTTAAAAGTTCTAGTTTTAATTATATCTAAATACAAACACAATTCACACTTTAAAAGTTCTAGTTTTAATTATATCTAAATACAAACACAATTCACACTTTAAAAGTTCTAGTTTTAATTATATCTAAATACAAACACAATTCACACTTTAAGGTTATGCTGCAATTCAATGAAACAGTGAAAGAAACTGTAAAATAAAAACACAGCGATTCGCATGCGCCAGATTAGTGGTCAGAAGAAAATCCGTAAACCGTTCTGATAGTTTTCAAACCGTTTTAAATTTTGGTTGGAACAAGAAACTGATCGTTAACTAATCGTTTGTATGTCTGGTTGGAACGTATTTAAGTTACTGCGCAGAATCCTGACGGTTTCTGACGCTGGTTGGAACAAACCTCATACATTCACTTTCTGAGGATATTGCGTGTGTGCCTCAGTCATCCAATACGGGTTTTCTTGACTCCAATATCTGCAATTTTGACGATTTACGGTACCATGTATAAAAAATGTTGCTTCATCGGAAAAAAGGATTTGATTGATGAAAAGTGGATTGGGGATACATAAATCCTGAATAATTTCAGAAAATTGAAGCCGGCGATCGGGATCGTCGTCGTTTAACTCCTGATGTAGTTGAATTTTGTAGGGATGGTATTTTTCTTTTTTTTAAATATGTAATACCGATCTTTGGGAAACTCCAGCATATTCACCCATTTGTGTTGAACTACTGTGAGGATTGTCATGTACATTTAATAAAATATCAAGTTTCACATTGTCTTCAATTTTAGGACGCCCTGCGTTTGGAATCTGTTTAACGTGCCTAGTTTCTCCAAACTTTACTTACTGTTGATTGGCTGATGGGTCTGACGGGATATTTTGCGTTGAATAAATTGCATACCTCGTTCTGTGTTCTTTTTTTTATCTCCGCATCCGCTAAGGATTAATATTTCTATGCGTTGTGATTCATTTAGGTGAGCCATAATTCACTATTCAAAAGTAAAAATTACAATTGACAACTGATAACAATTCACAAAATCAAAACATTTACGACAATAAATATTACAGTAATTATGCCACTATCACTTGCTTGAATTACATATGACAAAAAGTTTCAGTGTTTATGAGAGAACTTTTCGTGTCCATTATTATTTTTACTTATTTTTGCTTTTTTAAGTATTTCAGAAAGTCATGGATTCAAGCATTAATTGTAATTTGATTGAATTTAAATTTAAAAAAATTGTTTTCGTACCCTTAAAAAAATATTTTAGTTAAAAATGTAATGTCGTTAAATAGATAATTAAATTCTCGTTCAAATGAGGTGTCACATTATACCGATTTCTATTTAAAAAAATTAACGATTACGTCATTACACCTACACCGGTTACGTCATCCCTACTCCATGTACGTTATAACATGGGCATTGTACAACAAAAATCGACCTGTTTCGGGATTTCCCTTAAAACTCGACGGTTCTCGGAACAATGATAATATTCCATAATTTAGACGTTCACTGTATAATTAATTATTGAGTAGGGCATTATATACAAACTATTCTCGGTCATCTAAAAGACAAGTATAATGTCAATATTATATTATGTTGACTACCCCTAAATTTATTTGGAAGCTAAAACGTGTTAAAGAAACCCACTTTAATTAGGTTATAAATCTAGATTTTATTGTTTTAATACCTAGTAAGTAGTAATTATAAAACAATGTCGAATATGGGACAAATAAAAAGTAAATTTTTACACAATACAAAAAAAAGTTTTCTACTATAAAATCTACATATACACAGAGAAACTTAAAAGTCCTACAATAGGTACTACAAAGTTATTCAGATTGAAAAAAAATCCTGCAGGGATACAAAAATCAAAATCATTCGAATTTAATGAACTACAGCCTTCATCTCTTACTTCTTTGTGCGTTTCCATTGCATGTACTTGTACGTATTCTTCGATCATAAAAATATTTAGTTTTCTTAAAAAAAAAAGAGTTAGCACGTTGTATGCAGATGGTCAGTGGACGCCGTAAACGCGAAACAATATACGCAAATTATACATGAAACAATATGAATGAATCTCTTTTTCATTTAAAATCGAAGTCCCAAGTTACTTCCCAGATCTTAATTTCTTAGATACGTTCCTGTATATAGGGTGCGTCCAAGTAACGCATAAATTTATTATAAGCTAAATAAAAAGTACTATTAAAAATTCCCCAAATAGGTCAGTTTTTGATTTTAAATTACCAAAATAAACAAAAGAAAATTTACAATAAATGTTCAGCTTGTTCATCATTGACCAGTAGACATGACTTAACCGGGCATTAAGGTCTACTCTAACACTTTGTAGCATAGATGGTGTTATGTTCCGCATTTATTCCTGCCTCGGTCTTATAGCTCTCGAATAGTTGAATGAAATTAAAAAAATTTGCAAAATATACCTTTAAACAATAAAAATATATATACAGGGTGGTCCGTAAGTAATGGTCCAAAGTGAAATGGAAGATTCTTGGCTTGAAAATATTACAATCTGACGCAACTTGCTTCAATAAAATATTGATAATAAAAAAGATACAGGGAGGCAAAGTTGAAATGTCAAAAATGTTTTTTCTCAGTAAATTGAAAGATTTTGGATATACAAAAGTAAAAATTTGATGATAGGGGTTTTAGTTCCTGAGAAATCATAATATCATATCCGTTTTGATGTATTTTTTAGAGGGAGCCACATGAGCTACGTTCTTGGTGTAACTGTGCACTTAACTTTTTTATCGTTAACACTATCTCGCTTTTCATTGAAAAATATTAAAATGACATCATTTTTGTGAAAAAAATGTATACCTATCATAAGTCTCAAAGGTTGCTAGTTTTCAAGATATTCGCATCTTAAAAAGCCTCTACGTAATTTGCATTTTATTTATTAGTACTTTGACATATTAATAAAGCAACCATTATGAACTCAATAACTTTTAATCAAGAGAAAAAAGAAAAATTTATTGAAAAATACAACAACAAAATTTAAATATTATTTCACAGTAATTGTTCAATATGTCCGCCATTCATCTCGATACATTTAGGAGGTTTTTTGATACGAAGATTCCAACAAATTTGTCAGTTATTCGTTAAAAAAATTATTTCGGGTGGAAAATTGAGAAAACTGCATGAAAATGGAATTTTCCGAAAAACTGTAAATCAGATTTTAATCATTTACGAACTTAGCCTCAGTTTTTATGTTCTGAACCTACTTATAAAATTTCATTGAAAAATTCGGTAGTGTTTTTGAGTTATCGTGTTGACAACTGACCGACCGACATTTTTTAAAAATGGGTTTTTTGGACTAATATGAAACGTGTAGATCCATTCGAATCTCGAAACGTCAAAATCACTCCATCACATCACTTCCCTTATAGTATTTTCCCGTAACCCACAATTTTAAGGAAATAAATTATTTATCTACGCAGGAAAAATATTAGTTCTCAACTAGGGTTAAAACTTTTCACCGACAATACTCGTGTCCTGAATGATCACAAATGTCACAAAAAATCATATTTTTTGTAACTGCCTACATAAATACCTATTCTTCAACTAGTACCTAACAAACACCATATAAAATAATAACTATCATGTAATTCTGAAATTAATGCAATTTTGTGAAGAAATTGTCCATTCGAAGATTTATTTAAGTTCACTGTCTTCAATATTTTGAGTATTTGTAACTTGTTAAATGAATACCTCTGAAATTTCATTGCAATAACATATTATAGTTCCCTCCTACTTACAATAACCACATTATATCTTATTTGTCCTCCTATTTTCTGTAAATAGCAGATATGTACTTACTGCGGCAACAACGCAATAACAAAATTGACGCCCTAAAGGCTATCATATATACGTAATGCTGAATATAAGAGACGCCCAATTGTCCATCGACTGAAAGGGCGCCATAATGTTAGGAAAATATACAGCAATGTTGTGTTTTCCGTGCCAAAGTCCTTTTTTCCATTTATTTTAACCATCCTTTATCTATATTAAAAAGTATTCACCTCAATTAACACTATATCTGCAGAAAACGACGTATATATATATATATATATATATATATATACATCCTTCTATCGTTAGAGCGTCCAGACAAAAATGTGCTTTATAGCGTCCGACGTCGTTTTCTGCAGATATAGTGTTAATTGAGGTGAATACTTTTTAATATAGATAAAGGATGGTTAAAATAAATGGAAAAAAGGACTTTGGCACGGAAAACACAACATTGCTGTATATTTTCCTAACATGATGGCGCCCTTTCAGTCGATGGACAATTGGGCGTCTCTTATATTCAGCATTACGTATATATGATAGCCTTTAGGGCGTCAATTTTGTTATTGCGTTGTTGCCGCAGTAAGTACATATCTGCTATTTACAGAAAATAGGAGGACAAATAAGATATAATGTGGTTATTGTAAGTAGGAGGGAACTATATTATGTTATTGCAATGAAATTTCAGAAGTATTCATTTAACAAGTTACAAATACTCAAAATATTGAAGACAGTGAACTTAAATAAATCTTCAAATGGACAATTTCTTCACAAAATTGCATTAATTTCAGAATTACATGATAGTTATTATTTTATATGGTGTTTGTTAGGTACTAGTTGAAGAATAGCTATTTATGTAGGCAGTTACAAAAAATATGATTTTTTGTGACATTTGTGATCATTCAGGACACGAGTATTGTCGGTGAAAAGTTTTAACCCCAGTTGGGAACTAATATTTTTCCTGCGTAGATAAATAATTTATTTCCTTAAAATTGTGGGTTACGGGAAAATACTATAAGGGAAGTGATGTGATGGAGTGATTTTGACGTTTCGAGATTCGAATGGATCTACACGTTTCATATTAGTCCAAAAAACCCATTTTAAAAAAATGTCGGTCGGTAAGTTGTCAACACGATAACTCAAAAACACTACCGAATTTTTCAATGAAATTTTATAAGTAGGTTCAGAACATAAAAACTGAGGCTAAGTTCGTAAATGATTAAAATCTGATTTACAGTTTTTCGGAAAATTCCATTTTCATGCAGTTTTCTCAATTTTCCACCCGAAATAATTTTTTTAACGAATAACTGACAAATTTGTTGGAATCTTCGTATCAAAAAACCTCCTATACAAAATTTCTCCGAAATCGGAATCAAATTTTTTTGGAAATTTCCTTCAGCTTTAATCCTGTATATTATCTACAATATAAAATGAAAGAATTCAAATGTAGTAAGTAATTGAGATGCATGTTAAACATTTTGCAGTCCTGACCCAAAAATTGTAAATTTTGGTTTATATTGAATGTATGGAAAAAATTATGCAGTATCATGTATTTTAATACGCGGAATCCATTTCTTGTAGTAGTGTTATAAAATTTTTGTTATCAAAAAAATGTTTTCTTAGTTTTTTTCAAGTAAAGTATTAGAAAACAAATTTTGGGTGAAAACTAATAGCCTCGTGCATAAGGTGAAGTCATCTGGGTACATCAACTGGTTCAAATAATATTCCAATACATCAGTCGGAGCTAGATATCTCGTTTATCCTTAGTGCCACGAAACAACATTATTAACAAAAGAAGTAAGTAGATATCGTCAAGGACCAGATTTTAAAAATATTCATACATACAGTCTGCTCCAAAATTCAGTGACGAAACAAACACATATTTTTTATGTAACACCCTGTATTTCTTAATATCTTTCGATTCTCTTCGAAGAGCTGATTTCGAAAAACTATAGCACTTGGAGTCAAATGGTTATAGTTTCTAAATTCCAGGGTGTTGAAAATAACTTTTTTAACTTCAAAGATTTTTCAGCTAAAACAATTGATTATTTAAAAAAGAATGGATGTCCTATATTTACTTGGGTTTAGTTGGGTTTTTCAATCAATTTTGGAACATCCTATATATTCATGAATACTTATAAAATCTGCCTCTTGGCGATATCGGCTACTTTTATGTTTCATACATCAATATTGTGTATAGGAAAAGGAATAACTTTTGACCCTTGTACTAATATTTCTGTTGTTAAAAAAAATTGAATTTTTTGTTATTAATCTAATGAAATTATGTCATATCAACCTGTTGTTGGTTTTCCAATGAGTCTTTCAGTTGGTTCTTGCTGATTTGCCATTCCAAATGAAGTATTATATACAGGGTGGTCCGTAAGCAATGGTCCAAAGTGAAATGGGAGATTTTTGGCCTGAAAATATTACAATCTCTTGCAACTTGCTTTAATCAAATATTGATAATGGAAAAGATACAGGGTGGCAAAGTTTGAATGTAAAAGATGTTTTTTCTCAGTAAATTGAAAGATTTTGGATATACAAACGTAAAAATTAAGAGATGGGGGTTTTAAGGCATGAGAAATCGTAACATGATATCCGTTTTGATGTATTTCCTAGAGGGCGCCAAATGAGCTATGTTGTTGGTGTAACTGTGCGCTTAACTTTTTCATCGTTAACGCTATCTCTCTTTTTATTGAAAAATATTAAAACTACATCATTTGCGACAAAAATAAATATGTATCATTAGTCTCAAAAATTACTAGTTTTCGCATTTTAAAAACCCCCTACATAATTATTATTTTATTTATTAGCACAAATAACACCGTACACTAACTAACGTCGTTAGTTAGTGAACGATGCAAATAATAGCGTTAGTAGGCGCTGATTTCAGCAAATTTATCATCACAAGAATTAACATAGTAGGTGCCAATGTCAACAATACTCCTGTCAGTTAATCATTCGTGTTTTGACAGTTAATCTCATTACACTCTTGAAGTACGAAACTATTTAAACACCTTGTTTCCTGAAAGCTGGATTGGTCGTGGTAGTCCCTTTCCTTGGCCAACACGCAGTCCAGAATATAACCCTTTGGATTTCAGTATATGGGGCACAATGAAGGAAATAGTTCACAGAAACCCTATAAATAGTCGAGTTCAACTTTGGCAAGAAATCAGAGCAGCAACAAATTTTTTTACGCCAATGACATTGTTTAATATTAGGCGATCTTTCATGAAACGCATGGATAAATGTATCGAGATGAATGGCGGACATATTTAACAATTACTGTGAAATAATATTTAAATTTTGTTGTTGTATTTTTCAATAAATTTTACTTTTTTCTCTTGATTAAAAGTTATTGAGTTCATAATGGTTGCTTTATTAATATGTCAAAGTACTAATAAATAAAATGCAAATTACGTAGAGGGTTTTTAAGATGCGAATATCTTGAAAACTAGCAACCTTTGAGACTTATGATAGGTATACATTTTTTTCACAAAAATGATGTCATTTTAATATTTTTCAATGAAAAGCGAGATAGTGTTAACGATAAAAAAGTTAAGTGCACAGTTACACCAAGAACGTAGCTCATGTGGCTCCCTCTAAAAAATACATCAAAACGGATATGATATTATGATTTCTCAGGAACTAAAACCCCTATCATCAAATTTTTACGTTTGTATATCCAAAATCTTTCAATTTACTGAGAAAAAACATTTTTGACATTTCAACTTTGCCACCCTGTATCTTTTTTATTATCAATATTTTATTGAAGCAAGTTGCGTCAGATTGTAATATTTTCAGGCCAAGAATCTTCCATTTCACTTTGGACCATTACTTACGGACCACCCTGTATATATATTTTGATTGTTTAAAAGTATATTTTGCAAATTTTTTAAATTTCATTCAACTATTCGAGAGCTATAAGACCGAGGCAGGAATAAATGCGGAACATAACACCCTCTATGCTACAAAGTGTTAGAGTAGACCTTAATGCCCGGTTAAGTCATGTCTACTGGTCAATGATGAACAAGCTGAACATTTATTGTAAATTTTCTTTTGTTTATTTTGGTAATTTAAAATCAAAAACTGACCTATTTGGGGAATTTTTAATAGTACTTTCTATTTAGCTTATAATAAATTTATGCGTTACTTGGACGCACCCTATATACAGGAACGTATCTAAGAAATTTAGATCTGAAAAACAGATTCATTCATATTTTTTCATGTATAATTTGCGTATATTGTTTCGCGTTTACGGCGTCCACTGACCATCCGCATACAACGTGCTAACTCTTTTTTTTAAGAAAACTGAATATTTTTATGATCGAAGAATACGTACAAGTACATGCAATGGAAACGCTCAAAGAAGTAAGAGATGAAGGCTGTAGTTCATTAAATTCGAATGATTTTGATTTTTGTATCCCTGCAGGATTTTTTCAATCTGAGTAACTTTTTAGTACCTATTGTAGGACTTTTAAGTTTCTCTGTGTATATGTAGATTTTATAGTAGAAAACTTTTTTTTGTATTGTGTAAAAATTTACTTTTTATTTGTCCGATATTCGACATTGTTTTATAATTACTACTTACTAGGTATTGAAACAATAAAATCTAGATTTATAACCTAATTAAAGTGGGTTTCTTTAACACGTTTTAGCTTCCAAATAAATTTAGGGGTAGTCAACATAATATAATATTGACATTATACTTGTCTTTTAAATGACCGAGAATAGTTTGTATATAATGTCCTACTCAATAATTAATTATACAGTGAACGTCTAAATTATGGAATATTATCATTGTTCCGAGAACCGTCGAGTTTTGAGGGAATTCCCGAAACAGGTCGATTTTTGTTGTACAATGCCCATGTTATAATGTACATGGAGTAGGGATGACGTAACCGGTGTAGGTGTAATGACGTAATCGTTAATTTTTTTAAATAGAAATCGGTATAATGTGACACCTCATTTGAACGAGAATTTAATTATCTATTTAACGACATTACATTTTTAACTAAAATATTTTTTTAAGGGTACGAAAACAATTTTTTTTAATTTAAATTCAATCAAATTACAATTAATGTTTGAATCCATGACTTTCTGAAATACTTAAAAAAGCAAAAATAAGTAAAAATAATAATGGACACGAAAAGTTCTCTCATAAACACTGAAACTTTTTGTCATATGTAATTCAAGCAAGTGATAGTGGCATAATTACTATAATATTTATTGTCGTAAATGTTTTGATTTTGTGAATTGTTATCAGTTGTCAATTGTAATTTTTACTATTGAATAGTGAATTATGGCTCACCTAAATGAATCACAACGCATAGAAATATTAATCCTTAGCGGATGCGGAGATAAAAAAAAGAACACAGAACGAGGTATGCAATTTATTCAACGCAAAATATCCCGTCAGACCCATCAGCCAATCAACAGTAAGTAAAATAGTCCGAAAATTTGGAGAAACTAGGCACGTTAAACAGATTCCAAACGCAGGGCGTCCTAAAATTGAAGACAATGTGAAACTTGATATTTTATTAAATGTACATGACAATCCTCACAGTAGTTCAACACAAATGGGTGAATATGCTGGAGTTTCCCAAAGATCGGTATTACATGTTTAAAAAAAAGAAAAATACCATCCCTACAAAATTCAACTACATCAGGAGTTAAACGACGACGATCCCGATCCCCGGCTTCAATTTTCTGAAATTATTCAGGATTTATGTATCCCCAATCCACTTTTCATCAATCAAATCCTTTTTTCCGATGAAGCAACATTTTTTATACATGGTACCGTGAATCGTCAAAATTGCAGATATTTGAGTCAAGAAAACCCGTATTGGATGACTGAGGCACACACGCAATATCCTCAGAAAGTGAATGTATGAGGTTTGTTCCAACCAGCATCAGAAACCGTCAGGATTCTGCGCAGTAACTTAAATACGTTCCAACCAGACATACAAACGATTAGTTAACGATCAGTTTCTTGTTCCAACCAAAATTTAAAACGGTTTGAAAACTATCAGAACGGTTTACGGATTTTCTTCTGACCACTAATCTGGCGCATGCAAATCGCTGTGTTTTTATTTTACAGTTTCTTTCACTGTTTCATTGAATTGCAGCATAACCTTAAAGTGTGAATTGTGTTTGTATTTAGATATAATTAAAACTAGAACTTTCAAAGTGTGAATTGTGTTTATATTTAGATATAATTAAAAAGCATGGTTTTATTCCTAATTTTGATCATAATAAAAATCGTGTAAGCCTTTGGATCAGCTGATTAACGATGCCAACACAAGCGCATGTACAGTACAGACTGAAGTTGTAAGATGTTCCAACCAAAAACATAAATTGATCAGGGATCAGATTATTTGATTGACATGCGCGTTGAAAACGATTTGAAAATAGTTGGAAATCAGTTTGTGATTTGTGGTTGGAACAAACCTATGGGCAGGGATCATCAATGACAGAATCATTGGCCCTTTTTTCTTTGAAGAAAATCTAACAGGAAGACGCTATTTAACTTTTTTGAGAAATCAACTTATACCTGTCCTTGCTAACATGTATCCAAATGCCAATAATTCAAATTTACCTAGTGAAAATATCTGGTTTCAACAAGATGGATCCCCTCCGCATTACGCACGTGAAGTACGTCAATTTTTAAATAATTGCTTTCCCGGGAGGTGGATCAGAAGACGAGGTTTTATAGAGTGGCCAGAAAGGTCGCCAGATCTAACACCTCTAGATTTTTTCCTGTGGGGTTACATAAAATCAAAAGTTTATGTCAATAGACCCCAAAACTTACAGGACTTGAAAGATAGAATTAGGCATGAAAAGAGTCTAATTACTCCAGAAGTCATCCGCAATGTACTTGATGAATGTGTCCGTATATTCGCATATTGTCAAGAAACCGATGGATGGCAGTTCGAACATTTAATTTAAAATAATTGTTATGCATAATTTGGTTACTTTAAAGTACATTATTAATTAAATCATTAGTTGAAATTTGGTTGAATTTAAATTAAAAAAATTGATTTCGTACTCTTAAAAAAATATTTTAGTTGAAAATGTAATGTCGTTAAATAAGGAATTAAATTCTCGTTCAAATGAGGTGTCACATTATACCGATTTCTATTTAAAAAAATTAACGATTACGTCACTACACCTACACCGGTGACGTCATCCCTACTCCATGTACGTTATAACATGGGTATTTTACAACAACAATCGATCTGTTTCGGGATTTCCCTTAAAACTCGACGGTTCTCGAAATAATAATAATATTCCATAATTTAGCCGTTCACTGTAGAATACTATTAATAAAGAAATGCGCCAGCTCACTGACCTTCCTACCTCATATCTAAGCCTTTACTCACGTTAATGTATCGGACTTTCTTAATTTGGCGCTATTAGAGGAGAGTGGTTGACGTGACGCTCTAAAGACGAGAGCATGTATTTGAGAGAATACTCAGAGTTGAGTAATGTACCAGAAATGTATTTTTCTAACTGTTGCATTCAACAATATAAGCAATTTAACGTTCTACTGAAACGGCAGTGTTGTCAAATCTCGGGACGCTCTAAGCGCGAATAACTATCAAGATAAAATGTATACTCTATATACAACTTAATACTCCTAGCGTCTCTGCCGGAGAGTTGCGCGAACTAAATATATTCGAAAACTGTATATTTTCGTTCATTTCATGATCAAAAAAGCGTCCCCCAAAAATTTTGTTGGTAGGTTCGTGACGTAATTTCAAGTCCCTGGACAAATTATTACAAGGGGTGTGCATAGAGCGTCCGTATACGGACGCTGTATGCACTTGGACGCTCTATTGAATGCGATTTCAGAATGTATGGACGCTTTAACGATAGAAGGATATATATATATATATATATATATATACATATATATATATATATATATATATATATATATATATAATTTTAAAGCCCTTCTATCATTGAGTGGTGTAGGGCGTGTTTCAGTTACTTTTCCTTCACGAGTTTTTTCCATGCTTCCCTATATTGAGCTAAGTCCTTTGCTTCTTGGTCTACCTCTTTTTTTATTTTTTCTAATTTTTGCTTTCCATACACTCTTAACCGGTCTTTCTTCACCCAAACTTTGTAAATGTCCCCACCATTGTAGTTGTCTTTCTTCTATAAAGTCTAAGGTTGATTGTAATCCTAGGTGTTTTCTCATACCTTTTTTTCATTCTATCCTCCTTCGTTACACGTCTTACTCTCCATCTCTGTCCCCCTCATATTTCACATCCATATGTAAGTATTGGTCGATATAGTTGGACTAAATTCTTTTAATTTCGTATCTTTAGATATATCTTTCTTCCTTATAAATTCGGTATTCATGGCATAGAAAAATTTGTTAATTTTAACTATTCTATTATAATCTGCTTCTTGTGTTCCGTTTTCGTCTATATTTGTTCAAAGGACTGGAAATAATTAACTCCATTTTGTCTGTGTCTATTTTAAAATAAAAGACTTACAATTAAACATAAATCTCACCTTTTGCATTAACTATATTGGCTTCGATACACTTCTTAAAATCAAATTTTAATACATAAAAGCGTTTGGTAAGTCTTGGACTAAAAATGGCGAAATACGCTACTGTCAACATTTAAGAAATATTTTTCCAAATATGTAAAAAATATTTTATCATTATGCTCGTAACAACAGATGTACATATTGAGAGAATAATTATAAACATTAAAATTAGAACCAAAAAAACTTGACAATTTTGCAAGTAAGTACAAAAATAAGTGGAGCTCATTTACTTACGGTTGATATTGTACTATTTACTCAAACCTTGTTTACCCAAAGGTGAATAATAGAAAGAAGAAAATTAGGTATTGTACTCACACTATATCTTTTCCTTGCCCTTCTCGATAAATTGACCAATGATCTGTTTTAAAACGTCCTATTATAATTGCGATGTTGTCAGATTGTTAGGATAATCTTATTTCTAATAATTTTCTCTCTTGAGGTTACCCTACTAATTTTTAATTTCTTGATTGAAAAATATTATAATTTAATACCAAATATCAAGTTGAATTTAGGTGCGCTGACTGAAACTTGCAGAAAATACATTCTACAGTCATTTTAAACAGTTTTCTGCAAAAATTGACTCAAAATACCATAAGGACCTGTTGTGTATACAATTACCGAAAATTATTTTTTATTGTTACAAAAAAAAACTTTTTTGAAAACAAAATATTATATATTATATTAACTATGCTTCTAACTATAGTGAAAAGAATTATGTAATTAGACATGAAATGACAGTGCAAAAGTGCTGAGTAAAAAGTTTTCTAATGGCAGACCACAGTTGCTAAGTACGAATGACCGCAGTTGACCTCTATATAATAGGAGGATAATATACAGAGAGCAGCGGAAGTTAGTATGTAGTACTCGGAAAATGTATATGAAACATTAAAAATTTAATTATACAGAGTGTAGCGAAAATATATTATACGGCTTTTTTTCATTTATATACTAATATTTTTCCGTGTTGTGATTAGCATACTAACTTCCACTGCTCTCTGTATATTATTATCCTCCTATTATATAAAGGTCAACTGCGGTCATTCGTATTTAGCAACTTTGGTCTGTCATCAGAAAACTTCCTACTCAGCACTTTTGCACTGTCATTTAATATGTACTTATGTATTATGTGTAAGTTTCTAGTTTCTACGCTGGAAAAATTGTGAGACACTCTGAATACAATTATTCAATTATAATTGAATGTTACTACTTGCAGTAATTATTTTGTAGATTAGATCTCAAAAATTCCGTAAAAATATTCACTGTTAACGAGCACTCCACAAAATACAATATCTTCTCAATTAGAACAACATTTTGAATATTAAAAATATAAACTACCTTCTTGAATATATACCTACTCTCAGTTGGACGGATTAAAAAGAAGGGGAAGCTTTATTCCGAATGGCTTATATAAAATTTGTAACAATGGTTTATAAACCTGCGGGATTATACCCGACAAAATCTTCTTGGAACTTACTAAAATTTATTCAGATAGAATTAATATTATAACTAGGAGCAGGTACCTATCGTGAAGTTAAGAATTGTTTCTTGTTTGACTTATTTCAAATTTAATTATATTTCATGAAGAAGGAATAGTTTTATATTTATTTTTGGTAGAAGCTATTTTTTTAAATTTTCACTCCATTTTTGAACTTTCTAGTTCAGTATCTCAAAATTTACTAGACATATAGTAAGATTTGGGACTAAAATTATTTTTTCTACGTTCATGCAAAAAACAAAACTTTATGAACTCTATTTAGTGGAAAAAACTAGTTCTTCATTGCACAATTTTACCTAGCGTTTTGTCATCATGACAAACATAAACATTCAAATCGACGACATTTTTAGTCCATTTAGAGCAATCTAATTAACACATTTTTTGGTTTTTAGCATGCACCTAGAAAAAATATTGTATGCAACTCTTCATGCACTTGTTGCATAAATAACTTTTTTTTGATCTATATCATTTGTTATATTTTTCTGAACCAGTCTGTTGAAAATTTGCATCTACAATGAGATTCCCTTAAGGTTAATTGTGCATTATGTATCTGCAAGTTAGCATGAACCGCTGGAGATATGTAGATGGGGCAGTAAAGTGGTTACAGTTTCAAAGGGTATATATATTTAGCACCATTCATCTGATCAATATCGAATTTACTAATTGCTATACATGTTACATAGATGAAGTGAATTGATATCATATCAGATAAGAGCGACAAAAGCGATTTGAATTATTGTCGATATTAAATTGAAACAGTCACGTGTTTATGAAAAATATATTTTTTGCTAAGTAGATCACCCTATATATAAAAAATCTACGAGGTCTTAACAACTTAATATTTTTCTAGAGTTCTTGTCACAATATTTCTCATTTGTTTGGCAAAAGATTACTACAGAGGAAAATATTTAACTTATTTACCATCATCTGTAAGTATTAATATAATGCGATAATAACTATTTTACCCATGCTAAATGTAGTAAGGTTATGAAACATATTCTAAATATCTCTCAGACCTTCCTAAATTTACCTGGGATAATCCAAGTTCTCGGCATTGTTCTCCAGAACAATAAAAACTATCCCGACAAAGGGACAATGAAAGGTATTACATTATTATCAATAAATATCTACCAGGAATTTTCAAATTATATCTTATAAAATAAATGAAGCTTCAATCTTCCATTAAAAAAAATAATGTAATAGTGGTATTAATACACATGGATTTGTGTTGTAAAATCTACGATTAACAGAATTTTAAAGAAAAAAATTCTTGTGATTTCTCGAATCTCTTTATAGTCCAGTGAATGAAGCATAAAAAGTAGGCAAAGTGTACAAAAATCCTGCCGGTCCATGAATTTTCAGCATCAAGAAATTTCGCACACCTCATCGCCATTTTGGGGGGTATTCCCGGCCCCAAAGTTCCAAAAATTAGTTTTTCGCCAATATCTCCTGAAATATTAAAAATTAAATAAGATATTGAAGATTATTCACTAAGCTAATTAGTTAAGTTCCTTCGATGTCTTCAAAATTTAAAATTCTGGAAAAGATTAATGGACAGTTTAAATAATCTGGAAAAAAGAAAAATTATTGCTAACGTTGATGGTGCTAGTGAATGGGTTAATTCACTAGTCATTGTAGAAAACCCAAATAAGAGTTAACGTTTGTGCCTAGATCCCCAAGAACGAAACAAATGTATTAAAAGAGAATTTTTTTAAATTCCCAGTTTGGATGAAATATCCAGCAAATTGTCAGGCAAGCAGTATTTTTCGGTGCTCGATTTTAAAGATGGGTTCTATCAAGTTAAGTTAAACAATGAATCTACTCAATTAACAACATTTTAAACACCATTTGGCTACTATAAGTTCCTAAGAATGCCATTTGGAATTAGTTTGGCTCCAGAATATTTTCAAAAGAACAATTTTAAACATTTTGGGGATATAAAATATACAGTAATATATTTTGATGATTTATTAATTGCTGCAGACACTATTGGGGAACATGATAAAACATTAAAGGAAATTATAGAAAGGGCTAGGAAGACAGGTATTAAATTTAACAAAGATAAGCTTCAACTCAGAAGAAATGAGGTCAAATATGTAGGGCATATTTTTAACAAGGATGGTATGCAGGTAAACCCAGATAAAATTTGAGCTATCAATGACCTAATACCGCCAAACTCCAAAAAATAATTGCCGAAGTTACTTGGTTTAGTCAATTATGTCAGAAAATTTGTTCCAAATTTGAGTGAGATTTCAAGTTCACTGTACAAGTTATTAAAAAAAGACATTCTCTTTCAATGGACAAATTTACATGATAAATCATTACAATCAATTAAACAAGAAATAAACAAGAATACAACTCTTATGAATTTTGACCCCAAAAAAAAATTGTGATACACACTGATGCTTCACAAAATGAGCTTGGCTGTTGTTTAATGCATGACGGTAAAACCGTGGCATATGGGTCGAGGGGTCTGACAGAAATTGAAAAAAGGTATGCAGTTATAGAAAAAGAAATGCTGGGAATTCTTTATGCTGTTCAAAAATTTCACTATTTTATATATGGGCGCCCCATTAGAATTACATACCACACACCAAAATCTTGATATCATGAGTAAGCAGAATGCTAATATTCATTCTCCTCGATTACAGAGTTTAAGGTTAAAATTAGTAAAGTATGACATTAAAATAGAATACTTGCCAGGTAGATATTTGCATGTTGCAGATTTTTTGTCTAGAAACGTCAGTGAGGAGAAAACGGAAGCAGATCCTGAAATGCTGGAGTTGGTACATACAGTAGAAAGACATTTAAGAATGACCAATGAAAAGAAAGAAGAGTTCAAAAAACATACCATTAATTTCACATGAAAGTTGCATCTGATATATTGGAATTCAATAGAAATAATTATTTAGTTATCGTTGACTATTTGACTAAGTGGCTACAAATTATACCCTTAAGAAATAAACAAAGTTCAGATATTATGCAGGCATTCAAACAGGTCTTTGCTGCGTATGGGGTTCCAGACATAGTAGTATCTGACAATATGCCATACTCATCGTACGAGTGCCAACAGTTTGCTAAGACATGGGTTCCAGTTCAAAACAAGTAGTCCTCGATACCCAAAATCGAATGGGCTGGCTGAAAGGTTTATGCAAACTGCAAAGAATATTTTGAAGAAATGCAATAGTACACGGGATGCACTAATGCAATATAGAAATACTCCAATTACAGGGTTAAAGAGATCCCCAGCTCAGCTGCTATGTGGACGAAATCTTAAAAGAGAACTACCTGCTATCGAAAGGGATAAAACTGAAATACAAACAAAAAGGAGATCTTGAAAGACGAAAAAGGAGCTACACTAAGTATTATAATAAAACTTCAAAAAACCGTACTGAATTCAAGGAAGGTGAACAAATTGTGTATAGAAAAGATAAAGATTGGCATCCTGCACTAATAGTAGGTAAACATGATACTCCAAGGTCATATATAATGAACACAGGGTCAAGGCAATTAAGAAGAAACAGCTATCATTATTTACGGAAGTCATTAACTAACCGTGAACTAGATGTTGATGACTCCAATGAAATGCATGTTATGAATGACAATTTTCTGGACGAAAATAATGTAGCTAATGACAGTTCTGAAAGGTCAGATAGTCCTCTGCAATGTTGGGAAAATGTTAGGCTTTCTGGGACTGCAGGACCTAAGTAATGTGGGTAACTGCAGTCCAGGTATATCAGTTACTCCTCTTCAAGGACGGGGAAATGTCAGACCTTCGAGAACTATTAGACTACCTGGGAAATATAATGATTTTGTCATGCAATAATACTTTTAGTTGAGTCTGTTTACTTTTAGTTAAAGTCTATTCTTATTATTCAAGTTTTTGTCGTGCAATAATACTTTTAGTTAAGTCTGTTCTTATTATTTAAGTTTTTGATATGAATTAATGCTTAGTTAAGCTTGGTATTCTAGAAGCTGTGAACCAAATTATTCAGGTTTAGCTGAAAAGGGAAGATGTCATAATATTTATTTTTATAAATAAAAATAATCGTGGAAAAAATATAGTACACAACTTGAGTTGTAAGCTTGTTACATGCTTGTGAAATTTCTGAGGTCTCCAGCACGCGGATCGCGCGCATCTCTTTCACTCGCATGTAACCTGGGAAAAAGCACGCACGGAGCAAAAGAACGCATCTCATTTAAATTTGCCGCTAATGTCCAGTTTGAAACGATTTTAGTTACAAACGTTTGGCAACACTGTGCCATAGAATATTATATTGAAGAGTTTTCGATTGAGGTTAGGTCCTTAAAATCTCAACAGATGGTTTTGCCAGTGTTGCCGAATGGGGCATAAATACGCGAGAAGTATGGGGCAAAACGACGAATGCGTATTTTTGCCCCATTATCCTAAATTATTTTTGTTTGTTAGAAGTTATTTTGCGAGAAGCTCGTGAACTTATCAATAATTGCGTTTCTATACGTCAGGCAGCAAAAGCTGTGGGATTTCATGAAGCGACACTACGGCAACGGTCGAGAGAAGGAAATGGTGTCCAGTCTTTAGGCAGATTTAAAGCAGTTCCAACCAAGATCCAAGAAAACGAAATAGTTCAGCATTGCAAAGAACTCGACAAACGATTTTATGGAATGACGCTCAAGTCATTGCGTTTTTTAATTTACTCTTATTGTGTAAGAAACCGTATTGAGCATCCATTTTCACATGTGAATCAGTTGGATGGACGGGACTTCACTGGATCTTTTATGAAAAATAATCGACTATCTTTACGAGTGCTACGAAAAACAAGTATTGCTTCAATAGAGTGCAACTATCTCAGTATTTCGAAATTTTGGAGAACACTATAAAAAAATATAAGTTACCTCCCAACCGTATCTATAACGTCGATGAAACGGGCATTCAGACAGTTCCTAACCATCTGCCCAAACAGTTTGAACGAGAGATGCAGCAAAAGCAGCAGCTGCCGAGCAAGGAAAAACAATTACGGTTGTTTGCTGTATGTGTGCAACTGGTCACCATGTCCCTCCATTTTTCTTATTTGTTCGAAAACGGATCAATCTTCTAATCAAAGACGGGCCCTCTGCCTGCGACATTGCTGTTACTGATAGTGGTTACATTAACACTCCCTCCTTCATCAAGTACCTGAAACATTTTAAAAAACATAATAGTCCAACAGTGGAGAACCCCGTTCTCCTGATTCTAGATAATCATGTATCACACACAAGTCTTCAAGCAGTAACATTTGCAATAGATAATTTCATCCATTTATTAAGTATGCCACCACATAGCAGCCATAAGACCCAGCCACTCGATCGGCTGAACAGTCGGCTGACAGCTGGACCAGTTCCCACCCAGCACAGGTTCTCTCCATTAACTATGAGGGCCATGTGGCTCATCCCGTTTCCACAGCCTTTGCAAAGACTGCTACTGTAGATATAGCAAGAGAGGGCTTTTGGTCTACAGGAATCTATCCACTCGATGAAAATATTTTTTCGGACGTAGATTTTATGCCAGCGGAAGTAACAGAGCAAGATTTAGGTGAAGATTTAGACAATGAAGGTCATGCTCTCATCCAGTTTTAGCAAGAAGAAGAACCTGTTACTGATGCGATAGAGTCCCAGCCGTCATCAAAATCTGAACAGTCAGTAATTTCTGTACCTGATCCTTCAAATATTGAAAAAGAAACTGTTACTAACTAGATAGAGCCCCAACCGTCATCAACATCAGAACAATCAGTAATTTCAACTTCAAACATTATTCCCTTTCCAAAAATTGAGATAAAAAGGAAACGAACCAGGAAAAGTTTAAAGTCAATCCTACTAACATCGACACCTAATAAGGAGCGACTTTTATAAGAACAAGAAGAAAAGAAGGAAGCAGAAAAAGAGAAGGAGAGGAAAGCATTATTGAAGAAACAAGAGATCAAATCTAAAGTTCGTGCTGCCAAAAGGAAAGTTTTCGACGAATCATTATCTGATGAATCAGTAGCACTTTGCTATCAAGAAAGTATTGATTCTTGTGACATTTATTTGTCCGATAACGTTGAAGAGCAAGACATTGATGTTGTACCAAATATTTGACCTGATGACTCTGTAGTAGTAGTAGTAGTAGTAGTGAAAGTTTTTGGAAAAAAATCATATAGATTATTTGTCGTCAAAGTTTGACAAGTAAATGATGACGGTTATAAAGGAGTATTTTTTAAGCGACTGCCCACAACATTTCGTTTTCGTGAAACAATGGAAGATACCTTTTTTTCGAAAGGACGATATTGTCTTAAAGCTTTCAAAGCCAATAAAAACCAGTTCTTTCATATTTTCAAGTTCAGTAGGATTCACTGACGACCTCGCCAAATACAGTTATTTTTTGTTTTGGATTTTACGTTTGATTTTTTTCAATAATGATTAGTTTTTTTTAGACGCCTACCATCTCTTTTATTTGGGGTTTTATACATTTTAATTTTGGGGCAAAAATACGCACTTGTACGAGCAAGAGTAGGCAAATGCAGATTCCTCAATAATATGTTTTTTATTTATTGGTGAACTTCTGTCGATACTAAAAATGGAAAAACAATTTGTAAGCTCTCCCATAATAACATTGGAAAAATTCTAAACTATCATAATTTCTGAAGACGACAGGAGATAACGAAACTGCGTGTTTTTACCCCCCAACTACCCTAATCTACTTACAACTCTTGTTATGTAATATATACTATTATAACGAGGATTTTAGTAATACAGAATAGTATATTTATGTCTAATGTGAAGCGAAAATCGGATATTTATTTCACATTTTCTGAAAATTCAATCAGATTTTTTGTCCTTATTTTGTTAAAATATAGCTACAATGGGATACGGGAAGAAAAAGACGGAAAAGAAAGATGGGAAAATGTTGACTAATCCTGAAAATCTTGTGTCTTTAGCCTAAGAATTTGCCTAAAATTACCTGCCAATTTTAATCTTTTTTAAAATTAAATATCCTTTAATGATACACTTCCGTTTACCAAAATGGAAGTTGACTGTAATTATTTTCTACCTGAAGGAGATTATGCAGTGACCAAGAAACGGATTTCCACTATTTCTTGGGAAAATAAGAAATATCGACGTTGATAACTCGTTAAACGTGTTAAGGAGGATCACTATTTACGTTTTTTCCCAAACTTTCGGTCTTGCCCTCACCACTAAGAACTGTAGCAATTTTTTCCATCATTTACCACTTAAAAATTCAATTTCCAAATAAAATATATTATCAATTTTTCATATCCAATCGATCGGTCCTCTAATTATTCAATTTATTTTCATATAAACTATTTTTTTCCAAAATTTCCGTACTAGGAACCCTTATACCAGACGCAGTGCATACTTTCATTTTTTGTCTATCACAAACTCAATAATTTCTGTTTTTGGAATGTTTAGACATTTGGACATCCGATGCTATCTAATTGGTCTGGTTCTGTGGTTTATTTATTTAGAAGCTCCTGAGATGAATAAAAACAAACATGTATTGTTATTGAATTTCCTTCTTTTAATCCTTTTGTGAAAAAAGTTGCAATTTTCGTATTTATGCTCAGGACAAATAAAATCTCCAGATGTCTTCAGATCATCAATGACAGGAGACAAATTTTATATGAATTATTATCATTATTTTTTGATCCTCTATCAATTACCAACTTCGATTTTAATATTTTTAGGACGAAAGTGACACCCCGAAAGAAACGTCAACTTTACGTAGATTCCGATGTCCGGTCTGCGAATTTTACCAATCCAACAATGCTCCTCTGGTCACGATCACTGCCATGAATGTTACAAAGAACATTGTCCAAGCTGCTTATCACCAAAAGTGGACATAAGAAACCACTCGCTGGAAAAATTATATTATGAAATTAAACTCCCGTGCAAAAACGCTCAAAACGGTTGTCCGCACACTGGAAGATTTAAATACCTTAACAGACATCAATTGATTTGTAAATACACGCTAAATCAATGCCCTCTTGTACATTCTTGTTTTTGTAGTTGGGTAGGGGTCGTTTACAATTTATTAGAACATTGTCAAAGCATGCATCATTATTATTTCTCAACTATTCCTCCTGTTATTAGGAAGTATTTGTCACATTTCGACCAACAACATCATGGGCTCAGTTTTCTTATGTTCAGATTGTCTTTATTGATTGATTTATACTCGAGATGGCTTAAATTTGCTGTTTATTATATTCATAAGGATAACGATTCTCAGGATTATTCTTATGAAATGAAATTTTTGAAACAAGGTAAAGATAGCACGGCTATAGCTTTAAAAAGTGATTGTATTTATTTAACTGACGTTACTCGACCATTTGTTGATGATAAATATTTGTTTATGTCTGTGAATGTACTCCAGCCGTTTTGTGATACTTTGAGGGATTTGCATTATGTTGTTACCATCATTCCGAATCGATATGGAAAGCTTGGGTAGTTTCAAATCATTTCTATGTATTTTTGTCGGAAATTTTATCATAAACTTTGGCCAAATGAAGACCTCAGGTATTCATGATAAAGAAAAAAACTAATGGTAGGAAGATTTTTTAAGATCTGTATTGTAAACTTTGACGACTTTTATTTCTTTTTTTATCCTAACTGTTTTGCACTGTATTTTTTGTGGAATTAATAAAATATTTGACTTAAAATTATTATTCTTTTAGTTAAGTTTCGTATACATATAGTATACCTACTTTAAATACTCAGGAACAACAATTGACAGCACTGGTAACCAGGAAACGGATTTCATAGAAAGAACAGAAAAAGCCATAAAAACTTACCACATGCTGAAACCTGAATTTATTAATAAGAAGGAAATCTCATAATGATAGTATTCCAAAGAGATTTTTTGATCGATACCTACTTATGGCAGTGAAACGTGGGTACTGGACCAAAAAAATGAAGAGCAGAATACAAGCTGTAGAAATCAAATACCTGAGATCTGTGAGACAAAATGACGAATGTAGACATAAGAGAGGAGCTAGAAATAAAATCCATGCTAGACTATATAGAAAAAAGACAACTGAGCTGAAGGATACATCTACAGCGAATGGAGGATACTAGACTGGTTAAAAATGTATGGGAAGCAAAAAGAGACAGGGGTAGACCAAAAGAATCCTGGGATAACAGCATAGCCAAAATATTGAACAAAATAGGGAAAACAATGATAAAAGCAAAACAATTTGCAACAAATAGGGAAGAATGGAAAACTTTTGTTGAAGAAACTTGAAATTTTAAGAAATCTCCTATATTTATATATATTGTTATGATATGAAAAATTTGAACATTAGTCATTAAAATAATAGAATAAATTTTGTAAAAATAAATGAAATATTAAAATGACACTAGAAAAGAAATTTGGTTGTCATATTTTCTGTGCGATATCCTTTTCATAGTAATGCAAAACCAGAGACCAGAGAGAGCATAGAATTTTGATAGAAGGTGAATTTTACAGTCAGGACATAGCAAAAGTAGTATAGTTATCAAAACAGTAACCTATAAAAAAATTAACAACCTACTGACAGAAAGAAATAAACGTCAAAAAATAGGACTTGACAGATAACATTTTTGATTTAAAAATGCAAATAAACAGGTGAATGTATTTATTAGAAATATACTCAAATAGAAATGTTTATAAATAAGTTAGCAATAAATAACTGTTAGAAGTAAAATAAAAATAGTGAATGAGAAAAATATAAAAATTGTGATTGGTGAAAACTGAAGCAGGAAAAATTTGAAAATAATCAAGTAAGAGGACGTCGAGATTGACATTGATTGATTAATATTGATTGATGGAGAAGAGTTTCTTTGAAAAGAAAAAACGTTAATAAAATCAAAATTATTTTAAAGCCAAACCAAAGTAATTATCAAAATATTACCGAAAATCCAATTAATGAACTGGAAAGTTACTGGAAGTCAAGAATAGCAAGAAAATCCAATATACCTATTTCATTCTAAGACTAGCAGAATCCTATTCTCGACGATATCTAAATTTCAAAATTAACTAAATTTCATTTTCACCGGCATAGAAATTCATAATAGTGTTTGGAACCAATAGACAGTTTAAATTTTTCTTTCGTGACAAACAATTATAGATTAAAAGAGGCATTACATCAATTACATTCTCACCCAATTTTTTCACATGGAATTGATAACCTACACGATAAAACTAATAAAATTCTAAGGTAAATAGTTCGGTATTCCGCAAATCCTTCGACAAACTTTGTTAGTTTTTTGTCGCTTACGCCTTTTAGCGTTTTATGATAATGCCAAGTTATTTTGAAAAAGCCTAGTAGTTTTATGATAAGCCTGGTTTTAAAATACGCCTACGACACTAATACTAGTTTAGTACTAATTGTGGTGGTGGTAGAATTTTATATTATTATTATTTTTACTTCAGATGTCGTCCAGGTCTCGAAAAATTATGAACTTGGTTGCAAAAGATAGTAGTGATCAAGCGAATGAAAAATTCAACATAATTGACCCAAGTCTAGCCAATAATGCTTTAAAAAGTAGTAGTGATCAATCTAACACTTTAGAGAGCAGTGATGATCCACCACTAGAACCCCTGAGTGATCAGTCTATCACTGTCGCGTCGGCACCCTCAAGTCCCAGCCCCTGCAGCAATGAGTAAAGTAATGCTACCTGAAGCTCTATCTGATAGCATGGGTTTGAACGGTAATAATGATCAAACTGACAGGATGTTGTTAGAAGCCTTGAATCACGACGCTATTTTGATTGAAAATATTGGATCTGAGATAAGCATAGAATTGAATGAATTTGATCATTTAGATAACAGTATTCTAGATTGTAGAAATCTACAAGCCGTTGACGTGAACCATTTCAATGTCAAGACCATTGTAGATTATTCAGACACTAGTCTTGAATCAATATTTGAACGTCAGATTAAAACTAATCTTACGAGCGATATCTTTGAAATTGAAACGCCAGAGCCCAGTCATCACGAACATGCCAGTACAACCGAGAGTACAAACCACAGGGACCAAATTATGGGTGACGTTGTAGAAAGTAAATCCTCCAGTTATTCGTCCAGCATTTCGTCGAGTGAATCTGATGATGATTATCAAATAGAAGGGAAACGACCAAAACAAGCAAGCAAGAAAGAACAAAACAAAAAAATAAGAAATTGTGCACTTGGAGAAATTCAAAACTACACGAGCGATCAAGACATGGAAAATGATGCTGAAAACGAATCCTCAGATTCAAGTTCTTCTACCAATACGAGCAGTGAATCTAGTGTCGAAAATCGAAGAGGAAAAAGAAGGCATAAAAAAGTGGCAAAAGGCAAAAGAATAGAAGAAAAAGAGAGTCCGGGAAGAGCTACCAAACCTACAAAAATGAAACAGTAGAAAAAAAGAGAGTACTTGCAAATCCCTGTCATAACAAGAAAAGTAACAACAAATGCAATTCCTTCAACGAAAGAGAAAGGCATGATTTATTTTCTCGCTTTTGGAATATCAGTAAACTCTCAGACAAAAAAAGTTTTATGAATGGATGCGTTAATGTAATACCAGTAAAACGAAAAATAACAGAGGGTCTCTCACGTCGAACTTTAACTTACCAGTATTTTCTCATGAAATATGGCACACAAAGAAGAGTGTGTTTGCAATTCCTTTTAAACACACTTAATATAACCCAGAAGATGGTAAGAAGTTCCCCTAAGGGAAAATTGAAGAAAACAAAGATAATAGAGGAAATCATGAACCAAAGCATAAGACCAAATCGAAGAGTTTAAAAATTTTATTGAAATTCTTCTCGCGGTCCCTTCCCATTATTGCCGGGGATCAACATCAAAACTTCACCTTCCATCAGATGTTAAAAGCATGTCTAATCTTTACAGGATGTATTGCTCAAAAGTTCGAGAAAATAATGGCACACCGTTAAAAAAATCGACGTTTACTAAGCACTTTAATTAGGACTACAATATTGGAATCCATAAGCCAAGAAAAGACAAGTGCTCATATTGCATCCGCTATGAGAATCTTCCCGAATCCGAGAAAACAGAAAAAGATAAAGCCGATTTCCTCAACCATCAAAATAATAAAGTTCTTGCAATAGCGTATTTTTTAGCCGAACAAGATCGATCTTCAGTAGGGGAATTTCTTGTAGTTTCTTTTGACCTACAGAAAGTTATGGCTACCCCCATGGCCCAAGTATGTTATTTGGATACAGCAGAAAATTTGCTGTCTATAACTTCACTACTTACGAGAGTAAATCACAAAACGGATACTGCTACATCTGGGGAGAGAAAGATGGCAAAAGGGGAGTGAATGAAATATGTTCAAACCTATATAAGTATTTGACTAAGCTTGATTCCGAAGCGAAATGCAAGTCGATTTCACTTTTTTGTGACAACTGTTCTGGACAGATTAAGAATAAAGTGATGTTTTCAATGATCCTGCATTTACTTAGAAATTCTATTTCAGTCAGTGAAATAACATTAACATATCTAGTGGCGGGTTATACATACATGCCCGTAGATAGTGTCCATGGAGTCATTGAAAAGTATATGAAAACTATGGAAATCCAAGCTCCCTCTGAATGGCCTACGATTATCCGAAATGCACGACATCGCCCTAAACCATACGAAGTTATCCAAATTTATCACTCAGATATTTTAGATTGGAAGTGTCTCTCCGCTCCCAAAAAACTAAGATCTCTCGAAGGCTTAGATATCAAAATAACTGATTATAGCCCAAGATAGGTTTTCCAAAAAAAACTTGAATATAATCACTGTATACACTAACTACAGTTTTGACCACCCACATGAGATCAACTGGCTCAATAGAGCAAACGAAAACGTTCCACGGGCCTACAATGCCGAAATTCCAATAAATAAGGAAAAACTTAATGATCTTTTAAGCCTTTGCAAAACATTCAAGATAAAAAAACAGTATCACGCGGAATATTATGCCCTGAAAGGAAACAATACTGTTCCAGATGTACTAATAATAATAATAATAATAATAATAATTTTATTGTTCACACGTAAATAGGTTACATGAACAAGGAGAGCGACAAAAGCAATGAATAAGTACATTGTGAAACATAAAATACATACAAATAGTTAAAATATATCATTCAGACATCGAACAAACATAATGTGTATAAGGGAACTATGACAATATACTTCTCTTTAATTTCCTATGAAAGTAGATGCTCACATCAGCATAGAGCTGGTAGGGACTTTTACTGAGATCTCATTCATTTATTATGAATGATCTAATTTTCATTGCTCCACATATGAAACGATATATTTGCATTAGCGTAGGTGGATCTATTGAGGATAATAGCGAGTCTAGATCATCCGAAAATCCTCGAACCTTAATAAGATTATCTCTTAGGCATGGGACAGACCAGCAATATGTGTTCAAGATTTTCAGGCATTAAGAAGTTACATATTGAGCAAATATTGGTCATTTCAATTTTATACGAATTGTTATTGACATATATGTACAAATTTTCTGAATTTGTGGTCCTAAGTTGAGCTATAAGTCTCTTAATATGTAGGGGAATTGTACAGGTTAAATAATTGTTTTCATTAGGTTCATTTTGTTGTAAAAGAAATTTATATGAAGCGTGATGAGTGCTAAGTATGATTCTATTTTGATCTTGTTCAAAAGTTTTATTTATGTAACGAGATAATATAGTTTCTTTTGTGTTTAGGTCAATATTATTTATATTAAGTTCTATGTCACAATACTTTACCATAGCCTTGCAGAGTTGGTCAGCCCAATTATATTTTGAATTTCCAACAGCAGATTGCTGTAGTTTAATAGAGCGGATTAGTGCCCTATTAACATATCGATTGGGAGTTTTATTTTTAATTCGTAAAAGAAGCTCTAATGCCTGCTTTATTATGGAGTACCCTATCCTACATAATGCCAGTTCGGACCTAATTATATATGCAGCCGTTGATCTTTGCAGAAACAATAAGTGTTTCCAAAAGTTATTTTGTATTTTTTCTGCTTCTTCTAGATGACGGAGGCCCCAAATACCGCTTGCATAAGTGAATGTAGGTATTGCGACGTTATTATACAATAGTTTTATTGACTCTAGTGATGAGATTTTAGAGCAGACTATATTTTTAATTAAAACACCTTGAGAGAATCGGGTTTTTTGTTCGCGTCGTTTAAAATTGTTCAAAAATAGCCCATTGAAGGTGAATATGACCCCTAGATATTCATATGTATTTGAAAGACAGATAATGTTATTTTTGTATGTGAATTCCGGTTGATGCCCGATATTTGGGCTTTTGCGAAAAATAACTATTTTTGTTTTTGTCGGATTAACGTCGAGTTTGTTGTTAGAACAGTAAGATTCAAGAATTTGCAGGTTCCGTCTTAGTTATATGGGATTCGGCAAACAATACCAGATCATCGGCATATAACAGCATGTGGATATTTTCACCATCGTCAAGCGTGACTCCTTTAGCACCGTGTTCCTTAAAAAACGAATTGATGTCTGAGATAAAAAGAGAGAATAAGAGTGGTAGAACTCCTTTCGTAATTTTTATTTTTTCTGATACGTTACCTTGTTGTTCAATAAACAGAGAAGCTGAGCTATATATTAGTTTAAGTATTCTAATAATTTTAGCACTTATCCTACTAGTGAATAGTTTGCCCCAAAGAAGTTCATAGTTCAGTGAATCAAAAGCCTTTTTGAAGTCTACAAACAGAGTAAACAATTTTCTACCTGGCAAACGCAGATAGTTATTTGTGATTACTGATAAGACATAAATATTATCCTCACAGCTTCTATTTTTTCTGAATCCTGCTTGACATTCAGGTAGCATTTCATTGTTTTGTGTAAAATTTGTTAGCCTGTTGTTAATGAGCTGTGTGAATAGTTTTGTCTTATGGTTTAGTAGTGCGATGCTGCGGTAGTTATTTGGGTCATCTGTTGGGCCTTTCTTATGGAAGTGGATCATTTTTGTATTAGTCCATGTAGAGGGTATCTTTTCTTGTGAAAGAATTGTATTAAAAAGTTGTTTTAAATACATTACTCATTCTGTTGGCAAGTTCTTGTAAAACTCATTTGGTATTTTATCTTCTCCTGGTGCTTTGTTATTTTTTACTGTATTCAGAACCTGGTAAATTTCAGCATTGGAAAAATCCAAATCTAAATCAGGATGTAAGTTGTCTATATAGAGGGTGGTTAGATTTGTTATTGGTGTATAAAAATTTCTGTAATAATCAAGCATTGTATTCATGTCAATATTTACACTAAGTTGTTTATCCAAATGTACTACCAGAGACTGATATTGAAGATGAGGCCACCTCCTAATTGGCAGTGTTTATGTTAAAACCAAAGTGGCTCAAGCAAACATTTTCGTAGAAATCTTTGGTACTTGTAATTAGCTTTTAGGAGAGAAAAAGGAAGCGTTATCAGATTTTTCTGCATAAATAGGTAAAAAAGTGTAATACTATTTTTGCGAGATTGCAAGTGCTATTTTTTTTAGTTTCATTTATGTTTATTATTAGGTATTCCATGAAAACTTATATTTTTTATGATCCCATGTTATTTTGAAAGGTATCTATTCCTTAGTAGGTGTTAAGAAAAGAAGTTATGGATTACATTTTTTCTATAGTCCCTTTCTGTGGTTATTAGTTACCAAAAAACAGTTTAAAGAGAACTTCGTATTGACTGCAATATTTTTTGTTTTGTTTTTGGTAATTTAATCTCGTTAGGTGATAAAAAAATGTTGATGTGTCAAAGTTTTTTTTGTAAGAACTAAGAGGTATTTTTTATATTTCGAAGTAGTTTTCAGTGATTTTTTTGAACTCTAATACCAAAAACTGCACCAAAAATTAATGACCGTTTTATCGAAAAGTAGTTTAAGTTTTTTTATGTTTTGTGTACCTGAACAAGGGTTTGTGATTTTAACTCTCTAGGAATAAGTTATTTTCGAATTACAAAATATATTACTAGCCTATGTAAATTTTGTTTTTTCCTCGTGTTATTAGTTTTTTCAATAAGTAGTTTAATAAAAGTTTTTCCAAGGTTATCCGACCTTTTTAATTCAATTCGTGCAAAATAAAAGGCGTATAGGGGCTTATCCGACAAAATAAAGCCTATTTGCCTACTACTGGAAAGGCGTATGCGCCGTTTTAAAAGGCTTAAGCGCCATCTGAAGAATAAGAAAAGGCGTATACGCCAAAATCTCGAATAATTACGAATTAAAAATAAACTCTCATGATTTTGATATCAGATTTCAAAACCAAAATTATAAGAGAACTTTACCGCGAAAAATCTTTTATAGAACCCTTTTATTACAGGAGTAAAACGTTTTTTGCTCCCCCTGTGAAATTTATGAAATGGCGCTTACGCCGTTTTGTCGTGTCACCGTCGATATATACGAGAAAATGGTAATCACTTTTTTCCCGGGGAAAAAGTAATTTCATAAAAAGTGATATTTTGTTACCTGACAACAGTGATAAAATGTTTTTTCACGTCACAGAAAAAAATATTTTTTGTATGACATTTTAAAAACAATATTATAGTCTACTAGGAATGGGATCCAGTGAAGTGCACGCTCCAGGGATGGTTTTTATTTACTGATAGCGCTTTTTTGCTTATTTCGGAAATGCTGTAAAAGTTGATTGTTACTATTTGATAATGCAGAAGGTATTTTCTGTACTCGCAGTTGTATCAATTGTGTCATTTGTTGTTGTTGCATTTGCTGCTATTCTAGAAATTCGTGGAATTGTTCGGGGTTCATTTTTGTAAATCCTCGTCGCCACAATGTTATAAATATAACAGTTACTTTTTTTGTGACATGATTATTTTTGTTTTGAAAATGACTAAAACAGTTTTGTGATTTTGTGTATTGACTAACAGCAATTCCAATGATAAATCACAAGAAAACCTGGATAAAAGCTTATGATACTATCCTGATACCGCAGGTAATTGATTATTGGAAATTTCTCTTTCTGACATAGGTAACCAATTTTGACTATATTGGGCTGAAATGCCTAGTTACGGATTTATCCGCATTTAGTTGTATTAAAGCACTTTCTTTGATTTTTGATCTTTTACTATTTGGCTCTTTCAATATTATGTGCGCCGAATTCCATTGAATATGATGCCCCTCTTCCCAAGAATGTTTGCAAATATCTGACTTAAAGAACTCCCTATCTTGAATATACTTTTTGTGTTCATTTATTCGGAGTTTCAATGGTATAGATGTTTTGTCGCATTCACAAGATATCTGATATTTGCAGCAAGATTGTGGTTTAATTTCCCAAAATAATTAACAAAAAGAATAGTGAGTAACTTTGCTTCTGGTCTTCTTTGTCTTCTGGATGTATATTTTTTTCCAATGGTCCAATTTGTTTGCATTTTCAATATAATGTCCCAAAGGGGTTTCAACCCCTCTCCTTGGCAGCTATCCACAGTAAGTAGTTCTAAAAGCACAGAAAAAGCAAAAGACAGATTGTGTTTAAATAACAACTGTACTATTAGATCAACATTACGATATCAAATATTCATTTAAAAATTGACTGTACTACAAACTCATATCAACCTATAGTTGTAGTCAGTTTTTTTAGTAATTTTTTGAAGAAATCGAAATTTAAAAAATACACATTATTTGGTATCCGTTTTTTGAACATGAAGGTATATTTTATTTTTTAATAGTGTGACAAAATGTTTGCTTGTCTACTGGTATATATTTTGATGCTTATGATTTCTATTATACATTCCATATGTTATGTTATTTTTAATATAAGATTAATAAGACCAATGCAACAAATTATTAGGTGAGTTAATATATAATATTTTGTTTTGAAAAAAGTTTTTTTGTAACAATAAAAAATAATTTTCGGTAATTGTATACAACAGTTCCTTATGGTATTTTGAGTCAACTGTTTAAAATGACTGTAGAATGTATTTTCTGCAAGTTTCAGTCAGCGCACCTAAATTCAACTTGATATTTCATATTAAATTATAATATTTTTCAATCAAGAAATTAAAAATTAGTAGGGTAACCTCAAGAGAGAGAAAATTATTAGAAATAAGATTATCCTGACAATCTGATAACATCGCAATTATAATAGGACGTTTTAAAACAGATCATTGGTTAATTTATCGAGAAGGGCAAGGAAAGTTATTGAAAAAGATATAGTGTGAGTACAATTTTTTATTGTGAAATCCAAAAGGACCTTTTGTATACAATGACCTAATTTTCTTCTTTCTATTATTCACCTTTGGGTAAACAAGGTTTGAGTAAATAGTACAATATCAACCGTAAGTAAATGAGCTCCACTTATTTTTGTACTTACTTGCAAAATTGTCAAGTTTTTTTGGTTCTAATTTTAGTGTTTATAATTATTCTCTCAATATGTACATCTGTTGTTACGAGCATAATGATAAAATATTTTGTACATATTTGGAAAAATATTTCTTAAATGACAGTAGCGTATTTCGCCATTTTTAGTCCAAGACTTACCAAACGCTTTTATGTATTAAAATTTGATAAATCATGAATCTATTTATTTTTTATTATTTAATATTTATTTACAAGACATTTAATTTGTAATATCTGGAAAGGAATACATGGATGTAGTACCTAATACGTATTAGTAGGTACCAATTATAACAATTACATTCCTTCTATATACAATATGGATAGACTTTTTTCCAATCAGAAAATTCTGTTTAAGAAGTGTATCGAAGCCAATATAGTTAATGCAAAAGGTGAGATTTATGTTTAATTGTAAGTCTTTTATTTTAAAATGGATACAGACAAAATGGAGTTAAACATTCAGTACTTTGGAACAAAAATAGACGAAAACGGAACACAAGAAGCAGATAATAATAATAGAATAGTTATATGTGTATTACTTTTAAAACATCTGGTATATTGTACCTGTATTATTTACGGTACCGTTCGCGCAAATCAGTCCGCGCATTTCTTAAGATTTTTAAGTAGGAGACCTCCTGAGTGGGGTCGAGAGAAAAATGGATAAAACGGGGGAGCGAAACAAAATGACTATTTTTCGTCAGTCAAGTCGACAGCGAGCAGCCGAGTAGATAGGACGTGTCTTAGATACTCAGAAGCAAGCGAATCGGATTCTAAGAAAGCTATCGGACGGAGGCTGATTTCTATCAGCCGAACCGGCGAATAAGCTAACTAGAAGACGAAAACAGCGTTTTTTAACGCAAATAGTGTTTCTTGACGCTATTTTCTATTTGGAATATTCCAGAATTGCTAATTTTGCGAATTTTCGCGAAAAATAGATGTTTTTTTATGTTTTAGGACCTGTGGAGGACAGGAACTACGGAGATGTCAGCGAAAAACCAGATGTCAGCGAAAAACCAAACAAAAAAGCGGATCGACGACGAAGACAGAGACAGCGAATCCAGCTACGACAGCAGAGACGAGGAATACGACAAGTTGTGTGATAAACACGTCAAACTAAAAGCAAAATTCAAAGGACTAAGTGAACAATACGACATCGACAGGCAAAAAAAGAAGCACGAAGATGCAAGCAAGGAAATAGAAGAACTGAAAGCCACAAACAAACGAACGGACGAAGAAATGAAAGGACTAAGGATTGCCATGGAAGACATGGCAAAAATTGTAGAAGACTTACAGAAAGAAAAAGGAAGCCGAAGCCGCTCAGAAAGCGTCCGAAGAAAGGCGCAGAGGACCGAATCCCCACGCGACGAAGAAAACGCGAGTAAATATGCTACAAGAGTTCTGAACCATGGCGGAGGCGCTAACATGGGAATCTCCATAAGGAAATCGTCGAAAAATCTAAGGTCCAAAAACACTGAAAATTGGCTCATTTTTGGAGTGGGGGTAAATCTCAATCTGCGCATGTGCTACGTTATTCGGATGGGTGACGTCATAGGGATAATGAAAAAAATATTTTGAAAATTCGAACTACCCCCCTTTCATCCCCCACGCAGCACCCCTGAAAGTTAACCAATCATAGCAAACGACGTCTCGTTTAAAAGACCTTAACGTCTAGTATATACATGAAACAATGAAAAAATTCTACCCCCTTTCATCCCCTACGACCACTAAAAGTTAACCAATCAAACGTCATCTCGAAAGGCCTTAACGTTAAGTATATGTATAAAATATTGAAAAAATTCTACCCCCTTTCACCCCCACCGTAGCACCCCTAAAAGTTAACCAATCGTACTACGTCTCAAAAGGTTTTAACGTCTAGTATATACTTTAAATTTTATCCCACCCTCAATACCCACCTGTTTAGTATTCCTAATTCCAAGGACCCCCAAATTCACTATCTAAATTTACACTTACCTTTGAAAAATCATTATTAAAAAACTTTCGCCCGAGTCCGGGCGCGAACCATCAACCTTCGCGTCTTAAACAAAGCGTCTAACGAACATGGCTATTCGCACACATAAGTGTGGGATATAAAAGAGGTATAAAAAAAAAGAGTGCATTGGTCTGAAGTAAAATAGACTTAAGTCTAGTATGCATAGGTATATTGAAAATTTAAACAAACACATCATGATAAGTGGAATATCGTTGACTTCTAGTATACGATTTTTAACATATACAGAGTGCGGTAAAATTACAGTTCACGAATCAACTAACGTATCGCTAAAAAAGACATTAACGTCATGACAAACATTCTTTTATCATAATCATGTATAAAGTTAAGTGACATATCATTGAAAAGGGTATCGCCTCACAGGTGTATCATTGAAGTATATAGAAAAAATCAGGTGGCATTCTCCATCTAGTTTTTTCATGACATGTATAATCTGTCTTTATTTTAATTTAAATCTTTAATATAAAAGTTGATAAATAAATAGAATGTTTAAAACGACGTTTCGTTTGAAAAGACTATAAGCTTTTATAAAATAAAAAATTTAACTATTATAAATAAAATGACAAATAGTTTTTTAAAGTCATATAATACGGTTCATTTCCACACCATCTTATATATCACAATAATTGATATAAGGAGATAGAACCATGGTGCGTTGTATTTAATATTTAAAGTGGCAAATACATCCCCTATAGGCCTACAAAAAACCACGGTAAAAAAAAATATTTTTCCTCAATTTTCAGTCAGGCTGTAACACATAAAAATTAATATATATTAATTCTTTTGAGTGATAAATTTTATACTTTTCCTCAAAAACACATATCACAAAAAGAGCATTATTTATTAGTAAAAAAATTAGAAAAACATTCATTACGGATCATTGATGATCATTACCCCCACATGTGATGATATACTAAAAAGAATTTTTTTCATTTTATATTTTCAATCTTACCTAGATACTTTTACGTTAAAAGACCGATCGAGGAACAGGTTGAGACAAGCTTGGAGAATAATCTCATTAATACTTACGGATCATTAACGACTACCATCCCAGTATCTATTGATATACTAGATGGCTCTTTTTTCGAACAGCATGAACATTAGTCTTTAAGCTAATAGAAACGGTTTATTAATTCGTTTGGTTTTGCATCATTCATAAGAATGAGATTTTTATATGGCTCTTTCGATTGATTATTACCTAACCAATCATTTAAATTTAAACGTTTGCTAACCCTATGATTATATAAACTATTTAGTAAAATTAAATTGTTACATTAGCAATATTAAAATTTAAAAAAAAAATATCTAATATGCTGGCTCCTCCTCCTCCGTAGGTGTAGATGAAGTTGATGGAATGGAATAATGTCCCCATGGTAACGTTTCATCTGACCCAGATATCAGGTAACGTTTATCATCCTCAGGGCTGAGGGCAACCTTATGCTGGATAGTGGAGTACACCTGATGTTTTTCAGAACGAATCAGATTTTGAACGACAGTTTTTTGTTTCCAGGTATTGAGACATTCTTCATAATCTTCATGAGTAATTATAGTTTTTACAACAGATGACTTTACTCCCCTAGCTTTTTTTGCTACACCTAGGTTCTTGAGTTCAGACTCTACTTCATCCTCATCATACCCTTCTTCGATTAACCTCTTCCTTTTCTTGGAAATATTATCATCGGTTACTAATATTCTGGTTGAGTAGAGTTTCGAACGAAGGCCTACGTACTCAGTCATTGGAACGCCACTATTTTCATCCTTCATCATTCCCAAGACTTTCTTATTTACCAGAGGAATGCCATATATATTTTCGAGAGCATAGTCGCTTGTATCAAAGCGCCGATGACAGTCACGCTTTATAACTTCATAAGGGTCTTGACGGAGCTCATAAATCAGAGAATCAGTATCCGTATACATGACTGAGCAGCTGGGGAAAGCATCAATCATGTATCCATAGTGAAAATCATAAATTGTAGTTTTAGCAAGATCAAGGATTGTTTGTCCTACATATATAGGTTTGTTTAACAAGATCTGAAGCTTCCGCAATTCTATTGCAACTATATCGGGATTTACACTAAAAATTGTGCTATTCTTAAACTCAGGATGGCAATGTAAGCCTCAGCACCATAACGACCGCTCCACTCAGTCAATAATCGTATATTAACCCGCTTTCGTACATTCTCCATAGTTTTTCCTGTATCAATAAAAATGATTAGAACTAGAGAAACGTTAGTATTAGATCATGTAGGAAAAAAACTTACCAAATACTGCATTATTCATCAACTTGAACAAGCTCTTCTCGAACTCATTCGTAGCCTTCGTTCGCAGCTCAGTATTCAGATCTATATAAGACTTCAACCACGGTGCCTGTTTGAATTTGAGAACTCGATGAATTTTCTTTAGCACCAACCCATGTGTAAGCGCCTGCTTTAGTGTTCGGTAATGGATAACATACTTGGTTTTATTATGGAGGGTAGCCATTAACTTGGTTAACTCTTTTGCATCCTTTGGGGGTCTCATTGTCTTGGGATTGATGTGGAGAGGACAGAATGGGATATCTTTATGCTGATCGTGTAGGTGTTGAGGATATTCCAAGTCCACTTCTAGCATATACCCATCATCAGCATCATCAGGTATAGTAGTGACATCGATGTTGGTATCACACCATTCAAAACCGCTATAGGGAAGATACTGAGACATTGCCCAACCATACTAAAACAAAAACCACAATAAATTTCTCACTTATTTTTAGACGAGGAGTAGCAAACCTGATTATTTATATCAAAATATATCATAAATGTCATTGGCTTAGATGGATCGTAGTTGTTTACATAATGGTTGTTAGCTTTGGATCTCCTCTTACTGCAATCTTGACTAAGACCGCCACGAATACCACGTTCAACGAAGAGAAACATTTCTATTTCCGTTAAAAGCTCCAATTCAACCCCGGTATATTTCAACATGGCATCCCAAGTGTAACCGGGCAATGTAAAATAGTGGGCAGGATCGAGACCATGCGATTTGAGGGTGCTACTGCGAAACATTTCAAATACATCAGCAAGAAGAAGAATATCCGTCTTCATATATAGGTCAACGTAATCACCTAATGTATTACAGTTGAAAGTACTCCATACTTGGTGAGCACGATGGTAGAGACGGCGGGGGCAAGGCTTATTTTCAAGTTTATTAAAAAATTCATCCTGTGCAGGTAAGGATATTTCATTGAATCGTTCGAAAGAGTCGAAATAATCATAGGGCATCACACCCTTTTTCGTTAACATATTAAAATGATCTCCTGGCAACTCTGGGAACTGGGATTTTAAATTTGGAAATTCAGTTAGATAAGAAGCTAATTTATCAAGACTAGATGCCATAAATCTAAAGGAATCGATGAACCTAAATTGAACTGGATAGTCATCAATGTGTTTGGTGAACGAAATATACTTTTCCTTTGTTATAGGGAGCAAGTCTACGGTTCCCTTCATCCTGGTGGCAATGTCAGTAATTAGAAAATGGGCGTCAAATACAGAAAGATTATGAAACACCACCGACACCACGTGACTGTCCTTATAGTTGACATTGCATGATTCATGAGCTGCTCCACGATAGTTGTTGGTGGGGATTAAATGATTGTGATCACGCACTTTTTTATCTTCCTTTGTGAAGGGTTGATGACATATGTGGCAGTGTGAAGCTCTTCGGTGCTCAACTTCCTGCAACCATGTCATATCAATATCATATGGACACCAAAACACAGTAGACATATCCTCAGCAAGACTGCTCATCTCATCTACAAACCATTTTATACAGTCCTGCCCTCGGTATGATCGGTAAAAAGAGAGGGTGTCATCATAGCTGCATTTCAGATAATACCCAACAGCAGCTGGAACGTGGTGTTGCGGCTTCTTAGGATCAACTAACGGTTTAAGCACAGATTCCAAGTCAGCATAAACAATAAATGGTGCTTTTTCTTTATTCTGATAATTTTTAAATTTTAAAATATTCTTCCCTGGCTCAGGCATCCTAATAGCAGTCTCATTCATTTTAACACAGTCCTCGATATGCTTATCTAGCTTATCTTGTGACCTGCAGTAGCGGAGGCATCTATCGCAGAAGTATTTTTGTCCGTGATCTTTACTAAGTTGTTTGGAGAGTAGGCGTGATAAACTTTTAATCCAGACGTAGTGATATCTAATGGCTCCTTCAGTATTATCATATCTATCCTGAATCATCAATAAATTCACATGACGTTCTTTCTTATTCTTTGTCAGGTGTGTAGGAAGGGTCTTGAAAGACCTCTTTTTTTTTCTGCAAGACATAAACATTGACTGACATATCATTCTGTTTCTCAAAGTTTGGAATCTGCTTCATTGTCATGGGCCACTGTATACCTTTCAGTTTCAACACTGATGAGTAGTGGGGGTATGATGATAATCGATCAGAATGTTTTTCACAAGGGTACAATGCTGAGGTAACAGCCCATGCAAAACATGCATCATCATTGTTTTTCACGTTGATACAGGCATGTTTCCTCGCAATTTGCGAAGGAAGTTCAATATATGAAGAACCAAGCTGAGGGGTGTACTTGTTGATATTAACCCCCAAATTTACAACTTTCCTGAGAGCCCAGCCTGAGTCACGCTCTTGGAACTCTTCTAATTCATTCATGATGGGAGTATTAACCTCGGTGTCAAACCACTCATCTAAGTTGGTGTCTCTATATATTGGCGAGTTCGATGTAGTAAAGTACTTGTACTCAGTCTGTACACTATCTCCCTTTACTATTATAAACTCTCCACAAAATACAGTATTAACCTTAACTGCAGCATCCTGCTTAAGAATTTTCCGAATCTTATTTTTAAATGTTGATTTAGCGTCAACGATAAATGATTTCGGATACTTATGTTTCAAGTTTGAAATTACCCCCGTTATTATTCGTGAGTTGAACGTAGATTCGCTATCTTCCCATCTTACTCGATCCGAAGGAATCGCTTTTTTCAGGGAAAGCCCTGCCCCCTTCTTCTGAGCCGCTTTAAATTGTCGTCTCATGGTTTTTATATTTCTTAAGCAGGCCTCCAAATGCTGTTTTTCACCCATCGTCTTTGCACTCCTCATTGCATTCTGAATTCTTTTAATCCCTTCATAACATTCAACCAGTCCCTCACGTATCTTTCTATCATTATTTGGGGTTATCAATCCCAGCAATGCAGCTATGTATTTCACCAAATCAGTGAATTGCCCCATTCTAAAAAAAAAATTATTGTTATGTTATACTTTTATGAAAAACTAAACGTTTCGAATACATAACCTCAAATATTATGTTAATGAAAATAATTGAAAACTTACTTTTAAATTAATTAAAAACTTTCTAAACAGGAAGAGCTGTCAGATGATTGAACGCTTCATAAAGTTCTGAAAAAGAATGAAAAAGACTGAAAAAATAATTATTGGAAGGTATAAGGTACACGGAAAACTGAACGGTTGATTATTTTTAAAATACATAACCTCAAATATTGAGAAATAATTGATAACTTACTTAAAAATTAATAAAAATCTAAATTAATAGGAGCTGAAGACAATTCTGAATGCTGATCAAAGTTCTGAAACAGAATGAAAAAAAAAATGACTTATTAAGTATAAAGTATACTTCTAGATGGCTGGAAAACTGTTGATTATTTTTAAATACATAACCTCAAATATCATGTTTGAGAAAAAATGAAGATAATTGATAACTTACTTTTAAATTAATAAAAAATTATTATGAAGAGGAACGCTTCTGAAGCAAATAATTATTGTTAAGTATAACGCTTTTTAGTAAGACGGAGTAATTGGTTACTTTCAATACTTGGACTCATATATTGGATGTCATGTTAGATTTCAAAAATTAAGCTTACAACCAATTTTCAAAAATATTGGAGGTTAATATAAAACTAATGTGAAAAATGAGTGTGAAAACCATTTAAACCACCCTCAATAATGCTGGTTTTCAGCTAGAATTGAACATGAGTCGGAGTACTCAAACAATCAGTAAAAACCGGAGTAGCTAGTCATACAATTGATAATTTAATCCACTTTTGAGAATCATAAAAATATTGGTCAGGGAATATGATATTTAAAACTTATTGTCAAGACTAACATAAATCATTCTACATCTAACCATCCTAAAGTCATGATAAAAATTTGCAAGCGTTGTTCTATTGAGCACCCTTCTACTACTCATGAACTGTGCTACAAATGTTATATTATAGGTGGAGAAAATAGTGGAGAATGGATTCCATTTAATGTGTATTCATGGTCGAGTTATGAAGATTTTAAAAAGTGGCAATTTAATTATGATCGGAGACAGCTACTTTGCGAGAAATGTGGAAAGTTTATGAATAGAACTGATATATATCGCCATATGAAAAACCGACATGATGTTGAAAACTTTTCAGTTAAGTTTGCGTAGAATTTATCCGCTAAAAAAAATAATTGTCTGAAATATGTTTGTTCCTAATTTAATGAAATGTTAGATTAGGTAGGAATTTATTTATGCAAACTACTGCAACTTCCACCAGAAATTAAAATATCTAATGAATTAACCTGAAATATGATATATCTTCGATAATGAAAGTGGGTATAGTAAAAAAAGTTATATAAAAGTTATAGCATTTTAAACGGATGAATTAAAAATAAAAGAGTAGGGAACTTATTATTGAAGTCTTTAAGTATGTGCAGTTATGGTTGTAGCTAATCCTATGTTAGAGCACAATCAACTCGACCTAATTAAATGAAGTATTAAACAAGTAGCTAAGAAATATAATAACTAAGGTCTGTTTGCGTACGCAAATTTACTTGAATGAAATGAAAATTACACCTTATTTTTGGCACTACCTACCACATGATTTTAATATTTAATGAAGAAAAGGTAAATTTAAATGTAAAACCCTTGAAGATGTGGAAATGATTGGAGTTTTTTAAGAATTTATGAAGAATGAGTCTACCGTTGAAGACTATTCCGTAACTTCATAAACTCTATTGGAAATGTGTGAAAATATTTTTTAAAATGTATCTACAATATTCTGAAAATAGAATTTTAATTAACAATCGTATTTTTATTTTAATAATTCAAAGATGCCATAACGATAGTAACATAAAAAATAATTTTATATTTTTAGCTATTTTAGTTATATAGATACCTCTATATTTTCGGATACCTCGTATATTTTTTCACTTTTAAACATGAGAACAATGAAAATAAAATCACACCACTCTCAACAAGTCAATTACACTGATATTGATAGCTATACTATTGAAGTAGTATGAAATTAATTAAAAGTTTTTTTTCTCGATTTTTCATGAAATTAAACAATAATATTTTTATTTTAACGTTCCAGATACCATTATCAAGAATAAATGGCTTTCTAAATTATGGTCCCTACCTGACACTATGAAAAAAAAACGACAACTAGACAATTAATAATATTTTTAAGTTTAAGAAATTTAAAAAAGCCAGCTTTAACTTATGAATTTATTTATATATAGTAATAGTTTAATCAAATTTATATTGAAAAGGACTTGAAACCCGCTTTCAAATAGAGTTTTATTTATTATACTATCCCATTAAAAATTATTAGACAATTTTTACGTAACAGAATATCATCAAAATGTTAATATCTACAAAAAAAATATTTCAGAATTCAGGTAATATGAGTTTTTTTGTTTTAAATTGAAATATACGAGGAGCTATCATAGAACTAGAGTAGATCAACAATAGTATATATTTAAAAAATCGAATATTTTTACATTTTACATAGATGTTAAAATATTTTAAAAAACGTAACCATTCACTAAAAATAAAGAAAAAATATTATAAATCTGCTTCATTCATAACAAAAAGGTTATTAAATTACTAAAACTATTTCAAAATTATAATTATTTTTTTTTAAATCACTCTATAAAAAATATATTCTAAAAGCGAAAAAATCGGTGGATTTTACGGATTGGAAAAAACAAATAATTACTTACCCACTAAAGATTCTCCTAACACAAAATTCTTGGTTGACACAAACATTAATAGCGCGAATTTAAGTATAAACTGAAGAATGAAAAATACTCCCAGTTTATATATATTTACTCAATTCAGTATAAAACAACTTTCAGACATCTGAGCAGCAGGCGAATGACTGGTTGACCTTGATATATAACGAACAGCACAAGAGCAAGGATAATTAATTAGTGAATTAATTAGTAGTACCCGCATGTATAAAATTTGTTATTTTTGTAATAATTGATAGCAGATTCGATTTATGTCTCGGAATGTTTTAACGATTTATTAGTAGTACCCGCATGTATAAAAGCGCGCTAAAAAAATTTGATTTATGTTTCGGAATGCAATTAAAGAATTGTATCCACATGGGAGCTCATTAAATTGAAACATTGAAAGTATTAATTGAAAGGAAATACTATTTTTGCTAGAAAAAAAAAGCAATTGAGATGGCTGGGATTAGAAAACTTGCACAAATCTTGGATTAATAAAAATAATGTATTGTAAACTAATTTTTTAAATAAAACATAATAATTATTGCATATCTTTTATTATAAACTTTACATCTATGTATTACATGTAAAATAGGATTGATAAATTTGGCGGCTTGTTGAATTCGTTGCTTGAAGCGTAACTGATCGAGATATCTAGCTTGCCAATCGTTTTTTCTTGCCGCATGATATGCATATCGCCAGACATATAGATCACGTATTTTGTTAAAGTTTTCATTAAAGCTGACTTTTTTCATCTTGCAATAATTCGGGATATTTATAAATTATTTCAAGACCTAGGTTGTATGTAATTGGATTGATTTTTTTTTGATTGGTTGTAGAACTTCTAGTGCTGTTTTTGGAGCATCTTGTGATTTAGTAACAGTCAGTTGTAAAACTTTTCATAGTTCCTAAAAACTCCTGGTTTTTTAATGTTTCAAAGGTGTTCTTTATTAGTGGTAATATCTTCCACAGCTCGGATATACTTGCATACCCCAAACAAATACTAGCGTGTCCAGTTAAAATTTTTAGCACTTTATTCTGCTCAAACTTTTGAAACTGAAGCCAAAAATAGCCCGCATCTATAGGGTCTAGGGTTTCCGCTGCAGTGAAAAAATTGTCAATCAAATCTTTGAAACATATTAATTCCTCCCATTCCTTTTCGTAAAAAACTATATAATTATTCCTGTTCCCTGAAATTATTACACAAGGAGTGCACTCTGCTGATAAACACACTGTAACAAACTTTGACTTTGACTTATTCAAGTAAAATCGATGTTCTCCCATAAACACTTCCTTTGGAACAGTATTTGGAACAGTATTTGAAGACATTTCCCCACAACAAACAAGACAAAACTATGCTCGGTATGGTATCTTCATGACTTTTTATAGATATGTGAAAGTGGTAGGAGAAAATATGCTAGTATTGGAATGGATGAGGGAATATAAATAGTTATAGCAAAATGAATTTGACTCACACCATCAATATGTGTTTAGAAGATTTCTCCGATTTGTTGGTGTAGTGACATAACTCGTTGTTTTAATTGTCATGTGGAAATTCATGAGTGGTTAACCGAAGATTGCGTTCATAATGAACATTTAAAATTTAGCCCAGACCGTAAGTTTGCTAAGATGATGAAAAAATCAATAAAAAGAAAACAGCAACAAAGCAAAACCAACAAAACGGTGGAATGCTCTACAAATATTTAATAAAACCCTAGCAATAAATTTGTTTTTTATTTGCACATATTGTAATAAATGATTTTGTGGTGAGACACTGAATAGTGCTTTCATTCGTACATGCCCTAGCTACTATTGTTTGCGCATGTCGGAAATTCTATATATAATACGTTTAAACGCCGCAATACGTATTAAACTCAAATTGTAGTGAATGTGAAACAACATGAACGAAGACGCTGATTTGCTAAACACCCAAGATAATGCCGACATCGATGGAATTGAAGCAGATGATGAAAACAGTGAAGTTGATTCAGTTATCAGTTTCGGTAGTTTAGACCAAGAATATGATAGCTCAACTGTTGACATTAAGTCATTCCATATTGAAAAAGTAAACAATGTGAAATGGATGAATACATGTTTTGGAAAACCAATATGTATCCTGCAATGCTATTATTCGACAAGTGAATATCGATTATGCACCTGTTGTTTTTTTGATTGGAATAATGAGCATGGTCAAAGCATAGGATCAGAACATGTTAATGAACATTTTACTGGTAGTTCAGGAAATTTAGCAGAATTATGTTTTAGATGTTCCATTTGTGAGAAAGAATTATTTTTATACTATTTAGTTGATTATTGTTTTTTGTGCAACAACAAACATTTTAATGTTAACGTAAATTAATTTTAATATTATAACTCCAATTGCATTGTTTAGACTAAAATTTATAAATTTATATATCCTATCTTTTATAACGTTTAATTGATGATTGTTTTTTTTGTGTTATGACAACCATTTTAATATTACAACTGGATTTGTATTGTTTAGCCTGAAATTAATTTTTGAAATTATGTTTTAGATGTTCCATTTGCGAGAAAGAACTATTTTTATACTACTTAGTTGATTATTGTTTTTTGTGCAACAACAAACATTTTAATATTAACGTAAATTAATTTTAATATTATAACTCCAATTGCATTGTTTAGACTAAAATTTATAAATTTATATATCCTATCTTTTATAACGTTTAATTGATGATTGTTTTTTTTGTGTTATGACAACCATTTTAATATTACAACTGGATTTGTATTGTTTAGCAAATCAGCGTCTTCGTTCATGTTGCTTCTTCACATTCATTACAATTTGAGTTTATTCAATAAATAATTAAAAACCATAACATCTTTTATTTCCACTCCTATATTACATAAAAGTCAGTTTAACCCTGTTATTGCAATGTAAAATTATACAGTTACAAACAAGTTATTTCGATTTTATTCTAGAGTTGTAGGCTGATAAAAAGAAACGCTCGAAGAATCTAATATATCTTAATTTTATGGTTAAGTCGCTAAAAGAGCGAATTATAAATACCAATATTGTAAAAAAATACATATGAATGTTCAGGGTAAATAAAATTAAAGTAGTTATAATATGATATAGTTTATTTCATCTCGTGAAATGAAAATACACAAATAACAAACGAAAACTAATTTAAGACTATTAAAAATAAAAAATTAAAATGATCAGACTAACACCTATCTATAAATAATTAAAAAATCACAAATAGAAGATTGGGAAGAAAGATAAAAATTCCTTAAATAACTATAATTAGATTAATTAGAAGAATAATCACTAAACAACTCTAATTGACTTTCCAATTTTTTTATCTTTCTTCTCAATCTTCTATTTGTGATTTTTAATTTATCTTTTTCCTGAATTACATCAGCATTATCCGCTTCTAGAAGATAAAGATCGGAATCTTTCGATTTAACCTTTTTTTCTAGAAGGGATATGTTTCCTAAGCAATTAGTAAAATTTATCCAGATCAGGTCAATATTATCTTCTAGTAGAGAAATATTTTTTCCCTGATCTGAAATTATTTCTCTATACATTTCACGCTGCTTCAATTTTTCTATATTACAGTTTTCATTTAAGATGGACAGCCTGTGAAGAAATAAAACCTTTATTAGCAATAATATTAAATAAAATTAAATTAGAGAATTAAAAAAAAACGTACCTGGTAATATCCTTGTTGGTTTCATTTTTCTTCTCTTTGAGCAGATTATTCGTTAATTTAATCTGCTCAGTTAAGTTTTTGTTTAATTTATATTGGTAAGCTAATTCCCGGTCACACATTGCAAGTTTGTCTTCACAAAATAAATTAAACTTTTCCGCCATCGTTAAATTAAAATTAGAGAATAAAATAAATATAGATAATAAATACATTGAAAAAAAAAGAAATAAAGATAATAAAGACATTTTGGACAATTTAAATTTACAGTTGAAGTTAAACTAGTAGCAGAGAGCAAATAGATATCTTTTATACCATCCTAAAAGGGGATTTATGCAACTAGACAAAATTCAAAAATATCAATAGATTTATGCAACTACATCAAAATTTCTAGATTTTAGTTATCATTAATTCAAAAACATCATACGTTTTAGATAATACCATCCTAAAAGGGGATTTATGCAACTATACAAAATTCAAAAATATCAATAGATTTATGCAACTAAATCAAAATTTCTAGATTTTTAGTTATCATTAATTCAAAAACATCATACGTTTTAGATAATAAAATTCCATTCTGAAATCATTAAATTACAGTTGAAAGAGTAATGAAAATAAACTTATTAAAACAATGGAGTAGGTAAAAAAATGGAACTCACAAGTTAGTAGGTTGGAGAAACGTGAAAATTATGCTTACTCTAAATATAAAAGCATTTCGAGTTTTTTTTCAATTATGAAAAATTAATGCTGTTTAATCAATTACTATAAAAAGGTATATAAAGGTATACCTATTAATATTTTCTCTTTTTTTAAAAATTTTTGTATGGATATGTTATAGTATAATATAAAGTTTGTAAAAATGTTAGACATATGGTTCTTAAATTACCATGACGTAATCTCTTAAAAAAATATGTTATTTTTTGTTTAACATTAGATAAAATCACTTTAACGAAAAAATTATATGTTGAAGTTTCAATCTAATAAATTATGTTTTTAGGGGGGAATTTATTAAAAAGTTCGAAACTTCAGCGGTTTACCAACTAGCTCCTTTGGGGACGCGATCGGTCTTTTGGCCCAAAATAATTATTAAAAATATGTGTAAGTGTCAGTATCTAATTGTTGGTAATTGAAAATTTTTATAATATATTTTTGGGGTGCCTTGTTCATCCAAGTGCGTAAGTAGGTGAGAGAAAAAAACTAGGTTATTGAATTGAAAGTATCTGGTAAGATTTAAAATATAAAATGAAAATATTCTTTTTCTAGTATATTAATAGATTATGGGATGCTAGTCGTTAATGATCCGTAAGTATTAATGAGATTATTCTCCAAGCTTGTCTCAACCTGTTCCTCGATCGGTCTTTTAACGTAAAAGTATCTAGGTAAGATTGAAAATATAAAATGAAAAAAATTCTTTTTAGTATATCATCACATGTGGGGGTAATGATCATCAATGATCCGCAATGAATGTTTTTCTAATTTTTTTACTAATAAATAATGCTCTTTTTGTGATATGTGTTTTTGAGGAAAAGTATAAAATTTATCACTCAAAAGAATTAATATATTTTAATTTTCATGTGTTACAGCCTGACTGAAAATTGAGGAAAAATATTTTTTTTTACCGTGGTTTTTTGTAGGCCTATAGGGGATGTATTTGCCACTTTAAATATTAAATACAACGCACCATGGTTCTATCTCCTTATATCAATTATTGTGATATATAAGATGGTGTGGAAATGAACCGTATTATATAAATTTAAAAAACTATTTGTTATTTTATTTAACTAACCTAATAGATGAAAATAGTTTTTAGATTGTGGATTACCACAAATAGAAAAGATAACACGCCGATATCTTACCCCATAAGTCTTCATGGTGGTGTGTAGACTAAATCTATTCACAACCAAGGAAATTCGTAAAACATGAAGATTCAAATTTAAAAAATTAAAACAAAGACAGATGCTAATATTATATCATAGACTGTACCATTGAAAATATATTCATTTCATATATAGTTAATGTATGATAACCTTGGGTGGGCTTGTTTCTTATACACAATGCATTTCATTTCTACAGGGTGGTTATATTAAAATATGGGGGATTCAGGAGTGAGTGTTGAATAACTCAACATTCGTTAACCATTTATATTTTTTATTTAACATATTAAAATACTGTATTACCTATATGTAGATTTAATAAAAAAATAATATTTGCAATAATGGGTTTTATTAAAACACCTTGTATATACCCTATCAATTATGATAATAGTTAAATTTTTTATTTTATAAAAGCTTATAAAGTCTTTTCAAACGAAACGTCGTTTTAAACATTCTATTTATTTATCAACTTTTATATTAAAGATTTAAATTAAAATAAAGACAGATTATACATGTCATGAAAAAACTAGATGGAGAATGCCACCTGATTTTTTCTATATACTTCAATGATACACCCTCTGTGAGGCGATACCCTTTTCAATGATATGTCACTTAACTTTATACATGATTATGATGAAAGAATGTTTGTCATGACGTTAATGTCTTTTTTAGCGATACGTTAGTTGATTCGTGAACTGTAATTTTACCGCACTCTGTATATGTTAAAAATCGTATACTAGAAGTCAACGATATTCCACTTATCATGATGTGTTTGTTTAAATTTTCAATATACCTATGCATACTAGACTTAAGTCTATTTTACTTCAAACCAATGCACTCTTTTTTTTTATACCTCTTTTATATCCCACACTTATGTGTGCGAATAGCCATGTTCGTTAGACGCTTTGTTTAAGACGCTTTGTTTAAGACGCGAAGGTTGATGGTTCGCGCCCGGACTCGGGCGAAAGTTTTTTAATAATGATTTTTCAAAGGTAAGTGTAAATTTAGATAGTGAATTTGGGGGTCCTTGGAATTAGGAATACTAAACAGGTGGGTATTGAGGGTGAGATAAAATTTAAAGTATATACTAGACGTTAAAACCTTTTGAGACGTAGTACGATTGGTTAACTTTTAGGGGTGCTACGGTGGGGGTGAAAGGGGGTAGAATTTTTTCAATATTTTATATATATACTTAACGTTAAGGCCTTTCGAGATGACGTTTGATTGGTTAACTTTTAGTGGTCGTAGGGGATGAAAGGGGGTAGAATTTTTTCATTGTTTCATGTATATACTAGACGTTAAGGTCTTTTAAACGAGACGTCGTTTGCTATGATTGGTTAACTTTCAGGAGTGCTGCGTGGGGGATGAAAGGGGGGTAGTTCGAATTTTCAAAATATTTTTTTCATTATCCCTATGACGTCACCCATCCGAATAACGTAGCACATGCGCAGATTGAGATTTACCCCCACTCCAAAAATGAGCCAATTTTCAGTGTTTTTGGACCTTAGATTTTTCGACGATTTCCTTATGGAGATTCCCATGTTAGCGCCTCCGCCATGGTTCAGAACTCTTGTAGCATATTTACTAACGCGAATGAAGAGATGGACTTCACGGAAGTGTTGTCCATCAGAAAAATCCAACAGGAGCAGAGGAAAGAAGCAGCTGCAAAAAGGAGAACGGACGACGAAATAATGGACGAAGCCATAGAAGAGAACAAGAAGACACGAAGACCACCGCCAGTCATCCTACGGAGCACCCACCATTGGGGCTCCGTAAGGAAAGACATCTACCGTCTTGGGATAAAGACGAGATTTATCTCGATCCGAGAAAGACTCGGAGTGAAAATCCCCTGCGAAGGACCTGAGGACTACAGGAACCTGACAAGGTACCTGAACAACGAGAGGAAGGAAGTGGAGTGGTACACATACACTCCACGGGAAGAGCAGAAAGGAAAGTTAGTCCTCAAAGGACTAACAAGCAGCGAGGACATCGACGAGCTGAAAGAAGAAATAGAAAAGGAAGGAATCCCGATCGGCAAAGTAAGCCAAATCTGCTCCAGATTTGGCGAAAGAAGACCCCTACCCATCTACATGGTGGAAGTAGATGTAGAAGACAAGGAGAAAATAAGAAAAATCCAGCACATCCAACAAGTGAGAATACGATGGGAAGAGCAGAAGAGAGGAAAAGGACCGACGCAGTGCTACAACTGCCAAGGATTCCACCACGGGCAGACAACATGCAGGGTGAACACCAAGTGCGTGAAATGCGGAGGACCACACCGCTCAAACGAGTGCAGCAGACCGAGGGACAAGCCAGCCACCTGCGCAAACCGCCAGGGAGAACACCCGGCGAATTACAAGGGATGCCCAAAGACCCCTAACAACAGGACGACGAGAAAACCACCGATAAAGGAAACGAAGCCAGGAGTCAGCTACGCCCAAGCGACAGCCAAGAAGACGACGACGACAGCCCCGAAGAAACAAGAGATTCTCGACCAGGTGACAAGGCTATTAGCTCAGCTAATGGCCTAAAGTCATCTATAGAGAATCTCTAGAAGACCCGCCTACGAGAAGGCCCGACACATCCATAGAAAGATGAGTCGGGATTTCAAATAGGTCAACAAAAACAAGAGGATCCACTCTATAAGGTTGTCTTTAGTCGTAATAAGTCGGCTAAGGATTCGCCCCTTATAGAGGCAGCAAAAAAGCACACACAACGGAAGACAACGAAAGAAGAGAAGACCGCCGACGATAAAACCACTGCGGTTACACGGCCGAAAAGAAGACAGCTCGACCCCAGCCAACAGCCATTTCGGCTAGGGACGAGCTGTACGCGAAAACCACGAACGACGACGATGAGGACCCATCGGATGAGATGGGGGGTGGATGGAAGGTTCTCCCCGGGATGCATCGCTCTTTGAGGGGTGCATCCTGGGAGGGACGGGCTCATATCGCGCGTGTGTAATGACTGTTTTTCTTCCGATCTCTTTTGGGCCGTTTTAGTTCCAGCCGTTGTTATCCGACCGACCGTTCTCTGACTGATTTTCGTGCACGAGGTAAGCGAATTTAAGAATTTTGTTGTAAATAATTCTTTCCGTTATAAATTCACTTGTGACTGGCTTCTTTTGATTTAACATTGATAGAGTTTATTTTTGCACATTTCTTGTTTAATTTTAGTAAAGCTTTTTCTGCGTATTTGTGTACAATTCCGAAATAATTTTTTTTTATTTGTTGGCTTTACTTTTTGGGAAAAGAGATATCTTTGGGAAATTTCAAGCATTGTCGCTGCCAGAGCAGGTAGATTCTTGTGAGGTTCTCAAAATATTTCGTTCAAACCCGACTGCAGCCGTTTATCTGACTGGGAAAATATTTTTAGGAATCTCAAAGTCTGATCGCTGCCTGAGCAGGTGAATTCTTGAGTGGCTCTGAAAATATTGAAAAGAAACCCGGCCGAAGGAAACAATTCGTTTTAATACATAATGATATTTGATCAAAGACAACTTGGAATAGTCTCGTACGTGTACGATGCCTCAGCAGGTGCAAAACTTCGAGGGTTTTCCAAGGCGTTGAGCGAGATAATCTAACGCGTGTTCGCTGCATAAGCAGGATCATAAAGGAGGGGTTTTCGGATTCTGTCGTCTAACTTTTATTTAAGTTGTTGATTTAGCACCAACGGCCGTGGTAACGTCAATCTAAAAAAACAGGTTACGTTAACCGTGATAACCTGGAATAATCTCGTACATGTACGATGCCAAAGCAGGTACAAAATTCAGGAAGTTTCCAGGCGAGTTGATAAAATCCCCGTTTTTTTGAGTGTTCAGTACAGAGAGTATCGGTAACCGAGGGTAGTTTATAAAAACCCTTTGTTTTGTTTAAACCGGTACACAAATAATAAGAAACGCTTCGTTAAACTCTGCTAGTGCCTTAATAACGCTTTCTCTGTGTATTTTTCATCTGACCGCTAGTTAGGTTTCACCATTTTCACCCGCAACTAGACATACTAGTAAAGCCTTGCACCTTAGCTTTTGCGTATCTTGTGAAACAAATTAAAATATTTATTGCTTGGTGTGTTACTTTTTGGTATGAGTAATAACGTAGTTAGTTATTGTAGATTCTGTTTGATTTTAATACACATTTAGTTACTTAAACATATTGCTTCTGGGTTCATCTCTATAAAGTAAATTATTTCGAAGTTGAAATAAGAATTTATAATTTCTCAAGCAACTGGTAGTTTAATTTCCCGATAGTGGTAAACAATTAAAGCCCGTTTCCCAATACGTGTTACGTCGAGGTCAAGAACAACAGACCCCTGGAATTACTTAACCTCCATCTGTTGCCACCCTGGTAACCGGTACCCTGGTAATTTCAGCATTTTCAACCTAATTTTCTATATTAATTTTCAGCTGAAACATGGAGAATTCGTGCGTGGATAATCTCATTAGTAAATTTGAGTGCCCGGTTTGCTTCAAATACATGGTTCCTTCAATCAGACTCTGTCTATCTGGACACAGTTATTGCAGCAGCTGTTTTTAAAAGCTCAAAAATTGCGCTCTATGTCGAGCCAACAAAAGTCCCTATCTTAATATATATAAATTACGTGTCACGTTGTTTGTCCGCGATGGACTCCTAAACTACTTAACCGATTTCAATCAAATTTGCACACCGTGTGCAGTTTGATCCAACTTGAAAGATAGGATAGCTTACATCTCAATTTATAGTCGCAATATTATTTTATTGCAAATTATTTTTCTATTATTTGACATTCACAATTATCTGTTAACTCCAAACGATTTTAACAGATGGCGATATCTGTTGACTGGATTGAGTAAGTAATCAATAGATGGCGCTGGTGTTAAACCTACAAACGTGTCATATAAGCTACAATTCAATAGCATAACCACCACGTGTTGTTGAGGCTAAAGTATAAGTTTATTTTGTAGTAAACGAAATACCGTGAAATTCAATTTAATTTTTGGTGTTAGCATAGCCGGCCACGTGTTACTTAGACTGACGTGTAAATTAAATTCATATTATAGTGAAGATAATACAGTGAAATTATTCCTGCTTTTTAATTGGCTGAAAATTGGTGGGGAGGTAGCTTAGAACCAGGAGACGGACATAGGATACTTTTTTTAGGAAAATTGCACGGAAAAAACATTATTTAAAAAAATTCTATACTTTGAACAAAAATGGCGGTGAATTAAAATTTAAAATTTTTGTATAGGTATCGTTACTTGGAGATTAGCTAATTGTAAGGATGGCATTTATAAAGTTTGAAATAAACAAAAGCTACTCTGACACTCCACTCAGCGGGTAAAAATTATTTTAAAAAAATTCTAAGTTGGACAAAAAATGGCCGTAAATTAAAATTTAAAATTTTTGTATAGTTATCGTTACTTGGAGATTAGCTGATTGTAAGGATGGCATTTATAGAAGTTTGAAATAAACAAAAGCTACTCTGGCACTCCACTCAACGGGCAGAGAACGACCGCTTGCATAATATCTTATTTAGTCGGGTTTGTTGTAACACTTTCAACTCGAGAACGGATGGACCGATTCTGAAGGATTTTTTGGCGAGTTACCGTTTTGTAATCGGTAACAGATAATCTGCTACCGCTCCATTTTCGCGAAGCAACGGTTACAGGGGAGGCATAAATGACGTCACAAATTGACGTCATGATTTATAAGACGGTTATAGATTCTGTAACACAACTTTATAGGTGGGTTATATGCGGTTACAAGTTCAAATAATAAACAAATATGGCGAAAAAAGAGGTGTTAGAAGCTGGCAACAATGACGAACAGCAGTTAGATATTGAGAACGTAGAACTATGGGAATTTCAGGATCGTCGAAAAAATAATTTGCAATAAGACAACTATTGTCGTTGAAAAAAACATCATCAAAAACAGGAATTAACCAAAACAAACTCATTATGGAGACTATAACTGTCAACTGTCATTCAATTACTTCTTTTTAACCGCAATGTTTTCACAAAACCTCTGAAATTAGTGTCCAAGGCAATGAGTGGGGATATAACCACTTGGTAACTAGCGGTTATCAACGGTAACTCGCAAAAAAAATCCTTCTGGTAGTATTTGATTTGATCTACTTTGGACAAAAAATGGCGGTAAATTAAAATTCAAAGTTTCTGTATAAGTATCGTTAAGATTGAAATAAACAAAAGCTACTCTGACACTCCACTCAGCTGGCAGAAAACGACCGCTTGCATAATATCTTATTGACAAGACAATATTAGGACAGGACATCGTCTGTCGGGTCTTCTAGATGTTAAGACAGGACAACGTTTGTCGGGTCTTCTAGTAGATATATAATTCTGGAGCAGATCTACGCATCGCTAACATTTCCCTGTAAATTTAGTGAGCTGGGTAAGTAGATTTGAGATTTTTCAATAACTTATCTGAACAACAAGGAACTTTATATACTTCGAATATAAAATCTCATTATAACTAGCGATATATTAAGAAACGTTTGATTTGTTGAAGGAATAAATAGTAATATAAGTTTTAATACTTTTCAGGATGCGCCTTCAAAGGAAAAGGCGATGTCATGACAGCACATCAGGAATATTGTGAATTTTCTCCTGCTTTATGTCCTTTAAGGTTAGTATACTTTTATACAGGGTGTGAATTTTGAAACTTACTATGGACTATGTCTCGTTAATATTGTGATTCAATAAGGGTAACGTGCCAGAACAGTCTAGATCTGATCTGGTATTTGTACCGGGTGATTCAATAAGTGTAACGAGGTACCATATCTCGGACTTTTTCATGTCAACGAAAGAACACTCCCCCCACCACTTCAGAATAGGTAATACAGAAATTAGACAAAAGTTGTAGAATAACGACGGTAGTTTCTGAAGTTGATATTTTTCACCAACCTAAATTGAGGAATATTTTGTAAAAAATCCATTTATATTTTGTGAGTGACAGATTGCGCCGACTAGCGAAAAACTATAGACTAAAAAACATTTTTAATAATTTTTTAGGGCCGATTTTCTCATAAGACTTTTTTCCCCAAACTCCAGGACTTATCGCACTGTGAGTAGAAAAGTGACACAAATAAAAAAACTTGATTTTTTAGAAGAGCAAAAAAACAGAAAACATGGTTACTTAGAATTAAAATACTACTTAACCATTCAAAATAATAAGTTCTTTTTTTTTATTTGGTGCTGTAAAGCATATAGAACATTCTTGATGTACTAAAAATTTCATGAAGTGATCTATGCTCAAAATAAAAAATAAAAATTATATTATATTCAAGTTGTGTCACTTTTCTTCAACGTATTCTCGGAAATATTAAATTTTGTGCCAACTTTGATAGGTTTGGTGAGTATATAAAAACACCAGATTTCATTACAAACTTTATTTAAATGAAACATTTTTCAATGTAATACTGAAATAAAACATCGTAAAATCCTAGTTGATTATTATTTTCTTGTAAGTAGTACAAACTAATTATAAAAAAGCCTATAGATTCAAATAAAAATCTTTGTAATACTGAGAAATTAAGTTATCTTCTATAAGGCTGAGAATGTCTGACTTTTTCCTGTCACCCACTTTTAACTTACTGCAATAAGCTTGTGAAAGAACTACATCTTGTATTGATCTGTTGTTCCTTCCTTTTTACTCCCCAGAAATTTTTTGCTGTATTCCTCATCAGAATAATGATTTTTGTACAGGATGTATGTTGGGTATTTCTTCTCAATTCTTATTATGTGAGCCTTGGTCATCTTGAAGTCTTGCAGTTCTTCACTGTCTGGCCCTTCGGTGTTTTCTTCCGTTGTCGTCTTTTTCCCCTTTTTCGGTTGAGGGTTGGTAAAACCATAGTCAGTATACATTTTTTTGAAATCATAAAAGTCCCGGTGACACATTTCGTTGACCTTAAAAGCTGAACCAGTTTTCTTAGCGTTTCGGATAATGGTGAAGTATTGATCTGGTATATACACCGGACCGGATTTTAATGCCTTTTTAGTAGCTTTTTCTATGACCGAATGAGCTGTATCCCCCTCATTTTGGGTATGCCCTTTTATCAAATATTTATGGGTTATTGATTTGACTTCCAAAACTGAGACTGCATGTATATACTGATATGAATTTTTAATTTATATTGTTAATATGTGTTTTAATTTATTTATTGTAATATATTTATTTGGGCGCCAATTAATATGAATTTTAATTTAAATATTAGTGATATCATACATCACTCACCTTTTATGATGACTCTTCACCTCAGGTTGGGTTAATGGGTCTAATGCTCACTTAGTTTCTTTTTTTTTAATTTTATTATTTAATATATCCTCAGGCCGGTCCTGTGTGTGTTAGATAGGAACTATCTAACTGTGAAGCAGTTTTGCCAACTTAATAGGAAGAAATTTATGAAATATTATTTAATTTATTTTTTAATGAACGGCGTATTTATATAGAATTGATAAGTAAATACATAAGAAACAATTCAAAACACTTATCTAAATGATCTTTCGCTCAACGTTCACACTAAATGAAGTTCTTATATCTAATAAATATATGAAAATTATGCAACTCTTTTTACATGTAACACTTATTACCAAAGACAAAATAGAACATCTGTTTTTAACAGATTTTATATACAAATTGGACGATATTGTAATCGTAACGAAGATGAATAAATATTAAGTTCTGGATTTAATCACACGCACGTATGTTTAAAATGATTTAACTTATAGTTTATGAAATACCTTTTTATCTTGTATTATTTTTTGAAGATTTTCTATGTTTTAGACCTTTCTGGGCCTTGGAGTCCCTCGTAGAAGTGGCTTCAATACGGCTTCGGGGTCGGCTTGGGAAGATTTTCAGTTCTGTTTACCTCTCGGAATTTTCACTCATGGTTTGTTTAAGGAATTTTATATTTGCAGAGATTATTTAACCTCTGTTTTTAACAGGAACTTGTTAAGGAAAGGTTAGTAACACCAATTCACTTTATAGTTTCACTTTTAACACAACGTTCTCTAATTTTAACATGAAAAAGCTTATACTTCTCAATTCTGTATATTTTTTGTAACTAACTGTTTTCTAATCAATAGCAACCAATATCGAATTTTTCTATCTTTTCAAAATCCATATGTCTCTTTATTTTTAAGTTTTTCTATATTTGCTGACCAATCAAATTAATTTAATAATTTTTGATTTCTGTTATTTGACATGGTTGTTTTATAATTGGATCTTTTTCTGATATGAAAGTTTATTTTTAATGTCTCCAAATAATTTATTATTGCTTTTATCTTTTAGTTAAAAATTTTTAAAATTATTTGACATCTGTTTTAATTTCAGTTGTCATGTCCTTTCTTCCGTTCGAGTTGACAAATCTAGATTAACACTTTGTTAGATATGTTCATAAGTGTACGTCTTCTATTTTTACCAGTGTCAGATTTTATAACCTAATTAATAATTTTTAATTTTCAGGTTCTTTCTTTTTAGATTTATGATGAGCCAAGAAACTTTTGCAAAGCTTTTGAAAATTCTGAAACTATGTGATAGGATTTCAATAAATTAGAGAAAAGTTATAAAGATTCCCGTTTAAAGTTTGGGTTGTAAATATTTGTCAGGTGATTTGTTTATATTTTATTTAGATTTTATACTGAAATAACCCTTGTTTGGTGTATGTGTTGTATGATTTCACTTTCCATATCAAAATCCCCTAAATTTTGCATTTATCAAACATTTTATTAGAAAATTTTTATGAATGCAAATTTTACTTCATTTTTTTTTATTTATTTACTAATAAATTTCTTTTTGTTTTAGGTCGCTGTTGTGAGAATTAACCTTTATCAAGATTCTTTAATCCTGTGTTGCAGTATTTTCTTAAATTGATTAACTTATAATAACCTAATACTAATTTATTTACAATTTAATTTACACATTGTGTGTATTTTTTATTTAATTATTGTTCGTCCATCAATGGTGATATTTGTACAGATCATGAATGTTGAATATTCCTCTGATTCCTTCTCCTTCCATGTATTTTAAAACATAACTGTTCACTCCATTCTCGTTGTCTATTATGTATGGTCCTTCGAATGGAAGTTTTAATTTGGAACATGTGCCTCTATTTCTATCTGATACTCTTAGAGCACGAACTATTACTAAGTCTCCTTTTTTAAACTTTGTTTTCATTTTTATTCTTTTATTTATTCTACTTAAATATTTGTTAGCGTTGTTTTGTAGATTTTTGTTTACTATTTCCAAAACTTCTTCATAATATTTATTTGTTTCTATTTCCCATTTTCTTTCAGGTATTATTTTTTTAATTAGATATATTGGACTTTCCATTGTTACAGTATTGGGTATGTTATTTAAATAATTTTGAATTTCCTCAATATGATCTTCCCAATTTTCATGATTTTGATTTTGTAAAGCAATTCTCAAAAATTTAATTACCTCTCTGATGTACCTTTCTGAGGGGTTTGCAGGTGGATGCCGAATACTTGTAGTTTTTAAGTTTATTTGATTGTCATTGCAGAATTTTTTGAATCTATTATTTACAAAATATGTTGCATTGTCTACTATGCATTTTTCAGGTTTTATAACCTCCTTCATGTATTCTGACAAATTTTCCATCACGACTTTACATTTTGTAGTTTTAGTAGGGTACAGTTTTACGAATTTTGAAAATAAATCAACGACAATTAATATATGAGAGTTCCCCTGCCTACTACGTATTAAATTGCTAAGAAAATCCATTGCAACTATTTCACCACATTTTGTTGTCAATATTGTTTGTGCAATGTTTTCGTTTCTTCTATTTTTGCTTTTCCCTAATTGGCATATATGACAGATTTTAGTACATTGTTTTGCAAGACTTTGGTCCCCCTTACTAATGTAATTCTCCCTAAATAGTAACCACAATTTTCTAGATCCTATGTGACCATTTTTTGTATGCAAACTTTTAAATATTTTCTTTGCTAAATTTTCTGTTATTACAAATGCTTCTACCTTCCCATTTTTCTTTATTAATATGTTGTCTCTTAAATATCCCCTTTGTTTTTCTTTTTCTGTTAAATTTTCTTGATCTTCAATTATTTTGTTTAAAGAAAATATCCCCTCTAAATCTTTCATAATATTTACCCCAATTTTAACTATTCTTTTATTTGTTATTTTCCCCCTTACTTTCTCTACTTAGAGCATCTGCCACGACATTTGTTCTACCTGGAATATATTTTATTTCAAAATTATATTCCTGTGAAATTAACCCCCATCTATGTACTCTACTATTGCCAAATCTATTTTTTTAAATTGTTGTTAGTGAGGAATGATCTGTTTCTATTATGAATTTTGCCCCTAGTAAATAAAATCTAAATTTTGTGATACAGAAAATTATGCTTGCTAATTCTAATTCTGATACCCCATAATTTTGTTCATAGTTTTTTGTGACCCTTGATACAAAACATATGGGTACTTCCATATTGTTTTGTACTTGCAACAAAACACCTGCAAATCTTTCTTTGGATGCATCAGTTCGCAATATAAAAGGTAGATCATAGTTTGGATGATACACTTTCAATTGTTTTTGAAAAACTTCTTTTAGTTCATTGAAAGCTATTTCTCTCTCTTGTGTCCATTTCCACCTAATATCCTTTTTAAGTAGCTCTATTAGAGGTATTTGTTGTTTACTTGAATCCGGTATCAGACGTTTGAAATAATTCATCATCCCTAAAAATCCTCGAAGAGTTTTTAAGTTTGATGGTCTCTCATAATTTATTATGGCTTTTATCCTTTCCTCATCCATAGTCATTCCATTTTCATCAATTTTGTACCCTAGAAAGCATATTTCTTTCTTGTAAAATTTACATTTGTTTTGGTTTATTTTTAAACCTGCTTCATCCAATTCTTTTAAAATTATTTCTATATGTCTTAAATGTTCTTCCTCATCATGTGAGAAAATTAATATATCGTCTATATAATGTAAAGCAAAGTCTTCAAATTTATTTAATATTTGGTGTAATGCTCTAACCAAGGCTGAACAAGCACTTTGTATACCATATGGAGCTACACAAAATCTGTACAAAACCCCATCAATAGAAAAACCTGTATAGTCTCTACTGTTTTCATCCAAAGGAATAAGCCAAAAGCTGTGTTTTAAATCAATTTTTGAAAATATTTTAGTGTCCGTTATGCGTCCAAATATTGCTTCTACATTCATCGGAGCCTCGTATTGTGGTACAGTGTATTGATTTATATTTCTAGCATCTGGACATAATCTCAAATCTCCATTTGCTTTCTTGACTACCACAATAGGATTTACATATCTTGTATTGCATTTTTCTATAATACCATCTTTCAACATGTTTTGTATTTCTAATTCTACTTCTTTCCTATATTTGTAAGGTATGGGATACGTTCTTATTCTGAAATTTTCTACTCCTCTTACTTCTATCTTATGCACATAGTTATTGGCCATTCTCATTTCTTTTCGAATCAATCCTTCATATTTTTTAATTAAATTCTTCACTTTCCCTTCATATCCTTTATTTCCACACACTAATTCCAATTCTTCCATTATTCCACTCCTTTCTATATTCCATAACATCTTATTATCCTCTTCAATTGCCAATTCTTCCAAATTTCCATTTTCAAATTCAATTCTATTTCCATCTATTTCTATCTCCATCTTATCAAAATCAATTCTTGCCTTATATTTTGTTAATTCATCGACTCCTATAACTTTGTCTGTTTCTAAATTGTTTACTAACAATAATTGCATTTCAACTTCTTTCCCATCCTTCAATTCAATATTTTGTATTATAGACTTACTTACTTCACATAACTTTTCTCCGTTTGCTCCTATCAATGTGGTTTTTGGTATTTTAATTAATTTGTTTTCATAATTTCCAATATTTTCTTCTATTAATTTTTCTTTAATTATTGACGCTTCCGAACCTGTATCTATTAATATTTTAACTTGTTTTCCATTTATTTTTCCTTTTATGTTTATTATTCCCATTATTTCCTTTAATTCTAATTCTTCCCCAAATTTAATATATTCCCTTGGATGTTCATATGTACAGATATTTTTTTTTACATTTGGTATGTGCTCGATCCAAAATTTTGATTGGATTCTGCTTCAGTGACTATCTCTGGTTCCATTGATATCACTCTTTCTTGCTGTCTTTGTATGTTGTTTATTCTTCTTTGTTCTCCATTTCTGTTTCCCCTTTCTTCAGTATTTTCATTCATCCTTCTTGTATTGTAGTCTCCTCCTTGTTCTCTATTGTCATCTCTTTTTCTGTTTTCATATTGTCCATTTCTATTATTTCCTTCATATGATCTATTTCTATAATTGTTGTTATTGTAATTGTTGTTTCTTTCATATTGTCCATTATTATTATTTCCTTCATATGATCTATTTCTATAATTGTTGTTATTGTAATTGTTGTTTCTTTCATATTGTCCATTATTCTTATTTCCTTCATATGATCTATTTCTATAATTGTTGTTATTGTAATTGTTGTTTCTTTCATATTGTCCATTATTATTATTTCCGTTACTCCTGTAATTATTTCTATTTTGTTCATAATTACCATTTAGTCTATTAGTTTGGTTATTATTTTGATTTTCATAGTGATTATTATTATTATATCTATTATAGTTTCGGTTTTCATTTGGAGTCCTATTTCTGATTCGGTTATTTTCCATTTCGTTCCTTTCAATTCTTTGAAGGTAACCACTTAGTTGTTCTATGTTCCTTATGTTCTGAATAGCGATTGTCTCTGTTATCTCAAATTTGAAATGTCTGGAAATAAACATGATTATTTCCTCCTCTGGTATGGGTGGATCTAGGAATTTGGCATTCATGAAGTTTTTCATGGCATAGTCATTCATGCTATTGCCTCTTCCTGTCTCATACTTTCCAGAGTAGAGCCTTTCTCTTACCCTGGTTTGAGCATTGTTCCCCCAGAAATATTGCATAAATAATGTCTCAAATTCATCGAAACCGCTAAACTCTTCTTCTTTGCTGGTAAACCACACCAAAGCATGATTATCGAGATTTTCCCGAATCATTTCCTTCATATCTTCATTACTTCTAATGTTTTTCATTTTATTTCTCAAGATTTTTATAAATACTTTCGGGTGTATTTTCCTATTGTCCCCTTCAAATTTGTGTTCCCCTCTATTTCCTATATAATTATTTATAATTCTGGTTTCCATCATGCCTTTTCTCTTGTCTTGGAAATTTCTGCCTTCAGCTTGATCGCATTCTTCTTGTAGGTAAGCCAGTCTTGCTTCCATATTTTCCAGTTTCCTGGTCATTTCTACAGTTTCTTTCTGTTGTTCCCCACTATTTATTCTTACTCCTGTCTGTTCTATTTTTCTTTTTAATGTTTCCATCTCCTTCTGGATTTCCCCAATTCTCTTTTCTGTTTTTTCTTCCCTCTGATTTTGTTTTTCGGTCCATGCTTGTTGGAATTCAGCCAGGGTTTTGTCCCATTTTCCTTCTAAATTTTGCATTCTTTGTTGGGTATCTTGTACTCCCATTTTGATTTCACTTACTTCTTTATGAATTTTTCCTTTGAAATTCTTTTCTTCCTCTTTTATTTCTTTGATTCTGTTAATTTGTAAATTTTCTATCTCTGTGATCCTTCCAATCACTTCTCCTCTCATTTCTTGTTTGGTAAATTCTATTTTATTTTCCATGTATTGGTTTGATTCTTTTAGTTTATTTTCCACTTGTCCTAACTTCTCTTCCATTAACTTCATTATTGATTCCTTAGTTTGTTTTATTTCTTCCTTATTCTGATCCATTTTCTCATTAGTTTGATCTAATTTTGTGTTCATATCTTGTTTTATCTCTTCCTTGGTTTCATTCAATTTTGAGTTCATATCTTTATTAGTTTGATCCTTTTCTTTTATCCTCATGTGTAACATACTCATAACGTCCACCTCCTCTTTCTTTTCCTGTGATTTTCCTGCTGCTTGATCTCCCATTTCTTGTTTGTTCTCTTCTGGCAATAAAGTGTCTTCTTCTTCTTGTACTTTATTTGTTTCAAAGCTGTACTGTTCTGGGTCTTTTTCTTCCATTTCTAATAATCTTCTTAATCTGTCTTGCAATTCATGTTTCGGACCCATTGTGCTTTTTCCTCTTCTTCCGAGTTCTTCCTTTAATTCGTTAACTTTTAAGTCCATCAGACTTTTTTCCTTCTTCTCTTGAACTTTTTCTCCAGTTCCGTCCATTTTAATTTTATTTATTTTTCAGATATTGATTTTAATTTTATAGATATTCAATGTGGAGGATTGTTTTCCATTCACTTCTCTCCTCCATTTGGGAAATGAGCTGAGTGGACTGTATATTTTTCCTGAAGCTGGTTTGGTTTTTTACTTACTTTCTATACCAGCGGCCTATGGATTACAGGCTTAGTAGCGGAGAAAGAGGATTGTGTTTTTTATTGTGGATGGTACTACGATGAGTTTTAATGGAACATTAATCCATTTTATATTAAAAAATAGTCGGGAACTCAAAAAACATATTTTATTTTGTCAAACTTGACAGACAACTAACTTTTTGTTTCTATATCGACGGTTACGTTATAGTGAGTTTTGAAATCATTATAACTGCTCACTTACTGGAACACTGGTAGATTTTTTAGTTACTTTTATAACTGATTACAAACTTATTTCGGATATGAGAGAAGGGGGTAGGGTGAAGGCATGCAAGTTCGAATACAAATGGTTTGTTTTCGAACATACTGCCCGCGCGGCAGGTGAGACTATGAAAGCCTAGATTCGGAAATATATGTAAATGTATTTTGCTGTCACTCAACGCCACAAAACATACACGTACCAGTTGATTAAGAACAATATTATTCTATGTATGAATAATGATAAAACAATTAGAGTAAACAAAATCTAAAACGAACTATACAATTACCTACTAGTAGTGGCCGGTGATGTGCCAAACATTCTAAGGTGAAAGGGAGGTAGAGATTGAAGGGGTATCCTCGTTAGGGAGTAATACCACTTTTGTGATGGGGCGAGTGAGATATCCAGATTGTGTAAATACTTGGACTGAGCGCACTTTGAATCTTTTCCAGTGAAAACTTGTGTAATGCGAGCTAGTGGCCATTCCATGGGGGATTATCTTCGTCTTTGAGAAGAACCAAATCGTTTACTTTGAGATTTGGTTGGGGATGCATCCATTTCGGACGGTTCTGCAAACGGTTTAAGTAGTCTGTTGACCAGCGTCTCCAGAATTGTTGTTGCGCCTGAGTACAGAGCTGCCAGTGCTTTAACTTATTGATCGGAGTCAGAGAAATGTCCACTTCTGGATAAGACATGAGAGGGGAGTGCACTAAGAAATGACCGGGAGTCAAGGGGAGTAGATCGTTCACATTGTCGGACAATGGGAATAAAGGGCGTGAGTTTAATATTGCTTTCACTTGACTTAAAATGGTTGAGAACTGTTCGAAAGTGTAAGATGAAACTAACTCTATATGAACAGCCTTAGTGGATAAACATACAAATACTGCTATATAGCTTTTCATTAAGGGAGCTTTCTTTAGTGATGAGGACTTAGTGAAGAATGGGCCACCGAAATCTACTCCGGTGTTGGTAAAAGCACGCAAAGGAGTAACCCTTTCTTTGGGCAAATTAGCCATGATTTGGCTGGAAGCAATAGCATTGAAGCGTTTGCATGTGGGACATGAATAAATAATTTTCTTCAGAGATCTGAGGTCATCTATGGGCCAATAATGTAATCGTACATTATTTAATACATTTTGAGGGCTTGCGTGACCTAATCGTTTATGCTTATGACGTAAGATCAGGATCGTGAGATGATGTTTGGAAGGTAACAATATTGGGTATTTTTGGTCAAAGGGCAAGTCAGCATTGGACAATCGTCCACCTGCTCTGAGGTATTTATTGTCATCTAGAAACGGGTTAAGAGAAGCGATATGCTTGTTATGAATGGGTTTATCTAATTTGAGAGATTTAATTTCCATAACAAACGAGATTGTCTGGATTTGTTTTATTATGAAAGAATTAGATTGTTCTAGTTCTCTTGGGCGCAGGAGACCTGTCACTTTTTCCCTATTTCTGAGATTATAGATGAATCATAACATAAGCAATTGTCCGTTGTCCGTTGCAGCTTGTTTAGAGAGGAACATTTTGAGACAAGACATTCCCAGAGGTTAGGTGATGGTTTAGTATTCAAGGCAGAGTGCTTTCTTTCTTTGGGAGGATTGGATATTGGAGAAAAAGAATCGAAAGAGTCTAAATTGGATTCTGGGTTGGAGAGAAAAGAGGGGCCTGATTTCCACAGGTGAATAGGATCAGGTTGAAATTTTCCTCTGGACAGCGTATCGGCGGGGTTTTGGACAGATGATATGTGTCTCCAGGTTGCTTGTTTCGTAGCAGTTTGAATGAGGGAGGCTCTATTACACACAAAGGTGCTCCATTGGGTTGGAGAGCCTTTGACCCAAAATAGTGCTATCTGAGAGTCTGACCATAGGGAAGATTCATCTATAGTCAGTACAGGTTGGAGAACTGAGTGAATTCTAGTAAATAGTTGAGATAAGAGAGTCATAGAGCATAGTTCCAGCTTGGGTATGGTGAGCGGTTTCTTTATGGGAGCTACTCTAGATTTGGCGGCTATCAAAGAGGACTTGACAGAGTTATCAGAGTAAAAAGTGCGTAAGTACAAACAGCATCCGTAAGCTGTGGAGCTGGCATCGCAAAATCTGTGCAATTCGTATCTTGTCACGGTTTTGTGCAATATAAGGCAGCGAGGAATTACATAAGAAGATAAATTCGAGATATTAGACAGAAAATTGTTCCAGTCATTTACTATATCGGATTCAGTGATGGGCTGGTCCCATTCAATACCTTTGTACCACAGTTTTTGCATGAGCATTTTTCCCTGTACTATTACAGGATTTACTAATCCTAAGGGATCATAGCACTTGGCCACATGTGACAATATTTTTTTCTTAGTGATAGGGTATATTTCTTGCAATTTAGGGAGAGATATCTGAAAATTATCAGAAATAGGCTGCCAGAGAAGTCCTAGCACTTTACAAGGGGCTTCGTCGGGATTGAATTCTTTGACGATTGGTTCACATTGAGAGGTAGAGCTACAGAAATTTTCTGAGTTGGATCTCAGCTTGTGTAATTTGAAATGAGCAGGAGATAAAAGAGTAACCAGAGAATTGTATAAAACGTTTAAGTCTTGTTCTGAATCTGCTCCTGATAGAATATCGTCTACATAGGTTTGGAGCAGTATGGTTTGTTGAGCAAGTGGTAAGTCAGGTCGTCGTAGAGCTATTTCTTTGAGTACTCTGCAGGCAAGGAATGGGGCACTTTTCTGGCCAAAGGAGACAGTGGTCAGTTCGATGCATTGAATTTCGTCGCTTGGATTGTCCCTCCACAGAACATTTTGGAGAGAACAATATTTGGGGTTCATTGCCACCTGCCTATACATCTTTGTGATGTCTGCTGTCACTGCATATCTAAGAAGCCTGAACCGAGTAAGTATATCAAATAACTCGGGTTGTACGGAGGGCCCTCGTAAACTTATATCGTTAAGAGAAAGACCCGAAGTAGTGGTTGCAGAAAAGTCAAAAGCTATTCTAGTTTTTGTGCTAGAACTTTGTTCCCTCACAACACATAAGTGTGGGACAAAGTATTTATTTTCCATAGAAGCGTTGTGAAGAGAAAGATGTATAAGTCGAGCATGACCCAAGAGTAAGTACTCATCAAGTACTGCTTTGTACTCTTGTTTGAGTTGTGGGTTTTTTTGTAACCGTTTTTCTAATGACATAAATCTGTTCTGCGCTTGAGTGAATGAGTCCCCTAAGTTTTTTTGAGCTAGCGGATGAATTATGGGCAAGTCTACCTGGTATTTTCCATTAGGGAGAATTTGGGTAGTGCCTTGAAATATTTGTTCCGCCAGGTCATCCTATTCGGAATTTGTTAAGTGGTAAGAACCATTTTCTTGGTTTACAAATTTTTCTAAAATTTCCTCTAGCTTCTCTTTTTGAGTGAAGCTAGTTGTGTGGAAAGAGTAGCTGGGGTGAGCAAAGCGAGACAGAGCAGATAGACACTGGGGAGGCACGGCTCCCGAAAGAATCCAGCCCAATCGGGTCTGAACTAGAGTAGGGTAACCTTTTCCCAAGGATTCGACACCAGGGAGTAATAGTTCATAGTAAATATCAGCTCCTAATAGAAGCGATATTTCTCCTGGAGAGTCAAATTCTTCGTCTGCTAACTTGGTCTTGATATCATGAGGTATGAGCAGTTTGGAAGAATTTATGGGCACTTGAGGATGAGAGGTGATTTTTGGCACCACGGCACAGGAAACAGTAAACTTCTGAGATGAAGAGCGATGAGAATATATGTCTACATCCATCACTTCCCTAATAACACTATGTTCATTAAGAATACCTGCCACTTGCAGATAAGATGGTTTTAAGATTCCTTTCACATTTGCAGCTAAAGAGGAAATTATGAATGAAGTTTGGCTTCCAGGATCCAATAGTGCTCTTGCTACTATTGGCCTTCCGTTTTCAGGATATAAGTGTACTTTAGCGGTAGCTAATAGTATGTGAGAACCAGCAGTGTTCAGCGCAGACAAGGCTGTAGCCTGCTGGGGTTGAGCGTTCAAATTTTCTTGGGAACTTGAAGCTGGGTTTTGCGTCGGATGCTGATTAGAGGGTATAGAATTTTGGAGACTATGTCTTGAATGAGTATTAGTGAGGTGAAGAAGAGTGTGATGCTTGTTATTGCAAGTAGCACATGTACCTTTGGAGGTACAATCTTGAATAGAATGCTGCAAACCTAAGCAGTTGGAACATCTTTTGTTGATTTTGACGAAATTTATTCTATCAGGAACAGGGATATTTCGAAAACCATTGCAACTATAAATGCGATGACCACTGGTTTTGCAATAATCACAGTTTTTGTTAACAGAGACACTAGAGCTTTGTTGAGAGTGAGAAATGGAGACTGGCTTAGAGTACGAAAGTGTAGAACGATTGTCGGTGGAACTAGAGTGAAGAACCACCTGAGGAGTGTGGATTTTAGGAGCGTTACCTTTTGAAGTATGGTGAAAGTGTTTGGTAACATTTTTGTTATCTGGATGTAAATCTGGATTTATGTTTTCCAAGACTACACAACGTTTTTGCAAAAAATCGAAAAATTGTTTAGAGGTTGATAATTTATTCACCTCAGCTTGTTCTTCAAAAACGCGACGAGTGTTAAAATCAAGCTTTTGTTCCAGTAAGTGAACTATTAACGAGTCAAATAGTGTTTCCTTATTAGGTTCAACTGAATCCAAAGCATCTAGTATAGCTTTGGAGCTAGCACAAAACTGTCGCATATTTTGAGAACTACACTTTTGTATAGTGGGAAGAGCCAATAACTGCTGATAATGATTTATGACGATTTGTTTCTTGTTTCTATATCGATCTTCAAGAAGGTTCAAAGCTATCGCGTAATTATCATCAGTTACCTGTATTTTTTCCACTATTTGTAACGCTTCGCCCCGTAAGTACGATTTAAGATAGTAGAATTTCTCAGATCTAGAAGCTAATTTAGAATTATCTCCAATTAATGCATTGAAAAGATCAATGAGTGATGGATATTCCACGCAATTACCAGAGAATGTTGGTAAATGTATGATAGGTAGCTTTATGTTACGATCATGAAAAGTAGAAGGATCGGCTTTAGGAGTCAATACAGTAACGGATTCTATGATTCGTTTGAAGTTACTAATTACATTCACAATGCGATTTTCAAATTCTTCCCTATTTTCATCTTCATCTTTGTAATCTTTGTGATTTTCTATCTGATCTTGGGTATCAATATAAGTTTCTAGAGTTCGAGTAAGCATGTCAACTCGAGTCTGCAATTCGAATTTATCGCGACAATCCTTGTTGGCCGCGTACCAATTTACTATGCGTTCGAGTTGAGATGTACAATTGCGTCTTTTCTTTTCAAGAGATTCCATGTTTGTTTTTTATTTGTACTAGTGAATCAACAATTAGTAGCCCCGACAGATAAGGTTATCAGAGCAATGTTAAAGTTCGGGTGTAAGCTCCCGAACTATAAGAGCAATAGATTACAACTAACAAATTATTGCATGAGCCCCCGAACTATAAGGGCGTCAGAGAACAAATCACAAACTATGAATAACCCCGAGATATAAGGTTATCAGATTACAGTGAAAGTTCGGGTGTAAGCTCCCGAACTATAAGAGCAATAGAGTTAAACTAACAAGTTATTGCGTTAGCCCCCGAACTATAAGGGCGTCAGAGAACAAATCACAAACTATGAATAACCCCGAGATATAAGGTTATCAGATTAGAGTGAAAGTTCGGGTGTAAGCTCCCGAACTATAAGAGCAATAGAGTTAATGAGCAAACTTTTTGAGTTTCTAGCTTCTAGATCTCAGAAACCACCATCTGTAGTATTATTAAACTTAAAACTTAAACAGAATTGCTGTGGCCCAACTCATGCGAACAATAAAATTAACAGTGTAAATCAATAGCAAATTCAATAAATTTAAATCAGAAAGAAAGTAAATCAATAATCACGCATATTAAAACAGACGACGACTTGACGTTTTAATATAAGACTTCTTCTAATCTCCCAGTATCTGAAACGTATTAAAGCAGAACACAAACAAAATATACTATTTTGGCCACAGCTGGTTTTCTATAAAGACTTATCTACTTTTCTTATAATCTAAGCACTGATTCAATTTTATTCTTGGGAAATGCAGAATTCAATAGCGGCACTTCACTATAGTTTTGACACTATTTTTATTAGATAGTTTACGTGAAATTGAACAGAGTTTTATTAAAAGATACTACCTTTCGGTTTCAATATGGTGTGCAGTAGAGAAGGGACTTGACTGGCATCCGGCTCGAAGGACCATAAAATGGAGGATTGTTTTCCATTCACTTCTCTCCTCCATTCGGGAAATGAGCTGAGTGAACTGTATATTTTTCCTGAAGCTGGTTTGGTTTTTTACTTACTTTCTATACCAGCGGCCTATGGATTACAGGCTTAGTAGCGGAGGAAGAGGATTGTGTTTTTTATTGTGGATGGTACTACGATGAGTTTTAGTGGAACATTAATCCATTTTATATTAAAAAATAGTCGGGAACTCAAAAAACATATTTTATTTTGTCAAACTTGACAGACAACTAACTTTTTGTTTCTATATCGACGGTTACGTTATAGTGAGTTTTGAAATAATTATAACTGCTCACTTACTGGAACACTGGTAGATTTTTTAGTTACTTTTATAACTGATTACAAACTTATTTCGGATATGAGAGAAGGGGGTAGGGTGAAGGCATGCAAGTTCGAATACAAATGTCTCGAACACGATGTTTCTTTGTACAATTTCTATGTACAGTAATTTTTTATTATTAAATAGATTTTATTTTTTTTTTTTTTTGTATGTAACAATGTTACGAATGCGAGCCTTTTTCAGTGCCCCACGTTGGGCGCCAATTGATATGAATTTTTAATTTATATTGTTAATACGTGTTTTAATTTATTTATTGTAATATATTTATTTGGGCGCCAATTAATATGAATTTTAATTTAAATATTAGTGATATCATACATCACTCACCTTTTATGATGACTCTTCACCTCAGGTTGGGTTCATGGGTCTAATGCTCACTTAGTTTCTTTTTTTTTAATTTTATTATTTAATATATCCTCAGGCCGGTCCTGTGTGTGTTAGATAGGAACTATCTAACTGTGAAGCAGTTTTGCCAACTTAATAGGAAGAAAACTCTTTATATTAGAAATTTATGAAATATTATTTAATTTATTTTTTAATGAACGGCGTATTTATATAGAATTGATAAGTAAATACATAAGAAACAATTCAAAACACTTATCTAAATGATCTTTCGCTCAACGTTCACACTAAATGAAGTTCTTATATCTAATAAATATATGAAAATTATGCAACTCTTTTTACATGTAACACTTATTACCAAAGACAAAATAGAACATCTGTTTTTAACAGATTTTATATACAAATTGGACGATATTGTAATCGTAACGAAGATGAATAAATATTAAGTTCTGGATTTAATCACACGCACGTATGTTTAATGATTTAACTTATAGTTTATGAAATACCTTTTTATCTTTTATTATTTTTTGAAGATTTTCTATGTTTTAGACCTTTCTGGGCCTTGGAGTCCCTGGTAGAAGTGGCTTCAATATGGCTTCGGGGTCGGCTTGGGAAGATTTTCAGTTTTGTTTACCTCTCGGAATTTTCACTCATGGTTTGTTTAAGGAATTTTATATTTGCAGAGATTATTTATCCTCTGTTTTTAACAGGAACTTGTTAAGGAAAGGTTAGTAACACCAATTCACTTAATAGTTTCACTTTTAACACAACGTACTCTAATTTTAAATAAATTTTTAAACATGAAAAAGCTTATACTTCTCAATTCTGTATATTTTTTGTAACTAACTGTTTTCTAATCAATAGCAACCAATATCAAATTTTTCTATCTTTTCAAAATCCATATGTCTCTTTATTTTTAAGTTTTTCTATATTTGCTGACCAATCAAATTCATTTAATAATTTTTGATTTCTGTTATTTGACATGGTTGATTTATAATTGGATCTTTTTCTGATATGAAAGTTTATTTTTAATGTCTCCAAATAATTTATTATTGTTTTTATCTTTTAGTTGAAAATTTTTAAAATTATTTGACATCTGTTTTAATTTCAGTTGTCATGTCCTTTCTTCCGTTCGAGTTGACAAATCTAGATTAACACTTTGTTAGATATGTTCATAAGTGTACGTCTTCTATTTTTACCAGTGTCAGATTTGATAACCTGATTAATAATTTTTAATTTTCAGGTTCTTTCTTTTTAGATTTATGATGAGCCAAGAAACTTTTGCAAAGTTTTTGAAAATTCTGAAACTATGTGATAGGATTTCAATAAATTAGAGAAAAGTTATAAAGATTCCCGTTTAAAGTTTGGGTTGTAAATATTTGTCAGGTGATTTGTTTATATTTTATTTAGATTTTATACTGAAATAACCCTTGTTTGGTGTATGTGTTGTATGATTTCACTTTCCATATCAATACATTGCAATCATATATTTATTTTTTTGTTGTCCCTCGCAGTTGTCGTAGTAGAACACAAATTCTAAATTCTCATCATTGGCAGCTTCCGATTTTCTTTGATAAACTTATATACACGAGTTCCCAGTTCATTAACTCTCCCACCTTCACCTTCATGCTAAGCATAACAGTATACTTAATTTTTTTGTAATTCACAAATTGTGAAGTTCAAGCAGTTTAATTTTGAATTTACTGTTTGGACCCTTACTTTGTGGAATCTACTCATATTTATGTTATAAATGAAACTAACTGTTTTTTTAGAACTAATCCAAAAATAAAAAACATACAAATTACAAGATAACTCTAAACTTATTTCATTTGATGTTACCAATATGTTCTCTAAAATTCCTCCTAAAGAATGCATAACACTTGTTAAAAAATTACTAGAGGATAAAAATATCAATCCAGGAATAATATCAGATATACTTAATTTGTTTGATGTATGTATTAATCAAAATTATTTTACTTTTGATAATAAGGTATATATTCAAAATGAAGGTTTACCAATGGGAAGCCCCATATCACCAATTTTAGCAAACATTTTTATGGACAGTTTAGAAAAAAAAATCTTTGAATGTAACATTTCAAAAAATATATTATTTTGGTATAGGTATGTAGATGACATATTAGCTTGTTTTGTAGGTAGTGAACGACAATTAGATATATTGTTCAATCATATTAATAATTTACATCCAAAAATTGAATTTACATTAGAAGTTGAAGAAAATAACTCAATCAATTTTCTTGATATTAAAATTCAAAGAGTCAATAATATACTTGATTTTTCAATTTACAGAAAACCAACACATACTGATGTGACTATACCATATAGTTCCAATCATCCCATGTCACATAAATTAGCAGCATATAATTCAATGATACATAGAGCATTTTCAGTTCCTATGAACAAATATAATTTTGATAGAGAAATTAATATAATTAAACAAATAGCCACATCCAACGGTTATCCATTACATATAATAAATAAATTAATTAATAAAAAAGAGGAAAAAGTGGCATTACAATTAATATTTCCTGAAAAAACTGGGGAAATACAAAATTACAAAACCATCACATATGCTGGTAATATTTCTAATAATATTTCAAAGATAATATCTTGTTCAACAAATACAGCAATTTCTTTTAAAACAGAAAGCAATGTGAGTAAAAAATTGTTAAATGTAAAAACAAAAATACCCCCATTAAAAAAGTCTGGAATATATAAACTTAAATGTCCAGAATGTAATGCTGTCTATATTGGTCAAGCAATTCGAAATTTTGAAATTAGATACAATGAACACTCACGAGCATACAGATTAAAACAGCCAGATAAATCACATTACGCAAAACACCTTCTTGACACAAACCATTCATTAACACCTAACACAGAACTAGAAGTACTGCATATTTGTGATAAGAAACAAGAACTAGATTTCCTTGAAGAACTAGAAATAAGAAGACACTTAAGAGACCCACAATATGAAGTTGTCAATGAGCAGATAAATCTAGGGAGCTCTCCACTAATAAATTGTCTTCTTAAGTAACAATTGTTAAGATCAGCAGATATAGTTTTCCTTGGTTTCCTATATCAGTGCACAGTTATACTGATCTTAAATGGGAAAAATATATCCAGGATATCCCCATAGGGCTAATAATACCTAAGCTTTAATATTTGTAAAATCATATCTTCTCCTTTTTTCTATTCATATATATTAAGTCAATCACAAGATAGGTCACTTACTATTTGGTCTAGCCAAAATATTAAACATCAAGTAGGTATCACATAAAATGTAACTTCTGTCATTCTGACGATGATATGTCAATATCGAAATAATTATCAATATCCTTTAATAATTTTCATAAATTTTGTAATTAAATAGTGAAATTAATTAGAAACAGTTAGTTTCATTTATAACATTTTTAGTTTAATTTTGATTTGTAGTAGAATGAAAAAACCTCACCTTTCGGCTCAGGAAACACTGCCTGTAAGTCGTAACAAGCCACAATGTAAGTCTCACGAGCCTACTTCTTATCCTCTTCTTTAACATTACGGGACAAATCTTTTTCTTTTAAATGTAAATCGTAGCTTTCCTTTAATTTGAACTTTTCTTCTTCATATGCAAGATTAAAGGATGTGCAAAAATCACACTGCTCTTTTTTGGGTTGAAAAGGAAAGATGTTAAATTCGTAATTAAATATCTTTTAGTACATACTGGCACTGCAATACAGATTATTTTTTTCAATGCATTCGTTTTTATAATCTCTATACAAGTCGGCTACACTTTTTCCACCTTCAATAAATTCTCTTTTTGTCTGTTTTCTTAGGTAGTGACTTTCAATTCGCGGAATAGACTTTATGTGCTCTCTTGCAGTTTCTTTATGCAGTTTTATGTTTTCCGTGTTTTCCACGAAGGTCTTCTTCAAGAAATCCCTTATCCACCTTTTCAATAACTGTTCTTATAAAACGGTAAGGAATATCTAAAGTGGATGTAAAAAATGTTTTGCATACTCTGATACTACGAAGTAAAATGCATTATTTAACCTTCTCACTTTCTCTGGGTTTGCGTATCTGTACTTTGGTTGTATGCTTGTGATACTTCGAGAAACAAATTCAGGTTGTCGTGTTAGGTCTCCAATTGACCAAAACTGTGAAAATATTTTAGTTCTCTGGCCTTGGTTAATCTTTTGGGAGCATTTTAATCTACAACTCTCGCTACAAGGAGGTTTGACACATTTAGCTAGAATTTCTTTTTTGCTCTTGGATGACGATATATATTGCTTTCCAGTATTACGTAGCACTTTTGCCTTAGTTTTTCTCCACTTTGAAGGTTGAGCTTTTTGTTTTTTTTTTGTTTTCCTAGGACTAGTCTGTACTTCAATATCAACGGCTTTATCATCATTACCATTATGGGCATTGGTTTGTTGAGCAACAAAAAAGTTTTCCGCGCAGTCGTTAGATAAGAAATTGTCACCACTCGATGTCGAACAGGAGGGTTGATCTATGTTAAAGTCTTTGTTTTGATGCCTTGCGGATCTGTTTTGTTCAAACCTTCTAATATAAAGTAAACTTCTTTTCTTCCTATATTATTCTTTTTTTATGTCAAAATCTGGATCGAAGTCCGTATCATCGATGATATCTGGGTCTGATGGCCAATCTACTGGTTTCGATCGCTTCTCATTAAAACGCTGAAACCTTAAATTTGTCCCTCCTGCCGTTGGTTCCAACAGCTCCCACTGGGAAACTTGTGTGTGCGACTCTTCAATTAAGAGCCTTTCTTCAGGTGTTGCAGCTTCTACTACACTAAGATGTTCATCATCCTTGTTTGTAGCTAGTAAACTTCTTGTTGAAGGAAAAAGATGTCCATCTACATTAAAACTATTTAAATTTTCTTCTATATTCTCTTCACTGGGAAATATGTTGTTTTGAGGATTCACAAGTTCAGGTAGGTCTTCATTACTAGGATTTCATTTTGTTATCCACAAGGGATACCATCATTTTTCCTCTTGAAAAGGCCATTGTCGTTATCTGTAAAAAATACAAAAGTAATATTACTCAATTTTAAACGTAAACAATATAGACATTGATTACTTTCATAATTATGATGAAAACGAAAACCCTTCATTAGAAGAAGTTTCTAAATGAAAACTGGCACAAGTAAAATAAGATCTACATTTTGCTCTCTTAACAATTTCAATAGAGGCACAACTCTAAATTATTAGAGAATAAACTGGCACAAGTCTTTCACTGGATTAATTACTTAAAAATAAATAGAGGCACATCTCAAAATGCGCCAGTGTTCTCTCGTGAGAACTAGCATTGATACACTAACTTCAACAGACAAACAGGCACATGTAAAAAAAACCCAGTTTTCTACTTATATTCAACAAAAAGTCCTTACTTACCTTATCATGAAAAGAGGAATAAGTAAAGATGTGTCACTTTTCAAGATGGATCACACACGTGCTCACTACACCAACTCCAAAGTGCCACTGTTCTTGAACGAAGATGGCAAATACGCGGTAAACAGAAAAGTGACACTAGCGCTGCCAAGCGGAAACCAGTTGAAATAGAAGCGCGGGAGTCGAACCAAATTGTAGAGGGTGTTCCATAGACTTAGCAAAGTGGCATAACTCAAAATCGATGAATTTTGAGTTGTGCCACTTTTCTACTCATAGTGCGATATGGGTTCCGTTACCCTTATTGATGATTTTATAAAATTTACACAGAAATCATCTTACTTTACAGATTGAATGAGTGCGAATGGCAAGGTTCAAGATCCGAAATTCTGGATCACTGCCGTAATCTCCACACGGAAAACCTTTTTTTCCAAAACGAACAAAAATTAAAAGTGACAAATTTCTTACAAACAGTTAACAGAAACTATTTTATCTTGCTGTACATATTCGACACAGTTTTCAGGTGTTCTTGGGACCTTAGTGAAGACACCGGTGCTTTAAGATTTGCTGTATACGTCATAAGTAAACCTACAAAGCTACGTGAATATTCTTTTAAAATTTCTCTTTTTATGACTAATACAAATGTGGAGGTGATTAGTCTTATGGGACCATGTTATTATTTGAAAAATGATAATAGTAATTTTATTGGGAAAAAGTACGTTTCAAGTAATCATGATTTTATTAAAGACTTTTGTGATGATAAAGGTGATATAAATTATGCAATTAGTATTATTGATAATAGTACAGCAAACGACAAAAAAACAGACACTCTAGTTAAAGATGATAACGATGAAGATGTCATATAAGCTCTCTCTATATTTCAATGAATGTGTTCGTCCAAGTTTTTCTATTATTTTTCTTCAATTCATTGACTGTTTGAATCTTCGTTTGTCTTTCGGCAATGTTTTTTTTATTTACAACAGATAATTTTTTCCAAATAAAAGTAACAAAATATTAAATCGACCAGACTTAAATCTATAAAGTTTTAAAATAACACAAACTTTTTCTGATATTTTAAAACACTCTGTATAGCAAAAGTTAATATTGTATATGTGTATATTATTGTGATTACATTGATCAGCTTTTATAATTTGTACATGTTTTATTATAGTCCACGGGCCCACATATAAGGGATTTCAGTGATTAATAACAGGCTGAAAGTTAATATATCGCTTCGTTTTGACGAGACACCCAACTTTTATCATTGGGCTAAATTCCGATAGTGGGAGGAAAAAGCGCGATAGGGAGCGAAACACGTCGATTTGATGAATGTCCCAAATTAAATAATAACAATTTCTAAAAATCAATACTTCGAGAAAATACGATGGAAAACTGAGAAAAACTTGTGGCATACAAAGTGAATGGTACCTTCCGAGTGACCCCCACCTCTAACATGTCAGAATGGTGACTTGAAAAAATTTATTAATAACAAGCTGATTTTTGGTTTGGGGCTTGCAAAATATATATTCTTTATAAAAAATGCATTGGCATACAAATTTGTTGGTAATTTTTTAGAGACCTACACTCGAAAGTTGTCAAGATTATGTTAATCTTTTTTTGATTAATAACCGTATGTCACGAAAATATTATGATTATTTACTTAGTTCTTAATCTAAGTATAATAGTGACCTACAAAAAAAGGTATTTTTTTAGTTAACCTACAAAAACCAAAAATCGAATCATTTAATGTGCGCCGTACTTATGTCGTGTAACCACTGGTTTCATTTGTATTAAACTAATGTTATAAAAATAAATTATAGTCCAAAAAAACTAAAAAAAAAATGCTTTAGAGGTAATCGAACTAAAAAGTTGAAAATAATTCTTAATTTAAGAATAAAAGGATTAACGAGAAAATTAATGTCATTGTGGTAATAGCGTGGGGTGCTTTGTACTACATTTATACACTAACTCTGCATTTCGGAATAGAACTAGTAAGAAATTGTAACAATTTATATTGACTATATATGATTGGACTATAATTTATTTTTCACTTTTTAGTACTAAATTAAAAACTTTCGAATTAATCTGAGCGTTTAAAGGGACTAAAAATCGAGTTTAAAGGTTGCTTTATAAATTAAACACTCTATATATTTTCCAAAACGCGAAAAAAATATTTTTTTTCAGCCGTGAACGGGATTAGAACCCACAACCGGTGAATACGAAGTCATCAGAGGCCCGCGCGGCCAACGAACGTACTTAAATTGTTTGGATATACTAACAGTGATAATATAAGCCACTTGATAGGAGAGTTACAAACAAGCTCACAAACTCACATACAGGTGAAGCTAATATAAGCGTGTTAAAAAAGCAATCCTCATCAGATTCTTCACTCGATGACTCTTCACTATGTGTTATGTTATCGTCATCTTCAGAATTATCAGTGTAATACTGTTCAGATTCTGTAATAAAGGAAGTAAAATTATATAAATAAGAATCGTTACATTACAAATAAGAATTTTAAAAATTATAAATACATTTCCTTCTGTTGAAGACATTTGATCAAGCGATGGACTTTCTGGTCCGACAAACCAATAATAATGATAATTATTATCAACTTTAATCCATCCAAAGATTCACACAGTTCAGCATATAGTTTCAAAATGAGATTTATTTTTTGGCGCGATACTGAACTAAATTCAAATGTAATAAATATTTTTTTTTATAAGGCACTGCAAAAAAATTATACTGAAAAAATTATTGCTACAAACATGTATGTATTTTAGCTAAATATTTTTAATTCGTTAATATAATAAAATAAAGGTATTACTTTTAATTCTATTATAAATTATAGATTTAAATAATAAAAAAATACAAAACTGTAATTTATATTAATTTTCAAGTACCTGCACGAGTTATAAATATGCATTTTTCGAACTTACAACTAAATTTTTTTATAGATGATAACTGATTTTACAATTTGTTTTACAAAAAAATGTTTTTTTCCTTACTTGACTATCACTTTATTATATTATTGTTAATTGAATAATAAAATAACTAAGTAGTTCAATAACTCAATCACTCCTTACAAGCAATTTTAACAAATTTTCATCCAATTCTCTTGTTTTTATTGCTGTAATTGTTTATATAATTTAATAATTTAAAAAATAATATTCATTTTCAATAAATAAGCTGTAATATTGAATACGGATTTTCCATTCAACTAATTTCAAACAAAAGCTGGCGAAAATTATGTACAGGACTTCAACATGTCATGTTTTCAAGATTTCATTTGTTTTAAAATTTCGAAAAGTTCATTTGTAATTAATCGCTTCCATTTTTTTTGTATGCCAATAGTTACATGGTTTTTTACATTTGATTCTTAACAGAAGAAATTAAAAAAGAAGTTGTTATTAATCAAAAAAAGATTAACATAATCTTGACAACTTTCGAGTGTAGGTCTCTAAAAAATTACCAACAAATTTGAATGCCAATGCATTTTTTATAAAAAATATATATTTTGCAAGCCCCAAACCAAAAATCAGCTTGTTATTAATAATTTTTTTCAAGTCACCACTCTGACATGTTAGAGGTGGGGGTCACTCGGAAGGTACTCACTTTGTATGCCACATGTTTTTCTCAGTTTCCCATCGTATTTTCTCGAAGTATTGATTTTTAGAAATTGTTATTATTTAATTTGGGACATTCATCAAGTCTACGTGTTTCGCTCCCTATCGCGCTTTTTCCTCCCACTATCGGAATTTGGCCCAATGATAAAAGTTGGGTGTCTCGTCAAAACAATGCTGTATATTAACTTTCAGCCTGTTATTAATCACTGTAATCCCTTATATGTGGGCCCGTGGACTATTATGTATGACAATTACATATATTTTTTAACCTTGAAAAAAATTTAGACACAAACCATATAAAATGGATATCATGCTGAGTATTAAAAATTTGTTTATCTTCTATATAAAATAATTATATTATTTTCCTGGAGGTACAAGTCTTCTCTTCTTCTCTTAATAATATATATATTTCTGCCATACTTGACAAGATTAACTCATCTCATTTTTTTTTCTATTACATTATCCACCAGTTATTTTCTTTCCCTAGTTTATTTCTTCTAGTTTTTCACTTTCCAGCATTTCTTAATTACCTAGAAATGCTGCTCCGATTATGCTACATCTATCCAGCATTCCAGAAGGTTTTGAAAGGTACTATATACCCCTGTTTCTTTAGGGTTTGGTCTTAAATTGTCCTCAATGCATTGCTGTTACTTCCATGCCATTTTTCTGTATTTCTCACGTTATAAAATCCATCACTTGTATTAAGCTCTATAGGCCATGGATGCCTAAGGCTTGGTTGGAAATTTTCCACCATTCTCTTTTGTTTTTCCCACCTCTCCCCATCTGCGTATAACAGCTCTAGGTCCCTTTCTTCTGCCTCTTTCCACTTGTTTTTTGGTCCACCTCTCTTTCTTTTACATCTAATTCCTCTTCTAAGTACTTCTTTGGTCTCTCCTGTACCCCAAGTATTTTATATGTCACGACCTTGATATCGGAGGACTTTCATGTAATTCCATGAGCTTCTTATCCACTTTCCCCTCCCCCCATATATTCTTCTCAGTATTTTTCTCTCCCATACATCTAGTGGCTTTTCTTATTTTTCTTCGTCTTAAGCATTAATTTTGCTTCAAAAATCGATTCCACTGACTTTATTTATTTTAAGCTGTATTCGTTGCAAGATTATTGTTGTAAATTTAATTTTCAAGTTTAAATTTTTCCCTTCAGGGTTAACAGAATGTTTTCCAAGCTAATTTCACGCCGGGTCAACTACGGTCGTTTTCCCTGTTCCAAGGGTGGTAATCTGGTTAATTGGGCCAATAATCACGTTAATATTGTTTCAGGAAAGCACGAAAAAGCTTTTTTACAATTTTAGGTTTGAAATAAATACGTAGGTATAATTTATTCATGAAAACTTCTGTGACAGGTAGGTTGGATATTTATTCTCGTCGAACACTGTTTCTCATTTTTAATATTTTTGACTTCTGTTATGTTATTTATGAGTATTCAATCTTGGAAAGCGATAGGTTTTTGACAGGTAGACATCCTCTTTACCCATTTTTTATTATGTAAAAATATATAGTATCTTCATAAATTATGAGTGTGAGATTTTTATTGCTTCTACCTCACATGCAATCATTGAATGGAAAGTTCGATATTTCGTATTAAATTTTTATCTACAAAAATGTACAGAAAGTGGCCAAAAACAGAGCCTAATATTTACTTATTTCAATAATTTCAATGTTTATTAATTGAAAACTGATATTTTAACAATAATTTTATATGTAAATAAATTTGTTTTTCTGTTGATATGTTAATTATTATATTTACAACAGTCTAGATCTGATCTGGTGTCGCCTAGATACTGTACCGGGTGATTCAATAAGGGTAACGAGGTAACATATCTCGGAATACGTATGTCCTAGAGTTTAGGGAAAAAAATTTGATGAGAAAATCAGCCTTAAAAAAATGATTAAAATGTTTTCGAGTCCATAGTTTTTCGCTAGGTGGCTCAATCTATTACTTACAAAATATAATTGGATATTTTACAAAATATTCCTCAATGGTGTACCTCGTTACCCTTATTGAATCACCCGTTACAAATGAATCTATATCTTAGGGGTGACAGTCTAAAATGATAAACATTAGTTTATTGGTGTTTCCTAAAGTCCCTTTTTGCTCTTTTAGCAATCATTTTGAATTCACTAAAGTAGGCTTCAGAGCATGTAAGCTCTACTATGGCGAGATGAGGTCTTCTCCAACGACAAGTCCTCTTTATCCGTTTTGTAGGTCTGCTGGCCAATTTATTTTTAGTCTTCTACCATCTTGCGGTTCTAAAAGTGGATGGAGTAACGTGTTTTCATGGTTAGCCAGTCGTTCATGATGTTTTGTACTTCGTTCTTTTATTGAATCTTTGACGAAACTGACGTTTAAGTCTTTATGTATGGTTAGGTTCGACAAATACCATGGTGCATCAGCTATCATGTGGAGTATTTTCGACTGGCTTCTCTGTGTAATGGCTACATTTGATTTATTAGCACAACCCCAGAGCTCGATGCCATACATCCAGATTGGCTTGCTTGTAGCTTTATAGAGTAGAACCTTGTTTTCGAGTGTTAATATGGATTTTCTAGCAATTAGCCCTTATAGATCTTTTACTTTGCATTTTTTAATGATATGGTCTTTCCATGTGATCCTTGTGTCTAGGTGCATGCCTAAGTATTTGTGGTAATTGTACCTTGTTCATATAAACAGAAGGGCACTGGTCTTTTCTTAGAGTGAAGGTCACTTGAGAGGATTTTGTTTCGTTTGTCTTAATTGTCCATTTGCTCAGCCACGTTTGGATGTCATTTAAATGTGTCTGCAGAATCCTGGAAGCTTCAGCTGGACTTTCATTGCTAATATGACTGTGTCATCGGCGAAGGTTCCCATAATGGTTTCATTATTTGCTGGTAGATCTGCCATGTATAATACATCTAGTAATGTGGTACGCCTGCTTTTATTGGATGATTATCGGAAGTGTTTTCATTAACTTCTGTTCTGAACTCTCTGTCGCTAAGGTAAGATTTTAAGTATGTGATTGGAAGACAGTTTTTAATTTTATATAATAGGCCTTTGTGCCAGACCCAGTCGAATGCTTAACTTACGTCTAAAAACACTGATATCCAGTATTTTTTTTCTTGTAGTGCTTGATTTATGATGTGACTTATCCTGTGGATTTGGCGTATAGTTGAATGTTCCTTCCTGAATCCAAACTGGTGTAGAGTTATCCATTCCTCGGTGTTTGGGTCTGAGTTTCGTAGTAGTAATCTTTCAAGGACCTTCGACAGCATTGGCAGTTAGCTTATTGGACGATATGAAAAGACAGTGTTTGGGTTTTTGCCTTGTTTTGGGATCATTATTATTTCTGCAGTTTTCAGCAGTTTTGGCCAGTAATTAAGACGTAAAATAGCATTGAATATGTGGATGATAAGTATTATACCTTTCCTTTGTAACTTCTTTATCATTTTTGGGGTTATTTTGTCTATGCCAGGAGCTTTTCTTGGATTTATGCAATTGATTTCCTATTGAACTTTGTTTACCGTTAGTGGTTTAATTGCTGACATAAAATGAATATAAATACAATGTATTGAAAATATCTGGAGTAACCCATCGATTTGAAAAGCTTGAATATGGTTATAGTGTATTTTCTTCATATTGTTAGCTGGAGAGCTCATTATAAATTCAAAAATGTGTCTGAAACACTTCAGGGTGATTCAAAGAATTAAACAGAATTGTAAGTGCTTCTTCATGTAAATAAGCGTTCAGTTAGCAGCTTTCGCTATATTCTTCCTGTATAGTGAACCGCAGGTAGCGAGGACAATAGAACCCTGATACCATTACCATTCAAATATATTTAGAAGTGATACATTTGCCGTGACAGTGCAGTGTAGTTGGGTAAGAATAATAACCTATTAGGTATTTTATTATAGATGTATTTTATTACAATATTTATTTCATTTATATAAGTAGCACAGATATTTAATTAATAACTTTCGACGTATTTATGCTATTTAGTGAAATCCAGGTAGTGATAACAATAGAAACGGAAATCCTAGATTATTCAATTTGAATAATTATTGAGTAAGTTCTACATATAAGAATGATTTGAAGCCCCAAAAAGGGCTGATTTGTTAAAAACTTGCAGATGATGTACCTAATCGAAATTCCATTTCATCAGAATCTAACGAATCTTCAACTCCAACATTAATTATTATAGATTCAACGGTTCCATCCATGATATTGACCAGTTGCCACATCTTCTGTTCTTCTTCATCCGTATGACTCACAGCTTTTTTTCAGTTTTCTGCAGACACTTTTGACAAAGATTTTTGCGGTAATTGATGTAGGTCTTCCAATTTATAAGTTTTATTGTTTCGTGCTACGTCACCCTTTACTTGCGCCCATATAAGTTCAATTGCATTGAATTCGCAGTGGTATGGTGGAAATCGTAGCACGTTCTAACGCCATTTCGTCAATTACATATTTTTTTAATGTCGATTTGTGCTGTCTTACAACTCGTGATAATTCTCGTTTTACGGAATGCTCCTCGTATATGATGTTGTGGTTATCCAACCAAACGAATATCTCAGCTTTTTTCCTAGCAGTTGTTAACAATTTTTCTACAAGACTTGAATGATAGCTAGCATTATCTAGAACAATTACAGAATGAACATCTGCATAAAATACTCTTCAAAAACGTCGGCGGTCATTTCTTCGTGGTAATCTTTAGTTGACTTGGACACAAAACTTGATAATCCACCATGGATAAAACCGTTTTCATTTCCGATATGGGTTATAGTAAGTCTACGTCCTTTTCCAATGGGAATATTATTTAACCCGGTTGATATACCTTCGATGGACGCCTATGGTTTATTGCGGTTTTAGGATCACTTACCTGAAATCGTGCTATCAATATGATAAAAATATATGTCGCTGATATCGCACTTTTAGCATTTCCTTTTCCATGGTTAATGTATTGGTGGGGTATCAACGTAGTCTCTAGTCCAGGATTATTCTCTCAGAGCTTCTGGACGAATGGCATCTACCTTGTACTGATGAGGCGCAAATACGCCGAAAGCGGTCTACAAGTGATGTTATTCCTTCTAATCGCAAACCAGAATGGTTGGTTCTATCTTAACAGATATATACCAACCCCGTTTACTTTAGGAGTGTAATTCAATGTCTGTCGGGGCATATAGCCCGAGAAGTAGTTGTTGCTTCTTAGTGAACGGTCTGTTCTTTGGAAATTTATTTTTCTAATTTCGTAAAGCGTTATAATAGTATTGAACTATTATTTTTTGACGTCTATATTATAGTTGATTAGTTTCAGTCTTCTCTTCAAAGTAGTTGTGACTGGTAAGGTTCACATGCCTGAATCTATATGAATATTTTGAATAAAATGAAGAATACATTTTTTGATTGTATAAATTTTATTACATTTTAAATAACCAAAATTTTAATAGAATACATACAGTCAATTAGTTTTCTTAATAAAAATGTATCTTTGAATGTAAAGACCCTTCTATAATTATGAACAAATAAGGTTAGATAGAGAGGGTGTTATTTTAAACCAATTTGAATTCATCCGAACTTGTGTAACTTCGTTGATTGTAGAAATGCAATTATTACCTAGCTACTATTTACAAATGTAACAAAGCTATTACAGTATATCTAAAAATAATATCACACAATATATTTAACTAAAATTAACTGACAATAATATTTTTAAATAGAAACCTCAATATAAAACAACAGCTGAATCCATTGCATGGCAACTTAGCCTCATCAAACCTAAACTTTCAAATTTTTTTACGAGAATGTGGCAAGTCATATTTAAGTTTATTCCAAAACCAAGGCTTTCCCCACTCAACATAAGTATTTGTATCAAGATACGCCTTAAGCTCATCATCTAATTTATGCTCATCTAAATCTCCATATTTAATAACTATCAATCTAGCTCTACCTTCCTTCATAGCTTGGGTATGTGCTAAGCAAAATTCCTTTTTTTTATTAGGGAAAGGGAATTTTTTCTTGGGTTTTCGAAAGAGTGTCTGACGTCTAGACCGGGGCATTTCGAGGGTATATTTTGCGATGATTTTTTTTTAAATCATTATTCATCTTGCTCTTCGATATCTGAAAAAAAATTTATTTTTATTCAAATTTGTAACATTGAATTTATTTGACGGCTAGCAGGGCGGCAATGATACTCAAATATTTTATGGAAATATTAAACTTTACTGGACAATTAGAAAATATATTAGGTATAACATGAAATAAAAGTATTTTCGAGGCTCGTCTGTCTTCTACCGAGGCTTGAATAAGAATGCCTGGTCGTCTCGCCTCTCGCCGACGCTGAGGGTTCCTACCCATGCGCGTTGTCTCGAATGTCGTAGTGGGGAGGCAAATGTGCCAACAGCTATTATGGCCTGGAGGGTAAGGAATGCGACTCAGGGACGGCTTAAGGAGACGAACTGTTACAATCTCCCCCTCTGGTTTCTCGATCTTCCTGATGAGGAACCAGAGTTCCTAGATAACTGTTCGGCGGAGAATGGTTCACGGGTGGCGCAGTCTTCTTGTGGTTCCTGGATAATCTTCTTCCGTGGCCTGCCACTTTTACGGATAGTTCGAAGAGGTGTGGGAGCGGAGCCTTGCACTCCAAGGAAGGGTGTAAGTTGCGACGAATGGTACACTCCTAAGGGTACTGTGGGCTTATTAGGATCCGCGACTTCATAGCTCGTAGGTCCTCTCTTACGTAGAATCAGATAAGGACCTTCTGGGAGCTAGCTTAGCAGCGTCTCCTTTGGCGGAATTGCTACGGGAGTGGCTTTCAACCCAGGTTCGCCAGGGTTATACATGCCATGGGGACGTCGGTTAATATTCTGAACAGCCTGGTTATGGTCTTGCTTGAGTTCGGTGATCTCATTAGCCAGTCGAATTGACGAAGCTAACCGATGTAACCTTGGCGTTATGTCGGCAACGAAGTTTTCGTTTCTTACAATAGCGCTGAGATCATCCGTGACATCTTGGAGGGTTCTCATTTCTCTTCCAAAAGTCAAGAAGACGGCCGAGTACTTAGTGCTATTACATCTCGCCGAATTCATAGCGAATCTTATGGCGGGCAGATGATCTGGCCATGTAGTGTGGTCGCGTCCAACAAGAATTCCCAGATGGGCCTTGAGGTCTCGGTTCTTTCGTTCGACCATATTGGCTTCAGCATGGTATAAGGGTATGAAACTTTGATGAATTCCCGAACAGAACGTAAGTTGCTGCATAACTGCGGAGACGAACTGGGACCCGTTGTTGCTGATTATTCGGCGTGGTAAGCCGTAGCGCAGGAACACCTCATCCACTAGGATCCTGGCACAATTTTTAGCGGTAGCCTCCGAGAGCGGAAACAGTTCTACCCATCTACTAGCTGTGTCTTCTATGATGAAGATCCATTTCTTATTGGCTGTTAACTCAGGAAGGGGACTAAAAAGGTCTATTGCTAAAACCTCGAAGCGCTGGTTAATAACGTTTGTTTGCATCAAACCAGCAGGACTTCTGTTGGAAATCGTGTCCGTTGACATTCTAGGCAAGTGCCTATATGCTTGGCAATGTCTTGGCGCATCCGATTCCAGTAGTAGCGTGTGGCGATCTGGTGCGTCGTTTTATCGATGCCTTAGTGTCCGGCCGTTGGACTATCGTGGTATGCCTTTAGGATTGTAGATATCTCCTGGCTAGGGACAACTAGTCTGGCGTCGTTATCTTCTTGATCGTCCGTATATCTATACCTTTATGGAGGAAATATCCACGATTGATCCACTTTTGGTTGTTTTCATCATTAGAAAAATCTTCTAAGGCTCCAATTATTATTTGTAGCTCAGGATCATTCAGCTGTTGATCCCGGATGTCTTTCTCCGTTTTACTGGGTAGGTCGATTTGGACACTACATACCTGGCAAATCGGCATGGAGCAGTTGCAATTGGTGAGGAGCTACCTGTTTCGATGCTGTGCTCCGCGAATGTTGTTGATGGACCCTCCTTACTAAATCGGTCTTTATGTCTGAGGAGGAACTCATTAGAAAAGTGTTTCTGACTTTCTGTCAATTTGGTTGCCTCCTTCGGGTGTAGTCTTATATCTACGCTATAGAGGTCGAATCTCCTCCTTTTTCTAGGATCGTGTTTTTCTGGACTATATGTGGCTGGTAAGGCGTCTCGGAAAATGTCATCGATAGTGCTCGGGGAGTACGAGCCATCTCCTGCATATAGGGCGTCGACAGGGTAATCTGTTTTTGCTGGAACGTCGATTTCCTGTAGCATATATGAATCCTGACGAGACAGGGGTGATGCGTATAATTCTAAGAATGGCGAGCGTCTTTGCGGTTGTTGCGTTACTCCGGCCGCGCATATCTTATTCCCTTGAACATCAGATGATGGGTGTGAGTATTTGAGTTGAGGCGTACTTCCTGCTGGTTGTGATATGAATTCGAAAAGCTCGTTTGGTTTATCCGCGTAAAACCAACAACGTTGTGGGAGTACCGAAAGCATTACTGCTTTTTCCAAGAAATCGATGCCTAAAAGCGTTCGGTTATCCTCAGCTTCAGGAAGTATGATGAAGTCTATCTCAAATATTCTATTTTCGATATTTATTTTGGCTACGGTGCTGAGTATTTGTTGTGCTCGACTGGATCCATCGGCCATGGTTACAGTAGCTTGTGTCTTCCTCAATGAAATATTCGGTATTAGCTTCAGATTCTCGTACAGGGATCTGCCTGCAACGCTAGTTTTCGCCGCTGTATCGAGGTGTGCGATCCCAGGAATACCTTCCACAGTAATTGGGATTGTGGGAACCTGTGTACTTAGGTGTATAAGCGTATTTAACGAGTAAAAGTTAATGGCTTTAACTTCAGCTCCAGACGGATTCTGAGCGCAAGTGGGGCAGTTACTGCGATAATAACCATCCTTTCTACACCCGTAGCATGTGATCCCGTTGGGTCGAGTTTCCGTTTTGGACTTACTGACGGTGGCTGTAGCGGAGATGGAAGACTCTCCTTTCTCTTTTGCCAACCTTTTTCTACATTCTGTAAATGTATGTCCTCGGTTATGGCAGAAACTGCAACGGTTCTTTTTAATACTGGTCCGTTGGGGAGCTGATTCTGATAATCTTGTTTTTTCGGTGTTTTTCTTTGATTCCTCCTCGTGGAGCTGTTCCATTTCTCTCCCCCTTTGGAGGAGGTCAGCGTAGTTATTGACAGAGTCTCGTGTGATCTTTTGGCGTATGTTGATATGAAGCAGTCCAAAGACCATATTTAACTATGTGTTTTCGTCATGTCTATTGGACGGCAACTGCGCCAATATGGCTCTCTTTTTGCATATAAACTCGTCAATCGCCATATTTTCTTCCTGATGCTCCTTGAAGAGTTCAATATATACTTGATGTTCCGGTTTGGAAGGTGAGAACGCACTTCGGATCAGTGTAATCGCTTGGTCCCATGTTACTGCTTCTTCCTTTACACCTTGCCACCAAACTGATGCATTGCCTGTCAACAATAAAGGCAATCCCTTAAGGCCGTCAGCATCTGGAATCTTTTCAATCTCCTTGTATATATTAATGGTAGTAATGAAGGATTCAACCGTCATATGACATCTCTTCCCATCAAACCTTGCGTTACATTTACTAAAGCTTCCAATCTGCGCTGCAGCTGGTAGTGTCACACGTGAGGCAGTAATTGTTCGAATGAGCTGTGTAAATTGTTCATTGGCCATCTGCATGATGGTTTTGTTTGCTAATCGTTCACTTCGTCGAGGTTCTTGCGTAGAACCCTGAATTGAGTCCGTAATTTTGCAAAAATTGACGTAAATCAGCCCAAGAGCTTTGTTAGTTAACTGTTTTCTTAGTGTAGAAGCTTTTCGTGCTCGCAAATTTGAATAGACGATTGTATTCGTCAAAGAATTTGGAAGGCGGGAGAATAAAATTTTCTCAGTATAGGGACTATACAAATTATTTACAAAAGAGCGCAGGAATTAACTAATTATTCACAAAACAAAGCCAAAGATGACGAGAGTTTATGCAATTTAATGGTTACTGCAAAATTGTAATAACGTCGAATTAGGAATAACAATGAATTTATCGATATTTTGTCGAAGATCCTAAGAGTTCGAAAACAAAGCCACAATATTGGCGGTTGCTATTATTTTTAAGTTGAATAGTAGCGCGTAATCCATACAAAGCCAAGAAGGTGGCGAAATGTTTACCGTAAATTTGCACTTTTCTATTCGTTGCAGAAAGACAAGAGCAATGCTAAAATATCTATTAGCGAATGCCTAATCGAATCTGTATATTTCTGACAAAGCAACGCCAAAGTTCATTAGCAGTTGATTATCGGGAAATATTTTTATTTCTAATCTCCAACAAAATCAAAAATCCACAAAATAAAACGAAAGCTTTACGTTGGGGGCCAGTGTAACATTGAATTTATTTGACGGCTAGCAGGGCGGCAATGATACTCAAATATTTCATGGAAATATTAAACTTTACTGGACAATTAGAAAATATATTAGGTATAACATGAAATAATAGTATATTGTGCAACAAGTGGGGAAAGTTCAACTTTTCTCACGAGTGTGGAAGTTTGTGCAAACACACGAGTGAGAAAAGTACTTTCCCCACATGTTGCTACTTTTTCTACAACTGCACAAATTTGAAGAATACAAGTAAAGTAACTTAATATTTATTTTTATGGTTAGTAAAACAAAAAGAAAAGGTGAGCCGTCGTCGGACCGCCGATAGAAGATTGCGTCTTATGCCCAATAGAATGACCATTTTTCAAAAATTTTGATAATTTTTGACAATTATTGACCATTTTTTCAATTTTTTTTTAATTTCAATAATTATTGACCATTTTTGACAATTATAGACCAATTTTGACAGTTTTGACAATTATTGATCATTTTTGACAATTTTTCGAAAATTTTGACCATTTTAGACCATTTTTCCAAATTTTAACAATTATTGACCATTTTTGACAGGTTCTGACAATTATTGACCACTTTTGACAATTTTTCAAAAATTTTGACAATTTTATCAAAATTTTTTACCATTTTTTAAAATTTTAACAATTATTGACAATTTTTTCAAATTTTAACAATTATTGACCATTCTTGACAGTTATTGATCAATTTTGACAATTTTTCGAAAATTATGACCATTTTGGACCACTTTCCCAAATTTTAACAATTATTGACCATTTTTGTCAATTTTTGAGCATTTTTGACAGGTTCTGACAATTATTGACCATTTTTGACAACTTTTCAAAAATTTTGACAATTTTCAACTATTGACCATTTTTTCATAGTTATTGAGAATATTTATCAATTTCTGTCCATTTTTCAAAATTTTAACAGTTATTGACCATTTTTGACAGTTTCTGACAATTATTGACCATTTTTGACAACTTTCAAATATTTTGACAGTTTTTGCATTTTTCAAAATTTTAACAATTATTGACTATTTTTGACCATTTTTTAAAATATTTGACAATTTTTGACAGATTCTTACAATTATTGACCATTTTTGACAATTTTTCCAAATGTTTGACAATTTTTAACAATTATTGACCATTTTTGACAGTTTTTTATAATTATTGACCAATTTTTCAAAATTTTTACAGTTTTTGACAATTATTAACCATTTTTGACAGTTTTTGACAATTTTTGAATTTATTTGGCAATTATTAACCATTTTTTCAAAACTTTGACAGTTTTTTATAATTATTGACCATTTTTTCAAAATTTTGACAATTTTTGACTATTTTTTCAAATTTTAACAATTATTGACCAATTTTGACAATTATTGATCATTTTTGACAATATCTCAAAAATTTGGACCATTTTTCCAAATTTTAACAATTATTGACCATTTTTGACAATTTTTGAACATTTTTGACAGGTTCTGACAATTATTGACCATTTTTGACAATTTTTGACAATTTACCATTTTTTCAAAATTTTTGACCATATTTTCAAATTTTAACAATTATTGACCATTTTTGACAATTATTGATCAATTTTGACCATTTTTCAAAAATGTTGATCAATTTTGACAATTTTTCAAAAAGGTTGACCATTTTAGACCATTTTTCCAAATTTTAACAATTATTGACCTTTTTTGCCAATTTTTGACAGGTTCTGACAATTATTGACCATTTTTGACAACTTTCCAAGAATTCTAACAATTTTCAACAATTATTGACCATTTTTGACATTTTTTTATAATTATTGGCAATTTTATCAAAATTTTAACAATTTTCGACCATTTTTCAAAATTTTAACAATTATTGACTATTTTTGACAGTTTCTGATAATTATTGACCATTTTTGACAACTTTCGAAAATGTTGACAGTTTTTGATCATCATTTAAAATTTTAACAATTATTGACCATTTTTGACAATTTTTGACAGGTTCTGACAATTATTGACCATTTTTGACAATTTTTAAAAACTTTGATCATTTTTCGAAAATTTTGACAATTTTTTACAATTATTGACCATTTTCGACAGTTTTTTATAATTATTGACCATTTTTTCAAAATTTTGACAATTTTTGACTATTTTTTCAAATTTTAACAATTATTGACCAATTTTGACAATTATTGATCATTTTTGACAATATCTCAAAAATTTGGACCATTTTTCCAAATTTTAACAATTATTGACCATTTTTGACAATTTTTGAACATTTTTGACAGGTCTGACAATTATTGACAATTTTTGACAATTTTTGACAATTGACCATTTTTTCAAAATTTTTGACCATATTTTCAAATTTTAACAATTATTGACCATTTTTGACAATTATTGATCAATTTCGACAATTTTTCAAAAATGTTGATCAATTTTGACAATTTTTCAAAAATGTTGACCATTTTAGACCATTTTTCCAAATTTTAACAATTATTGACCTTTTTTGCCAATTTTTGAGCATTTTTGACAGGTTCTGACAATTATTGACCATTTTTGACAACTTTCCAAGAAGTCTGACAATTTTCAACAATTATTTACTTTTTTTGACATTTTTTTATAATTATTGGCAATTTTTTCAAAATTTTAACAATTTTCGACCATTTTTCAAAACCTTAACAATTATTGACCATTTTTGACCATTTTTGACAGTTTCTGACAATTATTGACCACTTTTGACAACTTTCAAAAATTTTGACAGTTTTTGATCATCATTCAAAATTTTAACTATTATTGACCTTTTTTGACAATTTTTGACAATTTTTGACAGGTTCTGACAATTATTGACCATTTTTGACAATTTTTAAAAACTTTGACCATTTTTCAAAAATTTTGACAATTTTTTACAATTATTGGCCATTTTTGACAGTTTTTTATAAATAATGACAATTTTTTCAAAATTTTGACAATTTTTGACTATTTTTTCAAATTTAAACAATTATTGACCAATTTTGACAATTATTGATCATTTTTGACAATATTTCAAAAATTTGGACCATTTTAGACCATTTTTCCAAATTTTAACAATTATTGACCATTTTTGACAATTTTTGAACATTTTTGACAGGTTCTGACAATTATTGACCATTTTTGACCATATTTTCAAATTTTAACAATTATTGACCATTTTTGACAATTATTGATCAATTTTGACAATTTTTCAAAAATGTTGATCATTTTTCCAAATTTTAACAATTATTGACCTTTTTTGCCAATTTTTGAGAATTTTTGACAGGTTCTGACAATTATTGACCATTTTTGACAACTTTTCAAGAATTTTGACAATTTTCAACAATTATTGACCATTTTTTCATAATTATTGACAATTTTTTCAAAATTTCAACAATTTTCGACCATTTTTCAAAATTTTAACAATTATTGACCATTTTTGACAGTTTCTGACAATTATTGACCATTTTTGACAACTTTCGAAAATTTTGACAGTTTTTGATCATCATTTAAAATTTTAACAATTATTGACCATTTTTGACAATTTTTGACAGGTTCTGACAATTATTGACCATTTTTGACAATTTTTAAAAACTTTGACCGGTTTTCAAAAATTTTGACAATTATTGACCATTTTTGACAGTTTTTTATAATTATTGACAATTTTTTCAAAATTTTGACAATTTTAGACCATTTTTCCAAATTTTAACAACTATTGACAATTTTTGAACATTTTTGACAGGTTCTGACAATTATTGACCATTTTTGACAATTGTCCATTTTTTCAAAATTTCTGACCAAATTTTCAAATTTTAACAATTTCTGACCATATTTTCAAATTTTAACAATTATTGACCATTTTTGACAATTATTGATCAATTTTGACAATTTTTCAAAAATGTTGATCAATTTTGACAATTTTTCAAAAATGTTGATCAATTTTGACAATTTTTCAAAAATGTTGACCATTTTTCCAAATTTTAACAATTATTGACCTTTTTTGCCAATTTTTGAGAATTTTTGACAGGTTCTGACAATTATTGACCATTTTTGACAACTTTTCAAGAATTTTGACAATTTTCAACAATTATTGACCATTTTTGACATTTTTTCATAATTATTGGCAATTTTTTCAAAATTTTAACAATTTTCGACCATTTTTCAAAATTTTAACAATTATTGACCATTTTTGACATTTTTTCATAATTATTGACAATTTTTTCAAAATTTCAACAATTTTCGACCATTTTTCAAAATTTTAACAATTATTGACCATTTTTGACAGTTTCTGACAATTATTGACCATTTTTGACAACTTTCGAAAATTTTGACAGTTTTTGATCATCATTTAAAATTTTAACAATTATTGACCATTTTTGACAATTTTTGACAGGTTCTGACAATTATTGACCATTTTTGACAATTTTTAAAAACTTTGACCAGTTTTCAAAAATTTTGACAATTATTGACCATTTTTGACAGTTTTTTATAATTATTGACAATTTTTTCAAAATTTTGACAGTTTTGACTATTTTTTCAAATTTTAACAATTATTGACCAATTTTGACAATTATTGATCATTTTTGACAATATTTCAAAAATTTGGACCATTTTAGACCATTTTTCCAAATTTTAGCAACTATTGACAATTTTTGAACATTTTTGACAGGTTCTGACAATTATTGAACATTTTTGACAATTGTCCATTTTTTCAAAATTTTTGACCAAATTTTAACAATTTCTGACCATATTTTCAAATTTTAACAATTATTGACCATTTTTGACAATTATTGATCAATTTTGACAATTTTTCAAAAATGTTGATCAATTTTGACAATTTTTCAAAAATGTTGACCATTTTTCCAAATTTTAACAATTATTGACCTTTTTTGCCAATTTTTGAGAATTTTTGACAGGTTCTGACAATTATTGACCATTTTTGACAACTTTTCAAGAATTTTGACAATTTTCAACAATTATTGACCATTTTTGACATTTTTTCATAATTATTGGCAATTTTTTCAAAATTTTAACAATTTTCGACCATTTTTCAAAATTTTAACAATTATTGACCATTTTTGACAGTTTCTGACAATTATTGACCATTTTTGACAACTTTCGAAAATGTTGACAGTTTTTGATCATCATTCAAAATTTTAACAATTATTGACTATTTTTGACCATTTTTTAAAATATTTGACAATTTTTGACAGATTCTGACAATTATTGACCATTTTGACAATTTTTAACAATTATCGACCATTTTTGACAGTCTTTTATAACTATTGACCATTTTTTCAAAATTTTGACAGTTTTTGACAATTTTTGACAATTATTAACCATTTTTCCAAATTTTTGACAATTTTTGACCATGTTTCAAAATTTTTGACAATTTTTTAAAATTTCTAACATATTTTCGAATATAATCTGACAGTTTTGTGACAATTAAGTAGGTATTTGAAGATGACAGTTGCCTACTAAGTTTTTGTCGATTTTATTTGATTCTACATATAAATATATGTGGCGTGGGCAAGGTGCCGTGAGAAATATTATTTCTCACAGTATGAGCAATATTTGGTTTTGAAATTAAGTAAGCTATGAGAAATACGTCACTTTTCATAGCAGTTGTAGAAAATAGTATATTGTGCAACAAGGGGGGAAAGTTCAACTTTTCTCACGAGTGAGAAAATTACTTTCCCCACATGTTGCACACTTTACTTTTTCTACAACTGCACAAATTTAAAGAATACAAGTAAAATAACTTAATATTTATTTTTATGGTTAGTAAAACAAAAATAACACTAAAGTATCCCATCTCTATACTGTTAAATGATTTTATTTAAAATTATAGTTGATGGTGAAATTTGTACAATTTTGTATGGTCAAATCCGTAACGTCATTTTTTTTCACTAAATTCTTCGTTACATTAATTAATCTGACAGTTTCGTGACAACTGAGTAGGTATTTAAAGATGACAGAAGCCTACTTAGTTTTTGTCCATTTTATTTGATTCTCCATATAAATATATGTGGCGTGGGCAAAGTGCCGTGAGAAATATTATTTCTCACAGTATGAGCAATATTTGGTTTTGAAATCAAGTAAGGTATGAGAAATACGTCACTTTTCATAGCAGTTGTAGAAAAAAGTATTTTCGAGGCACGTCTGTCTTCTACCGAGGCTTGAATAAGGATGCCTGGTCGTCTCGTCTCTCTTCGACGCTGAGGGTTCCTACCCATGCGCGTTGTCTCGAATGTCGTAGTGGGGTTGCAAATGTGCCAACAACTATTATGGCCTGGAGGGTGAGGCATGCGACACAGGGACGGCTTAAGGAGACGAACTGTTACAAAATTTCAATTGTTTAGGCAATAAACAATTTGTTATAAATAATTGAATTTTTTTTTATATTTTTTTTACTCTAAAAAATACAGCAGTATCCGTTTTTGGAAAAAAAATGTTTCCTTTAATTTTTATAAATAATCGCAAAAAAATTATTTAAATCGTAAAGTTTGAGCTTTAGTTTTGTTATAAATTTGTTGAGTAACTAATTTAGAAAAAAAAGTTTAGATGAATTTGTTGTATATGCAATAGTTATAAGTACTATTAATATTAAATAAAGAAAAGCGGGCGCGAAAGGTAAGTTTGAATATACGAGAGAACATCAAATTAAATGAAAAATCGAAAAATCAATTTTTTTCCAAAAACGGATACTGCAGTATTTTTTAGAGTATAAAAAATTCAATTATTTATAACAAATTGTTTATTGTATAAACAATTAAAATTTGAATAATTTTTTTTTCCAGATATCGAAGAGCAAGATGAATAATGATTTTAAAAAAATGGTTCCTTAATTTTCATAACAAGTGGTAGAAAAAAATAGTTAATTAACAAATGCGTTTTTAAGCAATAACAAAATTTTTTTAAGAACCGGCTTTTTTTAAATCATAATTTTAATCAAAGATTATGTTATCAAAAAATTTTTTTATCATCTTATAAACAACGCATTTGTTTATAACAATTTTTCAAACAATATGGGATAAAAATTAATAAAAATCATTTTTAAGTAGCTTATGATCATAATAAAACGGAACAATAGCAATATTATAAAAAAAATATTTTTTCCAATGTTTAATCGAGGTTGATAATTTTTAACTTGAGTAAATTTTTAATAACAAAGTGAAAATTAACAATTTTTCCAACGTGAATCTATTCTATAGCCTTTGTAAAATAGCTCCATAAAAGGAAAAAATCCCAGATTAATAGTTTAACAATTATCGCACTTTCAATGTTGATGTTCGTGCTACAAAAAATTGTTAATTAATTAATGGATAATTAATTGAAAAATCGCGATAAAAATTTTAGATCGCCGGATTATTGTTCATTAATCTATCCTGTAAGTGCCTGAATTTTTTCATTTCTTAATTTTCATATTTAATAAGTTTAAATAATATTTTCTTGTTAAAGGTCCGAAGTGGGCGGAGCTTACAGAAACGAGAGTTCCCGTTTTCGGCCGTATTTTCAACCCTCTAGAAAAATTATAAATATTGGTCCTAGAGTTCCGGGAGGTAGGACTTTTTTTTATGAAATTTCTTCCTCTTTTTGGATCTTTTTTCAAATTTCTAAAATTTTGAATACTTTCTGAGATATTCGCAAAAAACAAAACCCCCTTTTTTTACTAAATTGTTTATAACTTTTGTAAGTCGATGACGTCACGCGTGGGTCAATTTGAGGAATTTGGTAAAAATGTGGGGAGTCTTGGAGGTGAACCGAAATTGCCGTTAGACAGGTGACATTTGACAGGTGGCAGGTTATAGATGACAGGTGACATGTGACAGATGACAAGTGGCAGGTGACATCTGACGGGTGACAGATGACACATGTGACACAGGCGACAGGTGACAGATGGCAAGTGACACACGTGACAGAGGGCACACGTGACAGATGGCACATGTGACAGAAAAAAATTTAGTCTGTTCATTTTTTAAATTATTTGAATTCTATTGAAATGTCAAATTTTTTGATTCTGAATTCCATTGTTTTTAATTGTTAAAGTCTCAAAAAGCATTTAGGTAAGAACAATTTTAGATTTAATTTATATAAATGTGTAAAAAATGTAAAATGTTCTTGTCTCATTGAAGCCCTGAAGAATTAGAATAAAATTCGAAACGTTGACTCAGTGGAAATAACCGCATTTTTATTTATCCCAATTTACCGAGAAATTAAAAAAGGTTAACATTTTTTATTACTCAATAAATTCATAAATAATTTTGTTATTAGGACTTCATTTATTTCATCTCTGGCCTCTGTGACGACACCTATGTCTTCGATCTGTGATAGCTCTTTTGCAACATGAATTCCAAATTCTTCATGAGTTGTTGTTTGCTTTGCAAAAGCTTCACAGAAATTATTTTTTAATTCATTCGAAGTTTCCACGGTTTTGTTCATAACCCCTTTTTGTTCCACTTCATCTGAATCTCGTTTACGTTTTGTTGATTAGGACCTTTTTTAACTTGCAGTAGGAGCAGAAAAAATGTGGTTGGGGTTATTATTTGGTGTGAACTGCTATCACTCTCTTCTTCTATTGCTTGGCTTTTTTCTTCTATGTTCGAAAACTCTTGCTGCAAAAAATAATAATTTATAGATTCATAAATAAATACTACTACAACATATAGAACTCATTTGAAGCTATACGTTAACATATTTCTTAATTTGTGAAGACATTAACAAATAATACTTACAGATTCTTTTAATGTATCAAAAGATTTTCTAGTGTTAACATAGGGAAGCAAGAATGAAGCATGTTAAAACCACCATACCGGTTTATGGAATGTATCTGCCCCTGCCCCTGTCCCAGATGCGCTTTTGTTAATTTTTTTTAATTCTCGAGAAATCTGTGTTCTCACGTTATTAATTTTTTTCTTCACATCGTCTGTACTTTTGTCATCCATAGCTTCCTAAATTTTTATTAATGCATCCGGTCGGGCGTGTTTATTCGTATAGAATACAGAATGCAGTTAAACAGGCAAGGGCATGTTTATTTAAAAATACGATGTACAATTTAGAAATAATGATTTCTCCTTATCTTCTGCTACTTGGGCTGTTCGTTGTTTCTTTCGTCGCTCATATTTTTCTGATACGATACAGTCGCGAATACCTATTTTTTACATGCGTACGTATACTATATTTAACTAAAGAATACACCAGCTAATATTCTTTGATTTAACGGAAGCGAATTTTATAGTAGACGGGCACAAAACACTTGTAGGTTAAGTTTTAGGTTATGGTTATAAGCGCCACAGTGTGATTTCAGCAAATGTACGCATTTGCAGAGTGAACATCGAAATTGAAATCGTATGAAAAATATAGTCCGTCCTATTTTGTTAAATCGAACGGAAATCGGAAGTAAAAATAGAAACTCATAAATTTGATGTGAAATCGAATGGTAATAAATACAAAAATATTTCACTCGTTAATGTTGAATGACAAATCGAATGTGAAATCGAACAGTGCAAAGAGGATTGAAATAACAATAAAATATATTAAGAACTATAGGGTGATGCATAAAAGATTTATTTGTTACCTCCAAAATATATATATTTATTTTAAAATCATGAATCTGTACATTGTAAATATTTTTATTCAAGTGGAAGAAACAAATCATTATTATTTATTGACATTAATAACTGGTTCATAGGTTAACCTTGGTGAGAGTCTTTTACAAATTCCAAATGTGTCTTGATTCTTTGTGTATCCAGTTAGCCATTTGACCTTGAACCCAACTCAAAAGGGAGAAGACCTCTTTTGACCTTTCAAGGCCAGTGACATAGGACTGGTTTGAAACTACCATTTTGGATTGTACTTTTTTTTTCCAAGTCTGCATGGTTGTTCAACCTACGTTTAATACGGATTTGTGATTTAGGAAAATTAACAATCAGGGATTCTCCAATACAAAGGGATGTTAAGGATCATGCGTATGCATGGATAAGTTCCTGATTTTACAAATACAAAACACTTAAAGGTCACCCACCATCTAGGGTAAGTAATCTACCCGATATCTATTGGGACTCAATCACGAACACAGTTTCTTATTTATATTTTCTTTTCAGACCTTCTTTCTTTCTTCCTTCTCCCTTTCTTTTTTTTTATCTTTTTCCTTTTGGATCTTCTGCATCGTTTCCTTCAGTTCTTTTGGTACATTTTCTTCAAGATTACGTCTTCAACAGTAAGCGTATAGCCGGATAGCTACTACACACCGATAACTACAACAGCAGAACAGGATACCACCTGTAGGTAACCTCATCAGGATTCTCACACGTGAACATTACAAGTAAGATCTTTCTGATTAGCAAATTTTGTGATGCCTCTCGTCTAGGGTTCATCTCTTTCGGTTACTAGTTAGTTAGTGACGATAGTACATATTAACAATTTCGAAGTGTACCTTACCCTATACAGTTTATCTGGAGTTTATTCAGACTTTAGGCTAGACCATTTTCCATTGAGTTAAGTGCATCTAGGGGTAGTTATAGTATATCTGATATAGTTCGTTATATACTTGTAAACCTCGGCAATAGTTAAGTACCTAAAACAGATTTCCCCCTTTCAATTTACCAAAATAAGTTAGATATCTCACTGTAAATAGTAGCATGCTAACAAAGTATTCATAAGTTAGTTGTAATATAATACTTATCAGGAACAAGTGTAATCCCAGAAGTATACTTCTGTGGTATATTTCCATATAATAAGTTAAATATTTCATCTGAATAATTATTTATAATCAGTACTTTAAGAACGTTGTTATTTTTGTATAAGGCGAGCCAAGCGCTGTCAATTGTGTCTTGTGTCAATCTGTAAGTTCACAGAACCCCCTTTGTGGCACAGAATATAGATCTTAAACAAATAATAACGGGAGCAGAACAGTCAACAACTTATATTACAATAGTACAGAGAAGTAACCTAACAAGATTTGCACGTCTAACGGAAAATTTGGAAATATAGTCACGTGATTAGTTTCTGCTTCATATCTATTGTAATAGATGGCGCACAAGGCATGAATTTTTTTAGAATATAAAATTATGATGTGAAGTTAGAGCGATTCACAGCAAATTTATTGACAGTGACCATGACACGGATCTTTGAACGTTCGACTATTCGCGAGAACGTCGAATGGATTTGGTTCGTACGAATGATTTCATCCGAATCGAACGTTACTTGAAAGTTCAACAGTAAAATCTTCCAAATACACTGGTTGTTACGGTCTCATTAATTTTTTTACTAAATAGGAAATTATTAAAATAATACTCACAATTGATTATAGATTTTAACAAAGATCAGCTAATTATTTATTGAAGTAACCTGTAGTCATTGTTTACATTGTTTAATTTTGATTGACCTTGAACTAAAATTCTTCTTGAATACAAAACATAAACCTTACTCTAGTACTATGAGTACTATGGGGTTGAAGGTCACCAAAAATTGTCTAGCTATGGAAATTATCAGGTTGTCTATCTCTCTTCCTTCTGGCTTTTGGTTTTTTCTTTTTTTCTGTGCCGAATCAGACCTTGTTGTTTGAATAATATCGAATTTTATTTCGGATCTAAATAGCCCTACCTACAAAGAAAGTAACATCAGAGAGAGAGTACGATTGACATCAGTTGATGCACACATTCTGTGGATTTACGTAGTTTTCTTTATACGGCCGCTGCCCATATCCGGTAAGATACCATGATTTCCGGAGTTGCTCATCTAATCATAAATATTCGCAATTTTAGGCCAATACTGGAATTACTAACTAGCTATATAATAATTAGCTACCAACTATTCACCAGCACGCTGCCAACTATTCACCAGCAACCGGCCAACTACATTAGTTCGGGTAACATTTATTACCATTACGAATTGTACCACCATACATCATACCACCTGCTGTAAAGGTAGAGTCACTCCACCTGGAGTAGGAAGTAAGAGTTTTCCATTTAATTTGTCTGTGTCCAACATATAGCATTTGGAATCGCCTTGTATTTTTGTTTGCTTTCAACAGATCATTTAGATTCACCTTGTATATTTGGTTTGCTTTCAACATATCTGTATATTTAATTTAGTCATTTAATGTCATTTAGAATCACCTTATATCTATAGCACTCTGTACACCTTGTAGTACTACAGGGGCCCTATTATCTGTAAATATGCAACTAGATTGGTTTGGTAAATAAGCTATTCAGTGTGAGGAATATAAAGAACCCTGCAAATCATTTATTTCTTTTATTTCTGGCTCTCTCCCACGACCCACTCTACCGGTCTGAAGAGAACAACCCCACAATTTCGAGCTAGTCAAAACCCTTTTATGTTTTCTTATTAATAGTGGCGAGGTACTTAAACTAATTGCCCTCGTTACACGGTGAACAACTTTGTAGATCTTATGTGTCATTTTTCAGGTGAGGTGTACTGTAGAGTACACTGTAGTGTACAAGTGCAAATGGTACAAAAAACACCAAAATTGTACTATGCAATGAACCAGGCTTTTATGAACGATAATGTCAAGTAATGACACCCTAAATACCCTACACCATTGAAAAATTATATTTGGGTTAATGATAATATATGGTTATCAATTTGATTATTGAAATTGTTAAATTAAAATTCACTAGTTCGACTTTTACCTAGCCAGAATCTTACCTTTAACTCTCTTTATCTAAATATTTTTGTTTTAATTATTTTATTGTTGTTTTATTTACTATTATTTTACCAAGCTAGCAGAGCATTTAGTCCTCTCTTCTCAGGTGTCGTGTTTCAGGAAGTTTAAATATCGGCCAGAGATGTTACTACATTCCTTGGAAGTTATTTCTTTCAAGAAAAAAATATACTTCTGAATTTTGTTTAATACAAAAGAAACATGAAAATATAAATAACATATGTGTCAAATATTTTATAACACCTTTTCTTTATTCGCAATGCCCGCAATTTATTTTCAAAAACTGTAAACTGTCACTTGCAATAAAATTGTGATCGCGAGGAATCGCCTCGATCACCGAATGCAGTTTGTGTGTTCAGCAACTCTCAAAAACTTAAATTATCAGCCGTGAATGAATACGCTGTTAGAAATTAACTTATTATGTTTGATTATATTCTTTTCCTTCGCAAGCCTATATCATATAGCGCTAAAATGGTAGATATGTTACCTCCATTACTATATTCAAGAGAGGGCTTATCCTTTGTGACTCCCACGAGTTTGAAACATTTTTGATTGGTAGAGGCTGGGTCACAAACAGCAGCCTCTGGAAGAAGGCCACTACTGAAATACTTTTCCAATATCTTAATCAGAAGCTCTTTTAAATTATTACCAGTTTCCAAGAACTATAAAGGCAATGAAAACCAAAGCATATTTAGCTTTTTGGGCAGTTCTTCCTAAATATCCCATGTCTTCAAAACCTTAAATCAAATCCATAGATTTGGAATATTCGAAGAATTCTTTGATCGCCATCTCATCAAAAGATATAACGCATCGTCTGGACTTTCAGCTGAATTTGTTTGAAATATTCAAAACTTATTCCAGGGATGCTTTTTGATTGACTAATCCATTTTCTTATAGTAGTCTCACTTGGAAGTACAATATATCCAGGAGATTTATAATAAAATAGCAATGCAAAATATTTTTCATAATTTTCCCACTTTCTGTGTTTTTTTTTTCATTTGCATATTTACTAGAGTTTTAGAACATTTCATAATAAAATCGACATTATGTATTTGCATTTCTATAGGCATAGGTTTAATTTTTTAAGTCAACAGTTTTAATTTGGAGCGCATTTTAGAAATTCTTGATGCTTGGTGGCATTTTTTTTTGGTTTTTTGTACAATTTTCTTTTTTAGTTTTTCTATTTCTTTTTCAGCATCATCCAATATTTTACTGCTATATTCTGATGACATACGCCGTTTCTTTGGTGAAGAAGGCATGTCTATAATTTCTTCAAATCTTTGGCTAGTTGAAGATACATCGGAAGATGCATCATGTGTCTATCATCCTCAACTTTTTTTTGTTCAATTCCTTTTGGGAATTTGGAATATATTTGCCTAGGTACTTCAATTTTGGTTTGAAAAATGGTTTCGGTGTCATCAATGCCTGTTGGCTTGATATTGTGTGGTTGGGGTATTGCAGAAAGTTTTAGTCTATTTCAGGCGAAGGATTTATAAAGTCATTATCAAAAAAAAGGTATTAACAAACTACCTTTTTGGGTAGTTCATTCCAACTCAAATCTATCAGTTTTACATTTCCTGTAACAAAGAGAAAATACTTTAATACCAATATCTGAGTCAAAAATTTCAATGCAAGGTATGTTTTTTCACATTATTAGTTATTCTAAATTGTGATTTTAGTTACTACGTACCAGAATTTACGATCCATTTTTTTGCTCGAACCAAATCTTTGATTGGGAAAGAAACATTTTGAAACTCACATTTTGGCGACGTGTCCTTCAACAGTTAATGAATTCACACTTATTTCCCGATTCTGACATTGTCACTATATTTCTGAACAATAAATTGATAATAAAATCATAATATTCACAAAAACTCCACCATGTAATAAATATCAACAATGAATAAAAACAAAATGAATGACATGTGTCAATATTGAATTTAAAGGTCAAATGTTATAAAAAGAACATGGAGAAATATTCTTCTTTTTTGCGGTTCCTGGATTTCACATTAAATCAAAAACAATATGGGTTTTTTCAAAGTACAAATTCCATACAAAATCACAGAAAACAGAAATATGTCCTATAATCGAAACCACTAATATCCGAAATCTAATCAATATCCAAATCAGAATTTGCAAAAATTATAATCATACTAAATCTTATAGTCAAGATAATCAAAATAGCAACTTTCCCTCACAACCCATCAATATATAGGCAAGGCAGAATATGCCTGCACCCAAATATTTCATTAATTGTCAAGTTTTTGGACCCCGAACCAATGTATTCAAACCTACGGGCCAAAAATAACCCCGAACCAATGTCCATTTCTACCAGAAATCTTTCTGCGAAGACATAACTCCAATCATTTTCAAAGTACTGGTCTCAAAAATTTTACTCACCGGGAACTCTATAACAATGTAACCGAAACGTAAAGACCAATTCGATAATACTGATGATAACGGAAATACAACCAAAAATGTATATTGTCATTATCAGGTTCCCATTGAAGAAACCGATTGCAACGATTATCAGTTCGATATTTTTACAGGTGATATAAATTTTCACAACGTGACTCCAGCAAATGTGATAAAAATCAATTATTTATTTTAAACCGAACTACCATCTATTTATATACCCCAACCCAGTAAACCAGCCGAAGTCAGAAAGTCGTGAATTTAACGTCTCTAAATGACATGGGTGACGTCGAGAAACTGACGTACCTCTGACGTCGCTGGGACGTTTTAATGTCCCAGCCCAGTGACGTCAGCAGCGGACGTCCTTCTGTCATCAGCAGCGGACATCCTTGTGGCGTCAACATTAGTTCGACCTTAATTTTTGGTGCTTTAAAGAAGGGAAAGTATATGTGAAATAATAATATAAATACTTTATTGAAATAAAACAATAGATTTTACTACATATAAACTATTATATTTGTGTTGAAATTTGAAACAGTACAGTTCTATATATTTAAACCTCCACACGATATAAATATACCGGGTGAGAAAATAATAATAGGTTATGTCGTTATACCTGCTACTGTAAAAACATTAATACAAAATTTATAGAATATTTTATGTACCTGTGCTTAGTGTTGGAAAACTAAATTCATACCTTATATGAAATAACAAATAGCTTTTTCTATTCTTGACATATAAAGTGACTCTTTTTAAACCTCATAGACGTGTTGAAACGTTTACTTTTCCTAACTAGTTATGAAAAGTAAAATATTTCGCAACTATTGATGAAAAGTGAATTTCTCCAATATTTGCGAAAAATACAGCATAATTGTAAAATAGTTGGACTACTTTAATGTCATTAAATTTCATGTACTACATATTACATATGAAGATTTATAAATTTATCCAATTTTAAAATGTGAATAAAAAAATAATTTGGGAATAATAATAAAATTTTTTGAATAATTAATGATATTGATCCCAGCTGACAGCATAGTTTGCTTCCATATAGTAAAGTAGTAAGAAATAAATATCTCCGAATTCACTAGACGATTTAAAAGGAATCTCCGAGGGATGCTGATTGCACAAATAACTATTACATATCTACGAAATGTAGAATATAATAATAAAAGGTATAATTTAAAAGTCAACCATAAGAGTGAATTAATGGAAAAGATACACGTCCACTTTGTTCGAAAGAGAATAGACCACACATTTACTTAGAACATCTTTTGAAGACCAATGTTGTAAAGGGGAGATATTGTTCAAAAGAAAAATAACTAACTTTTTTGTATCAAATGGATAGTTATCCTGGGTGTCCATCTTTATTTTCCCTCATTTTAACTGCCCATAACTTCTAAACGGTTTGAGATAGAAACATGTGGTTTTCACTGAAATGTTTCATTTTAGCACGTTTTGTTTAAAATAGTTAAGTTTTTTTTATTCGTTTTGTCTACGTCACAACAGAAATGGCGGATGTTTGACAACTTTTTTGTTGACTTTTGTTAATGGAACACCCAGTATTCATTCATTCATTCATTCATATATTTGGGTTGTGCTCATCAGCCCAGGCACTTGAACTGAATCTTTGTACCATTTCCCTTGTTATCTACTTCCATTCCAGAAGCTTCGTGTCTTCTATAAAGGCCACTAGTTTGACTGGAGGGATTTTCAGTAGTTGTACCTAATGGTTGTATTAATTCCTCTCCAAAGTGCTTTCGTCTAAGTTCCTGTAAGTCCTCGCAGAAGCAGAGTATGTAGTTTGAAAGAACCGACCTCTACTTATTCTTCAGTGCAAAATTTTTTAAAATTGGTTAACGTGTGACTGAGCAATTAACTTTTAAAATGAGAGATGCTTACTTAGTACTTTTAATCATAGTAAGCTTTGGAAGTTTTATGTAAATGTCAAATTTATCAACTTTGCGAATTGTCAGTAATTCTTATTGTCTGTTTCTATGTGAAAACGGTGTTTTCAGACGTAGAAAAAGCAAATGTACTCACCTTTGCTGAAACAAAATCGGTGATTTTAACTCAAAGACGTTTTTTCAGAGATTTTAATAAACAAACCATCCAGTTCAAAAACAATTAGAAGTTGGTTCCGCACTTTTAAAGAAACTGGATCATTATCTCGAAAGAAAAGAGTGCCAGTTAACAATTATTTAGATGACACCATAGCTGTATATGACTTTGTTAGGAGATATCCAAAATCGTCGTTAAGTAAAGTTGCTTCCCATTTCAACATTAGTAAGTCTAAAGTTCATAACACTTTGAAAGCAATAAAACTAAAACCTTATAAAATTCAAATTCATCAGAAATTGATTGAGAGGGACTTGGAAAAGCGTGTTTTTAATTGTGAAACGTTAATGGATCTCAGGAGGAATGTACCAAACGTCAATCTAATAATGTCTGATGAATCAACATTTCATTTGACTTGAGCAGTTAATAAACATAATTGCAGAATTTGGTCTGAAGTAAATCCGCACGACTTTGAACAATATGGAAGATATTCACCTAAGGTAAATGTGTGGTGTGCTGCCAACAACAATAAAATCTATGGACCATTTTTTTGCTGAAAAAACAATCAATGGAAATACCCATACAGATATGTTGGAATTATTTTTTCATCCACAGTTGGATCAAGACGTACAATTAAATGGTAATTGGAATGAAACCTATTTCCAGCAGGATGAGGCACCTCACCATTTTTCTTTAATAGCTAGAAAATCTGTTTCCAATAAATTTGGTGACAACTGGAATGGCAGAAGTGGTCCAGTAGAATGGGCTCCTAATTCATGTGACCTAATAGTTCCTGATTTTTTTGTATGGGGATATGTGAAATCTTTAGCGTATAATCCTGCACCACAAATGTTACGACTCGCGATGGTCGAGTGAAATAATGACCTGAGCATATATTTTTGTAGACTTTTAATTTAACAGAAATCAAGACGGTAAAAGTGACTACTGTCAAGCGATTTGTCATATAACATTTTTTATTATATCATTTCAATAATTTTGTTAATAAAGCATTAGTTTAATCATTAAATCATTTTAAATCGACGAAGAAAACTATATCAAACAACAAAATTTGGACGAATTAAAGATTAATATGCATTTAACAGCATTAACCAAGATATGTTGCGCTAGTCTTTTACAAATTTATATATAAGGTTAAACAAGTGTATTGATCAAAAAGGATGGCACATTGAACATTTAATTAATAAAAACTATTACTTTTTTGTTTGTGTCTTCGTGTTTTGAATAAAATTGAATTCTATTGTTGTTACTTTTTGTGATTAAGTACTACTACTTTGCATCTCTCATTTTAAAAGTTAATTGCTGTCACACGTTAACCAATTTTAAAAAATTTTGCACTGAAGAATAGGTAAAGGTCGGTTCTTTCAAACTACAAAAAAATATACTGGGTGTTCCATTAACAAAAGTCAACAAAAAAATTGTCAAACATCCGCCATTTTTGTTGTGACGTAGACAAAACGAATAAAAAACGTGCTAAAATGAAAAATTTTAGTGAAAACCGCATTTTTCTATCTCAAACCGTTTAGAAGTTATGGGCAGTTGAAATGAGGGAAAATAAAGATGGACACCCAGTATAATGAATCACAATTTTTAAAAGTTTTGCCAATAAAAAAAACATTTGTAATTTTTTGTATAATATTTTGAATTTGGACTACTTGTTTATTGAAAGTTAAAAAATAACAGTCAGTCAAAATAACAGAGTAAGACTGAATAGTTGATACAAATGTGTTGAACACAATTTTTTTGAATTGTTTGTTCTCATTGTCAAAACCTAATCGAGGACCTAAAAAGTAGATACAGGCATTGTACACTGTCAGTAGATGGCTGCAATTTTATATTATGATTTGACTCAACTAAACGACAGTAAGTTTGCTGTGAAGGTTTTCTTGAGCCTCGTAACATATTTTTAATTTGCCCCAAATAATTTTCAAAAGGGAAAGCAAAAAAGAATCAAATACACCTTAAATTTTTGATTCATCAACCAAGTGAGCTGAAACATGAACATTGTATACTAGGAACTCTGAACCATATTTAGTTTTACTATGTGAAATAAAATTTGGTAATAAGGTCCCTGGTGAATCATACCCAATGTCATTTAACAAATGTTTCGAACAAAGAATAAAAATTGCAGTGTGAAGTAAAAGAAAATGTTCATAAATACCCAAATCTACGTTCTTCAAAACAACTGGACCAAGATAAAGTAGTAAAGTTCGTGATTCTGTTGCTTTCCAATGACTCAGTTCTGATGGATCACGAGTTTTTCTATTAATTTCAACTGGAATAAATGTTTTAAAAAAAATTAATTCATCAGACAATAATTGGATAGTTCTTGTTCTGAATCGAGCATTTAAACTTCCTCCTTGTTATGTATGTACGGAACAGTAGCCACTACTGGAAAAGACAAGACACATGACATGACTTATAAAAGGTGTCACTTGGCGGGCTAATATGGAGATAGCACGTTTTTAATAACCTATGTCCTATTTTGTAGTTAATGTTAAAAATAAATAAAATCTAAAGAAATAGTAGTTTCCGTAAAAGACCCAGTATTAACATACACATCACTCCTTTCCAAGTATGTGGGAGTTTCCTCATTTCCCCTAAAAGTACTGCATGCATACATTATAATCTATTGTACATAAGGACACAAGGCCTATATTCAAGTCTAGTAAAGGTGACACACCTGTATGATGATCCTCATCCAATGGTAGAACAAAAGATTCATCTGTCCTCTTACTTAAATTAAATTTTTTTGAAACAACTCTGCCATTGACATAGCTACGTTGTTTAGTACATTTGTCACATGAAGAGTATCCTGTAGGATTTTTTACACATTTAATAAAAGCTTTAGCGGGTGCATCACAAATGAAGTTAATTATTTTTACTTGATATTTAATATTATCAAATTCTATACCATCATTCAATAAACTTGAAACATATTTTATGAAGTCTTCCAAAAAATAATGATAGAGGTTTTGGTTTTGATGTTCCACAAAAAATCCCTATTACAAATGGGTTACAATCATTTTTTACAGGTCCCAATATTGGCCAAAATTGAGTATTACAACTGCGAAACAAGGGACGCCATCTGTATTAATACATATTTCCAAAGTTTGTAAAGCTGTTGATGAAAAATTTTTAAAAATATCTTTTTAATTGAAATGTGTATACTCTCCATTGTGTAGTAATTTTGTATGTATGTTTCGAGGAGTCGCAAGTAATGTTCGACAATCAAGTGGTAAGTTGGGATGATAAGGCTTTAGCAAATGCAATAATTTTGTTGCACTTGAATGAGAAACATTTTCTGTACAAATGCAGTTCTTTAATTTGAATGAAAAGTCATCTTCATAGTTACCTTTACCTACACATTCATCTGCAACTCCAGTATCAGTTTCACTGAAACTACTATTATTATAACCAATAGACAAATATTGTTCTCCACAAATATTATTGGTTTCACCACTATCAGGATCAAGATCTCTAGTGTGCTGAACAAATTAAATATCACTAGAGGTTGGGCTATTTTGTTCATTTAAAGATTCCAAAGTGGGACTGACAACATCTGAATGTTGACTCAAAATGTTTTCAACAGTATGTTGAATATTCAACATTTCCACATTGACTCTTTTAGAAACCCTCCTATAAAACTGTTTTTTTCCTACCCTACTCTTTTCTTTTCTGATTAGAAAATTGCATTGTATATTATATACAAAACTGTCTGTTTCAAACTCCACCAGTAAAACTTAAACTTACATAATATTAAAAAATAATAAAATGTGAATGAATATACATACATTTTATTTAAGTATTTATTCGGTGATAATTTGGGTTTTATTTTTCTTCTTTAATCTATCTGTGGTATGCTTCAGCCATGTTTTTGTTGCTTTTTCTATATCATGATCAGTTGCATTTCTAAATATTTGTTGAATTGCACCTAAAAAGGTATAAAAGAACTAATGTAGTAGTATCAAAATAAATCAGTAATAATTAAATATCATCAAACTAACAACTTAAGACATACATACATACATAGGACAGTAGGAAGAAAATGTACATGTACATACAGATATTATTTTCACTGTTTCAGTACTTATTTGTGGAACACACTATATATTGTTTTCCATCAATATTGGACCCACTTAAAAAATGCAAATTTGGGCGACTGTCCATAATGAATTGTAAACAGTTGAGACTTAGTTTGAAATTGATGTATTGATGTTTCAGCAGAGGTCTTAAAATTATTATATTGTTCATTAGTTTGTATCATCTTGGAGTATATTCAGTAGTTTGGTCTCCACATTTTAACACTGACACACATTTAATAGAAAGGGTCCAAAAGAGATTTTTAAGACAGGCTGCTTTTAGATTGGGAATTCAGGTAAATGATTTTCACATCAATGAGATGCTAACTCAAGTCAACGTTGTCACGATTTAAAGGTTAGGGACATTAACTTTACATAAGTGTTCATCTTTGATTTTGTTATAAATCTTTTTAGATGTTAATTTCTTCATCTCGTGCAAATGTTTTTTTAATCTTATATTATGTTTTTCATAGCTTTTAAGTATATATTTGTTACAATATATTTAATTATGAATGTTAAGAATATTATTATTATATTATTATTATAAATTGGTTTATCCGTTGATAAATAAATAAATAAAAATGTGGGCTTACCTTTGACAATATCGAACAACTTTAATTTGTTAAATTCTTCTTTATTCATCATACCAAAAAAGCTATATTGTGACGCCAACTCATCTGTAATAATGGTTTTTAAAATTCTATTTGTTGCAATGGTGATGTTTTCCCCAGGAATTCTTGAGAAAAATGATTTCTAAAAAGATTATGGATAAGTAAAAAAAATTCGTCATAGCATACATGAAGGGCATCAGAACTTTTACACAATGGTCTATTATAGAATTTTGCAGACCTCAGACTGTTAGACTTTCAGACTTTCTAATAGTGTCCACTGGAAGTCCCTTTCTGAATGCTTCCGATGTGGAGTGTGCTTTGAACACTGATGAGTTTATCCATGCCAATTCCAAGGCTCCTTTTATCCAGCGACTTAAAGATTGCTTTGAGGCTTTCTTATGAGGTTTTGCATAAGTAATGAATATATTTTCACAATTATCCGATCTAATTGTTTTTGATGCTTTTAAATATTTTTTAAGGGTAGTGGCTAAGCACAGTTCTGGCTTTTCGCGTAAAAAAGGTAAATTTAGTCAGGGTTGAGAGGCATTGGGCCTAGAGGTTTTAGTAAATCTGGAATATAGATATTGACTCCTTAATCATCAAAGATAATGTTTGAGCATTTAATAACTGAAATTGTTTAGATTTTATCTGCTGTGGCTAAAGCTACTAGGATTATTAATTTATGTGTTAAATTTTTTAGAGTTGACTCGTCATGGTTTTCAAAAATGTCAGGACTTTTCGTGGGTCCCATGTGGAATTATATCTGGGCTTAGGAGGTCGGAGTTTGAAGAATCCTTTCATGAATCTTTTAAAGTTAGGATCCTCCCCCAGATTTTTTGATGTGATAAGCGACAGGGCGGCGCGATGAGAGTTAAACGACCCAAATATGTTATCAGTAGTGTCCAATAACTCCTGAAGAAAGGATATTATATCAAAAGTTTCACAGGCAAACGGTGATATATTCAGTCTATTACAGTGCCCCACCATGATTTTAGTGTTGAGTTATACTGTTTTAGGGAAGAGTCACTTAACGACTTTAACATTGTTCCAAGTGCACTTTCTGGGACTCCATTTCTTCTGAAGGCCTGACAGAGAGCTTCGCGGCAACCAGTATAAGATCCTTGTACATTGGATGTGGGGCTTTGCTGTAGGGAGAAAAAAGAATATCATTATTGGTTCCAATGAGCAAAGGTTCGCCTACTATTAGGTTCACGAATAATGGGTACCATGGTTGGCTCTTCCAGAATGGCACTACCACAATACCTGTTGCCTTATCGTTTACTATTTTCTGTAAAGTACGGAGAATTATGGCGAATGGAGGAAACGCGTAGAAATTTAGATTGCTCCAAGAGACAGTGAAAGCTTCTGATTCTGGATCAATAAGCCAAGAAATATATCTTTTACATTTATTGTTAGCAACTCATGCAAATAAATCAATGTCCGGTTGACCAAGGTACTGCGTGATGTCATTGAAGATGTCATTGTTCAAGGACCATTCTGTTTCCTTGGGTAATGTGCGCCATGCTTGGTCAGCTTGCCAATGTTCCTTGGATTGAATGTATGATACAAGTTCCGTTTTTCGCACCATTTCCATAAGCACCTGGTGAGGCTATTTAATTTAGGGAATTTTACGCTTCCCATCCTGTTGACATATGACAGGTCCGTACGAATAAGGATACTGCAGATCCTAACCTTGTTCGCAAAACATTTCAATCCAAGGAGAATCGCTCGGAGTTCTAATAAATTTATATGATCCTCCGATTCCCTCAGGGACCACCATCTGCAAGCGCTTTCACCTTGACTGTAGGCACTCCACACTAAGAGACTTGGGTTGAATTAGCTGACTTCCGGTTCTAATATCCTCCATTTCAAAGAGAGGAGGGTTGGGGAAGGTATTTAACTGTTTCAAATTGAGAATTTTTACCGTTTGGTTTGTCTGCCAGAAAAACTGGTGAATGAAATTGTTTTGGTGAAGGAAGACATTTTTGTACAACGCCTTTTTCGACTAAGCATGCGATTTCCGATTCGAGTTGCTTATATTCGACATTGGAGAAATTTTGCTGATAAGAACGGTTAAGTTGATAGGGTTTGCCTACGAGAGGAAGTGTATACCCTTTAATCCAAACCAGAACAATTGGGTTGGTAGTGATTGGTACCCACTTTTCGAGAAACTGTTTTAAGTGACCAGCATACTGTGATACACTTACCTTTTTTAATTCCTTCGTTGGTGACTGCTTCTCGATTTGGTCTTTTGATATTCTGATTGATACTTCCTTGGGGCGTGCCATCTGCTCGTCCCCGTCTCCCCCAAGGGACGGGGAGGGCGATAAGGGTTTAAAGAGTGACTGTTATTATATGAAATTCGAATTTGGTAGGATCTACTCTGTTTACTTCCTCCTCCCCCCCTCTGGTTTCTTGAAAACAATGTATTTTTTGATGAGCCTGTCAGTTTTAATTCTTTGGTCACAGATTCCATGCATTTGATGCATCTTTTCTGATAAATCTATTCAAAACAGATACTCAGTAGTAGTACATTTTGCCGCAATTTCCTTCATATTCTTCAAATGTGGGAAAACCAAATTTTTTCGTGTGATAGTAATTCTGTGAAAGAGGTTTGTTAATATCCGTGCCGAGTCCAGCGTGTCTTGAAGGAGCTCTTTTTTGAAGCTTGCTTCTTATTGCACGACATAGGACTTTTGGGAAGGCTAGTGAACTCGTGAAACGTGTGATGTTACGAAAAAGCGTTCGTCCCGCGATGACTCATTCTGGGCGTACGATCATATTTTCAAAGGGGATTTGTTTATTTCTAAAAATGTCCATTTTCAAGTGTTGATAATTAACAACTTTCGTTTAACATAGGCGCTCAATAAATTTTTTCAGGGGGTAGAGTTATTTGTCCATCTAAGTGCTTATTTTCATTATTTTTATATCTGTTGCAGTCAATTTGTGAAAAGACGCCGTATATATACCGCGCAGATCGTTTATATACAGACTGCCCAAATCAGACCGTTTATATAAAGAATATTTATTACATGAATCGACTAGTCATTATATACACGGCTACAAAATAAAACTTATTAGAACGTACTGGTCCTAATGTAATTCCCGACATCGCATTCTATTGCGCGTACTTGTAATGATGGTTTTCCCAACCTCGCATTCTATTGTGCATAAGAAGCAAGCTTCTGTCGGCGATCCGACGACTGCTCACTTTTTTCAGCTCATGTGAGATTTTTTCCACATTTTCCAGTTGGTATGATATACATTTACCTAGGGCACTTATGCCTTTTCCTAGTTGGTTTTGTACCTCTCGGTGGGACGAGTCTGTAACTAAATTATTTTTTGATACAGCTGAGGCGACCTCTGTATTTAGTTTTGGCGGTACAAGCTGTGTTAGATTGGCTGTGGTTCCCAATTTACCAAGGAGGGTTAATCACTCCTCCTTTTTTAGGCCATTTGGTAGAATTGCATTCCATCTGGGTACTAACGATTCATGCAATTAAAAGCATTGGTTTTTATTTTGTCAGGATCTTCTCCCATCATTTCCATGACATCGTCGGGCAGAAGAACGTCATTATGAACGACAAGTTCATTGTGTTGAACCCCTTCAACGTAATGCTACACACATCTTGGTCATTTTCTGATATAGTGCTACACACGCTATTAACATTATTTTCCACTACACACGTGGCAAACTTGCATTCGCTTCGGACTCGACTGATTGGGATCGCTGAGTATGGTATTCATCCTTATCGCCTTCGGAATTCGACGAATTACAAATACGTGGAATTCGGCCGGACTGGCGTTTTTGCCTTGGCTGGCCTTGGTGGCGATTTCGACTGGGAGAGCGAGAATGATACGATTTTTTTCTTCGTATTTCACGCTCTAACTTCTTCAAGCGTTTTGCAAGAGATTCACCGGACTCTCTTTCAGAGTCGCTTGAAGATAAATCTCTATTTCTCTTTCAAGACTTTAAAAGAAGTGCTAAATGGAACGTTATAATTAAAATAGAGGTTATCTATAACAAACTCTAGTTACGTGTAAAGTAAGAATTACGTTAATGAGTACTTACCTTCGATCCGTTTCTTATAGTTTGGCACTGAACGGCTATTAATATAAAAATTTAACCTTGCACTCACCGCACAAGAAAACACAATGAAGTAAGTAGCGGGACAGTCACCGAAGTGGGAGCGGACAGGGCCGGGCTTTGGATTATTCTTCTTTAAACCTTGTGCTCAAAAGTATAAGCATGTACTACACTGTCAAAAAAGTATGTAATATTGAGGACAGGACCTGAAATATAATGATTTATACAGTTGAATGTTTCTCACTCACCACAATAGTTTCATTATCTGTGAAGGCAATATCTAGTACAATTAAATCTGTATGTGTTGTTAATGGTAGAGATACAAGAAAGTTTATTGATGTTCCTTGGTTTATTTTTTTCGAAGTAAGTTGTTTAACAATGACAAAATATGCTCATTCTGTTCTTGAATACCAACTAAATATTGTAACAGAGTCTCGTCACCTAAGAAGGTTACTAAAAACTAAAAAAAACTGCACCTCGGTTATTACCTTTGGCGTCTATCTGAAAAGATAGTGTGGGTTTTGAAGTCAAACTGCCTGCAAAATTGTAAGCTTGTAGCAATTCACCATTTGAATTTGTTTTATTACTTGAATGTGAGTGTTTACAAACTGAAATGCAAGTAGGTTGATCTGATGATGAGCCATATATCTGGGTTCCGATTAGTTCAGATCTTGAAAGTGAATTGCTTGTTGACTGATCCAAACTTCTTTTAGATGATAATATATTTATAGGTGGAGGTCTCTTTACTTTACTCTCCTCTTCACTTTCAGTTGCTGATAAAGCTTTAAATTTACATTTCCTTTTCAATGGAAGATGCTCGTCTTCATCAGAAGTATCTTAATTGGAAGTTTCTTTCGCTTTTTTCAACTTTCTTTCTGCAGTTCCAGGGTTTTCTAGATATTAAGAATATCATCGACTTAATTACCACAAATACAAATTAGGTATGAGATATTACAAACATCTGTATTATAATATACTAAACAAGTTCACAATGGATTTTCCCTATTCCGTATAACTTCCAAGTTTCATCAACCATGTTGTTATCCTTCCGCAAAAGTTTCTTAAAAGAATTTGTATCTTTTATGGATGGCCAATAAACCTCTTTTTTTCATGGAGTTACCCCATTAGATGGAACAACGGCTAAGCCCCCTTCTTGAAATTCTATCACTAGAAATATCATATCTAGAAGTTAATGGCACAGATTTAATCTGTGTTAATGGTATATAAATATACTATAATATTACATTAGAGAATGGTTATATACCTTCAAATTTTAATCCCTAATTCCGATACAAGGAAATAACACACTTTGAATAGATGAGGCTTTTACTTGATGAAGATCCATACTAAACCATGAAATAAAACTATTTAATTTGTTTAAATCTCCATTTTATTAATAAATATAATAAAATGGAGATTTAAACAAATTAAATTGTTTTATATCATAGTTAAATAACACACTTTTAGTTAGCGTGGTGCTAGCCTAACCTAACTTTATTCCTTATGCGGACGGTTCTAGGCGCGAAAATTCATTGACATTTGACAACTATAAGAGCTAGGTCACGTGCTTGATTTAGGACAATGGAAGTGATAATGATATTCTTCAGTTCAACCAATCGTAATGTATGCTTTTCTCGCATGATGTGAAATTTAAATTTAATTGGTTGAAAGGTTGTGATTCCGAGCAGCCATATCAGCTATGCTATTATTATAATTGAAGAAATTATAATATAGTATAATTAATGAGAAACGTTCCATACTATTTTTGCAACATAATGTTTTAATACCTGCTTTAATTTTTGTACACGACTAAAGCAAAATAATTCGCAATTTACTCTAATTTTGATTTTACGTGGCTGAATAATTAAATACCTTTGCACGGCAAACTTCTGCCCTTAAAATATCTTTAATCGTTACGCATATTAACCGGGACATGACAATTTAACGTCACGTAGAATACGTCATTATCTGGTCAGCAAAGAGACGTCCGTCCGACATCATCTTCTGAACGGCAACTGTGATGCGTTCACATGTGACGTCAATTTAGCAGTAGATAGACGTCGTTTGAAAGACGTCATGACAAGGTCAGCGTTGGTCAACCGTTGGTCACCTGGTTACTTGAAAACTAAACGCAAAATTTTTTGTAGACACAGGTAGTTCATGTAGTCTAATTTATTCTGAAATAGCTCAGCGTTTTTACTCTAATTCAAGAAAACGTGAACATTTTCAAATTCAAACATCTCATGATATAACGTTTCATGGTGAAATACTAATAATACCAATATTTGAAATCTTTAATGTATGTGGTACTCATAAATTTTATATATTCAATTTTAATAATAATTACCAAGACTTAATAGGTATCTATTGAAAAATATTAAATATCGATTCGAAATAATTGATTACACCTCGTAATGAAATAGCCTTAATTTTTAACAACTGCTCTAAAATAAATAAAAATCATACATTATCAAAAAATTATATAATAACAATTCCTGGAAACACAGAGCAAGTCGTCAGACTTCCCGTAAATCAGGAAAATGGATTTGGATTACTAGAAAAGATAAAGTTTGTTGAGAATCTCATAACTCACACGGGAATTGTGAACATTAAATTATTTTTTTCGGTAACTACAGTATCAAATTATACTGACAATCCACAGACGATTATTATTTCAACACCTTTTAATGTAGAAATATTAAATGTAACCGAATTAAGTCATATGCCGAATAACAAAGAATACAGTGTGAATCAAAATGTTGATAAGATTCTAGAAGAAAATTTATCCAAACTAAATTACTGTAATTCCGAAGAAAAAGAAGTCATATCTAAGTTATGTTTGGAATATAGAGATATCTTCTATTCAGATGAAATTCCTTCAAGTTTTTCAAACGAAATTAATATAGGGTTTTCAATCAATTGTCTAGGAGTATGAATATTTATTTGGTTCTTCACAGTTTACACAATAGTTAGATTGGTGTTTACACAGAGTATTATATATATATATATATATATATATAATAATATTTGTGCCAAAGGAGTTATAGTTATCGTCACATCGCCAAAAGTCGTCTTTACTCAATGACATCTCAAAGTCGTCTGCTCCCAGCCGGCTTTAGTTATCGCGTTTTCCCCTTCTGCCGATCGACGATGGTGCCATGAAGGTAGCAGCTCGGGACATGAATTATACATGGGCGTACCAAATAAAAATTAAAATAAACTTATTCTAAAATAAATAAAATACTTCCTACATTAATTTCTCAATTAAAATAACAGATAAAACCAGTTTTTAGTGAATCATATCATAGGTTCAGCCTTCTATAATCACAACATATGCGTGTTTGGCCGTCTTTCTTCTTAACTAGTACAATGGGGCTTGCGAAGTCTGAGCAGCTTTCCCGTATAATGCCTTCATCTAACCATGTCTTCATCTGCTTTTCTACTTTTTCTCTTTCCGTCATTGACAGTCTTCGTGGCCTTTCAAAGATTTCTTCCAAATCTTTCATCCATTTTCTGATGGAGTATTCGTCTTTTCCGTCAAATACACGTACACTATCTTCAACGTCTCGAAAAGTAAGTGCAAATGATTCTTTGTTAATTGTTCGTCTTGGATGTACTTCTTGTATATCGTCTTCTTCTTTACTTTCGTCTCCTATGTCGTCTTCGTCTTCCTCGTCTTCTTCGTCTTCGTCTGAACTTTCGTCATTCGCTCCTACAGTAAAATCATTCAAAAAGGAACATATTCGATCAGCTATTTGTTCAGTAGAGCCCGTGTAGTGAAGGTCAAGAATATTACAAATCGAAATCAGATCCGGAATTTCTACCCTCAAGACAATATCATATTTTATTTTGTATTAGGCAGAAGTTTTATCAAAACTAAATCCCTTGAAATCGCGTAATAGTAACCTATGTCGTCGTGGTATACCGTTTTCTTCAAATACGATTTTATATAAAACTTTAATGGCTTTTAAATTGCCCGTCTTTAAGTTGCGTTCAACATTCGGAAAAAGAAAGATAATTTGGACATCGTGATATGTCAGAAATTGTATAGAAATATACTTTAAAACATCTAAATATTATCAATAAAAGCGTAAGCATCAACAAAATAATTAACTTAACTAATTTGTTAGTAATCAAAATAAAGAAGGAAGCTTCCGAAGCCTCCTCGTATACTGGAAACCGAACCGCGTATCCTCCTTACAGCACAAACTTTTACAAATCAATCAATTAACAAATAAACTTTTCACAAAAAAAAAGTTTATAAGCGAAATTAAAATATTTTGGCGACGCCTATGTCGTCTCCGACATATACATTTATTTACAAGAACAAAATAGATTTCCTGCGACTTTTGATAACTAACGGTATAGTTATTCAGAATTGAGACACAGTAATAAATTCTCGTGCAGCATCAAACATATTCTTTGAAGAGTGTGAAATAATCTAAACAATTATCTAAATCTACTGTCTTATTTAACCTTCAATGATTAAAATGAAAAGTCTGTCACAAAATACGAACCGAAAACTTGAATCTCTGTGTATCGTTAGAAAAAAAATACGTCTCTGGGTTGAAACAACGGAGTCGATGGCTCCGTTGATAAAATTGGAAAGAAATAAATGTTTCCTACCTTGCATGTAGTCGTCTTCTTTGATAGGTACAAAGCCTTACTTCGTGTAGATCTGTATCATCCCGGTCGAGTCTCCAAATATAGGGTTTTTAATCAATTGTCTAGAAACATGTATATTTATTTGGTTCTTCACAGTTTACACAATAGTTAGATTGGTGTTTACACAGAGTATTATATATATTAATATTTGTGTCAAAGGAGTTATAGTTATCGTCTTATCATCAAAAGTCGTCTTTACTCAAAAACATCTCAAAGTCGTCTGCCCCCAGTCGGCTTTAGTTATCGCGTTTTCCCCTTCTGCCGATCGACGATGGTGCCATGAAGGTAGCAACTCGGGACATGAATTATACATGGGCGTACCAAATAAAAATTAAAATAAACTTATTCTAAAATAAATAAAATACTTCCTACATCAATTTCTCAATTAAAATAACAGATGAAAAACCAGTTTTTAGTGAATCATATCGTTTTCCCGAAATACACAAACAAGAAGTTTGTAACCAAATAAACAAAACAAGGTATAATTAGACATTCGGTTAGTCCTTATAGTTCTAATATATGGATGGTTCCGAAAAAATTTGATTCAAAAACTGGAGAACAAAATTATCGATTAGTAATAGGTTATATAAAGTTGAATGAGAAAACAATTGTGATAAATACCCAATCCCAAATATTGTCGATTTATTAGATAAATTAGGTAGAGCAAACTATTTTACAACACTAGATTTACCATCCGGCTATCACCAGATACAGATTGAAGAAGAAGACATACATAAAACAGCATTTACTGCTCTAAATGGAAGATACGTACCGGTATGAGGTTCGGTCTTAAAAATGCACCTGCTACCTTTCAGAGGGCCATGGACGATGTCCTGAGAGGGTTGAATAATGATATTTGTGTTATATATCTGGATGATATACTTATTTTTAGCACATCCCTACAAGAACATATTTCGAGATTGAAAGGTGTTTTTGATCGCCTACATAAGGCAAATTTTAAGGTACAATTAGATAAATCTGACCTTTCACAAATATCAGTCTCTTATTTGGGACACGTCGTATCAACTGAGGGCGTCAAACCGAATGCAGATAATATATCAGCTGTACAAAACTTTCCCATTCCCAAAACACATAAAGAAATTAAATATTTCTTGGGTTTGATTGGTTACTACCGTAGATTCATAAAAGATCTGGCAAAAATCACAAAACCGTTGACACTTTGTCTTAAAAAGAATGCTAAAGTCGTTCATGATCAAAGATTCATTGAAAGTTTCAACACACAAAAAAAATGCATGTAATAATCCAGTATTGCAATATTCCGATTTTGAAAAGTGACAACTGACGCATCGAATGTGACTCTTGGAGCTGTCTTGACCCAAGGCACTATTAGCCAGGATAAACCTGTGGCATATGCGTCACGAACACTTAATGAATCCAAACAAATTACAGTACAATAGAGAAAGAGCTTCTCACCATTCCATGGGGCTGTAAGTATTTTAGGCCTTATCTTTTCGGTAGACAGTTCACTATTGTCACGGATCACCAACCCTTGACTTGGCTGTTCAATTTAAAAGAGCCAAACTCAAAATAAGTAAGGTGGCGCCTTAGATTAGAAGAATTCGATTATAAAATAGCTTATAAACCAGGAAACTTAGATAGAAACGCAGACGCTTTAAGTCGAGTGCAAATAAACACTTTAGAAACACAATCAATATTAAATAACCCAGGCGACATAAATAAAGAACGAAAAATAGTGGACGATCCACGAAAGTATATCTCTGATATAGATTTCGAAGAAAGCGGTCCAAGCAATGCACCTCGTCATGTCCCCAAAGTTAATCGTTTCACTTTGTAACTTTTAAAAAAACTAACTACACAAAAAGGAAACTAAATTTGGAATTTATACAATAAAAATGATTTTATGAAACAAACTGTTAGTATAAAGATCTATTTGTAAAAAAGCCTGAAAACACATGTTGCAATTGAATTCATAACATTGTATTGTTGACTCTGCAGGTTGGAGTCTTGTGTCCATTAAGGCTACATGTCTTCTCCCCCCTCTGGTGCTGACTTCGTCCTCGAAGTCTTGGGACCATCTCGAAGTAATTCTTCTAAAATTTGAATTTGGGCTGGCTGCAATTTTTGACCAAAAAGAATTTTCGAAATTATTTTCCTCTTCTTTAATATAATTAATAAAAATGCTAAAAGACATTAGTAAAATAATAGAAGCAGCACTAAGTCCGGTAGAAATTTCGGGTAAATTTTCGAATGGTTCTATTGAGTGAATTTGGCCGTGGGTTTCGGGAATTTTCAACTTCTCTAGCTTGATTTCATGGTCCGGTGTGAGCTCCATTGGTATGGCTTCCGGAAATGAAATTTCTTGAACTTGTGAAATTGGTTCTTCACTTAGCAGGATGCTGGTTGATTGGATCCATTGATCTCCAATTTTGATAGGGTGGACTATTCCTATCAAAATGACTTGCGAAGTTTCTTGCACGAAATTTTCTGTTGCTCTACATTTTCTACAATTGTTAATATTGGGAATTAAGCATTTGGATGCTACATGATTTGTACAGATAATGTTAATGTCTCGGCCAATACAATTTTCATACCATTTGTTGTTGGCGTAGAAATGGGCAGGTGGCAAAATAACTATGTGATCCTTGTTAGGTACGGGATAAATTCAGAATGTAGGATAAGAGCTAGTGCGAAGGATTGGGATTTTGACTATTATAAGCATTGTTTTGGAAGTGACGCAAATAAGAGATTTGGAAGATTTAATAAGTTCATAGGGATGTTCGTCATTGACAAGAAGAGCTTCTCTGGAGTAGATATGAAGAAGATTATCTTTTAGGGTTTCTAGTTCTTTTAAAGTAAATAATTCAATGTTAGTTATATCTAAGTGTGAAAGAGTAATTGTTCTAATTAATTTCATAATAAATTCATTTATATTTTGGAGGTCAAGTATTTTATTATGTAGGGCATTATAACCGTCAAAATCAGCGGATTGTTTATTAATTGCGGCTAAAAGTGTCATACTATTATTATTTATTTTCATTAATAATCTATTAAATCTAGTATCTAAATATTGTCCAAATGAGATTCGATTATTAAATTTTTTTCATGATTTCATTTTCTTTTAATTCTATGGCTGTTATGTGGGTTTTTAACAAGTCTAAGTCTGAGTCGTCGGGGTTACCTGTAATGTATTTTATAGCTGTACCAAGGGAATTAAAAAGTGCTTTCTTTTGTTTTCTTGTTATCTTATGAAGGTCGTCGTAAGCTTGTTTGCGTAAGTGATTGTATTGAGCGTATAGGAGTGAGGGGGGTCCGTTTTGAATAGGAATTTTAAAGAAATTATTTAAGTTAGTATTTAATGTTTCCGCTAATAAGTCTAAATCTATGTGTAGAATGTGTCTATGATAATGTGAAATTTCTCTGGATTTTCCCAATTCCTCGGCATAATAACCATTATTCGGAATGCTCTGGATCTTGAGAAGATGTCCCATGGATAGAGTTGTCCTGTAAAGAAGTTTTGTCTTGAGCTTTTTTATCAGTCAGTTTTCGAATTCTTTTCACACGTTTTAAATCAGTAATAGTGACTTTTTGATTGTTGGTTTTTCCAATGATTTTTGTTTTGTTCTGTTTTTCAGGACGAATAGTTGTATAGGGTGCTTGTAATTTAGGTCTGTGCTTTTTCTTGGATACATACGGAGTTTGTGTAATGTTTATATCTAGTATAATTTCGGCAGTTTTATTTTGTTCATTCAAGATTTTCTCTCTTTTTTCTTTTTGTTTATTTTATAAGTCTTTGATAAAGGGTTGTAATTCGTCTTTATGTCTTTGACTGTATGTTTCGTATACCGGAAAGTCGAAGTCAAAATGAACCTCTTCAGCGTATGGGCCGTACAAAATTGAAAAGGGAGAACAATTTGTGGCAGAATGAATAGATTGATTATAAATTAGTATGGCATGAGTAAAAAGATCGTCTATAGGGTCATTTGGATTTTGTTCTTTTAAGGTTCTAACTTTTTCGGAAAGAGTCGAATGAAATCTTTCAACTGGGGAGTTTGAAGAAGAATTGTTTACTGTTGTGTAATGCATTTCGATTTTATGGATTTTCATGAATTCTTTAATTAGAGAGGAGTTAAACTCGGTAACACTGTCGGATACAATTTTCTTGGGATAGTTGTGGTGTGCAAAATAATGTCGTGATTTACTTAATATTGAGATTGATGTTTTGTCGGGTATTTTACAGCATTGTCCATATTCCGAAAATGAGTACAAAATTGTCTAATACAAGTTGTTGTTACAATGAAATAAATCTATGTGCAAAATATCAAAAGGTTTTTGACCAAGAAGTGGTCCTAGTTGGGGAAGTTTATAGGGGTCTTTCGTATTTGTTTTTTAGGCAAATTTCACATTTATTAATAAAGTTAGAGATACTCGTTTGCATAGAAAGCCAGTGAAATTGATGATTTCCGATTCAGTAATAAATATTAATTGATTTGTCGATAAATTAATGGGTTCTTCGGAGATAAGTATTTCTGCGATTGGGTTTTCAACTGCAGTATGTTGTGTATTGTCGGATGATTGATTTTCATCAAAATGTTCGAGAAATTCCTCTACGTCAAATACGTCATTTAAGTTCAGCACAATTTGAATTGTCCGTAAGGGCTGATTCATGTGAACTCTGGAAAGAGAATCGGCTACCTAGTTTTCTTTACCTAACTTATATTTCACCTCAAAATTATAATCCTCTAATTTGTGTCTCCAGCGTGCTAACCTAGAAGTGGGGTCTTTTATTTTATAGATCCAAACAATGGGGTTGTGATCCATTTCGATAAAAAAATTTTGTCCGTATAAATAGGGACGAAAATGTTTACAAGAATCGACAATAGCTAATAGTACTTTTTCAATTGTTGAGTAGCGGACTCATCAAAATTGCACGTGGGATTCCTTATCTCATATTTTTCTAAGTTATCTACTACTACTCTTTTTATGTTAACAGGTGTTTGAAATGTAATATCGTCTATAAAACCATACTTTACAGTGTGAATAGACTCTGGAATTCTCACGTTATTAATGACTGTTTCTGGGAATAATATTTCACCACTGCTTATGCTAACAGGAATTTTATTATATAAGGTTTTAAATGGAATTGTTATACTTAAATTTCTTGAGGTTAGAGTCTTTGTCGAATAATCTAAAATTGCGTTGAATCAGAATTCAGAATTACCAAGTAAAATATCGAAATCTTCACTCCATTCAGCAATTCGAGCATCAATAAATTCGTTTATATTGTATTCTTTAAATATAAGTGTGTCAATATTTAGATTGCATTTATGAGTTAATTTCATAGAGGTTAATGTGAAAGGTTTATGATAAATATGGGATTTGTCAAAAAATTTTGCGGCTTTTGGGAAGATGATAGTATTAGATCGGCCTGAATCTATTAAAACTTTTAATTTTGATTTGGGCATTATGAAAAATGGTAATTGGGGGTATTCTCGAATATTATTTATGTTTATACAGGGGGCGGTTGTTCTTCGGAAGGGTTCTCGTGAAAATCCTGAAAAGTTTCTTCATCGAAATTTTCAATTTCTTCACTATTATTTGGAGAGTTTATATTGAAATTATGTGTTCGTCTGGTAGACATACTCATAGGTTCATTTCTGGATTGAATTGTTTGTACACCGCTCATAGGAGAGGAAGTATTTTGTTGATGTCGGGTGTTTCTAGGAATAGGAGATCTATTGAAATTTTGAGCATTGTTACCAAAATTTGAAGGCTGAAACACATTTCTTTGGTTATTGTTTTGGAAATTATTCCGTGGAAAATTGAAGTTTTGCTGTGCAGTATTACGAGGGGTCGGCGAAGAGTTGATTGGTTGTGAAAAATTTTGCGGACGATTATCGTTCGAATTGAAATTACGTTGCGGGGGATTATGGGGGTGTGCCGAAAAGTTGCCGGATCTACTGTTAAAACGATTTTGAGTGGGACCGCTGGAATTTTGTCTAGCAGGAGACGGTCCTCTGCTTTGTTGGTGCTTCAAGAAATTCATGTATTGTTGCTGATTTTTATGATTATCATATGCTATACACTTTTGAAGAGCTTATTCAAGAGAAGTGATTTGAAAATGTGATAAATACTCACAATAAGGTTCATTTATGCCTGAGCAGAATGTCTTAAGGGCCATATTCTCAAAATAGGGAGTTTTGAAATTGACACTTTCGATATTATTGTTTAATGTAATATGCTGGAGTAAGTCGTTTAGGTTATTTGATTCTCGCTGATGATATTGGTCATATGTCTCGTTAAATTTTTGAACTGTTGTTGATAATTGTGTTACTAAAATGTCTTCTGAACGTCGTTCGCCGTACTTAGCTAATAAGGCTGGTCGTACGTCTGTCCAAATAGTTTTATTAGAATAATTCAAGAAATCTCTTGGTTCACCTTTGATACGAGATAAAATATTGGCATTCAAAATAAATTCTTGAGCTGGAGTAACCTCCAGAGTAATAAGAAATGCTATTAAATTATCAGCTGATTTTATAAAAGTGGAGAGATTGTCTCCGGTAGTAAATTCGGGCAAAGTAGCACAAATGCTAGAAATATCACTGTTAGTCATAGTCATATTGGCTATTGAATTATCTAATAAATCTAAAGTACTGCTATTTGGAGAAATATTTATGGAAAGATTTTCAAAAATTAAATGCAAATTTTCTCGAGAAATATCACTAAAAATGCTCATAAAGGAAAGAAAGGAAACATTCACTTACAGAAGGATGATCACTGATGATTTCCTCAGCATGCTTTTCTTTTCTATTTCCAGGTTCGTAGGACCCTCGTCGAACAATTGAAATTGACCAGGAAACGGGTGGTTTCTGTACGAAGATCCTGTTCGCAGCGCCAGAAATGTTAATCGTTTCACTTTGTAACTTTAAAAAAACTTTATTTCCAAAACTACACAAAAAGGAAACTAACTTTGGAATTTATACAATAAAAATGATTTTATAAAACAAACTGTTGTTATAAAGATCTATTTGTAAAAAAGCCTGAAAACACATGTTGCAATTGAATTTACAACATTTCATTGTTGAATCTGCAGGTTGGTGTCTTGTGTCCATTAAGGCTACATGTCTAAATACACTGGACTGGATATTCGATACATTTCCAAGATATCTCTGAGTCATTCAAGTATTTTATCAAATGTTTAGAGATTATTACAGTTTTCGAGATATTTCCGACATATTTCCAAAACAATCCTGTCACTCTTCTGTCTGATTGCAAAGTTGCTGCACTTGATTTTTATTCATAGGTTATTTCATATCTCAGAGACGTATCAGAGACATTACTTTTGAAGTTCATATTGTTATTTCGTAACTTGCGTCTGCGTGTAACGACACAGTTGCCGCGAGAATTGAAACATAACCTCTCTTTTTGTGACTTGTAACTTGTGTGAATAGGTGCAAACGGCAAAAAAATCAAACCCTTTTTTAATACGTATTATCTGTGAATCAAACAAATTAAGCTAAATTACAGTAAAAGTGCTAAGTGATAAAGTACCTACCTATAGTGTAATATAGGGGAGGTTTGTTTTTATATCTGTTAGTTTTCTTTCTTTCGAAATTCAATCATGCCTGAATATAAAACGGTTAGTAAGTAAGTAAAAGTAAGTAAAATACATTTGCGTCGTCTAGTTCAAAGAAAAATTAATGTAATACAACCTGAAAAATAAGTAATAAATATGCCTCGTGCTCCCAATAATAATCTGGATACATTGGGATCAGAGATTAATATGGATGAATCGAGTAATGATGAATGTAATTTAACTCAAAATCATGAAAGTGAAGAGACCCCATTACTTATTAACTTAACACATATTTTAAATGTGGCTATTGATACTACACAAAATAACACAGAAGCTTACAATGTAACGTTAGGTTTAGTTAACTGGGCAGTCACAAACAACATACCTATCTCATATGGCCTTAAATAGTTTGTTAAACATTTTGCAAAACCATGAGTGATTTTCTGACCTACCACGTGATAGTAGAACATTATTACATACAGCGAGAAAATGTCCACTTAAAACAGTGTATCCAGGGCATCATTGTCATTTTGGTTTAAAGAAAAATTTGGAAAAGATTGTAAATATCAATTTTGAACAGATTGAATTATTCATAAACATTGATGGTTTACCTCTAAGTAGATCATCTACTAATGCTTTATGGCCAATTTTAGGAAATATATATGGTTTATCGAAGGTTTTTGTTATAGGGGCTTATGTCGGTCCTCAAAAACCACCTATTTTTATCTGATTTTGTTGCTGAATGTGTTGAATTAGTAAATAATGGCTTATATATAAATAACAAGAAGATTCCTTTTTCTCACAAGGGTATAATTTGTGATGTTCCTGCTAAGTCATTTGTGTTAGGCATAAAAGGACATAGTGGATACTCAAGTTGTACAAAATGTTTAATAAATGGTGTTTTCTTAAATAATCGAGTTTGCTTTCCTGGCAATAACTTTCATAAAAGAACAGATACAGGGCTTAGGGCTAATAGTGATGAGGAATATCATATTTATGAAACAATTATAAAAAATATTCCCAATTTTGATATAGTGAAAGGTGTTCCATTAGATTATATGCACCTTTTGTACCTTGGAGTTACTGAAATACTTTTGTTGTTGTGGTTGAGAGGTGATTTATCATTCCGATTAAGAAGTTCTCATGTTAAAGCTATATCACAGAAAATTGAATTGTTAAAGCATCATATACCGAAAGAATTTGTTAGAAAGCCCCGTTCCTTAGAATATATCAAATTATATAAAGCAACAGAATTTCGTATGTTCTTGCTTTATATAGGTCCTGTTTGTTTTTCAGACATTTTAAGAAATCAAATTTTTGAAAATTTTGTTGTGCAACATGTGGCAATTAGAATGCTTTGCATTCAAAATGCAGCTATTGAAACAGTTGAATATGCAAATGAATTATTGAGTATTTTTGTGACTACATATGAAAAAATTTATGAAAAATACAATGTTTCACATAATGTTGATAATGTGTTGCACCTTGCTGAGGATGTAAAACATTTTGGTAATTTAGATTTTTTCAGAGTTTTTAAGTTTGAAAATTTTATGTTTTCATTAAAAAAATTAATTCGAAAGTCATAACGTCCCCTTCATCAGTTATTTTTTCGTATTACTGAATTAGAAGCAGTAGGAATTCAAAATAAAATTTTACCCAGTCAGGAAAATTCTGATTTTTCAGTATTACATAAAACTTTACATACTCATGGGCCACTTATGAATGGATGTTCAGATCCTCAGTATGATGTATTTCAAAATGATCTGTTTATTTTAAAATGTTACTCAACTTCAGATAATTGTTTTTTATGTAAAAATGGAAGTGTCGTTCTCCTAGAAAATATTGCCTACTCCGATGAAAATCACTGCATTTTGTTAATAGGGGGGAATTTAAAAAGAAAGAAAACTTTTATGAAAAACCATGTGCTTCTTCTATTCTTAATATTTTTGTAGTTTCACACTTATCGGTACCTAAAACTTGGCCTTTAAATACTGTTAGGCAGAAGTGTATGAAACTGCCATACAATAATAACAATTTCGTTGTTATCCCTTTACTTCATAGTGAGGTATGTATTTTTTATAATTTCATCAGATGATGAATTATTAGACCAAACATTGTTGGCCGAAGAAATTAAATACCCGAAATTTCCAAAAAACACATGTAAGTCATTGTTTGGGATGGTTTTTAACGTGAATTTAATATTTTTTTGAGGACCTCATTGTGAATTTGGCATAAATTGATTTTTATGACTGTTTCAGGTAGTGGTTTGTCTAGGGCAACTACAGAAAACAAATTTATAAAACATGGAAGTACCAAAAAAAATAGCCATGAAATAATTGAAGAAGCTATTGAACCCTCAAATGTGTATCAAATAAATCAAATAAATTTGTGCTACGGGATGAGTAAGATACAGTAGAATCACTAAGTTAGTTAATGTTTTGTAATCAGTATATTGGTAAATTTTAATTTCTAAGTCATAGAAATAATAAGTTTATTTTTTAGATTTTCAGCAGCAAAGCTTGGACATCCTGAAACATATTCAACAAAAAGTCATGGCATCACCACTTCTTCAGCAAGAATTACAGGATAGAATTAATAATTTTGAACAGGGGATTAATATTAAGCAGATAGAGGTGGAAAATGAAGACCCTCTTAATAATTGTATGATGCTAAATTTCCCATCAACAACTGTGAAGATATGGACAATGTTAACACCCTGTTCAAAACGAATGATAATTTCCGGAAATGTGTGGTAATAAATCACTTTGTTCTATCACGTTCATAAAAATTGAATGGTTGCTAATTTTGATTATTTGTTTTAGATTCGGAGAAGTCGGCTTATGTTGGGGAAAAATCTCAAGACTTCCATTGTTAATATTTTAATAAGTTTGATGACTAATACAGTTGCTGCTCAATACAACTGGGTCGTAGCAAAGAAAAAGAGAGCATTCTTTGAACTAGAGATAGTTAAAGTATTACAAGGTAACGGTTCTGACTACACAGTATACACTAATGTTGTTTTACCCACCATGAACAATTAATTATTTTTCACAAATTGGTATTGAAGTTATTTCAGATTCTATCAGTAAAAAATAATCAGTTTGTGTGCTTTGTTTTCGATGAGAAGTGTAAAGATGTTTTGACGAAAATGCCAAATCAAATAATTATAGGCACGCACAACCACTTTAAAAGAATACATTTTTTGTTACAACCCTTTAATCATAATAGTTAATTTCTAGAATCTTCGATAATAACTAATATTTATTAGTTTGTAGTTGCCGTTCGCAGTACAAAGGATCAAGAAATGGCAACCGACTCTGATTAGGAACATTAAAAAGAGATAGAGAAAAAAAAGATAATAGGACTGATTAGCTTTAATTATAGTTTCTTTTGTGTTCTGTTATTTGTTTTTTTTTTAATTTCAGGATTTAATGTTTTATTTTAAATCACTTGAACCAATTAATATACTTACATTCCTAATAATATTTTTGAAGTGAGTTTATGTTAGATCGACAGATATGTTTAAATTAAAGCCTCGGATTTTGTTAATGCAATATTGCCCTGTTAATAATTTTTGTATGCAATAAATTAATTGTTAAGCTGTATATAACATGTTATTTGTTTATTGTGACAGAGTTAGTTTTCTTGAATATATAAAGAGAAATGTATTAGTGCATATTCAATAAAAAACACATTCTCGACTTATTGAAATTATTAATTGCCATGTTACAGTCTTCATCAAACCAGTGATGTCCACCGGTCTTGAACAATGTAATAAGTATTTTGATATTTGAACACTTGGTTAAAATAGTTTTAGAAACAGACACAACGAAAGATAAAATACAATATTGCATTTTAATCTGCTTTGTATGTTTTTAAAACTTCAACCAAATCTTTAAAGTGAATGTACTGAATTTTTGAATCGTCGAAACGACGTTGGCAATTAATATAGTTTCATCAACATACACCGTAATCTCACGTCCCTCTTCACATACTATCTCACAAACCTCATCAAACACACACTTCCAGAGCGTCGGTCCAAGAACCGAGCCCTGAGGCATTCCAGCCTCCGACTTATACCTCCTCCCTCTGGAGTCTACAATCACACGTTGAAAAATCTTCAACATTTAAATGTGAAATAATAATTTTGGTATTTATTTAATTTGTCCGTCAAAATTAGTTTAAATCCAAACAAAATTAATATGGCTATGTAGCCAATGTCAATGCCTTCCAAACGAGATATCACTTGCCATAAGGTCCTATTTAAAATTATTGGCCAGAGTGGCACTGTGACGTCATCTATTACTATTACGTCACCTGTTACCATTCGTAGAGAAGTTTACAACACTTTATATTAACCCTCCAAATTTTATTAATGTAAGTGTAGCCGTTCAAAAGATACGAGGGGGGGAGGGGACTTTTGAATAGCACTGTATATATATATATATATATATATATATATATGTCTAACTATTATTGTGGGGGATGCGGCAATGTGAATAAGTGAACTCTTTTTAGTTTGTTCTAAGCTTTCGGTAATTTATTATCACCATTATCAAAGAAAACTAAGCGAGGTTAATCACAATATCTATATATAATATGTATAATATGGAGAAAAAACATGGTATAAGATATAATTTTCTTTTTCAAGAAATTAAATTAAAAAAAAAACTATCAAAATTGACATTAATTTTGATATATATAATATACATATATATATATATATATATATATATATATATATATATATACATCCCGCTATCTATTGTGCGTCCGTACAAGGAAATGTATTTGTGCGTCCACTAGAAAGACTAAATTTTTGAATATTTTTTTATGCATCTAGAATACCACTGTCGGTTTAAATTACTTTATATATACAAAAAAAAATTGCATTTTTGACATTCCAAAGTACTTCTAGCTCCTCCCAGCCGTAAGTATTTGAACTTCCAACATATACGTTTTTGTCTGATTTGCATTCAATCGTACGTCCATGCAAGGTTGCCAAGTTTTTCACATACCTATACACCAATTATTTCAGTGATACACTATTCTGCGTCCGTTCAAAGCAAAACATAATTTGGGAAATTGTAGATTATGTCCATACAGGATAAATCGCGTATGAAAGTGTGTAGTGGTCCAACTGAAAATGTTTTAAAATTTAATGTCGTTAATTAATGAGTATAAATTAAGAAATTATTGGTTGAATTTTTTTCCAAGCATTCTCATAAATAAAAACACGATATTATTGTGACGCATGTAAAAAAAATTTTCTAGAGAATCTTTTTAAAATTTTTCATTTATTTTTGTTGTTCAAATTTACTCTTACTTCACTACACTGACTAGCCAGTATAAATAAAATGATTCTGTAAGTTAAATGTTGAACTATGTAATATTAGCACTGATTTTTGCTGAAATATTTATTTCGAAAAAAATGTATATATTCAGTGATAAGATTAAATCTTATCGTCGACTTTCGAATTTCGTTAAATATCCGTCACTATAAGTTTCGATATTTTGTTGAACCCCTTTCAGGTAATATTCATCCCTTCAATGTTTTTAAATAGCAAAAGGGGTCAAGTAAGTAACACTTCATTTGGAAGGGTACAAATAGAAGATTTAAAAATTAACACACAGTCAATAATTTACGATCTTTAGACAGTCTATATTCGTATGTTTTGAACTTCAAGTAACAGCTGAAGCTAAACTGTTCAAAGTTTAAAAATGGCTTATATTGACCTATCTTAATTTTTCAAGCACTACCTAATGCTACAAGAAAAACCATAATACAGAGTGGTCAAAAACTCTAAACTTTTCATTACCTTGTATAATGTTTTATATTATATCATTATATAGTGCTTAAAAAATTGGGACAGGACCATGTATGCATTTTTGATAAAACCGTTCAGCTTCAACTATCACGAATTTCAATCATTTAATCATTGATTTAAGACCATGTTAATCGGCTTTGTTAAGAAGTTTGATTTGTTTGGCAAAATTTGAATGAGACGTTATTCTGCATATTTTAGAGCAAATGTCAAATGTTTTTGACGTCAGCGTTTTGCGTAAGGCTGCCATCTTGAATTTTTTGAAATGGCAACGTAGGTCGAGTGACATATCACAAAGAAGCTTATTTTTTTCTTTCGAGAAATAATATCACCTTAATACAAAATATCTTATAAAATATCAGTTTTATTTTTCTAAATTGAATTGTACTGCACTAATGATATGACTTTGTAGGTTTTCAAAATTAAACAAAAAACAATAGTAGTCATTAAAAACGTGAACCACATTTATGTACAAATTGTGAAAACTGATACCAATTTCAAATTAGCATAAAGTTTAAAAGTAAATTAAGAATAACGGCACATTTATCGGAAAAACAACGAATCGAAATATTAATGTTAGTTGAATATGGTGATCGCAAACGTTCCCAAGACGAAGCAGCTCATATTTTTAATAGGGCTTCACACGAGAGCGAGATTTTCTCGTCCCGTCCCGTTCTCGTCTCGTAAAAGCGAGAAGAGACGAGACTAAGGCTTCACACGAGAGCGAGATTTTTCTCGCCTCGTCTCGATGAGACCACATACAGCGCAAACCGAGAGTCTCGTTTTTGGTTTTTATTAGAAAAATTAGAAAAGGTCTACATAGAGAACAATATTTTATTTTGGATTAAAAAAAACTCAAGGTTAAAACTCTAATTTTTGGAGAATACGATATATCGTAGCTTATCAATACAAAAAATCATGGCATCCTTAACAGAGTATGATTTTTCCATATTTTTACTTTAATTTGTTAACTCTTTTTATAGTTACTTATCACTTATCACAAATACTTATCCTTGCAAATTATTATATTTTAGATTTCATATCGAATGATTCCTTTCAAAAGATCGACGGGTTAACTTAATTTCGGTTGCGTATGTGTATCTACGAGCTAGAGAGTCATAAACGTGTGTACTATTGAAGGGGTTTCTTTGGCTCGAAATTTTCTACCTTACTTAACAGACATACAGTAAACTCTTTTTATATTTGACGCGTCCTTTTTCAACGCCTATATAAAATAATTGAATATAGAGAATTTCTACAAAAAACGCCAGTGTGTTTTGTCTATATTATACATCGATTGTTTCACAAATACGCGTTTTTTTAAAAGAATATTAATTATTATGTTTGTTATACACTTGCGATAATTAAGATTATCTTTCAAAGAAAAAATACAAATATAAAAACTATACTATTTATTTTATTTTCCGAAGGAGCAAAGTGCCTCATTATTTATTCAAAAGTACTATAAAAATAGGGTCTTTATTTTTTTATATATGGAATAAAATGATAAAACAGGTCGTTTTTACCAAAATTAAAACGACACGTCCTGTATCGCCTCAAATACAATAGGGTAGTAAAATTCAGCAGAATGGTTAAGCTCTTGAGATAAATAAAAAAAAATTCTGGTAATCTTCTTAACGACCAAATAGATATCAACCATTCTCCCTTATTAAACTTATTTACCTATAAGATAGGTCAGGAGTAATTGTTATGAATGATTTCCAGGTAAACTTGTTCAATAATTTTGTTAATATTTCTTGAATTCCGTATTTAGGAATTTTTTGTACTTACTTTATTTCCATGTAAACATTTTGTAATACTTTGTCAATAATCTTAAAATTCCGTATTTATGCTCTGTATAAATTAAAAATTTTTCATTATACCTTCAGTCATGTAATTTAAGAGAAAAAATTAAGAGTGTAGAGATAAAAAAATTATCTCCTATTTGTAAAAATAATTTTGTATAATAGCGTTATAAATATAGTTTAAAAAAATTATTTATGGAATTTATATCAATATTTAGAATTAAGCGAGACGAGACGAGACAACCGGTAACGAGACGAGACCGAGACTCAATTTCTTCGGAATTGACGAGAACGAGACGAGATTTTTGATACTCTCGCCCACTCTCGTCTCGTGCGAAGCCTTAATTTTTAACGATTTAAATCCTGAATGCTCTCCTATAAGTAAATCTACAGTGACAAGGTTGATAAAGAATAAGCATTTGCGCATTAACATTTCGGAAAGCCTGCCTTATTCTAAATTTCCTATCGTCTGGTGTACTGTGTACCCCTGCTCTTTAGCATAGACTCTAAAGAACAAATCACTTTATTCAATTCTGGTGATCTTGGTGCCCAGAAAACAATCCAACTTTCAGGAAACATCATTCAATTGACTGAATAAGTGCATTATGATGAGTAGGAGCTTCGTCATGTAGATGCCCCATTTGTTGACAAACGAATTAGGTAAATGTAAATGTTTGTTGATATTTCGGAACCTACCTAATTACTAAGTGCGACAATAATAGTGCGAATCTAATTTTACTATTTGGAAAAACTATATCAAGAAATCTGTTCCTTATGTGGCACTGTTATCGATGTTTTAAAAGATTTTTCTACAATCCTAGCTCGTTAATTGTTCTGAATGAATTTTATATAGCTGTTTTTCATTGATTTTTTGTTGGAAATAAAATTTTTGATCATAAAATTGAAATATCACAGAAACCATTCAGTTTGGGTATAGGGAATACTTATCAAATTTGAAGTATAGTGAAGTAATTTTCATTTACGGATATAAATTACAAGGTGATCCGTTCAAAAAAATTGTGAAGCCGATGTATTCGAGTTTGAACTCGCCCTGTATACGGATTTCTAGTTACGGAAGTAGGTCTAGTGAATTATAATATTATAGTTTATTTCAACAAGTAGGTACTTAGAGTATTGGAATGCAATACTCCCCTAACTAACAGATGTTTATCGGATATCACAGAATTGTATTCAAAATTGACAATATATTTTGCAATAATTTAATGGTAACTTAGGTAAGTACTATTGAAAAATAAATACTTTTGGGTGTCACAATTTTTAAGTTTATAAAAGAAAACTTGTGGTGGATCACTTCGAATAAAAAATTATGTACTATAAAATATTATAGCTTCCGTACGCATTGTAAACAAACTTTCACTATCGATTTGACATGTTATGAATAAACACAGGAAGATTATCTATTGTTCTCCAATTCGCAGATACAAAAACAAAAAACTGGTTACGTATTTTGAGAAATATTAATGTACAATTTCGTCATTATGATCTATAGGTTTTCATATTAGTTTTAATTATGGTTTTAGTTTTGTAATAACCTTTGAGAAGGGTTGTACCTATTTGTAAAAGTTTGGACCATTAGGACTAAACGAAAAAAAGATTATTTTAAACGTATTTCGGTATATACAGAAAGAAAATCGCATGTCCTTAAACACGCCTTGTTCTAGTGCTTACTGTTTGACAGCACTATAGAAAAGTGTGCACAAATTACCGGAGTGGGGATATCGATTATTTACAAAGTAATACGAGAACAAAAAACAAATCAGGTTTTAAGCGAACCTAAGGAGAAACCAGGACGAAAAGTAGAGAAAACCAATGAATTTATAAACAACGCAATCAGAAGATACATCCATTCATTTTATATGAAAAATGAAGTACTAACATTAAATAAAATATTTCAATTATTAAAAACTGATGCGAATTTGTCGCTTATAAGTAAAACAACGTTTTGTTGCATTTGCATAAAATAGGTTTTAAGTGTAAGCAACGGAGTAGGAATAGTTGTCTTACTGGAAAACGTGTAATCATATTATCTTCGCGAGATAATGGCAGCAAGTCGATGGGAAAAACAAATTTTTTATCTTGATGAAACTTGGGTTAACGAACGACATACCCCTTCTAAGATTTGGCAGGATTCTAATATTAACAGAGGTGAACAGGCCTTTATGGATAATGGTCAACCGGCATTGTAGGTTGATTATTGGACAAATTGGTTTCGCATCTGGTTTTACTGAAAATGGTTTGTTACTATTTACTTCAAAAACTGATAGCGACTATCATAAAGAAATGAACGCACAAATAAGGTTTAAGCCGTTTTTGGAAAATATACCACAATCACTCATAGCTCTTGATAATAGTGCCCTACAAAAAAAATGACCAACCTGCTTATGGAGAAACGCTGAATTAATGAAATGGCTACAAAATAAAGGTATATCATTTAATCACAGCATTACCAAAGCCTGTCTCAATGAGATTGCTAAGCAACATAAGTGAAAATATAAAAAATATGTGATAGATGGACTTGTCAGTGTTTTACGGCTCTCCCCTCACCACTGCGAGTTAAGCCCAATAGAGTTGTTTTGGGCAGAAATTAAACAGTTCGGAGCGAGAAACAATAATACATACAAATTAGAATACGTAAAGAAATTACTATTAAGTCACGTTGAAAAAATTGAAAATGACATGTGGAATATGGATCATAATGTTATTAAAAGTGCGAAAGTATATCCTGGATAGTTCTAACACAAGTGATAGTGAATCAAGTACAAGTGACACTGATAACGATGACGATCAGTAACTTTATGCTTATATGGAGTGTATTTTTCGTTTTTCATTGAAGGAATTATTCTTACAGTACCTATGTTGTTTTTTACATTTTTATGCGATTATATTTATCACTCAATCATTTTAGTAAAATAATATATTTTCAGTTATGGCTGTAACTGATTAATTTCAAAATGTGCAGTTTAAAGTATACATGGGCATTGAACTCATTAGATTTTCAGGAAAAAGTGGTCAGAACTTCTTAAAAACACTGTGTAACCTAGTACAACCTCATATCATTGCATTAGAGAAATCAAGCAGAATTCAAATTAGAAGTAGAATACAGGGTGTCCCATTTAAAAACTGTAGCTTTCATCAGGCACGGCGTTCTGGAACACACTGTACAATTGCAACCAATTTTAAAATATGAACCTTCAGGGTGGAGAGCACCGGTCAAACTTTTATTCGAAAATCTTCGAGGATTTACAATATATTGGACTCTATGGTACTATTGAATTACCCTGTATACAATTTGCATCTGCTTCCACCGAGGACCAATATATTAACATTATGTTAATTTTCTCTTAATAAACTAATTAATTTAAGTACACTCCAATTTCATACAAAAATATATTCACTACAAAACCCAATGTACGTTATTAGTAATCTCACGGTAACACGATAATATTAAGACCCCTACTAGGTGAAAAATGGAAATTCTAATAGATAATTAGTTTCTCACTTAAATATTACATTATGATTATTTTATCTATTTGGTAACGTGGTGCAAATATGACGAAGAAGTGAAGTTTGTGTTTGGTTACGTATAACGGATATTGTACTGGATATACTTCAATTTACATAATCTTTTTAAATTTCAATAGTTCAATTTTCAGTTTTCTCAACTTAAAAAAAAACTATCCAATATTTTTTTCTACGAGCACGCGGAAAAGTATACTATGGCGCACGATTATACTTTACCGCACGCAAGGTATTATTTATTGTCTTTTATAATTATTTTTCTCGTTTCATTGAAATTTTGTTTAATATGGCGTTAATAACTATTATTGATTACATCAATAACCAGACGGTAACTAATAAACTTGTTAGTTTGTATCCGTCCGCTCGTAGAAAAAATGTTGTTTCTAACATATACGTGAAGCGTTAGGAAAATAACTATTTCAATGGAAAATTAATGTTTGTTAATATTATAAGTTGCGGCGTCAACAAAACATGTCTAATATTGGATATTGGAGGTGATAGCGACGCGGATGATGTGCCTCTTCATACAGAATTTGACAAACATACCACCAGATCTGCTCTTTTGAACTCCAACGTACTATCTTCAGAATATAATCTGACATACAGGAATTGTATGCCTTCAACATCTACGGCTCCTAGTCATTGTACTGAACGAAATGCATCATGTTAACGCTCAAAACTTGTAAGGCACTGCCAGAAAAAACAATTCATGCAGATGTTAGTGGCAAAGAAAACGACTTTTCTTCTGACGACTCTCTCCTCGATTCTCGGTTTCTGAAGAGGTGCGCCCAGAAAATGAAACGTTTGATTTCTGTGAAGAAGGATCAGCTCCAAAAACATTTTTAAAATACAATTTTCTTGAAAATTGTGGCCCAACGCATGACTTTTCAGAGTCTTTACCATACGAAATTTTCGAAAAAAAAATTTTAATTGATAATTTGGAATTAATTGTTAAACAATCCAATCTATATGCTCTGCAGAATGGGAGATCTTTGTGGGTGAATTTATAAGAACTAAAAGCTTTTTTGGGTGTTCTTACAATAATGGTCTTTCATAATGTACCATCCCTGAAACAATATTGGTCAACTTACCAAAATTTCTAGAATAGCTGACATCATGAGTCAAAAGAGATTTCTTCAAATTCTGCTAAACATTCACTTGAATGATAATAGTAAAATGTCCAAAAGAGGGGAACCTGGTTTCGACAAACTTCATAAACTAATGCCTTTAATTATAAGCTTGAATGAAAAATTTAAAGATTTATATATTCCCTCCAGGCATATGTCCATAGATGAGAGTATGGTTGGTTTCAAGGGCAGATCTTCAATGAAGCAATATATGCCCATGAATCCAACCAAACGTGGGCTTAAAATTTGGGTATTAGCTTGTTCCTCTGTTGGTTATATGCTTTCATTTCAAATTTACCAAGGAAAAGAAGAAAACGTTGAAAATACTTTAGAGTTGTTTTACAACTTTCACAGCCTTTCTGGGGAAAAGATTATTTCTTGTATTTCGACAATTTATTTTCGACATTTACCCTATTGCGTACTTTGCTCCAAGGAAACACTTTTGCATGTGGAACATTCCGTATAAACCGGAAACATTACCCCACATCCCTTCTGATACATGACAAGGAAATGAAAACTATTGGTGATTCCAATTTTGCCCAAGCAAATGATTATGCAGTGGTGAAATGGAGTGATAGAGGGAGAAAATCTGTGGTTGTTATCACTTCCATGCATAATCCAAGCCTAACTGCAACTGTGAAAAGGACGAATAAGGTTGGTGTTCGTGAGGAAATCAAATGCCTAGAAGCCATTGCTGATTATAACCGTCATATGGTTTGATCAGTTACTGGCAACATACTCCATTTCGTGGAAATGGAGAAGATGGTGGTTACATTTTTTTACTATTTAGTTGATTGCGCAATTGTCAATTCTTATCTTCTCTACAAGGAATCTGTGAAGAAAAACGAGAAGCCCATGTCACATTTGAAGTTTAGAAGTATTCTTGCAGACCAAATGATTGCAAATCACAATACTCGAAAAAGGAAAGGACCTCAATTGGCAGATGATAGGAAAATTAAAAAAATTTGTGGCAGAGGGATTTCCATTGAAAACACTAGGCGATTGACAAATGTTGGTGACCATTTTCCGGTCAAAACCACATCACATCGCTGTGTATATTGTAGCACAACGAAAAAATCAAAGAGATCCCAAATATCATGCCGTCGCTGTAAAGTTGGCTTATGTTTGGAATGTTTCGCCCCATTCCGCGAAAAATAAATATTTTTAATAAGAAATACCTAACACATACTGACCAGATAATTTTGTTTCTTTGTTTTTTCTTTTATATGAGTAGCAATAAATAAAGTTTTTAGTTAAAAATTGTGATTTTCTTTTACTTAAATAAGTGGTTTAAATAGTGATTGCGAGAACTGTGTGTCTGTCAGGGACCCTTAAGGTTCACTGGTTGAAATATCAACCACCCCATAAATAGTAAATGTCAAACATGACAACTTTTTTGGCTAATAGAAAACATCCATGGGATCTCTAACAACTTTCTTACACATAAAAATTACCTAAATTTTATGAAAAATAGTACTGCGCCTTAAAGGGTTAATTTGGCATCTGAATTCTCGTACTCAAAGTTCACTAATTACTTCCGACTAAATAAAAATCAGTGCACAGTATAATAGAACAGACAATTTATTCTGAATTTTGTAATGCCCAGACGCCCATAGGAACACAAGAGAAACTAGCTTTATTCTTAAGGTAGAAAATTTATTTAATGTAAACTAAAAATTTATTTATTTAAAAAAAACACTGGAATGCATTTTTGTTAAACTGAAACGTTATGAAAAAATGATGCGATGTCTTCGGACAGAGCTCTGGTTACTCTGTACCAGGAGACTGTAGGGTTGTGCTAGTAAAAGATGAGTAGGAAGTATGTTGTTGAAGAGCTGTGGGCTCTCTGAGGTATTGGTTGAAGCTGGTGCAAAATTGGAGTCTGGGGACCAGTTTGTGAAAAATTTTGTCGTGAAGAAGGGCCTATCTGTAAATATTCAGCTTCTACTTCTGACACTGCTCGATATACTCTATTTCTTATGACATGTTGGTATGTTGCAGACATTTCCTTTGCTATTTCATATATGGCCAAAAAAACGTTTGAAGTCCATCAACGCGTTGAGGCTTTAGTGCCACTTCACTGGCTTTTTTTCTTTCAATTGCCCGATCTTCAGATCTTTTTTCCCGCCGAATCATCGACTCCTTCATTATGCTGGCTATATCATCTTTTTTCATTCGTTTATTTTTCTGAACAATAGTTTCCGACATTGATTTAGAAGTAACAGAATTACTTACTGTATTTTCATTTAGCAAATGTTCGGTTTCGGTATTCTCCTTTGCGGACAAGTTTTCAGTGTTTTTATTTTCATGAACTGAAGTATGAATGTCTGCATTTTGAGGCAAATCCTGTGTTTGTTCTTCTTCGCTTTCGAGTTCTAGGTTACCCTCGCGTGGTCGATTTCTCATATAAGGGACTAGAAAATCCATTTGCTTCTGGTATCTCCAGGGTTTTATCACGGTTGCAGCAGATCCACTTTTAAAAGTATTATTCTGTCTACGTAATGCTTCACGATGACAACTTCGCAATTTTAGCCAACTTTGTTTTGACTCGCTTCCTGCAATAAAATATGAACATTTCGTCTTTATAAAAGAATATCAATGTTCTTTTCATTTACAGATATTTGGCGTCGGGATTTGAGTACAAAAGAATAGCCTATAGCTACAGAATGGGAGATCGCAAGGTTTCCAATATCAGCCCACAACTGAGATGTGGCAAAAAATAGCTTCGGAGTTTGACATTGCGTAGGTGCCGTTGACGGAAAACATATAGTTATGAAGAAACCGCCAAAAACGGGATCCTCATACTATAACTTTAAACATAATCTTTCCAGTGTCTTAATGGCTAGTGTTGATGATGCTAACTATAAGTTTACAACAATAGATATTGGATCAATGGGAAGATTTAGCGACGGAAATATTTTTTCTACTAGTCCATTAGGAAAAAAATAGCAAACAAAACCTTGAATCTACCAGACCCCAGTGAACTACCAATAGTTGAAGGACTTTTGCCTTATGTTTTCGTAGGGGATGAGGCATTTCCTTTAACACAAAATTTTATGAGACCCTATCCAAGAAGAAACGTCTTTGGTAATTACAACACTAAAGTATCTAATTACAGATTGTCACGAGAGTGCCAGTGTGCAGAATGTGCTTTTGGAATTCTAGCTTCGCGATTTCGTATTTTCCAAAAAGCATTTGAAATAAAAGTGGACAGTGTCGTCAGTATTGTGGAAGCAGCTTGTATATTACACAACTATTTCACAAAAGAAAGGGTAAATACTTTGGACGGACAACCAGAAGAAATGCCTACATCTCAGTTACTCCCCCTTACGACCAACAAATAGTAGAAGTTCATTGAATGCTTTTGCGGTGAGAGAAAAGTTTACAACATATTTCAACACGGATGGTAGTGTACCCTGGTAAGAGCAAAGTGTTCGAAGTGGAAAATTTCAAATTCATAACGAAAAATATTGCTTTATCCAACGAATTTTCGATAGCACTGTTTTCAGCTTGTACGTACCGTAAAATTTTTTTGAATAAAAATAAAACATCATAAACTCGTCTGACTTGTTTTTATCTGTATATTGTATTTATGTACTTACCGTTTTTTAACTTAACATGTTTGGCAATCGTGTTCCAGATGTCATCTTTTAGTCTGGATTCCATATACAGGGTGTCCCACGAGGTTTTGGACAGTATATATCTCGAAAACTATTTGAACTACAATATTGAAATTTGGAAGTTATAAACTGTAGGTAGTATTACACATTTTAAGCAATCAGCTACTTTGCTACAATGTCACGTTTCGGGTCAAGTGGTAACATTTTCAGAAATGTTAATGAGACAACCTGTATAATGTTCCACTAGTCTAAAGGTTTCTCTTATACCAATTCGGCGATACCTATTTTTTTTGTGTTAGGTTAGGTTAGGTTAGAAACGACAAACTAGTTTTTATAAAGTTTTTTATTTGAAAAACAAAGACAGCTGAAAAACAAAAAGAATTGGAATACAATAATACTTTTACTACAGTTGATGCTCAAATTGATGTCCACCTTGCGCATGCTGCTTCAATACTTTCTGGTGTAACAGATTGGCAAGCTGCTCTGATTCTGTTTTTTAAATCATCTACTTCATCAGGAGCTGTAACATAAACTAATACTTTTAAATATCCCCAAAGAAAAAATTCTAACGGGGTTATATCTGGTGAACGAGCCGGCCAATGTATTGTACCATTTCTCCCAATCCATCTGTCTTGGAAATACACATTCAGATGTGACGTTACTCGCTGAGCAAAATGAGGAGTTGCACCATCCTGTTGCTACCACATAGTCGCTCTCTCATTTAGTGGAATGTCCTCAAGCAAGTGGGGAAGAATATTCTGGAGAAAATCTAAATACCTTTCGCCTGTCAAAGTCCCTTCATAAAAATACGGCCCAATCAAGCGGCCATTAAACAAACCGCACCACACATTTATCCCCCAAATAGTTTAGAAATGCGTTTCTCGCGTCCACTTGGGATTTTCAGCCGACCAGTAGTGACAATTATGTCTATTTACTATACCGTTTTTGTGAAAACGGCTTTCGTCGCCCCACAATATTTTATTTAAGAAAAATGGGTCCTCTACGATTTTAATTGACATTTAAGCAATGAAATCGAGTCTTCTTTGTGGATCTGCAGGAGTTAGACCTTGCGTTAAATGTATTTTGAAAGGATGATATTTGTATTGCTTTAACACTCTCTAAATAGTAGATTTACTTATTCCTAATTCTTGTTGTAGACATCGAGTAGAAATGTGGGGATTGACTTGGATATAAGCAAGAATATTAATAATATTATCTTCCGTTACAATAGGCTTACGTTGAGAATTTTGATGATTTCCGGTTGGAAAAGAACCATGTCTTAACTTTTGTTCTACATAAGTAAAAGTATTTTTACCAGGAGTTGTTCGGTCGGGGAAACGATTTCTATATAAATCTCTAGCACGTCTTGTATTTTTTCCACATTCTCCATAGATGATCAGCATATCGACATACTCGTCATAAGTGAAATGTAAAGGCATGATAAGTTTCAAGTCACAAAACTTTTAACAACAATAATACAGTGAACGACTCCCCCAAGGAGCTGTGAGACCTGGTCGTTGGTGGGGGAGCCGAGTAGCGGTTTCTCCTCGGGCCTTACGGGGAGGAATACGTGAAACAAAGGACAGCTCAATGGATTCCTGTGGAATGCAGAAATCCGATATCAGGATCTTCAGCGTGGAGAGTGGACTGTTGTCCCGATCGGGTCGTTGATAGCCGGTCGGTTGCCGGAGTCAGCGAGGTTGTCGGAGCAATAGTTTGCTCGTGGAAACCTGCCTGATATAAACCGTATCTAGTGGATGGTGGTTGATGAGGTATATTCACTAGATGTGGGGGCTTGCTTTAAATAGCTGGCCAAGTGGAAGGAGACCACAATAAAATACCCCTCAAGTCAAGGTGGAACAGCATATCCTGAGGACTGCGTGGTCAAGGGGAAGCTTGATCGCTAATATGCGGACTCTGGATACCTGGGGACATCCAGTTTAATCACCCAATCCTGTATGCGGGGCTCTGCGGGAGTGGACCTTATACTTCCCTAGCTACTCGTGGGATCATCCATGCTCCGCAACCGGGCACAAGTCGGAGCAATGTATCCGCAGTGCCAAAAAAAACCATAGACAAATAGGAGAGGAGAACGTCAGAGGCACCCATACCATCAACCTCCTCAACTGCTAAGAGTTTTCGGGGAAAATCCTGGAAAAAAAGTACAAAAACCCCCATCCTTCCTGAACTGGGCAAACCCGGAGGAAGGGACGATCCACTGAGGCGTGGACTTAGTGGAGCGGGGGTGAGATGGTATCTTCGCTTTCTTGAGCAGGGACTTGCACCGACAGAAGCAAGAAAGAAAGCCGCAGAGCGCAAAAAACAAGGGGAGGAGAAGAACATCCCTCCTAAAGGAGAAAAACGGAAGCGGGAAGGGGCGACAGCCCTGTCACCGCAAGTACAGGTGAAGAAGAAAAAGGAGGGCAAAACAGCCATCCCTTCTTCAGCTGGCAGCTATGCAGCTATGCAGCTGCAGCTAAAATAATAAGAATGGCGGTTCTCCCTAGGGCGTATCCTGAGACCACTCTCAGTGCGGACGACCAAACCTTGCTGGAGAACGCAATAATAGAAGAAATGTATGCTGGATGGGAGCATAAGCTCCAGTTTACGGGCATACATTTCAGACCAGGAGTCGTTCTAATCGACTGTGAAACACCACAGACTGCAGAATGGCTCCTGTTGATAATACCACAGCTGAAAAGCTGGAAGGGAGTAGAACTGATGGTGTCCCAGGGAGAAAACATCCCAAAAATGCACACCGCTACGATCTTTCTCCCAAGAAGCAAAGGCGTAGAGGAAGGAAAACTTCTTCGCTTGATAAAAGCACAGAATGAAGGTTTGGTAACAGACTGGAAGGTCCTCAACCTTAAAGAAGAGGGCAAAGGCCCAGTCTTGAGGGCAGGAATAGACAATCTATCCTGTCAAAAAATCAAGAACAACGGGTTCACCATTCATTACCGGTTTGGGAAAATCCCCGTACATGGCCTCAGAAAAGAAGAGGAAAGAAACCCTGAGAAGGTTTCTATCTCCTCCAAGGCCAGTGAAGACTCGAGTAGTGTAGAAAACCTACACATCTCTAAACTCCTTGGGGAGGAGTCGCCGCTATCCAAGGAGGGAAAGGAGTTTGGGTAGGAGGAAGGGGACAGCACTCTTACAGAAGGGGACATCACCCAACCTGAAAACCAACAGGATGGCGGGGATTAACTTTTTTTTTTTCGGACCGAGATGGGAAACTCATGTTCGAATGGGTCCAGGGGACCCAAACAGTGTTGGACTCATCCCCAAGGAGATGCCTACCAACCAAACCCACCTCAAACTCGCCGTTACCCCCGCCTCGGAATCACTACCCTAGCATACTTCGAGACGGGCGGCGGTCCCTCGCACACTCTCCGCTCACATCGTCGTCTTCTCCCTAACTTCCACTCCTACCTCTCATGCCAAATCGAGTCGTTCTCTCCCCCTGACCATGCTCTCTACTACGCCACTTACCTCCATCCATTCCTCCTCCCCCCTCAACATTATCTCCACCATATTCTCCCAATACACCGCCTCCCCTAGTTTCCTCTCCAACTTCTTCAGCACTTCCTCGTTCCTCCAGCATCTGAACACATGCCCCACATCATCCTCCACTCCACACCTCTCGCACACTCCAGTCTCTCTTTTTCCAATCTTGTGGAGGTACCCTACTCTCAACCCATGTCCAGTGAACACCTGTGTCAAGAAGTAGTTCACCTCCCCGAATTTTCGATCCATCCAATCTCTCCTATTCCCAATCGCTCCTTTTAGCGCGCCCTCATACTCCTCCCACCTTCTCTCCATTTCCCCCTCCATCCATTCTTGTACTTCCTCTCTGGTCGCACCCCTCCAGCGTTTATTCCTGGCTCTAGCCATCACGTCCAATGGGTAGCTCCTTGCCAGCACCGCTGCTGCCAGTCCACCCACTGTCCTGTACCCCTGCACTACCCTTAGCAATATACCTCTCTGCACCCGCAGGAGTGGCCTAACCCTCGCATTCACTCCCGCTCTTTCACCCCACACCTCCGCACCGTACAGCAAACTCTGCTCTACCGTCCTACCAATGATCCTCCTCTTCCACTCTCCCGGCCCCTTCACAATACTCATCAATCTCCCCAGCCATGCTGCCCTCACTTTCCCCTTCTCTGCCGCCTTCAACATGTGTGTTCGGAAGGATAACTGACTATCCATTCACACCCCTAGGTATTTCACACACTCCTCCATGCGAATTCTCCTTCCCTTCACCACCACCCCCACTTCCCTTGTCTTGCTCCGTCCCTTCACTAGCAACCCCACCGTCTTATCTTCCGCCACTTCCAGTCCGCACCGCTCTATCTTCTCCACAATCTTCCTACACATTCTCTCCGCCTTTCTTTCTATCTCCGCCTCTCCTTTTGCCGTACATACCAGACACACATCGTCCGCATACACCGTAATCTCACATCCCTCTTCACATACTATCCCACAAACCTCATCAAACACACACTTCCATAGCGTCGGTCCAAGAACCGAGCCCTGGGGCACTCCAGCCTCCGTATCATACCTCCTCCCTCTAGTGTCTACTATCACACGTCCCGTCAGGTAGTCTTCCACTAGGTTAACCAAACCCTCCCCCACTCTCAGCCTCAGCAACGCGCTCAACACTGCCCGTTTGCTGACACTGTTGAACGCGTTTCCGACGTCGAAGAACACGAGTAGGGCCAATTTCTTGTTCCTCCAGCTGCCCTCCCTAGCCCTTTCAACCAAGCCCAGATGCATGATTTTCCCTTCGCAAACCCGTGCTGGTTTTCCCTAAAACCCCCATTCCTACAAACTTCCTCTTCAATCCTATCCTTTATTATCCCCTCCATCAATTTACCCATACCACACAGCAGACTGATGGGCCTGTAGTCCCCCGCCCTCTTCCCCTCTCTACCCGCCTTCTTAAGTAATATCACCCTAGCCACCTTCCATCCTTCTGGAAACTCTTCCTCCCTTAGCACCCTGTTAAAAAGCTCGCAGAAGTACTCCCCATTGTCATCCAACATCATCTTCAACATATCACCCCTCAGGCCATCTATCCCCGGGGCTTTCCTTACTTTAATGTTCCTTCCCCCCTCTTGTACTTCCCACTTCTCCACCGGCCTTATCCCCCTCATTTTCCCTACCCCCCTAGTATCCTGGACTTCTCGAATCCTGCCTCCAACTTCTTCTCCCCCTGTGAACAATCTGTCTATAACCTCCTTCTCCCAATCTTCCTCTAGCACCTCGCTCCTATTTCCACCCATCCTCTTCACCGCTATCTCATATGCCTTTCCCCATGGATTGTTTTCCAGGTCTCCCAGTAACTCTTCCCACTTCCCTCTTTTTTCCCTCTCCACCCTTCGCTCCAGTTCCTTCTTCTCTTTGTATCCCCCTTTTCCCTCTATCCTACCTCTTGCCCTCAGCATCCGTCTTCGTTCTTTCTTACACTCCCTCCACAGCTCCTCTATTCCACCAGTAATTAGCCCTTCGCTCACGCCTATTGCCCCTTTTCCCCTCTCTTTTACAGCCCTGTATCACATCGTACAATTCATCTACATCATGTCCAAGTCCCCTTTCTATCTCCTCTCTTACTTTCTTCCTCATACTCTCTGCCTCGGCCTTCGTCCACCTCCATCCCCACTCTCCCGATAAATCCCTTCTCCCCTTCCTTATATCCGTCTCCACATACCCATGTAAGCTCAAGCTTTCCTCATCCTCCAGCACCTTCCAACTACTCACTTTTTCCCCCAGCCATTCATCACATGCTGTTATATCAATGAATGACGAACCCCCGTCACCCCTCACGAAGGTGGGCAGTAGTCCGTCATTCAGCACCGCCAGCCCGTTGGATGTCAACACTTCCTCCAGGATCTCCCCTCTCCTATCCGTTTTCTTCCCCCCCCCCATGCAGTATTTTTAGCATTGAAGTCCCCTGTCACTATTCTCCTAATTATCCTCCTTTTCCCTTTTGACACCCTCAGATCGTCCTCCAATCCTGTGATGCTCCTCTCATATTCTTCCAGGCTGACATTTGGGCTTATATACACACTGTAGATCACCATGTCTCCCATTCGCACTACCACCCATCCGTTTCCTTTCCTCACTTCATCCGCCCTCAGTCCATCTCCCACCACTCTTATTCCTGCCTCTCCTGTATCATCCATAATCCATCCTTGTTTTCCCACATATCTAGCATTCACCTCAGATCCACACACCACATCCACTTCCCTCCTAAAAATCTCTTGATCCAATATATCATGCGCTATCCTGCATTTCCCTAAATTTATCTGCAGCACCCTCCATCCATCCCCTACATTCCTTCTTCCCGCGCCCTGCCCTCCCCTTCCTCCCATTGGTCCAGACTCGTCACCTCTGAGGGGTCCAGAGGGTCCCTCCCATTTTTTCTTTCCTATTTTCCATCGTCTTCACCTACTCCCTTCTTTCCCCCACTACATTCTATCTCCCCTGGCCTGTGTCCCCTTTCCCCACATACCCTACAAAGGAAGGCCTGCCGACAGTCTCTCGCCACGTGATGCTCGCTCTTACATAGCCAGCACTTACTCCTCTCCTTGACTACCTTCACCTTACACTCTGCTACTTTATGGCCTTTTATTCCACATCCAAAGCATTTGTCATCCTCTCTACCCTCTACAATACTTACCCTGTTCCACCCCAATCGAATCTCCTTCTTTTTCAATAAGGCTACCGCTTTTTCCCATTCCGCCCCCACCACCGCCATTTTCATCCCGTTCCTCTCCATTACCACTTTAATCGCCGTTGTCCCTTTCCCAATCAAATTCTCTATTTTCCCCCTCACCTTTTCATCTTCCATCCACGATTCTATCCCTACCATTTTTATGGTTTTTGTTCCCCTCCCCGCTTCCACCACCCTAGCTCCTGTCACCCTTTCTACTTCCCCCAGAATTCCCCTTACTTCAACCCCCTTCTTTGCCTCTATAACCACCTCCTTATTTTTTGAGACTCTGAGTCTATCCACCCACTCCCCTTTCATCTCCCTCAACCCCTTCTTAATCCTCTCGATCCCCTCCTGATCGACTTCCCCGATATCCTTCAGGATTATCGCCCCATTCCTACCCTCCTTTTCCTTTTCCCCATCTGTATAGATTGTTACCTCCGCCACCTCTCCGTCACCTCTCACCCACGCCACCATCTTCTTCAGCACCTCCACCTCTACCTGCTCAAGCCTGTGGAGTTCAATGCTGTCCCCGCTCCCCACTTCCCCAAACAGTCGACTCATCAGCTCAAACACCTTTTTCTCATCCCTACAATCTCCCTCCATCCGACAGATCAACTCCTCCGTCTTCACCCTTACCCCATTCCTTTCCGAAGTGCGTACCTCCTTGACCCACTCCATTTCCTTTCCTTTTCCTCCTAGCATTGGGTACCTATCCCTAAACATCCTCTGTATTCCCTTCTCCATTCCACTGTCTTCCTCGGTCACCCATACCACCTTTACCTTTTCATTCCCTAATATTGGATTTCCCACCTTCACCTCTATTCCCTCCCCCTTTTCACCATCCCAGTCCCTATCTCTAACCTGCTTCCATCCTTCCCAGTCTCTTTGCCCCCCCTCCCATCGTGTTTGCATTATCTCCTTTCTATCGTCCTCCCTCCTCAACCTCTCCAATTCCTTGACCCGCCCCTCTGCCGCTGCCTTCTCTTCCTCCAGCCTTTCCACCTTCTCCTCCAGTCGCCTTACCATATCCTTCAATCTCTTTACACTCTTCCTCTCTTCTTCCTTCACATTCTCCACTTCCTTCTTTCCTTTCTCATTCAGTTTCCTCTTCTGTTCCTTGTCCTCCAGAGGCGATACCTCCTTTCTCTTCACTCCAGTATCACTCCACCCTCTCGTATCCCCCGCCTTATCAGGCGTTCGTTTAACTTTATTCGATTTACAAAAAATTCCTTGCCTTCCTTCGTCCATCACCTCCTGTTCAATTTCTATTTCTCTTTTCTCCATATTCCATCCCACGAGTAGCTAGGGAATTAAATGTCCACCACCACAGAGCCCCGCTTGTGGTGGTAAGGCTGGTTACTCCGGGAGGTCACCAGGTATCCCGGAGGCACTGTTTCTGACTGACTTTCGCGCAGCCATTCACCCATTGCCACGGTAGCTAACAACGTAGATTACGGATTGTTTTATCGAGGTTTACTCCTCTAGGCTTTTTCTCACGGTTGCCTCCGGACGCAGTGGCTTCCGCTGCCTACAATACACCACAACATAGCTGCCTTCCCTATGTTGCTGGTTTTTTATCGAGGTTTACTCCTCTAGATTCCTGGGAATCTAACCCATTAGTCGCCTTTTACGACAGGTGGGCTATCCCCTGGGGGTATTCTTCTGAGGGGTCCCGCCCCCAGACGGGGATTAACTTAGCTCAGGTTAATGCTCACCATGCCAAAGGAGCATCGGCGGTGATCACAAGATTGTTCACTAAGGACCAATGGGGGATGTGTTTGATCCAAGAACCATGGGTCAATAATAACCAGGTAAGAGGATTAGCATGTAAAGATGCTAAAATAGTATATCACTCAGGTAGTGATATACCAAGAACATGTATTATGATAAGGAACAATATTAACTATTTTTGTCTTTCAGTATACATGACTCGAGACCTCGTTCCAGTTCGAGCACTCTTCGAACACAAGAAGGAGGGCAAGGAGATAGTAATAGCCTCATGTTACTTTGCGGGAGACGGGATAGCACCACCCCCCGAGGTACAAAGGCTGGTGAAGTACTGTGAAGAGAAGAGACTACCTCTACTCTTAGCATGTGATGCCAATGCACACAATACTGTTTGGGGCAGTAGCAATACCAACCAGAGAGGTGAGCAACTTTTAGAATATATCCTTAATAAAAACCTTAATATTCACAATATAGGGAATACCCCCACATTTGTAACAAGGGTAAGGCAAGAAGTTTTAGATGTCACACTGGCAACACAGGATCTAAAACATATAGTAAAAGATTGGAGAGTTTCGGGCGAACCATCTCTCTCCGATCATAGCATCATAACATTCAAGTTAGAACTAGGCAAACCTGAGGTGAGCCCCAGAAGAAAACCAAGAAAAACAGATTGGGACAACTATAACACCTGTCTGAAAGAGAACCTAGCACACATCCAGAGAAAAGGGAGGGCTAAGCACCATCTCGATGTGGAAAATGAGCTTGAGGACCTGAACAGGGCAATAATCGATGCATTTGAATCGAGCTGCCCTCTTCAAGAACAACGAAGCAGCAGAGATGCACCCTGGTGGAATAAACATCTTTCAGAATTAAGATCTCAAACCCGGGACCTTTTTAATAGAGCAAAACTCACCGGAGACTGGCAGAGATACACCGAGGTGAGAAACACCTACTATAAGGAAATCAGAAAAGCTAAAAGAAATAGCTTCAGAAAATTATGTGAAGATATAAACACAACACCTGCTGCGGCAAGACTTTACAAAGTCATGGCAAAAGGTAGGGTCAACACAGATATGGCTTTGAGGAAGCCAGACGGTAAATATACCGAAAATGAGGAAGAAAGAGTGAAACTCTTACTAGAAACTCATTTTCCTGGGAGTAGCCCAAATAGAGGAGATAGTTCTATCAAAGGTCATAACAGACCTTCGAGAGAAAGCACTACAATGGCTAAGCACATCTGTAGTAACGAACGGTTAAAATGGGCTATGAACACCTTTTCACCATTCAAGGCACCGGGAGCTGATGGAATTTTCCCAGCATTGCTCCAGCAAGGACAAGACGAAATTCTACCACATTTGGTTAGGATTAGTCGAAGCAGCTTAGAACTGGGTTATATACCAGAAGCATGGAGAAGGGCAATAGTAACCTTCATTCCAAAAGCTGGAAAATGGGACACAACAAACCCCAAATCCTTCAGACCAATTAGCCTAACATCGTTTGTGCTCAAAACGATGGAAAAAGCTATTGACAACTACATTAGAGCGGAAATCCTAGAGAGACTACCTCTCCACCCGCATCAGCAAGCTTACCGGGCAGGCAGATCTACGGAGACTGCACTGGTACAACTGACGGAGGATATCCGAGGTGCTCTAGACAACCAAGAAGCCGTAGTATGCGCCTTTTTGGATATAGAAGGAGCTTTTGACAATACTCCTCATGAGGCTGTCAAAAGAGCATTAAATAGAAGAGGTGTAGTGTAACGTTAATTTCGTTCACTTTACTTCCCTCGATTGAATTAATAAATGATCGTATGGGCGGCGAATAGCCAGTCCTTTCTCATACCCAACACCGAGAAATGTTTCAAGGCTGAATATATTTACTGTCGACGAGAGTCGAAATCAACGTTTCTATGCGCGCGTGATCGAGGTCCGTCCGTCGGAAAATAGTCACGCCCATCTTGAAATTCCCACTTCGAACTCGTGTCTCTTCTTCTACCAATTATAAATCAAATATGAATCAAGAATTCACTACTGAAAGGTAAATTCCTTTCCTGGTCAAAGCGTATGAGCGTGACACGAACATGAGACGTAAGTCGGTGGTCGTTCACATGATTTCGTGTATTTAAACAAGTGGCAAAGGGGTTTCGTTCTTCTTCCTGGCGAACATGTGCCATTGAAGCCTTTCTGGCTTATCTTATCTTATCTTAGAAGTGCATTCATTTGAGTGCACTTTACCGGGACCCGAAACTTTACCTGGGATACTTTATCCGGGATACTTAACCTGGAGCACTTAACCTGGAGCACTTAACCTGGAGCACTTAACCTGGAGCACTTTACCTGGAGCACTTTACCTGGGACACTTTACCTGAGACACTTTACCTGGAATACCTTATCCGGGACTTCAAGTTTTCCGACAACTTTCTACAAGAACAGGAAAGTACAATGGTTCTTGCTCTCCAACACAACATATGTTGACTAGTCAATTTTTTTATTTCATATTTTTAAAGTCAATATACAACTTGTAAATTTAATAACGTTGTTCATATAGTTTTTTTCCCTTCCAATCTTACAGGATTTGTCGCTATAATGCAGATGTGGCGCCCACTTACCTATCCTAATTTTCCTAATTTATCTTTATTTCACCTTCAATAAATTTCAAGTAGAATTACCCGAGAACCGGTAAGACTACTCTCTGAATTTATACTAGTTTGGTCTCAGAATCTACACCTGAAGTGCTCTCTAAACTGAGTAGCCGTTACAAATTGGCAGCCGAACGTGTGTGGGCCTTGTTTTACACATCTGCTTTATATCAATAAATCTTGAAACTTGGAAGTTTGGACAGTAGTTGAAGTCAGAAGCAATCACTTCAATATTCTATATATATATCTTTTTTTCACTTATCGTATTATTTATCTTTCCATCTTTTCCTTATCATATCGTTCATATGTTGAGTTGGTAATATCTATTTTTATTATCGTTTATCTAACATATCTTTATATTTTTATCGTATATCTTCACGTATCGTACCTATAAAATTTTCTTTTTCGTCAATATCAACAGTACTCGTTTTTTCTCTTTTATCTTATATTTTTAATACCGTCAATTAACGTATAATAACATGGCTCGAATTTTCAAATTAAATGTTGATTATCTTTTATCTCATGAATTGGATTACGAACTTTCTTATCGTGGCTTGGAAATCCCTTCACTGGTTACAGAGAAGAGGAAATTATTACGCGGTGTTCTAACACAGGAAGTATCTATGAGGAGTTCGATTTCATATGTTGAACTTCCTTTTATTACCGAAATTACAGGTATTAAGATGTCTTTTGCCGACTTGAAGAAGAAGGTTCAAGATTTTGTTGGAACTTCTTCGGATGTCGAGTACAGAAGATTGACTTGCCGTCTAACTCACCTCACTCAACGTACTTCTCGTGTAACTTGCGAGGAGGACGAACAAGAACAAGTAAAGAGACATTTAACAACAGAAATATTTTGTTTAGAAGGTGAATTAGATAGCAAAATCAATGTTATCGATTCAGACAGACAATCCACTCCAGTAAATACAAGTCAAAGCTTTTCTTTTTCTAAACCTGTACCTGTACATAAATGGGGGATAAGATTCTCAGGAATAGATTCCAAAGAATCTGTACTTGGATTTTTAGAACGCGTAAATTGCCTCAAACTTTCGAGAGGAATCACAGATGCTGAATTGTTTTCTAGCTCAGCTGATTTATTTAGTGATCAGGCTTTTAATTGGTATCTTATTAACAGATGCAAAGTTCATAATTGGGAACAATTGGTGACCAAATTAAAATCCGATTTCTTACCGTATAACTACCAAGATGATTTACTAGAGGAAATCAAAGCTAGAAAACAAGGACAACATGAACGAGTTACCTTGTATATTAACGCCATGTGTGGTTTGTTCAACCGTCTTGATGACAAACCAAGTGAAAGTGCCATCATTCGTATTATTCGTAGAAATCTTTTACCTCATTATGCACAACCATTAGCTTTAATTGATATTGATACTGTTGATATTTTGACCGAAAAATGTAAACGATTAGAGGAAACATTAACTTGGGACCAACAGTTCACAGCGAATCATAAAAGCAGTCAATATTTACTTGAACCAGATTTGAGCATACCTAGTACCTCTTTTAAGGATAATTCTTGTTTTAAACAAACACGATAAAATCTCTCTGTAGTTTCTTCTACCTGGACTTGCTGGAATTGCAAACAAGCAGGTCATATGTATTATAACTGTCAAGTTCCTAGGAAACTGTTTTGTTTTGGTTGTGGACATCCTGATACAGTAAAAACGAAATGTCCAAAGTGTTCAAAAAACGGACCAAGCGGTGGTCGAGCTTCCCACTCTACCACAGTCGCTCAGAAACCGAAAACATCAGGAAAATCCAGCACCAAAGTAAAACCAAAACCTCAGGAAAAACCTACAAAAGACAAAAATTGAGGTTATCTCAAATAAATCCTGTAAATTCCAGTTCTGCAAGGAAAATTTCTCCTTCTATCTTAAAAAAGGTTCCTACTGTAAGTCGCTCCGACTGGAATTCATGGCTTTTATTTGTCAAAAATTTCTATAAACTAAATTCAAGATCAAATTCAATAGTTTCAAATTCGAAGCATAAGTCTTTAGCAAATGTAGGGTCACTGTTGTATAACATGGAAAATGATAATCGACCTTATGTCGATATCATAATTTTTGATAAAACAATTTCTTTCCTTGTTGATACTGGTTCAAATATCTCATTGATTGGTTCTCGCGCACTAGATTTTATTCATAACTTATCGATACCTATCTTAAACGATGATAACTTAAAAATATCTACTGCAGATGGCAAGTTGCAGGACGTTCTTGGTTATATCGAAACATATGTCATCACAGACAAGATATCTAGGCTTATGAAATTTTATCTAATACCTTCTGTTAAACATGACATTATTCTCGGTATGGACTTTCTTAAGATTTTTAACGTAAAAATAAATTTCTCTAAATTATCTTTAACTGTAAATTCTCTCTCGTTGGCTGTAGTCAATACAATTCGGGATATATCTCATTTAACTCCTAATCAAACTGGTAAATTAAATCAAACTATTGATCTCTTCAAGACTATTAGTCCTTCAGATAAAATCGGCAAAACTCATTTGATAGAGCATTTCATTGATACCGGAAATTCCCCTCCCTTTAAACAAACCCAATATCCCTTACCTCAGGCAATGCAAGCTTACCTGGAAAAGGAAGTAGATACTTTGCTTGAATTAGGTGTAATTCAGGAAAGTAAATCTTCATATTGTAGTCCTATCTGGTTAGTTCAAAAGGGAGATGGTAAATACAGAATGTGTTTTGATGGACGTAAATTAAATAGTGTAACTTTAAATAAAGATGCTTATCCCTTACCTTCAATCGAAGTTATACTGAGTCAACTTCGAGATACTCGTTATATATCTAGTATCGATCTGAAGCAAGCATTTTATCAAATTCCGTTGGAGAAATCATCTCGGGAAAAAACAGCTTTTGCAGTTAAGGGTAAAGGTTTATTCGAGTATGTCACTACCCCTTTCGGTTTAGTCTCTGCTCCTGCTAGTATGTGTCGTTTGATCGATTTGGTCATTGGTCCTTCCTTAGAACCTTATTGTTTTTACTACCTGGATGACATCATCATTTGTACTCCTGATTTTGACAAACACATGGAAATTCTCCAGAGTGTTTTTGAGAGATTACGAGATGCCGGCTTGACGGTGAATTTAGATAAATGTCAGTTTTGTCGTTCTTCACTTAGATATCTAGGTTATGTAGTGGATGAAAATGGTCTTCGTACCGATCCTGAAAAGGTTTCTGCTATTTGTGAGTATCCTGTTCCGAAAACTGCCACTCAGGTGCGTAGATTCTTGGGAATGGTTTCGTATTATCGACGGTTTCTTAAAGATTTTTCTTCCTTATCTGCTCCAATTTCTGATCTTCTAAGTGAGCGAAAGAAACACCAACCCATTACTTGGACACCCCAAGCAGATCAAGCTTTCGAAAAGGTGAAAACAGTCTTAACTACCGCTCCTATTTTAAGTAGTCCCGATTTCACCAAACCTTTCTTCCTTATGACAGATGCTAGTGATGTTGGGGTAGGAAGTGTTCTTTTTCAACTGGAAGATGGACTCGAACATCCCATAGCTTATATGAGTAAGAAACTCACAAAGGGTCAAAAGAAGTTCAGTACTACCGAAAAGGAACTGTTAGCAGTTTTGTTAGGGATCGATCATTTTAGGTATTATCTTATCGGTCGTCATTTCACCGTAATTACCGATCATTCTTCTCTGGTTTGGTTGAATAACATGAAAAAACCTTCTCCTCGCTTAGCTAGATGGATATTGCAATTGTCGCAATACAACTTTTCTATCGTACACCGTAGATCTACCGGAACTGTAGTTGCGGATGCTTTATCTCGTATACCTGAAGTTAGTATTTTAGACTTATCTACCTTGCATCCTGATAAATGGTATAATGACATGATGTCTCATGTTCAGGATTTTCCGGAAAAATACCCAAGTTTTCGAGTTGAGAATAACATATTATATAAACATGTCTTTAATAAATTTGGACCAATTAGTAATATTTCCGATTGGAAAATTGTCGTTCCTACTAAAAATCGAAATGAAATTCTACATCCTTTTCATGATAGTCCAACTTCTTCTCACTTCGGTGTTTTTAAAACATTAGAGAGAATTTCTGAAATTTATTATTGGCCGAATCTTAGAAAATCGGTTTATAAATATGTCACTCGTTGTAAAATATGTGCATCGTGTAAACCATCTAACTTACCCCAAGCAGGATTAATGGGACAATATCGTAATATTAACTTCCCTTTTCAATTAATATCGTGTGATCTTTTAGGACCATATCCCCGATCTCGCAAAGGTAATCAGTTCGCACTTGTTGTAGTTGACTGGTTCACTAAATTCGTATTGGTTCATCCCTTACGTCAGGCTACTGAGTAGCCGTTACAGTAGACAGCACAACATCCAAATGGATGTCGGAACTGCTCACCACTAGAGTAGCAGAGACGAGGACGAGCAAAGACATTGTCTCCATCTGTACAACCAGAGGATGTCCACAGGGAGGAGTAGCATCCCCATTAATGTGGAGCCTGACGGTTGACGAACTCCTGTGTGGTTTGACTGACCTCGGAATATCCTGCCAAGGATATGCTGATGATATTGTCATAACAGCCAGGGGAAAATTCGAAAATACCCTTTGTGACATCGTACAAAAGGGTCTGAACTATACAAATAGCTGGTGTAGGCAAGTGGGACTCAACATCAACCCCACCAAATCCATCTTAATAGCCTTCACTAAGAAAAGAAAGCTCAACCTCAAAACCATTAAACTTAATGGGAGCGAGGTTGAATGGAGACAGGAAGTCAAGTATCTAGGTTTGACTCTAGACAGTAAACTGCTATGGAACAAACACGAAAAGGAGATTATATACAAAGCAAAAATGGCTCTAATGGTGTGCAGGAATCTGGCAGGAAGAAATTGGGGGTGCAACCCAAAAATCCTGAGCTGGATGTACACTGCCATAGTGAGACCAATTATCACTTATGGAGCCATTGCGTGGAGTAGTAGAACTAGCCTATTGACAACGAGAGAAAACCTCTCAAAAATTCAAAGACTAGCCTGTATGTGCATTACAGGAGCAATGAGAACATGCCCAAGGGCAGCCATGGAAGTTATTCTCAACCTCACACCACTACATATGGTGGTGGAAAGTGTTGCAGAAAGAACAAGATACAGACTAAGTAGAGAGGGAATCATTAAAAAAAACCACCTCCTTACTTCTTAGAAATCAAAAAACCTGGGACATGCCACAAGATGGTATGATGAAAAAGTATAATTTTTCAAAGAAATTCGATACGGAATTAAGCAACAAGAAGGAATGGGATCCAAATACCATTACCAGACTTGGGAAGAATGCCATTCAATGGTACACGGATGGCTCAAAAGCAATAGAAGGAACTGGGATAGGAGTGTACGGGCCAGGAACCAAACACTCTGAAAGCTTGGGAAAAACCCCGAGTATCTTTCAAGCGGAAATTCACGCCTTAAGAAAGTGTGCCCAGTTCAATATTGATAAAGGATATAGAAGGCAAAGGATTATCATAATGTCGGATAGTCAAGCAGCCATTAGAGTATTGAGCTCTTGTGTTATCAGTTCCAAAATGGTGTGGGAATGCCTAGGCAAACTAAATGAACTAGGCGAGAACAATATAGTCACCTTACTGTGGATTCCAGAACACACAGGGATAGAAGGAAATGAAATAGCAGATGAACTAGCAAAGAGGGGGACTGGAACACCCTTTTGGGAGCCGGAGCCCCGTTTGCGGTATCAGCTCCAATGTAATATTGGGAGAAATAGGCAAAGCCGAAGAGAAGAGAAGATCTGACCATTGGAAAGATCTAGTAGGACTTAGGCAATCAAAGATTCTTCTGGGTGATTACAACCTGTTGAGATCAAATGAATGCATAAGTCAAAGTAAAACTGCACTAAGAGTTTTAACAGGCATCCTTACGGGACATTGTCGCCTGAATGGGCACCTGAAAAAGCTCAAAATAGTGGAGGAAGAAGAATGTAGATTCTGTGGTATGGAAGAAGAAACCTCCATCCACATACTTGCGAACTGCACAGCAATTCAGAATCCTAGGGCACAACACCTCGGAGATTACTGGATAGAAGAGGGACATTTACCTAAGTTAAAGCCTGCAGATATCCTAAAATTCCTCCGGGAAATAGGACTGAAGGAGCTACTAGTCTCTGAGACTTTCCTCAGGAACTAAGTAGAAGTAAGGGGGCACAATAGATCTTTTAGGTCTCAGTGAATGTCACCCCAATCTACATACATACATACATACATACAGTGAACGATTGTTCACTGACAGCTGTTACTATAATATGTTTTTTGTTTCTCAGCTCTCTTTGTTTTTCAAATAAAAAACTTTATAAAAATTAGTTTGTCGTTTCTAAGTACCTAACACAAAAAATAGGTATCGCCGAATTATTATAAGAGAGACCTTTAGAGTAGTGGAACAATATACAGGTTGTCTCATTAACATTTCTGAAAATGATACCACTTGACCCGAAACGTGACATTGTAGCAAAGTAGCTGATTGCTTAAAATGTCTAATACTACCTACGGTTTATAACTGCCAAATTTCAATATTGTAGTTCAAATAGTTTTCGAGATATATACTGTCCAAAACCTCGTGGGACACCCTGAGGGATCATTTGAATCATATAGAACAGGAAATTTTCTGACAGCCTCAATAAGTTTTTACTGCATTTTTTGCAATTATTTTGCCACACACTCACACGAAATCTGTGTCTCAAACACTGGGCGACACACGTTTTGTTTGGCACGTTCGTGGCCTACACTGTGCTGCGTCTTAATATGCGGGCGTGCAATGCTCGCTACATTATACGAAAACGTGGCGTGTGCTGCCCAGCGTGGGTTGCGTCGCATGTGTCTCAATGTGCGCCTTGCCTAAATCGGAATGCACTCTATGTTAACAGGTGGTTGTAGAAAAAGATAAATGTGTGGCGACTTAGAACATCTCTTTCTTACAGAGTCTCAAAACATTGCAGCAAAAATTGCAATGAAAATACATGATTTTAGATGAAGTGAGGGACTCTACCTCAAATTGCAGTCTGGAACGTATCCATTTTTTGACGAAGGAAGACTTGTACAATATTGAAGCTTGTTTCAATTCACAAGGCTCCTCTGTACGCCATATTAATGATGTTGTTAGTGTCGAAGCATGGCTGAATGAAGTTAAAAGCAGTGGTGCTGTGTTATATTATGAGCCACAAGACTTTATTTCTGAGGAACACTTAGAACTTGGGTTTGAGGATTTAATTTTAATTATAATGACCTAATGCCAAAAAGACTTAATGTTGAAGTTTGGAGTGGAATTCATTTGCATAGATGGCACCCATGGTTTATATGGGTATGGTTTCGAACTTAATACTATTCTTGTATTAGATGATCTACATGAAGGATATCCTTGTGCATTCTTAATATCCAATAAGAGTGATGTCACAGTTTACAATTTCTTTTTCATGTGTCGAAGAAAAAATTGAGAAGAGAATCAAACACCGTGTCTTTATGTCTGATATGGCTGAAGACTATTATAAAGCTTGGGTAGAAGTAATGGATCCTGCCGAATTTAGGTCAGCTTAAGAGACAAGAACCCTCTGTGATTTTTTTAAATTACTTTTCAAGGTTATTTTGCACATGGCATGTGGACAAGGCTTGGAGAAAAAATCTGGAAAAAATTGGAGACAAGGAAGAAAAGATAAAATATCTAGTAATTACCACATTATCCTTTGGTATTGAATGAGTTTTTTTAGGTTGTTATCTATCAAATGCTGCGGATGATTCTGCAAGAAAGAACTATATTATGTCCTTTACCAATATACTAAAAAAAGTATATTATACTGTAATGGTGAGGCAAAAATAAAAAAACTAAAATCCTTCCAACCCAACTGTTACACTAGGCAACAAAAACAATGGGCGCCAATTTGTAACGGTAAGAGGTGCCAGCTTGAAGGGCTCCGGCTAGAGACTCTTCTCAAGGGTGATTCGACCCCAAGTTTATGTCACACAAGTATAACAGGAAGGTTGTAAAAATTGAGGGCGCCAATTTGTAATGGTAAGGGGCACCAGCTTGAAGGGCTCCGGCTAGAGACTCCTCTCAAGGGTGATTCGATCCCAAGTTTATGTCGCACAAGTATTACAGGAAGGTTGTAAAAATTGAGGGCGCCACTACCTTATGATGAAAAATACTAATTAATTTAAAAAAAAACTAAGGTGGAAAAGGTAAAAACGCCTTGTAGAATCTAAATGAAAGTAATAATAAAAAAGTTATTGAGAAAAGAAAATTTTAAAACTCTACCCCGGGCGATATCTCCCTCAACTTTTATAGTTGAAGATTAAAAAAAAAAATAAAATAGATTTTAAAACACATTTATATTTTATTCTGCCACAGGAAATGAACAGTGAGGAGAATTTGCACTTAGGTACTTAGCTTATGAATATGAAGTGGTTTCCTGAAGAAGGTAGGTAGGTCTTGCCTCTACGAAGTCTTGAGAAGATCTCGAAGAAGATAGGTAGATAGTCTTGATTTGTACTGCTGTGTCCTGGTTTAGGGCTGTATCCTGTGGTTATATCCTAGGGTTGGGCTTGTATCCTAATCTAGGTCTTATATCCTAGGGGCTGTGCTTACCTAGAAGTACAGGTGAATCGGGGATATATAGGAACTTGAATGTAATGGGCACATTATGTTGGTCAGCTTTTCAGGTTAAAAAAAGGAAGGCGGTTGTTTGAAAGTAAAAAATTGATTTAATTTACTGAAAGCTTCCCAACATTATATGTCCCATGTTAAAACAGTAAAAAAGCAATTATCGGCTGAATTAAAAAAAATACTAATGATCTGAAAAAACTAATTAAGGTAAACGACCCAGTACCCGTCACCCTAAGGCCCTTAATATGTGAGTTCTTATTTTTTAAATGTATTAAAGACATTTCTAATAGCTTAAGGTCGTTAAAATGAATTCCATTACTTTCTTTGGTTTGTTGAGAATTATAAAAAAAATCCAAAATTCAACTTTTTTATCCATAAAATACCAAATAATTTTTTATTCTAAATTCATGCACATGTTGGAATATCCGTCATGGCTATGACCCAGAACTCGTCATTGAAATGACCCAGTACTCGTCATTCTATTAAATTATTATTAAGTAGAAACGAATATCATTGTTATTTTAAACAAATTTATTTTCGAAAATTATGAAAAGAACACAAAACAAAAATTTCTAAGGTATCATATTATCTAAGATATTATGTTAAAAGGTTTATTTAACTTAAACCTAGAAAAACGAACTCAACACTAAAAGGTACGTGTTTACCTATTTTTTTGGTTCATTAGGAACTTAACTAATGAACAATAAAAATATTTTGTAAAAAGTGTACGAAAAAATTATAAAAGTAATAAAATTTCCATGTCATTCTATTTCAGAAAAATCATTAATCTTAAAATGACCTCTTGCACTGGTTCTGCAATTACACATAAAACATCCTTTGTTTCGTAAGTTAATATATCTTCCTTTTCAGGCCATTTCCAATTTGCACCGATATGAGTCATACACTTAACTGTGTAGTTGGTATTCGTTATTTTAACGACTAAGCCTGGAAAAAGTTTTCCGTCGTGTTTAACTGCAACATAATTCTTGTCATCCTTCTGTACTATTGGTTTTTCTTTTGGTTTAATAATATGTTCTTAATTTTTTAATTTAGATTTCTTTTTCTTTGCAACCTCCTGCTCTTTTTTTTTGATTTTTGCATTTCTCTTAGTTTTTCTGTCTTCTTTTTTTTTGAATTTCTCTAAGTTTTTTATGTTCCCTTTTCTGATGATATTCCTGCCAATCCGTTGCCGTTACAACTGCTGGTACTTTTTCTTCAGGTTTTCTTTTTGTTGTTTTTTTGTTATGATGAGGTTCTTCCCAAAATATATATTTTTTGGATGGGGTGGGTATGTTTGAAGTACTTTCGTTAACCTTAGAAGGAGTTTTTTCTTCGTCAGCAACTTTGTCTTTGATCATCACTCTCGGGCTCTCTAGGGTGTTTTCTTTATTTGCATTAAGTGTGTTTGGATTTTCAGTATCAAAATTTAACTTCTTGCTTTTTTTTTCAATTTCGTCCCTAGTTATTTCTCTTGAATCAAAATTATCTGAATTGAAATTTTGATCTCTTACTGGTTCGCATTGATTTTTCGGGTTAGCTAAAAAGTTTGCTTTATTTGGACTTTGCTGTAGTTCATATTTGTTTGTCTAAAATCTAAAATCTGAGTTTTTAAACTACCCACAAACTGAATTGTTGTGGGATTATCATTACATCCCAAACCTGATCTAATTGCTCCAAACAAATTTTCGAGAGAATCTTGATTTAATGTTCGCAGCTTGAGATACTGAACATTTTTTTGTACAGAAACATATACCCACAATCCTTTTATGGCTTTTAGAGTTGTAAGCCATGCAATTTGTGACAGTGGTTTACTTGTTCTTGAACCACCTTTTTTAAAGTGCCTTAAAAACTTCAACTCTTTCATCATTTCATATGCTTTTCCCCAATATTTCATATGATTGCAGTGGCTATTGATCTCTGTTCCAATTCACCTACAAAAGAAAAAAAGAATTAAGAAGGAATTCACTTTTTAATGCAATTTTGATACAGAGCTTATGTAATAATTACTAACCTCTCGAAAGTAATGTGTAGAGAAATGAGGATACAGTTCGACTCATAAGTTGTCCAGCAATGCTCACTTTCATTGCATACTGCATTTTGGGCTCCAAATGATTGGACTTAATTTTATGCATAGCCCTAAAAATTAATGGTGAGTTTGAGTCTATTTCATGGGCTCTTCTTATATCACCAAAACGGGCTTCCATAATACAATTATTTAAACTTGGCACTGGCAGTTCTACATTATGTTTACGAAACAAAGAGACAGTACATTTTAATAAATGTGGAGGATCATATATGGTAAAGATTTTTCCTCCCCAATTTGTATGTATGGAGTTTGTACTGAAGAACCTAACTGCTTCAGTGCTTTCACATTGTTTGTCCCACAATCATTTATTGTAGCAACAATATCTAAATGTGCAACAGTCTGGCATGCCTCAATAACTTCAAGTATTAATTTACTGAGTACACTTCCAGACATTGCATTATTGGTAAAATAATATGCAACTGGTTGTTTCCAGTTACTTTGTAGGCCTTTTACCATAAAAACCAGTGCTTTATTGGCCAATGCAGATGATTGGGAACCTGCTTCTTCATACCCTCTTATCCTGTCTGCTTGAGAATACTGAATGTGCTCTTTAATATCCATTTCATCAAATAATAATGCACAAACCCTATCTTCATCACTTTTAATGGACTTATTGATGTGCTGTAGGATATGAATGTTTATGCCACTTTCAAAAGGAACCTAGAATGAAATAAAAATATTTAAAAACTTACCAAATAAAAAAGATATATAAAGATACAGATAATCTGGTCTAATGAAAAGTATAACCATACCTGTCCTAACAGATCCATCAAAGTTTTTTTTGATGGCATTGTTACAATTTTTCGTAGTAAATTGTAACATTTTGGACCTCTCTTGAACAAAGCTAAAGCCAAAACTTTTTCATTCATTGTCCACCTTCTTCCTTTTGGAGATTTCCTCGAGCATTTCAACTGAGTGATTAAAAAATCAGCTGTTACTGAAGGCATATCTTTGAACAACTCTTTAACAACAGGAGATTAATCAAGATTACATAATTGTTTTATATTATCTGCTCTCGATTTTGCCAGTTTTTTCAATGCTCTGATATGGGTCTCCTTACTTTCAATAAGTTTAATCATTTTCTGTTTTCTAGGAGTTGACAGTTTTTTTGAAATTCCTGGAATACCTCTAAAAACTGATTTCTTGGGTATGTCAGATGACTTCTCAATTTCATTGGGAAAAGTAATGTAAATGTCCCTACTTGGACCTGCCACATTTTGAAATTGACAGTTTTCTATGTGTCTCCCCGTCTCTTAAATAATTTCAAAAACATAAGTGTTATATGTTTGCATTAAAACATCAAAATCATCGAGTACCATAACACATTCTCCCGCTATGATTAATAACGCAAAATGGTTATCTTTACTAATCGTACTTTACTATTGTATTAAAAATACTATGAAAATTTGCAATTTTCAGAAAATATTGTAAGAGCACTTTCAAATGGAGATTACCGTCGATAATGTCATGTTTAACTTACATGTATTTATGTTCATCTCTGAACTTGCTGCTGTATTCATATAATTCATTGGCAATGCATTGGGTTTCAATTTCCAGGTCACTTTATCAATATAACAATGTTCACCAAAGTGATTGCTGCATAGATAATAATTCTTCATATTTAAATTGTTATATTTTATGCCCAGATTATCGTGCCACAATTTACACCTAAAAATGAGTCGGTATTAGGTATACAAATGCAAAAATAAAACTTGCACGTTATGAAAAGTATGCCAATTATCTACTATGCAAGACTAACGAACATTTCTTCAACTTACTTTTCAGAGTTAGTGGGAAAATGATGCATTTTAGACGCTTCACTATCACCACATCCACAAACTAAGCCTTATAACATATTGTTTATTTTATTGTTTTCAACTCAACTTAAATATAACACTAAATTAAATCCTAATTGAATACCAAATTAAAGTCTAATTAAAAACTAAATTAAAGTATAATTATGGGCTAAACTAGTTGTCTAATTAAAACTGAAACTTTCAAAAAATAATTGTGGCTTATCGTACCCAATTAAACAATCGAGAAGTAGGCAACTAAAATGGCGATTCTGTTCACTACGTTGCCAAGCTTCTACTCCCTTTTTACGGATCTGAAAATTAATTTTAAATAATTTTTTTCTGTAACTGCTAGTCACCATGTTGAGCTGTATATCAATATTGGTATTTTTAGTAAATATTTCAATAATTTATATGTATTTTATTTCATAAAAAAAATATAATACAAAATGAAAGCCTAATTTCCAAAAATTAAGATAACAGTACATAACGGCAACGTTGACAAATGTTATTTCAAACAACATTAGCGACATCTACGATCATCCTTTATGATGCGAAAGTGAGATAATCTTATTAATGGCAATGTGTTGGACAATTAGGAGATAAAAGACTGAAAACGAACTATTTCTCCTATTAAGTTAACTGTCTCCCCTTGTCTCTGGCTCAGGTTAATTTCACTAGCAGATACATTAAGCTCTGTGGCACTTGAATCGTTTAAATCAAAAGATTCAAAAAAATTATCCTTGACCAGTATAACATCATCCGTTGACTCGGCTACCAATGCGTTGGGATTAATTGGTAAAACTATCGGAGATGTCAAAGTTATTTGTTCGGACATTTTGTTAGTTGTTTCTGAAACAGAAACACCAAGATCTACTTTATCATTGGTTACTGAAATATCGCCGATCTCTTTGTGATTATTATTCGCTAAATGTTCTTGATTAGTCTCGACCTTGGATTCGACAGTTATTGTTGGTGAAGAGGTAGGAAGATTTGGAATGTGAATAAAGTTTTCTTCCTTAAAGCGTTTCCAAAAATAAAAAAGATTGGTGTCTTTTATTTCGCCTTTCCATTCGGAGTTGGATAACTTATAGCTATTAATTTTTCTTTGTTTATTTTTTCAAAATATAGCAAGAAACGATTTTTCTCAGCCTTGCTTAAATTGGTCTTAGAATTAGGATCTTTTTGCAAAGTAGCATCTGTTAAAAAAAAACTTCTCATATTTAATATTATCCGGATTTAGAGGACATGAACCACAAGTTTTAAATCCGTTGGCAATGTACAGTGGTAAAGATTTTACCTGGTTCAGCGCAGTCTCCAAAGGGGAGGCAAACTCTTCCCTGGAAATGGCTTTGGTAGAATGTTCTGTTCTCCAATTTTTGGTTACTTTTTTCCAAACTGACTTTAAGGTATGAAATACACCCACATCTAACGGCTGCAATATGTGAGTAGAGTTTGGATACAGGCTAATCAAAATAATTTCACTTTTTATGCAAAACTGGCTTAGTTGTAGATTAAGATGTGACTTGTGTCCATCAATAAAAAGCACTATTGGAAGAAGAATATCGTTCTTGAATTGAATAGATGAGGCTTTTACTTGATGAAGATCCATACTACTGATGAAATAAAACAAATTAATTTGTTTAAATCTTCATTATTTATTTTGAACTGACGTTCAAATTAAAATTAGTGACGCGTTTCGCTACACAGTAGCTTTTTCAAACTAGTGAAGCTACAATGAAAAACTTTTAATTTATATAGTGCCTTAATACGGAATTCTAAGATATTGACAAAAGTATTAAAAATGGGGATAAGTACAAAAAGTGCCTAAATACGGAATTCTAAGATATTGACAAAAGTATTATAATATATTTAAATAGGTATAAGTACAAAAAGTGTCTAAATACGGGATCCCCATTTTTAATACTTTTGTCAATATCTTAGAATTCCGTATTAAGGCACTATATAAATTAAAAGTTTTTCATTGTAGCTTCACTAGTTTGAAAAAGCTACTGTGTAGCGAAACGCGTCACTAATTTTAATTTGAACGTCAGTTCAAAATAAATAATGAAGATTTAAACAAATTAATTTGTTTTATTTCATCAGTAATATCGTTCTTCTTTAACCAGGATAAGAATGGATTAGCGATGTATTCGAAAAAACTTTCTTGGGTCATCCACCCATTTTCTGACCTACCAACGGCCCAGTTCTTAGGAAAAGTAGCTGCAATTAGTTTGGGGATTCTTTTATAAGAATAAACAACTAACGGAGGCGGCAGATCTCCAGTCGCATTGCACATTATTAAGGTAGTTAGACATTCCTTTTCGTCGTTTGCAACAAATATACACTGTGTCCGTAAAGTATGGAACAAATTCATTTTTAGATAAACAGACCATTTTAAGAAATAGTCCTGAAACACGTCGATTTTTGATTTTAATTTACCGTATTTTGAAATAATAATCTATTATACAGGGTGAATTACTTACGAGTAATGACGTCACCGTCATTTTTTTTAAATGGAACACCCCCATTTTGTCTCAATTTTCGGATTACTCTGACATTACACTCAATTACACTCAACTCCATTTCTACTTCAAATTAAATCTAAGCAATAATTAAAACATTCACGAATACCAAAAATATTGTAGTACTAAACTGTCACTGAACATCAATAAATTAATAAACAAATAATGACATTTCACAAAAAACTAGACGACTATGTTTTTTTTAAATTGATAAGAAATAATTTCTTTCATATTCTGTCTGCTAGACCACAAGTACCAAACATGTTTGGAAACAGCTCATTTTTATTAATCTAAAATGTAACAAACTACAGGGTGTTACATTTAAACCAATTGCCGCAGGACAATAAGTATTTTTGATAATATTGTTAATATAACTAATAAAGAATGTTACGCGTTACTTTATGAGCACACACAAAACTATTGTATTTTTGTCCACCCTGTACTAATTGGAATCAACATGTGATACATTTTTGGAATCAGCTCAGCTAGAGTAATCCGAAAATTGAGACAAAATGGGGATGTTCCATTTAAAAAAAATGACGATGACGTCATTACTCGAAAGTAATTCACCCTGTATATTAGATTATTATTTTAAAATACGGTAAATTAAAATCAAAAATCGACGTGTTTCAGGATTATTTCTTAAAATGGTCTGTTTAGCTAAAATTGAATTTGTTCCATACTTTACGGACACAGTGTATATACGGTTTGGTCACCTTTTTTTGCCAACACCCTTTTGGTGCTAAAAAAATGCTGATTCATCACAATTATATATGCGTTTTGGATCATTAAAAATTTCAAGGTAGCCGTTATCCCTCAGGTAAGATCTAATTTCCCCAAACCAGTTTTTGATCTGCTCTTCTGTTACATGTGCTCTTCGTTTGGACAAATTTTGTGCGGTTCTTTCACTTATTTTTGGATGACGTTTTAGGAAAGCTTCATACCAGTGTCTCTGCGGTCTATTGTTGGGAAAAGGGTTTTCTCTTTTAAGTTCCGTCATTAAGTTTTGTACGCAATCACAGAGTTGATCCTTCGTAACCGGAAACGTTGTTGCATATTTAAGATCCAATCTTTCAAGATTTTTTCTTCTTCATAACTTAAATATGAAGGCGTTTTGCCATTAAACTTATCCGAAAGTGTCATACGTGGAATACCAAAAGTTTTACTGGCTTTTGAAATACTTGAATTGCAGATATGGCTTTTTGAATTGTATCCACAGAATAGCTCTTTGATTTATTTTGGTCCATCCTTACTGAAACAAAAAGAAAACTGACGTGGCTACTTACATGTTACCTTTAATAAGACTACTTTATGAAGAAAAAAAATTCATGCACAGTTTGTTACTGATGTACTAAAATTTTTTACATAATAGTTATATAACGAACAAGTACAAAAAGTTATACTTTACCGCTTGCGGCAGCAGGGACGGTAAAGGCTCTTTACGCATGTGTTAGGTACATTTTAATTTTCTAAAATAAATGTAGTCATTTTACAGCATAGTGTATGGTAAAGTGCCATAAACGTTAACATTACCGTGCAGTGTGCAGTAAAGTACAACTTTTCACACCAACCAAGTATAGTAAAGTGCACTTTACCGCACGCAAGTAGGTAAAAATGGGTCGTCCCAGTATCCGTAACCCCTATGACCCAGAACTCGTCACCGTACTTTAATAATGATTTCTTAAAAATTGGACCAACAATGTTTGTAACGATTTCTAGACATAAAATACACCTTAGTTTTATAATTCGAGTTCAACATTTTTTTTTTTAAACTTTTTTGTAGTAATAATAAAAATAAAATTTGCTGTTTTGACCCAAAACCCGTCACTATTGACGAGTACTAGGTCATATAGAATTTTAAGGACCCAGTTGTCCATACTTTTTTGGGAAAAAAACCGCAAAAAATATTTTTTTTACACGAAATAAAATATTTCAAGCCCTCAGCTTCAACTATAATAATATTAAGTGTTTTCAGATTTATTACAAAAATTACCATTAAAAAATTAAAATGATTTTATTTCACAAATTCGCTACATTACACTCAATACTTATTTCCCATTCAGCTCTTGATATTGAGAAAGTAAGCAAAAACCATTTTTGCGTTCATTTTTACTGATATGAAATTAAAAAAAATACAAAAACAGTTTTGTTTATTTTCGTATAAAACTCATAGCCTTAGCAACTTGTTGTCTGCCTGCATGACGGTAGTGATCAGTGTCAGTGCTATTGTCGTTTGAATTTCGTTAACTGTACGTAATAATATCAGAAAAATGGTTCATTTAACAGAAATTCACAAAATAACCATTCTACAAATTATTTGTTATGGAGATAACACACGGACACTAATGGAAGTTTCTCGCTGATTTCACGAAAAATTTCCAAATTTGCCGCCTATATCCCAAGGAACAATTAGCAAAATAGAAAAGCAGTTTCGCTAGCTTGGACATGTAAAACAGATGAAAAAAAGTAGCTGCCAATGCAGTAAGAGAAAAGTAATTAATCTGATTCCTGTATTTTCTTGAATTGGATTTTATTCATATAATTTTGAATAATACGAATGATTATAAATTTTTGAATATTTTGATTGCACGTGGTTGTATAAGGTTATCTGTCTTCGTTATTTTCATTTCTTGTCAGTTGTCGTCGTCGAGAAAAAGAAGAATGGTCTTTTTCGTTGAAGGTGAAGTAGCTCTTCTTCTTTTTCTAGTATTGTTGGCTGGAGTAGTAAACATGCACCCCCCGCTGAAAAGTCGTAGGGCTTGAAAGAAGGTTCTTAAATCGGGAGAGCACAGATTTTGCCTGGTAGGTATTACCCTTTCAGGCGGTAGTTCACCCATAGGTGGTTGAACTGGTTTGGCATTAAGTCTGAAACAAATGATACAATTGCGAGTTATCTTCCGCACAAGGTTGCTCCCGTCTAACGGCCAATAACGTTCTCTAAGGGAATATAGAGTTTGCTGGGGTCCGGCATGTAGTAGTTGTTTATGCTCTTCCCTAGCAATTAAAGTTGACAGAGTATGAGATTTGGGAAGCAGAGAAGGGTGTTTTTTTATGAAGTCAAACGAAGACCGTTTAAGATGTCCCCCTACTCTTAAAACGCCAGAATCATCCAAGAATGGTGCTAGTCTGAATATTCGGCTGTTGCTTGGGACACACTTAGTTTTCTGCAGTTCACATATTTCATAAGAAAAGAAATCATATTGCGCGAGTTTTATTAGATGCGTTAAAGAATTGTCCAGTTCTTTGGGAGGAATTGTTATATTTTTGAGCGGAGCAGCCCTAGCCTTGGCTCTAAGGAGGCGGATATGAATGCGACCATCACTATCAATTGATTTAACATATATTGCTGCCCCATAAGCTACAAGAGACGCATCTGAAAATCCATAAAGACCCATAAAAACAGGATGATAGGCCTAGGAATGTGCAAAGAATCAAGTGCTCGAATGTCAAACCTAAATGATATCCATTGTGTATGCTGATTCAATGGAATAGACTCATCCCATTGAATCTGCAGTTGCCATAATTTTTGAAATATCAGTCTTGCTGTAATTATAAATGGTAATATGAGTCCAAGAGGATCAAATAATTGAGCTGTTGCACTTAAAATAGACCTTTTTGTCACGTGTCCACCAATTTCGTGTAAGCATCTGATGGAAAGGTATGCAGCAGATGATATACCATAAGTTACTCGGTTTATTTCATAAGTGGTTATTGGCTGAGAAGAATAAAATCGCCAGAGAATTCGTTGCAGATGTCTGTGGTCGGGATGAACTATGATCTGCCGGTACATTTTTTCTATATCGCCTACCAAAACAAAATTATGTTTCCTAAAACGAGTGAGAATAGATATTAAATCATTTTGAATTGTTGGACCAACAAACATTAAATCATTGAGTGAATATCCTGTTGTCGATTTAGCTGATCCATCGAAGACTACACGTAACTTAGTCGTTACATTGTCTTCTCTAAATACACAGTGGTGTGGTAAGAAAAAACTAATGCTACTATCACAATTAGATAAGGGTCTCATGTGGTCTAGAGATATGTATTCACTTATGAAGTCAGTGTTGTATATTCGGCTTCAACACCTCAGGCCACTTCAACGTCTTTATCCTTTGGAGTCAGTAGTGCTGTATCCGAAGTCGAGCCTACTGAAAACGCTGAAGAAGATAGTGCGGGAGTGATTCAAAGCAGAGCACCCGTTGTTAGTGAAAGTGCGGGAGTGACCCAAAGCAGAGTACCCGTCGTTGGTGAAATTTCGGGAGTGCCTACCCAAGCAACTCGACGCGGTCGTTTATTTAAGTTACCCGCTAGGTTTAAGTAATTTTATATTGTATTTGAGAAACCTCTGTATCGTTCCTCAAAGGTGGGAGGATGTTGTATATTCGGCTTACAATTGCCATTTTTATTTTTATCTCAGATTTTTTAATATTATTATTTTTATCCAAGACAGCTGGCGCCAGACGTTTTTTGACATTCGGTGGTTTTTTTGAGTTGGTGTCATTGAAAATCCTTCGAAGTGCGTTGAATAACCTCGAAGCAGTGCAGATGCACACGTGTTCCATTACGTTTTGTACACACGTTGATTTTTGATTAAAAAATATTTCTTTCTCTGAACTTGTACTATTTTATTTACGAACCGTGATCTCAACGTAAAGTAATTCGTTTGACATCCTCACGTAACATTGTGGCGACCGTGACAGGACTGGTTTGGAGGAGAAGTCTTTTTCTTGTGGTAAATAACGTGGTTGTGTAGTGATTTCGTAGTTTTTCGATACAAACTCATTCTCGACGCGATAAGTGGTATTCACCGGGTGGACATTAATCGTGTAGTCGGTACCTAGAGTTTTGTGAAAATGTCTTCGGATAAAAAACGTCGAATAGTGCTTCGCGAACTTTTTACAAAAAAGGCTAACCTTTTAGACAATTTGTTGGCTGTGCCGGGCGACGAGCGCGACATGCAACAAATTGACATTGAATGGAAATTAATACAAGAAAAGTTTTCCGATCTGTCTGTTGTGGAAGGTAACATTTTTGAAGCGCTGGTTGAGGAGGCTACGGAGACCGAGTTAACCAAAGAAATGGAGAACTTCGATTGCTATCGCAAGCGTCTTCAGAATTAAAGCCTAAGTGTTTGGTGACGGGTCCGGGGTCAGTTGCATCGGCGTCTATGTCTGCTAGTCCTAGAGGTAAGCGAAAATTTAAATTACCTGTGGTAGAATTGAAAAAGTTTAATGGCGACTTGAAACAGTGGTTACCGTTTTGGTCACAATTTAGAAGAATACTCGATGATACAGATATTGATTTAGATGACAAGATCGGGTATTTAACACAAGCCACTGTTCCAGGTAGTGAAGCCCGTCAAATAGTTGGAAGTTTCCCCGCGGTAGCAGACAATTACAGTAAAATTATAGAAAGTTTGCAATCGAGATTTGGCAGGAAAGACTTACAAATCGAAGTTTATGTTAGAGAGTTGTTGAGACTCGTTTTAAATAAGACCTCAAACTCTCAGTCGAATATTTCAGTACTGTATGATAACATCGAAAGTCAATTACGTTCTTTGGAGACTTTCGGTATTACGTCTGAAAAATATGCCGCTATTTTATACCCTCTTATAGAATCTTGTTTGCCAGAAGATATGATTAGACTTTGGCATAGATCTTCGGAATTTTTGCGACCTTTACACGAAGATTCATATGAAGCTTCTGAAGATTTTTCGTTAGAAATACGTTTACGAAGTTTGATGAAGTTTTTACAAAACGAGGTTGAACACGAACAGAAGGTGAGCTTATGAAACAGTAGCAGGCATTTCGAGGGAATTATTGATTTTTACATGTGACCTGCGCTTCTGTGGTTCTGCGCTAAGACAGAGAGGAAGTTGTAAAAGCAGGCTGGGTTGTCTCTCTGAATCTGTCGCTAAGAAAGGGCGAAATAAAATTCCTTTGAAGCCGCAGAGATATTGAAGAATTATAATTTGTAAACAATAAATGGTTGTTAAATAAATGGTTTAAACGATCATTCTTATCTCTGGTAAGTTTTTATACATTAATTAGAGACATATAGATTAACTAAACTGTCGATGTGTTTGGATTTAAATGGAATGACAGATAATATTTTTACATGGCGGAAGCTTATAAAAAATGAATATCTGTTCTTCCTATTGAATTTTGCAGACGACACTACTATTCACTTACCTGTTGTTTAATTCCTAAATTCTCATATTTCTATTACCTAACATATTTGTACAGAATTCAAAGATAACCAAATTTATAAAACAAAAACTTTCCAGGGGCATGTCTGTTCACTTTTTTCTTTAGTTAGAAATGTAAAACATTTAATTGTGAAAACCTTTTCTTTCTTTAAATATAATGTAATTGTAAACTTTTTTGTTGTTATTCCTTTAAGTAGGATTTGATGTATATCATCTAACTGTAAAATTATTATTTTCTTGGGGGGGTTTAAAAAAAATGTGATATGATGGAAACTGTTATTTTTTATATCTTTTAGCGGCTTCCATGGTTTTCTACAGGCTTCCATGGTTTTCTACAGGCTTCCATGGTTTTCTACAGGCTTCCATGGTTTTCTACAGGCTTCCATGGGTTCTAAAGGCTTCTATGGATTTCTAAAGGCTTTTATGGATTTCTAAAGGCTTCTTTGGGTTTCTACAGTTTCAGTTGTTCTACGGGTTTCTAAGAGGTTTTTTGTTATGGTTTTCTAAGAGGTTTTTTTATGATGGTTTTCTGAAAAGTTTGTTTATGGATTTTCTATGGCCATAATAAGTTTGTGAAGCTTGGTTAACAGCTTGCCGGAATAAATTTGACTCATCTGTGAGCAGAGGACTTGACACTTGCCTGGAGGTTCATCTGACCTAGCAATCACTGCAGGTTACCATCAACCATCGTGGGACCTCACTTACCAGCTGCAATAACTGCCACAGATAAGTAAATTAAGCGGATAACTTTTATATGCGGCATTCATCTTACTTGTATCTATTTCATAATATTAAACATATCACACTAATAATAACTAACTAACCCTTATAAAAAGCAGTCAATTTTGTATTTTTTGTATAACCATTGTATTTTTTTTTATATATATTCACTGATTTTCATTAGACTTAGTAATCATTGAGACTGTCTTTTATTTCTAATTTCAACTACCTACCTGCAGTAACAAGTAAACTTCAAAATAGCTACTACCTAGAGTCTTTGTAGGTCTTTTCAAAGTTTTTGAGAAAACTTTGTGGCGCCCATGGTATTTACTTACAAGATATTATTACAATAGCTCTAAACCATGTTATCCGATTAGACTATTCTCTGCAATTTACTCTAGGTTCATAAGAACCCACGTTCATAACTTCAACCCTGAGAAGTGAACAAAAATATCTTTTTTTTTGGCTCATATTTTGGTGCTCAACATCCTTTTGAGGGTCTCATATCTATAAACATCATTTAGTGGTGCATATTTTGACGCCCAACGTTTTAAAAGTAGCTATAACTTTTCTTTGCCTTAACTTAACTTAGCTTTTCTCTTATTTTATACCTATTTTTTGATTTCTTTCTCTTGCTTAATAGAGAAAATTACAAATATTTTTAGGTTTGCTTGATTACGCAGTAGGTGAAAAATATTAAATAGCTAAAATTATACAGATTGTAAAGGGAAAAAGTGAATATATCTTTTCTTTATGAGTAAATTTAAAAGTATTTATATTTATTCGGGGAAGCTTATAGATTCGTTATCGGGTATCGAAATTAATATTTATCTTTGCAATATTTTAGTGTACCTCAGTATATCGTAAAGATTAATAAGAATATATAGGATTAAAAATCAAAATATCTTGAGTATGCAGTGGAGTATCTGCATTTTTTTTTGTCAACAATGATTTTGTCTCTATATCTTTGTGAAAGTTATAGTCTTGCCGCTGACATTTTTTTAGGTTAATGATTGACCATGACTTTATCCTATCTTTTGTTATATCTTGAGATTATGTATCATAAGTACCTACATTTTTTTTATATACCTAGGCTTTCTGATGGTCTGTTGTGCAATAAACAATTAGTGTATTAGGTTTGTGTCTTATCGTATCTTTTTTTTGTTTTTGAGAATTTGAAATACCCAAAACGCTGTTCTATAGAGAACAACCTTCCGTGAATGTTTAAAATTTTCTGGAATTATCTGGCTTTATGCACCTTTGGAGTTCAGAACATTTTGGAACAACTATGTTGCACAAACATTTTCTGAAATCCCTGCTTCATGCAAAATTTGATTCAGTTATGGTTGTAGCAGTCCCTTATTATGAGTATATTGAGAAATTATCTTTGTCTGCTTGGTAGCGCTCTTATTCTCAATATATGATTTATTTTGTCCCTGTATCTTTTGATACGAGTACAAATAATATCACATTGTTTTTTTGCATGACAAATGAAAGTTCATTTATTTTTTCTGAGTACTGAATGATACTGACTATAATATTTCATCGTGGCAAATTTCTCTACATTAGTTGATGACAAAAACTATAAATTTTTTTTCTGACTTGAGCTTTATATCTTAAAATTTCGTTGCATATCGTAGCACATTTAAATATCTTTAATTCAGTTTTTCGACAAAAAGTTCGTTTTTCTTTATATCTATATCGTTAAGATGTTTAACATCTCAGGTTATTGTCTCATATCTTGCACTGTCAAAATGTTTGCTGTGTTTGGTTGATGATTTTTTTTTGAATGTTCTGCTTGCGCGATGACCAATGGTTACTGTGGATACTAAATGGCAACCTTCCTGGTATGGACTTTAAAAAAAAATATTTAACTTTCCAGTGAAAATTTTTAGATGGACCCCTTTATCAATTTTGTCTCCTTTCTTCTCTCAATCAATCATTTTGGAAATCAATTTTTGTCTTTGCTTATTCTTTGAGTCATATTTTAGCTCTATGTTTGGATCTGCTGTTCATTAGTTATTTTTGTTTAGCTTCATTTTTCTTGGTAAAAATGGTGAAAAATTTCATAAGTGATCATGGTTGATTACATGAATTTTTGTAAATCAGTAAAAGCTCAATTTATTTCTGAAAAATTAACTTCTAACTATAGGTACATTGAATGTTACATTGTATTATATCTCTTCAGGTAGCTTTATGGATGTAATGGGAAAACTATAGAACATTGACTATTCAAATATCTTGAATCATATAACTTATCTATTGATGCCTCTAGGAACCTTATCTTCAATTCCAATGAATTTGCTCAGAATTTTGCCTTATAGTAAATAATTATTTGTTAGATGAACCATGTGGTTTTACCTTTTTATTTTCATTTTTTGTCTGTTTAGAATATCTCGATATGTCTCTGTTGTGCTATAAGCTGAATAAATATGGTGGTAAACTAGATTTATCACTGCGATAACGTGATTGTGAAATTTGAGAGTATTACCTATTTAATACTTATATTTGGTTACTAAATTTGAGGTATATAATTTTGGAAGGTTAATTAGTGAAACTAAAATTTAGGATGTTCCATAAAATTATATATCTGTATAGTACATTTGTCTTTTCAGTTGAATTGTGTCAAGTTACACAAACTGAAATATCTTGCCTTATCTTTTTCAGTTGAATTGTGTTAAGTTACACAAACTGAAATATCGTATCTTATCTTCTTCAGTTGAATTGTGTCAAGTTACACAAACTGAAATATCTTATCTTACCTTTCTCAGTTGAATTGTGTCAAGTTACACAAACTGAAATATCTTATCTTACCTTTTTCAGTTGAATTGTGTCAAGTTACACAAACTGAAATATCATACCTTATCTGTTTTTTTATGTGCTAAAGGAAATGGCACATGGAAAATTATCTTTATATCCTATATTATCTTACAAGATGTGTATCTTATGTCATTAGACATATAGCTAGTGTTACACATGACGACATGTAAATAGAATATTAGCTTTGCTAGCTAGTTATTCATACCCGGATTTGACTTTTACCACTTATGGCACAACATGATAAGAATTACCGATGAACTATGTTACTTAATTTTTTTTATTATTTTAAATCTATTACCTTTGTCGTTTCTAGTTTATAGATTCTTAATGAATCCAGTTCATTATGATTAATTTAAATTTCAGTGTTCAGATTTTAAAATGTTTAAATAAGTATCTATATCTAACAAATAGTTATTATCACTAGTTCAAATATCTATAATAATCTTAATATATCTCGCACCGTAGAAGGTGGAATTTTTACTTGACAGAAACTTGTTTTTTATATCAGAGTTACATATGTTAGTACAGAACATGTGTGAGAGTGTTTTCGTGTGTTTCTATCTTTGTCTTTGTCTTTTTAGTATTTTTCGGGTTTAAGTATGCTCAGTTGCTAAACTAGTAGACTGTCCCTTAGAATCAGTGCCTGAATCAGAAAAATACATTATGTGTTCTTTGTGGTATTCTGTTCATGAGATATCTAATCCCAATTATGAAGAGTCTAGTATCAGTTGCGAAAGCTCTAATGATTAATTATCTGCTAGTTATGATTTTCTATTTTTTAAACTAAGTTAAATGATAAACATAGTTATTAGTATTTTTTTTAATATGACCCAGTATTATATGTCTAATACTTGTTGAGGTGGTTAATAATTTTGGAATACTGTGTTGAGAAACTAAATTTAGGTGTTCCATATTATAATTCTATGAATTGTGGTTAAATACTAACTAATATATGGTTAGTATTATACCTTATTTTTATGCTAGATGTTGCATATACTCTGGCAATATTATCTTTACCTTTACCGTTTAATTACTTTATCTTATCTATGTCTTAGTTGACATATATCGCTTACCTTACCTTATGTCTTAAGTGACATATATCGTACCTTATGACTCGAATGACATACCTTACCTTATGTCTTAATTGACATATACCTTATCTTATGTCTTAGATGACATTTCTCTGGTCTTGTTGGACAATTACCTTATATTTAGCTCTAAACTTATCGTTGGTACCTGTTAGTATCTTTATCTAGAGCTAAATTATCTTAGTACACGATACAGTGTATTATTGTAATATATTGTATAGAGTAGTTAGGTCTCTTATCATAATCGTTTCCTGTATATATGTATATAGCATGATTTTGAGTAAGTTCAATTCTACTTAAGAGATTGTTCCTTTGAATTAGTACTCAAAATCAAACCCATGGTTTTTTTATATTAGTTGAAGAAGTAACTCATTTAGTAGTAGTTTAGAATATCTTATACTTTTTTTTATTTTGAATCTTTAACAAGCAGATAATTATATTATTTAGTACAGTACCTTATGTTTTTTTTAGACAAGTATCTTTATCTTTACCTCACTATTTCTCTAAATGGGTTAAGCAGAAATTAAGTTATATATCATTCCTTTTGATTTTTTATTGGAAAGAAGAATACTATAAATAAGTTCAGAAATTAATACCACATCTCAGAATATGACATCGTTTTGTAAACATGTTAATGTATGATTAATTGTCTGTTCCAAGTTTAGTAGTTACCGTATTTGTAGTAATACCTTTACTATTGCTTAAATTTCTTTGAATTTGAATCTTTTAATGATCCCAATAGTTCATTTTTGTAGATTACGCTATAAATAAGTTCAGAAATTTATACCTCACCACCGATTATGCCATCTTGGTTTACCAGATGTTAGTACAGGATTGATTGTCTGTTCCAATTTTAGTACCGTATTTTTAGTGTAACTCTAACTATTTCTACATTTATAAGTTTTCTTTTGACTCCTAAATGACTATTGACGAAATATCTTATCCCGATGATGACAGTCTTATCTAATTACGACATATATTTTCTTATGTATGAATAATTTTAGTCCCGATTTTGACGCCATATATCTGCAATAGCATTCCCATGACGGAATTTTTGGAGGTTTTTCCTATTTTCCTGCAAAAAAAATAGTTGCCGTGTTTTTTAGTTTTTTTGTTACGGCCTGAGTTCATTATGGGTGCGAGTCTTGTTGTGTTGTCAGTCTTTGGGACAATTATTGAACCAGTTTTTCTTGTTTGAGTTTCGTTTTACATGGATGGACACGCCAGATTTAAGGGAACCATCGCCTCCGAGGGTGTAGGGTGTTACGATTACTTGAGAAATTGGAGAGGTAAGACTTCACAGGATTGAGTCGCAGTGTAATGAATTCAGAGAACCATTCAATATATCTTTCTGGACGTTGTTCCATTTCACTTAGTATTTAAGTTTTGTTGGATATCTTAGTAAGGTGTAATATCGGGGTGAAAGATCTTCCCGGATTATAACTACCAGGGAAGTTAACCACGACGCTGACGAACATCTTACGCGAGGTCTTTCCAAGGGTGGTTATAGTTCTGGTTGGTTTTTCTCACCAATATTTTAACCTTGACTAAAGATGATATCGGAAGACATTGGTGTCTTTGTTTTTTTTCCTTTCATGTGCAGGTTAGGTTAGTGTTCGGCGTATATTAATCTTGCGGGGGGTTTTCTGGTTGTTATAAAAAAAAATTTCTTCTCACTGAAATTTTTTTTCCGGCTATTAGGGGGATGAAACAGTAACTTTGTTTCTTATATTAACGTTAAAGTGGTAGCAGGCATTTCGAGGGAATTATTGATTTTTACATGTGACCTGCGCTTCTGTGGTTCTGCGCTAAGACAGAGAGGAAGTTGTAAAAGCAGGCTGGGTTGTCTCTCTGAATCTGTCGCTAAGAAAGGGCGAAATAAAATTCCTTTGAAGCCGCAGAGATATTGAAGAATTATAATTTGTAAACAATAAATGGTTGTTAAATAAATGGTTTAAACGATCATTCTTATCTCTGGTAAGTTTTTATACATTAATTAGAGACATATAGATTAACTAAACTGTCGATGTGTTTGGATTTAAATGGAATGACAGATAATATTTTTACATGGCGGAAGCTTATAAAAAATGAATATCTGTTCTTCCTATTGAATTTTGCAGACGACGCTACTATTCACTTACCTGTTGTTTAATTCCTAAATTCTCATATTTCTATTACCTAACATATTTGTACAGAATTCAAAGATAACCAAATTTATAAAACAAAAACTTTCCAGGGGCATGTCTGTTCACTTTTTTCTTTAGTTAGAAATGTAAAACATTTAATTGTGAAAACCTTTTCTTTCTTTAAATATAATGTAAATGTAAAACAATTAATTGTAAACTTTTTTGTTGTTATTCCTTTAAGTAGGATTTGATGTATATCATCTAACTGTAAAATTATTATTTTCTTGGGGGGGTTTAAAAAAAATGTGATATGATGGAAACTGTTATTTTTTATATCTTTTAGCGGCTTCTATGGTTTTCTACAGGCTTCCATGGTTTTCTACAGGCTTCCATGGGTTCTAAAGGGTTCTATGGATTTCTAAAGGCTTTTATGGATTTCTAAAGGCTTCTTTGGGTTTCTACAGTTTCAATTGTTCTACGGGTTTCTAAGAGGTTTTCTATTATGGTTTTCTAAGAGGTTTTTTATGATGGTTTTCTGAAAAGTTTGTTTATGGATTTTCTATGGCCATAATAAGTTTGTGAAGCTTGGTTAACAGCTTGCCGGAATAAATTTGACTCATCTGTGAGCAGAGGACTTGACACTTGCCTGGAGGTTCATCTGACCTAGCAATCACTGCAGGTTACCATCAACCATCGTGGGACCTCACTTACCAGCTGCAATAACTGCCACAGATAAGTAAATTAAGCGGATAACTTTTATATGCGGCATTCATCTTACTTGTATCTATTTCATAATATTAAACATATCACACTAATAATAACTAACTAACCCTTATAAAAAGCAGTCAATTTTGTATTTTTTGTATAACCATTGTATTTTTTTTTTATATATATTCACTGATTTTCATTAGACTTAGTAATCATTGAGACTGTCTTTTATTTCTAATTTCAACTACCTACCTGCAGTAACAAGTAAACTTCAAAATAGCTACTACCTAGAGTCTTTGTAGGTCTTTTCAAAGTTTTTGAGAAAACTTTGTGGCGCCCATGGTATTTACTTACAAGATATTATTACAATAGCTCTAAATCATGTTATCCGATTAGACTATTCTCTGCAATTTACTCTAGGTTCATAAGAACCCACGTTCATAACTTCAACCCTGAGAAGTGAACAAAAATATCTTTTTTTTTTTGGCTCATATTTGGTGCTCAATATCTTTTTGAGGGTCTCATATCTATAAACATCATTTAGTGGTGCACTTAGGAACCGAGGGATTCGGCCTAAATGTTTCTAGCACTAGCGTGGTAAGCAATGAGCGGCGGGAAGAGAAAAATAAATATAACAATGTTCGCAAAATCGCGTCAGCTGATCCGAAATCAGCAACAGTGGCGGGTCTGATTAATTGCGAGGTTGCCAAGTGTATTTTTTGTAATGGGCAGCATGACAATGCTAATTGCTTTAAGGCACAAAACTTAAGTTTAGAACGGAAAAGAAATTTGTTATCAGAGAGAAATGCCTGCTTTAAATGTTTAAGAATAGGACATAACGCGCGAAGGTGTAAACTCCGTTTAAGATGCTTCATTTGTGGTAAATCTCACGTCATCCTAGTTTGTCCAGAGTTGCCATCTCATAAAAGCAGCTCTGATCGTGAGGAAAATGTTAAAGAGACTGATAGTGCTCTCGCGAATCTGACTAATACGCACGTGTTCTTACAAACTTTACGCATACATGTTAAAGGTGTGAACGGTATCAGGAAAGTTAGGGCGCTCATGGATACGGGATCGCAACGGAGTTATATTTTACAAAATACGACTCGGACGATGGGTTTGGACGCGAAACGGACAGAAAAAATAGTTCATGCTTTATTCGGCGGTAGTAACACTTCCGAGCAAGTGCATCAGGTTTACGAAATAGCAGTGGGCGACGGTGTTCACTCCTGTCATTTTGATGCACTCGATCAACCCGTTATATGTAATGACATTTCGCCTGTTTTTAAAGGTCCTTGGTTAGACGAATTAAAAGACTTGAATATATCCCTTAGTGATGTAGGGGATCCAGCACCAATAGAACTTTTACTCGGCGCGGACGACATAGGGAAGTTGTATACAGGGCAAAAATATCAACTTCCGTGTGGTCTTGTAGCTGTGGAGACAACTTTAGGTTGGACGTTGATGGGAAAGGTTCCCTTTTGTTCGTCTGAGGTCAATACGTCTATGTTAGTTTTTCCTTTATTTGTGAAAGATCGTACTGTTTCGAATTTGTGGGACTTGGATGTTATTGGTATAACCGATCCTATAGAAAAGGGTACAAAACAGGAGATCGTGGAGGAAACCAGAGCATATTTTGATCAAACCACTCGACTTGACGACAATATTAGATACGAGGTTAGGTTGCCCTGGCTCGCGAATCATCCCCCTATCTCCAATAATTATGCTCTTGCTAAACAGAGGCTAGGTCGCACTATAGCCAAGTTGCAAGTTTCTGGGATGTATGAATCCTACAATTCAGTTTTTCAAGAGTGGCTTTTTTGGATTATTGTGATTATATGAAAATGAAAAACTGGTACTGGAATGATCTTTTAATGTAAAAGTGACAACTATATAACTGTCTTATTTGACAACATGAAAATACAAGTGAATGTTACAAACTTAAACAAAACAATACCTGCAGACAACGCTTTACTAAATTCAATACTCCCACTTTTTGTTACAAGTCAATGTCAACATTCACTTTGACAATACATTCAACATTTGACAAAAATGTTGATGTTTCAATTTTGATAATGCCTTTGTCATGATATCGGCTGCCTGGTCATCTGTTTGAACATATTGTAATTCAAAAAATTCATCTTTGAATTTCTCTCGGATAAAATGGTAACGTACGTCAATATGCTTAGTTCTCTTATGAAACTCTGGATTCTTCACAAGTCGTATTGCGCTTTGATTATCCATAAATAAAACTGGTACATCCAATTTAACTTGTCGAAGATCACATAAGAGATTCTTCAACCAGACAAGTTCTTTTATAGCTTGTGACGCTGCCACATACTCGGATTCTGTTGTGGATAGTGCGATGGATTTTTGTCGTTCTGATCCCCAGCTAATTACACTTCCTCCAAGCATGAAAAAATAACCTGATGTTGATCTTCGTGTTTGCGTGTCTCCAGCATAGTCGGCATCACTATACCCGCAAAAGTCTAAATTGTTTCCGCTTACGAAACGTATTCCTTTGTTCATCGTACCTTTGATATATTTCATAATGTGTTTTACTGCATTCACATGTGCAGTAGCTGGTTTTTCCAAATATCGACTGACACTTCCAACTGCGAAACTAATATCTGGTCTGGTTGCAACGGCCAGATACATCAAGCTCCCGACTGCCTCTCGATAAGGAAAATCGATTTTTTTATCAGCTTCAAAATCTCCCAGATTTTGTGAACTAGCTAATGGAGTTGTCACTGTCTTACAATATGTCATATCAAAACGATCAAGAACCTTTCTTGCATATCCTTGTTGATGAACATGAATCGATCCATCCAAAAGCTGATCAATTTCGAGTCCCAAAAAAAATTTCAGCTCAAAAATTTTGATCTCAAATTCTCTCTGTAAGTGTCTAATGACCGGCTTAATGGCTTCTTGTTTTTCTGCTGCAATCAATCCATCGTCAACGTAAATTGCCAAAATTAACATTCCATCTTTTCCGTTGCTAACAAAAACGCATGGATCGGATCCACTCTCTTTGAAACCAAAACTGTTAAGGAAAGAAGTAAGCTTCTTATTCCAACAGCGCGAAGCCTGCTTCAAACCATATAAACTTTTGTATAGTTTACACACTCGGCCACTGTTGTCATTATATCCAATTGGCTGGCTCATATAAACATTTTCTTCTAAATCGCCATTTAGAAAAGCCGTTTTCACATCAAACTGTTTTAGTGTCATACGCTTTGCCGCAGCCAATGCTAGGATCGCTCTGTTTGATGTAAACTTCACCACTGGACTAAATGTTTCCTGGTAATCGATTCCGTACTCTTGTGTAAAGCCTCGTACTACCAATCGTGCCGTATACCGATTAACACTCCCATCCGGATTTTCTTTGACCTTGTAGACCCAGCGATTGTCAATCACTTTTTGATCAACTGGCGCATCGACCAAAATCCAAGTATGATTTTTCATAAGTGAATCGTACTCTTCATCCATTGCTCGCTCCCACTGCTTGTAATCAATCGACTGAATTGCCTGCTCATTCGTTCTTGGCTCATCACTGACTGCCAACATTGCAGAATGTTCACCAGTTACCAGATGTGTTAATGTGTTACGATCACGTAGACGCCTATTGACAATATTTCTGCTATCAAGATCGCAGGTCATACCACGATTTTTCTGTTGATCTAGTGACGCACATTCATTTGTGTCCTTATCTTCGTCATTTTCATTTTCTGCACCTTTGTCAATACCATAATTGTCTTCGTTTTCGTTATTTTCATTCTTACTGACTACACTAGCATTTTCTTCAACACAAATATCGAGTGTTCCCATTGAATTTTCTAACAAAAAAACGACGTCTCGTGAGATCTCGATTTTACTAGTTTTCGAATTCCAAACTCGATATCCCTTTGAATTATTGTCATAACCAACAAACATACATTTTTCTGCCTTCGCGTCGAGCTTCTGACGTTTTTCTTTTGGAATGTGAATAAATACTTCCGAACCAAAAATCCGTAAATGGTCTAGCTTCGCCTCCTTGTTATGCCATAATTCATACGGTGATTTGTTGTCAACTGTGCTTGTTCCAGTTTGATTTAGCACATGAACTGCTGTATTTACTGCTTCCGCCCAGAATTTCCTATCAATCTTCTTTGCCTCAAGCATTGTCCTTGCTGATTCAACGATAGTTCGTATTTCCCTTTCTGCACAACCATTCTGCTCTGGTGTATATGGCACAGTTCGTTGATGATGAATTCCAGCTGCTTCAAAGAAAACTTTCAGCTTTTCATTGACAAACTCTGTGCCGTTGTCAGATCTGATATTGCGAACACTGTGACCATGCTTCTTCTGAATCAGTTTAACACATTTTTCGATAATACTCGCTACTTCTGATTTTTGTTTCATGAAATATACGAAACGAAAATGAGAATAATCATCTTTGAGCAACAAAAAATATCTGGATCCACCAATTGAATTCGTCTGAAACGGACCACACACGTCAGTATGAATGATTTCGCCACACATCTTTGACTTTTCTTCGCGACTCTTGAAACTGCTTCGATGATGCTTTCCATAGACACAAGCTTCACATGCAAATTCCTCATCAATGAAATCTATACCCCGACTTAGTAGAAACTTCTTCACATGTGTCGAATTCTGATGTCCTAGACGTTCGTGCCATGAACGAAGTGTAGCGTTTTTGATTGCTACACTCGCTGTAGTTTCAATCTTTGATGGTTGTATTGTTCTGAACAACATTTGAAACAAACCTTTTCTGCGAATTCCCACTGCAACAATGTTTCCATCTTTCAGCAATTTGCAACCTTCGTTGTTCATGTTCAATTGATGCCCGCGATCTAACACCTTTCCCAATGAAAACAAATTTTTCTTAAGTTCCGGCACGAACAAGACTCCCATGACTCGTTTGCGAATCCATTCATCTCCATTAAAAGCAAAAATGTTGATATCGCCTTTGCCCAGAGCCATTATCTTGTCACCATTACCAACTGTAATTGGTTCAGCTATTTCCGTATAGTTTTCGAACCATTCTCGGCGATGACTTATGTGATCAGTTGCACCTGAGTCCAAAATCCAAGTATCTTGGTCTCTATTTGTTGTTTTGTAACAAATAAAAGCATCATTTGAATTTTCTTCTTTTCTCCCGTTGAAGTTAGTCTTCTTTTCCGAGCATTCCCTTTTCCAGTGGCCCTTTTTTCCACATTTGAAGCATTTGCCTTTCGGTTTGTCATTTTTATCTGTCGCTTTGTTATTATTCGATGAATTTCCTTTCTTGTAATTATTGATTTGTTTCTTCGAGAAGATTCTCTTAGCCATTAGCGCCTCTACTTCTTGAACTTGACCCTGCGACTTCAAACGAAGTTCTTCTGCCATCAAACGAGCCCGCAAATTTGCCAAAGTTTGACTATCTGCGTTTGCAGATTCCCATGCACTATGGAAATGATTAAACTCGGACGGTAGTGACATTAAAATCTTCGAAATTACCATGGACTCAGAAATAATTTCTTTTTGATCACGTAATTGCTGCACTATTTCCATTAATTTTGATAAAAATGTCGCAATGTCATCTTCCGGTTGTTTTGTGTAGCCATAATATTTTTGTTGTAAAAATAAAATATTTGCCTTTGATGTTTGCTCATACGTACTTTTGAGCGTCTCCCACATCTCTTGAGCTGTTTCACAATTCATAATCTGCAGTAATGCCTGTTTCATACAAGTCGTGGAAATTGCTCGTCTGGCCATAGCATCCGCCTTCTTCCAAGTCACAATTTCCTTCGCATAATTTGTACATTCAGATGTCGGTTTGACGTTTGTTCCATCGACGTAGTCAAAAAGATCGTTAGCTTCTAAAATCTGACGCATTTGAAACTTCCATGTTAGCCAGTTGCTGCCGCTTTCCAGCTTTTCAATATTAACGCGATCGCCTTCCATTTATTTTGTCTTTTAATAATTATCGGCTTCAAAACTTCAAAAATAAATTGCTTTCCAATTTTCTTTTTTTGAGTTCACAAATAATTCTTGCACAAAATAAATAACGATATTTACTGCAGTTAATCTTCCCTTACAATTTCACGTAATCTGGGCCCATAACCTTTTGGATTATTGTGATTATATGAAAATGAAAAACTGGTACTGGAATGATCTTTTAATGTAAAAATGACAACTATATAACTGTCTTATTTGACAACATGAAAATACAAGTGAATGTTACAAACTTAAACAAAACAATACCTGCAGACAACGCTTTACTAAATTCAATAGGCTTTCTGAGGATATAATTGAGGTGGTACCAGAGTCTGACGATAATAAGGTGGTCTACTATCTCCCCCATAGGCCAGTTATCAAAGACAGTAGTGAGACGACCAAAATTAGGCCTGTCTTTGATGCTTTATCACACGAAAAACATTGTCCGTCTTTGGATCAGTGTTTAGAAATAGGCCCTAATATGATAGAATTGATTCCTGATGTGTTACTCCGTTTTAGACAACAGAGAATTGCCGTCGTCTCAGATATTCGCAAGGCTTTCTTACAAATTAGTGTTGCTTCTGTAAATAGGGATTTTCTAAGATTTCTATGGATAGGTAAGGAGGGTCAAACAATAATTTATCGCCATAAAAGAGTCGTCTTTGGAGTAAGCAGTGGTCCTTTTCTTCTTGGAGCTACTATCGATTTTCATTTAAAACAGGCCAAGGAAAAATGTTGTCACCCAAATTCTTTAGATGTCATCGAAAAGTTGTCGAATAGTTTTTATGTTGATAATTGCATAACTAGTGTTCCTGATCAAGTGACTTTGCGCAAATTCGTGTCTGAAGCAACCCAATTGATGGGAAATGCCCAGATGGATTTAAGAGGGTGGGAGTCTTCGGGCAACAGCCACATTACTATTCCTGTCCTAGGTCTTCTTTGGGACACTAAAAGAGACTGTCTGTCTATCAATACGGAATCTTTAAATGGGATTACGAAAATTAAAAATGAAGTTGTGACGAAACGATTGATACTTTCTTTGACCCAACGCCTGTTCGATGTTATTGGTTTTACATCTTCCGTGTCTCTAATACCCAACTTGTTGATTCAGGGTCTTTGGGAGAAGCGTCAAGGGTGGGACGTTCCAGAGACTGATGACATTGCTAAAGTCTTTTACAAGTGGGTGGAGGAGCTTCAACAGCTGTCAAAAATTAGCATTCGAAGGTGGATACAAGCAGGCCCTAATGAGGCTGAATGTTGGAGTTTACATACCTTTTCGGACGCTAGTAAAAAGGCCTATGCCGCCGCGGTATTTCTAAGGGTTGAAATCAACTCAGTTGTTAGCGTTCATTTGATCGCCGCCAGAGCCCGGGTAGCTCCATTAAAAAAGGTTTCTATCCCACGTCTTGAACTCCTGGTCGCTACAATTGCCGCACGTCTGTATTCTTCTATAAAGAAAGAATTTCCTCAAAATCTGAATTCATATTTTTGGAGTGACTCAACTCTGTGTTATCCTGGATTCGACGTACTGAAGAGTGGTCGGTGTTTGTGTCTAATCGAGTACGGGAAATTCGCCAATTACCTAATGCTGATCAGTGGTTCCATGTTCCAGGTACGCAGAATCCCGCCGATTTAACCTCTAGAGGTTGTTCCAGCAAACAGTTGGTTGAATCCAAATAGTGGGAGGGACCAAAGTGGTTGTTAAATACTGACACATGGCCTCAACAAGAGATACGATTTAATGAGGAGGAAGTCAATAAAGAGAGAAGAAAACGAATTGTCTGTGCTCTGCTGAATAACACATCAGATAATTGGCGTTTTTATTATTTTTCAAAGTACGAAAAACTTGTTAGGATGATGGATTGGATTTTCCGTTTTGTACACAATGCGCGTTGCTTTCGAACGGAATTGGACCGTCGTCACGGGAAACTAACTGCGGAGGAGGTCGATGAAGCCGAGATATTTGTACTCCGGGTAGTACAGAGTGAATCGTTTGACGTAAACTCTAAACAAATTTCTTCCCTAAACCCGTTTCATGACAAATCTGGACTTATTCGTATTAAAACGCGCATCGCGCAAATGCCGGATAGTATGAACTTTCGTATGCCTGCAGTGTTGCCCGGTGATCATAACGTGGTTCGCAAAATTATTTTTGACCTTCATCGAAGATCGTGTCATGTCGGTATACAAGGACTTTTAAGTTTACTGCGCGAAAAATATTGGATTCTTGGCGGTAGGCGCGTAGTACGGTCGGTCCTATCTCAGTGCACGGTATGCAAAAGACAAAATTCTAAACCTCTCGTCGTCAGCACCCCTTCTCTGCCTCTTGATCGAGTTCGCGACGCGAAAGTGTTCGAAGTTACCGGCGTGGATTTAGCGGGACCTCTATTTTTGAGGGACGGAGAGAAGGCTTGGGTTTGCCTTTTTACGTGCGCAGTTTACCGCGCTGTCCATTTAAAACTGATTACTTCCTTGACCACGAACTGTTTCGTTCAAGGTTTTCGTCGTTTTATCGCGAGACGCGGTCGTAGAGAGTCGTATACAGTGACAATGGAACGAATTTTGTAGGACTGGATAATAGTTTAAGACAATTAGATTGGAAGGCGGTAGCAGATTTTAGCACCGTCCAGAGAATCAAATGGCGATTCAATCTCCCTGGTGCGCCGTGGTGGGGTGGATTCTGGGAACGTCTCATCGGAATGATGAAAAGACTTTTACGGAAAACGCTAGGTCACGCGTCGCTAAATTATGAGGATTTATTGACTGTCTTGTGCGAGTGCGAGAACATTATTAATTCGCGGCCGTTGACTTACGATTCCACCTAGCAAGAGGAATTCGCCGCGTTAACGCCTGCAATGTTTCTGAAGGATCAACCCGAGTCAGGTACAGCAGATCTCGATGTTCTGGAGAAGACCTCCCTTTGTCGTAAGTTACGACATCGACAGCAGTTGCGAGATCATTTGCAAAAGCGATTCCGCAATGAATACTTCGCGCAACTTAGTTTTCATTGCAAAAAGAAATCTTCTAGTCCAATATCAGTGGGAGATGTCGTTTTAATAGGTAGTGACAACAGCAAGCAAATAGACTGGCCCCTTGGAAGGGTCGTCGAACTTCTACCTGGAAAAGATGGCGAGACACGTGTGGTTCGTCTACGGACCGCTAGTGGTCAACACCTCAGGCCACTTCAACGTCTTTATCCTTTGGAGTCAGTAGTGCTGTATCCGAAGTCGAGCCTACTGAAAACGCCGAAGAAGATAGTGCGGGAGTGATTCAAAGCAGAGCACCCGTCGTTGGTGAAATTTCGGGAGTGCCTACCCAAGCAACTCGACGCGGTCGTTTATTTAAGTTACCCGCTAGGTTTAAGTAATTTTATATTGTATTTGAGAAACCTCTGTATCGTTCCTCAAAGGTGGGAGGATGTTGTATATTCGGCTTACAACTGCCATTTTTATTTTTATCTCAGATTTTTTAATATTATTATTTTTATCCAAGATAGCTGGCGCCAGACGTTTTTTAACATTCGGTGGTTTTTTTGAGTTGGTGTCATTGAAAATCCTTCGAAGTGCGTTGAATAACCTCGAAACAGTGCAGATGCACACGTGTTCCATTACGTTTTGTACACACGTTGATTTTTGATTAAAAGATATTTTTTTCTCTGAACTTGTACTATTTTATTTACGAACCGTGATCTCAACGTAAAGTAATTCGTTTGACATCCTCACGTAACAGTCAGAATATTTAAGGTTTAAATCGGGTTTTTTGTTTAATTTGTTTTCGAGAGATAAAAATCTTTTCTCAGCAGAGTCTCTCGGGTCACCAAGTTTGGAGGTTGACTGCTTTAATGGTAACCTAACGATAAATCTACCACAAGGAGCACGTGTAGTTGTTCTAGCAAAGATTTCTTGATAGAATAAATCTTCTGGGGAAGAGTGTGTCTTTGAATTAGGTTCATGAATTTGACAAAACCTTTCAATTTCCTTACTCAAGGAATTGTCAGCGCTTTCTTCAATATTTAAATCCAAGTTGCACAGTGTTGTGCTGGTTGGGTTGAAATTTATAGGACCTGCTACAAATTATTCTATCAATGTTTATTGTAATATTGGGAGATTTTGTCCTAATTTGATTTGTCCTGCACAAAGAATATCCCAAAAGGCATCTGCAACCAATAGTATATCCACATTGGAGCTTTTATTGAAGTCTGGGTCAGCAAGATGTATATTAGGAGGTAAATTAATGAGGTTTTTATTGAAGGTGATGTAGGGAAAAGCAGAAGTTATTTTATCAATTATAAAACAGGAAATTTTGCTTTTAAAAGCAGACATTCTAGATTGGATAGTGACTGTACTTTTATCATTTATTTTTGATAAGGATTGGTTTATTTCCTGAACAGTAATTTTAGTTTCAGTTACTGGAAGGTCAAGAATTGAACAAAGTTCCTTTGTTATAAAACTGTTCTGAGAGCCATTGTCTAGTACTATTCGACAATTGTGAGCATTATTGTATTTATCATATACTATTACTACAGCAGTAGACAGAAGAATACAATCATTAGTCTGAAATGAACAGTGACAGTTTGAAGTTGTTGGGCTTAGGACAGGTGCTAACTCTGCAGAAGTATGTGGAGCTGATTTTACTTGCTCAAAGTGTGTCGTGCATTTTGTTACACTTGCGACATTTGCTGGAAGTACAATCTTTCAGGCCATGTCCTTTTCGAAGACAGTTGACACAAATGAGTAGTTTTCCAACTTCTTCATATCTGGAGTTTGGATTCAGACCTAGGAATTTTGAACAGTTCTGAATAATATGAGATTGATCACACAAAGGGCAGAGTCGAATGTTAGTCGTAGCAAAAGATTTGTAAGTTCTGTTTTTAGAGTCATTATGTTTGTATTCAGTTTTTCATTGGCTAAAGATTTGTAGCGATCCTTTAAAAAATCCGAAAACGGATCTAGAGAGGTTTTTTGTATTTTGGATGTAAGGCCATCCCATTTGCGTTTAGACCTTAAGTCTAAATTTAAATAAATTATATGGATTACTAAGGAGCCCCAATATTCTGTGGGTTCACCCAGTGATTTTAAAACTCTTGAAGTTCTTACCATTGTGGTGTGAATTTGCTTTATAGTATTATATGATTCCTTTGTGAATGGTGTTACTTTTAATAGTATTCTTATATGGTAGTTGACTAAGGCATTGTTGTCTTCATATTGTTCTAACAAACTTTGCCATGCAATATCATAACTGTCCTCAGATATCTTCAGGTCACGGAGAACATCAGCAGCCTCTCCTTTCAGGGCAAGCCTAAGGTAGTGGAATTTATGTATTTTGGATAAGTTTTGCTTGTCATGTATAATAGACTTAAATGTGTCCCTAAAAAATAGCCAATCTCCAAATTCACCATCAAATGAAGGTAAATTGATACCTGGTAATTTTAAACCTACGGTTTGAACGGGAACGTTTTGATTAAAGGCATTTAAAGACTGGTTAAGTGAAGGTAAAACCTCAGTAGCATTTATAACATTATCGGTTTCAATATTGCTAGAGTTAGTAATATGATTTGGATTTTGAGAGTTTGGTGGATTATGAATTGGTTTTGGAGTATATACCACAGAATTTGAGTGTGTAACGCTGGCAGATTCTGATTCGATATCTTTGGGCAGTAAATTCTTTGCAGAGTCTATTATTCTATAATTTAAAAAAATCTTCCCTAGTTTTTGAGTCAACTGTCAATTCCTCCTCCTTCTCTGAGGAAGCTATTTCAATTTCAAATTGAATGTTACAAAACTCTTGAAGTAGGGAGGTAAGCCTAAGGTAGTGGAATTTATGTATTTTGGATAAGTTTTGCTTGTCATGTATAATAGACTTAAATGTGTCCCTAAAAAATAGCCAATCTCCAAATTCACCATCAAATGAAGGTAAATTGATACCTGGTAATTTTAAACCTACGGTTTGAACGGGAACGTTTTGATTAAAGGCATTTAAAGACTGGTTAAGTGAAGGTAAAACCTCAGTAGCATTTATAACATTATCGGTTTCAATATTGCTAGTGTTAGTAATATGATTTGGATTTTGAGAGTTTGGTGGATTATGAATTGGTTTTGGAGTATATACCACAGAATTTGAGTGTGTAACGCTGGCAGATTCTGATTCGATATCTTTGGGCAGTAAATTCTTTGCAGAGTCTATTATTCTATAATTTAAAAAAATCTTCCCTAGTTTTTGAGTCAACTGTCAATTCCTCCTCCTTCTCTGAGGAAGCTATTTCAAATTGAATGTTACAAAACTCTTGAAGTAGGGAGGTAATGTTGTCTAACCGCGTTTGTAAGTCAATAAAGTTTGTGATGTTTGTGGCAACAAATTTATTAAAGAATGATTCAAATCGCGTGAGTGAAGATTTGATAAGAACTCTTTTGCCTTTGAGGATTTTTGTTTCAGCCTCCATGCCAACCTTTGAATTATTTAAGTGGCCCATCTGCGCTTCTGCTACTTACTAACAGATGGCGCACGCAGCACAGTTAGGCCGATGTCAGTTTGTACAATAATCCTAAAATCACAGTGACCTAAGTGGTAGTTGGGCCACTATAATCAAAAAATCAATCAAAAATATAATCAAAATCAAAATATTTTGGTAAACACGATTGACTAATGTGAGTGCTGTTTGAGATCACTGAATGTTTAAAAACTTTTCTGTTAACTCTTAAATTGAAATGGTCGTTAGTGAAGAAGCAGGTAAGGTTTTTACAGGTTATGTTACACAAGCAATTATTAGTATTTAGGCAGATTTCATCAATTTAATAAAATTATTCACCAAGACAATACCTAACCTACAAATTTTAGAATGTCTAAATGTCCGTTAGTTTGAATAAACGAATATAATTTCACTAGCGTCATTTTGTTGCAGTCAAAGCCTGAAATGTCAGATAGTGATAGTTCTAGTCTTCGAGAACCAAGCGAATTTAACGATTCTGGGTCAGAATATCTGCCAACTGATAATGAAGCTTCTACAAGTGCCGCTACGGTAGACAGTATATCGAAAAAAGGAAAAAACGTACACGAAACGAATCACATTGGAAAAAGAATGTGAGGAAATACAATAGAAATTCTGGAAATGAATATGTAAATGTTCAAGGTAAGGTCATCCCAAAGAAAGCATTTTTTGACGGTGAGTGCAACTGCTCAAACAAATGCCATACGTTATTATCGATGGAACAACGTCGGCGTATATTTTTATAAACTCGCAAATTTTGATCTACAAACCGCTTACATTAATAGTCAAGTAAAAGTGGTTAGCAAAGGTTTATTCAGCAACGCTGTTGATCCAAATAAGCGCAATAAAACGCGAATCTACACGTTGCCCATAGCCGTGGGAAATACGGCAACTGTTTGTAAATCCTTTTTCAAAAGCACATTAAAAGAATCTGATTACTAGAGCCTTAATAAATCAAACCTCTGCTGGAGAAAGTATTACTCCACCTGTTAACAAACGAGGCAAACATGCTGCCAAAAATAAAACTAGCCACGAAGACACGGAACATGTCAAACATTTCATTCAAAAATTTGCAACGTCCACATCGCACTATAGTCGAAGTAAGAATCCACATCGCGAGTACCTCTCACCTGATTTACATCTTACGAAATTATACAAACTTTATCTTGAGAGCGATGAATCAGATAGTAACGTATCAAAGTTTATTTTTACTAAGATTTTCAATGAAGAGTTTAACCTCCATTTTCGTTATCCTGCTACAGACACGTGTAAAAAATGCGACAGTTTGGAAATGGCAATAAAAAGTACAGATAGGGAAGAGAAGAGAAAGTTGCAAATAGAGAAAGAAGTACATTTGCGAAAGGCAGAGGCAGCTCGACAAGGAATGAAGGATGATCCTATCAAAAACGTAGACACCACCACCTCTATTGCATTTGATTTAATGAAAACATTGCCGACACCAAATATTTCGACAGGGGTTGCCTACTATAAAAGACAACTTTGGACATATTGCTTGGGTATACATAATTTAGCAACGAGAAAGGCACCCATGTATGTCTGGCACGAAGGAATAGCTTCCCGAGGTCCTCAAGAAATCGGTTCGTGCTTAATGGACTATGTTAAAAAGTATGTGACAACAACAACTCTCATTATGTATAGTGACCAGTATGGCGGGCAAAACCGGAACATTAAAATGGCTGCAATTTGTTCATACATGGCAACATCACCAGAGTTTTCTCCAACGGTAATCGATCATAAATTTCTTGTATCCGGCCATTTTACTTGCCCTGTGATCGCGACTTTGGCACAATCGAAAAACAGAAAAGGTTTTTTAACGAAATTTATGTACCAGTCGATTGGATCAGAGTTATTTCCTCTGCACGAAAAACTAATAAATTCGAGATTGTAAAAATGGAAACTGCAAACTTTAAAAGTACCAAACAACTCGAAAATCTAATAAGAAACAGAAAAAAAGGAGAAGGAGCAGTAAAAGTGGAATGGTTGAAAATACAGTGGTTGAAATTCACCGCTGAATAACCATTGATTTTATACTACAAGTACTCAAATAATGAAGATGTAGAGTTTGAAAACGTAAATGTTGCAGAAAGGGGAATAAACCCTAAGCAACTAAAAGACGTTCTACTGAATATTTTATACCCTAATGGCAGAGCCATTGACAAACTCAAACACAAGGACCTACAAACTCTTCTTCCTTATGTACCTCAAGTATATCAAGAATTTTATCACTAATAATACCGCGCAAGATACTGATATGATGAGCGAAGATGAAGATGATTAATAGGCTAACTGGAAAATACTTCTCCTTTTAAATTAGTTCGATGCCATAGTGGCCCAACTGTTTTTATTTCTTAGTGTATGAATATTTTTAACCACCTGTACTATTATTTTTGTTAGGATCATTGTATTCTGTACTGATTATAATACACGCAGCAATGAAAGCGGTTAGTTATGCTGAAAATTGACCAAATTTTTAAGACCCCTTTTTGACAATGTTTTTCTCGTAACATTGCTTATGTAGATAGGCCACTCTGGCGCTGACCGACTCATATATGTTTTAAATGAGATATGTCAAAAATTCGATTAATTGACACATGAGCAAAATAAGTAGGTGGACCTAAATGAGCCTAGAAAACGGTTATATATAAGTTACACCTAAGTCGGTGGGCCTAAATCAGCCTAAAGAACAATCAAATGGAGGTTGCACCTAAGTTGGTGGGCCTAAATCAGCCTGAAGATAGTTTGGAATATAGCCTAAAGTGGCACGAGGAATTACTTTGTAATAACTGAAGTAAGTAGTCATTTATAGGTAACAAGGATTATTAGGAAAATTGGAAAGCACCCACCTTGTTTCTAGTTGAATGTGAAGACATCGATGTTTCAGCTCTATTGGATTTTTCTTTGTTCCATTTGTACATTAACCGGTTACAAATCCAATCTGGCTCGAAGGACAATGAAGAGGAATTAATTTGATTCCTGTGTTTTCTTGAACTGGATTTTATTCATATAATTTTGAATAATAAAAACGATTATAAATATTTGGATATTTTCATTGCACGTGGTTGTATAAGGTTATCTGTCCTCGTTATTTTCATTTCTTGTCAGTTGTCGTCGTCAAGTAAAAGAAGAATGGTCTTTTTCGTTGGAGGTAAAGTAGCTCTTCTTCTTTTTCTAGGATTGTTGACTGGAGTAGTAAACAGTAAGTGATGATACGAAATTGGATATTATGCTTGAGTTTCAAGAAAACCCACATAATTCTAGTCGAAAAGCAGCCCTACTGTTCAACGTTAGCCACTCATCAATTTTTCGAATATTAAAGGAAAGTAAAATGCATCCCTACAAAATGATGCCAACTCAGGAGCTCATGGAAGACGATTTCGATAGGAGAACGTATTTTTGTGAGCAAAAAAATGATGGCAATGTTAGATAACAATGTGTTCCAATTAGAAGATGTTTTGTTTTCTGATTAGACAAGATTTACACTTCACGGTCATGTTAATCGTCAAAATTGCCGCTATTGGTCTAATCAGAATCCTCACTGGATGAGAGAAGAATATACGCAATATCCTGAAAAAGTAAATGTTTGGGCATGAATTGCTGGAAATCATATCGTAGGTCCCTTTTTCATTGATGGCAACTTGAATGGAGATACATATTTATAACTGCTCCAAAATAATGTCGTGCCAACTTTGACAAACTTATATCCTGATCCAGCAAACCCACAAGTTCCTGCCAATATAATATTTTTTCAGCAAGATGGAGCACCGACCCATTACCAAATCAATGTCCGGAAGTATCTGAACCAAATTTTTCCAAATCGGTGGATGGGGAGGTGCGGATCGATAGAATGGCCAGCGCGATCTCCTGATCTAACGCCATTAGACTTCTTTTTGTGGGGATATATCAGAAGTATGGTATACAAAACTGAACCCCTCAACATAGATGACTTAAAAAGACGAATCACGCGTGCGATTAGATCAGTCACGACTGAGATGTTCAGTAATGTTGAAAGACATTTCTATACCAGATTAGCATGTTGCCAAAACGTTCGCGGCGAGTATTTTGAACATTTCCCACATTGACATTCTTGTTTTTTTGTTTTTTCACATTATTAAGAAATAATCAGTATTACTTATTAGGTGTTTAGTGTAATGTAGCGAATTTGTGAAATGAAATAATTTTCATTTTACAATGTTAATTTTTGTAAACACTTAATATTTCATTAATATCATTTATAATTATTTCGATATTTGCATATCATCGTCAGAATGACAGAAGTTACATTTTATGTGATGCCTCTTGATGTTTAATATTTCGGCTAGACCAAATAGTGAGTGACCTATCTTGTGATTGACTTAAAATATAAAAGTACGTCCATAGTGCACCGCTTCTCGCTTTATCGCAGCAGACTAGCGGGGAAAGATGTATGAAGAAACTTATGTGCGTGGCTATAGTGCGCCTGTCAGTATGCTTTAACCGGCTTGATTTGCTTTCACCGGAATGATTTATCATTTCTTTTTCTCGCTACTCGCTTCACCTGCTTGGTCAGTTTGCTGTAAAATTTTAAACACAGGTTGCACCGGTTATTGCTTATAGCCTCCACGGTTTCATTAACGATGTCAGCAACAGTTGACAACTCCTCGGAAAACTGAAGGCCAGAACTATGAATAATAATCCCGTTGAAAGATACCTGAAATGAAAGAATATACATAAAGTAGTAATTTGTGCATAAATTACTCTTAACCTATTTCATGCATAAAAAGCTTGATACATTGTTATAACCTACAAGACAAATTTTAATTTATGCTTAAAAGTTGATTCGCGCTTAAAATAACAATGATTTTTTTATTTTTCAGATGGGGTTCTAAGGAAAAAGTGGATGTACCTTAGAGGCCAATTTGCCGTAGAAGTGGGAAAGCTTCCTCTTCCTCGTTCAGGAGACTCTGGTGATCGTCCTCAATCCAAGTGGCCTTATTTCAAATCACTAATGTTTTTATTGGGCATAGTCAAGCCAAGAACCTCTCCAAGTAACTTGAGGAGCAACAATAGTTCGGAACTTCAAGATAAGAACGTTGAACTAGATGCTGACAATGAAATCAATAAAAAAGAGACAACGGAAAATGTTCAGGAAATTGAAAGTCAAGTTTCTAATATTCAACATTCAGTACAGACGAATTAGCAGTCACTAGAGAAACTTCCGCTGAAAAAGAAGCGAATCGATGGGAATACAACCAGAAAATCGTGTCTTTTGAGGAAAAAAAGGCTTCCCTTTTAGAACGTCTCATAAAAGAACGCGGATCTACTACTGACAGTGATGATGCTTTGTTTTTCCGAAGACTTTTGCCTAATGTCAACAAAATACTGCAGCACTTGAAATTACGGTTCAAAACTCGAGTTCAAATGCTAGTTGACGAGTTTGCATATATATCTGACAGTCCCATACAGTCCATCAACTACAACTCACATCATTCCATTAAACCATACAGCCCGGAACGTATTCCGAGCCCTGGTTCGAGTCATACATACAGTAGTAATTCATCACACCCCCGTGCACCTTCTGTACAGCCACAAGATGTATATGAGGATCTGCGAAATTTGTCGAGCGGAACTCATTAGTGAATGGGGAAATTTTTTTCTTAATTGTTTTTTTTTCAAGTTTTTGTAATAAAAGTAAATTTGCCTCATTTCCTCATTTTCTATTATTCCTTAAACCATCAAAGCCCTGTAACATGCTTTACAGATGCGTTAAAAATTTCAAAAAAACCCAAATTCATTGTTTGACTTGCAGAATAATATTACAAGGTGCCGCGATGTATTGTTTGGTTTTTCAAAAATTGAGATAATTCAGATTTTCTGGTGATTGGAAAACTTGTAATCGAAACCAGTTAGCAGAAAATTCAATTATCTCAATTTTTGGGGTAATAACTACACTAACTATAATTTGCTGAACACTGCCAATAGAAACGCAAAAAAAACTAAAATAAGGTAAACTTAAAAATATACTTATTCATACTACAATAAGTAAAGAAAAACTTACCTCAGAGTTATATAAGACGTTCTTCAGGGAGAATTCTTTATTGGTGTAAGTTGCACCACTTTTTATTTAAACGGAATTCTGTTTTGTTTAAAATACATTTCAACGTCTCTTTCTTCATGCGGAAATATTCGTAAAAACTTTTCGGGGTGGTCCATGAGTTGTGGAAACAATGAATAGTATTCACCAACTTTACCGCGAGGCATATTAATTTCATGAACGTGAATAGTTCTTTTTTGCTTGTGTTTAAAGTGAACACTATCGCTAGCTAATAAAACACACAATAGATCATCTCGGGATAACTCCATGATGCCTACTAAAACCTAATCGTAAGTCACTGACTGAGACGGATCGTTCGAGAAGTTCCCGCAAGCGGTGCACTGTGACCACCATCTGCTACAAGCCCGCAGGTTTTCAAAGCGGGCAGAGTCTGCCGCGGGTTGAAGCCTGCGAGCAGGTAGCGACAAGTGGTGCACTATGGACGTACCTTAAGAATAGAAAGAAAAAGAAGATATGATATTACAAATATTGATGCTTAGTTATTATTAGCCCTATGGAGATATTCTGGATATCTTTTTCCCATTTAAGATCAGTATAACTGTGCAATGGTATAGGAAACCAAGGAAAACTATATCCGCTAATCTTCACAATTGTTACTTAAAAAGACAATTTAATAGTGGAGAGCTCCCTAGATTTATCTGTTCATTGACAACTTCATATTGTGGGTCTCTTAAGTATCTTCTAATTTCTAATTCTTCAAGAAAATCTAATTAGTTCTTGTTTCTTATCACAAATATACAGTACTTCTAGTTCTGTGATAGGTATTAATTAATGTTTGGTGTCGAGAAGATGTTTTGCGTAATGGTATTTATCAGGTTGTTTTAATTTGTATGCTCGTAAGTGTTCATTGTGTCTAATTATATTATATTTTTGTTTTTACGTTTAACAATTGTTCACTTTTACTCTAGTTTTTTTAGGAACTATTAGTTGTAATGCAAATAATTCAATGATATATAGAGCATTTTCAGTTCCTCTGAACAAATATAATTTTGATAAAGAAATTAATATAATTATACAAATAGCCACATCCAACGGTTGTCCGTTACATGTAATGAATGAATTAATTAATAAAAAAGAGAAAAAAGTGGCATTACAAAAATTTCCTGAAAAAAAGCTAAGGAAATACAAAATTACAAAACCATCACATATGCTGGTAATATTTCTAATAATATTTCAAAGATAATATCTTCTTCAACAAATACAATTTCTTTTGAAACAGAAAACAATATAAGTAAAAAATTGTTAAACGTAGAAACAAAAATATCCTCATTAAAAAAACTTAAATGTCTAGAACGTTATGTCTATATTGATCAAACAATTCGAAATTTTGGAATTAGACACAATGAACATTCACGAGCATACAGATTAAAACAGCCAGATAAATCACATTACGCAAAACATCTACTCGACACCAAACATTCGTTAACACCTAACACAGAATAGTCCAAGCGGCGACCGTCGTGAATAAGTACAAAAATATACTTTATCTACGACCACCATCAAAATTAAGCATTTACAAACTCATATAAATACGTGAAATTACATTTTATACATACGTCTGAAGCGTGCGAAAAAGAACAATGCTTTTTAAATGGGATAATCATTAAAACACTCTTTTTTATTTGTTTATTTATTAAGTTACCTTAGATAATTTTGAATTTTGTGTTCTGTCAAAGGTTCTGTAATTGTAATAATTTTGTACAGTCACTGGAGGAGCCAGAGCCAAAATCGACACTTGTCGATTTTCTCGATACTAGGGCGCCTTCAACCTCAAAAATAGAAACTATAACGTCACAATTTTTGAGTAGCGAGGTTACAGTGAAAGAAAAAAAACTACCAAATGTAATAATTAATAATACACAAAATGTTAAGTTTCACGTTGAATTAACGATTTATATTCTATAACTTGCCTGGTTGATTTTCCTCATTTTCTTTATGATTTTCTGAGTTTAAGCGATTATCATATTCATTTTGACCATCAAAAGACTCACGACATATTGAACAATAAACACTTTTATCTTGATTATCTATTTCATTAACATTTGTTTGATTTTGTTCTCTGCATAATTCGAAATCTTTTTTAGTAACAATTGTCCAAATTTCACTGTAAATATTAATTTGAGTAATTAAAGTCAGTTTTTATGTTAGATTGTTACATTGTTAGATTATGTAACTTAAGTTGTAAAATTTTGTCACAAATATATGTTTATAATTCTGTTTTCAACAAATTATTTTATACCCTTTCCATTTAACTATTGGATTTACATAATGTCCTTTTCAGAATCAGTTTTATATCGTTTTTTGGCTCTTCTGTAAAATTTTCTATTTGTGGCTTGCGAGGTGCTAGAATTAAGCCGACGATATGTAATATATAATTAAGGGAAAGTATTTTTTAATGTGGTCGTAGATAAAATATTGTATGATACTCATGCGTGAAGCACTATTGCGCTTTCATTTTCGCAACTCGTGCGCAAAAGTATCACTTCACGCACTTGAATTATAAATAACTATTTTAAATTTTTGGATATTAGATGAATAATAAACCATTGGTCTGGTAGTCTTTGACGTGTCCAAACTTTTTTTCTAATTTATTTTTTCGTAAAATCGATCTATATAACTTGAGCATCATTTTTCAGTTTACGATGGCGTTTTGACTAGATAAATACAGAAATTCAAGTCTGGCGTTCTTGTTCTTGACGCAACTGTGTGTCTCCAACAAACTTATTACAACACCAAATTTTCTATACAAGGTATAGGAAAAAATTAAACGTCAAAATTTTTATTTTTTATTCCTCTTTCGAATAGAATTGGTCTGGCACGTTCATATTTGACCAAAATTCTGCCAGACCAGCTTGCATTTGCTTCATTAAATAATCCACTTGTTATTCACGACCAAGAAAAAGTTGAAATAATTCAGCAATACACAAATGGTGTAAAAAAATGTAAATTTGTTAACTTGGCGAGACTTGAGTTGTTCTACAAGTTCTACAATAATAAAAGTAATAACCAAAAAGAAATTTTCAAAAATGTTCATAATTTTGACTCTAGTTTGATTCAATAATCGTGGTAATTATTCAGAAGATGAGATTGATAATTAATTAAAAATAAAAGTTATATGTATTATCAATTTAGAACTTAAAATTTAGCATTGTTTTTGTTACTTGTTCTGTTGTATTTTCATTTATTTTAATGAAATTAATTACGTTGATAACTTGTTTACTCTTTCGTAAAGACGTTGGACGTCAATATTACGCCCGATTTCGTTAATTCCCGCAACAAGCTGCAACGGCTACTCAGTTTAGAGAGCACCTCAGGTGTAGATTCTGAGACCAAACTAGTACAAATTCAGAGAGTAGTCTTACCGGTTCTCGGGTAATCCTACTTGAAATTTATTTAAGGTACTGAAATTAGATAAAGGTAAATTATGAAAGTTAAGAAAGGTAAGTGAATAATACTAGCTTATTTGTTATTCACATCAGCATTATAACGACAAATCGTGCAAGATTGGAAGGGAAAATAAACTTTATGAACAACGTTATTAAATTTACAAGTTGTATATTAACTTTTGTTACAAACAATTAAGCAAAGGAAAACAATTGACTAGTTTTTATTGACTATTGACGTCGTTGAAGAAGCGATGAAATATATATATATATTACTTTCCTGGAATGATGGTGGGGAGATGTTGTCCTTGGTGTCCTTTTGTCCTTTTTAGGTTACATATCTTGTCCCAGGTAAAGTTCCAGGTAGTGTCTCAGGTAAAATGTGGGTCCAAGTAAAGTTTGTCCCATGTAAAGTTCGTCCCAGGTAAAGTTCGGGTCCAGGTAAAGTGCTAAGAACAATACTAGTATCAGGAACAAATTTACCCAATTTAACAAAATCCAGGATGTCAGAAGTATGATCTTACAATGTTAAAGAAAATTATTAATTTAATATTACATTGTTAAAGAAAATTATTTGACAACGTGGTTCATACATCCTGTATTTTTAGATAAAAGAAATACTCAAAGAAAGCAAATAAAAAACATAAAATCGAATAACCGATTCTACACCGGTTTGAAATATATTCCAAGATAACATTAAAGAAATATGAAAGACAAAAAAACCACAAAATCATATCGATATATATTCCTGGCACTGGAACGACGTTGCTACATAATAAAGATAGGAAGGTAGAAAACTATTAAGAAAGGATAGTTATAGTTATACAGTTGAGCGAAATAACTTACCATTCAGATGAATGCACTTCTTGAAGATAAGATACGATAAGCTAGAAAGGCACATGTTCAAAGGAAAGAAGAATGAAACCTCTCCGCCATTCTTTAAATACAGGAAATCATATGAAAGATAACAGACTTACGTCTCATGTTCACGTCAAGCTCAGACGCCTTGACCAGGAAAGGAATTTACATTTCAATAGTGAATTCTTAATTCATATTTAATTAATAAGTGGTAGAAGAAGAGATGCGAGGTCGAAGTGGGAATATCAAAATAGAAGTGACTATTTTCACGACAGGACGGACTCGATTGGCCCGTATAGAAACGTTGATTTCGACTCTCGTCGACAGTAAATATATTCAGCCTTGAAACATTTCTCGGTGTTGGGTATGAGAAAGGACTGGCTATTCGCCGCCCATACGATAATTTATTATTAATTAACTGAAGGAAAGTAAAGTGAACGAAATTAACGTTACAAAGCCTTATTAAGCTCATATCAAAACATCGACGTTGTCAGAAATTTACTAGTCTAAATCATTAAAAATCCTGTGAAAGGTTTATTCTATTCTTACAAAATTGTCAATAAATGTTTCCTGAAATAGGAACTATACCATTAAAATAGAGATAATTCAAGTTAACAGAATTTTCATTCATTTCAAATCAAATATATATTTTTCAAATTAGCTAAACAGACTAGAATTATATAGTAGCAAATACAATTAAGGCAAAAAACACACTTGATAGACAATACAATAACTAAACTAACATAAAATAGTCAAGACCATAAATCTTGCTCCTTTTACTATTATACAATTGTTTCTTATTATGATATAAGATTTGCTAACTGAGAACCTAAAGACTGAAGAAACCTTTTTTAACCTTCACAAAATCATTTTTTACAATGTTGAGATAGAATTCTGCAAATTTTTTTATAAAATCCATCTTTTCGTTTTTAATATTATGATAAAATAATATTTTTGTATAATTCCATCGTCAAATCTGCTTCAAAAATCGTGATAAAATCAAAAAATCAATAAAATGAAACATAAAAACCTCGCGCAACAAGTAACAGAGAAGGACTTACTTAATCTTGGTCTGGCAGAATTTTGACAAGTATGAACGTGCCAGACCAATTCTATTCGAAAGAGAAATAAAAAATGAAAATTTTGACGTTTCATTTTTTCTTATACCTTGTATAAGAAATTTGTTGTTGCAATAAGTTTGTTGGAGGCGGTCTGGCAAACAAGTGCGTCAAGAACAAGAATGCCAGACTTGAATTTCTGTATTCATCTGGTCAAAACGCCATCGTATGAAAAAATATGCTTAAGTTATGTAGATCGTTTTTACAAAAAAATAAATCAGAAATTTTATTAAAAAAAAAAATTTGGACACGTCAAAGACTACCAGACCAATGGTTCATTATTCATCTAATATCCAATACTTATTCTGGTTGACCTCCCTTTCAGGACGGTCGCCGCTTGGACTAGAACTCGAAGTATTGCATATTTATGATGTAACGAGTTATTTTTTTTGCAAGTTGATTTTTATTTTTTTTCCCGTAATATATTTTATTTTACCACTAGGTTGTATATATGTATATAACTCGTTACTTTACAACCCTTTCTATTACCGCATTGATTTTTTTTCGTTATTACCGTTGAGATATATTTTAGTATAAGTCCGAGTTACGCAAATCCAAATTCTACCATATACAATTTATTCATTTCCGATATTTAAATTTCTCAACTGAAGGGACGCCCGGTATATACACCATTTTGATTAAAACCGAAGCCGTTCAGTATAGGTACAACTTTTTGTTGTAAGTAGATAAATTTCACGTTTAATTCCCTTACCACGACAAAGGCCAAAAAGTGTTGGTAGGATTTTGGATAGAAATTAGTGAACAATTGTTACCTTGATTAAAAGGTCCTGTTAATCTCAGGGTGGGATTCGAAATAAAAAAACTGATACAGATGTAATGTTGGTTTAATATAAAATATTGTTGGTGGTTATGTGACTACTCAAAAAATCACAAGGCCTTGCCTAAAAAGTGGTAACGCTAAAAACTCCCTAAAGTAGTTCCGCTGTACCTCACGATTTATATGAAGTTGGCTTTCACAAATTATTTAGGTTAATATTAATAGCAGCATGGGATGATTTATAAAAAAGAAAAGTTTTACACTATCCAATCTTACCTTAGGGGTGGTTGGATACAGAATTATATTATGAACTACCTTGTATGCATACATTGGCTTACAAACTCTAGTGATTGTGCAATTGTTATTAAATACTATACAAGTTGTCCTCCACAGAGGGTAAAGACACCAGGAAACTAAGTTCCTCAGTAGGTATGGCAAAATACTCTACTTACAATACTTTTCCATGAAGATAATTGTTATTTCAGCCAAATGGTTTCTACTCAAACCCCTGGATTCCTTGATAAGAGTAAGGTATGAAGGTTACCTGTTTACAATCGGGTGCTGTGGGGTGTCCCTCCAAAAGGGCTGATGGTGGCTTACTATATCCTGTAGGTAGAGGTGTATCCGATATGATGACTGGGTGTAGATGATGTCGATGCAGGAACGAAATGAAGATATCGATGTATGAAATAAAGCCAAAGAAAGAAGATAGATCGAAGAAAAGAAAGAAAGAAAGGAAGAGACCTAAAAAGGAGCTTGTGTAAGTATTTGGTAATAATAATTAAATGTTATGAGGGTTGAGTATAGTACACTGACAAATTAAACTCACCGTAGAAGTTGTGTGGCCTCAAAGTGGTTTCGCCTACGGATGTGGAAACAGGAACTTAAGCTGAGCCAAATAAATATCCACTTATACAAATGGTAGAGCTCCAACAGGATCACTCTAATAAAATTTAAGCTCACTTAAATAAATTTCAAAAAAATCAGCAAAATTGCTAAACCATGTGGTCTATCACGAACCTCACATGGAAGAAAAAAGAAAACCCATCTCCTATCTACGTATGGATGGTCTTAGAAAAAAAGGTATGTTCTTTTCATTTACTTCTTTATTACCAAAGTACTTAACACCAGAGATAAGCTCTGATAACAGAAATTAAAAGAAGAAACTATCAATTGATAAGGAAGGTCAATGATCTTTAATCAGTAGATCTATGAATAGAAAAGTGACATTATGATGAAAGATTGAAATCACTTTGAGAAGATTTATTTTTAAGATTGACAGATATGACAAGATTGTCATCTACTTTGTACACCATGTAAACAAAATAACCTTTAAACCTTTTACATTTTCCAATTACTAACTTTTATGATCTGGTGATCATCCTATGTTCAAATAAGATATTCTGTAAATTTAGAATATAAATATTTGACCTACTATATCTCATACTGTTCTAAAAAATAAGTGGTAAATACTTATTTATTATTATTTTTTTCTTTTTAGGTGCCCTTCATGGAGACGCTTGAGAAAATTGAAAGGATTCCTGAGACATTAATTGTGTTAATCCTACTTAAAACAATCAGGATCTGTTTTTAATAAAATAGCAGTTGGTAGGTACAGAGTTTATTTTTGGATGTTTGAAAGAGAGGCACAAATAATTCTTTGTCCCGTAACACACCCCTCTTTCCCGAAAAGAAGTTTTACTTTGTCAAAAGGGAAACTTCATATAACATTCCTAACTTTTAACAAAACATATAGCCTTAGTTAGCATACATCTGAAATCCGGTTATAATCTTAAGTTGCTTATCCTATTACTTTATATATAAAACTTTATACAAAACGACAAAAAAATTTGAGGACTTATTCTTCATCACTATCATCTGGAGGATGATGCTTTAGGTCTTTTGCATGCCATATGCCACAATCTTTACTATTTATATCTCTCAATTGGTAACTCCATGGAGAAAGAATTTTGGAAATTACAAAAGGGCCAGTGAATTTTGGTGCAAATTTTGCGGTGATGTTATTCGCTTTATTTGACAGGGAATAGTTTCGCTTCCATACTTGCTGACCAACAGGAAACTTATCTGGTCTTCTTCTCAAGTCATACCCCTTTCGACTTTGGTCATATGCTCTTCGGAGACGTTTGTTGACATCCTCATAGACCTTCTTCAGAGCTTCGGAACGGTCTTCAGGAGTCGGCAAATCTTCTTGGGGAACATCCGATGGAGATCGACCACGAACAGTGACTTCTCTTCCATACATTATGAAATTCGGAGCCATGTCGGTAACTTCATGTTTTGCCGAACGCAAAGCCCATGCAAGCTTTGGCAGATATTTCTCCCACATCTTGTGATTATCCCTCACATAGGAACTCATCATCGTCTTGAGGACGCGGTGCATTCTCTCAACAGGGGATGCCTGTGGGTGGTAATTTGCAAGATAGCATAACTTGACATTATACTCGTTCATTTTAGATATGAATGTTTTATTTTTAAACTGAGACCCATTGTCTAAAATAATTCTAGACGGAGTACCAAACACCAAGAAAACTTGATCTTCCAGAATCTGGGCGATTTTATCTCCAGTCGCAGTGCGCATAGGAAATAACAAAACGAACTTAGAGAAGCTGTCACAAATTGAAAAAATATAAGTATATCCTGAAGAACTACGGGGAAGTGGTCCGACGAGGTCAATGGACAACAAGTCCCATGGACGAGTCACAGTAGGGGTTTGGCTAAGCATTTTTCCTGCAGGTTTCGTCTGTAGCGGCTTAGTGCTAAGGCAAATGTGACACCTTCTAATGTACTTGGCGACATCTGTTCTCATTTTCGGCCAGTAAAACCGTTCTATAATGCGTCCCATGGTCTTGAAAACACCTAGATGACCACATGTAGGGGGATCATGGTGATTCCTTATTATGTCTTTCCGTTTCTCCCTAGGAACTACTTCTAACCAGCTATCTAAATTATGTACAAGATTAGGGTAGTTTGTCTTCGTCAGTCGATAGAGACGTTGGTTTTCAACTCTCCATAATGGATATTTCACCGGGTCGTGTTCAACTTTCTCCATCATGGTATTGTACCATTTGTCCAAGGAGGGGGTAGAACTTAAATCTAGAAGACTATCTGGATTCAATGGCAGGTACTGATCTAGATAATGCATCAGCAATGACTTGATCCTTACCCTTTCGGTGTACGATCGTAAAATCAAATTGTTGAAGGCGCATACTCCATCTAGCAATTCTACCAATTGGATCCTTGATCTTGTACAGCCACTGTAAGGCATGGTGATCGGTCCACACAGTAAAGTGTGCTCCTTCAAGGTAAGGACGAAGCTTTTCCACTGCCCAAATAACGGCTAAACACTCTTTTTCTGTGGTGGTATATTTCCTTTCGGCTTTTGTCAGCGAGCGGCTTAAATAGCAGACGACTTTTTCTTTTCCATCCTGGATCTGAAACAATACCGCACCAAGACCAAAATCTGAGGCATCCGTTTGAACTATAAATGGGAGGTCGAACTGTGGACAAGACAAGATTGGAGCTGATACAAGATGATTCTTTATAGTATCCGTAGCCTTTTGACAATCTACATCCCAGAGAAACTTTTTATTTTTATGCAGAAGTGCTGATAGAGGTGCTGTAAGGGACGAAAAATCCGGAATAAAGCGTCGATACCATGAAGCTACTCCAATCAGACGACGGACCTCGGTCACCGTTTTTGGTACAGGTATCTGAAGGATGGCTTCTACTTTGTCTGGGTCCACCAACAAACCAGCTGCATTCAACACGTAACCCAAGTAACGTAACTCGGACTTACAAAAGTTACATTTATCCCTGTTAAGGGTTAAACCTGCCTCCGCAAGTCTTCGCAAAACTTCTCCCAAAACGTATAAATGCTGGTCAAAGGTAGAGGTGCAAATGATGATATCATCTAAATAAACGAAAACATAGTTTTCAAGGTCGTAACCAAGTACCTTTTCCACGAAACGTTGCCACGTGGCTGGAGCGTTATGCAAACCGAACGGAATGCGTTTAAATTGAAACAACCCGCGAGTTGGGACTACAAATGCGGTATAGGGTCGGGAAGATTCCGCGACAGGAATCTGCCAATAAGCTGACTTGATGTCTAGGGTAGTGAGGAACCTAGCATCTCTTAGTTTATCTAAGGTTGCAGAAACAAATGGCAGTGGGTATGCGTCACGTTCACTGACTTCGTTCAACTTTTTATAATTTACACAGAATCTGAATGTATTATCAGGCTTTTTAACTAGTACTATTGGTGACGCCCAAGGAGAACTAGATGGTTCGATTATATCCTTGGCGAGCATGTCATCAAGTTCCTTATTCACCTGCTTTTGTAATGCTGGAGAAAGAGGGTAATGTCTTTGTTTTATGGGTGGATGAGAAGTTTTTATGACGTGCTCCACTAAGTGAGTACATCCTAAGCCTGACCCCATTTTACCAAACGTAGAGTTGATGAGACAATCGAGTTCATTCCTTTGATCACCTGGAAGTTGGTCAAGGGAATTGATAGCAGAGATTTCGGGTAGTTCTTTGTCATCATGTGGTACAAAAGACCATTGACCAGAGTACAAGTCTGGAACGATTCCCATCTGCATCCAAAAATCTATCCCCAAAATAAGATGATGCGAAATTGACGGTACTACAAGGACTTCAAATATTTTTATTCTGTCTTGTAATTGGATAGGGATTGTGAGCGAACCCACGACCTTACACTTAGCTCCATTCGCTACTGTGCACTCCGTCGACAAACCATGGTTCAGTTTACAAATAGACTTCAACACATCCCAACCAGGACCACCAATAACTGTCTTTGAGCAACCGCTATCTAACAGAGCTAAAAACATCTTATTATAAATACACACCTTAAGAAACGGGCGTCTGTCATCTTTGGCATGAGCTAAAACGAAATCTAAAACGACAGATACAGACGACACCGGATTGGTCGGAGTTTTCGAGTTCGGGGTTTTTGACCGACCTATTGCTGGCCCCGACTCACATTTTTTTGACAATGAGGACAATTGATACGGGTGACATTCGGTTTTCCACACTTCCAACAAAATAGATTACGTTCTTCACGACATTTTTTAAATTTGTGGCCGGCCTGTTGACAATTCCAGCAGGCTGGTTGTCCTGAAGCGTTGACTGCTTCCACGGAGGCGGAGGGTATCGGATGCGAGACCATCTCTGATATACGCGCGGTAGGTGAGACTTGCGTAGCATTAACCGACGTTGAATGAGCGGGACGATGATATGCCAAATCGGGTTCGAGTAGCGTTCGATGTGAGGCTGGAGGGGGAAGGAATTTCTTGACTCTTTCTTCAGTTTCTTCCACGCTCCTGCATAATTTAAGCAATTCCCTTACCGAGTGTACCTCTCGAAGAGACAACTGGGTTTGAAGGTAGGGGAGTAGGTTTCTTCGGATTAGTTGTACCCTAACTTCCTCTGAGGGTGGTTGATCCAATCTTCTAAAAAGGTTTTCCATGGCAGTAATGAATGTTAGTACCTTTTCTTGCGACCCTTGTGTTCTTCGTCTGATTTCATCCCATAGGTTATACTCATAATCATGCGGCCTGAAATCCTCTTTTAGTTGTGTCACAAGATCATCCCACGAGGTAAAACTTCCCGTTCGATACCAGTATAACGCGTCTTCCTCGAATAATTCCGGAGCAGAGCGTAATAATTGTTCCTTGGAAACGCCCCGTGATAAACGAACTTCCTCAATACGTTCTAGGAAATCGTTGACGCTAGTACGCCCGTTAAATTTGACATTCCACCTATGAATGAAGGGGTTGAAAGCTGAATTACTTGGTTCACTTGGCCGTTGGGTAGGAATCGGAGACATATTTAAATTGTTCAGACAGTCAGCAAGGTATCTAAGTTGGTTCAAATCCTGGAACGAGGTTCTTCTCGTATCGTCGTCGAAAGTTGCCATTCTAGATGTTGATGATGCGAGCCTTCCCTGTGACGTGTAATTTTCACAACGTTCGTCTGGGCTCCTATGACTTCGTCCATCATATTCAGGTTCTCGGCGACTAGACGGTATCCCATGAGTCTGATGTTCGATTGGACCATCTTCTGGCAAATCGATTAGATCTCCTATTATTGGAAGACTTCTGGAAACTCTGGGTGTCGGTGGAATTGGAGCGTCGATGAGAGAATATGCATCCCGTGGATTCGAAAAATTCTCTTGTTCCCTTCCTGACCTCAATCCTCTAGGTACACAACCTTGATTGATAGCTGCTGACGGGTATAGACTGAATCTATCTTCCCTTTTCGCTCGGACAGATATCCCATCCATTCGAGGGACAGCATGCTCTGCAGGGTTGACGAGACGACGTCCAGGCTTCGGCGATGTTGCTTCGTACGCTAAGTTGAGGTTACCAAATAGTTGACGACAGTCACTTTCCAGACTAATCCGCTTAACCTCTTCCATTTCGGTGGGACCATCTATCCTATTTAACCGTTCCATGAGGTGTGTTAGACGAGAGTATAATCGACGGAAGTCATTTTCACGATTTTCAGGATCGAAAGATTCGATTTCCATGACCAATTCCTCTAGCTTACCACTGCAAATTTCGAGTTCTGAGTGAAAATCCCAATGAACTTGCACGTTAGGAGTGAGTCCAGTTTCCTTCTCCTTCCTCATAGCTTGACGCAACGCTGCTCGTTTCTCATCTACCGTGTTGTAATTCGGTAAGCCGCGAACTCTTAATTCGTAAGTGAGTTCATCGCTTTTTAGTCTGTTCACCTCCATGTTAGAATAATGCACGTAGTAGATAATAGGTTAAAATAGTTTAGTTAGTCTAGTTTAAGTTAGGCTAGGATGTAGTTATATTGTATATATATTGGGTTCCCGTATTTTGTATTTCCTAGAATTTCAACTTTTATTTTGTTTATTTCTAGAATTCTATTTTGATTTTGTTATAGAAAATCGTTTTTGTTTTGTTCCTAGAGTTATATTTTTATTTTACCTTTGGTGTGGGGTATGTAAAAAACAATGTTCTGTCTAGGTTATTACTTATCTCAACATAATATACCTTAATAAATTGGTTTTTAAGAATCCCTAACTAACGAAATGGGCTGCTTAAATTTACTTTACAGTATGTTTACTAATATACCACTAATGCGAGTAGAATAAATGTACCTCAGCTTTATTTGTCTAACCAGGGTAAGTATACCTTCTTACTAACCATATGTAACAAACCTATCAATGCATCCAAATTAACTCTTCCACTGATTGGGTAAGAATAAAGTATCAATCTAAAGATGAAAAAACTGTGTTTACAATATCTACTATCTTTGAAACAGTTATTTAACCTGTTTAATTTAAATCTATTTCCCTAAGAACTATATTTACACCTTAAACTATAAATAACCCTAATAAAACACAATATACAGTGAACCGAATTACCCTGTATATGTATATTTGACTATCTCTCAAATAGACTGTATTCAAATTCTAATCCGATAAAATTTGAACTGCTTATATTGTACCAACACAAACTTTCAAAAAAAATGTTTCGCCACACCCTGTATGCAAAAAATAATTTATCTACTTCTCCTCAAACATCCCAAAACAACTCATGTGCCCTTGGAACTGAGTTACACATACAAGTTACTACACCTTAATGTTACCTCTATGTTTATCTATTACTGTTGAATAGAATAAGTTTGATGTTATAAAAATATTTATTTTTAGTTTTAATTAATTGTAAGATTTATTAATTAGTTGTGATGTAAATACTGTACTAGAATAATTTAAGTATTTTTATTTAGTTTCTATGTAAATAGTTTATCGATTTACCTATTAGTTCTAGCAAAATGAAATAAAAATACGTTTTTACCGTGTCGTGTGAACCTATCCTAATGTAATTTACAAACGATTGAATTAATGTGAAGTGTCACATCTATATCTCGAAAAATATATAATCGATTGTTTGAAATATTAATAATCGATTCTTTGAAAATCATTCACTAATGAACAGTGTAGAGGCAAGTCGTCTAACAATTAAGTGAATTTGAAAAAAATAAACCAGTTGCAATAAAAATAACTCGACCAACAATAAAATATTAAATAAACCAACATTAACCAAGTTGAGGCGCCATTTTGTTACCTTGATTAAAAGGTCCTGTTAATCTCAGGGTGGGATTCGAAATAAAAAAACTGATACAGATGTAATGTTGGTTTAATATAAAATATTGTTGGTGGTTATGTGACTACTCAAAAAATCACAAGGCCTTGCCTAAAAAGTGGTAACGCTAAAAACTCCCTAAAGTAGTTCCGCTGTACCTCACGATTTATATGAAGTTGGCTTTCACAAATTATTTAGGTTAATATTAATAGCAGCATGGGATGATTTATAAAAAAGAAAAGTTTTACACTATCCAATCTTACCTTAGGGGTGGTTGGATACAGAATTATATTATGAACTACCTTGTATGCATACATTGGCTTACAAACTCTAGTGATTGTGCAATTGTTATTAAATACTATACAAGTTGTCCTCCACAGAGGGTAAAGACACCAGGAAACTAAGTTCCTCAGTAGGTATGGCAAAATACTCTACTTACAATACTTTTCCATGAAGATAATTGTTATTTCAGCCAAATGGTTTCTACTCAAACCCCTGGATTCCTTGATAAGAGTAAGGTATGAAGGTTACCTGTTTACAATCGGGTGCTGTGGGGTGTCCCTCCAAAAGGGCTGATGGTGGCTTACTATATCCTGTAGGTAGAGGTGTATCCGATATGATGACTGGGTGTAGATGATGTCGATGCAGGAACGAAATGAAGATATCGATGTATGAAATAAAGCCAAAGAAAGAAGATAGATCGAAGAAAAGAAAGAAAGAAAGGAAGAGACCTAAAAAGGAGCTTGTGTAAGTATTTGGTAATAATAATTAAATGTTATGAGGGTTGAGTATAGTACACTGACAAATTAAACTCACCGTAGAAGTTGTGTGGCCTCAAAGTGGTTTCGCCTACGGATGTGGAAACAGGAACTTAAGCTGAGCCAAATAAATATCCACTTATACAAATGGTAGAGCTCCAACAGGATCACTCTAATAAAATTTAAGCTCACTTAAATAAATTTCAAAAAAATCAGCAAAATTGCTAAACCATGTGGTCTATCACGAACCTCACATGGAAGAAAAAAGAAAACCCATCTCCTATCTACGTATGGATGGTCTTAGAAAAAAAGGTATGTTCTTTTCATTTACTTCTTTATTACCAAAGTACTTAACACCAGAGATAAGCTCTGATAACAGAAATTAAAAGAAGAAACTATCAATTGATAAGGAAGGTCAATGATCTTTAATCAGTAGATCTATGAATAGAAAAGTGACATTATGATGAAAGATTGAAATCACTTTGAGAAGATTTATTTTTAAGATTGACAGATATGACAAGATTGTCATCTACTTTGTACACCATGTAAACAAAATAACCTTTAAACCTTTTACATTTTCCAATTACTAACTTTTATGATCTGGTGATCATCCTATGTTCAAATAAGATATTCTGTAAATTTAGAATATAAATATTTGACCTATTATATCTCATACTGTTCTAAAAAATAAGTGGTAAATACTTATTTATTATTATTTTTTTCTTTTTAGGTGCCCTTCATGGAGACGCTTGAGAAAATTGAAAGGATTCCTGAGACATTAATTGTGTTAATCCTACTTAAAACAATCAGGATCTGTTTTTAATAAAATAGCAGTTGGTAGGTACAGAGTTTATTTTTGGATGTTTGAAAGAGAGGCACAAATAATTCTTTGTCCCGTAACACAATTGATAGAAGAGCTCTCAATTATTCGCGCTCGATTTTCTTACTCTATTCTTGTCGTGAATCTGACCTCTCTGCATAATTCCGAATAACCAGAAAAGTAGTGCGATTAGTGAAATAAGATTGTGTAGTCCGGTGTGGAAGCTGTATTTTATAAGGTAAATCATTTTTACAAATAAACTGTGTATTCGAAACTTTCCGTACCGCCACTTAATATTAAATTGTTGAATGTATGGTTTTGAAAAATTTTCCGACCGGCTATTTTTTCTTTTCTTTTGTTGTTGAATTGAAATTGGGTTTTTTATTTGTTTCTTTTATATGGAAATAAAGATTTGTGACTGTAATTTGATTTCGAATTTTATTTACAGCGTTTCATATATATTAATTAACTGATATAAATTATTTGTGGATTCTCGAATTATTTTATGCTTTTGGTTCCCAGTAGTTTTATATTAAATTGATATCTATCCAAGTGGATTATAATATTTTAATTATGCTAGTCCTAATATTTTTACTCTGTGGGTCGACAGCTGGGTAGGTACCGTTTAACTAGTGAGAAAATTCTTTTTTATTTTTTTCAGAATAATAGTTACCGGCCTTATTTAGATTCAAGGGTTAATCAGACTTGGAAGAGGCTTAGCCACAATTTGTTTGATTTCCCGGCAGATCTAATTCGTTCTTAAATTTTATTTTTTTCGGAGTAATAGTTACCGGCTTTATTTAGATTCAAGGGTAAATCAAACTTGGAAGAGGCTTAGCCACAATTTGTTTGATTTCCCGGCAGATCTAATTCGTTCTAAAATTTTATTTTTTTTCGGAATAATAGGGGTTAATCAGACTTGGAAAAGGCTTAGCCACAATTTGTTTGATTGTCCTGGTTTCGAATTTTGAAAAGAGTAACTAATGCTATTGCTCGATTAAGACCAATTATTATTAAGATGCCTGAGCAACATGAAATTATTCAGACAGGGACTGCTATTTATAATATTGCTAGGTTTATCAAAGTAATGGAAGGAACTCACATTGAAATTCAGTCTCCTGGTAAGTATAAGTGTGTATTAAAAAATGTTTAAATAAACTTTGATCATTTTTTAGGTGGTAATGAAGCTGAAGGTTTCCGAAATAGGAAATCATTTTTTTCTGTAAATACTCAAGTAGTTTGTAACGCAATATTTAATAACAGGAGAATCAGAGCGAAAATAGAAAATAATGAATTTGCCTATGCAGTTTTATTAGGTTTGTTATACAGATTAAATGTAAAGGTTCTGAAAATATTGTAATTGTAAGCCTCATTTCGCGTCCAAATAGGATTTTCGCAGGTGTTTGACCTGTGGACTCATTGATGGCGGATCGATAAGCCAATGCAAACAGGGAAAGATATTGGTCCCAATCTCTCTGGTGGCTGGAGACAACTTTGGACAGGTATTATCCAATAGCCCTGTTCATTCTCTCGACCATTCCGTCTGACTGTGGATGCAACGCCGTTGTCCTGGTCTTCTTCATTCCCAGCTTGTCACAAATTTCCTGGAATACATGGCTTTCGAAATTCCTTCCCTAATCGCTGTGGACTTCCAAGAGCACCACATATCGGCAGATGAATTCCTTCACCAATACATCCGCGACAGTTGTGGCTTCTTGATTTGGGATCGCGTAAACTTCTACCCACTTTCTGAAATAATCCATCACAACCAGGATGTATTTACCACCATTTTCTGTCGTCGGAAATGGTCCAGCGATGTCTAAAGCAATTCTTTCGAATGGGCTTCCGACATTATACTGTTTCATGGGTGCCTTTCTCTTGCGATGTGGTCCATTACTTGTAGCACAAGTCATACATTTCTTACACCAGTCCTTCATATCGTCGGAGCTGTTCGTTCAATAAAATCTTGCACGGATTCGCTGAACGGTTTTCTTCACTCCCAGATGACCTCCTGATGGACTGTCGTGTAACTTCCTCAGTACCTCAGCTACTCTTGATCTCGGGATAACTAACTGTCTCCTATTCTCAGAACCATAAGCGTTTTCAAGAATTTGTTTCAACAAGCCTTCTTCCAGGACAAGGGAGTCCCACTGGGCCCAATATGTCTTGAGTGTCGGTGAAAATCTCGACACTTCTTACCAGGTAGGTCGCCGATTTTCTTCCTTCAATTGCCGGATCATCTTCAGGTGAGGGTCATTCTCCTGATCTTCTCTGATCCTGGTGGGTGACCATTCTTCATCGACAACTGTAGTTTTTGAAACTGCAGCTTCCTTAGATTCTGCCTTGTTGCAGTGGAAACAGTCTGCCGGGCACGGCCGTCTAGACAGATAGTCGGCATTTCGGTGGCTCACACCAGCCCGATGTTCGATGTTGAAATTGTACTCTTGAAGTCTTCCAATCCATCTAGCGATCTGGCCCTCGGGATTCTTGAACTGCATCAACCACTTGAGTGCTGCATGATCAGTCCGTGTCCAGAATTTCCTTCAATACAGATACTGATAAAAGTGTTACACAGACTTCACTACCGCCAAAAGTTCTCTTCTCGTGACGCAGTAGTTTCGTTCTGGTTTGGAGAGGACTTTACTGAAATATCCTAGCACCCTTTCCTGTCCTCCTTGGATCTGTGAGAGCATTCCTCCAATCCCTACGTTACTTGCATCTTTGTCAAGAATGAAGTCTCCGGATATCCCAGTATCGGCGCCGTGGTTAATCGTCTCTTCAGGGTTTCAAAAGCAGTTTGACATTCTTCATCCCAATGAAAAGTTCTGGTTTCTTCTGTGAGTCGAGTTAGTAGCTTGGCAATACCCAGATAGTTGACTCGGTTTTGGAATTACTGACATTTCTTCGGGTTCAACATGAGCTGGGCAGCTTGAAGTCGTTTGAATACGTCTTCCAAGTTTTTCAGGTGCTCCTCAAATGTCTTCCCCAATACTACGATATCGTTCAAATAGACCAGGCATGTTTTCCAAGATAGCCTTCTCAATACATTTTCCATGAGTCTTTCGAATGTCGCGGTCGCATTACAGAGCCCGAATGGCATGACATTGAACTGCCATAATCCAGATCCGGTGGTAAAAGCAGTTTTCTCTTTGTCTTCTGGATCCATTTCTTTTTGCCAATAACCAGACTTCAGGTCCAAGGTGGAAAACAGTTTGCTGCCGGCCAAAGTGTCTAACGTATCGACAATTCGAGGCAAAGGACAGCTGTCTTTCTTCGTCACGTTTTTTAGCTGACGATAGTCTACGCAGAATCTGGTAGTTCCATCCTTTTTCTTGACGAGCACTACTGGAGATACCCAAGGTCTAGTGGATGGTTCTATTACTTTCTCTTCCTCCATCTCTGGAATTATTCTTTCAGCTTGCTCTCTCTTCGCTCGTTGTAGTCTTCGAGCTGATTGTCTGATCGGCTTGGCATCACCAGTATCGATTTTGTGTTTGACGGCTGATGTCCTGCCAGTCTTCCCTCCTTTTTGTACGAAAAGGTCTCGATACTGCAAGAGAAATTCTCTCATTTTCATTTTCTCAGCTCGATTCAAGCATTGGCCAGCTATTGACAACATCTGTTCAAATATGTCGTTAGAATTGACAGTTGTCGTTGTTTGACGAACAATGGATGTTACTTGTACGCAGGATCCAATTCTGGTTGACTTCTTGATGGTAATTGGGTAATCGTTCACGTTTATGACACGTACTGGGATCTCCTTCGCTGACGTAACCAATCCTTTTCCAATCAGTACTCCTCTAACAACCTTCCATGGCTCCATCATAACCGGTGTACCTTCCTCCACCTCCTTCACCCTGTAGCCGCGCTACTATCATGGTTTCGCTTCGTGCAGGTAAAACAGTATCTTCCTGTATAGCTGCCAACACCGTGCTGCCTTCATATGGATGGAGGAATACCTCTTCGGAACCCACTTTAATGGTTCTGTTTCTAGAGTCTAAGTGGAAACCATGTAGATTCATTACGCGTATTCCCAGAATCACGTCTTCTTCGATGTCAGCTACGATTACCGTATGCGTAAACTTTTCTGCACCAATTCCCAATTGGATTTGAGTCTCTTCGTGAACATTGGCACTCTCACCTGTTGCGGTCCGGAGTTGCACCCTCGTTGGCTGAAGCTTCTTCTTAGATTTTATTATCTCCGGCCGTATAATGGTTCTAGTTGCTCCAGTGTTCACTAGCAGAGAATATTTCTTGCCATTCACTTCGCCATCCACATATACACTATCGTTACGGCATGTGAGAGAGGCTATTAGTATGACAGGGTCTTTGGAACGATCCTGGGTCGGTGCTGCCCCCTCATGGCCGACCCGTTCCAGTTTTCCTGGTTCTGGGGTTCTTGGTTTGCTGCAGTCCTAGGGCGCTTACACGAACTGCGTACATGCCCTAGCTCGCCACAATTTCAGCATCTAATCTTCGGCCTTTTGTCTACAATGCTTTTCACAAGTTGACGATCTGGTCAAGCCTATCTTCGTCACCTTCTTTTTGAATGGTCCTGACTTTGTTGTACCCCCAAGCCTTCATGGATGCTTCATATTCAAGAGCAGCAGTTAATGCATCGACCAATGTTTTGGGATGCGCCAAACGAAGGGTCCTCCGCATATCAGGGTCACGCAAGCCATCAATAAAGGCCTGGATGCCCAGACATTCCATCATGTTTTCCGGTGCTGATGCATAAGCAAATCGGACTAGTCGGGCGATATCTACTTCATACTCTTGAAGAGTTTCGTCCCGTTTCTGCCTTCGGCTCTTCATCTGAGATTGGTACAAGTGTTATAGATGTTCGTGACCAAATCGCATGTCCAACCTATTCTTCAGCTGCTCGAAGTCATCCGTTTCTTCAAGGGGTATCGTCTGAAGCACATCTAAGGCATCTCCCCGAAGCGCAATAGTTAAGTTCACTGCCTTCTCCTTATCGGACCAATTATTCGCTCTAGCGACTGCTTCAAACTGTTTAACATAATTGGTCCACGACATCTCTCTATCGAACGTTGGGGCCTTGACTCGGGCAGAACTGCCAATATCTTCTGTCTTGGGGTGTGCTTCTGGCTTGCATGGTTTTATTTGTTTGATCTTTTTTCTTCTGTTGGCAAGTCTTGTGTTCTTAAATCTGCCATTTTTCTCTCTAACTCCTGGATTTTCTCGTCCATTGTTATGATCTTATTCTCAATATCTGATTTTAGTGACGAAGGTGGACGATGGTAGAAATCTCGTCGTTCATAACGGAAATGTTAACAGAAATCTTCTCGTCCATAGTAGAAATCTTCTCGTCCCTATTAGCAGAAATATCGTCCTTCATAGTAGAAATCTTCTCATCTATAGTAGAAATCTCGTCCTTCATAACGGAAATATTAGCAGAAATATCGTTCTTCATAGTAGTAATCTCGTCCTTCATATTAGCAGAAATTGACGAGTTTAGGTTGGAAGCCTCGTCGTTGAATAAAAATGTTTCCGGGTCCAAGCCTTCAATTTCCAGTGCTATTTTCAATCTTTCGACTAATTCACTCTTCTTTCCGGACGTTTCCAACTCGCGATTTTCCAATTCTGCTTTTAGTTTCGTCACTTTCAGCTCACTTAGTCTCTTAGTTATTTTTACGTAATTATTTATTTTTATTACCCCACACCTGACACCAAGTGATGTTTTTGTTATTTATTTAAACAGTTTTTACTTGTGAGATAAATTATACACACTACTATGGCTAATTACTATCTATTTATTCAAAGAAACACACACTGTATTAAACTTAATTTATATACACACTCTACTTAATGTCTACTAATTTATTTACACTCGGTATTTTAGTTCTAATGTATTTTCACCACTTGAATATTACACTATTTATCTGCACTATTTAATCACTGTCCGATTACTGAGAACTTCTGTAAACTGTCTGTGAACTAACTCTTTACTGTCCGTTTCACTAATTCTCTCGAACTAACTGTTAACTCGCTTAAAAACCCGCGTATATATAGTCCTTCTCGACTCTCGGAAACTCTAGTGCCTTCCGCGCTCGTGCTATGCAAATACAGAACCTTATTCCAGAATGTTCGAGAACATTCTGGCGCAGGGAGAGAATCCCGGCGCAGCCACCAAAATTTACAGTCGAGGGACAGGACCGGCTTTGAGTTGGTGACCTTGCAACAATATGTTGAAACCACACAGTAAACCATGAAAATATAATTCTGCTACCTTAAAGCTCTCTATGAAAATGTACAAAAATCATATATATGAATATCCAATTTTAACATAGGCCCATTTCAAAGTACCTTAAATTCTTTTCTGATTTATTATTGCCTTTTAAATATTACACTAGAAGTATATAATATTTAGCAAAACTATAGAACTTTTATTCTGTGCTGCACGTTAAGGATACTTTTTATTGTTTTTTAGGAGATAGTGGATATTTCAATAATAATAATAAGTATATTAATCCCACTTGCAACACCAACAACTAGAGCACAGCAGTTGTATAATGAATCTCATGTCAGAACAAGAAACTGTGTAAATAGGTGTATGGAAAAGGCGATTTCCTATTCTAGCATATGGTTCACGTTACAGCACAGAAACAACATGTAATATTATTATTGCTACAGCTGTGTTACATAATCTTGCAATAGAAAATAATGAGGATGTTCAATTATTTAATTTTACCAGGAAATATTGATGACATGGCAGCTAATAATGGAGACCTCAGAAGACCTATCAAAAAATCGAAAAATCAGCTTTTTGTTCCCACCAATTTTTTTTGCGTGTGCAACTATAATAGCTTAGCATTTGGTCGTTTTTAACGAATCCGGACATGTGTCTATTGTAAGCATCTATTTCTATAGGCTTTTCATTTTCGATACCATATTTGTTTCTTACTGACTGGCTTGTATCCAGTCGTTATCGCAACAACTTCGCGTTTGTCTTTCCATTTGCTGACATAAACGCTCTCGGTCTTTTATTTTCTCCAAATATGTTCACCCTTACGCAATTTTTTTTTTACAGCTATTGAAGGATTGCCTCGTCTGTTTGTTCTCAGGGTTCCCGTAGAATGAGTTTTATGTCGCAATAGCTTTGAAGACAAAGAGACGCTATTGTAGAAATTATCCATGTAAATGTGGTGACTTTTGTTGAGGTACGGTCACATAAGTCTGAAAACAAGTTCCTCGGTTTTAGAACTGTGTTCTGGATTCGGTTGTTCCCGATCTCTTCCTTGGAAAATCTCTAAATTTAAAATGTAGCCATCGAGGGAAGTGAGCTCGTAGAATTTTATCCCGTACTTGGATATTTTATTTTTGATGTATTTCCTAAACACAAGGCGGCCACTAAATAGTAACATGGACTCGTTTAAGGATAAAGCTTCTGGAAGAGAATACCGAGTTACTATTTTTCACACTTAAATCCAAAAGACCTCCTACTTTTCTAAGGCGATCATTTGGATCATTATCATTCGAATTAGAGCTCAAGCATCTGAGTATTTGTTCAAATCGTCGCCCACTCATACAGTGTAAAAAAATGGGATGATAGTATAAAGGATTGTGTGAGAATAATTGCCGGATCACCGGTACTTTTAGGTTCGCTTGAAGACCAAACCAAAAAAAATTTAAGCTCTCCTGAAATCTGTTTGAACTCGAAAAACCTACTATGACGAGTTTTGGGACGATTTGTGTGGTACAGATATTTTCCATAATTATTTGTGATTGTCAGCATAAAATCCATAATATTATGTTCCCATTTCTGTTCAAAAATATTGATTGGCGACATATTTTCTATACCATCAATTTCTACACCATATTGAGTTACATTGAATTGAAAATTGGAGATATTCGATGTTACCTCTTCCCAATTATCATTCTCGTTCATGTCTTGTTCTGGTATTTGATTTTCGTCTAGAACTAATCCCTAATCGTTTTCGGGCACTTCTACTTCGATGGTTTCGTCTGGCAATAAATTATCTATTTCATCACTATCGTTGCTAGATGACGCAGAAGATACATAGTCAGCATCACCGCCAAACATAATCGCTATAGGGACCATGTTCAGACACACTCATCAAATCATCATCGGTTGATTTTTCATACCACTTTGAGAGTGATCGTTCTTCGCGCTCATCCATTACTAAAAAAAGCTTTTATAAATACAAGACAGACGTCAAAGGTCTTTCTGCCTTTGCCTCTCGTCTACAGCATGCGTGCGATTAGAGAAAGACAGCCTGGACCTCTGACTGACTATCTCTCTCTTATACGCTGACGGGTTCCGAGCTGGATTGTTGCCTCTATCTGAAGTATCTCTATGTCCCCACCTCTCACATCAAATGCACGGAGTCAAATTAGTGTGCTTGATATGTCACTTTACCGATTCACCATTAAAATCGGGCGGCTGTAGAAGTTGTTGCCAAGCTATGTAGGTATTATAAAAGACGTCCACAGACGTCCTTAAATTAAGGTGTCACAGTGCGCACATTGTCAATAACGTCGTATAGACTTCCTTGTCCGCCAACGTGTTAAGTGCCTATATTTTCAATTTCCTTTCTTCGTCATCTAATTCGAAAACATCTTGTTGGAGCTTTAACACTACAAGCTTTTGTTTTTGTTCTTCTTGTTGTCGTTGTTTATGTTCAGTTAATTGCCCAATTTGTTTTTCAACTAAAACTGGCCTCCTATCGAGCAATTGATTATATTTTCCTAAACATGGGAGGATGTAAGTGTCGCCTACTGCTTGCATTAAAAGTTGCATTAGGGGTTCTCAATGCACAGCTGGGAGTTGACTGCAGCTCTTTTGGTGGACATATTTTCTTTCGTATGTTCTCTTCAAAGTGAATTTCTATGTTTGACTTAAATCAAAACAAAAAATTACTAAACATATTCTGAACAAAAGTAGTGTTAGTTAAACTTACGTCTATATTATCGTCTGCATATGGAGTGGACGGTTTGTTTGTTGTTAACAAATCACACTCTAGTTTTCTCGTTTTCTTTTGTTTTGACAAGTTTCTTCTTACATGTTGTCAGAATCAAATGACAGATCTAAACATCGAACCGCCTTTTCATTGACGATTTGTGTTAACCGATCATCGTTCATGAGGGGAGCCACCACCAGTCATGAAAACTTCTCTTTTATTGTGAGCTAACTTCCGTCTCAATTCTTTTATTTTATTTTCGTAGAGTCGCTTCAATTGGTCAGTATTTCTATAGCATGACTTTGTGCCGAATTATTAAATTCTACGGTGATATTTTCCCATGCTCCGCTTTTATCTTTCACAGTTGTCCTGTCCGACTTTTTATCCCCTATTTTTCAGCAATCAAATTAATTAGCAAATCTTTTTCCAGAGGGGTAAAGTTAGGAATTACAATACAATAAATTAAAATAAATGATAAGTGTCACCAAAAAGTGAACACTGCCGTACAAAACAGCTATATTCTAGGTTACTTTCAGCAACAATTCTTCTGTTTTTGTATGAAAACGATGTTGCCAAATTGTTATAAAGGATTAGTAAATCCACACTGTATGCTGCGGTGCATACAAAAAGGTTCACAAATACTTGAACCAGATTCAGTAATCTCGATTAAGTGTCAAAACGGCGCATGCGGGAAAATTCTCTTCTTAAGTTACAATTGTAAAGATCAGCAGATATAGTTGGTTTCCTATATCAGTGCACAGTTATACTGAACTTAAATGGGAAAATGATATCCAGGATATCTCCATAGGGCTAATAATACCTAAGCTTTAATATTTGTAATATCATATCTTCTTCTTTTTTCTATTCATTATAAATTGTTACGTGGGACCTGTACTGAGGATATGTAGATGTCCATGAAGAAAAAGAAGAAGACATACATCTAGAATCATCTAGAACTGTCATCGAAAAGAATCATCGAGAATTGTCTGGAACAGGTGAAAAGTATAAAAAGCGGAACAATTGACATTAGTTTAGTTTTGAAGTTTTGAAAATTGGAGTTTTGTGTTCTGATAGTAAGACGTTATTTGTATTGAATTCTGAATAAGAAACCTGTCCCCATTCAAAGTAAAGTTTCTCAATGCCACTCAAGCAAGTCCCTGAAATCATCCACATTTGATGGTCAAACGGCATGGGAAACATATCGACTCCAATTTGAAGCTGTGGCCAAAGCCAATGGTTGTACTGAGACACAGATGGCTGGTTCATCGATAGTGTCGCTTCGTGGGCAGGCAGCAACCGTTTTGTAGTTTTTTCCACAAGACACGACCAATTATGCGTCCCTCGTATAGGCACTTGAAGCAAGTATTCCAGAGTCAGCTAAAAGACCGTAATCAAAATTTAAATGAAAGCCTACAGGAATTTGAGGCCGATATAAAAAGATTGATGCATCTTGCCTATCCTCAGGTACCTAGAGATTTCCTAGAGCAAATCGGCGCACAGGCATTCGTTGATAGATTACAAGATGTGGAAATGCAACAAGCTCTTCGGCTACAATAGCACAAAACGTTAAATGAAACTCTGATTGCAGCACAGGAATATGAGGCAGCAAAAAGCAAATCAAAATATTTCCGTCCTAAATTGAGAGAAATGAGATTTCAAGGACACGAAGAGACAACTCCCAATATTCACCCACAATCTACTCTCTCACAAATCTCCAAACTATGCGACAAGATACCCAAAAACAAAGTGGGAGATGCTTCAAATGCGGAAGAATCGGACACATTCGGAGAACTTGCAAAAGCAGAGCCCGTTCAACGAATAGGGAGTCGAGAAATAAAGTCAAAAGGTCGCCTAAATCGCCATCCCGAAGCCCCTCACAAAGTCCAACAAGAAATAACCACAGTAGATATGCATCCCTGAGAAGTCGTTCTCCCACACTTAACCGACTTTCAAGTAACAATCAGGGGAAACGAATAAAAGTTGACACTACGGGGCGGGCGTCAACTGCATGTACTGAGAGCCCCAAAATCCTCACTTACATTTTCAATGGAAATGAACAAAACTTTTTAGTCAGAGGTGACAATCAAAATTGCATTACCGGTGCCACCAAGTCTTTCATTCGAACTGAGATTCTGAATCGGAAACTGCAACCTACTGAAAGGAGTTTCTTTCTTGAAACAGCTGCAGGACACATTGTTTCTGTTCGAGGAGAAATAACAGCAACTATAAAGATTGGGAATACTCTGATAAAACCTCCATTTCTGGTAGCCGATATTAAATATCAATGCATCCTTGGTATGGATATTATGCAGAATAAATCTATCATAGACCTTCAAAATAAAATTCTAGTAATTGGAAATGAAGAGATGATACTAAATTCGGAAGCAGATACTTCTCAGATAAAGGTTATAGTGGACAAAGATACAGAAGTTCCCGAAAATTCTGGAGGAATCGCCTTCGCGAGACTTAGCCAAAAACCAAAAGATCTACGTTTGGGCATTGCGGAAAGTGAGGAACTAGTGAATGAAGGAATTCTGGTAGTTCGATGTCTAATCAATGTAGATCAATTCCTGTTAGTGTTGATAATTTGTCGAAGAAGCCTTTCAAATTAAAGAAAGAACAAAATAGGACTATGCACACCGGTGAAAAGCATAATCAAGTGCGAAAGTAGGTGCAAAGACAAGACCACCACAAGGAACACAGTTGACGCCAGCCTCATGGAACAACTAGTTAAAGATTATGACCACCTAACAACTGAAGAATTAAGAAAAATTAACAACTTTATCAGTGACAACTGCGACATTTTTGAGACGGGAAAATCTACAGTATGCATCAGTACAGCATAGAATGTAAACAAGACGAGATGCAAGACCAATTCGTCAAATGCCATACAATTTGCTAAACGAAAAGAATCAGAAAATTTCATACAAGACATGATGGACGCAAATATTATTGAAAAAGCTTCTGGTCCTTGGTGTTCACCTGTGGTCCTGGTAACTAAGAAAGATGGATCCACTCGCTTTTGTGTAGACTAAATAAGGTTACAGAAAAAGATAGCTATCCACTGCCAAGAATACAAGAATACACTAGATTCTCTATCACGTGCGAAGTGGTTCTCCATCCTAGACTTGAAGATTGGATACTGGCAAGTAGAAGTACACCCTGATGATCGACACAAAACAGCTTTTTCTACTGGCAGCGGTCCCTACCAGTTCCAGGTTCTCCCATTCGGACTCTGTAGCTCCGGTCACATTTGAACGTCTGATGGAGATGGTTCTAAGAAGATTAACCTGGAAAACATGTCTAGTATATCTTGATGATATAATTATCATGTCGAAAACCTTTGATGAGCATTTGAAAAATGGTGAAGAAGTATTTGACAGGTTAAGCAATGCCAATTTGAAACTGAATCCTAAAAAGTGTTCACTGTTCCAAACGGAGGCATATTATCTGGGACATATCGTTTCCGCAGAAGAAATTAAAACCGATCCGGGGAAAATTGTAGCTATTAAAAACTGGCCTTAACCAAGGGACAAACAGGAAATAGGAGTTTTTTGGACTTTGCTCATATTACCGAGAATTTGTCAAGGACTTTGGTCGTATTGCTAGACATCTTTCTTCATCGACTAACTGCGAACAACATTGAATTTGACTGGACGTCGGATTGTCAAAATGCTTTCGTAGAGTTGAAGAACCGATTAACCCCAGTACCGATTTTAGCCTACTCACGAGAGAAAGGAAAACTTATTTTTGATTGTGATGCATCCCAACACGGCATAAACGCCGTGCTATTACAAGAACAAGAAGGCGAAGAAAAAGTGATTGCATACTTTAGTAAAACCATGTTAAAGGCTGAGAAAAATTATTGCGTCACCAGAAAAGAACTTTTGGCTATTATCAAAGAATATTTCCATACTTTTCTTTATAAGAGGAGTGACCATAGCGCTTTGCAGTGGTTAATGAATTTTAAGAAGCCTGAAGGTCAAGTTGCGATGTGGATAGAGAGAATACAGCTATATAACTTTGTTATACTGCACCGAAAAGGACGTCTCCATAGCAATGCCCATATACTTTCCAGGCGACCCTGTTTAGAACGACAATACCGGTACTGTAAAAGGCTTGAAGAAAAGGAAAACCCAGTGGAAGAAGTTAGTCTACAGATAACCACAATCAAGCCAGAGAGTGATGATAATCAGAATCCCCTTGAAATCCTTAGGAAAAGTCAAAAGAAAGACAATGACTTGAAAGTTATGAGAGAATGGCTTAAAAATGGAGTCAGACCTACTTGGCAAGAGGTAGCCAGATGGACTTTTAAAAGAGTACTGGGCTCAGAGGGATTCACTGTATCTTCATGATGGCCTATTGCATCGAATATGGGAAAGACCCGATGGAGTAGGTATAGTTCACCAATTGGTACTGCCAAGATCACACATCAAAAGTGTGTTAGAAGAACTTCATAGTAGCCACTCAGGAGGACATTTTAGTACTAAAAGAACACTGGCACGAGTTCGGGAAATATATTATTAGGTCAACTGTCGAAGGAACGTAGAAGATTGGTCCAAGAAATGTGATTTGTGCTATAGTAGAAAAGGTCCTAAAACAAGAAGCCGAGGAAAAATGGTATTTTTCCGGAGAGCCTTTTGAAAGACTTGCAATTGATATTCTCTGTCCACTTTCTTTGACAGAAAGGGGAAACAGATACCTGATGGTTGTAATGGATTATTTTTCCAAATGGCCAGAAATAGCACCTCTTCCTAATCAAGAAGCGACGTAAATAGCAGAGGCTTTTGTAACCAACGTTATTGCGAGACACGGAGTCCCTCTGGAATTACATTCTGATCAAGGACGAAACTTTCAATCCGAATTATGGCAGGATTTGATGAAGACATTTGCCATTAAAAAAACGCACTACGCCTCTCCACACACAGTCAGATGGAATGGTAGAAAAAACTATTTGCCAATATCTTTCAATGATCGTCTCTGAAAACCAAAAAGACTGGGATACTTCAGTTCCTCTATTTCTGCTAGCCCATAGAAGTTATGAACATGAATCAACTGGTTATAGTCAATCCATGTTTTTTCCCATTAAAGTATGTTTTTCGATTTTCATTAAAAAGTGAAGCTAAAAGTTGTAACAGCTGAATTTGTTTTATTTTTGCGTTTTCAAGATCAAAAATGACCATAAACCTGAACATAAATTTAGTGTTCCACTAGGACATCTAAAAAATTATACCAAGATTCGTAGAAATGCAATTATGTTTTTGAGCAACAGTAGGACAAGTATTTTTTTCCAATGATTTATTTATTGATTTTTTGTTGATTGGTACATAAATATGAATCAAAAAAGCAAAGTAACGTATCAAAATTGTATTTGAATCCTTTAAAAAATAAATCAAACATTGAATTTCCGCCAAATCTTTATTTGCATTTTTCTCGACACCAGTACTTTTTTACTGGTCCTACTCTTGCTCCGAGACGGCGATCTGTGCGGGAGTGCAATTTGAATCAGTTACAGAATTTTTATAATTCAAGAGTGCCAGATGTATGTCTTTGCCATCTTCAATGGTTTTTCAAATTATTATCTTTACTGTTTGTATGTGTCTTTAAACCATATCATTGCTTTGAATTTTTTAAATTCTGCTGAAGTAAATTGTGGGCCTCAATCAGACACTAAGGTAATCCGTACACCATGTGCACTAAATATAGTTTTTAAAGATTTAATAACATTTCTACTTGTGGTGTCTTTGCTTAACCTTTAGCTACCGACGTGTTTTTTTTGTAACATAGTACCACTAGTACCTGAGAGGCCGCTAGCATAACATTGAATTTTGTAGGAAATTATCAAATTATAGTTTCTGTTATTTTGATATCTTATAATGGAAGAAAATATGAAATAATTAACATCATGAAACTTATTATATGGCTTTACTTATCTGGCTATGTTTTTTAACAAAAAAATGACTACTGGACGAAATAAAAAATCTTGAAAATAATTTTTCTGGATCGACCCGCTGAAAGTACGATTATTCTGGCCGCCTTACATACCGGTAAGAGCGACTTTTATGGACTGCATGAGCTGCAGCTCGCTCTGACGGGCTGCGAAATTTCTGTAGTCGGTAGTAGAGCAATGCCCATGTTAGTACAGCAGTATACTTTGTGTCGTCCCAGCATTTTAACACGATAGCGCATAACCTTAAAATTGATAATTTTAAAAATATGAACACGTTTTTATAATTATTATACTTATGATAAATAATATAACAGCTTAACGATAAACATAATACAAGAATTAATTCTCATGTTAATCACTTTTCATTAAATATTTTATCAGTGAAATTCAACTTATACACATATCAACCAAAAAATCTAGGTAACATGGATGACTCTTCATCTGAAGGTTTCACAGATTTTGACAAAGAAGCGGAAGCTATTGTGGAGAGTGAAACATTGCCCAAAAAATCAGCTGATCGCTATCTGTTAGTATACGACACATATAAAACATGGCGAGAAAGAATAAAAATGCTCTATCGAATTCAGAGGAAAACAATTTAATTGCTTACTTTGGAGGTTTAAAAAACAGATTGAAACCATTAGCTCTCTGGAGAATATGGAGTATGCTCAAAAAAACATTAAGTGCAAAGGACGATAAAAAGTATGATCAAAACAAACGCCAAAGGACATAAGCCAAAAAAAATATTTTGTTTTGAAATAAGACGAAATGAAAAATTTTATGAATGAAGCTCCCAATAGTGTAGTATATTTAGCAATAAAGGTAAGAATTATTTACATATTCACTTTTCAAATAATACGACTTTGTTATCACTATTTAATTACATTTTTATTATCTTTAATTTCAATTTTCACAGGTCGCTCTCATATTTGGAATATGTGGCTGTTTACGATGCGACGAAATAACAAAACTGCGTGTTCAAGATGTAGAAAACTTAAAAGTAAAATATTTAGTATCAATTCACGACACTAAAAATGATTATATTTAGTATCAATTCACGACACTAAAAATGATTACCCTGGACAGTTTATTATAAGAACTTTCTTTCACCCTATAGTTGAAAAATACATTTCACTACGACCACTTTCAACTTCAGCAATGGATTTTTTATTCAATATCAAGAAGGTAAAGGTAAATGTACTCGAACGTCCATTGGAAGACATACAATGGGAACAATCCCAAAATTAATTGCTACTTATTTAGAACTACCCAATATTAGAAGATACACCAGCCACTGCTTCACAAGAACCTAGAATAACTATTACCGAATCTACTACCCCTATTATTACCTCTTAAATTTCTATTGCATTGGTATTGATTATTGCTAGTGTTTGTGTAAGCTTGCTGTTGATATTGCCTATTCTGATTACCACGGAAGTAGTTGTCATGCGAAGCCCCCTATAGTCGCGTCTACTATTATTGATATACCGCCCGGAAAAATTTCCCCTAAAATTTTGTCGTTTCGCGTATAGAAAATTGGCGTTATTTTGAACCTCGATACCTACAAATTTGGTTTTTGCCTCTCTAGTGTTAGAAAAAGTACCTGCTTCCATTACTACACAGGAGAGCCTCTATTCACAAGAAGTGAAACTCTAAGTCTGTTTAGATAAAATCTTATTTATTTATACACTTGTTTATGTTTAATTTATTATTTTGGTTATTTATTCACATATCTATATATTTATTTATTTGTTTACATATTTATTTGTTAGTTCATTTATTTATGTACATTCATCAATTTCATACAAATGCAAAATACAATTATACAATGGAACTGTAACGGGATTAAAAATAACTTGGATGAACTTCAAATAATCAAAAACAAATATTCGTCCATTTTGATGGCAATGCAGGAAACCCACTTGAAGCCAGACGAACCGTTTCAACTACGGGGCTATCAATGTTTTCGTAAGGATGTACATCCTTTCCTCAGAGCTATGGGTGGTGTCGCTACCCTTATTAGAAGTGGTATTCCTGCAAAAGAAGTTGAAGTAGATACAAACCTCCAAGTTAAAAGAGTTCAGATAGAGTTCCCATTAAAAGTTACTATATGTAACATCTACTGACCTGACGGGAATTGGGACCAACGACATATCCAGGATGTTATCGATCAAATGCAAGGCCTAATCCTCATACTTGGTGATTTCAACGCCCACTCTCCATCCTGGGGATCTGCTTCGGTAGATACCCGAGGCCGGCGACTGGAATCATTGATAGAAAGTAATAATATATTAGTTTTAAACAACGGTAAACCCATACATTGTGTAACAGCATCCGGTCAAACATCATGTATTGATATCTCCTTTTGTTCCTCACATTTGACACCCAGGCTAAACTGGGATGTCCTTGACGACCTCCACTTAAGTGACCATTTCTCCGTTGTCATCGACATTGACACACCTATAACAACTTTCAAAACCAGGGAAAGATGGTTAACAAAACATGCCAATTGGGTAAAGTACAAAGAATGTGTCGATATCCCTGATCTTCCTGAGAATCTTGATGAAGCAGATGCTACCGCCACTAATGCTCTCCTCGATGCTGCTAAGGCAAGCATTAAACTGTCAAGGCCGTTGTTTCTCACAGACCAGTGACGTAGTGGAATGAAGACATCCAAACTGCAATACGTCTTCGAAAAAAAGCATACCACAACCTCCGCATCTAACTCAACCAAACTTGATTTCATTTAAAAAGGCCAGGGCATTTGCAAAAAGAATATGTCTCTACAATTACTCCTCAGCTAGGTGTTCAATTTTCATTTGAACAAAGGAGCAATTTAAAATAAATTGTGTAAGCCACCCTGTATAACTAGCGGAAATCGCTTGTCTGATCACATTTAACTGGCTTATGCGTGCTTGAGAGATGGGCTACGAGGCCGGAATCTCGTACTCGGACATGCGCACCGGAGAGGTGAGTGGCGTGTGGGGGGATGATGTGTCTCTGGCCTACGTGACTTAGGGTTCGACATCGATGGAGATAAGTTGAGTGTGTTCCTTCTTCAAAAAACTTTTCTTTCAACTGAGTTGAAAGCCGGTATCTTATCTATCTATTCTCTTGTACGTCGTTAGACGAATTCCAATACTATCAAAGTACAATTTGTACAACTAAAGTGCAAAATAAGCTTTATTCATCAAGAAAGAAAAAAAAATAATTGCCCACAAAAATTCTAAATTACGTGTTGTAGTTAATAACTTCAGTAATTGTGCATATACGGAATATTTATGGTAAAGTACAATAAAATTTTCTATTTTTGATTGCATCTACGGGCAATCTATGACTATTCAGACCAGTTACAGCCATTTTTTACGATAGTTACCAGTAATTTAATGGAGGAAATTTTCCATATTACCCCTAGCAACGCCTATTGATGCCTAGGCAATCTACACCAGCAATATTGTGTTGAACTGTTTACTGTATGGTTCCTTTTTGTGAAAATGTATCTAGTGGATTTATTGTTAAATATAACAATTAGATTGTGGTTATTAGATATTAAGAAATTCGCGGTAGATAACTGGGCCTAGTTAACTAACAATAATTGTCCCGTATTGTGCATTTGTGAGCACCCACGTTTACATGTTTATTTTTATCTCTATTTGTATGTTTGTTTTTAAGCCAATTTAGTATAGATACATTAAACGATTTATAATATTTTGGAATTTAAATTCTCCGCTTTAAGTGTAGAATATTCTTAATCAGCGCTGTGGAAATATACCTTCCACTTACCCTCTTTCAGAGTATCCTACAGTTATACTCTGACCTCTCTTATGTTAAGGATAGGAAACTAATGCCTGTTCTTAACAGGTAGGCCTAAATGAAATATGGAGAAAAATTAGAGTAATTTTAGGTAAAAACACCTTTGACATTCCTCAAGCGTTTCGAACTGACAATAATCACTTAATAACTGACCCCCTTCAGATGTGTGAAATATTTGCTGACCATTATGAAATCACCAGCAAATCCGCAGTCTATGATGATGATTTCGTAAGAATTGAGATTAATGAAGAAAGCATTACAAGCATTCTTCAATAGAGAATATCTCGTAGCAGTCAGGTTTGACTTAGAAAAAGCATACGATAGAACTTGCGAGATATGCAATTCTCAAACAACTACACCAGTGGGGCCCCCGAGGGAAACTTCCAGTAATTTTGAAAAACTTCCTCAGTGATAGATACTTTAAGGTTAGAGTAGGAGGAGAGGAGTCATCATTAAGAATGCTTGAGAATGGAATTCCTCAGGGTTCCGTATTGAGCGTCTCGCTGTTTGCAATAGCTATAAATTTTCTTGTTGAGAAGATCCAGACAAGAACTAAGAGTGTTTTGTACGTAGATGACCTAATAGTACTTCAGAGCCACCAATCGATGGACACTCTGAATCAATCAATGAATAACGAAATTGACATCAATCAACTTGCAAAATATCGAGGTTTCAATTTTTCACTGGAAAAAACCAAATGCACACACTTTTGCAGACTCGGACACGACCATCCTAACCCTGCTCTCACTATCCGTGGGCATCCTATTGTAGTTGAGGACTGTATAGGACCGTTACCGTCCTAAATGACTCTGATAGTTTAAAAAAATTCAACCACTGCAAAGCGGCGAATGGACATAGAAGTCTATGCCGCTGAACAAAAAAAAAATGAAAAAATAATAATAGAATTATTACAGTTTCCTGTAAAATTGTCGTATTTAGTAAAGCGCGTTACCAGCAGATATCAAAGAATAAAAATATATTATTCTACGCTTTACAACTAGTTTTGAAAAATATTTTTCAAAAACAGTGACCGTTCAATGAAGAAGAAACAACTACTTCCCGGGCTACATGCCCCGACAGTCATTGAATTACACTTCTAAGTCAAACGGGGTTGGTAAATCTACAAGATTTAAACCAACCCCGTTTGACTTAGAAGTGTAATTCAACATCTGTTGGGGCATATAGCCCGGGAATTAGTTGTTGCTTCTTAGTTGAACGGTCAGTTTTTGAAAATTATTTTTCAAAGCATTTTTGTAAAGCGTTTGAATAATATATTTATTCTTCGATATCTAATTTTAAGCTAGTTTAATTTTCTTCAATACTTCATGTTTTCCAATAACTAATATTTTTCCTGTATTAAGTTTAACAATTTTAATTAATTAATTAATCTACCTGAATACACCAAAAAATATATTTTTAACTTTCCGCTAAGAAAATCGAAAATTTCTAAAAGATATTGTTTTTATTAAATTTTTTTAATAAAATTTTCGTCTATTTACTTGTCACAATCATGTTAAGTTTCAAAAACTGGTTGTTAATCAAAAGTTATTAAGGGTAACTTTTTTTTGGCAATATTTGTTGGTGGCACTTTTTGAGGAAAACGTTTTTGAAAATCATTTTCATGGGTCGCGGACAGACGTTTTTTCTGCTAACCTTTTCTGCTAATCCGTTTGATTGTGCATATCTTGGACTAGATGTGGTTGAGGTCATATCCCAGTCTTTACAGAATTCATTAAATTCAAAACTTCCATATGGCATGTTGTCTGATATAATTTCCATAGGAATTCCACTAGATGAAAAAATTTCCTTTAATTCCAAAATAACTTCTGAACTATTTTTTCTTCTCAGTTCCTTGATTTCTAGCAAATTTGAATAGTGATCTATTACTATTGAATAATGTACATTTTGAAATTCTAAAATATCTGTTGCTACCTTTTTCCACGTTCTTGACGGTATATCATGTGGGTGTAATGGTTCCTTTCGATTACACTTCTGAAATTTTTCACAAACGCTACAACGTTTGATTTCATTTTCAATATCACGCGTTATTTCGGGCCCATAAACTACTTCTCTTGCTCTTGCGTTTGAATAATATATTTATTCTTCGATATCTAATTTTAAGCTAGTTTAATTTTCTTCAATTCTTCATGTTTTCCAATAACTAATATTTTTCCTGTATTAAGTTTTACGTTTTTAATTAATTAATTAATCTACCTGAATACACCAAAAAATATATTTTTAACTTTCCGCTAAGAAAATCGAAAATTTCTAAAAGATATTGTTTTTATTTAATTTTTTTAATAACATTTTCGTCTATTTACTTGTCACAATCATGTTAAGTTTCAAAAACTGGTTGTTAATCAAAAGTTATTAAGGGTAACTTTTTTTTGGCAAAATTTGTTGGTGGCACTTTTTGAGGAAAAAGTTTTTGAAAATCATTTTCATGGGTCGCGGACAGACGTTTTTTCTGCTAACCTTTTCTGCTTACCCGTTTGATTGTGCATATCTTGGACTAGATGTGGTTGAGGTCATATCCCAGTCTTTACAGAATTCATTAAATTCAAAACTTCCATATGGCATGTTGTCTGATATAATTTCCATATCATGTGGGTGTAATGGTTCCTTTCGATTACACTTCTGAAATTTGTCACAAACTCTACAACGTTTGATTTCATTTTCAATATCACGCGTTATTTCGGGCCCATAAACTACTTCTCTTGCTCTTAATTTTGTTTTTCCAATTCCAAAGTGTCCTGAATGAAGATCTTTCAGTATACTTAACTTTTCACTTTGCGGAATTATCAATCTATCTTTCATAAAACGTAGTCCTGCTGATTCAGATAGGTTATACCTGATCTTCCTATAGTGTGAAATTTCTTCTTGAATATTTTACCTTTTTTCGGGCCATCCATTTTTGTGAAAGTATAACACTTCTTTTAAAACTTGTAACTTGTCTATCGACCTGTTTCGATTTTATAGAATAAATCCTTTTAATTACCGCTCGTCGTCACATTAGCTACTTCAAATTATAGTTCTGTAATCCCAAATTCTTCAACCCTGACCATAAGACAATTGACGTCTGCCAACGGACGCTTCCATTTTTTTCAACGCCACGAGGGACAACCCTTTCCGTTATCGACTCTCTTCGAGGAATGACCTCCATTTTTTATCGCTTTTATACCTTTCCTATCTAATGAATTTTGCTGTGGTAAGCACAGCCCCTAGGTTATAAGCACTAGGCAAGGATATAAGCCCAACCCTAGGCTAGGATACAGCCCTAGACCAGGACACCGCCCTAGACCAGGACACAGCTGCTAGGATACCGTTCAAATCAAGACTCTATCTAGGTGCCTATCTTCTTCGAGATCTAGTCTCAAGACTTCGTAGAGCCAAGATCTACCTACCTTTTCCGGAAGTAACACTTCATAAGCTAAGTACCCATAAAAGTACAAATTCTCCTTACTTTTGTTCATTTCCTGTGGCAGAAGAGTAAAATATAAATTTGTTTTAAATCCTTTTTTTTAAATCCTCAACTATAAAAGTTGAGGGAGATATCGCCCGGGGTAGAGTTTTAAAATTTCCTTTTTTTTAAGTAACTTTTTTATTATTACTTTTATTTAAATTCTACAAGGCGTTTTTACCTTTTCCGCCTTAGTGTTTTTAAATTTATTAGTATTTTTTATCGTCAAAAAGGTAGTGGCGCCCTCAATTTTTCACAACCCTTCTGTTATCCTTGTGTGACATACACTTGGGGTCGAATCACCCCTGAGAGGAGTCTCTAGCCGGAGCCCTTCAAGCTGGAGCGCTTACCGTTACAAATTAGCGCCTCTTACCGTAACAAATTGGCGCCCAACGCACCTTACCGTTACAAACTCCATCATTTCTTGTTGATTCTGATAATTTTATTTTCCTTGCTTCCGTTGTTGCTTAATTTTATTCAATAATATGAACTACATTTTCTTTGTCATCTTTGTCATCTTTAACTGGATCTTTTAAATATGCACGGCTTAAAGCATCAGCTACACGCATTTCTTTACCAGGTAAGTATTTCACTTCAAGATCATATTTCATGAGTTTTAAAATCATTCTCTGAAGTCTACTTGGAATTTTAGATAAATCTTTCTCGAAAATATGTATAAGTGGTTTATGATCCGTTTCAATTATAATTTTTCGTCCATAAGTATAGTGATGAAATTTTTTCACACCAAATACTATTCCAATTAATTACTTTTCAATTTGCGCATAGTTTTTTTCTGTTGCAGTTAGTGAACGTGATGAATATGCTATTGGTTGTGAATTTTGCATAATACATGCACCCAATCCATCTTTAGATGCATCTGTTTGAACAACTGTCTGCTCAGACTCATTGAAAAAAACTAAAACTGTTGCTGAACTTAATGTTTGCTTTAACAATGAAAATGCATTTTCTTGATCTGCTTCCCAATGGAAATTGATATCATTTCTTAGAAGTAATCTTGATGGTTCACTCCTTTTTGAATAATTTGTTATGTATTTTGACATAAAATTAACCATTCCTAAAATTATTAAATCATCGCATACTACTTGAACTCCTTCAATACATCCAAAAATTTTAACCATAAATATTTGAAATACCTCTGGGGCTGACTTTATTCCAAAAGGCATTCTCATAAACGGTGTATTAAAAGTACATAGATAAGAACTTTTATTGTCAAGTTTGATTTGCCAGAAACCTGAACTCATATCAATTACACTGAAGTACTGTTTATTATTCATAACTGAAGTTATATCTTCCTGTCTTGGAAACTGAATGTGCTGTCTTTAGATAGCTTCATTTATATCTCTTGGATCAAGACCAATTCTTAGGCTTCCATTCTTTTTTTTGTACAATTACTAAACTATTTACCCAGTCAGTTGCATATTCTACTTTTTCTATGACTTTTTTTCCTTCTAAATCTATTAGAAAACTTCGAAGCTTGTTTTTTAAGGATATGGAGTTGGTAGCGAATTGTAAAGTCGAAGCCCATCAGAGAACAGTGATTTCATGAGAAATGATTTACTTGTAAATTCTACATTATAGTGTTGGATTGTACGTAATAATCGGCCATGGAGTTCAAACCTAGATACTAATTGATCAGTTAGGTACTGAGGTAATTTTTTATTAATTAACTTGTAAATCAACACCACGTTAGCTTTTTCAACATTTTGTTGGACTGACAACCAATTCAATTGTCTAAACATATTTTCAATAGGAACGCGCCTACCACATTTGAGTAATATTCGCATACATTTGTTTTGCAATATCTGCAGACGAGTTAGTTGTTCTTTGGAGCATGAAAGTAACAATGATGTGCAGTTATTGAAATGAGGAAGAATTCTAGAATTGTATACTAATCTTTTTGACCATTCAGATAACTCTCTTGAAATTCTCCCAAAAAATCCAATTTTTTTGCCTAACTTTTCACATAGATAGTCCGCATACATGTCAAAAGTCAACTGAGGGTCAATAATGACACCTAAATATTTACTCTTTCGATCTGAATATTATTCAACACGATCTTATGATTTTGTGCAATAAATCTAGAACAATTGTTTTTAGAACCAATAACCATATATTTGGTTTTATCAGCATTTAGTTTCAATTTAGAAGCACATAACCAATCGTACAAAAGCTGCAGCTCATTATTTAATACCGTTGTAATTTGGTCATAATCACTGCTAGCAACGGATATAAGTGTATCATCGGCAAATAAATTTACAAAACACTTTTTAAAAACATGACATAGATCATTAACATATATGATGAATAGTAATGGCCCTAACACACTACCTTGCGGTACACCGTAACAACTTTCCACTTTACTAGAGCAAATGTTATTAATCTTTCTTTACGTGATGACGATTTGTTAAATAGTTTTCAAGTAGTGTTAATGCCGATGATGTTATGCCATAAATTCTCAATTTATCAATAAGTTGCTTCCGATTTATAGTTTCAAACGCCCGCTTTAAATCTACAAACACACTTAGCACTACTTTATTTTCATTTATCTTCCTTCTCCACCTTGAACACACAAATTGTATCGAAGTTTCACAAGAATGATGATTCCGAAATCCAGACTGTCCCTTGTAGAGTAGACCATTTTTCTCAAAGAACTGCTGCAGCTGATCTTTTAGCACTATTTCAATGATTTTATCTACTAATGGCAGAAGATTAATAGGCCTGCACTGGTTTAGATGGACATGGTACTTTTCGAATTGGCACTATCACGCTAGTCTTCAAATCATCTGGTATAACACCCTTACGAGTAGATATAAAATTACAGACTATCGGGGCGAAATTCGAGCAGGGTTAATGACCGCAGTTGACCTCTAGGAAATGTAATGACAGAGCACCGGGGTTTCGTAGAAAATCTAATGACAGAGCATCGGGGTTTCGTAGAAATCAGTGATGTAGAGAGCAGTGATGCATGTAGTACACGGAAAATAAAAATTATACAGAGTGCACCGAAAGTAACTACATTTAATAGGAGGGGGTATACAGAGCAGTAGTCAATTACACTATATCTAGTGAAGAGTAGTGAGTGAATTATTATTGATTTGATTAGAAATGGAAGCTAGCAGGTGTGTGACACCAGAGAATAGTTTTAATTCAGAACGTGTATACTATAGTGCTCCAAGACTAGCAAGTATCGCTGCAAATGTTATATAATGGTGTATTAAAGATGTAAATAATAAGAACATTGGAATCGGCTATAGATATTTCAAACATGATACTATCTACGAATTTGTAATTCCATGTGATTTGTATAGTCTGTTAAATGTGAACTGTATCCGTGAATTAAAAGTGCAAATCGTAAAAAATAGTTATGTACAAGAGGACGACTCTGGTCAATTGGTAGGAGAGGGGTTGATTGATACAACAATATTTAATCCATGCTATTATCCATCACTGCCCGACTAGAAAAAAGGGTTCCACCAATAATAATGGGAATGAAATACACAAAAATGTGGAACGTCCAAAAATCATATATAAAAGATTGGATATATTAACATTTATTTAGTATTAGTCGATATGCAGGCCCCAACGTTTATAATATTGCAAGCTATTATTGGTAACTACCTTTTAATACAGCATCCATATAATATTAGAGAAGTGTTTGTATGTTTTGATAGTAATGGTACAAAAAATGATAGTTGGCCTGAAAATGGATACGAATGGAATCGTATACACCAAATAATGCAGTAACCCTGAAAGCTGAAATACCCACCAATAGTACAACATATAAAGTGCGTCTTTTCGAAGGTGATGGATACTACCAAGATTCCGAATGGTTGCAGTTGTATGGAGCTCACCAGGTCGCAAGCACACACATAAATACGCATACATATATATTGTATTATATAGCTACATGTTCTACTATTGTGATTGGTACAATATTTTATAAAAGTATCCTTCGTTTGTTTAAATAAAAGAAATAAGTATAACATTTATTTTTTGTTAAACATCTAAGTAATCAAAATCTGTAGAATCTAAGTATTCTTCTATATTCACATCACTGAAAAAATTCTCCACTGCTTCTTTTTCTTCTAATGCTTGGATAAGATCATCTAATGTGCCTGAATTGGAGGATGGATTTAGGAGAAATTGCCCCAATGCTAGAGTATTTGTGTCATGTGGTATTACACACCTCTTATCATCCTTTGAAGAAAGAGCCACCTTGTTTTTTAATTCTGTGTGGATAATATGCATATTGGAAAGAAAAACATACATATTTCTATATACAATACCGCCAGTTTCAACGATTTGTTTATAGTCATTAAGATGGAGTTGAGTTTGAATTAGATGTTTAGAAATACCTTTAGCCTTCTTTAAAATATCAGACTTGCTTAATCGTTCCGATAATTTAACAGAATATGCTTTAGCACCAGTTCCATAGAAAGACTCAACAACTACACCAGCAAACTTGTCTTCCATTGTACCGACAATAGATATTGTTCTAGGAATGTCATGGATATTATTTGTCTGATAATTGGATGTATCGAAATATTCAATATTTTCCTTCATGTCTTTGTAGAAATCTTCAGTAAATACTTCCAACACTAATGAATCAGTATCCGTATAACAAAACCTAACAGAATCACCATACTGTTGTTCAACATAATCATAATAAAACTCATATATTTTAGTCTTTGAAATATCCAAAACTGAAAATCCTACATATAACGGTTTATCATACACTACTTTAATTTTATTCAGTTGAACCGTCACCAAATTATCGTTGAACACAGAACAAGATTTGAATTCTGGTTTCGCAATTAAAGTTTTCGTTCCCAGGGATCATCTGGTGTTTTCCCAATGACTTGATAGAATTATACGTTTTCTTTTTTCAACATTTTCCATCGTTTTTCCAAAGATTGCATTAATTAAAAGTTTAAACAAATCTTTTTCAAAGGCAGTTTTAGCTTTGTTGCGTAGACTGGTGTTAAGTTCAATGTATGTCTTTAGCCAAGCAGACTGTGAAAACTCGATAACTTTGTGAATCTTTTTCAATTTTAAACCATATTCCATACTAGTTGAGCTCGTACATATTCCTCATCAGAGATATCAACACCTTTTAAGGTATCAAAACAATGTTCCTTAGAAGGTAATTGCCGCTCGCGTAGTTTATCAAAAGATGTCACATACGAATACGGAAACACACCTTTTTGTCTCATTAAATTAAAATGTTTTGGGAAAAACTTTCGTACCTCATTACACTGTTCAGGATTCAACGTAGAAGCCAGTTTTTCTAATGAACTAGCTAGAAAACTAAAGGAGTCAACAAATTTTAATGTCATATACACATCTCGTATCTTGGGATCACTAAACTTTTCCACCAAAATATATTTTGAGAAGCATATATACTTCTCCTTTGTTTGGGGTAAGGCACTGATGTTTTCACCTTTGGTGGCCAGTTCTTTGATAAATAAATGACAATCATAATTTTTTAAATTATGTAGAAAGACAGGAATATATTTCGGAAGTTTATAATTTAAATTGCAAGAGTTATGGGCTGCATTATTAAATTTTCCGGTAACATGGCAATGATCCATAACCTTTTTATCAAAAACATCAAATGGTTTTTCACAAATATGACAAACGGTAGCAGTGTCATATCTATTTTGTTCCTTAGGTGTTAATGATCGCATCGGTATAACATGTTTAAGATGGCTATTGTACAAATCTTGAACTATTGAATCCAATTTTTGTATGAAGACTTGGGCTGCATCGGCACCTTCATAAATTTCAAATTTGGATAAACTATCGTCATATGTACACTTTACATAAAAAGCAAACGAGTAAGGCTCATGTTCACACACTTCAACTGTGAAGGATTTACCAACATGGGGTTCAACGTGATGTATTCGTTTTAATAAACTTTCAAAGTCCGCATAAATTAAGAATGGCACTTGTAGCTGTTTTTCAAAGTTGATGAATTTCAATGTATTTTCTGGTAACCACTCCCCACACTTGATTATTTTAATTTCAGAAGTTGGTAGTTTAGTGTATACGTGAGTACAATCATTTTCTTGGTGGTGTTGTAATTTGAATTCTTTTGAAAAACTTTGTAGACATCCGTCACAAAAGTAAAGTCTTCCATCGTGCGTTGTTTTTTGATTGTGCAATAACTGGATAAATCCTTGATGAGAGTATAATGAGTGTTTCCATCTCTATCAGTTATCAATAAGAGATTAATATGAGTTGGTTTCCGCTCTGACGTAAAATGAACAACTTCATATCTTTTTTTTCCATCTTTAAATTCTGATTCCAACCCATAAACATTTACAGATATATTATTCAATTTCTCGAGTTTTATAATGTCTTTCAGGGTTACCGGAAACTCTACTCCTGTAAAATCTAGCAAGGTATCAAAATGGGGGTAAGATTCTGGCTTCGTGGGATCTCCTTCGGGTTGAAATATTGCTGCATTCACACACCAAGCGAAACATGCATTATCATTATTCCGGATATTTAAAACAGTCTGTTTTCTAACTATCGCCCTTGGCAACTTGACATAAGAAGAAGCGGAAATTGCATTAAGCCGGTTTATGTTCACATCTAAAAACATTATTTCTTGAAGTGCCCACCCACTATCTTTTTCTTGAAACTCTGAAGCCTGGTTCATAATCTCATCTTTAAATTCTTCATATACATGTTTCAAATCGGTTGATGTAGTCACAGCTTTGTTGGCTGTATTCATAGACTTTATATCTGAAATCCCCTTCTCTGGTATTATGTATATACTGAATATTTCAAAATTTATTTTTAATGAATGCTGAAGGTATTCTTGAATTTTATTTAATACTTTTGCTTGAACCTCATTGAGAAAATCCATATAATTTGTCTTTTTATCTGGAATGGAGAACCGATAGGAAGCTATTCTGGTTTTGAATGCGTGATGTAACTTGGTAACACCGGGTTCCAGCACTTCCATACCCATAGGTCTAAGTCTTTTCTTAGGAATAAAAGATCATCGCAACTCTTACGTTGATAATTTTTAAGATTATTAAACCTCGAAAACTGTTTTCCACAACTGTCACAAGTAGTTGAACTTTGACCGCAACATAACTGATGTCGACGAAGATTGTAAGCTCTAGAAAATTGCTTACCGCACTTGATACAATGCATGATGAAACTTAACAGAATCAATTCTGTAATTACATTTATATACAAGCAAACGCATGCGCAATAGGTCTGAAGATGAATTGAAAGTCATTATATTATTTTATTCTTTCATTATAAAGTTTTCATAGAAAAAAAATACATTCGATAGCGCACAAATACAATTAATATTACTATGGTAACAACATTTCGGTTCAGATGAAATAACTGGAGGGTGTTCTTCAAATTTGTAAACTGGAGCCATTGAATATTTTTTGATATAGTCAGCCTTCTCTTTTCCTTTATCGTAAACCACGTCAGCATCATTTGTTAAATTAGCTACTATATTACCAAACAAAAGTATTGGTGTGAAACCAACATTCCAGTCAATAGAGTGATGCTTTTTCATGAGCCAAACAGCCTGTCTATGCAAATCGGGGGATAGCATTCGTAAAGGGAATGGTGGTTTAAACACATAATGACAAACCTGATTTCCGTTGTATGCCGCAAATTCCTTCACTATAAATTTATTGTTTTCAATCCTAAAGCCTTGAACATCCATCACTAATCTCATATTTGTGAATTTTTAAAGTGTTCAACTAGATGCTTTTTCTTTTTATACCACTCAATATCAGCTTTGAGTTTAGCCAAGTTGATAATATACTGCTCGAGTCGTTGACAAAATTCCATAGTGTACTGAAAGAAACTTCATGCTGCGGCAGGCTTTTAACATATAAACGCATGCGCATTAAACTTGTCTAACAATTTTTGTCATGGGATTGTAATAAAATTCTTTTTCATGTAAAATCAAACAGTATGCTAATACATCATTACCCACATTTTTACTGGTTTCAAATTCTATTCGAAGAACAATAGAACCACTCTGTAAAACCTCTTTTTGACGAGAACAGTCGATATGGGCGATGGGTGCTTTGGTTTTAAATTCTTCTGGATTAAATATAGGTTGATTAGTTTGGATGTGGTAATAACTTTCTTGAAAATTGGCAAACATCTCATACAAAGTGGCAAACATCTCATACAAAGTGGCAAAACGATTACTATCGAAATCTAGGTGTAAATCATGATAAGAAATATAACGCTCAGAATTTGAAAACACACGTAAATTAGTCAAGTTACAGTGATCAAATTTACTCATATCTTTCAAAAGTTCGCCCTTTCTACCCTTTTGGAATGCTACCACAATATGTCGGGACGTTTCTATTTTAGTCGTAATTTTAACAGGCCAAGTATGTCGAGAAGAATCAATAAGAGAAGGATATTCAATCAGTTCCCAGCTCCTAAATTTAATTGGTAGATCAATAATGCTATGAACAATTTTATTTAGTCTCAGCTGTTCTTTAATGCTTGGAGTTATGTGAGGTACATTCCAATAAATTTTCAATAGCTCAATTTTTGGTTTCTCAGACTCATCAGAAGCAACTACAACATCGATTTCGTCTTTGTCTCGAATTATAATCAACTCTTGTCTCATATTAATTATAATTTTCTTGAAATCCTCAAAAAACCCATGAGTAGTTTTAAAGGAATACATATATTAAAATTACCCTTGGAATCTGTTAGAATTTTTCCATTGTTTGGATACCACCCCCCATTATTCATCAGCTTACTCTTTAAACTTTTCGTTTAAAGATAGATAATTTTTTATTGTCGTAGCTATACCAACTTGTCGGACAGCGTCAATAATTACATCATTCAACTCGTATCTGATTTCTCTAAATAAAAACGCAATAGCGTTATTAATAAAGTTAAATTTTGTTGGAACAGCATTTTTATCAGTCAGCAATTTCCCTTCTATGTACAGAACTGAATTACTGGGGAGAGTATGAGCTTCTAGATCTTGAATTGGAATTCTTATTTCATCATTATAGTTGAGGTTAGCAGAAGAATACGTTTGGTATGTATGGAATTGATAGTCTTCAATGATAGTGTCGCTAAAAGGTTCACCCGTAACATGTAAAACTTCCAATATACCAAAACTTTGAAACCCAAAGACTGTAAAAATTTCCGATTTGTAGACGTTAAAAATGCTGTGGTTTTCTGATGAAATAAAACAAATTAATTTGTTTAAATCTTCATTATTTATTTTGAACTGACGTTCAAATTAAAATTAGTGACGCGTTTCGCTACACAGTAGCTTTTTCAAACTGGTGAAGCTACAATGAAAAACTTTTAATTTATATAGTGCCTTAATACGGAATTCTAAGATATTGACAAAAGTATTAAAAATGGGGATAAGTACAAAAAGTGCCTAAATACGGAATTCTAAGATATTGACAAAAGTATTATAATATATTTAAATAGGTAAGTACAAAAAGTGTCTAAATACGGGATTCTAAGAAAGATACAAAGGTATTGAAAAAAGGTACCTGGGAAATTGATCAACAACTATCACATTTTCTAGGTAAAAAGGTTTAATAAGGGAGAATGATTGATATCTATTTGGTCGTTAAGCAGATTACCGGAATATTTGTTTTTGTTAATCTCGAGGGCTTCTAAAAGATTTAATTTAAAGGATTTGGGTTCTACATGCAAAATTTCAAAATTTGAGTCGAAAGTGTGTTGGTTTGTTAATAGATGATTTGAATAGTTGGAATCTAATTTGTTATTGTCATAGCTGCGTTTGTGTTCTGAAATTCTAGTTTTAAAGTTCCTAAAAGTTCTACCGATATACATTTTGTCACAGTTGTCGTTACCACATTTTAATTTATAAACACCTGACTTGTTTAATTTTGAGGATTTAGATTTGTTATTTTTAATGAATTTAGATAAATTGTAGTCAGTTTTAAAGCAAATATTCATATTTAAAGATTCTAAAAATGATTTGATTTTTAAGGATGGTGTTCCAAAGTATGTTAAGCTTTTAAATTGATTATTTTTATTTTTATCTGAAGGATATACTTGTTCTAAAGTGCGTTTCTTTATCTTTTTATTTATGATATTGTCAATTAAGTTTGGATCGTAATTATTATTAACTGCTATTTGTTTAATGATATTTAGTTCTTTGTTGAAATTATTATTGTTTAATGGAACTGTTAAAAGTCTATGAATCATACTATTGAAAGCTGCTAATTTATGACTAAATGGGTGGACCGAACTATTATGAATTGTAATGTCTGTATGTGATGGTTTGCGAAATATAGAAAAATCATGTTTATTGTTTATATTTGAAATAGTAAGGTCTAAAAAGTTTATAGACTTATTTTCTTCATGTTCTACGGTAAATTTTATATTGCTATGAATTGAGTTAATATAAGTAATGAAGCTATCTAGTTGTCTAGTAGTGCCAGTGAAGCTCGCTAAAATGTCATCTACATAACGGTGCCAGTATATAAATTTTTTACTAAGGGGGTGTTTATGAATTATTTTTTCTATATTATCCATGAAAATTTCAGCTAATAACTCATATCAATTACACTGAAGTACTGTTTATTATTCATAACTGAAGTTATATCTTCCTGTCTTGGAAACTGAATGTGCTGTCTTTAGATAGCTTCATTTATATCTCTTGGATCAAGACCAATTCTTAGGCTTCCATTCTTTTTTTTGTACAATTACTAAACTATTTACCCAGTCAGTTGCATATTCTACTTTTTCTATGACTTTTTTTCCTTCTAAATCTATTAGAAAACTTCGAAGCTTGTTTTTTAAGGATATGGAGTTGGTAGCGAATTGTAAAGTCGAAGCCCATCAGAGAACAGTGATTTCATGAGAAATGATTTACTTGTAAATTCTACATTATAGTGTTGGATTGTACGTAATAATCGGCCATGGAGTTCAAACCTAGATACTAATTGATCAGTTAGGTACTGAGGTAATTTTTTATTAATTAACTTGTAAATCAACACCACGTTAGCTTTTTCAACATTTTGTTGGACTGACAACCAATTCAATTGTCTAAACATATTTTCAATAGGAACGCGCCTACCACATTTGAGTAATATTCGCATACATTTGTTTTGCAATATCTGCAGACGAGTTAGTTGTTCACGACCCAACAAAAGTGGTCCCCCGTTTTCAATAACAAAAAAGTTAATATAATCGAGTTTATTTTTATACTTAACTAAACAGCAAATATATCCTAACGTATTGATTTTATCACCATTATAAAGGTTGAAAATTATATTGGTAGAATTCAATTCTTTATTAGAAAAATATTGTTTGTGAAATTTTTCAGATATAACGCTATAACTAGCACCTGTATCAAAATGAAAAGTAAATAATTTATTTTCAATAAACAAATTTAAAAGAACTGGATTAACATTATTTTCCATATTATACAGAGAATATTCTTCCGACTCCAAAAAGTTGTTTGTTTTGTTACCTCTAGGTTTACTTACATTTTTATTTGGACATACTGTTGCTAAATGACCTTTCTTACCACATATATGACAATTACAATCACGATAAGTGCACTTGTTTGACGAATGATTCTTGCGTCCACAAACTTCACATTTTTCCTTCCACACAGATGGCGTGAAAGTTACTTTATCTTTCGTTCCTTTTGAGTTTCGATGCTGCGCTGATGACGCACTATGAACTTGCGTGAGCTTCTTGTAGTTATACTTGGCACCTGCGTATTGGATCTCTGGTTCCTTCTTAACGACCGCGGAGCAAGATGGCTGAACCGCTGTTTTAGAAGCAGCAATTTCCACAAGTTTTGAAAATTTCACCTCTTTTTTTTCTTCAAATAACCTATCCTTCACAAAACCACTATTATAACCGACAATAAAACGATCTACTAAAGCCCGTTCAATTTCGTTGCCGGAAAAATCGCACTTTGCCGCCCACTCCTTTGCCGACTCATTAGGCATTTTACGAGACTCGTAAAATTTTTCACGATTCGCAAACACTGGCACTGTGGATTTAACATGTTCATATAGTAGTTGAATGATAAATTCATAATCCTTAGTTTCCGGTTCTTCCGGTATACACATATTAAATAATAAAGTATAAGCTTCTTCATTCAAAAGACTTAACAGAATGGACCTTTTTCGCAATTTATCCGATATAGCATTCGCCGAAAAATAATTTTCCAACCATTTTTTATATATCACCCAATCTGCACTACCGGGTATAAATTCCTGAATGTGACCAGTATACTGGATTTCTTTTGTCGCCATTTTTACTTGATTTTGGTTTAAACAAAAAGAAAACCACTAGAAAAATGAATATGCACTTTTCCCGATAACTACTTATGTTCTCGTCGCCACATGTAACATATTGACCATAATATGATGGTATATATATATATATATATATATATATATATATACCCACTTCAATTGTTTCTTTACCATACACTGTGTCCGTAAAGTATGGAACAAATTCATTTTTAGCTAAACAGACCATTTTAAGAAATAATCCTGAAACACGTCGATTTTTGATTTTAATTTACCGTATTTTAAAATAATAATCTAATATACAGGGTGAATTACTTTCGAGTAATGACGTCACCGTCATTTTTTTTAAATGGAATACCCCCATTTTGTTTCAATTTTCGGATTACTCTAGCTGAGCTGATTCCAAAAATGTATCACATGTTGATTCCAATTGGTACAGGGTGAACAAAAATACAATAGTTTTGTGTGTGCTCATAAAGTAACGCGTAACATTCTTTATTAGTTAAATTAACAATATTATCAAAAATACTTATGAAATACATGACTTTATAAATGTTCGAACTGCAGCCCTTGCTGTATTTGACAGTAACCCAAACGGTGTACAAATTCTTGTTGAACCTTGTTTATTGTGTCTTGAGAAATATTGTTTATTGCTGTCCGAATTCTCTCTTTTAATTCTTGAATATTTGCTGGTTTCGTTTGATACACAACATTCTTCAGATGGCCCCACATAAAATAATCCAAAGGATTGAAATCTGGTGACCTCGCTGGCCATTTTTATAGGTCCACGTCTACCAATCCACCTGTTCGGAAAAATTTCATCTAGGTACCTTCTAACATCTACAGCATAATGTGGAGGTGCACCATCCTGTTGAAACCATAAACTTTCATCAAAACCTCCAGGATTACGTCTGCTGGGAAACAAATTACGTAAAGTAGGTACGAATACCCCCTTAAAAACTCAAGGTACGTTGCCCCGTTTAAATTACCTTCGATAAAGTAGGGTCCGATGATTCGATTTCTTACAATTCCAGCCCATACATTTACCTTTTGCGGGTATTGTCTATGATGCTCACGCATCCATTGGAGGTTTTCTTTTGCCCAGTATCTACAATTCTGACGGTTAACCTCGCCATTTAACGTGAAAGTGGCCTCATCAGAAAAAATAATGTTTTGTATCAAGAGAGGGTCTCGGTGACATTTATCCATCATTTTTTCTCAAAATTGGATTCTTCTATCGGGATCATCTTCGTTTAATACCTGCACAAGTTTGATTTTATAAGGATGCCATTTTTCAAGCTTTAATAGTTTGTGTACCGTTGTTTTGCTAACACCGATATCGCGACTAACTTTACGCACAGAAGTGTGTGCATCTTCTTCAAAAGTAAGTAAAACTTCTAATGCTGTATCAGCATTTGCAGAGGGACGACCTGATTTGCGTACATTTTCAACCGTACCAGTTTCTCGAAATTTCTTTCCAATCTTACTGACTGTTGAACGCGTTATAGGTCTTTCTGGATATTTACCATTAAACAAATTGCACACTTCCATCTGAGTTCGCGATCTGTCTCCATACCCAATCATCATAAGTATTTCAATTTTTTGTTTTACACTTAACTCCATTTCTACTTCTAATTAAATCTAAGCAATAATTGAAACATTCACGAATACCAAAAATATTGTAGTACTTAACTGTCACTGAACATCAATAAATTACTAAACAAATAATGACATTTCACAAAAAATTAGACGACTATGTTTTTTTTAAATTGATAAGAAATAATTTCTTTCATATTCTGTCTGCTAGACCACAAGTACCAAACATGTTTGGAAACAGCTCATTTTTATTAATCTAAAAATGTAACAAACTACAGGGTGTTACATTTAAACCAATTGCCGCTAGAGTAATCCGAAAATTGAGACAAAATGGGGGTGTTCCATTTAAAAAAAATAACGGTGACGTCATTACTCGAAAGTAATTCACCCTGTATATAAGATTATTATTTTAAAATACGGTAAATTAAAATCAAAAATCGACGTGTTTCAGGATTATTTCTTAAAATGGTCTGTTTAGCTAAAAATGAATTTGTTCCATACTTTACGGACACAGTGTATATAAGGGAAGTTACTCCCAGACTTACTAAGATTTTTTCTCAATATTTACAAAATGTTAAGTTTGCATGTAAGAGTGCCTTAGTAGTAAAATCTATTTACAATCCGTTAAAAGATAAAATTCCTACATTAGATAATAGTAATTTGATTTATAAAATTGGTTGCAATAGCTGTGATCTTTCTTATATTGGTCAAACTTCTCAAAAACTTGCTAGCCGTATATCTCTCCACAAGAGTGATATAAGATTACATCCTGAAAGATGTTCTCTTGCAAATCATGTTACCTCTTTAGATCATAGAATAGATTTTGAAGGGATTAAGATCTTATCCCGTGAAAATAACTATAGTAAAAGATTATTTCTAGAAATGGCTTTCATTTTTCAGGAGGATGATCATATTGATAAGAAAACAGACATTCAAAATTTAAGTAATCTTTACTCACTTTTATTAACTTTGGATAAACATAATTTTTATAAACAAATTGATATCAATTCAAATAATATTTCATCATAACCCCTACCTAATTTTTGTACCTCCCTCGTATTTCAATAATTTATATTTCTATTGTTTTTGGTTGATGTCATTATAGTCGTAGTATCTCTTCTTTTCTACTTCAAAGAAAAGAAGAACTTGTCCTTAACCTATTTTCAATCATTGTTTAATTAATAACATGTATAAATCCACGTGTTTGTGTGGATTCTTTCATTTTTAATATTTTAACTTTGTAATGATTTTTAATATATTTTCTTATAATATTCTTATAATATTGCTTATAATGCAAGCTGGACTTGTCTCATTCTTCAGTGCTAACTGTTTAACACTTTTCCCAATGTTAAGACCAAGGAATCATTCTCGATTAACGTAAGTTATGAAACTGTTGTAGCGGACCGCTTTGTAATTTATGTTTTTTCTCACTTTTGTAGTTCCCTGATGATGTAAATAAAGATTTACGAAAGCTTGGAAATTTAAAAAGAGTACACTTTTCCTTTTTTGCTGCTAACCTCAATAGTATTTGTCTGTTTGTGTCCTAATTGATCAGCAACGATCACATGCGTTTATCGCTTTTCAGCTTATATACAGGGTGTTTTCAAATGACACTTACAACGTTTGCATGTAGATACCTCTCGTAAAATTGGACAAAATGATATAGGGATTGGGGGGTCTAGCCTATTTACTTTTAGAAATACAGGGTGTTAAAGTTATGAAAAATTAAATGTTTCAATTTAATAACTTTGAAATGGATGAGCATATTGATTTGACATTTGGCAGGTTGTTTTTAAATGTAAAAGGGAATATTTTGATGTAAAAACATGTTTCAATTCTTGATCCAGAGGTGTACATTTGGAAGAATATGACACCTTTCCCCTCCCATTTTTTACGCCACTGGCATTTGAAGCTATTTTTAATTTATTTTGTATTCCTCAATGGTTTTCACGTGAAAAACGCATAACCTTTACATATCAAAGAATTTGTAGTTTTCAAGATATTTAATGTTTTTATGAAGTCTGCAAGATCACTTTTTAACCCTCCGTTACCCGCATTAATTTTCTGACATCGATACCCGCTTCGATCTGACATTCCGGATTATACCCATAGATTCTTTCGCATTGTTGTATGGTTAAGGCTACTCAGAAATTAATATTTATTAATTTTAAAAAATATTTATTTCATCAAATGGTACAAAACAACTCATTAAGTAACTATAGACATCGAAAATTTATTAAATGTTATTTTTTAATAAAAAGTAACAAGGTCGACAAATCTTCCAAATGTTCCGAATGTTCCATGCAGATCCATTTACGACAATGTGGACAAAAATATCTTGTTTTGCGGTTTTGTTTGGAAGTGCAAAAGTTACATCTTCCAGTTCCTGTGTGTCCACTGCTGTCCAGTTGTGCGAATGTTTGTTCACTTAAATTTCCACAGATTTCAGAAATACGATTTTTTATTGCTTGAGGACAAGCCTTAATTTGAGCTCCCATTTGTAAATGTGGATATATCATTTCCAAAGAAAATTGTTTTAAAAAATTACGTCTTTTCATCTTTGATGCATTACTGGAATTTTTAGCGTTATAAAGTACAAACGCATTCATGCCAGCTATATTCAAGCTCGAATAGAATAGTACCATTGGCCATCGGTTTGTAGCCCTTGCACAATTATAGTTAGTGCACATTTGATCAACGAAGTCCACTCCAATTTTAGTATTGTTGCAGTCCTTTATCATCAGCGGCTTCAATTTTTCAGAATCTGGATCTAAGGCGTCGTCGTCATGCAGACTTGAAATAACTAAAACATTTTTGTGTGCTTTGGGTTTATAGGAAACTAAAGTACAATTTTCACGAAATGCGAACATACTCGTTTGTAATGGTCTCTTTTCGGGATTTTTTATTTCTTCAGGTATACCTATGCGATTTTTTTTATCGTACCAATAACCGTCAATTTTTTTTTATATAAACTATGAACTAGAGAAATGCTTGTAAACCAGTTGTCTAGTATTATGTTTCTATTAGTGTTATACACGGGTTCACAAAGGCGTTCAACCACAGCTTGAGATGAGTTACTTGTTTTATATGGACCTGGAGCCTGCTCACCGACATATACTTCTAAATTGAGGGGTATAGTTTCAAAAGTCACATTGTCCATTTTTCAGCAAAAATTAACTACTGGAGCCATCTAGTTGAGAATTTTGAGATCTTTCAGATAAACTAATCGGTTGGTAGCAAAACTGGCGGTTAGCCATGTAAAAATGAGGGCAAATATCAAGGTTGGTAGGGAAAGTAACACTATCCCTCCCCTTGTCATTGTCAATAAGTCGTAACAAAAGTCACATTATCCATTGTAAACTTAGGCAGCCAGTTCATGCGAGTTTCAAAACTAACATTATCCAATACAGTGTACCTAGGTATTGGCAGTAGATTAGTGCGTTGTTTATTATTATTCTTATTATTCCTGGCTGCCTGTGCTAGCGAACAGTAGTGAAAAATTATAATTTTTTGCAATAATGGAAGTGAATGCTAGACCTTGCGGCGAGAACGAGAGAAGCAGAAAGCCAAAAAGTTCACCAGACAAGTGGAAGCGCAATGTTGCAAAAGAGAAGAGGTAAGCCTTGCATTACTTTTCATTCATCGTTTGTAAAATAGTGTTTTCTGTTAGATATGCTCCAAAAAAAACTTCCGTCTTACCCAAACTGTAACCATCAGGGCGGCGCATTGTTATGCAAAACTTTAACAATGCAGGAAATTCTTAAATTTCACCAAAGCTTCTACCAATCCAGAGTAAAAGTTTCGCAGGATAATTTCCTTCTCAAGTTCCTTAATACTAGCAAAAACAAAAGAGTTCGCACTAAAGACAAGAAATACAAGTCTACCAATTACCGTTCAAAGTATTTTATACCGAATTCCCGAAAAGAACTTGTGCCTGTTTGCTTGAAAACTTTTACAAAGATTTTGAATGTCTCCAGATTTCGTGTAAACCTGATAGTCAAACGATTCTTGAAAGGCGAGTTTCCTGCAGAACGCAGGGGTGGAAACAGGAAAGAAGTTCAATTTCGTGAGAAAAGACAGTCTGTTAGGAAATTTCTTAATAAACTTAAATGCGTTGAAAGTCATTACTGTCGCTCTACAACAACCGTCAGAAAATATCTTCCATCAGAACTGAACATAAATAAACTGTATAGAATGTACGACGGATTACCAGTGAAGCAAAGTTATTTTAGAATGATCTTCAACACTGAGTACAATCTGGGGTTTGGATCTCCACGCACCGATGTGTGTTCGACATGCTAGGTGAAAAAATCAAAACAGCGAGAAATGTGGTAGAAAAGCAGGATTTGATTACGAAGAAACGTGTTCATAAACTGCGAGCTTCGGCGTTTTACAATTTGCTCCAGGAGACTTCTGACGATCTTTTGATTTTCTCATTTGATTGCCAAAAGAATCAGCCTCTACCAAAACTTCCTGATCAAGCAACGTACTACAGCCGGCAAGTGTACATCTACAACTTCGCTATTGTGAGGGGTCATTCCAAAGGGCCTTTGAATTCCCGCACCGTCACATCTTATTGCTGGACAGAGAATCAGTTTTCTAAAGGTGCAAACGAGATAGCATCGTGTGTCTATGACACATTACAGAACACCAGCCTCGAAGGATTTACCAAAATAAGGCTAGTCGCTGACGGTTGTGGTGGACAAAATAAAAACTCTATTCTGATTGCAATGGTTGCGGTATGGCTTTCCTCTGCACCAGAAAATATCAGAGAAGTGCAAATCATTTTTCCAGTCACTGGGCACAGTTTTATTCCTCCAGATCGCATGTTTGGACAGATCGAAAAGGAAATAAAGAAGCGAGAAAGAATTGTACAGCCTGAGGAATACGAAGAAATATTTTCGCACTATGCAACGGTGAAGCATCTTGGGAGTGACTGTCCGGATTATGACTGGAAAACTGCAAAATATAGAGTTATAAAACCTCCAGGCTCTTGGCATTTCCAACTCAAGCCATCGAAGAGAATTTTCTTGCACAGAAACAATAGAAACCAAATATTGGTATTAGTCAGTTGCAAAACCCACATTATCCATTGGTTTGCAGCAAAAGTCACATTGTCCACTTTTATATTATTAATAACATGGAAGGAACAAGTCCAAACGGGTTTTTGTGTGATCATAAACATTTCTTAATTTTTGAACTTTTTTTTAACCTACACTTTACAATAATACTGACAACGATTTCACCAGTAGCGATTTTTCGCCACTCCTGAAAAATCGATGAGATGTGATAATGTGCCTTTTGAAACTATACCCCTCAATTAACAGTATAAAAAGTTTTTGCATCAGCAAGTGCAAACACTTTTATACCATATTTGTTTGGCTTTGAAGGTATATACTGGCGAAATGCGCAGTGTCCTCGAAAAGCTTCTAGTTTTCCATCAACCGTCAAATAAGCGGAAGGACTATATCCAGTCTTACATTTATCTATAAAAATATTGTAGAACTCCCTGATTGGGGCAAGTTTATCAGTTTGTTTTCTATCAAGTCTAGTTTCTTTATTATCAAAGCGCAGTGAACTCAAAAGAAATATAAAACGGTTTAGGGACATAGTTAGCCTAAAAATCTCTACCCCAGTTCCATCAGTTTGCCACAAGTCTGAAGCATTTTGATGATTACTTTTTAAAACTCCTGCATAGTATACAAGACCAAGTAGAGCTTGTATTTCTGTTTTACTTGTCACCCGGCAGTCACTATTTCAGCAATAATTCTGAGCTATGGACTCTATATGTTGATTGGTATATTTCACAATCATTTCAAGTATATCATCAGTAATGAAATATTTCCAAATTTCAAAAGGTTCATTTAACGATTTTGTGGGATTTTTTGAAGTAGGCAGAACAATATTTTTCGCACTAGTTCTTACTGCAGAAGACTTTTTATTTGAATGTTTATTCCACAAAATAAATCTATCTTTCTTTTTTGTCCCAGTTTCTTTCACCTTTCCGTATTTTGCCACAAAGATACCTATGTTTGATATTTCAGAAGTATTAGTTATAATACCTGGAATATCACCACTTTGCTACTCCTCTAATACCTCTTCTTCGGTAGCCACTTCATGCTCTTCATCTGAGATATCTTGTTCTGTATCACTGTCCTCTCCTCTTATTTCTAGAACATTTTCAGTATCAGAAACTTCATCATCTGCCTCATCTTCTGAAATCGGCTCATTTAAAACTTCATTCATCAGTTTTTCTAAACGATTCTGTTCTCTTTCGGATTCTCCCATAACTAGAAAGTTAAATATATATATATAGTTAATATATACAGTTAATCATTTCATCTAATAAGTACGAAAAATAACTTACTTCAACAAAAGAACCTTTTTCTAAATACCAATAAGAATACAACACGTGTAACCGCTTCGGTCTATTGCACCGTATTTATCGTATTACCGCCTGAACGAAACTATTACTTCAGACTGACCAAATAAACAGTTACTGAGCGGGGCAAAGCTTAGATTTTACAAAGAAATAATTTATGCAACATTTTATACACCTTCGGTCTCACAGAACTAAAGCGGGTAACGGAGGGTTTAATGAAATGAAAAAAATATTTTTCTTGAATTGTTTTTAATAACTACCAAACTACTAATGGTTAGAATATGTAACAGGAACTAATTTCTGAAACAGCAATGCATCTAAAACATTGAGAGAAGATTGTTGAAAATGCTCTTCCAAACTTGTGATTTTATTAACAAAATAATTGATAACAATAAAAAATAAGATAATTACAAAGTTGAATAATATCCCATTCAAACATAATTTTTCACTAAGCAGCCAACAAATTACAAGAGATGTTCAAAATTTTTCCATTCACATTATTTATACATAATCTGCAACGTTTTCTCATTGAAAATCGCATACCTTGGAAAGACTGGCGATTGCCGGAAATAATTTCTGTAGCTGCATGGATTCTTGCTATCAGTTCCTCCTCCGTTTCTACTATTGTATAGTAGGCTGTCGATGTCAATGATGAAATGGTAAATGCCTTTTTGTTTAACGTCAAAACCAAAATAAATTATTTGCAATTAAATTTGTTTGTGCAACTTTCATACACTTTTTGTTATGATGGATTATACTTTTGAAGACATGGCTGATATGCAGCTAATATGCGGGGAAGCCAGAAAGAATGGTAGGCGTTCCAAGCGCTTGTATAGAGAAAGATATCCAAATCGACCTAGATTTCCATGTCACACAACAATTTAATTCAAAATTACAAGGTAGCGGTAGAAAACGAACTGTAAGAACTGTGCAATTAGAGGAGGCTGTTCTAAACCGTATTGAAAAGAGACCCTATTTAAGCACTCGCATCATTGGCAAATCTGTAAATGTAAGTAACTCAACTGTGTAGAATATTTTAAATGAACAGCAGTTGTATCCTTATAAGTATACCCAAGTTCAGGCCCTGAAACCAACAGAATGTCCTCAAAGAGTGGAGTTGGCCAATTGGTACACACAAAAATGTTTAGAAAATAGGAACTTTACCGAATTTGTTCTATTTACTGATGAAACCAAATTCATACGTGAAGGAATTTTCAATTCAAGGAATAGCCACGTGTGGGATGACGAAAATCCATATGTTATTCGACAACGTGGATTTCAGGAAAAATTCTCGCTTAACGTGTGGGCAGGCATTCTTGGAGATTGTATAGTGGGTCCATATTTATTACCTAATAAACTCAATGGTAATATTTATTGTAATTTTTTGAGAGAAACCCAGCCTGATTTAATAAACGACGTTGTACCATTAAATATTAGAGCAAATATGGATAATCTATGGTTTCATCACGATGGGGCATCTGTATATTATACTCTAGCGGCCAGACAACTTATAACCCAACAATACGGAAACCACTGGATAGGCCGAGGTGGACCCAATATGTGGCCTGCGAGGTCACCGGTTTTGAATCCAATCGATTTCTTTCTGTGGGGTTACATGAAGTCCCCGAGGAAGTCCCTTGTCTACTATACAATAGTAGAAACGGAGGAGGAACTGATAGCAAGAATCCATGCAGCTACAGAAATTATTTCCGGCAATCGCCAGTCTTTCCAAGGTATGCGATTTTCAATGAGAAAACGTTGCAGATTATGTAGGTATAAATAAAGTGAATAGGCAAAATTTTGAACATTTCTTGTAATTTGTTGGCTGCTTAGTGAATAATTATGTTTGAATGGGATATTATTCAACTTTGTAATTAGGTACTTACCTTATTTTTTAGTGTCATTAATTCTTTTGTTAATAAAATCACAAGTTTGGAAGAGTATTTTCAACAATCTTCTCTCAATGTTTTAGATGCATTGCTGTTTCAGAAATTAGTTCCTGTTACATATTCTAACCATTAGTAGTTTCGTAGTTATTAAAAACAATTCAAGAAAAATATTTTTTTTTATTTCATTATTAAAAAGTGATCTTGCAGACTTCATAAAAACATTAATTATCTTGAAAACTACAAATTTTTTGATATGTAAAGGTTATGCGTTTTTCACGTGAACACCATTGAGGAATACAAAATAAAATGAAAATAGCTTCAAATGCCAGTGGCGTAAAAAATGGGAGGGGAAAGGTGACATATTCTTCCAAATGTACACCACTGGAACAAGAATTGAAACATGTTTTTCCATCAAAATATGCCCTTTTACATTTAAAAACAAGCTGCCAAATGTCAAATCAATATATTCATCCATTTTAAAGTTATCAAATTAAAACATTTAATTTTTCATAACTTTAACACCCTGTATTTCGAAAAGTAAATAGGCTAGACCCCCCAATCCCTATATCATTTTGTCCAATTTTACGAGAGGTATCTACATGCAAACGTTGTAAGTGTCATTTGAAAACACCCTGTATATATATATATACATATATATATATATATATATATATATATATATATATATATATATATATATATAGGTCTAACTTTTATTGTGGGGGATGCGGCAATGTGAATAAGTGAACCCTTTTTAGTTTGTTCTGAGCTTTCGGTAATTTATTATCACCATTATCAAAGAACTACAAAAGATAGGTACATTTATAGATATTTCAAACAGGTATAAATAAATTAAGTTTAAAAATAAAACATTAATTACTTACAACTAAGCGAGGTTAATCACAATATCTATATATAATATGTATACAATGGAGAAAAAACATGTTATTAGATATAATTTTCTTTTTCAAAGAAATTAGATAAAAAATAAAACTATCAAAATTGACATTACGACATCGATGTTAATTTTTAGTAGTCATAGAAATGTCTTTAAATATGTTTAGTATATTAGCAAGTGAAATAATAGTTGGTAAGTTAATATAAAGTAACAGAATTCTCATCTTCAATATTTGAATTTTTTGTTTTTTTGTCAAAAGATAATAAATAGCTATAAGTTTTTGAATATCAGTTCTTTTATTTAAGCAATTATCTTCTTGAGATATGAATGCCATTTCCAGGAAAATCCTTTTAGAGTAGTTGTTTTCTTTATGTAAAATTTCAAAGTTTTTATAATCTATTATATGATTTGTAGAAAAAACATGTTCAGCTAATGCTGATCTTTCTGGATATAATCTTGCATCGCTCTTATGTAGAGCTATACGTTTAGTTATTTTTTGTGATGTTTCACCTACATATGCAGATTTACATGTAGAGCAAGTCAATCTATATATTACATTAGAAAGATCAGTAAGAGGATCAATTTCTTTCAACTTACTATAAACACAATTAAGTGAGAGAACATTTTTATTTGCAAGTTTTATATTAGTTACTTCTTTTAATATTTTGGAAATTTTAGGTGTAAGCTCTCTAAAGAAAGGTAAAGATGCAAAAAATATGTTAGTTGTAGTTGTGTTCGTTATATTTTCTGAGTTCGAAATAACTAAATTTGGTTCAATTGTAGTATGTATGGGATGAGGGGTGTTCCACAGGAAAGATTAGATGCACGAGGGATATTTGGTGAGATTATTTCCTGAGTTAAATTAACATTTTATTTTAATACAACATTTTTTTTATTAAAATAATAAGAACAATAATTAATAAGAACAATATAACTTTCAAGCTAGGCAAGGTAATTACTTCAAACTCATTTTAAATTCATTTTGAGTTTCAGTTGAAAAATTAATAAATTCGTAAGCGTTGTTTGTGATCTTTGTTGTTGGTAACGGTACAGCTTATGTTTGCAGAAGATCCTTTGTTTGCTAGTGTAACCGAAACTCATATTACCCCTGACATTAATGAAAACGAAATAAAAATAGATGGTTTCAATCATATTATTGTTGAATCAAATAGTAGGCATACGGGAGGATGCATTATATATTTGCAATAAAATATAAAATATTCAGTAATAGATAGAAAAGCAATGTGCAGAAACTGAATAGAACGTAGATAAGCTACCAAGTTTTCCATATTGTATTCTTCTCCGAGCAAGTGGTACTTAGTAGGTGGGATGTTAAATTTCACTCTTTGCTGTGAAAACTTTGGACAGTCTATTAATACATGCCTGACTGTTAAAGGGCATTGACACACTGTACAGCGGGATTGTTCGGATTTCGACATTAAGTGTTCATGGGAAAATCGGGTGTGACCTATTCGAAGACGGGTCAGGATAACTTGTTCTTTCCTGGTTTCTGGAACGGCACTCCACGGTTTAACTGTTCTCTTCACGTCTCTGAGTTTATTGTGAGATTGGGACCACTGGTGTTGCCACGCGTTGTTAACCGATGTCTTAATAAATATTTTGGTGTCTGTTATTGTAGCTCTCGTGACTTCGGTGGCACTAGGGTTCTGAATTGCAGCTTTAGCAGCTGCATCAGCTCGCTCATTTCCCTCTATTCCTGTGTGTGAAGGTACCCATAATAACTGTATAACTGCTCCTGAATTGTATAGCTGGGATAGTTCCTGCTTAATAAGTATCAGTAATGGGTTTGATGGATATGTCTGGCGCAAACTTTCAATTGAGTTCAATGAATCAGTTACTATGAGCAAGTGTTTTACATTTTCTCTATTGGCATGGATTAGAGCTTGAAATATCGCATAAATTTCTCCAATTAGAATGCTTGTAATATAAGGTAGTCTAATTGTTATGATCACATTTGGAGTTACAAGTGCTGCTCCAACTCCAGCATCCGTTTTGGAGGCATCTGTGTAGATATGGGTATATTGCTGTAAATGAGATATTTTCTCATGGGATCTTCCTCTAATTAGGGTATGGTTTGTTTCGTTCCTATCAAAACTTGTCAACGATGTATCACATATTGGTAATTTTATTATCCATGGAGGAGGGGAGGGAATGAATTGAGGAATCGTTGGAGGAATAGATATATGTAGAAAGTTGAGGAATCTGTTAATTCTTTCATAAAGTGGTGGATATGTTCTTTTCCTCTTTTTATAGTCAGCCGAATAACGATTGGAGAGGGTGTTGTCATAAACTGGATGATTGGGATTTGCAGATATACTGGTCGCGTAAGAGAGACTAAGGTAAATCCGTCGGAGGTGGAGGGAAATTTCGGAGGCTTCACTGAGAAGGCTCTCGGAAGGGCTTGATCGAAATGCACCCAGGCAAATTCTGATCGCATTATTCTGGACTGGATTTAAAAGATTCAGTACTGTTTTTTTCGCTGACGAGTATGCCACGCATCCGTAATCAAGACGTGATCTAATTAGTGATCGATATATACGAATTAAAGACGTTGAATTAGCGCCCCAATTCCTATTAGATAATATTTTGAGCAGACTAGAACTTTTATGAGTTTTACATATCAGGTCGTTAATGTGAATTGTCCAAGTCAGCTTGTAATCCCAAATCATACCTAGATATTTTATATGATCACCAAAATTCAAATTATTGTTGTATAACTTGAGTATGGGGTTGAAGAAAAATGGATTTTTGGAAAAAATTATGCACTTCGTTTTCTCTGTGGAGAATTGGAATCCTGTAGACTCAGACCAAATTTCAAGATGTCGAATATGTTGCTGCATGACAGACGTCATGTAGTTTATATTTTTACCCTTAATATATAAAACTAAATCATCTGCGTATAGTTTCCATTTCAATGGCTTATCAAGTTTATTTAAAATATCGGTCATTGCGATTAAAAAAAGTGTTACGCTTATTATCGAACCTTGAGGAGAGCCATTTTCTGGTTCAATGCTATTCGAGAAATGCCCGTTCAATTTTACACGAAAGGATCGTTTATATAAATAGTTTTTAATAAACGCAAGCATATTTCCATTTATTCCCCAGTCGTATAATTTTAATAAAATTTTATGCTTCCAAGCTGTATCATATGCACATTTGATGTCAAAAAATACGGCTAGAACTTTTTGCTTGTTAAGGAATGCTTCATGAATGTCGGATTCTAAGTCAATTATGTTATCAATTGCCGAACGTCCTTTTCTAAAACCGTTCTGTTCCCTGTTTAGTAAGGAGTTGGATTCCAGGAACCAAATTAGTCGGTTATTAATTATTTTTTCTAATAATTTGCAGACACAAGAGGTAAGGGAGATAGGCCTATAAGAATTAGCAGCATTTTTGGGGCAGTTTGGTTTTAAGATCGGTACTATTGTTGCTTCCTTCCAAGTATCGGGGAATTGTTGTTGAAGCCAGTAATAATTGAAGATATTTAATAGGAATATTGAAGCTTGCTTGGAAAGGTTCCTTATGAATGCTGTTGGAATATTATCTGGACCGGGGCTACTATCTTTGACCTTTTTCAGGGCTTCGTAGAGCTCATCTAACGAAATGGAAGTGTTAAGGGGAGAATTATTGTTGGAATCGATATGAATGGGTTTGAGTTTTTCAGTGAGATGTTTAGATTCAAGGAATTTACTGTCATAATTGGCATTACTGGAAAATTGTTCAAAAGTGTTTGCTAATGTATCGGAAATTCCCTGAGTACTCGTTAGATCTTGTCAGTATGTTGATATTAAAATTAGAGTAAGTACCAGATATTCGTCTAATGCTATTCCAAATTTCTGTGGGGGGCGTAGAGATCTTTATATGAGATACAAAGTTTATCCAAGACTCTTTCTTAGATCTTTTTATTATGTATCGCGCTCTAGCTCTGAGATTTTTGAATTGTTGTTGATTCTGTATGGTATTATGTTTTTTATACTTATTAAATGCTTGTTTACTTAATTTTATCGCATCTTTACATGCATTATTCCACCAAGGTACGGTAGGACCATTGTGGGAGGAAGAAGATTTTCCTATCTCTATATCCGCGGCTTTTGTAATAATGGACATAAATTTATTTAATAATTCACTATTGTCGATTTCGTTAAAATTAGTTTGATTTAAAAGGTTATTTACAAGGCTTTTATACAATGTCCAATTTGCAGATTTTAACTTCCATTTACTAGTGGGGTGATGTGATGTCTGGTTGTATCGTATTGTACGTTCCAAGTAAGGTTAAGTGCTGTGGTGTAATCGGAAAAACTTGAATCAATGTGTGACAAATTACCATTATAACTATTGAAGCGTGTGGAACGGCCATCGGTCAGGAGTGATAAGTTATTTTGTTCAATAGCGTCGTATATTATTTTACCACGTGGGTCAGTGTAGGAACAACTCCAAAATACATTATAACTGTTGAAATCTCCGACAATTAGTCTAGGAAGAGGAATCTGATCAATAAGATTGGTTAAGCTCTCAATGTTAATATCCTTACTGGAAGGAAGGTATATGTTACATATATTTAATTTGGTTCTGCCTTGTATGCGTATTGCAATTGCTTCTAAATTAGTTACTAATGGAATTAAACATGATTCTATATCTTTTTTAACATAAATTGATACGCCGCCGCTGGCTCGTCCACAATTTTGTCTATTAAGAAAAAAGCCGTTGAAGTTTTTAGGTGTATAAGTCTTATCATTTGTGAAATTTGTTTCTTGTAAACATAATATTGATGGGTTCTGCTCTGATATTAATACTTGTAGCATTTCCAGATGGGAGTATACGCCGTTGATGTTCCACTGCACTATAGTATTGAACGCGTTAAAAAAATTTAAAATAAAATTTAAATAATTGATTTTCAATAAGTTTCATGCGATGAATCGCTTTCAGTGTCAGTAGTTTGAGGATTACAAGCATGCTTACATTTTTTTTGTGGAGCTTTGAGTAGCAGCAGTTGGAGCATGAGATTCAATTGGAGTAGTGGAGATCACTGTGCATTGAGATGCTATGTGACCAGGCTGTTTACATTTAAAGCAAGACATGCCGTCGATGGACATGAAAATACGGTGGGATGTGTTCTCATAGGTGACTAGGAATGAATCTGGGATATTTGCGTCGTCTTGTAGAGGAGTCGAGTACACTTGACGTCGAAAACTACCGATATGACCATATTCCGTTTTAGAAAAACCCGCTCTTACGGGACTTACAGGTGATAGCAAATTGAAGCCCATATTTTTTAATTCTGCCTCTAAAGTCTCATAAGGAATGGAGGGATAAACATTTGATAGTAAAATACGACTTGATGGGGTGATCAATCTTCTTTCTGGAATAATTTCATTATTTATAGATATTTTATCATCTTTTGTTAAATATTCTTCTAAAACAGATTTACTTGATAAGTATATGCAAATTCGGTTGCTTGAAATTCTTTATGCAAACTTTATATTTTTTGGTTGAACTTTAGGGCCTAGAGCATATACATATTCTTCTAATTTAACTCCGTCTAAAGATGGAAATATGAGGGCCAGTGCTTTTGATGGATACATTTTCTTAGATGCTGCTAGTGAGTAGGTAGGTTGAGAGATGGGATGAGTTATCGTTTGAGTACTTCTGTGGTCAGAAGACTCAGTCGTTTCTACGTTCATGATTGTTGAGGGTATGTTAATGGACATTTGTTTAAATGCGGTCCTGTTCACTACCGAACAGTCCGGCGATAAAGACCGGCTGCCCAAGCGATAAGATAATTAAAAACTATCCTATCTGTTAGATTTTCTGTGTTGATTTAAGTATACTATCAGGTTATGGGGACGAGTCTGGAGCAATGGGAGGAAGGGGAGTGCAGTGCGCGGGAAGAGGGAATGTAGGGGATGGATGGAGGGTGCTGCAGATAAATTTAGGGAAATGCAGGATAGCGCATGATATATTGGATCAAGTGATTTTTAGGAGGGAAGTGGATCTGAGGTAAATGCTAGATATGTGGGAAAGCAGGGATGGATTATGGATGATACAGGAGAGGCAGGAATAAGAGTGGTGGGAGATGGACTGAGGGCGGATGAAGTGAGGAAAGGAAACGGATGGGTGGAAGTGCGAATGGGAGACATGGTGGTATACAGTGTGTATATAAGCCCAAATGTCAGCCTGGAAGAATATGAGAGGAGCATCACAGGATTGGAGGATCTGAGGGTGTCAAAAGGGAAAAGGAGGATAATTAGGAAAATGGTGACAGGGGACTTCAATGCTAAGAATACTGCATGGGGGGGGGGAGAAAACGGATAGGAGAGGGGAGATCCTGGAGGAAGTGTTGACATCCAACGGGCTGGCGGTGCTGAATGATGGACTACTGCCCACCTTCGTGAGGGGTGACGGGGGTTCGTCATTCATTGATATAACAGCATGTGATGAATGGCTGGGGGAAAAAGTGAGTAGTTGGAAGGTGCTGGAGGATGTGGAAAGATTGAGCTTACATAGGTATGTGGAGACGGATATAAGGAAGGGGAGAAAGGATTTATCGGGAGAGTGGGGATGGAGGCGGACGAAGGCCGAGGCAGAGAGTATGAGGAAGAAAGTAAGAGTGGAGATAGAAAGGGGTCTTGGACGTGATGTGGATGAATTGTACAATGTGATACAGGGCTGTAAAAGAGAGGGAATAAGGGGCAATAGGCGTGATCGGAGGGCTAATTACTGGTGGAATGAGGAAATAGAGGAGCTGTGGAGGGAGTGTAAGAAAGAAAGAAGACGGATGCTGAGGGAAAGAGGAAGGATAGAGGGAAAAGGGGGATACAAAGAGAAGAAGGAACTGGAGCGTAGGGTGGAGAGGGAAAAAAGAGGGAAGTGGGAAGAGTTACTGAAAGACCTGGAAAACAATCCATGGGGAAAGGCATATCAGATAGCGGTGAAGAGGATGGGTGGAAATAGGAACGATGTGGAAGATTGGGAGAAGGAGGTTATAGGCAAATTGTTCACAGGGGGAGAAGGAGGAGTTGGGGGTAGAATTCGAGAAGTAGGCACTAGGGGGGTAGGGAAAATGAGGGGGATAAGGCCGGCAGAGAAGTGGGAAGTACAGGAGGGGGGAAGAAACATTAAAGTAAGGAAAGCCCCAGGGATAGATGGCCTGAAGGAAGATATGATGAAGAGGCTGTTGGATGACAATGGGGAGTACTTCTGCGAGCTTTTCAACAGGGTGCTAAGGGAGGAAGAGTTTCCAGAAGGATGGAAGGTAGCTAGGGTGATACTACTCAAGAAGGCGGGTAGAGAGGGGAAGCGGGCGGGGGACTGCAAGCCCATCAGTCTGCTGTGTGGTATGGGTAAATTGATGGAGGGGATAATAAAGGATAGGATTGAGGAGGAAGTTGGTAGGAATGGGGGTTTTAGGGAAAACCAGCACAGGTTTGCGAAGGGACAATCATGCATCTCGGCGCTGTGCAGGGTGATGGGCTTGGTGGAAAGGGCTAGGGAGGGCAGCTGGAGGAACAAGAAATTGGCCCTACTCGTGTTCTTCGACGTCGGGAACGCGTTCAACAGTGTCAGCAAACGGGCAGTGTTGAGCGCGTTGCTGAGGCTAAGAGTGGGGGAGGGTTTGGTTAACCTAGTGGAAGACTACCTGACGGGACGTGTGATAGTAGACACTAGAGGGAGGAGGTATGATACGGAGGCTGGAGTGCCCCAGGGCTCGGTTCTTGGACCGACGCTATGGAAGTGTGTGTTTGATGAGGTTTGTGGGATAGTATGTGAAGAGGGATGTGAGATTACGGTGTACGCGGACGATGTGTGTCTGGTGTGTACGGCAAAAGGAGAGGCGGAGATAGAAAGAAAGGCGGAGAGAATGTGTAGGAAGATTGTGGAGAAGATAGAGCGGTGCGGTGGGGTTGCTAGTGAAGGGCGGAGCAAGACGAGGGAGGTGGGGGTGATGGTGAAGGGAAGGAGAATTCGCATGGAGGAGTGTGTGAAATACCTAGGGGTGTGGTTGGATAGTCAGTTATCCTTCCGAAAACACATGTTGAAAGCGGCAGAGAAGGGGAAAGTGAGGGCAACATGGCTGGGGAGATTGATGAGTAATGTGAAGGGGCCGGGAGAGTGGAAGAGGAGGATCATTGGTAGAACGGTAGAGCAGAGTATGCTGTACGGTGCGGAGGTGTGGGGTGAAAGAGCGGGAGTGAATGCGAGGGTTAGGCCACTCCTGCGGGTGCGGAGAGGTATATTGCTAAGGGTAGTGCAGGGGTACAGGACAGTGGGTGGACTGGCAGCAGCGGTGCTGGCAAGGACCTACCTATTGGACGTGATGGCTAGAGCCAGAAATAAACGCTGGAGGGGTGCGACCAGAGAGGAAGTACAGGAATGGATGGAGGAAGAAATGGAGAGAAGGTGGGAGGAGTATGAGGGCCCGTTAAAAGGAGCGATTGGGAATAGGAGAGATTGGATGGATCTCAAATTCGGGGAGGTGGACTACTTCTTGACACAGGTGTTCACTGGACATGGGTCGAGAGTGGGGTACCTCCACAAGATTGGAAAAAGAGAGACTGGAGTGTGCGAGAGGTGTGGAGTGGAGGATGATGTGGGGCATGTGTTCAGAAGCTGGAGGAACGAGGAAGTGCTGAAGAAGTTGGAGAGGAAACTAGGGGAGGCGGTGTATTGGGAGAATATGGTGGAGATAATTTTGAGGGGGGAGGAGGAATGGATGGAGGTAAGTGGCGTAGTAGAGAGCATGGTCAGGGGGAGAGAACGACTCGATATGGCATGAGAGGTAGGAGTGGAAGTTAGGGAGAAGACGACGATGTGAGCGGAGAGTGTGCGAGGGACCGCCGCCCGTCTCGAAGTATGCTAGGGTAGTGATTCCGAGGCGGGGGTAACGGCGACTTTGAGGTGGGTTTGGTTGGTAGGCATCTCCCTGGGGATGAGTCCAACACTGTTTGGGTCCTGAACCCATTCGAACATGAGTTTCCCATCTCGGCCCGAAAAAAAAAAAAAATCAGGTTATGGGGAAGAAAAACATAACTCACTGGTTTTCCTCAAAGTTGATAACGTTGTTGGTACACTTACACAAACTAAATACAAATTTGAATAAATTTTCACCACTAAATTATTAAAATAACAGGAGCTGATATCAAAACACCAGTACGGTATAGGTATCAGGACCGAACTCCCATTAAAGACATTATAGGACAAAAAACCCAAAAACTTAATTTAGATAACATAGATTTCGAGGGATATACTGACACAATACAGGAAAATTTTAATAATTTTTATAATGATAGCATAAAAAATATAGAAAGTAGTATAGAACATAAAAAAAATCCAATAATTTGGCAACAACAATTAATGCATATGGATCAAATGACAAGCGCGGGAAATTACTTTAAACGAGCTAAGAAAGATTGTTTAACTTGAAGAATAAATGTACTAGTGACACCTGCTTTAATGTTAAGATGCTTAAAGATTTATTTTGTGTTGTTGGTTATCCTCTATTAAACATAGTAAACACTATAATACGTAAGAGTAGATATAAAATGACAGACTATCGGGGCGAAATTCGAGCAGGGTTAATGACCGCAGTTGACCTCTAGGAAATGTAATGACAGAGCACCTGGGTTTCGTATAAAATCTAATGACAGAGCATCGAGGTTTCGTAGAAATCGGTGATGCATGTAGAGAGCAGTGATGCATGTAGTACACGGAAAATAAAAATTATACAGGGTGCACCGAAAGTAACGACATATCATAGGGGCTGGGTATATACAGGATGCACCGAAAGTAACTACATTTAATAGGAGGGGATAGTATATTATACGGAGCAGTAGTCAAGTACACTATAGGCAGTGAAGAGTAGTGAGTAAATTATTATTAATTTGGAAAGAAAAAAATGGAAGAATTGAAAGAAGCTGTGCAAACTTTAGTATACGATTTTAACAAACGTCGACAAATGTTTGATCGGGAGCAGATATATGGTAGGGGAAGAATATACACAGCAGAAGATTGTATGCAGCAGGCGAAAGTGTATAGAAAAGGAGCTGACGCATGCAAAAATTTTATAAAAGGATTAATTTGCATTGTATGTTTGATGCAGTTATTAAAACACTTTGATTTGGAAAGATCGATGTACGAATACAATCACTTACTTCCTGAAGAACTTCGCTTGAAAAATGAAGAATACGAGGAAGAAAAATAATGTTGTCTTAAAATAAAAAAGCTGTGAAATTTATTTGTTTTATTCATAGTTATACAAAACAACTGAACATTCTTTATTAGGTATTGCATGCTCAGTTTATTATTCAAGTTTCTTCAAGTAGAACAGCATATGGTTTGAAAACACGAAAATTCATTTTCTACCGTCTTCCATATATTGGAAAGATTGTAAATGAGTAACTAGATGTCCAGTCATAGTACCCGCATATGTAATAAAATAAAGTTATAGATACGTAGAACTGTGAAAATGATGAAACAAAAAAATCCATAAGTCAAGAAACGCTACACATTACACGCGAACATATTAAAAAGTTGTTCAAAGACCTATCCTGTAAAACTAATGCATGATTGAAGTAATATTGTATGAATTCTTGGAGTATTACCCGCATATCGTAAATTCAGAGAGATATAGAACTATAACTATGAAACAAAAAAATCCAAAAATCGAGAAACACTACACGCGAACATATTAAAAAGTTGTTCAAACACGCATCCTTTAAAACTAATTAAAGAATAAATTTTATTAAACAAGTATCGTCGACTAGTACCTACCCGCATATAATTTTAAAAGCAGAAATTTATAGGAAGATGTACAACTATGAGAATTAATTGGTTTACTATTAAAATTCCTTCAAATATTCTTAAGGAAGTCTCCTCCTCCTATCTGTCTGGCCCTGCGGTATATAAGAGGAAAATGTTGCGCTCAAAGTATAGTTTATTTTATCGCATAGATGAAATGCAAAAACAACAAAAAATTGTAAATATGATTAGTGAGTATAGGAGAAAAAAAAAGCAAACAAGATTCGAAAAGATGAGTAAAAAAGGTATACCAATGGTGATCAAAAAAGAAGCTTCAGGAACCAATTATCAAATTTTGTCAGCCACAAAAAATGATGATTGTTCATCAAATAATTCAAACGACGTAATAATAATAGACGGTGAAACACAAACATTACGAAATTGTAATTATGACGACGTATCTATGGATCGGATTTTAGAAAACGAGTTCGATGTAGAGCAACTATTCCAATAGGATGATTTCAATAGTGCTGTAGGAGTTGCCGAAGATAGTGTAGATCAAGTAAAATTGGAAACAATGATCAATAAGTACAGTGAAAATTTGAACATGTTAATAGAATCGAATAAAACATTTTTTAGTGAAGGTTACGCGCAGCGACAAAATTTAAAGTTAAAAATGGGGAAATACGAGAAAAAATATTTGACAGCCAAAATTCTATTGGAAAAATTAGATGTTAATCTAAAAATAGCAGAATCGCTCAACTGTTTAAATCTTTAGTGAGGATAGTGATATATTAAAAACAATAATCGAATCAAATAAAAGAGTTTTGCTAATATCAAAATTGAATCAATTGTTCAAATTTTTAGTGAGTTATAGTGATAAAGAAGTACAGTGAAAACATTAAACGAATCGAATAAAAGAGTTTTGAAGTTGAAGAGAGAAAAACACAAGAAAAAATATTTGACAGCCAAAATTCTATTAGAAAAATTGGACGCTAATCTCAAAAATTGTTAAATCAATAAATTGTTAAAGATTCAAATTATATATTTTGCCGTCTTTGCATTTCAGCTATGCGATAAAATAAACTATCATATTATAACTAATTATGACTTATTTTTCCCTATACACCCAGTGAAAGTATATTTGAGAAAATAAATTGAAAGTTTTAATATGGAAATAAAAATTATATTACATCCAAAAACTGTTTCGATTTAATAATTGCTGAAGCAATGAATCTCATACAATTATATATTTCTGTTCATTCACGAGATAAAATAAAGTATCATAACTAATTGACCCTCGTACATTAAAGTATATTTAGCAATATGTGTTGACTCGGATAAAAAAAAAGTTTGCTAATTCACTTTTGTAAACATTAACATTAAATGAAGATATCCATTTCTTTTGTAAGCGTGAAACGAGTTTCTTCTTTTTTACCGTGTCAGGCATCGGATCGTAATTCTTGAATCAAAACACCTACTGTTAGTAGAAACATTTATGCAAGCACTGGACCGACTTTTATGTAATATTGGAGTGGAAATTAAAGACGACATGAAATAAAGTATTTTATTCGATCAAACCCAAAAGTTCAGTGAAATAAAATCCACAGTACTGGATATGTGACTAATGTCATAAATTTTTATGTTGAAAAATATAAAAATACACAATTGAATAGATATTAAAATACATTAAATATAAAGTTGCATTAATATTAAAATTGTAGTGAAATAAAATCCACAGTACTGGATATGCGACTAATGTCAAAAATTCATAAATTTTATGTTGAAAAATATAAAAAGACACAATTGAATTAAAACAAATTTATGGCGCATTAATGTTAAAATGTTCGTTGTTGCACAAAGATCAATAATCAACTATACAATATACAAATAGTTCTCTTTCACAAATGGTACATTTAAAACACAAGTCTGGTAAATTTGCAGCAGGTCCGGTGAAATGCTCGCTGACATGTTGGGATTCCACGTTTAAATTGAGCCCGCTGGTCACATCAAAAAAGCAACAGGTACATAGTCGTCGATCAGACATGGAATAGTAGTACTGTAACACGCAGAGCGGTTTTCCAAAACTATAATTTAGCCATTTCCGACTATCTATTGCTTCAATATGAAACGATTTCAAATCGATAGTGGAACCTGTATCATGTTCCTGTTCCGAAGTACAGGAACTGATAACAGAATCCACGTTATTATCGTCATCGTCTACATCGATTCTATTATCCTCTTGGTTGTCTAACAAAACCGCAAAATCGAAAGACTCATTATACTATCCATACTTTCTTCTTTTATTACACTACAGTTTTAGGTTTGATACGTATTGCGGCGTTTAAACGAATTATATATAGAATTTCAGACATGCGCAAACAAGAGTAGCTAGGGCATGCGCAAAGGAAAGCACTATTCAGTGTCTCACCACAAAATCATTGATTATAATATCAGCAAGTAAAAACAAATTTATTGGTAGTGTTGTATTAAATATTTGTAGAGTATTCCAACGTCTTTTGTTATCTGTCTTGTTGTTTTCTTTTTTGATTGATGTTTTCATCATCTTGGCAAACTTGCAGTCTGGGCTAAATTTTAAATGTTCTTCATGAACGCAATCTTCGGATAACCACTCATGAATTTCCACATGACAAATAAAACGAGTTATGTCACTATAACCGACATAAAAAAACCCGCTAACGCCAAATCTATAGGAGAAACTTTACCAGTCCAATTTTTGAATGATTGCAAGCGATAGTCATACAATGATAATAAATCGGAGAAATCTTCTAAACACATATTGTCGGTATGAGCCAAATTCATTTTGCGATAACTATTCATAGATACCCCCACCACTTTTACATATCTATAAAAAGTCATGAAGAAACCATACCGAGCATAGTTTTGTCTTGTTAGTTGTGGGAAAATGTCTTCAAATATGGTTCCAAAGGAAGTGTTTTTGGGGAGCGTCGATTTGACTTGAATCAGTCAAAGTCAAAGTTTGTTACAGTGTGTTTATCAGCAGAGTGTACTCTTTGTGTAATAATTCCAGGGAACAGGAATAATTATATAGTTTTTTACGAAAAGGAATGGGAGGAATTAATATGTTTCAAGGATATGATTGACAATTTTTTCACTGCAGCGGAAACACTAGACCCTATAGATGCGGGCTATTTTTGGCTTCAATTTCAAAAGTTTGAGCAGAATAAAGTGCTAAAAATTTTAACTGGACACGCTAGTATTTGTTTGGGATATGCAAGTATATCCGAGCTGTGGAAGATATTACCACTAATAAAGAACACCTTTGAATCATTAAAAAACCAGCAGTTTTTAGGAACTATGAAAATTTCACAACTGGCTGTTACTAAATCACAAGATGCTCCGAAAACAGCACTAGAAGTTCTACAACCAATCAAAAAAAGCAATCCAATTACATACAACCTAGGTCTTGAAGTAATTTACAGATTTCCTGAATTACTACAAGATAAAATAAGTCAGCTTTAATGAAAACTTTAACAAAATACATGTTCTATATGTCTGGCAATATGCGTATCATGCAGCAAGAAAAAACGATTGGCGAGCTAGATATCTCGATCAGTTACGCTTCAAGCAACGAATTCAACAAGCCGCCAAATTTATCAATCCTATTTTACATGTAATACATAGATGTAAAGTTTATAATAAAAGATATGCAGTAATTATTATGTTTTATTTAAAAAATTAATTCACAATACATTATTTTTATTAATCCAAGAGTTGTGCGAGTTATCTAATCCCACCCATTTCACCAAAACGTTATTTCGTTTTTTTCTCAATACTTTTTCAACGAGATAAACGTCTGGGTGTTTCGCTTTTAAAAGTTCCTCAGTGTAAAAAGCTCCTTCAGTAGGTTGATCACTCTCGTCTTGTAAAAGATATGTGGTGTGGTTGGTCAGCTTGACTTTATAGATTTTGAAAATGTCGGTTGACCAGTTGGGTGTATAACCTTTGGAAAATGATTCACGATATTTACTTATGCGTACAAAATCACCTTTTTTAAATCTTGGTTTGTGGGGGTCGACCGTTTTCATGTGGTTGAAAGCAATAATATATTTGGCGTTTGTCTCATTCACCTTACTGGGAATAGCACCTGTTGTTGAATGTCTGGTATTATTGTATTTTTTAACAATTTTTAGTAGCAGTTCCAACCATTTATATGACCCTTGCACACTAAATTCTTTCCACAATAAAGTTTTGTGTGTTCGAATAACCCTTTCTACGATGCTAGCTTTGAGGTTTGAAAATGTGCTGTAATGATTTATTCCATACTGTTGCAACAGCTGTTGGAACTCTTTGTTATAAAATTCTTTACCCATATCGGTCTGTAAATTTTTAGGCGGGCTCATTTGGGTGAGTACTTTTTGCATAGCCTCTGTAATGTCCGTAGCATTTTTTCGCTTTACAGGTTCAGCCCAGACGAATTTACTAAAAGTATTGATTATTACAAGTATATATCCAAAACCTTTGTTAACGCTTTTATAATTATTCAGAATCGCCAAGTCAGCCTGAAGAAGATCGTGCAAACCTTTGACAATCACATGTCGTCTCTTGTAATTTTTACGAGCCGGACTATGCAATTCATTAACTACATCTCGCTTCACATTACTCATATTTTTTTAGAGCACACTGAATTACAAATTCAACGTAAAATTGTTTATGACTAGGGTTTAACGCAAACTGTAAAGTATCGCCTTTTTCAACAAATTTATCAACCATACCGGATTGGTCAGATATTTTATTGTTATAGCGAATATATAGTCCATCAAAAATGCATTTAAAATGTTCAACTTTTCCTGATACTGGTATCGTAAAAGTGCTTGTATTACAGTCTAAGACGTAAAAAAACTTGTCTTTTCCTTGACTACCATTTATCTTGAAAAAAATTTTGGTATGGAATTTATAGGGATCCCCTGCTACAATTTCGTCAGAGGGTTTTAACGCTTGACTGCGAAGAAAGTGTTGATTGATCCTGTTAATCGGCATTTCAAGATTGAATGGGCCATTTTTATCAAGGGGATGCTTTTTATTAAACTGTTTGCAACGGGCAAAGTAGGGTAAAATCAGCACACATATTATTTACAGAAACTACTTTAAATACAATTTTATCGCCCTTTTTTTCATGTTGGATAACTCATTATATTTATAAACCTTGCCATTTATCAAAACATTACCGTCACTCGAGTAGTGCTTACAGCTTTCGATAGAACCTTCAACAGGAAAAACGAAAGCAGTCCCTCCATTCTCTAAAACATACAAGGGATTTTTTGTTTTTTTTACCCCTATTAATCGAATGAAGCATGTACTAAAATATTCTTTTGGTGTGCAAATGTAAAAGGGTGTTTTAAGTATCGGTTCAGCGGTAGAAGGAACGTCTACATATTCTGAGGTGGAAAGGTAATGTTGGTTGAAATGATTTAACGGCATGTTAACGACTGAACAATTTATAAAGTAATCAAAGTATTTATGCAATTATGCCACCCTCTCGCAATTCTTCAATAATGGATATAATTTCATTGTGACGACCTGTATTCCCTGCTGCTTGAGAAGCTACAAGTAATCGTAACCTATCAACTATTTCATTAAAATCATCAAAATATTTATAATCAATGGGTTTGTTATTGTAATCCATCATAGTCAACTTCCCCCCAAGTTTTGACATTTTACGTGTCAGTACACCAGTACCAGCCCTCGGTCTAATCGGATTTGGTTTTAGTTCAGGCTTAATGATGAATGTATATTTATCTTTAATATCATTAGGGAATGTTCTGATGGGTAAATCGGGATTATGTTCTCGACGAATAGCATTTGTTCGTTTAATAATATCTACATAATTATCCACATCTCGTTTAGTATATACAATAGGATTTTTTTTAAAAAAGCAACTCGTACAACCCAGGTGTACCCAAATATGTTATATGCTTCACGACAATATCTTTGCCTTTAAAGTCTAGTTCAGAGTCACCAATGTAAAACTTTTCCTCGTTGGGATTATGGAAAACACCCAAAATATGATCATTCACCCCTTCCGTATCTCGTATCATTCCCTCGATAAACTCTCTAGGAAGAGGTGTGTCAAACTGTTCAAAATACTCTCTCAAAACGATAGGGTCGGTGATTGTACGATAAAAATCACTTATGCTGTCATCGATAAATTGGTCTTGTCTGGTTCTATCTGGAATCTCCCCCGAATCATTTCGAGATTCATAAGTTGTTTCATCTGTTAAAAATCTCGTGTTGTCCTGGAAAGTACTGTGAAAATCTGGATCATTATCGGACTCAAAAAATGCTAGTTGATCGTAACGAGTTGTGGTTGATTTTTTAATGGTAATGTTACTTTTTGTTGGTGATATTTCTTGTTTAATAGGTTTTCCCAAAGTTGAAACAAATTCTTTAAGAGGCTGGTATGATTTTTCCAATTTACTTTGAGACTCATGTCTCTGCTGTTTGAGAAGTTTATATTTCTTTTTAATATCTTGTCGTGATTTTATGAGCAGTTTCCCTAATCGTTCATTCATTGTGACTAATAGATTTCACATTTTTTAAGGTCTTATATATATACATCAAACACTTTTCGATATTTTCCAGAGGATAATGCACAGTCCTTATCAATAACTAAAAATCCAAACTTATCTCTCCAACAAAACGATCCCATGTCTTTAAATTGTTGAAAACTCATGTCGATATTTGCATGGTCGTCAAAAATATGTTTCAGATTAGTAACATCTTGGGGGAACACAATTAACAAATTAGCATTATCCCGAATTAGTTGTTTTGGAATCGCTGAATATGTTTGACATGAATAAAAACAATCGGTCTCTTTATGTCGACCAAAACAAAAATAATTTTTGATAATATTTTGGTCACAAGACGCCACATCGTCAAATATAACTATGGAATTATGTTTAATATTTTCGGGGAGCGGAAAATCTTCACTTTTACTAAATTCTTGGTAACCGATCTCTCGTATGGGTTGTAGTAATAATCGCAGATATTTTCGTTGCTGCAGTGATTTCGCATATAAATAAACATTTTCATATTTCATACCATTAGGATGTTCCAACAAAGATAACATTACGTTGGTTTTACCACTTCCACTAGGTCCTACTATAAGTGTTCGTTTAGAATTACCTCCAAATAATACACCGTGATTATTTTCATTATTTGTAATGTCATAGTTTTTAACTGGTGAGGGAACTTGTTGTTTTACAAGCTTCATGTTGAAGACTGCTAGTATATAAAGAGAAGCACACATATATAGGTGTTATTATGAAAAATAAAGCGGTACCACTTGAACGTCGTAGGACTAGAGGTAGAGGACTTGTTAATACATTGATAAATAAGCTCCCCTTTGAACTACACGCCCCTGGGGGGTATCGGTATTTAGGTCCTGGAACGAAGCTAGCAAAGAGATTAGCTCGAGGAGATAAACCAATAAATCCTTTGGACGAAGCAGCGCTACAACACGATATAGCATATTCTCAGAGCAACGATCTAAGTGAACGCCATGTGGCTGATGCAATTTTAGAGAACAGAGCTTGGGATCGTGTCAAATCCAAGGACGCCAAATTAGGTGAAAAAGTAGCTACATGGTTGACAACAACAGTTATGAAAGGAAAACGTAAACTTGGAATGGGCCTCCGACGAAAACGTAAAACTAAGAAGCGTGTTATTAAACCACCTGAAATTGGAGGATTTTTACCATTTTTAATCCCTATGATTGGGGCTTTAGCTGCTGGTGGCGGTGCTGCTGGTATCGCAAAAGCCGTGAACGATGCTAAAGCTAATAGAGATCAATTAGCCGAGCAGCAACGACATAATCTTGAAATGGAGAAAGGTGGTAAAGGGTTATATTTAAGACCATATAAAGGATATGGAATGAGGCAAAGAAAACAAAAAATATGTAAAAAGGGGCGGGGTTTTTATTTAAAACCATATTCAAGAAACTCCCGATAAAATTACCTCAGCACAAAATGACAGACTTTGAACTTGAAAAATATATAACGTTATTGCAAATTCCTTATTTTCGTGGCATTTACATGCGTAACTCCTTACCTACAAAAATTAACAAATACGATTCTGGTATTATCAACTTGGATACACTACAAGGTGTAGGAACGCACTGGACAGCTTATACAAAGAAGAGTAAAAATGTTACATATTTTGATAGTTATGGTAATTTTCCACCACCAATAGAAGTCGTCAAGTATTTTACAAGTAATGGAAAAGTAGACATCCACTTCAATTACGAAACAGTACAAAGATTAGGTTACCAATGTGGACAGTATTGTCTTAGATTTTTATATAGTCAGTATAACTCATTTCATAACCAACTGTCCAAGATGTCGTATACTTTTACGTTAAGTGGGAAGTCATCAATTCCAAGTGGTGACTTTAACCCACCCATTTACTTAGATGAAAATTCCGAGTATGAGATAGGATTAGCTAATTTTGATACATTCAATAGTATTCTAAACGTAACTCAAACCAATACGTATTAGTGTGGGGTCAGGAAAGTCAATACAAATATATCATCCCTATAGGCTCCTATGAACTGGATGATATTATAAAATTAATTGAAAAAGAAATGTTTAATATAGCGGGTACTACAACCCGCATTGTGCCAGATAGTCGAACAGGGTCTGTATCAATGAAAAGCACTGAAACTATAAATTTTACAGTTGATAATTCAATAGGGGATCTGTTGGGTTTCTCAAAAGTCTTTCTTGAACCGAATAAGGTAAATACCTCAACAAAAATGATAAATATTTTAAAAGTTAATACTATATGTATTGACTGCAACATTGCAGTCGGATCATTTTTGAATGGAGAACCAGTACACATTATACATCAGTTTTTTCCCCAAGTTCCCAGTGGGTATAAAATAGTGGTAATGTCTCGATCAAAAATAATCAATTTAAAAGCTTAACATACTTTGGAACACCATCCTTAAAAATCAAATCATTTTTAGAATCTTTAAATATGAATATTTGCTTTAAAACTGACTACAATTTATCTAAATTCATTAAAAATAACAAATCTAAATCCTCAAAATTAAACAAGTCAGGTGTTTATAAATTAAAATGTGGTAACGACAACTGTGACAAAATGTATATCGGTAGAACTTTTAGGAACTTTAAAACTAGAATTTCAGAACACAAACGCAGCATAACAAATTAGATTCCAACTATTCAAATCATCTATTAACAAACCAACACACTTTCGACTCAAATTTTGAAATTTTGCATGTAGAACCCAAATCCTTTAAATTAAATCTTTTAGAAGCCCTCGAGATTAACAAAAACAAATATTCCGGTAATCTGCTTAACGACCAAATAGATATCAATCATTCTCCCTTATTAAACCTTTTTACCTAGAAAATGTGATAGTTGTTGATCAATTTCCCAGGTACCTTTTTTCAATACCTTTGTATCTTTCTTAGAATCCCGTATTTAGACACTTTTTGTAATTACCTATTTAAATAAATTATAATACTTTTGTCAATATCTTAGAATTCCGTATTTAGGCACTTTTTGTACTTATCCCCATTTTTAATACTTTTGTCAATATCTTAGAATTCCGTATTAAGGCACTATATAAATTAAAAGTTTTTCATTGTAGCTTCACTAGTTTGAAAAAGCTACTGTGTAGCGAAACGCGTCACTAATTTTAATTTGAACGTCAGTTCAAAATAAATAATGAAGATTTAAACAAATTAATTTGTTTTATTTCATCAGTAGTATGGATCTTCATCAAGTAAAAGCCTCATCTATTCAATTTTTGAAGAAAGCTGATATCAGCTTTTTGGCTACTTGGTACTTTAAATTACTTTTAAAGAGTGCAGTGTGTACACAAAATTTGTGGTTCCTCGGGCAGTGTTCCAGAAATCGTGTATTCCCGAAATACATGAAATTGAAAACTGACAACAATAGTAGTTCTGCCATCAAAGCAAGTATCCATGGCAAAGAAAAATGGTTAATAGAAGAGAAGAACACTCAGTATAGTAAGAGATACATTTTTAGTATTTATGTTAAGGTAATTCATTCACAGCTATCACATTTACTACACCCCATAGAGTTTGACATTTTAGATCGTGAGATAAGAGATAAAATTAGATCAATAATTCATAAAAAGTACCTAGTTCAAAAACGTAAACTAAAGTCATTATCAGATAATAAATCAAAATTAAAAAACCCACAAACCAAATTTTCAGAACATACATTTTTTCATAGATTCGTTAATCTTTCAAATACAGTTTTTTCAGATAAAGAAATTCAATTATTGCAAAAAGGTTTTAAACATAATATTCAACCCACATGTTCATTTGATAACTTCAACAAACTAGGTATAGAAACAGAAATTAACTTATATAATTTTCCAAATAATTCCAATCTAAAACATAAAGCTTCCGATATTATTAAAAAAGAATTCGTCAATTTTAACAAACCAAACTTTGAATTATCAGTCGCGAAATCTATTCAACAAAAATCAAAGTCAAATAGTCTTATTTTTACTAAAGCAGATAAAGGAAATACAGTAATAGCATTACATAAAGATGATTATATATTAAAAACTAACAATTTTATACAGACAGGCAATTTTGAGATTCTTAAAAAAGACCCAACTAGTAAATTTCAGAAAGAAATAAAATTAGCAGTAGATAACGCGAAATCAATAATTAGCGACAAAGAAAAATATAAATTAATTTTACCCAATCCTCAACACCCTGAACTTTATTCTTTAATGAAACTCCATAAAGAGGGGTACCCTATTAGACCGGTTGTTTCTTTTTTCACAGCACCTTCATTTAAAGTTTCAAAGATTCTCATAGATATAATTTCTAAATATTGTTCTTTCAAACCTCGATTTTCTATTAAAAACTCAACGGAATTAATTAATAATATTCAAGATATAAAATTACCTCTCAATTCTAAATTCATATCGTTCGATGTAACTAATCTATTCCCTAGTATACCTCCTAAAGAAACTTTAACTCTTGTTGATAATTTGCTCACGTATAATAATGTTAACCCTATAATTCATTCTGACATAATAAATTTATTAAAAGTTTGCTTAAACCAAAATTATTTTCATTTCAATGGAGAGATTTATAGTAGTAAAGATGGTTTGATTATGGGCAACCCCCTCAGTCCCCTATTAGCTGAAATTTTCATGGATAATATAGGAAAAATAATTCATAAACACCCCCTTAGTAAAAAATTTATATACTGGCACCGTTATGTAGATGACATTTTAGCGAGCTTCACTGGCACTACTAGACAACTAGATAGCTTCATTACTTATATTAACTCAATTCATAGCAATATAAAATTCACCGTAGAACATGAAGAAAATAAGTCTATAAACTTTTTAGACCTTACTATTTCAAATATAAACAATAAACATGATTTTTCTATATTTCGCAAAGCATCACATACAGACATTACAATTCATAATAGTTCGGTCCACCCATTTAGTCATAAATTAGCAGCTTTCAATAGTATGATTCACAGACTTTTAACAGTCCCATTAAACAATAATAATTTCAACAAAGAACTAAATATCATTAAACAAATAGCAGTTAATAATAATTACGATCCAAACTTAATTGACAATATCATAAATAAAAAGATAAAGAAACGCACTTTAGAACAAGTATATCCTTCAGATAAAAATAAAAATAATCAATTTAAAAGCTTAACATACTTTGGAACACCATCCTTAAAAATCAAATCATTTTTAGAATCTTTAAATATGAATATTTGCTTTAAAACTGACTACAATTTATCTTAATTCATTAAAAATAACAAATCTAAATCCTCAAAATTAAACAAGTCAGGTGTTTATAAATTAAAATGTGGTAACGACAACTGTGACAAAATGTATATCGGTAGAACTTTTAGGAACTTTAAAACTAGAATTTCAGAACACAAACGCAGCTATGACAATAACAAATTAGATTCCAACTATTCAAATCATCTATTAACAAACCAACACACTTTCGACTCAAATTTTGAAATTTTGCATGTAGAACCCAAATCCTTTAAATTAAATCTTTTAGAAGCCCTCGAGATTAACAAAAACAAATATTCCGGTAATCTGCTTAACGACCAAATAGATATCAATCATTCTCCCTTATTAAACCTTTTTACCTAGAAAATGTGATAGTTGTTGATCAATTTCCCAGGTACCTTTTTTCAATACCTTTGTATCTTTCTTAGAATCCCGTATTTAGACACTTTTTGTACTTACCTATTTAAATATATTATAATACTTCTGTCAATATCTTAGAATTCCGTATTTAGGCACTTTTTGTACTTATCCCCATTTTTAATACTTTTGTCAATATCTTAGAATTCCGTATTAAGGCACTATATAAATTAAAAGTTTTTCATTGTAGCTTCACTAGTTTGAAAAAGCTACTGTGTAGCGAAACGCGTCACTAATTTTAATTTGAACGTCAGTTCAAAATAAATAATGAAGATTTAAACAAATTAATTTGTTTTATTTCATCAGTAGTATGGATCTTCATCAAGTAAAAGCCTCATCTATTCAATTGCTGTGGTTTTCACTCTACTGATAGTTTTGTGAATAAATGTGCTTTTATATGGATGTATACGATTAAGCTGCCAAACCATTTCAATTAGTTTTTCGAAGATGTAAGCGAACAGTAATAGTTTCTTTTTGAAAATCAATTAAATCACCGCTTTGATCGAGAGCCCTAACAGTAATGTTGTTTATGGTTTTAATGCTTACAGGGTAATACAGTATGGTTAAAGGTTGCTCCACTATTTTATACCCACTGGGAACTTGGGGGAAAAACTGATGTATCATGTGTACTGGTTCTCCATTCAAAAATGATCCGACTGCAATGTTGCAGTCAATACATATAGTATTAACTTTTAAAATATTTATCTTTTTTGTTGAGGTATTTACCTTATTCGGTTCAAGAAAAACTTTTGAGAAACCCAACAGGTCCCCTATTGAATTATCAACTGTAAAATTTATAGTTTCAGTGCTTTTCATTGATACAGACCCTGTTCGACTATCTGGCACAATGCGGGTTGTAGTACCCGCTATATTAAACATTTCTTTTTCAATTAATTTTATAATATCATCCAGTTCATAGGAGCCTATAGGGATGATATATTTGTATTGACTTTCCTGACCCCACACTAATACGTATTGGTTTGAGTTACGTTTGGAATACTATTGAATGTATCAAAATTAGCTAATCCTATCTCATACTCGGAATTTTCATCTAAGTAAATGGGTGGGTTAAAGTCGCCACTTAGAATTGATGACTCCCCACTTAACGTAAAAGTATACGACATCTTGGACAGTTGGTTATGAAATGAGTTATACTGACTATATAAAAATCTAAGACAATACTGTCCACATTGGTAACCTAATCTTTGTACTGTTTCGTAATTGAAGTGGATGTCTACTTTTCCATTACTTGTAAAATACTTGACGACTTCTATTGGTGGTGGAAAATTACCATAACTATCAAAATATGTAACATTTTTACTCTTCTTTGTATAAGCTGTCCAGTGCGTTCCTACACCTTGTAGTGTATCCAAGTTGATAATACCAGAATCGTATTTGTTAATTTTTGTAGGTAAGGAGTTACGCATGTAAATGCCACGAAAATAAGGAATTTGCAATAACGTTATATATTTTTCAAGTTCAAAGTCTGTCATTTTGTGCTAAGGTAATTTTATCGGGAGTTTCTTGAATATGGTTTTAAATAAAAACCCCGCCCCTTTTTACATATTTTTTGTTTTCTTTGCCTCATTCCATATCCTTTATATGGTCTTAAATATAACCCTTTACCACCTTTCTCCATTTCAAGATTATGTCGTTGCTGCTCGGCTAATTGATCTCTATTAGCTTTAGCATCGTTCACGGCTTTTGCGATACCAGCAGCACCGCCACCAGCAGCTAAAGCCCCAATCATAGGGATTAAAAATGGTAAAAATCCTCCAATTTCAGGTGGTTTAATAACACGCTTCTTAGTTTTACGTTTTCGTCGGAGGCCCATTCCAAGTTTACGTTTTCCTTTCATAACTGTTGTTGTCAACCATGCAGCTACTTTTTCACCTAATTTGGCGTCCTTGGATTTGACACGATCCCAAGCTCTGTTCTCTAAAATTGCATCAGCCACATGGCGTTCACTTAGATCGTTGCTCTGAGAATATGCTATATCGTGTTGTAGCGCTGCTTCGTCCAAAGGATTTATTGGTTTATCTCCTCGAGCTAATCTCTTTGCTAGCTTCGTTCCAGGACCTAAATACCGATACCCCCCAGGGGCGTGTAGTTCAAAGGGGAGCTTATTTATCAATGTATTAACAAGTCCTCTACCTCTAGTCCTACGACGTTCAAGTGGTACCGCTTTATTTTTCATAATAACACCTATATATGTGTGCTTCTCTTTATATACTAGCAGTCTTCAACATGAAGCTTGTAAAACAACAAGTTCCCTCACCAGTTAAAAACTATGACATTACAAATAATGAAAATAATCACGGTGTATTATTTGGAGGTAATTCTAAACGAACACTTACAGTAGGACCTAGTGGAAGTGGTAAAACCAACGTAATGTTATCTTTGTTGGAACATCCTAATGGTATGAAATATGAAAATGTTTATTTATATGCGAAATCACTGCAGCAACGAAAATATCAATATCTGCGATTATTACTACAACCCATACGAGAGATAGGTTACCAAGAATTTAGTAAAAGTGAAGATTTTCCGCTCCCCGAAAATATTAAACATAATTCCATAGTTATATTTGACGATGTGGCGTCTTGTGACCAAAATATTATCAAAAATTATTTTTGTTTTGGTCGACATAAAGAGACCGATTGTTTTTATTCATGTCAAACATATTCAGCGATTCCAAAACAACTAATTCGGGATAATGCTAATTTGTTAATTGTGTTCCCCCAAGATGTTACTAATCTGAAACATATTTTTGACGACCATGCAAATATCGACATGAGTTTTCAACAATTTAAAGACATGGGATCGTTTTGTTGGAGAGATAAGTTTGGATTTTTAGTTATTGATAAGGACTGTGCATTATCCTCTGGAAAATATCGAAAAGTGTTTGATGTATATATATAAGACCTTAAAAAATGTGAAATCTATTAGTCACAATGAATGAACGATTAGGGAAACTGCTCATAAAATTACGTCAAGATATTAAAAAGAAATATAAACTTCTCAAACAGCAGAGACATGAGTCTCAAAGTAAATTGGAAAAATCATACCAGCCTCTTAAAGAATTTGTTTCAACTTTGGGAAAACCTATTAAACAAGAAATATCACCAACAAAAAGTAACATTACCATTAAAAAATCAACCACAACTCGTTACGATCAACTAGCAATTTTTGAGTCCGATAATGATCCAGATTTTCACAGTACTTTCCAGGACAACACGAGATTTTTAACAGATGAAACAACTTATGAATCTCGAAATGATTCGGGGGAGATTCCAGATAGAACCAGACAAGACCAATTTATCGATGACAGCATAAGTGATTTTTATCGTACAATCACCGACCCTATCGTTTTGAGAGAGTATTTTGAACAGTTTGACACACCTCACCTGATACGGAAGGGGTGAATGATCATATTTTGGGTGTTTTCCATAATCCCAACGAGGAAAAGTTTTACATTGGTGACTCTGAACTAGACTTTAAAGGCAAAGATATTGTCGTGAAGCATATAACATATTTGGGTACACCTGGGTTGTACGAGTTGCTTTTTAAAAAAAAATCCTATTGTATATACTAAACGAGATGTGGATAATTATGTAGATATTATTAAACGAACAAATGCTATTCGTCGAGAACATAATCCCGATTTACCCATCAGAACATTCCCTAATGATATTAAAGATAAATATACATTCATCATTAAGCCTGAACTAAAACCAAATCCGATTAGACCGAGGGCTGGTACTGGTGTACTGACACGTAAAATGTCAAAACTTGGGGGGAAGTTGACTATGATGGATTACAATAACAAACCCATTGATTATAAATATTTTGATGATTTTAATGAAATAGTTGATAGGTTACGATTACTTGTAGCTTCTCAAGCAGCAGGGAAGACAGGTCGTCACAATGAAATTATATCCATTATTGAAGAATTGCGAGAGGGTGGTATAATTGCATAAATACTTTGATTACTTTATAAATTGTTCAGTCGTTAACATGCCGTTAAATCATTTCAACCAACATTACCTTTCCACCTCAGAATATGTAGACGTTCCTTCTACCGCTGAACCGATACTTAAAACACCCTTTTACATTTGCACACCAAAAGAATATTTTAGTACATGCTTCATTCGATTAATAGGGGTAAAAAAAACAAAAAATCCCTTGTATGTTTTAGAGAATGGAGGGACTGCTTTCGTTTTTCCTGTTGAAGGTTCTATCGAAAGCTGTAAGCACTACTCGAGTGACGGTAATGTTTTGATAAATGGCAAGGTTTATAAATATAATGAGTTATCCAACATGAAAAAAAGGGCGATAAAATTGTATTTAAAGTAGTTTCTGTAAATAATATGTGTGCTGATTTTACCCTACTTTGCCCGTTGCAAACAGTTTAATAAAAAGCATCCCCTTGATAAAAATGGCCCATTCAATCTTGAAATGCCGATTAACAGGATCAATCAACACTTTCTTCGCAGTCAAGCGTTAAAACCCTCTGACGAAATTGTAGCAGGGGATCCCTATAAATTCCATACCAAAATTTTTTTCAAGATAAATGGTAGTCAAGGAAAAGACAAGTTTTTTCACGTCTTAGACTGTAATACAAGCACTTTTACGATACCAGTATCAGGAAAAGTTGAACATTTTAAATGCATTTTTGATGGACTATATATTCGCTATAACAATAAAATATCTGACCAATCCGGTATGGTTGATAAATTTGTTGAAAAAGGCGATACTTTACAGTTTGCGTTAAACCCTAGTCATAAACAATTTTACGTTGAATTTGTAATTCAGTGTGCTCTAAAAAAATATGAGTAATGTGAAGCGAGATGTAGTTAATGAATTGCATAGTCCGGCTCGTAAAAATTACAAGAGACGACATGTGATTGTCAAAGGTTTGCACGATCTTCTTCAGGCTGACTTGGCGATTCTGAATAATTATAAAAGCGTTAACAAAGGTTTTGGATATATACTTGTAATAATCAATACTTTTAGTAAATTCGTCTGGGCTGAACCTGTAAAGCGAAAAAATGCTACGGACATTACAGAGGCTATGCAAAAAGTACTCACCCAAATGAGCCCGCCTAAAAATTTACAGACCGATATGGGTAAAGAATTTTATAACAAAGAGTTCCAACAGCTGTTGCAACAGTATGGAATAAATCATTACAGCACATTTTCAAACCTCAAAGCTAGCATCGTAGAAAGGGTTATTCGAACACACAAAACTTTATTGTGGAAAGAATTTAGTGTGCAAGGGTCATATAAATGGTTGGAACTGCTACTAAAAATTGTTAAAAAATACAATAATACCAGACATTCAACAACAGGTGCTATTCCCAGTAAGGTGAATGAGACAAACGCCAAATATATTATTGCTTTCAACCACATGAAAACGGTCGACCCCCACAAACCAAGATTTAAAAAAGGTGATTTTGTACGCATAAGTAAATATCGTGAATCATTTTCCAAAGGTTATACACCCAACTGGTCAACCGACATTTTCAAAATCTATAAAGTCAAGCTGACCAACCACACCACATATCTTTTACAAGACGAGAGTGATCAACCTACTGAAGGAGCTTTTTACACTGAGGAACTTTTAAAAGCGAAACACCCAGACGTTTATCTCGTTGAAAAAGTATTGAGAAAAAAACGAAATAACGTTTTGGTGAAATGGGTGGGATTAGATAACTCGCACAACTCTTGGATTAATAAAAATAATGTATTGTGAATTAATTTTTTAAATAAAACATAATAATTACTGCATATCTTTTATTATAAACTTTACATCTATGTATTACATGTAAAATAGGATTGATAAATTTGGCGGCTTGTTGAATTCGTTGCTTGAAGCGTAACTGATCGAGATATCTAGCTCGCCAATCGTTTTTTCTTGCTGCATGATACGCATATTGCCAGACATATAGAACATGTATTTTGTTAAAGTTTTCATTAAAGCTGACTTATTTCATCTTGTAGTAATTCAGGAAATCTGTAAATTACTTCAAGACCTAGGTTGTATGTAATTGGATTGCTTTTTTTGATTGGTTGTAGAACTTCTAGTGCTGTTTTCGGAGCATCTTGTGATTTAGTAACAGCCAGTTGTGAAATTTTCATAGTTCCTAAAAACTGCTGGTTTTTTAATGATTCAAAGGTGTTCTTTATTAGTGGTAATATCTTCGACAGCTCGGATATACTTGCATATCCCAAACAAATACTAGCGTGTCCAGTTAAAATTTTTAGCACTTTATTCTGCTCAAACTTTTGAAATTGAAGCCAAAAATAGCCCGCATCTATAGGGTCTAGTGTTTCCGCTGCAGTGAAAAAATTGTCAATCATATCCTTGAAACATATTAATTCCTCCCATTCCTTTTCGTAAAAAACTATATAATTATTCCTGTTCCCTGGAACTATTACACAAAGAGTACACTCTGCTGATAAACACACTGTAACAAACTTTGACTTTGACTGATTCAAGTCAAATCGACGCTCCCCAAAAACACTTCCTTTGGAACCATATTTGAAGACATTTTCCCACAACTAACAAGACAAAACTATGCTCGGTATGGTTTCTTCATGACTTTTTATAGATATGTAAAAGTGGTGGGGGTATCTATGAATAGTTATCGCAAAATGAATTTGGCTCATACCGACAATATGTGTTTAGAAGATTTCTCCGATTTATTATCATTGTATGACTATCGCTTGCAATCATTCAAAAATTGGACTGGTAAAGTTTCTCCTATAGATTTGGCGTTAGCGGGTTTTTTTATGTCGGTTATAGTGACATAACTCGTTTTATTTGTCATGTGGAAATTCATGAGTGGTTATCCGAAGATTGCGTTCATGAAGAACATTTAAAATTTAGCCCAGACTGCAAGTTTGCCAAGATGATGAAAACATCAATCAAAAAAGAAAACAACAAGACAGATAACAAAAGACGTTGGAATACTCTACAAATATTTAATACAACACTACCAATAAATTTGTTTTTACTTGCTGATATTATAATCAATGATTTTGTGGTGAGACACTGAATAGTGCTTTCCTTTGCGCATGCCCTAGCTACTCTTGTTTGCGCATGTCTGAAATTCTATATATAATTCGTTTAAACGCCGCAATACGTATCAAACCTAAAACTGTAGTGTAATAAAAGAAGAAAGTATGGATAGTATAATGAGTCTTTCGATTTTGCGGTTTTGTTAGACAACCAAGAGGATAATAGAATCGATGTAGACGATGACGATAATAACGTGGATTCTGTTATCAGTTCCTGTACTTCGGAACAGGAACATGATACAGGTTCCACTATCGATTTGAAATCGTTTCATATTGAAGCAATAGATAGTCGGAAATGGCTAAATTATAGTTTTGGAAAACCGCTCTGCGTGTTACAGTACTACTATTCCATGTCTGATCGACGACTATGTACCTGTTGCTTTTTTGATGTGACCAGCGGGCTCAATTTAAACGTGGAATCCCAACATGTCAGCGAGCATTTCACCGGACCTGCTGCAAATTTACCAGACTTGTGTTTTAAATGTACCATTTGTGAAAGAGAACTATTTGTATATTGTATAGTTGATTATTGATCTTTGTGCAACAACGAACATTTTAACATTAATGCGCCATAAATTTGTTTTAATTCAATTGTGTCTTTTTATATTTTTCAACATAAAATTTATGAATTTTTGACATTAGTCGCATATCCAGTACTGTGGATTTTATTTCACTACAATTTTAATATTAATGCAACTTTATATTTAATGTATTTTAATATCTATTCAATTGTGTATTTTTATATTTTTCAACATAAAAATTTATGACATTAGTCACATATCCAGTACTGTGGATTTTATTTCACTGAACTTTTGGGTTTGATCGAATAAAATACTTTATTTCATGTCGTCTTTAATTTCCACTCCAATATTACATAAAAGTCGGTCCAGTGCTTGCATAAATGTTTCTACTAACAGTAGGTGTTTTGATTCAAGAATTACGATCCGATGCCTGACACGGTAAAAAAGAAGAAACTCGTTTCACGCTTACAAAAGAAATGGATATCTTCATTTAATGTTAATGTTTACAAAAGTGAATTAGCAAACTTTTTTTTTATCCGAGTCAACACATATTGCTAAATATACTTTAATGTACGAGGGTCAATTAGTTATGATACTTTATTTTATCTCGTGAATGAACAGAAATATATAATTGTATGAGATTCATTGCTTCAGCAATTATTAAATCGAAACAGTTTTTGGATGTAATATAATTTTTATTTCCATATTAAAACTTTCAATTTATTTTCTCAAATATACTTTCACTGGGTGTATAGGGAAAAATAAGTCATAATTAGTTATAATATGATAGTTTATTTTATCGCATAGCTGAAATGCAAAGACGGCAAAATATATAATTTGAATCTTTAACAATTTATTGATTTAACAATTTTTGAGATTAGCGTCCAATTTTTCTAATAGAATTTTGGCTGTCAAATATTTTTTCTTGTGTTTTTCTCTCTTCAACTTCAAAACTCTTTTATTCGATTCGTTTAATGTTTTCACTGTACTTCTTTATAACTATAACTCACTAAAAATTTGAACAATTGATTCAATTTTGATATTAGCAAAACTCTTTTATTTGATTCGATTATTGTTTTTAATATATCACTATCCTCACTAAAGATTTAAACAGTTGAGCGATTCTGCTATTTTTAGATTAACATCTAATTTTTCCAATAGAATTTTGGCTGTCAAATATTTTTTCTCGTATTTCCCCATTTTTAACTTTAAATTTTGTCGCTGCGCGTAACCTTCACTAAAAAATGTTTTATTCGATTCTATTAACATGTTCAAATTTTCACTGTACTTATTGATCATTGTTTCCAATTTTACTTGATCTACACCATCTTCGGCAACTCCTACAGCACTATTGAAATCATCCTATTGGAATAGTTGCTCTACATCGAACTCGTTTTCTAAAATCCGATCCATAGATACGTCGTCATAATTACAATTTCGTAATGTTTGTGTTTCACCTTCTATTATTATTACGTCGTTTGAATTATTTGATGAACAATCATCATTTTTTGTGGCTGACAAAATTTGATAATTGGTTCCTGAAGCTTCTTTTTTGATCACCATTGGTATACCTTTTTTACTCATCTTTTCGAATCTTGTTTGCTTTTTTTTTCTCCTATACTCACTAATCATATTTACAATTTTTTGTTGTTTTTGCATTTCATCTATGCGATAAAATAAACTATACTTTGAGCGCAACATTTTCCTCTTATATACCGCAGGGCCAGACAGATAGGAGGAGGAGACTTCCTTAAGAATATTTGAAGGAATTTTAATAGTAAACCAATTAATTCTCATAGTTGTACATCTTCCTATAAATTTCTGCTTTTAAAATTATATGCGGGTAGGTACTAGTCGACGATACTTGTTTAATAAAATTTATTCTTTAATTAGTTTTAAAGGATGCGTGTTTGAACAACTTTTTAATATGTTCGCGTGTAGTGTTTCTCGATTTTTGGATTTTTTTGTTTCATAGTTATAGTTCTATATCTCTCTGAATTTACGATATGCGGGTAATACTCCAAGAATTCATGCAATATTACTTCAATCATGCATTAGTTTTACAGGATAGGTCTTTGAACAACTTTTTAATATGTTCGCGTGTAATGTGAAGCGTTTCTTGACTTATGGATTTTTTTGTTTCATCATTTTCACAGTTCTACGTATCTATAACTTTATTTTATTACATATGCGGGTACTATGACTGGACATCTAGTTACTCATTTACAATCTTTCCAATATATGGAAGACGGTAGAAAATGAATTTTCGTGTTTTCAAACCATATGCTGTTCTACTTGAAGAAACTTGAATAATAAACTGAGCATGCAATACCTAATAAAGAATGTTCAGTTGTTCTGTATAACTATGAATAAAACAAATAAATTTCACTGCTTTTTTATTTTAAGACAACATTATTTTTCTTCCTCGTATTCTTCATTTTTCAAGCGAAGTTCTTCAGGAAGTAAGTGATTGTATTCGTACATCGATCTTTCCAAATCAAAGTGTTTTAATAACTGCATCAAACATACAATGCAAATTAATCCTTTTATAAAATTTTTGCATGCGTCAGCTCCTTTTCTATACACTTTCGCCTGCTGCATACAATCTTCTGCTGTGTATATTCTTCCCCTACCATATATCTGCTCCCGATCAAACATTTGTCGACGTTTGTTAAAATCGTATACTAAAGTTTGCACAGCTTCTTTCAATTCTTCCATTTTTTTCTTTCCAAATTAATAATAATTTACTCACTACTCTTCACTGCCTATAGTGTACTTGACTACTGCTCCGTATAATATACTATCCCCTCCTATTAAATGTAGTTACTTTCGGTGCATCCTGTATATACCCAGCCCCTATGATATGTCGCTACTTTCGGTGCACCCTGTATAATTTTTATTTTCCGTGTACTACATGCATCACTGCTCTCTACATGCATCACCGATTTCTACGAAACCTCGATGCTCTGTCATTAGATTTTATACGAAACCCAGGTGCTCTGTCATTACATTTCCTAGAGGTCAACTGCGGTCATTAACCCTGCTCGAATTTTGCCCCGATAGTCTGTCATTTTATATCTACTCTTACGTATTATAGTGTTTACTATGTTTAATAGAGGATAACCAACAACACAAAATAAATCTTTAAGCATCTTAACATTAAAGCAGGTGTCACTAGTACATTTATTCTTCAAGTTAAACAATCTTTCTTAGCTCGTTTAAAGTAATTTCCCGGAAGCTTGTCATTTGATCCATATGCATTAATTGTTGTTGCCAAATTATTGGATACTTTTTATGTTCTATACTACTTTCTATATTTTTTATGCTATCATTATAAAAATTATTAAAATTTTCCTGTATTGTGTCAGTATATCCCTCGAAATCTATGTTATCTAAATTAAGTTTTTGGGTTTTTTGTCCTATAATGTCTTTAATGGGAGTTCGGTCCTGATACCTATACCGTACTGGTGTTTTGATATCAGCTCCTGTTATTTTAATAATTTAGTGGTGAAAATTTATTCAAATTTGTATTTAGTTTGTGTAAGTGTACCAACAACGTTATCAACTTTGAGGAAAACCAGTGAGTTATGTTTTTCTTCCCCATAACCTGATTTTTTTTTTTTTTCGGGCCGAGATGGGAAACTCATGTTCGAATGGGTTCAGGACCCAAACAGTGTTGGACTCATCCCCAGGGAGATGCCTACCAACCAAACCCACCTCAAAGTCGCCGTTACCCCCGCCTCGGAATCACTACCCTAGCATACTTCGAGACGGGCGGCGGTCCCTCGCACACTCTCCGCTCACATCGTCGTCTTCTCCCTAACTTCCACTCCTACCTCTCATGCCATATCGAGTCGTTCTCTCCCCCTGACCATGCTCTCTACTACGCCACTTACCTCCATCCATTCCTCCTCCCCCCTCAAAATTATCTCCACCATATTCTCCCAATACACCGCCTCCCCTAGTTTCCTCTCCAACTTCTTCAGCACTTCCTCGTTCCTCCAGCTTCTGAACACATGCCCCACATCATCCTCCACTCCACACCTCTCGCACACTCCAGTCTCTCTTTTTCCAATCTTGTGGAGGTACCCCACTCTCGACCCATGTCCAGTGAACACCTGTGTCAAGAAGTAGTCCACCTCCCCGAATTTGAGATCCATCCAATCTCTCCTATTCCCAATCGCTCCTTTTAACGGGCCCTCATACTCCTCCCACCTTCTCTCCATTTCTTCCTCCATCCATTCCTGTACTTCCTCTCTGGTCGCACCCCTCCAGCGTTTATTTCTGGCTCTAGCCATCACGTCCAATAGGTAGGTCCTTGCCAGCACCGCTGCTGCCAGTCCACCCACTGTCCTGTACCCCTGCACTACCCTTAGCAATATACCTCTCCGCACCCGCAGGAGTGGCCTAACCCTCGCATTCACTCCCGCTCTTTCACCCCACACCTCCGCACCGTACAGCATACTCTGCTCTACCGTTCTACCAATGATCCTCCTCTTCCACTCTCCCGGCCCCTTCACATTACTCATCAATCTCCCCAGCCATGTTGCCCTCACTTTCCCCTTCTCTGCCGCTTTCAACATGTGTTTTCGGAAGGATAACTGACTATCCAACCACACCCCTAGGTATTTCACACACTCCTCCATGCGAATTCTCCTTCCCTTCACCATCACCCCCACCTCCCTCGTCTTGCTCCGCCCTTCACTAGCAACCCCACCGCACCGCTCTATCTTCTCCACAATCTTCATACACATTCTCTCCGCCTTTCTTTCTATCTCCGCCTCTCCTTTTGCCGTACACACCAGACACACATCGTCCGCGTACACCGTAATCTCACATCCCTCTTCACATACTATCCCACAAACCTCATCAAACACACACTTCCATAGCGTCGGTCCAAGAACCGAGCCCTGGGGCACTCCAGCCTCCGTATCATACCTCCTCCCTCTAGTGTCTACTATCACACGTCCCGTCAGGTAGTCTTCCACTAGGTTAACCAAACCCTCCCCCACTCTTAGCCTCAGCAACGCGCTCAACACTGCCCGTATGCTGACACTGTTGAACGCGTTCCCGACGTCGAAGAACACGAGTAGGGCCAATTTCTTGTTCCTCCAGCTGCCCTCCCTAGCCCTTTCCACCAAGCCCATCACCCTGCACAGCGCCGAGATGCATGATTGTCCCTTCGCAAACCTGTGCTGGTTTTCCCTAAAACCCCCATTCCTACCAACTTCCTCCTCAATCCTATCCTTTATTATCCCCTCCATCAATTTACCCATACCACACAGCAGACTGATGGGCCTGCAGTCCCCCGCCCGCTTCCCCTCTCTACCCGCCTTCTTGAGTAGTATCACCCTAGCTACCTTCCATCCTTCTGGAAACTCTTCCTCCCTTAGCACCCTGTTGAAAAGCTCGCAGAAGTACTCCCCATTGTCATCCAACAGCCTCTTCATCATATCTTCCTTCAGGCCATCTATCCCTGGGGCTTTCCTTACTTTAATGTTCCTTCCCCCCTCCTGTACTTCCCACTTCTCTGCCGGCCTTATCCCCCTCATTTTCCCTACCCCCCTAGTGCCTACTTCTCGAATTCTACCCCCAACTCCTCCTTCTCCCCCTGTGAACAATTTGCCTATAACCTCCTTCTCCCAATCTTCCACATCGTTCCTTTTTCCTCCCATCCTCTTCACCGCTATCTGATATGCCTTTCCCCATGGATTGTTTTCCAGGTCTTTCAGTAACTCTTCCCACTTCCCTCTTTTTTCCCTCTCCACCCTACGCTCCAGTTCCTTCTTCTCTTTGTATCCCCCTTTTCCCTCTATCCTTCCTCTTTCCCTCAGCATCCGTCTTCTTTCTTTCTTACACTCCCTCCACAGCTCCTCTATTTCCTCATTCCACCAGTAATTAGCCCTCCGATCACGCCTATTGCCCCTTATTCCCTCTCTTTCACAGCCCTGTATCACATTGTACAATTCATCCACATCACGTCCAAGACCCCTTTCTATCTCCACTCTTACTTTCTTCCTCATACTCTCTGCCTCGGCCTTCGTCCGCCTCCATCCCCACTCTCCCGATAAATCCTTTCTCCCCTTCCTTATATCCGTCTCCGCATACCTATGTAAGCTCAAGCTTTCCACATCCTCCAGCACCTTCCAACTACTCACTTTTTCCCCCAGCCATTCATCACATGCTGTTATATCAATGAATGACGAACCCCCGTCACCCCTCACGAAGGTGGGCAGTAGTCCATCATTCAGCACCGCCAGCCCGTTGGATGTCAACACTTCCTCCAGGATCTCCCCTCTCCTATCCGTTTTCTCCCCCCCCCCCATGCAGTATTCTTAGCATTGAAGTCCCCTGTCACCATTTTCCTAATTATCCTCCTTTTCCCTTTTGACACCCTCAGATCCTCCAATCCTGTGATGCTCCTCTCATATTCTTCCAGGCTGACATTTGGGCTTATATACACACTGTATACCACCATGTCTCCCATTCGCACTACCACCCATCCGTTTCCTTTCCTCACTTCATCCGCCCTCAGTCCATCTCCCACCACTCTTATTCCTGCCTCTCCTGTATCATCCATAATCCATCCCTGCTTTCCCACATATCTAGCATTTACCTCAGATCCACTTCCCTCCTAAAAATCACTTGATCCAATATATCATGCGCTATCCTGCATTTCCCTAAATTTATCTGCAGCACCCTCCATCCATCCCCTACATTCCCTCTTCCCGCGCACTGCACTCCCCTTCCTCCCATTGCTCCAGACTCGTCCCCATAACCTGATAGTATACTTAAATCAACACAGAAAATCTAACAGATAGGATAGTTTTTAATTATCTTATCGCTTGGGCAGCCGGTCTTTATCGCCGGACTGTTCGGTAGTGAACAGGACCGCATTTAAACAAATGTCCATTAACATACCCTCAACAATCATGAACGTAGAAACGACTGAGTCTTCTGACCACAGAAGTACTCAAACGATAACTCATCCCATCTCTCAACCTACCTACTCACTAGCAGCATCTAAGAAAATGTATCCATCAAAAGCACTGGCCCTCATATTTCCATCTTTAGACGGAGTTAAATTAGAAGAATATGTATATGCTCTAGGCCCTAAAGTTCAACCAAAAAATATAAAGTTTGCATAAAGAATTTCAAGCAACCGAATTTGCATATACTTATCAAGTAAATCTGTTTTAGAAGAATATTTAACAAAAGATGATAAAATATCTATAAATAATGAAATTATTCCAGAAAGAAGATTGATCACCCCATCAAGTCGTATTTTACTATCAAATGTTTATCCCTCCATTCCTGATGAGACTTTAGAGGCAGAATTAAAAAATATGGGCTTCAACCGTAAGAGCGGGTTTTTCTAAAACGGAATATGGTCATATCGGTAGTTTTCGACGTCAAGTGTACTCGACTCCTCTACAAGACGACGCAAATATCCCAGATTCATTCCTAGTCACCTATGAGAACACATCCCACCGTATTTTCATGTCCATCGACGGCATGTCTTGCTTTAAATGTAAACAGCCTGGTCACATAGCATCTCAATGCACAGTGATCTCCACTACTCCAATTGAATCTCATGCTCCAACTGCTGCTACTCAAAGCACCACAAAAAAAATGTAAGCATGCTTGTAATCCTCAAACTACTGACACTGAAAGCGATTCATCGCATGAAACTTATTGAAAATCAATTATTTAAATTTTATTTTAAATTTTTTTAACGCGTTCAATACTATAGTGCAGTGGAACATCAACGGCGTATACTCCCATCTGGAAATGCTACAAGTATTAATATCAGAGCAGAACCCATCAATATTATGTTTACAAGAAACAAATTTCACAAATGATAAGACTTATACACCTAAAAACTTCAACTGCTTTTTTCTTAATAGACAAAATTGTGGACGAGCCAGCGGCGGCGTATCAATTTATGTTAAAAAAGATATAGAATCATGTTTAATTCCATTAGTAACTAATTTAGAAGCAATTGCAATACGCATACAAGGCAGAACCAAATTAAATATATGTAACATATACCTTCCTTCCAGTAAGGATATTAACATTGAGAGCTTAACCAATCTTATTGATCAGATTCCTCTTCCTAGACTAATTGTCGGAGATTTCAACAGTTATAATGTATTTTGGAGTTGTTCCTACACTGACCCACGTGGTAAAATAATATACGACGCTATTGAACAAAATAACTTATCACTCCTGACCGATGGCCGTCCCACACGCTTCAATAGTTATAATGGTAATTTGTCACACATTGATTCAAGTTTTTCCGATTACACCACAGCACTTAACCTTACTTGGAACGTACAATACGATACAACCAGACATCACATCACCCCACTAGTAAATGGAAGTTAAAATCTGCAAATTGGACATTGTATAAAAGCCTTGTAAATAACCTTTTAAATCAAACTAATTTTAACGAAATCGACAATAGTGAATTATTAAATAAATTTATGTCCATTATTACAAAAGCCGCGGATATAGAGATAGGAAAATCTTCTTCCTCCCACAATGGTCCTACCGTACCTTGGTGGAATAATGCATGTAAAGGTGCGATAAAATTAAGTAAACAAGCATTTAATAAGTATAAAAAACATAATACCATACAGAATCAACAACAATTCAAAAATCTCAGAGCTAGAGCGCGATACATAATAAAAAGATCTAAGAAAGAGTCTTGGATAAACTTTGTATCTCATATAAAGATCTCTACGCCCCCCACAGAAATTTGGAATAGGATTAGACGAATATCTGGTACTTACTCTAATTTTAATATCAACATACTGACAAGATCTAACGAGTACTCAGGAAATTTCCGATACATTAGCAAACACTTTTGAACAATTTTCCAGTAATGCCAATTATGACAGTAAATTCCTTGAATCTAAACATCTCACTGAAAAACTCAAACCCATTCATATCGATTCCAACAATAATTCTCCCCTTAACACTTCCATTTCGTTAGATGAGCTCTACGAAGCCCTGAAAAAGGTCAAAGATAGTAGCCCCGGTCCAGATAATATTCCAACAGCATTCATAAGGAACCTTTCCAAGCAAGCTTCAATATTCCTATTAAATATCTTCAATTATTACTGGCTTCAACAACAATTCCCCGATACTTGGAAGGAAGCAACAATAGTACCGATCTTAAAACCAAACTGCCCCAAAAATGCTGCTAATTCTTATAGGCCTATCTCCCTTACCTCTTGTGTCTGCAAATTATTAGAAAAAATAATTAATAACCGACTAATTTGGTTCCTGGAATCCAACTCCTTACTAAACAGGGAACAGAACGGTTTTAGAAAAGGACGTTCAGCAATTGATAACATAATTGACTTAGAATCCGACATTCATGAAGCATTCCTTAACAAGCAAAAAGTTCTAGCCGTATTTTTTGACATCAAATGTGCATATGATACAGCTTGGAAGCATAAAATTTTATTAAAATTATACGACTGGGGAATAAATGGAAATATGCTTGCGTTTATTAAAAACTATTTATATAAACGATCCTTTCGTGTAAAATTGAACGGGCATTTCTCGAATAGCATTGAACCAGAAAATGGCTCTCCTCAAGGTTCGATAATAAGCGTAACACTTTTTTTAATCGCAATGACCGATATTTTAAATAAACTTGATAAGCCATTGAAGGGGAAACTATACGCAGATGATTTAGTTTTATATATTAAGGGTAAAAATATAAACTACATGACGTCTGTCATGCAGCAACATATTCGACATCTTGAAATTTGGTCTGAGTCTACAGGATTCCAATTCTCCACAGAGAAAACGAAGTGCATAATTTTTTCCAAAAATCCATTTTTCTTCAACCCCATACTCAAGTTATACAACAATAATTTGAATTTTGGTGATCATATAAAATATCTAGGTATGATTTGGGATTACAAGCTGACTTGGACAATTCACATTAACGACCTGATATGTAAAACTCATAAAAGTTCTAGTCTGCTCAAAATATTATCTAATAGGAATTGGGGCGCTAATTCAACGTCTTTAATTCGTATATATCGATCACTAATTAGATCACGTCTTGATTACGGATGCGTGGCATACTCGTCTGCGAAAAAAACAGTACTGAATCTTTTTAATCCAGTCCAGAATAATGCGATCAGAATTTGCCTGGGTGCATTTCGATCAAGCCCTTCCGAGAGCCTTCTCAGTGAAGCCTCCGAAATTTCCCTCCACCTCCGACGGATTTACCTTAGTCTCTCTTACGCGACCAGTATATCTGCAAATCCCAATCATCCAGTTTATGACAACACCCTCTCCAATCGTTATTCGGTTGACTATAAAAAGAGGAAAAGAACATATCCACCACTTTATGAAAGAATTAACAGATTCCTCAACTTTCTACATATATCTATTCCTCCAACGATTCCTCAATTCATTCCCTCCCCTCCTCCATGGATAATAAAATTACCAATATGTGATACATCGTTGACAAGTTTTGATAGGAACGAAACAAACCATACCCTAATTAGAGGAAGATTCCATGAGAAAATATCTCATTTACAGCAATATACCCATATCTACACAGATGCCTCCAAAACGGATGCTGGAGTTGGAGCAGCACTTGTAACTCCAAATGTGATCATAACAATTAGACTACCTTATATTACAAGCATTCTAATTGGAGAAATTTATGCGATATTTCAAGCTCTAATCCATGCCAATAGAGAAAATGTAAAACACTTGCTCATAGTAACTGATTCATTGAACTCAATTGAAAGTTTGCGCCAGACATATCCATCAAACCCATTACTGATACTTATTAAGCAGGAACTATCCCAGCTATACAATTCAGGAGCAGTTATACAGTTATTATGGGTACCTTCACACACAGGAATAGAGGGAAATGAGCGAGCTGATGCAGCTGCTAAAGCTGCAATTCAGAACCCTAGTGCACCGAAGTCACGAGAGCTACAATAACAGACACCAAAATATTTATTAATACATCGGTTAACAACGCGTGGCAACACCAGTGGTCCCAATCTCACAATAAACTCAGAGACGTGAAGAGAACAGTTAAACCGTGGAGTGCCGTTCCAGAAACCAGGAAAGAACAAGTTATCCTGACCCGTCTTCGAATAGGTCACACCCGATTTTCCCATGAACACTTAATGTCGAAATCCGAACAATCCCGCTGTACAGTGTGTCAATGCCCTTTAACAGTCAGGCATGTATTAATAGACTGTCCAAAGTTTTCACAGCAAAGAGTGAAATTTAACATCCCACCTACTAAGTACCACTTGCTCGGAGAAGAATACAATATGGAAAACTTGGTAGCTTATCTACGTTCTATTCAGTTTCTGCACATTGCTTTTCTATCTATTACTGAATATTTTATATTTTATTGCAAATATATAATGCATCCTCCCGTATGCCTACTATTTGATTCAACAATAATATGATTGAAACCATCTATTTTTATTTCGTTTTCATTAATGTCAGGGGTTATATGAGTTTCGGTTACACTAGCAAACAAAGGATCTTCTGCAAACATAAGCTGTACCGTTACCAACAACAAAGATCACAAACAACGCTTACGAATTTATTAATTTTTCAACTGAAACTCAAAATGAATTTAAAATGAGTTTGAAGTAATTACCTTGCCTAGCTTGAAAGTTATATTGTTCTTATTAATTATTGTTCTTATTATTTTAATAAAAAAAATGTTGTATTAAAATAAAATGTTAATTTAACTCAGGAAATAATCTCACCAAATATCCCTCGTGAATCTAATTTTTCCTGTGGAACACCCCTCATCCCATACATACTACAATTGAACCAAATTTAGTTATTTCGAACTCAGAAAATATAACGAACACAACTACAACTAACATATTTTTTGCATCTTTACCTTTCTTTAGAGAGCTTACACCTAAAATTTCCAAAATATTAAAAGAAGTAACTAATATAAAACTTGCAAATAAAAATGTTCTCTCACTTAATTGTGTTTATAGTAAGTTGAAAGAAATTGATCCTCTTACTGATCTTTCTAATGTAATATATAGATTGACTTGCTCTACATGTAAATCTGCATATGTAGGTGAAACATCACAAAAAATAACTAAACGTATAGCTCTACATAAGAGCGATGCAAGATTATATCCAGAAAGATCAGCATTAGCTGAACATGTTTTTTCTACAAATCATATAATAGATTATAAAAACTTTGAAATTTTACATAAAGAAAACAACTACTCTAAAAGGATTTTCCTGGAAATGGCATTCATATCTCAAGAAGATAATTGCTTAAATAAAAGAACTGATATTCAAAAACTTATAGCTATTTATTATCTTTTGACAAAAAAACAAAAAATTCAAATATTGAAGATGAGAATTCTGTTACTTTATATTAACTTACCAACTATTATTTCACTTGCTAATATACTAAACATATTTAAAGACATTTCTATGACTACTAAAAATTAACATCGATGTCGTAATGTCAATTTTGATAGTTTTATTTTTTATCTAATTTCTTTGAAAAAGAAAATTATATCTAATAACATGTTTTTTCTCCATTGTATACATATTATATATAGATATTGTGATTAACCTCGCTTAGTTGTAAGTAATTATTGTTTTATTTTTAAACTTAATTTATTTATACCTGTTTGAAATATCTATAAATGTACCTATCTTTTGTAGTTCTTTGATAATGGTGATAATAAATTACCGAAAGCTCAGAACAAACTAAAAAGGGTTCACTTATTCACATTGCCGCATCCCCCACAATAAAAGTTAGACCTATATATATATATATATATATATATATATATATATATATATATATATATATATATACAGGGTGTTTTCAAATGACACTTACGTTTGCATGTAGATACCTCTCGTAAAATTGGACAAAATGATATAGGGATTGGGGGGTCTAGCCTATTTACTTTTCGAAATACAGGGTGTTAAAGTTATGAAAAATTAAATGTTTTAATTTGATAACTTTAAAATGGATGAATATATTGATTTGACATTTGGCAGCTTGTTTTTAAATGTAAAAGGGCATATTTTGATGGAAAAACATGTTTCAATTCTTGTTCCAGTGGTGTACATTTGGAAGAATATGTCACCTTTCCCCTCCCATTTTTTACGCCACTGGCATTTGAAGCTATTTTCATTTTATTTTGTATTCCTCAATGGTGTTCACGTGAAAAACGCATAACCTTTACATATCAAAAAATTTGTAGTTTTCAAGATAATTAATGTTTTTATGAAGTCTGCAAGATCACTTTTTAATAATGAAATAAAAAAAAAATTTTCTTGAATTGTTTTTAATAACTACCAAACTACTAATGGTTAGAATATGTAACAGGAACTAATTTCTGAAACAGCAATGCATCTAAAACATTGAGAGAAGATTGTTGAAAATACTCTTCCAAACTTGTGATTTTATTAACAAAAGAATTAATGACACTAAAAAATAAGGTAAGTACCTAATTACAAAGTTGAATAATATCCCATTCAAACATAATTATTCACTAAGCAGCCAACAAATTACAAGAAATGTTCAAAATTTTGCCTATTCACTTTATTTATACCTACATAATCTGCAACGTTTTCTCATTGAAAATCGCATACCTTGGAAAGACTGGCGATTGCCGGAAATAATTTCTGTAGCTGCATGGATTCTTGCTATCAGTTCCTCCTCCGTTTCTACTATTGTATAGTAGACAAGGGACTTCCTCGGGGACTTCATGTAACCCCACAGAAAGAAATCGATTGGATTCAAAACCGGTGACCTCGCAGGCCACATATTGGGTCCACCTCGGCCTATCCAGTGGTTTCCGTATTGTTGGGTTATAAGTTGTCTGGCCGCTAGAGTATAATATACAGATGCCCCATCGTGATGAAACCATAGATTATCCATATTTGCTCTAATATTTAATGGTACAACGTCGTTTAATAAATCAGGCTGGGTTTCTCTCAAAAAATTACAATAAATATTACCATTGAGTTTATTAGGTAATAAATATGGACCCACTATACAATCTCCAAGAATGCCTGCCCACACGTTAAGCGAGAATTTTTCCTGAAATCCACGTTGTCGAATAACATATGGATTTTCGTCATCCCACACGTGGCTATTCCTTGAATTGAAAATTCCTTCACGTATGAATTTGGTTTCATCAGTAAATAGAACAAATTCGGTAAAGTTCCTATTTTCTAAACATTTTTGTGTGTACCAATTGGCCAACTCCACTCTTTGAGGACATTCTGTTGGTTTCAGGGCCTGAACTTGGGTATACTTATAAGGATACAACTGCTGTTCATTTAAAATATTCTACACAGTTGAGTTACTTACATTTACAGATTTGCCAATGATGCGAGTGCTTAAATAGGGTCTCTTTTCAATACGGTTTAGAACAGCCTCCTCTAATTGCACAGTTCTTACAGTTCGTTTTCTACCGCTACCTTGTAATTTTGAATTAAATTGTTGTGTGACATGGAAATCTAGGTCGATTTGGATATCTTTCTCTATACAAGCGCTTGGAACGCCTACCATTATTTCTGGCTTCCCCGCATATTAGCTGCATATCAGCCATGTCTTCAAAAGTATAATCCATCATAACAAAAAGTGTATGAAAGTTGCACAAACAAATTTAATTGCAAATAATTTATTTTGGTTTTGACGTTAAACAAAAAGGCATTTACCATTTCATCATTGACATCGACAGCCTACTATACAATAGTAGAAACGGAGGAGGAACTGATAGCAAGAATCCATGCAGCTACAGAAATTATTTCCGGCAATCGCCAGTCTTTCCAAGGTATGCGATTTTCAATGAGAAAACGTTGCAGATTATGTATAAATAATGTGAATGGAAAAATTTTGAACATCTCTTGTAATTTGTTGGCTGCTTAGTGAAAAATTATGTTTGAATGGGATATTATTCAACTTTGTAATTATCTTATTTTTTATTGTTATCAATTATTTTGTTAATAAAATCACAAGTTTGGAAGAGCATTTTCAACAATCTTCTCTCAATGTTTTAGATGCATTGCTGTTTCAGAAATTAGTTCCTGTTACATATTCTAACCATTAGTAGTTTGGTAGTTATTAAAAACAATTCAAGAAAAATATTTTTTTCATTTCATTAAACCCTCCGTTACCCGCTTTAGTTCTGTGAGACCGAAGGTGTATAAAATGTTGCATAAATTATTTCTTTGTAAAATCTAAGCTTTGCCCCGCTCAGTAACTGTTTATTTGGTCAGTCTGAAGTAATAGTTTCGTTCAGGCGGTAATACGATAAATACGGTGCAATAGACCGAAGCGGTTACACGTGTTGTATTTTTATTGGTATTTAGAAAAAGGTTCTTTTGTTGAAGTAAGTTATTTTTCGTACTTATTAGATGAAATGATTAACTGTATATATTAACTATATATATATATTTAACTTTCTAGTTATGGGAGAATCCGAAAGAGAACAGAATCGTTTAGAAAAACTGATGAATGAAGTTTTAAATGAGCCGATTTCAGAAGATGAGGCAGATGATGAAGTTTCTGATACTGAAAATGTTCTAGAAATAAGAGGAGAGGACAGTGATACAGAACAAGATATCTCAGATGAAGAGCATGAAGTGGCTACCGAAGAAGAGGTATTAGAGGAGTAGCAAAGTGGTGATATTCCAGGTATTATAACTAATACTTCTGAAATATCAAACATAGGTATCTTTGTGGCAAAATACGGAAAGGTGAAAGAAACTGGGACAAAAAAGAAAGATAGATTTATTTTGTGGAATAAACATTCAAATAAAAAGTCTTCTGCAGTAAGAACTAGTGCGAAAAATATTGTTCTGCCTACTTCAAAAAATCCCACAAAATCGTTAAATGAACCTTTTGAAATTTGGAAATATTTCATTACTGATGATATACTTGAAATGATTGTGAAATATACCAATCAACATATAGAGTCCATAGCTCAGAATTATTGCTGAAATAGTGACTGCCGGGTGACAAGTAAAACAGAAATACAAGCTCTACTTGGTCTTGTATACTATGCAGGAGTTTTAAAAAGTAATCATCAAAATGCTTCAGACTTGTGGCAAACTGATGGAACTGGGGTAGAGATTTTTAGGCTAACTATGTCCCTAAACCGTTTTATATTTCTTTTGAGTTCACTGCGCTTTGATAATAAAGAAACTAGACTTGATAGAAAACAAACTGATAAACTTGCCCCAATCAGGGAGTTCTACAATATTTTTATAGATAAATGTAAGACTGGATATAGTCCTTCCGCTTATTTGACGGTTGATGGAAAACTAGAAGCTTTTCGAGGACACTGCGCATTTCGCCAGTATATACCTTCAAAGCCAAACAAATATGGTATAAAAGTGTTTGCACTTGCTGATGCAAAAACTTTTTATACTGTTAATTGAGGGGTATAGTTTCAAAAGGCACATTATCACATCTCATCGATTTTTCAGGAGTGGCGAAAAATCGCTACTGGTGAAATCGTTGTCAGTATTATTGTAAAGTGTAGGTTAAAAAAAAGTTCAAAAATTAAGAAATGTTTATGATCACACAAAAACCCGTTTGGACTTGTTCCTTCCATGTTATTAATAATATAAAAGTGGACAATGTGACTTTTGCTGCAAACCAATGGATAATGTGGGTTTTGCAACTGACTAATACCAATATTTGGTTTCTATTGTTTCTGTGCAAGAAAATTCTCTTCGATGGCTTGAGTTGGAAATGCCAAGAGCCTGGAGGTTTTATAACTCTATATTTTGCAGTTTTCCAGTCATAATCCGGACAGTCACTCCCAAGATGCTTCACCGTTGCATAGTGCGAAAATATTTCTTCGTATTCCTCAGGCTGTACAATTCTTTCTCGCTTCTTTATTTCCTTTTCGATCTGTCCAAACATGCGATCTGGAGGAATAAAACTGTGCCCAGTGACTGGAAAAATGATTTGCACTTCTCTGATATTTTCTGGTGCAGAGGAAAGCCATACCGCAACCATTGCAATCAGAATAGAGTTTTTATTTTGTCCACCACAACCGTCAGCGACTAGCCTTATTTTGGTAAATCCTTCGAGGCTGGTGTTCTGTAATGTGTCATAGACACACGATGCTATCTCGTTTGCACCTTTAGAAAACTGATTCTCTGTCCAGCAATAAGATGTGACGGTGCGGGAATTCAAAGGCCCTTTGGAATGACCCCTCACAATAGCGAAGTTGTAGATGTACACTTGCCGGCTGTAGTACGTTGCTTGATCAGGAAGTTTTGGTAGAGGCTGATTCTTTTGGCAATCAAATGAGAAAATCAAAAGATCGTCAGAAGTCTCCTGGAGCAAATTGTAAAACGCCGAAGCTCGCAGTTTATGAACACGTTTCTTCGTAATCAAATCCTGCTTTTCTACCACATTTCTCGCTGTTTTGATTTTTTCACCTAGCATGTCGAACACACATCGGTGCGTGGAGATCCAAACCCCAGATTGTACTCAGTGTTGAAGATCATTCTAAAATAACTTTGCTTCACTGGTAATCCGTCGTACATTCTATACAGTTTATTTATGTTCAGTTCTGATGGAAGATATTTTCTGACGGTTGTTGTAGAGCGACAGTAATGACTTTCAACGCATTTAAGTTTATTAAGAAATTTCCTAACAGACTGTCTTTTCTCACGAAATTGAACTTCTTTCCTGTTTCCACCCCTGCGTTCTGCAGGGAACTCGCCTTTCAAGAATCGTTTGACTATCAGGTTTACACGAAATCTGGAGACATTCAAAATCTTTGTAAAAGTTTTCAAGCAAACAGGCACAAGTTCTTTTCAGGAATTCGGTATAAAATACTTTGAACGGTAATTGGTAGACTTGTATTTCTTGTCTTTAGTGCGAACTCTTTTGTTTTTGCTAGTATTAAGGAACTTGAGAAGGAAATTATCCTGCGAAACTTTTACTCTGGATTGGTAGAAGCTTTGGTGAAATTTAAGAATTTCCTGCATTGTTAAAGTTTTGCATAACAATGCGCCGCCCTGATGGTTACAGTTTGGGTAAGACGGAAGTTTTTTTGGAGCATATCTAACAGAAAACACTATTTTACAAACGATGAATGAAAAGTAATGCAAGGCTTACCTCTTCTCTTTTGCAACATTGCGCTTCCACTTGTCTGGTGAACTTTTTGGCTTTCTGCTTCTCTCGTTCTCGCCGCAAGGTCTAGCATTCACTTCCATTATTGCAAAAAATTATAATTTTTCACTACTGTTCGCTAGCACAGGCAGCCAGGAATAATAAGAATAATAATAAACAACGCACTAATCTACTGCCAATACCTAGGTACACTGTATTGGATAATGTTAGTTTTGAAACTCGCATGAACTGGCTGCCTAAGTTTACAATGGATAATGTGACTTTTGTTACGACTTATTGACAATGACAAGGGGAGGGATAGTGTTACTTTTGCTACCAACCTTGATATTTGCCCTCATTTTTACATGGCTAACCGCCAGTTTTGCTACCAACCGATGAGTTTATCTGAAAGATCTCAAAATTCTCAACTAGATGGCTCCAGTAGTTAATTTTTGCTGAAAAATGGACAATGTGACTTTTGAAACTATACCCCTCAATTTAGAAGTATATGTCGGTGAGCAGGCTCCAGGTCCATATAAAACAAGTAACTCATCTCAAGCTGTGGTTGAACGCCTTTGTGAACCCGTGTATAACACTAATAGAAACATAATACTAGACAACTGGTTTACAAGCATTTCTCTAGTTCATAGTTTATATAAAAAAAAATTGACGGTTATTGGTACGATAAAAAAAATCGCATAGGTATACCTGAAGAAATAAAAAATCCCGAAAAGAGACCATTACAAACGAGTATGTTCGCATTTCGTGAAAATTGTACTTTAGTTTCCTATAAACCCAAAGCACACAAAAATGTTTTAGTTATTTCAAGTCTGCATGACGACGACGCCTTAGATCCAGATTCTGAAAAATTGAAGCCGCTGATGATAAAGGACTACAACAATACTAAAATTGGAGTGGACTTCGTTGATCAAATGTGCACTAACTATAATTGTGCAAGGGCTACAAACCGATGGCCAATGGTACTATTCTATTCGAGCTTGAATATAGCTGGCATGAATGCGTTTGTACTTTATAACGCTAAAAATTCCAGTAATGCATCAAAGATGAAAAGACGTAATTTTTTAAAACAATTTTCTTTGGAAATGATATATCCACATTTACAAATGGGAGCTCAAATTAAGGCTTGTCCTCAAGCAATAAAAAATCGTATTTCTGAAATCTGTGGAAATTTAAGTGAACAAACATTCGCACAACTGGACAGCAGTGGACACACAGGAACTGGAAGATGTAACTTTTGCACTTCCAAACAAAACCGCAAAACAAGATATTTTTGTCCACATTGTCGTAAATGGATCTGCATGGAACATTCGGAACATTTGGAAGATTTGTCGACCTTGTTACTTTTTATTAAAAAATAACATTTAATAAATTTTCGAAGTCTATAGTTACTTAATGAGTTGTTTTGTACCATTTGATGAAATAAATATTTTTTAAAATTAATAAATATTAATTTCTGAGTAGCCTTAACCATACAACAATGCGAAAGAATCTATGGGTATAATCCGGAATGTCACCAACCATTGAGGAATACAAAATAAATTAAAAATAGCTTCAAATGCCAGTGGCGTAAAAAATGGGAGGGGAAAGGTGTCATATTCTTCCAAATGTACACCTCTGGATCAAGAATTGAAACATGTTTTTACATCAAAATATTCCCTTTTACATTTAAAAACAACCTGCCAAATGTCAAATCAATATGCTCATCCATTTCAAAGTTATTAAATTGAAACATTTAATTTTTCATAACTTTAACACCCTGTATTTCTAAAAGTAAATAGGCTAGACCCCCCAATCCCTATATCATTTTGTCCAATTTTACGAGAGGTATCTACATGCAAACGTTGTAAGTGTCATTTGAAAACACCCTGTATATAAGCTGAAAAGCGATAAACGCATGTGATCGTTGCTGATCAATTAGGACACAAACAGACAAATACTATTGAGGTTAGCAGCAAAAAAGGAAAAGTGTACTCTTTTTAAATTTCCAAGCTTTCGTAAATCTTTATTTACATCATCAGGGAACTACAAAAGTGAGAAAAAACATAAATTACAAAGCGGTCCGCTACAACAGTTTCATAACTTACGTTAATCGAGAATGATTCCTTGGTCTTAACATTGGGAAAAGTGTTAAACAGTTAGCACTGAAGAATGAGACAAGTCCAGCTTGCATTATAAGCAATATTATAAGAATATTATAAGAAAATATATTAAAAATCATTACAAAGTTAAAATATTAAAAATGAAAGAATCCACACAAACACGTGGATTTATACATGTTATTAATTAAACAATGATTGAAAATAGGTTAAGGACAAGTTCTTCTTTTCTTTGAAGTAGAAAAGAAGAGATACTACGACTATAATGACATCAACCAAAAACAATAGAAATATAAATTATTGAAATACGAGGGAGGTACAAAAATTAGGTAGGGGTTATGATGAAATATTATTTGAATTGATATCAATTTGTTTATAAAAATTATGTTTATCCAAAGTTAATAAAAGTGAGTAAAGATTACTTAAATTTTGAATGTCTGTTTTCTTATCAATATGATCATCCTCCTGAAAAATGAAAGCCATTTCTAGAAATAATCTTTTACTATAGTTATTTTCACGGGATAAGATCTTAATCCCTTCAAAATCTATTCTATGATCTAAAGAGGTAACATGATTTGCAAGAGAACATCTTTCAGGATGTAATCTTATATCACTCTTGTGGAGAGATATACGGCTAGCAAGTTTTTGAGAAGTTTGACCAATATAAGAAAGATCACAGCTATTGCAACCAATTTTATAAATCAAATTACTATTATCTAATGTAGGAATTTTATCTTTTAACGGATTGTAAATAGATTTTACTACTAAGGCACTCTTACATGCAAACTTAACATTTTGTAAATATTGAGAAAAAATCTTAGTAAGTCTGGGAGTAACTTCCCTTATATACACTGTGTCCGTAAAGTATGGAACAAATTCATTTTTAGCTAAACAGACCATTTTAAGAAATAATCCTGAAACACGTCGATTTTTGATTTTAATTTACCGTATTTTAAAATAATAATCTTATATACAGGGTGAATTACTTTCGAGTAATGACGTCACCGTTATTTTTTTTAAATGGAACACCCCCATTTTGTCTCAATTTTCGGATTACTCTAGCTGAGCTGATTCCAAAAATGTATCACATGTTGATTCCAATTGGTACAGGGTGGACAAAAATACAATAGTTTTGTGTGTGCTCATAAAGTAACGCGTAACATTCTTTATTAGTTAAATTAACAATATTATCAAAAGTACTTACTGTCTAGCGGCAATTGGTTTAAATGTAACACCCTGTAGTTTGTTACATTTTTAGATTAATAAAAATGAGCTGTTTCCAAACATGTTTGGTACTTGTGGTCTAGCAGACAGAATATGAAAGAAATTATTTCTTATCAATTTAAAAAAAACATAGTCGTCTAATTTTTTGTGAAATGTCATTATTTGTTTAGTAATTTATTGATGTTCAGTGACAGTTAAGTACTACAATATTTTTGGTATTCGTGAATGTTTCAATTATTGCTTAGATTTAATTAGAAGTAGAAATGGAGTTAAGTGTAAAACAAAAAATTGAAATACTTATGATGATTGGGTATGGAGACAGATCGCGAACTCAGATGGAAGTGTGCAATTTGTTTAATGGTAAATATCCAGAAAGACCTATAACGCGTTCAACAGTCAGTAAGATTGGAAAGAAATTTCGAGAAACTGGTACGGTTGAAAATGTACGCAAATCAGGTCGTCCCTCTGCAAATGCTGATACAGCATTAGAAGTTTTACTTACTTTTGAAGAAGATGCACACACTTCTGTGCGTAAAGTTAGTCGCGATATCGGTGTTAGCAAAACAACGGTACACAAACTATTAAAGCTTGAAAAATGGCATCCTTATAAAATCAAACTTGTGCAGGTATTAAACGAAGATGATCCCGATAGAAGAATCCAATTTTGAGAAAAAATGATGGATAAATGTCACCGAGACCCTCTCTTGATACAAAACATTATTTTTTCTGATGAGGCCACTTTCACGTTAAATGGCGAGGTTAACCGTCAGAATTGTAGATACTGGGCAAAAGAAAACCTCCAATGGATGCGTGAGCATCATAGACAATACCCGCAAAAGGTAAATGTATGGGCTGGAATTGTAAGAAATCGAATCATCGGACCCTACTTTATCGAAGGTAATTTAAACGGGGCAACGTACCTTGAGTTTTTAAGGGGGTATTCGTACCTACTTTACGTAATTTGTTTCCCAGCAGACGTAATCCTGGAGGTTTTGATGAAAGTTTATGGTTTCAACAGGATGGTGCACCTCCACATTATGCTGTAGATGTTAGAAGGTACCTAGATGAAATTTTTCCGAACAGGTGGATTGGTAGACGTGGACCTATAAAAATGGCCAGCGAGGTCACCAGATTTCAATCCTTTGGATTATTTTATGTGGGGCCATCTGAAGAATGTTGTGTATCAAACGAAACCAGCAAATATTCAAGAATTAAAAGAGAGAATTCGGACAGCAATAAACAATATTTCTCAAGACACAATAAACAAGGTTCAACAAGAATTTGTACACCGTTTGGGTTACTGTCAAATACAGCAAGGGCTGCAGTTCGAACATTTATAAAGTCATGTATTTCATAAGTATTTTTGATAATATTGTTAATTTAACTAATAAAGAATGTTACGCGTTACTTTATGAGCACACACAAAACTATTGTATTTTTGTTCACCCTGTACCAATTGGAATCAACATGTGATACATTTTTGGAATCAGCTCAGCTAGAGTAATCCGAAAATTGAAACAAAATGGGGGTATTCCATTTAAAAAAAATGACGGTGACGTCATTACTCGAAAGTAATTCACCCTGTATATTAGATTATTATTTTAAAATACGGTAAATTAAAATCAAAAATCGACGTGTTTCAGGATTATTTCTTAAAATGGTCTGTTTAGCTAAAAATGAATTTGTTCCATACTTTACGGACACAGTGTATGGTAAAGAAACAATTGAAGTGGGTATATATATATATATATATATAAATTACTAGAAATATTTGCCAACTCAGTAACGGAGACGATTTATTTGGGGATGTGGCAATAAAATACCAGAGAGTACTCTTTTTAAAATATATTCCAAGCTTTCGAATATAACATATTCATTCTCAAGGACTGAAAATTATTAGGATGGTCAAATTATAAAATAAATTAATGTTAAAATTTACTTACATTATTTAAACGAGGATGTCGGTATAATTGTAAAAATAGATAAAAATTAAATTTTATAATTGACATAAACGTTCATTACATATTAAACTCAAAAAACAATATGACATTTAATATGACATTAAACAAAAATTTTTAATCTATAAAGGTCTGTTCGAATAAAGTTAATTATGATTGGAATTTGAATTTTGTAAAGATTGTTTTTCAAAATCTAAGAGATAGGCATACATCACACTAAGGTTATTCAGGTCTGTTTTTTTATTAATGCAATTATTTTCTTGTGAAATAAATGCGGTTTCTAAAAATAGACGTTTTTTATAATTTTTTTCTGTGATTAATACTTTGGCTGATTGATAATCAATTGAATGGTCTTCATAAAATGCGTGTTCAGCGAGGGCACATCTATCAAACAACACCTCACAATCAAATCAATTTTCAGTAAAATCAAAGATAAAACACCGATAAATAAATTAACTAACATAGTTTATGAAATTCCTTGCTTGAACTGTGATAAAAAATACATTGGTCATACTAAAAGGACATTAACCAATCGAATTTCCTCTCACAAAAGCGATAGTAAATTGTATCCTGATAGATGTGCCCTCGCTGAACACGCATTTTATGAAGACCATTCAATTGATTATCAATCAGCCAAAGTATTAATCACAGAAAAAAATTATAAAAAACGTCTATTTTTAGAAACCGCATTTATTTCACAAGAAAATAATTGCATTAATAAAAAAACAGACCTGAATAACCTTAGTGTGATGTATGCCTATCTCTTAGATTTTGAAAAACAATCTTTACAAAATTCAAATTCCAATCATAATTAACTTTATTCGAACAGACCTTTATAGATTAAAATTTTTGTTTAATGTCATATTAAATGTCATATTGTTTTTTGAGTTTAATATGTAATGAACGTTTATGTCAATTATAAAATTTAATTTTTATCTATTTTTACAATTATACCGACATCCTCGTTTAAATAATGTAAGTAAATTTTAACATTAATTTATTTTATAATTTGACCATCCTAATAATTTTCAGTCCTTGAGAATGAATATGTTATATTCGAAAGCTTGGAATATATTTTAAAAAGAGTACTCTCTGGTATTTTATTGCCACATCCCCAAATAAATCGTCTCCTATATATATATATATATATACCATCATATTATGGTCAATATGTTACATGTGGCGACGAGAACATAAGTAGTTATCGGGAAAAGTGCATATTCATTTTTCTAGTGGTTTTCTTTTTGTTTAAACCAAAATCAAGTAAAAATGGCGACAAAAGAAATCCAGTATACTGGTCACATTCAGGAATTTATACCCGGTAGTGCAGATTGGGTGATATATAAAAAATGGTTGGAAAATTATTTTTCGGCGAATGCTATATCGGATAAATTGCGAAAAAGGTCCATTCTGTTAAGTCTTTTGAATGAAGAAGCTTATACATTATTATTTAATATGTGTATACCGGAAGAACCGGAAACTAAGGATTATGAATTTATCATTCAACTACTAGATGAACATGTTAAATCCACAGTGCCAGTGTTTGCGAATCGTGAAAAATTTTACGAGTCTCGTAAAATGCCTAATGAGTCGGCAAAGGAGTGGGCGGCAAAGTGCGATTTTTCCGGCAACGAAATTGAACGGGCTTTAGTAGATCGTTTTATTGTCGGTTATAATAGTGGTTTTGTGAAGGATAGGTTATTTGAAGAAAAAAAAGAGGTGAAATTTTCAAAACTTGTGGAAATTGCTGCTTCTAAAACAGCGGTTCAGCCATCTTGCTCCGCGGTCGTTAAGAAGGAACCAGAGATCCAATACGCAGGTGCCAAGTATAACTACAAGAAGCTCACGCAAGCTCATAGTGCGTCATCAGCGCAGCATCGAAACTCAAAAGGAACGAAAGATAAAGTAACTTTCACGCCATCTGTGTGGAAGGAAAAATGTGAAGTTTGTGGACGCAAGAATCATGCGTCAAACAAGTGCACTTATCGTGATTGTAATTGTCATATATGTGGTAAGAAAGGTCATTTAGCAGCAGTATGTCCAAATAAAAATGTAAGTAAACCTAGAGGTAACAAAACAAACAACTTTTTGGAGTCGGAAGAATATTCTCTGTATAATATGGAAAATAATGTTAATCCAGTTCTTTTATATTTGTTTATTGAAAATAAATTATTTACTTTTCATTTTGATACAGGTGCTAGTTATAGCGTTATATCTGAAAAATTTCACAAACAATATTTTTCTAATAAAGAATTGAATTCTACCAATATAATTTTCAACCTTTATAATGGTGATAAAATCAATACGTTAGGATATATTTGCTGTTTAGTTAAGTATAAAAATAAACTCGATTATATTAACTTTTTTGTTATTGAAAACGGGGGACCACTTTTGTTGGGTCGTGATTTTTTCAATTTATTTGAATTGAGCATTTCCAATTTGAATTCTCTGGATTTGCCTAAAGATTTGAATTTTCTATTGAATTGTAGTCGATCCTGCAATATACACAAAAAATTTTTCGCGCACGTTCTCCGCCGTTTGCTATGAGAGAAAAAGTTGAAAAAATATTAGAGCGGTTGTGTAATCTTGAAGTTATAGAACCTATTGATTTTAGTGAAAGGGGTACTCCAATAGTACCAGTTTTAAAAAAGGACGGTTCGGTTAGAATATGCGGTGACTTCAAAGTAACTTTAAATCCGTTGATTGAAATTGATCAGTTTCTGTCGGGATAACCCTTGGTAATTGCATAATTTCTTGTATTTGGATTTAAAACACACTTGACTTGAATGACATTTTATTTCGGTTACGATTACAACTCACATACAGTCAGAGACAACCTGAAAGTCACATTACCGATCTAAAGTCATTCTACTGCCGCACACGTGGCCACAGACGTTACAATGCAGTGCGGTGACTCATTGGATAGTGACATTTTGGAGAAAAGGAGCGCCAAATTAAACATATAAAATTTCCGAAACATATCCCGCCCCCCTTGAAGGTACACACTTTCAACCAATAAGCCAGAATAATAACTACAACGATAAATTGAGTACAATACTTAAACAATAAAACCAATACTGACAACAGTGGGTTAAACATATTTTAAATAACTAAACATAAATACTGATCACAATGAATCAAAATGTTTTAAATAAGTAAACATACAAATTGACAACAGTGTATAAAAAATCATTTCGTAGGCAACAAAAAAATTTTTGCGGCGGCACGCTTCAAAATACCTCTTTCTGTTTTGACTGACACCACTCGCACTATTTTGTCGGTACCGGGATACACTTGCACAATACGACCTAATGCCCATTTAAGGGGAGGAATATTATCCTATTTAAGGAGGACCAAATCTCCTATTTTGAGATTAGGATTGCTGAAACCTTGCCATTTAGTGCGCCTGGTTAGTTCACTTAAACACTCACGATACCAACGTTTCCAGAAACTTTGTACAATTTGCTTCATATGCTGATATCGGTTAAGACGACTAGAGTTTATATCGGACACATCTGATTCCGGTAGAGCATCACCGACAAGAAAATGTCCCGGAGTCAATGGTGATAAATCGTTGGGATCACTAGATAAAGGGCTCAAAGGCCTTGAGTTAATACATGCTTCAATCTGTACAAATATAGTTGACAATTCCTCAAAAGTTAGTGAGGCATTTCCCACAATTTTTTTTATATAATGTTTGGCTTGTTTAACGCACGCTTCCCAAAGTCCCCCAAAATGAGTACTTCGAGGAGGAATGAAATGCCATTTAATTCCATCCCCAGCTAAATAATTGGAAATTTTGTTTTGAAATTTTATATTATTGAATAGCTAGGCGAACTCTGACATTTCTTTGTTAGCTCCTACAAAATTAGTACCACAATCTGAAAAAATATTCTGACACTTACCTCTTCGCGCAATATAAAACGCTTTAGCTCATCAACAGATAGTATACCAAATGATTTATTGTTTTTACTTTTTACACTATTTTGAAGCCATCTTAGGCAAAAGGCCACAACTCTTTGCAGCCTTATTAAACATGAATATTTGTTGAATATATCTGATTCTGCGACCTGCATAAATGCCTTTGTTTGTTTGCGTTTTTCTGGAACATCTTGATTATTGTTTTCGTTAAAAGTTTCATGCCAATTGAATCGGTAAATGCAGAAAGGGCACATGTCAAAAAAACATTTTTTTAGGAAATCGAATAAAACTGTTTTTTCATCAAATTAAGTAAAATTATTGACATCGATTGTGATAATTGATTTGTATTTTGAATAACACGATGAGTCTCCTTATATTTTGTCTTTAAATATTGATTTTGGCTTCCCCAGAAGACTTTGCAAAAATTGACATGTGCCCTTTTTGCAAATTATGATCCTAATGCGCTTGTACGTGATAGCATATAAATTAAAAAACGCTTTAACACAGATCTCCACTTTGGAAGTGCCTTTAAATGAGTAGTACTTGAAGCTTTTTGATTTGGGTTTATTTTTGTCACCAGATCGGGGACGCCGCTGCTTTACTTCCATTATAACCACAAGATCCCGTAGAAAAATATCTTGTTCGGTTTTAGAGCTCAAAGAATAAAATCGTTGAAAAATCGCTAATCTGTCTTCATCATAGAACTTTTCATAGCATTTCATTCTGCAACTGAAATAATGAAATTAAGGGACGTTCAAAAAATACTATAAAAGTAACCCACCTGCAAAGGACTCCATTATTAACTTTCTTCTCAGAAACGTCTGTTCCTTTACTGGTTTTATAAGATTTTCCTTCCAATCTTGCCTTTTTCTGTATGTTGCGAGCATACTTAGAAGGCTCTGCTTTTCGTCTTTTGTTAGGTGTTAATTCATGATTGTCGTCCATATCAAATGAAATTGAAATCACGTGCAACTCTCCCCGAAAAAACAAAACAACTGAAGTCGAATTGTGCTGGTGTACCTATACGTAAAACACACCACAAACATATGATCATTCCCACCATTTGAAACACTAACATTCCGCATAAACGGCACATGTCACTGACACGTGCCTGTTATGCATAACGCTAGTATCAATACCCGATATTTCTAAAACATCAAGGATGCGGACTTGTGCCGCTTATGCACAATTCGTTGAGTCTACCATGAGAAAACACATTTTAGGAAAAATGTCACTTTGTCAAAATATTGACATGTGCCCTTTCTGCATTTACCGATTCAATTGTCTTTTTCTTGTAGCCACTTAGGGCCTTGCCACCATAAGTCGTTTTCAGCCAATTCTTCTGGTGAACAGCCACGAGATATAACGTCTGCTGGATTATCCTTACTTGTCACATGCTTCTATTTCTTGATCTTAGAATTTATCTGAATCTCTGCAACACGATGCGCAACGAAAATATTCCAATTGCTTGGTTCTGCATTAATCCAAGCTAATACTATTTGAGAATCAGTCCAATAATGTGTAGTATGAATTTCCATATTTAATGATTCGATGGTTTTCCGCATAACTCTTGAAAGTAAAAGTGCAGCACAGAGTTCCAGTCTGGGCATTGTAATAGTTTTCAAGGGCGCTACCTTCGATTTGGCGCATAAAAGCCGCACTTGCACAGTTTCATCACTATTTTTTGTTTTTAAATATATACAAACACCGTAAGCACGTTCAGAGGAATCGCTAAAACCGTGAATTTCCACTCCAGCAACAAATTGTTTGCCTTGGCACACTACCAGTGATTATCCAACCTAGTTTGGTTTTTTGTATAATAGGCATATTTTCATCTATTTTTATTTGTCCCACTAAAAGCAAATCATAAAAAATGTTGGCACCTGGTAACAGGTCTATTGGACCTGGTATATTAAAGGATGGGTCACTCAAATTGATATTGATTGATAGATAAACTGAGGCTTTACTGTAGTATTTACCACCTTTGTAGCATTACTGACTGTAGAATTGATTCCTACTATTGACATATGAGTATCGATAGCATCTAAGCCTAATCGTGAAACTAAATCTCTTGTAATGAAATTTGACTGTGAACCTACATCTAATAGTACTCTGGCAACCAGTGGCGGCTCGTGGTTAATTTGATAGGGGGGTCATAGGTGATGTGACCAAAATCTTAAAATACGGAACGACACTGACCAGCCCTCCGGAGGCCTATCCGCCGTAGCCGGCAATTTTTCGAAAATCCACCCCCAATCACTGCCCTGAAGTCGTTAAAATCGTTAAAAAAGCAAAATTTGTGGAGTTCCTTTCCAAAGCCCCAGAAGCAAAAAAATTTTTTGGCCCACGCTTGTTTTATATAAAAATAATGCTCTCTTGAAAAATAACCATATTTTATTAATTTCTATTCATATTAAATATGACAAACTTAAATTAAATCATAATTACTCTAAATATTTTTAAAATTCAAGTTAAGCCTTCGATCTTTTGTATTTGCAAAGTGATCAATAACCCTTTCATTAAAATTATTAATACTATTTACAAATTTCTTTTTTATGCTTAACATAGCTAACGCCGACAATCTCTCCTGTCCCATAGTATTACGCAAAAATGTCTTGATCCTCTTTAATGTAGAAAAACATCGTTCACTTTCTACAGTTGTCATGCCGATAAACTATGTTTTTTTTATTTTCTCTTTTAAATGTTTTAAGTCTTGGACACCGTTTTTACACCATAAAGAATTATTAGAAAAAAGCAGACAAACGAAACAGTAAAATGCATCACTTACTTCACATCCGTAAATCCAATCAGACAAATCATACATAGACCTGCGAAAATTGCGATGAACTTCTTTGTTCTTGTCCTTGCTAGTCTGTTTAATTTTTAATTCTGGAAGAGGACGACCACTTTCATTTAGTTTTAATAGTTTTTCAAAATTTAGTTCACTTTTAGTTCTCAAATTTTGAACCATTTGCACCACAGACATGATAAAAGGCGTAGAATAAAATAATACCAAATAATCAAAACACAAGTGTAAAAACACCCTTAAAAAACTAATCAAAAATCAAAATAAAATTAACAACTTATTACGTCAAAACTCTCGCTTCAAATACTCTCCCACTGCTCTCCTATAAATCAAAATACAGCGCGGCCTGTGAACCCCTCTACTCATCTCTTTTCTAAGCGTGTAATAATCAGCCGACGTGAGTCGATTCATAGTCAATATCAAACCGGGCTTTTGACCCAACACATGTAACCTTCGGGCGTGTTTCTCTCACGCCGCGAAGATCGTCAGCGCTCGGAATATTCCGTTCCCATATAACGCTTTGAGGTCATCCGTGGGCCCCAGCCCGCTTTTCAATTTTGGTTTTCGCCGAGTACTTCGCGGAATACGTTTACACGGGGGTCTTGAAAAACGTTTACACGGGGGTCTTATAACGTTTTAGGTAAATTTTTATGTATATTAGGAAGGTATATTTTATATTTTTTTAAATGCTTATTTAATTATTTTTTTAAATTATTTTTTATTGGGAGGTCATTGACCCAATGACCTAATGGAGGAGCCGCCACTGCTGGCAACTACAGGTTGCTTGTTTTTATCTAATACTAATACTTTTGCTGTACTTGTAACGTTGTTACTATTTTTTCCCTATATCCGGCAGTAAATATTTCAGTTTTTTTATTAAGTTCACCCCTCTGTCGTAGCTAGTTATTAAATTGGAGTATTAATATTTATTTTGATATATTATGTGTAGTACTTTTAAAACATCTGGTATATTGTACCTGTATGATTTACGGTACCGTTCGCGCAAATCAGTCCGCGCATTTCTTAAGATTTGTAAGTAGGAGACCTCCTGAGTGGGGTCTAGAGAAAAATGGATAAAACGGGTGGAGCGAGACAAAAATGGGCTTTTTTCACTTTTAACCGTTTGCCCTGAATCCTGACTGATTTTCGCGCACGAGGTAAGCGAATTTAAGAATGTTGTTGTAAATAATTTTTTTTTTCCGTTATACATTCACTGGTGACTGATTTCTTTTGATTTAGAATTGATAGAATTTATTTTTGCGTATTGCTTGTTTAAGATTTTAGAAAAACTTTCTGCGTATTTGTGTACGATTCCGAAATAAATTGTTTTTGTTTTATTTGCTGGTTTTACTTCCGGGAAAAGAGATATCTTTGAGAAATTTCAAGCATTGTCGCTGCATTAAGCAGGTATATTCTTGAGAATTTCTCAAACTATTTCGTTCAAACCCGTCTGCAGCCGTTTATCTCACTGGAAAAATCTTTTCAGGAATCTCAAAGACTGATCGCTGCATTTAGCAGGTGAATTCTTGAGTGGCTCTGAAAATAGCGAAGAGAAACCCGGCCGTAGGAAAACTTTCTGCGTATTTGTGTACGATTCCGAAGTAAATTGTTGTTGTTTTATTTGCTGGCTTTACTTTTCGGGAAAAGAGATATCTTTGAGAAATTTCAAGCATTGTCGCTGCATTTAGCAGGTATATTCTTGAGAATTTCTCAAACTATTTCGTTCAAACCCGACGGCAGCCGTTTATCTGACGGGAAAAATCTTTTCAGGAATCTCAAAGTCTGATCGCTGCATTAAGCAGGTGAATTCTTGAGTGGCTCTGAAAATATCGAAGAGAAACCCGGCCGTAGGAAACATTTCATTCTAATATACAAGGATATTTGAAAAAAAGACAACTTGGAATAGTCTCGCACGTGTACTCTGCCATAGCAGGTACAAAAGTTCGAGGGTTTTCCAAGGCGTGGAGCGAAATATTCTCACGCGTGTTCGCTGCATTTAGCAGGATCACAAAGGAGAGGTTTTCGGATTTTGTCATCTAACTTTTATTGAAGTAATTGATTGTAACATGTCTATCGACCTGTTTCGATTTTACATAATAAATCCTTTTAACTAGCGCTCGTCGTCACTAGCCACATCCAATTATAGTTCTGTGATCCCAAACTCTTCTACCCCGAACGTAAGACAATTGACGCCTACCAACGGACAACGCTACGTTAAACACCCCTTTTTGTTATCGTCTGCCCAAGGAGGCAGATCGTCTTTCGCTATCTTTCATATCTTAAGTATCTATCTTAGGAATTTTGCTGTGGTAAGTTCAAAATCATAATTTATGATTAATAAGCTTCTTCTAAAGTACTCTCTGATATAATTTTCGTATGCATTCTTTATTTTTTTACAGAGATAGACGAAATTAAACTCAACACGTGGTCATAAACTGTTCTTTTATACTAATATGGTAGTTTTAAGCCAAATATTCTTTTATAATTCAGTTTTACTTTCATACAAACATTTTCAAGCTTTTTCAGTCGCGAAATAACTCTTAATTATAAAATAACACTTTTATAAACCGCTAACCTATAAAATATTCTTTCGCAACGCCAGTGCCGGTTTCATATATTTCTTAAGCACGATATTTTTTCATATAACTGAATAAATAACTTTTTGCTATCATTAGCTTCTTTCGGATCATTAGTATATTTTTTTATTTAGCCGATAATTGCTATTTTTACTGTTTTAACATGGGACATATAATGTTGGAAAGCTTTCAGTAAATTAATTCAATTTTTTGACTCTCAAATAACTGCCTTCCTTTTGTTTAACCTGAAAAGCTGACCAACATAATGTGCCATTACATTCAAGATCCTACATATCCCTGATCCACTTGTACTTCTAGGTAAGCACAGCCCCTAGGCTAGGATATAACTCAAGAATATAACCCTAGGCTAGTATATAACTCAAGAATACAACCCTAGGCGAGAATATAAGCCAAGAATATAATCCTAGGCGAAAATATAACCCTAGGCTAGGATATAACCCAAGAATATAACGCCGAGGATATAAACCCAAGAATATAGGGAGATATCGCCCGGGGTAATTTTTAGTGACTTTTTTTAATTATCAACTTTTATTTAAATTTTACAAGGCGTTTCTACCTTTTCCGCCTTAGTTTTTTGTAGTTTTCATCGTTAAAAAGGTAGTGGCGCCCTCAATTTTTACAACCCTTGTGTTATCCCTGTGTGACATAAACTTGGGGTCGAATCACCCTTGAGAGGAGTCTCTAGCCGGAGCCCTTCGAGCTGGTGCCCTGTGAGGTACAACTTTTACCGTTACATGATTTAGCACCAACGGCCGTGGCAACGTCGATCTAAAAGGGGTTACGATCACCGTAATAACCTGGAATAATCTCGTACATGGTCGCTGCCAAAGCAGGTACAAAATTTGGGAGGTTTCCAGGCGAATTGATAAAAGTTTCCGTTTTTTTCTTTCTTGTGTGTTCAGTACACAAGAGTATCAGTAACCGAGGGTAATCTGTAAATTACCTCTATTTTGTTTAAACCGGTACACAAATATAAAGAACTGTTTGATTAAAATCTACTAGTGCCTTAATAACGCTTTCTCTGTGTATTTTTCATCTGACCCCTAGTTAAGTTTCACCATTTTCACCCGCATCTAGACATACTAGTAAAGTCTTGCACTTTAGCTTTTGCGTATTTTGTAAATAAAAATTAAACTATTTATTGCTTGGTGTATTGCTTTTGGTTTGAGGAATAACGTAGTTAGTAATTTGCAGATACTGTTTGACTTTAATACACCTTTATTTATTTAACTATATTGCTTCTGGGTTCATCCCTAAACTGTCAATTATTTCGGGGTTGAAATAAAATTTATAATTTCTTAAGCAACTGGTAGTTTCCTTTCCCGATAGTGGTAAACAAGTAAAGCCCGTTTCCCACTACGTTTTACGTCGAGGTCAAGAACAACAGACCCCTGGAATTTTCCGTAACCTCCATCTGAGGCAATCTGGAACTCTTGACGCGAAGGGTCAAGGGGCCGTGGAGCAAACCACGTAAAAAAATCTGGCGCCCAAGCATTCGTTGATAAGATTTTGCATCGAGGGTGACCAAAGTGACGTGACCTTTTGGTAAAATCCAAAGGGTAGGTGAATTAGACGTCACAAAATGGCGCCCGAGCAGGGACCTGATTGTTAAAACAGGAACCGTTTATGTTGTTTTCGATTTTGTTCCTTATTATTGATTAGAGCAGGAACCGTTATTCCGTTTTGGTTCTTTTACCGTATTGTTGAATGCACCTGATTGCTGATGATAGCAGGAACTGTTCTATACCGCTGTTAATTTTTTTTTCTGCCTATTGTTGCTGGACCGTTTATATTGTTTTACTGGTTTTTTTCTGTTCATTGTCGATTTGAACAGGGACCGTTTTATTTCGATTTTGGTTGTTTTCCGCACTGTTGGTTAGTACAGGGCACCGTTTCATAAAAGGTAGATGTCTAGAAGAAATTCTGAGGAATTGGACATTTCTTCCCTATTTGATCAAGAAGAAGCTGTAGAAACCGAATCCGTTCCTCCAGTACCGACCGTAACTTCCGTTGGAGAAATAACCGACAATCGAGTAAGTTGGGTATACTTACTGAAGAACGAGGGTCTAAATACAGAGCTAGTAAAGAGGAATTTATCGGTTGCTGGAACCGTTCCTCTCAAACGGAAAAGACTCGTCAACTTTTTGAGACGAAGAAATATTGCTCCGCGATCCGCCAGAGACCAAGAGGAATATCCGACCGCTATGGCAACTCCTCCGATAAACGTACACGATTGGAAACCGGGGAGATCCTGCTGCATTCATAGAAAGAATTGATGAAATCTGTACCGCAAGGAATGTCCAGAAAGATAATCTGCTTCCTGTGTTACCGGAATTACAGTCAGGTGAACCCGCATTTTGGTACCGTAACAATCGCAGCAGGTACACTACTTGGGACGAATTTGAGGCAGATTTCCGAATCTTCTTTTATCCCGTCAACTATGAGGTTGACTTAGAAGCCGAGATAGGCCGACGTTTGCAAAGAAGGAATGAGTCCGCCGCTACTTACATGACCGAACTCCAAACTCTGATGCGACGACATGGAAAGCTAACTCACGAACAACAGTTAGCATGGCTGTACCGTAACCTGTTGCCCGAATACCGTCTGCAAATTCGAAAAGGGGACTTTGATGATTTTTCCACATTTTGTCAAGTGGTAAGGGAATATGAGCTCCTCAGGAAGGAACTCCAGAATGTACCCAGCCACAGTGGATCGAACCGTGGATCAACCCGTCCCCAGCCGATAAGTACACCCAGGTATGGACCATCTCCTAATTCGACTACGGGCCCATCCAGAGAGCCCATCGCCGGTTCTAGCCAATCGTCACCGACCAATAGTCCTCGCAGGCCGCCGCCTACTACTACTCAGCTCCCGGCTGGGTCATCTTCCCGTGAAATCACATGTTTCCGTTGTGGGGAGTATGGACACTACCGCAACAATTGTCAGAACCCTCAGAAGATATTCTGTTCTCGTTGTCGTAAGGAAGGGGTATTTTCTAGAGCCTGTTCCTGCAGGAGGCAGGAAAACTAATCCGAAGCTATCCCGAGGGGAGGCCGACACAGCTTCCGCAAATATTTGCCTCTCATACCGATTCGCCAGAAGAAATGAACGACCCCCGACCGCACACAGACGTCGAAATTGGAAATCACAAGTTCAAAGCATTGTTAGATACCGGAGCAGCGAAATCATATATTGGTGATCAAGTAGCTAAGACATTTTCCCAAAGAAAGCAAACTACCGGTCGTCAGGATAGCCGTTTAGCTAATGGAATTTTAGTCTCTATCACCGATATTTATGCGCTCAAATGGAAGATCAATGACGTCACGATGGAGGGTTCGTTAGAGCATTTCCCTGGTTTGATAACCGATATTGTGTTAGGACACGATGTCCTCCGAAAGTATAATTACCGGTTGGAGTTAGGAACTGGAAATATTTACATAAATGGTAAACTAGTAAGAAGTTCACAATTACCCAGTCCGGTTGGAATAGTGGAGGTAGGGAACACACACCCGAAAGAATCCGATGCGGCTGTCCCAATGATCTGTGAGGAAGATATTGGTGAAAGAAATTGTTTCCGAAATTTGTCTGTTTTCGAAGTCTCTGCGTCCGCCCTGGGAAGTTTAGGGGTTGACAAGGAGCACTCTGTTTCTGACGTTTCCGAGTTTTCCCCGGTGTTGTTAGGGGTTGACATGGAACAACCTGCTTCTGAAGTCTCTGCGTCTTCCCTGGAGTTAGGGGTTGACAAAGAGCAATCTGTTGTTAAAACTTCTAAGTTTTCCCCGGTGCTGTTAGGGGTTAATGAAGGAAAATCTGTTGTTGAAGTCTCTACGTCTTCCCCGGGGTTGTTGGGGGTTGACAAGGAGCATTCCGTTGTTAAAACTTCTGAGTCCTCCCCGGTGTTGTTAGGGGTTGATGAAGAAAACTCTATTTCTGAAGTCTCTGCGTCTTCCCTGGAGTTAGGGGTTGACAAGAAGCAATCCGTTGTTAAAACTTCTGAGTCCTCCCCGGTGTTGTTAGGGGTTGACAAGGAGCAACTTGTTTCCGAAGTCTCTGCGTTTTCCCTGGAGTTAGGGGTTAACAAGGAGCAATTTGTTACTGAAGTCTCTGCGTCCTCCCTGGTGTTAGGGTTCGATAAGGAGCAGCCCGTTTCTGAATTATCTGCGTTCTCCCTGGAAGATTCAGGGGATGACGAGAATTTTGGTTATATAGGATGTCCATTGGAAACCATAATTCCACTTACTGAAAGAAATTTATCGAAAGAACAGACAGACAGACTGAATACCTTTCTGAAGCAAGAGTTACCGCAATTTGAGAAGATTCAAGGTCCAACGACACTAGTTGAGCATGAAATCCGTCTGCTACAATCCCGTCCGATCAAACAGAGATACCGACCTCAGAATCCGAAAATGCAAGAAATTTGCAATGCTGAAATAGACGCCATGTTGAAAGAAGGAGTAATAGAACCCTCTACAAGTCCGTGGAGTTCTCCGATTGTAATCGTGAAGAAAAAGGATGGGAAAAACCGCTTCTGCATTGATTTTCGTAAAGTTAATGAGGTTACCATGAAGGATGCCTACCCGCTTCCATTTATCAATGCTATCCTGGATAAGCTGCGAAAAGCCAAGTATATTTCCAGTTTAGATTTGAAGAGTGGCTATTGGCAGGTCCCGTTGACACTGGAAACTAAGCCTATCGCAGCCTTCACCGTACCAGGACGTGGATTATTCCAATTCACGGCTCTACCATTTGGTTTACACTCTGCACCCGCCACGTTTCAGAGATTGGTTGATCAAATAATAGGTCCAGACTTAGATCCATCTGCATTTGCTTATCTGGATGACATCATCGTTCTGGGGGAAACGTTTGAACAGCATTTAGAAAAACTATCTGAGGTGTTTCGTCGATTACGAGGAGCACGGCTGAAACTAAATCCGGAGAAATGTCACTTTTGTTTGCCTTCTATGAAATACTTGGGCCATGTAGTCACTGGAGATGGAATCCGTACCGATCCAGAAAAGGTCGAGAGTATAATTAAATTTGCAGCCCCGAGAAATATCCGAGAACTAAGGAGGTTTTTGGGAGTTGCATCCTGGTATAGGAGGTTTGTGCCATCGTTTTCGCAAAAGGTGGCCCCGTTAACGAAATTGTTTCACAAATCTCAGCGATGGAAATGGACTGAAGAGCAAGAAGCCGCTTTTGCTAAAATTAAAACCTGTCTGTCGGGAGCACCTGTCTTAAGTTGTCCTGATTTTTCCGTACCGTTCACCCTACAGACCGATGCCTCCGAATATGGGTTGGGAATAGCCCTTACCCAACAGAAGGATGGCCATCAGCATGTGGTAGCATATGCAAGTCGCACGCTCAGTCCTGCCGAGAAGAACTACTCCGTCACGGAAAAAGAATGCCTTGCTATTGTTTGGGGGATTGAAAAGATGCGTCCTTATTTAGAGGGCTACTATTTCACGGTTGTTACCGATCATCAATCTCTTAGATGGCTGCATTCAATAGCTAGTCCATCCGGACGTTTAGCGAGATGGAGTATTTTTCTGCAGCAATATGACTTCAAGATACAGTACCGTAAAGGTGCTCTAAACCGTGTGGCCGACGCCCTGTCCAGAAATCCGCTACCATCTGTACTCTGTCTGGCCGATGTACCCGCCGAATGTTCATGGTACCGGAACAAAAAGGAAGAGGTCCTGAAGGATCCAGAGAAGTTTCCGGACTACTGCATTAAAGAAGACCGACTGTACCGTCATTTCTGGGATATCAATGATTTCAGAGAGCCAGAAATGTCCGATCCCTGGAAACTATGCATAACGAAGTCCGACCGAACCCGAGTCCTGCAAGAAAACCATGATGCTCCTAATGCAGGACATCTGGGAATTGCTAAAACCATTACTCGTATTGCAAAATTGTACTATTGGACGGGTATGTTCCGTGATATCACTAAGTACGTCAGGAGATGTCTCCAATGTCAGAAGTATAAGCCTTCGCAACAAAAGCTTCCAGGGAAAATGCAACCGTCCCCTAATCGACGGCCATGGGAAACTGTCAGTACCGATATTGTTGGACCGCTGCCCCGCAGTAAAAATGGAAACTGCTACATCGTAATGTTCCAAGACCGTTTCACAAAATGTAAACCGATTAGAAAAGCGACAGCTAGGTCGATAAGTACCGTTTTCTACGAAGAAGTTCTGACCACTTTTGGATGCCCACTTACCGTGTTATCCGACAATGGAACGTAATATGATAGTAAGCTCTTCAAGGATATGTTGAAGGAGTTAAGAATCCGCCATCGATTCACCCCTCCGTATACACCACAGGCTAATCCCGTTAAACGAGCTAACCGTACTTTAAAAACCATGATAGCTCAATTTTGCGAACAAGACCACCGAGATTGGGATCTGAGAATATCCGATCTGAAATTTGCAATTAATAACTCTAAGCACGACTCTACCGGTTTCTCTCCTGCCTTTCTCAATTTTGGAAGAGATCCCGACATCCCGAACACACTACGCCGAGAAGTCGAGCAAAATCATGTGACTGAAGGACCCGAACAACCCAAGGATGCAGAAAATACCGAGAATGAAGTTTCAGAACAGTACTTACTTCGTTTGAACAAATTGCAAGAGTGTTTCGATCTAGTTTGTCTGAGTTTGTCTAGAGCATTTACGAAACAAAGCCGATATTACAATCTACGCCGACGTGACTGGAGATGTACCATAGGAGATTCGGTCATGAAAAAAGAGCATACCCTGTCGTCCGCGGCAGATCATGTGGCCGCGAAACTTGCCCCGAAATATTCCGTCCGTATAAAGTGGTGAAAGTTCTATCTCCAGTTGTGTATGATTTAAAAGATGCACAATGCAAGCGTTATTACCGAATACATATTAAAGACTTGAAACCGATTTCGGAGAAAGGCGAATAGCAAAGGACTGTACCTGTGGAAAATTTTCCGTCAGACGAGCTACCAGCCGAACCATTTCCCGGCCGGTACCCAAGCCAGGAAAACGCTCCGTAGCAACACAGGCACTGATAAGTTTCACGATCCCGCCAAGATGTTGGCATCCAATGCGAACTCTGTGAGTGTTCCCTGAAAATTCCGGAAGGCATCACTGGCGTTCGCCAGCGGTATTCAGCGCTTCAGAACAGCTCTACCTGTAGAGGAGTGAGGCAACGTTCTTCCAGCTCATATCCCAGCCGGAGTTCCAGGCTCCAGTGATACCAGTGAGGTTTGGAATGATAATCATTCTGCCACAAGACTCGTTAGTTTTATTGGGTAAAGACATTCTATTTTAGGTGAAGAAGATTCGTTTTAGGTTATAATAAAAAAAATGTAATAAATGCAAGCTTCACTTTCATTTATTAATTTTTTTTACCGACGAAAGAGGGGGATGTAACGTTGTTATTATTTTTTCCCTATATCCGGCAGTAAATATTTCAGTTTTTTTATAAGTTCACCCCTCTGTCGTAGCTAGTTATTAAATGGGAGTATTAATATTTATTTTGATATATTATGTGTAGTACTTTTAAAACATCTGGTATATTGTACCTGTATGATTTACGGTACCGTTCGCGCAAATCAGTCCGCGCATTTCTTAAGATTTGTAAGTAGGAGACCTCCTGAGTGGGTTCTAGAGAAAAATGGTTAAAACGGGTGGAGCGAGACAAAAATGGGCTTTTTTCACTTTTAACCGTTTGCCCTGAATCCTGACTGATTTTCGCGCACGAGGTAAGCGAATTTAAGAATGTTGTTGTAAATAATTTTTTTTCCGTTATACATTCACTGGTGACTGATTTCTTTTGATTTAGAATTAATAGAATTTATTTTTGCATATTGCTTGTTCAAGCTTTTAGAAAAACTTTCTGCGTATTTGTGTACGATTCCGAAATAAATTGTTTTTGTTTTATTTGCTGGTTTTACTTTCGGGAAAAGAGATATCTTTGGGAAATTTCAAGCATTGTCGCTGCATTTAGCAGGTATATTCTTGAGAATTTCTCAAACTATTTCGTTCAAACCCGACTGCAGCCGTTTATCTCACGGGAAAAATCTTTTCAGGAATCTCAAAGACTGATCGCTGCATTTAGCAGGTGAATTCTTGAGTGGCTCTGAAAATAGCGAAGAGAAACCCGGCCGTAGGAAAACTTTCTGCGTATTTGTGTACGATTCCGAAGTAAATTGTTGTTGTTTTATTTGCTGGCTTTACTTTTCGGGAAAAGAGATATCTTTGAGAAATTTCAAGCATTGTCGCTGCATTTAGCAGGTATATTCTTGAGAATTTCTCAAACTATTTCGTTCAAACCCGACGGCAGCCGTTTATCTGACGGGAAAAATCTTTTCAGGAATCTCAAAGTCTGATCGCTGCATTAAGCAGGTGAATTCTTGAGTGGCTCTGAAAATAGCGAAGAGAAACCCGGCCGTAGGAAACATTTCATTCTAATATACAAGAATATTTGAAAAAAAGACAACTTGGAATAGTCTCGCACGTGTACTCTGCCATAGCAGGTGCAAAAGTTCGAGGGTTTTCCAAGGCGTGGAGCGAAATATTCTCACGCGTGTTCGCTGCATTTAGCAGGATCACAAAGGAGAGCTTTTCGGATTTTGTCATCTACCTTTTATTGAAGTAATTGATCTAGCACCAACGGCCGTGGCAACGTCGATCTAAAAGGGGTTACGATCACCGTAATAACCTGGAATAATCTCGTACATGGTCGCTGCCAAGGCAGGTACAAAATTTGGGAAGTTTCCAGGCGAATTGATAAAAGTTTCCGTTTTTTTCTTTCTTGTGTGTTCAGTACACAAGAGTATCAGTAACCGAGGGTAATCTGTAAATTACCTTTATTTTGTTTAAACCGGTACACAAATATAAAGAACTGTTTGATTAAAATCTACTAGTGCCTTAATAACGCTTTCTCTGTGTATTTTTCATCTGACCGCTAGTTAAGTTTCACCATTTTCACCCGCATCTAGACATACTAGTAAAGTCTTGCACTTTAGCTTTTGCGTATTTTGTAAATAAAAATTAAAATATTTATTGCTTGGTGTATTGCTTTTGGTTTGAGGAATAACGTAGTTAGTTATTTGCAGATACTGTTTGACTTCAGTTCACCTTTATTTATTTAACTATATTGCTTCTGGGTTCATCCCTAAACTGTCAATTATTTCGGGGTTGAAATAAAATTTATAATTTCTTAAGCAACTGGTAGTTTCCTTTCCCGATAGTGGTAAACAAGTAAAACCCGTTTTCCACTACGTGTTACGTCGAGGTCAAGAACAACAGACCCCTGGAATTTTCCGTAACCTCCATCTGAGGCTATCTGGAACTCTTGACGCGGAGGGTCAAGGGGCCGTGGAGCAAACCACGTAAAAAAATCTGGCGCCCGAGCATTCGTTGATAAGATTTTGCATCGACGGTGACCAAAGTGACGTGACCTGTTGGTAAAATCCAAAGGGTAGGTGAATTAGACGTTACATACTCAATAAAACTTCACATTCATTTGACATTTTGTCATTGGCACAATGTGTATTTACAGACTGTACTGTGTTTCTGTTGATATTTGATTCTGAAATTCCATTTTGGTTACATAAATTTACTGCACCTTAATGACTACTTGAAGCATTTGAATTTGCTGAATGGCTTGCCTGATTATTTTTTATGACATTAGTATTTGATTGAGAAGATAATTGATTTTTATATGCATTAATGTGTAGTAAGGTATTATGTGGCTTTCCACTTTACAACCTTGTAATGTACACCTTGAACTAAAATGATTTGGCGTAAAACAATTAAGACATAGTTTTAAGTTTAAGTTTAAGACAATTAAGACATAGTTTGATTTGTTTTATTTCTGAGATTCTTTGATCCACCGGTAAATTCAGAAACTTATGACAGTGATATATAGGATGTCTACCATTACTACAAATGGCACATTGATCATTTAAAGAATTAAATGATTGCGAAGAATATTCATTTTTGCTAATAGACCGGGTTTTATCAAATTTGGTGTTATGGCTATTGTTATGAATCATTTGCCCTTTACTTTTATTGGTTCAAAACTCTCAAGAATCTGAGCCCGTTCGTTTAAAAATTTTATAAAATCACCACACGTTACAGTGCTAATTTTGACACTAAATGTTTTCCATTCCTTCCTAGAAATAGGGTCTAACTTTGAAACAAAAAGATAAACTAAAAGTGTGTCCCAATGTTCCACTGTTTCATTTAAAGCCTTTAAATCTCTTAAATTAGTTTGAATTGTTTCTATTAAATTGCGTAAATCAATCCAAGACTCTTTACTTATAGTTGGAATTTCGAACAAAGCTCTGATGTGACTGTCAATAATTAATTTTTTATTTTCATATCTATCCCGCAATAGTCTGAAAGCAACTTCATAGTTTACTTCTGTAACATCAATAGACTTAATTACCTGAGAAGGTTCCCCCTTTAAGCAAGATTTTAAATAATAAAATGTTTGAACTGCACTTAAACTATTATTATTATGTATTAAACTCGAAAATGTATCAAAAAAATCCATCCATTTATTATAATTACCTTCAAATGTGGGCAAATCTAATGTTGGTAACTTTACTTGACTTGTAAATGGTAACTGTTGATTAAATTGGGTTGAGTTATCAACTGAAGGTTGAGTGCTACCGTTTAGTAATTCTCTAAAACGACATATAACTTCAAAATACTTTTGTTCAAACTCTTTACGAATGTCCTGATCATCTGGTTCTAAAAATTCCATTTCTAGCTGAACTTTATTAAACTCGCTCCAAAGTATTTCGCATTTATTTAACCTTTCATTCACAATTATTTTATTTGTCAAATGGACACAATGTTCTACATACTCCTGAAATCTGTTCAGTTGCGAAATAATTTGGCTACGATCACTTATATACCTTTTAATTATTTCCTTCTCACTCGCCATTATTGTGTTACACTAGTTATATGTTATGTTGTGTTTATTTATAATATAATAATCTGAACCATGTATTAACCTTACAATTTATAAAAATGACCTACTCACCTCACCAATGACTTTGTGTACCGTTCTTTGATTCCGACTAAATAATTAACAAATTCACCTCCCTTTTTTCGAAATATTATATTCACTTTATTCCGGCCTGGGCTTAGACCACATACCAGAAGGACGCCGGGTAGAAAAAACAACTTGTTTGTCTGTTGGATATTCGCTTTTACCACATCTAACCTTTAGGTTGAATTTTGCTACTAGTAACTGGTATGACTTCCAACTGAATTTTATCTTCTGATGTATTATTTCACTTATTTTTTACTTACTGGATATCATATATCCGGCTCGAAGGACCAATATGTCAGGATAACCCTTGGTAATTGCATAATTTCTTGTATTTGGATTTAAAACACACTTGACTTAAATGACATTTTATTTCGGTTACGATTACAACCCACATACAGTCAGAGACAACTTGATAGTCACATTACAGATCTAGCGTCTCTCTACTGTTTCTCGCCGCGCCGCACACGTGGCCACAGAGGTTACAATGCAGTGCGGTGACTCATTGGATAATGACATTTTAGAAAAAAGGAGCGCCAAATTAAACATATAAAATTTCCGAAACAGTTTCCATTTTCTAAAATTGATGATTTATTTGTTAAATTTCAAGGGGGAGTGCATTTTTCCAAGCTTGATCTATCTAATGCTTATCAACAAATTTGTTTAGATCAACAATCTAAGAAGCTAATGACTATTTCAACTCATAAAGGGTTATATCAGTATACACGTGCTCCTTTTGGAATAGCAAGTATTCCAGCAAAATTTCATAAAATTATTGAAACTTTATTGCAGGGTTTAATTGGAGTTGTATGTTTTCTGGACGACATTCTGATAACAGGTCAAAATCGCACGTTTGGAGTTAGTACTAGGTAGATTACAAAATGCAGGACTCAAGCTTCCATTGGAAAATGTAGTTTTTTAAGCCAAAAATCACCTATTTAGGTCATGAGATAGATAAAGAAGGACTACACACTTCAAATGATAAAATTTCAGCTATCGTAAATGCACCAATTCCGACAGATATTACTTCTTTACGTTCATTTTTAGGTCTTTGGCGACTACTTTATATCCATCGTACAATTTGTTAAAGAAAAATGTGAAATGGGAGTGGGCGGTAAATTGTCAACAAGCATTTGACAATATAAAAAAAGTATTAGTCGAAGCTCCAATTCTTGTGCATTATAACCCAGAACTTCCTATTCGTTTAATTACTGACGAGAGCGATTATGGAGTAGGCGCTTTAATTTCGCACATAATACCAGATGGTAGCCATAGAGTAATCGGGTACGCTTCGCGCATGCTTTCTAATGCCGAGCGTAAATATTGTACACTGGAAAAAGAAGCCTTGGGAGTTATTTACGGTTTATGTAAATTACATAACTATTTATTTTTGAAACATTTTACGTTAGTGAGAGACAATAAACCTTTATCGTATATTTTTCCCCCTCACAAACATATTCCTCAATATTCGGCAAATAGATTGAAAAGATGGGCGGTAATTCTTTCAAGTTATCAATATGATATTGAAGTTGTAAAAACGGATAAAAATCCAGCTGATGCTTTATCAAGGTTACCATTAATTTTAGAAAAAGATTCATTGATTGAATAAAACAATTTAATTTGTTTAAATATTCGTTATTTAATTGTTTTATTTCATCATTAGTATGGATCTTCATCAAGTAAAAGCCTCATCTATTCAATTTTTAAAAGATTCATTATTAGATGTGGAAATAAATTATGTAAAGTATTTAAGTAATAATGATTTTCCATTAAATTTCAATCACGTCAAAGTAGCTACAGCCAAAGACGAAATTTTAGGTAAAGTATTGAAATTTGTTGAAAACGGTTGGTCTCAAAATAAAGCAATTAAAAAAATTCCTATTTTACAAAACTTTTATCGTATAAGACATGAATTAACTATTGAATCAAATTGTTTAATGTGGAATGATAGAATAATAATACCATTAAGTTTACAAAAAACAATATTACAAAGCTTACAATCTTCACATATGGGTGTAAAGATGAAAAATTTAGCTCGCTCTTATTTTTGGTGGCCCAATTTAAACAAGCAAATTGAAGTAAATCTTGTAATGATTGTTTATTGACAAAAAAATCACCAGATAAATCTGTTTTGCATACGTAGTCTTATCCAGAACAGCCGTGGTTTAGGCTTCATTTGGATTTTATGGGACCATTTTTAAATAAACAATTTTTGATCATTTTGGATACCCATAGTAAGTGGATAGAAGCTTTTCCGATGAACTCGATTAGAACAAAATCAGCCATAGATGTTTTGAGGTCATGTTTTGCACGGTTTGGGTTACCGAAGCAAATATGTACCGATAACGGTAGTATATTTTGTTCGGTAGAATTTATAGTTTTTATCCAAAAATTCCATAGCGCACGTGAACTCTCCACCATATCATCCGTCTTCTAATGGCGAGGCAGAGTAGCATTTAGTACTTAAGTTGAGTTTGTTTATAATTAGATAGATAGATAGATAGATAAATTTATTGTGTATAAGAATTAAATCTTTTCACAAGAAGTACAGCTATACAATATATTATAAAATAGGTAAATTATTTATTAATTATAAAATCTCGCAATTTTAACATACTAAGAATACTATAAACAAGTTTCTTTTGTCTATTTAAATCATGCGAATCCAGAAGTAGCACCAAATCATTCAAATTCTTTAAATTTGAAAACAACTGCGTGTCCCGAACACCACTATATATTGGGCATTCAAGCAATATATGAGTAAGGGATTCAGCTACTTTTGGATTGCAGATTGTACAGATATCCACAATTGACACAGAATACATAATACCACGTGAGGTTATTCTTAACAATTCTTCACTACACGTTCGCAATTGAGCAATTACACGACAAATATAAATTGGAGCTAAAGTATTTAGATAGAATGTCCCGGCATCACATGTGGATAAATGTTTATAAACAAAAGGATATGAAGATTGGGCCATCCTTCGAACATCAGCATTAAAGAGAGATTGTATATAAGTGTCTACAATGTTGTTCAATAATGATGTAGAATTATTTTGTAAAAAAGATAGCCTACAGACTCACCACCAGCAAGATTAAAATACTCTTTAAGTTGTATTGAAAAGTTGTATTTAATATTACATTCGCCTAAATTCATCAGCCGCAAAAAACATTGTTTGGACAGGCGAGACTCGTCCATAGCTTTCAACTGATTTACCCAAATTAATGCAGACTTGAAAATTAAACAGCTGAGCTTGTTCGAGCCGGTTTCCAATCTAACAATGTAATTGGGTGTAGACCTTGGTAGATTCAAAAGTCGTTTAAAAAAATATGTCTGTACACGTTCTAATAAGTCTGCATACCTTATGCCCCACACCGCTAATCCATAAGAAAGTGAGGACAATATAATTGATTCATAAAGTTTTATTCTCGCAGGCCAGGAATTAACTTTAAATTCGCACATAATATTCATTACAACACCTATTGCTTGTTTTGCTTTAATAATAGTTAATTGAATTGAATATTTTTCAACTTCAACATTTAATTCTATGCTTATTGGAAAATGATCAGACATGTATTGATATTCCAGTACCTTAAAAGATTTTAATAGGTCAAGGCTGTCAGAACTACAGAAGCACAGATCAATGACACTTTGACCTTGTGAACCAAAAAAGGTAAATTGAGCTGGTCTATCTGTATCTATGTGTCCATTAATAAGTGACAAATTATTAGATAACATAAAATGTAGCAACTCTTCACCCCTAACATTGTGCTTTTTATCGTTACTGGACATACCTGGTGAACATATGGTGCCTGGTAAAAGTTCCAACGGTATAACACTCAGTTCACCAATTCTGGAATTGAAATCACCCACAATAACAATAAAAATATCTTTATATTCTCTAACTATACCATCAATTGATAATTGAAATAAAGACGTCAAAAAATAATAGTTCAATACTATTAAACGCTTTACAAAATTAGAAAAATTAATTTCCAAAGAGCAGACCGTCCACCAAGAAGCAACAACTACTTCTCGGGCTATATGCCCCGACAGACATTGAATTACACTTCTAAAGTAAACGGGGTTGGTATATCTGTTAAGATAGAACCAACCATTCTGGTTTGCGATCAGAAGGAATAACATCACTTGTGGACCGGTTTCGGCGTTTTTGCGCCTCATCAGCACAAGGTAGATGCCACTCGTCCAAGAGCTCTGAGAGCATAATCCTGGACTAAAGACTACGTTGATACCACACTAATACATTAGCCTTAGTAAAGGAAATGTTAAGAGTGCGACATCCTCGACATCTCTACATCTAATCACAAACCAAAATTCTATATCGACAAAAAACCATCTCGGTTTTGTAGGTATTTACTTAATTACAGTTACCTGTAAATAATTGTCATATAAGTAAAGCGTGATCTAAAGACGTCAAAAAATAATAGTTCAATACTATTAAACGCTTTACAAAATTAGAAAAATTAATTTCCAAAGAGCAGACCGTCCACCAAGAAGCAACAACTACTTCTCGGGCTATATGCCCCGACAGACATTGAATTACACTTCTAAAGTAAACGGGGTTGGTATATCTGTTAAGATAGAACCAACCATTCTGGTTTGCGATCAGAAGGAATAACATCACTTGTGGACCGGTTTCGGCGTTTTAGCGCCTCATCAGCACAAGGTAGATGCCACTCGTCCAAGAGCTCTGAGAGCATAATCCTGGACCAAAGACTACGTTGATACCACACTAATACATTAGCCTTAGTAAAGGAAATGTTAAGAGTGCGACATCGGCGACATCGCTACATCTAATCACATAGAATTTTGGTCTTTAGATCACGCTTTACTTATATGACAATTATTTACAGGTAACTGTAATTAAGTAAATAATTGAAATAAATCTAATAGCTCATCAAATTCCAGCGACTGGTTAAAATAAGTTATGCAAACTATAAAACCAAAGCAACCATTTCTAACTAAACATATTAGCCACCAGGAAGATGTCTCAAGCACTTTCACATTAATACATTTTCTATAAAACATGGCAATACCACCACTCGCACGTCCCCGAGACTTTTCCCTGATCGCTGGAGAAAATACAACATAAAATGTATCTGCTAAAACATTAGGCACCTCCATATCACTGGTGACCCATGTTTCACAAATGCAAAATAGGTCAAAAGATACATGTACTGCGTCTGCCAATATATTATCAATATGTTGTATGCCATTTGCATTCCAAAAGATTATAGTTAGGCTAGACGCATTAGGCCGCTTATAAAGAGACACTTCACTACACAGGGGCTGGTTTCTAAATATTTCCGAACTCTCGCCCTTTATCGTTCCCGGTTTTTTGGACTACTGCACCTACGTGATTCTACTAGTTTTTCTTCATTGTGATCCCACATCCACAACCTTCCGTTTACTTCCATCTTTTGGTACCACACCTTGACATTTGATCCAGTTCTTCTTTCTGCCTTTGCGAAATCCCTAATAACTTTCTGAATATGCCTTTCTTTCAACGTAAGTTCTGACTCAATACAGATATTTTTTCCTTTTAAATTCTTTTTTTCTTTAAGTATTTTCATTTTTTCAGCCCAATCGAACATTTTAACTACACATCTGTTAGGGCCTATATTGTATGCTTTTTTGATTCTTGTTTGTATTTTCAGTTCCTCCACTAACATTCTTTCAACGGTTTGCTTGATTTGCTCATCATTATTGCCATTAGTATTAATACCAGTAATTACTAGACCATTCCTTATTTTGTTTTTTAGTATACTTTCGATTCCTCTTTCGGCTTTTTCTACTCTTGTAACTAGAACCTCTCTTTCTTTTGCCCAGTTTTCATATCATTTATATCCTCCTTTATATCCTTTTGCATTTTCAAAAGCATATTTTTAAGCTCTTCCATAGTTAGCAGATCTTTATTTTCAAATTTCAGACTTTGCTTATTTGGTGATCTTGCAGTAATTTTACTTCCTCTACAAACCTCTTGTGATTCAAAAGATTCGTCGTGTTCAGGCTTATCTCTTTTTGTGGTCATTTACGTAATTTTCTTGTGTCTTAGATTAGGTTTAGATATAAAAATTTGCTCGAATATTCAAATCTAAATCCAGATTTGCAAATTCTAAACACATTAATTAAGTCTTATCTTTATAAAACCAGTTTCTTTGTATTCGACTCAAATAATTTTGTAAGACAGTTTACTTATTTCAAAAGTTGTTTAATATTACTTACTATTTTTGGTAGTTTATTTTCTACACATGTATACGAAAAAACCTTACTAACAGCCCTAACGATTTTTGTGAAATTTTTTTAAACAATAACAGCACAAATTAACTGTTACACTAGACACGATTTGCAAACAACCTCACTTCATTAAACGCAGGAGCGTTTATAATTAGGACATTCATAGACATTCTCGATTATTATTCAGTTCGATTCGTTTTTAAGACATTTAGTTGTCATCTAGCATTAAGTTGATTCTTGATAGTTGTAATTGTTAAATAAATAAATGTACTTCTCTTTTTAAAAAGCAATTTTTAGGAGGAAAATATATAATTACGAATTCGTTTTAATGAGTTGTTGCCTAGTTCAAATAATAAATTAAAAGAGCGTGTCATACAAATGCAAAATAAACAAAAATTCTATCATAAAGGTAAACGTTTTTTGTGTTTCGAAACAGGTGATAGCGTTACGGCGCGTGATTGTCGTAACACAAGTACAAAAACTTGGATTAAGGGAATTATTGATAAAAAAATTGGTAAAGCTACATATATTGTAGAAATACCCGAATTGAATGTGAAATGGAAACGCCATTTGAATCAGATTTAACAGTTTAATATTGTAGAATCCGATTTCATCCAAAACGAAAGTAAGATTTATGATTCAAATGACGTAACTTTAGATGAGTCAAATGGCAATCAGGAAGATGATGTTACTAACATTCATATAGGTACGAACTTATTAGTTAGACCTAATGGAAATGTTAAACCTCCGGAACGTCTAAATTATGAAAATTAATTTTCAGTTGGTTTCATTTTGTTCTGTGTAATTTTTTTTTCATAATTTTTTGTAATAAAACAAAATGTATATTTTTTTATTGCTATGAATTTTTAGATTTTTTTAAGGGGGGAAGTGTGATGTATACAGATTGCTAATTGTATTACCCTGTATAATCATTTTATATTTAATTTAACAATGTGTATTGCTTATCAGTTTTGGAACTAAACAAAAAGTAGTTCTTTTACTTTTAAATGTATTCTATTGTATCTGTCCTTATTTTAGATCAGTAGTTAATAAACCTCGGAAATATGAAGTAGTAATTATTTAATTCCTACAATAATTTTATGCGATATACAGGGTGATTCATTACTAATTGGAAATAATTTAACAGTAGAATCCTGACTTCAAATTATGAAGATTTAACCCAAAACACCTGAATAAAATGTAGCTGCTTACTTAGTTACAGGGTGTTTTGTTTAAAAATTTAAAAACTATTTGTGCTCAGTACTTTAAAACTGTTTTACGTATTCATTTCATATTTGAAACAAAGTGTAGACACTGTACACCCTACTAAATTATGTTAAACAAACGTTTCTGGCTACTACCAGAGGCGTACGAAAGGGGCAAGTGAAAGGTTAATCGTTCCCAAATTCTTCGCCACTGGCGGAATAGAAATTTTAGCACAATTTTTAGATTTTCCAATACTTTTTACGTAAATAAAGTACTTTTTTCCCATAACGATAAAGTCCATATTTCTCGAGATATTTTAAGTTAACCATGAAGCTGCATAATTTTGATGTGTAAGAACTATGTCGATGTTTTGGACCAGTGAATTGCATTTACTACGCAAATGAAACTTTAATCCGTGACAACAATGAAGAACACAATTATTAAATGAACGGATGAATTGTAAACAAATTATGTTTCTGAAAATGTAATCTAAATAAAAGTACCTACAATTTTAATAACATATCGGAAATATCAGAAACGAACAGTACCTAAAAACCTTTTATAACAAATGTTCTATGTTACCCCCGTTTACTTCAATAAGCTTATCCACTCTTTGGCTGAATGATCTTCTTACCTTGAAAAATATGTTGGGTTGATTGGCAATAAAATTAGCCAAATTTACAATTTGCTGCCATACTTCCTGACGAGTGTTTATTTCTTGTGAATATACTAATGATTTTATATGGCCCCAAAAATAAAAATCTAGGGGGTTACCTTCGGGAGTTCTAGGCGGCCACGGAAATTCACTACCTCTGCCAATCCAACGATGAGGAAATTGGTTATCGAGATAATTCCTCACTATTATCTGATAATGAGGTGCTGCTCCATCCTGCATGAACCACATGTATCTTCTTCGATTAAGTGGCAATTCTTCGAGATGATCGAAAAGAGTTTGTAAAAATTGTAAATATGAGTTACCATTCATATTTGCTGGTAATTCATATGGACACAACAAACTATCTCCAAAGATACCGCACCATACATTTATCTTAAATGAAAATGAATGAATGAAAATGTGATTCTCGGAATATATGGGGATTTGAAATATCCCAATTGTGTCTGTTTCTCCAGTTAAAAACTCCTCTACGAGTGAATGTGGCCTCGTCAGTAAAAAGAATTTTTTAACAAAATTTCGATCTTCATTTTTTTTATTTATCATCCACTGAGCAAAGTTCATTCTTAAAGGATAATCTCTAGGCAATACATTTTGTACCGGTGTAAAATAGTGGGGTAGTAAATTTTCCTATTTTAAAATTCGCAAAACTGAAGATTGACTTACTCCAGTCATTGCTGCTAAACGCCGAGTACTTAGTTCCGGAGTATTAGCAACTCGCACTAAAATATCATCCTCCTGATCCACAGTTATTATTTTCGGTCGTCCCATACCACTATTACGCCTAAATTGTCTAGTTTCTCCTAATCGACGAAAAATATTGCTGAAAGTTTGCCGATTGGGTTGAACTCTGTTTGGATACATCTGTTGATATCTGCGAGCAGCAGCAACACAGGAATAATTTTCTTGTACATAAACACAAAGCATGTCTTGCATTTCAAGATTAGTAAAATTGTTGTGTCGAGGAATTTTCAGTTAACCGACTTTAAATTTTACAACAATCTCAATTTCAAGTGACATTAGCAACACCTAATAGCTATGACGGCAATGACAGCACCCTACTAGATCGAAACAATTAATTCAGACCAGAGCCAACTGATACTGAAAAATTATTCATCAAATGCCACTTATCTGATTGTAATTAAAAATAGATATCAGTTTATTTGTTTGAAAATATTTTTAAATCATTTTAATATTATTTTATTAGTTTTTGGTCAATAAACTTCAATATCTTTATCTACGGATTAAGGTTTCATTTGCGTATTAAATGCAATTCACTGGTCCAAAACATCGACATAGTTATTACACATCAAAGTTGTGCAGCTTCATGTTTAACTTAAAATATCTCGAGAAATATTGTCTTTATCGTTATGAGGAAAGAGTACTTTATTTACGTGAAAAGTATTGGAGAATCGAAAAATTGTGCTAAAATTTCTATTCCGTCAGTGGCGTAGAATTTGGGAACGATTAACCTGTCACTTGCCCCTGTGGTGCGCCTCAGGTAGTAGCCAGAAACGTTTGTTTAACATAATTTAGTAGGGTGTACAGTGTCTACACTTTGTTCCAAATATGAAATGAATACGTAAAACAGTTTTAAAGTACTGAGCACAAATAGTTTTTGAATTTTTAAACAAAACACCCTGTAACTAAGTAAGTAGCTACATTTCATTTAGGTGTTTTGGGTTAAATCTTCATAATTTGAAGTCAGGATTCTACTGTTAAATTATTTCCAATTAGTAATGAATCACCCTGTATATACCATCATAGTATGGTCAATATGTTACAAGCCCATACTAGTCTTCCTCCAATTATAATAATAATATAATAATTTTATTCAATTCAAAAAACATAGATACATTGATACATAGAAAATAGTTAGCCTAAATTGAATAAACAGTTTAGGTCTTAGAAGTAGTTTTTATTACTACTTGTATTGTGACCGTAAAACATGAACATGAACAAATCAGTTTTTTGTCAAATCCAGTAAATTGTCAAGTCCAGTAAATTGTAAAATCCGGTAATAAGACAAATCCAGTAAGTTAACTGTTAGAAACCTGAATATTTCTGAAATGGATACTTTTAATTTGATTTACTATATTACTAAATAATCGTCTGTCTATGTCCATGATTCATTTTTTAATTCGCTTTCTGAATAAATTGTAACTCTTTGAACTTTTTATATCATCAGACAACAGCACGTAAACTCTTGGTGTTAAATAATTAGCATTCATTTGACCAATAGTTTTCCCACTCCGTGGGAAAACGATCCCTTCATATCCCCTAGTTTTGTAAGAATGTTCATGATGCACAAATTTAATTTTACTTTGAAATATAAACAGCAATATTTTTTGAATGAAAAGTTGACGTACATCTTTTACCTGGGCGTCTATATACAGTTGGTTCGATGAATATAAAATATTTTTTTGAAAAATGATTCTCAAAAACCATTTTTGTAAAATATGAAATCTATTCAAATAACAGTCTTTCACTCCTCCCCAACCGACAATTCCATAAGAAATCAATGATTCCACCAGTGAGTAATATAAGACTTTTAATTCTTTAGGCTCAAGAATTTTTTTTAAATACTTAAATTTTGGAAGATGGCCTCTTATTTTTTTTACTATATCATTACATTGTAGATCCCATCTCAAATGTCGATAAATTGCAATACCAAGATATTTTCTTTTTTCTTTTTCTTCAATGTAGTTTGTTGCTCCGATGTTCAGTGGCCCCAACTTAGGTAAGCCAGTTATGTAAGATGAAAAAGTTAAGTAATTTATTTTACTGGAGTTGAGAGTTAGTTTATTAAATTGTAACCATCTAGCAATATTAACAAAATCAGTTTCTATTTTATTTTTTAGGTTTTGCCATGTGGAGGAACTATAAAATACTGCATCTGCAAAGCTGATGATCTCACCCTGAATATTCAAGTAAAGCACACTATTAATGTATAGAAGGAATAAAAGTGGCCCAAGAACGGTTCCCTGAGGTACACCATATGTGATTTTATGTGGTGCACTCATTACTCCATCGATTTGAACCATATTTGATCCCTATCTGATAGATAACTTTCTATGAGTTTGTATGCATTGCCTCTAATTCCATACTTCTCCAATTTATTTAATAACAATGTATGACAAACGGTGTCAAATGCTTTGGAGAGATCCAAGAAGACACATATAGCAGGAATATTCCTGTCAAGTGAATTATAAACAAGAGAAGTTAACCTATATATCGCATCTTCAGTCGACCTAGACTCTCTGAAGCCATACTGACGATCGGATAAAATTTTATGCTTTTTTAAGAAAGAACAGTCTAATTTTTATTATTTTTTCTATTATTTTTGAAATATTAGATACTAGTGATACAGGCCTGTAATTAATCATTTCTGTTTTTACTCCACTTTTGTATAGAGGTTTAACTATACCAATTTTTAGAATTTTTGGAAAGAATCCCGTGCTAAAACATTTATTTATTCAGTAGGTTAATGGACTTGCAATCTCATTAGATATTTCTCTTAATGTTTCAGACCTTATGCCATCGAGACCTGATGATTTTTTAAGTTTCAAATATTTTATTTGGAGTAACACTCTTCGAAGCAGTTACGAAGAGAATGTCGTCTTCTACAAGCTTGACCAGTGAAGACATTGTGCTATAATATAATATACAAAATTCTCATCAATTTGTTAGTTCGGCCCGTATATTTGTAATCTTACAATGGCATTAAATAATACATACCTGTTTTTTCAATAAAACACCAGATAATAAGAGTGCAGTCTCCTCCACCCTTAGCAGTCGACAACGATCATACATAGAATATAGAATAGAAGAATGATCGGGAACACCAGAACGAGGGTTTCCCGCGATTTTTATGGAACATCAAACATCGAATTCCATGGACCACCGGAAGTTTACAATGATTGTTTTTGTTTAATGAAATGCTGATTAAGGTTTGTTTTTTTAGTAAAATCGCAAATTCAATGTACGTCACTAACCCGATACAATGTAATAATAATTGATGGTTTTACATACCTCCATATTGCGGTGGATCGTATTGTAGTGCTTCCCAGCGGCAGTTGCGGAAATTAGGTCTGAACATACATTTCTCTCAATTAATAATACCAATACAGCCATGTTTCAATTATAAACTAACTAGATATTTCATTGTTCCTGAGGAAACCCAAGACACAACTTAAAAATATTTCTGATATTAATTAAAGTGTAAAAGTTGTGTATTTTGTTTGTTTCAAGTTGAAAACAAATCACAAATAAATATAATCGAACAGACAAGTGAAAGTGTGTTTATCGAGAAGGGCAAGGAACATCATTGAAAAAGCTATACAGAAGGGACAGGGTGAATGGAATGGTTATTTTTCCTTCCCCTTCTGCAAAAATTAACCAATGATCTGTTTTAACCAAAAAAATTATAAAACTTATTAGAAGCAAGTATTAGTTCCTAATTATTCTAACCTAAAAATTCAAAATGATAAGACAAGGCAAACTGATCATGAAATGCGCATGCGTGCATGCGGGATAGAAAATTGAACGGTGGAACTAGACGCGAGTGGTTATGTACGGCCGTCCGGCACACATGCGCAGAAAAAAAATTACAGTGACACTAGCGGCCTCACGACGGTTATAGTGCCAACTAACAGGAATGTTTGACCTTGGTCGTAAGAGATGTAATGCCGTGCATATCACCTCTCAGAAACTGAACGAAAACAACATGAAGATAGTATCTATGGACAACAACTCGTTTTAACATTTAGATGTTGTCAAAATTGGCAAATGGTGTTTTTACAGATAATTTTCGGTTTTTTCGTGATATAAGCGAAGCAAATTCATGTAAAAAGGTGAAAACTGTACCCCAAAAAGGACCTGTACATCCTGGTCTCTTCAACGAAGTTCTGGAAGCTATATCTACTCTTAAAGAGGCCAAAGGTCCGACCAAAAAGGATATCAAGTAGAGCTCATTCTAAGTAAAAGAATACAACATGATTCAAGTAGGATTAATCGAGCCTCAAAACTTGGCTCATCGAACGGCTTCATAAAATCCAAAATTCGAAAATACGTGTTGGGTATGAATCAGAAAGATTATGGTGTTTTCAGAAAACTGCAGAAATTGAGTTCGGAAGGTGAATTGGGAAAACAGGTTCGAAGAAAAAGGAGTAAGATAAAGGGAAAGCGAAGACCTGAGAGACCAAGACTGGATTCTGAGGGTCAAGGCAACGTGACGGTATTATATATATTCACGAAGCCGTCGACAATACGGAGAATCAAAAATCATCAAAATCATCCGACAAAGATTCCAATAAATTGGAAAATAACGGTTGCGATGTTGGGATCTGTCAATTGGAGATAGTCTCCATGGAATCAAAAAAAAATAATCAACTTGTTTCAGATTTTGAAGTTGTCATAATTGACGAATTTTTTTATAAGGGAGCCATTCTACAAACTTTTCGTTTCTTTTTTCCAAACGGGAGAGCCAGAAGAAACGGAAGAACCAGCACGTAAAAAAATAAAACTGGATACCACTGTCTTGAGTAAAACAGAAAAGGGAATCACAAAAACAGATAAAGAAGACGAATCCAGAAGGTCACCTGAAAAATGTGCCTCCCCTCCTGGACGTAGTAATTTTTTTCATAATGGAGCCATTCTACAAATTTTTCGTTTCTTCTATCCAAACGGGAGAGCCAGAAGAAACGGGAAAGCCAGCACGTAAAAAAATAAAACTGGATACTACTGTCTTGAGTAAAACAGAAAAGGGAAACACAAAAACAGATAAAGAAGACGAATCCCGAAGATCACCTGAAAAATGTGCCTCTCCTCCTGGACGTAGTAATTTTTTTTATAATGGAGCTATTCAACAAGTTTTTTGTTTCTTCTATCCAAACGGGAGAGCCAGAAGAAACGGGAGGGCCAGCACGTAAAAAAAATAAAACTGGATACTACTGTCTTGAGTAAAACAGAAAAGGGAAACACAAAAACAGATAAAGAAGATGAATCCAGAAGATCACCTGAAAAATGTGCCTCTCCTCCTGGACGTAGTAATTTTTTTTATAATGGAGCAATTCTACAAATTTTTCGTTTCTTTTTCATCAACGGGAGAGTCAGAAGAAACGGGAAAGCCAGCACGTAAAAAAATAAAACTGGATGCTACTGTCCACTACATTGGCTACATACAATAGAACACTTCAAACCTGCTTTCCTGCTGCTGCATGCACTTTCCCATATCTTCGTACAATTGCAGGAGATCGTCTGCATGAGGAGTGAAGGAGCCGCATCCTTTGACATCATCCTTGGGGAAAGGCTGTGTCCTGTACCAAGCCACCTCTGTACCTGGTGGTAGGTTCTAAGTGAGTGGAACCTGGCAGCGTCTTGAGTGGGAGGCAGTCTGGCCAGGTTGAAATTTATCTTGGTTGCAGCCTTGGCAAAGAGCTGATAGTCATAGGTCATTGAGGCTTTTAATTAAGCTACTTCCACCATATAGCGCAATAAGAATATGCTCTCCTGCATCGGCTACGTCGTTAGGTGTGACATGCGAGTTGGAAAAAACTGCTGCTATCTCCTTGGGGTCTGGATTCTTTTTAATTACTGCGAGCAGCTTGGCTTTTCCCTGACCAAAAAGCATGAAGTAGATTCACATTCACTGAAGGCATGCGCGAAGAGAATGAGATGACGGTCAGAAGAAATTGAGGTGGTTGAGTACAGGATATCTGGCGTTTTACCTATTTCACACTTCTGAAAGTATATGTTACTTTGTCGTTTTACCTATTCCACACTTCTGAAAGTACATGTTACTGTGTGTGGGATTGGTGAGGCCATTGAGAAATACCAGTAAATCAACGTCCTCACCTACGATGACCACTTCTTCAAAATTAGAGGCCTTTTCAATGAGTGTGGTAACGATCAGCCTATCAGCATCTTCTTCAGCCTGAATAACCTGAATGTTTTTGGTTTCCATCTTTAAGAGGGCCCTCCGCGCAGGTGTATAAACCTTAAAACTTACACAAAACTTGTTACTTATCTAGTAATTTTTTGGTTCAAAATATTTACGATAGATGTCGCTAGTAGTACCGAATCGGCTTTTATTTATGCAACTTATTTTCTCTCTCTCTTTTTGTCTTTCCACTATTGACCGTATAGGTATAAAGTATTGTATTTATCTAAGCTCTTCACGATTCAAACAAACTTCTCTCCGGATCAGCTGTTTCGATGTTTTGGTTTCAAACAAACACAATTTCTGCCAGCTAATATTTTTATTTTCAATCGCAATAGGTAAATTATGATTTCATTTATTTGCTATTTTTACTCAACAGCTAGTATGTTTATTTTACCTATAGGTATTCTCTTTTCTTCTTTAATTTTTTTCTGTACTTTTATAGGTTAATTTTGAAATTAAAATAATATTCCAATCATTATCGTCGTTTCTCTATATTTTCAAGTTTTATATATCGAGATTTATAATTTCCATTTATTGAGAAGTAGGTAAGTACCTATTTATTGAATACGAAATAAACTAGGTATAATATATACATTAGATATCAAAATTTAAATTAGATGTGATTTTTGCTAAAGAGTCTCAATAAGTAGGTAGGTAGGTACATTTATGTTGGACAATTTCAAAAATTATAAAGAAAAGATGTTTAGAATTAAAAATAACTTCCAAATATTTAACACATTGTTTTAGGTACATCAAAATTTTTTTTATTTCACAGAAAATGTCGAAAAAATTATTGTTTTGATCTAAATAAACAATATTGAATACCTATTTGAAAGTTATTTTTAATTCTAAACATCTTTTCGTTTTTAAAAGATTACTTATTTTAAAATATGTTTATACAAAAAGGAACTGAATTTGACCGAGCTTTTCGCTAAAACATTTTAGAAACATCAGTATTTTTATCCATTCTAAGGACCTACCCTCATTCCAAAAATAATTGAAGCCACATAACTAGTAGGTACCTACTGATAAGATAAGAAAACAGATTGAAGGAAAAAAAAATAAAGCTGAGATACGTATTTCAACCTACCAAGTCTATGACGAAGAAGCGCTATTGCCATTTCTAGAGTAGGTATACGAAATTAATTTTTTAGTCTTTCTTTTTTTTTCAATATTTTTCAAATCAACAACTAACACTATTACTAAGACATCTTTTAATAATAATTATTTGGGTTCTTATTTTCTTTCATTGTTTTAAATGCTTATATAATCAATTAATTTGCATGGTAATTTCGACTAGGTAGGTATATTGACAAGACAAAGTTACCTACAAAACATTCATGCTTTGAAATTTTTTAAAATGTAATGTTACCTACCGCATTCATTAATTTTATTCAACAATTATTATTACCTATGGCAAGCTAAAAACTAGATAACCATCCTCATCTCTTTTTATCGTCATCAATCGTCATAATGGAGAGGGGATTTCTAGGGATAATTTTTACATTTGGCATCGAAGCTTTAAAATCCAAAAGAGCCAAGTAAAATCGTAAAATACAGAATGCTGCATTCACAACCGATGTTGCCATGTTATACGAAAATCCTCAAACAAGGAGAAAATTTTTGTATTAGTGTATCAGTCATAAGGCAAATTGCAAATTGTGATTAATTTTTGGGTTTCCAAAATAGAAATATATCAGGTAAGTATGTGCTTATATTTTGTTATTGTTTCATTTCAGATAATTGTAGGTTTTTCATTATTATTTTCTCGTTACAATATCTAGGTAAGTAAATTCAACATTATTTTTATAGTTATGGCAACTATGTAAATTCTAAACATTTATTGCAGAGGTTTATTGTGCAAAAAACGAACAAATTCGACTGGGTAGGGGTAGCGGGTGTTTTTAGATCCAGGGGCAATCAAGCAATTGAATATAACCAAAGAAGTCACAACACAACGGGGTTGTGTTGTGCTAATAGTAACAGATGTTACTTTTTTGTGTATGTCTGCGGTAATATAGATCTATATATACAGGAAATTGAGATAGATAGAAAAATATGGGCCAAAAAAATGCGTCTGAAACTGAAGCAATTCTATACAGAATCCTGAAATAATCAGAAATCAAATAGGAAAAGGACAGAAATGCATTGATCCCCCTTATATCAAGCAAGCAATATCAGAATTTGAGAAAAAGAAGTCTGGCAAGACAGAATCCAGATAATTGGGGCAAAGATATGGATGCCGATACTAATGCCTAAGTAAAAACACTAACCATAGTGACACTAACAAGACTTGTTTACAAAAATCTAATTTCTTTTCATTTTCAGAACTGACAAGTGACTGTCCGAATAATTTTCATATAGCAGTGTTCGCTATAACTATTCAGTAAGTTAAAAAATGTCAAAAACCTATTTAGAAGAAACATCTAATCTTTATATTTCATTTACAGTTCTGATTACGTAATTAAAACGAAGCCTGATGTAACTGCCCGCACAGTTCCAAATAATATTCCATATAGCAGTGTTCGCTATAACTATTCAGTAAGTAAAAAAATGTCAACACGTCAACACCTATTTAGAAGAAACATCTAATCTTTATATTTCATTTACAGTTCTGATTATGTAATTAAAACGAAGCCTGATGTAACTGCCCGCACAGGTCCAAATAATATTCCATATACCTAGCAGTGTTCGCTATAACCATTCAGTAAGTAAAAAAATGTCAAAACCTATTTAGAAGAAACATCTAATCTTTATATTTCATTTACAGTTCTGATTATGTAATTAAAGCGAAGCCTGATGTAACTGCCCGCACAGGTCCAAATAATATTCCATATACCTAGCAGTGTTCGCTATAACTATTCAGTAAGTAAAAAAATGTCAACACCTATTTAGAAGAAACTTCTAATCTTTATATTTCATTTAGAGTTCTGATTATGTAATTGAAACGAAGCCTGATGTAACTGCCCGCACAGGTCCAAATAATATTCCATATACCTAGCAGTGTTCACTATAACCATTCAATAAGTAAAAAAATGTCAACACCTATTTAGAAGAAACATCTAATTTTTTATTTCATTTACAGTTCTGATAAAATGGATTGTTTAAAACTTTTGCTGAAATGAGTTTGAAATAATTTTGTTAGTAAAAATATTTATTTAGAGTATTTAGAATTAAATTGTTTTTTTTTCAGTCTTTATAACTATATGGATCACCACCCCTTTGTGAGTGTAGAATCGTAAAAAATTGATAATTTTATAAACTTTCTATTTTCTTTTTGTTCTGAGGAGAAATGATAGAGAAAAATGAATGATGAACTTCAGTTGCTATGTAATAATAAATATGAAGACAAATACATTAAACATAATGTAATAATAATTTTATTTATTTTTATAGAATATTTTTGATTTGTTTCTTTTCAATAAAAACATACATACACCTATTTTTGCTGTGATTTTTTTTGAATAATTAATAAGGATCATTGAAAAAGCAGACATGTCTGTTTATTGCTATAATAAACATTTTTATAGTTGACCTAATTAATTAGCATTTCTTTCTGTATTATAATTAATATAAAAACTGCCTACTTACTCTGTACTTCAAATTTGTAATACTACAATTAAACAAAAAGATTGCCTAAATGATTTGTTTTTGTTTTCAATGAAAGAAGACATTTTTGGTATAATTTACTTGAATAATTAAGATTAAGAAGAGTCAATGGAAAAACAGGCATGTCCGTTCATTACAAACTGGAGGAAAACTGCAAAAAGTATTTATAATAACATATCGATACATCACCTGGAAAAATTGAAGATCAAAAATATATAACATTTTTATTCCTGTGTTTCGAAAATAAAAGATTACAACAGTATAGAATAGAATACGAAATGTCTATATTGGTCAATTAGTAGAATGCGTTTATTACTATTACCAATGTAGTTTTTCTCACTAACTCGGGTGGCCGATGTATGTATGCTGATGCAGTCTATGGTTGTGTACAGGTCCCCGGAGGAACCAAACGGCCCCGATATGGGGATCAATAAATATAGGGCACTTTTTTGTGGAATCACTAGCAGTAGCTAAAAATATTTGTGGTTTATTTCACACCTATAGGCACTAAACACGTTACTTGTTGTGATGGAGCACATGTGGAGTAAATATAAAGAGCATTTACGAAGCACAAATTTACTTTTTCAGCATGAAGATTATTTTATTATAACCACTTACAAATACTGACAAGCTATGCTATAAACAATAATAAATAATTTGAAATATTTTTATGGACACAAAACCGTCATCATCTGTCATTGAAGTTCCATACAGCGCCATCCATCAAGACGGTGGAACGTCTGAACTAATGTTCGTTTCCAAAATTTTGTATGCAACAAATCTCAAAAAATACAATGATTTGAGATTTCATATTTTTAGAATGGAATTCTCTAGGCTTTCTTTTGGGGATCAGATCTTGGCGTTCAAATTGGTGACCACAAATTGTCAAAACTGTCAAAAACATACCATCACATAATGGCTAATATCTTTTTTATAACAATATAAAACTTAACCAAAATACCTGATCCCCAAGACAAAGGTCCAAGTTATATTGTGTTAAAATTTCAACACTTAATTTTACTGAGTTCTTTAGATTTGTTGTTTACAAAATGACCTAAATTTTGTTGCAAGTCAGGGGTGCCAACTGTTTTGAGCTGTCTAATTTAGGAGCGCGCTCTTAACTTCAGTAGGTGGATGAATCGCACTTTGTTTTTATCGTTAGATAAAAACTTTTCTTGTGAAAGCTGAGGCACGGTTGTCTCCTCAAATATAACCTCAGGAGAAAAATGTGACCGAGCTCGGCGAATACGTTCAGCACTTTTGGTACTCTTTTTGTTAGCCTCTGTAGGATACCCTTCAAACACTACTGCTATGCGCGAACCATAACGTTCAGAGGCATAGCCTGTGAAACAGTGTGAGGGGGTCAATGGTCACCTTTATATTGCCAACAGTCACAGTATTAACTTCGGAAGAAAGAGATACCACTTTATTCGTTTTGAATTTGACACGTTCATAGTTTTCTCCCATAACTCTCAACATCGCTTCCTTGCCAATATCTTTAGCCATATGACAGTTGACCCTTCCCCTCCAACAATTCCGCTGCTTATGGACATGATAACATCCGAATTAGGGAATGGAGAGTGAACAATTATCCAGTCACATAGCTTCTCTGTATCCGTTTCATCTCGAGTGATTCGTGAGGGTCTCATTTCTACATGCTGCTCAGTTGTATGTGCCCTAACATTGCAGAACTCCTCAACCTCAGCACATATATTCTGCAGATATATCATTCCTAGTGTCCATCGGGTGAGCACGGTGTCAGTTATACCACGGCCCCGAGTCAAACCTCGGTAGCTTTTCATTGAGCACATAAGTACCTGCTCTATAGTCATGTCCGCCCAAACACCCGATCAGAACTTTTCATAACGCCCAACGGTGAAGAACCCGTTGGTGGCAAATAGCTGGTACTCACCGGAATCCATCTTGTTTTCTAATTCCAACATATCCTGCAGGTACAGATGCGCACACTTGGCATGAAAGAAGTGACTTGTAGCATGGAAGAATGGCAGCATTTTTTGTATGGTGTTCAGATGCAAATCCCAGTCCCCCATTTGCTTCGCTTGGAAAAACTGTTTCATCAATGTCACTAGTCTAAAGTAGTTAATCCACAACTTTGCAGTTCGCCCTCTGTTTTCTAGACTTTGTAGGGTGTCATTAAATTTAGTTTGAAGAGCTTTTCACGTTTCATCTTCATGAGCTTTCAAAATTGTAGATTTGTCATTATTTTGTAACGAGTTATTTTTTTTTGTTTGCTTTTTGCAAGTTTAATTTTTATTTTATTTTGTTCCGTAATATATTTTATTTTGCCACTAGGGTGTATATAACTCGTTACTTTACAACCCTTTCGACTACCGCATTGATTTATTTTTTGTTGTTGTTATTACCGTTGTATATTTTAGTATAAGTCCGAGTTACGCAAATCCAAATTCTAGCATACACAATTCATTCATTCCCGATATTTAAATTTTTCAACTGAAAGGACGCCCGGTATATACAACATTTTAATTAAAACGAAAGCCATCTAGTATACTTACAAGTTTTTGTCGAAACTAGATAAATTTCACGTTTTAATTCCGACACCTGCACCACGGCCGAAAAATGTAACTAAAATTTTGGATATAAATTGGCTGTCGCGCATCATTCAGGGCTCTCAAGAATCAATTCCTTTTTCGGCTCTCAAGAATCAATTCATTTTTCGGCTCTCAAGAAATTCATTTTTCGCTTAGACTTTCATTTCGCGCTCTGACTTATTCCGGCTCTACCATAATAATTCGTGACTTTTCGCTCAACTTTCCTCCGAAAAACCGATAAACCGTATTGTGAAAATTTAGTGCACCAAGATTGTGTGTGTAGGCTGTATTTGTTAAGGTAAATCAATTTTAACAAATAAACTGTGTATTCTAAACTTTCCGTATCGCCGCTTAGTAATAAATTGTTAAATGTATGGTTTTGAAAATTTTCCGACCGGCTATTTTTTTCTTTTGTTGTTGAACTGAAATTTGGTTTTTTTATTTTGTTTCTTTTATCTGGAAATAAAGATTTGTCAACGGTAATTTGATTTCGAATTTTTATTTACTGCGTTTATTATATATTAATTAACTGATATGAATTATTAGTGGATTCTCGAATTATTTTATGCTTTTGGTTGTCAGTAGTTTTAAATTAAATTGATATCCAAGTGGATTAGGTACAATATTTTAATTTTATGCTAGTACGAATATTTTTACTCTGTGTGTCGATAGTTGGGTACCGTTTAACTCGTGGGAAAATATTTTTTTTTTGGAATAATTGTTACCGGCTTTAGTAGATTCAACGGTTAATCAGACTTGGAAGAGGCTTAGCCACAATTTGTTTGATTTCCCAGCAGATCTAACTCGTTCTTAAATTTTATTTTTTTTGGAATAATAGTTACCGGCTTTAGTAGATTCAAGGGTTAATCAGACTTGGAAGAGGCTTAGCCACAATTTGTTTGATTTCCCGGCAGATCTAATTAGTCTTAATTTTTATTTTTTTCGGAATAATAGTTATCGGTTTCCTTTAGATTCAAGGGTTAATCTGACTTGGAAGAGGCTCAGCCACAATTTGTTTGATTTCCCGGCAGATCTAACTCGTTCTTAAATTTTATTTTTTTTGGAATAATAGTTACCGGCTTTAGTAGATTCAAGGGTTAATCAGACTTGGAAGAGGCTTAGCCACAATTTGTTTGATTTCCCGGCAGATCTAATTAGTCTTAATTTTTATTTTTTTCGGAATAATAGTTATCGGTTTCCTTTAGATGCAGGGGTTAATCTGACTTGGAAGAGGCTCAGCCACAATTTGTTTGATTTCCCGGCAGATCTAAATCGTTCTTTTCCCGTTTCGTAGAATCATTATTTATATTTTTTCCCCGTCGGAATAATAGTTGCCATTTTCATTTTCAGTCTTTATAACTATATGGATCACCACCCCTTTGTGAGTGTAGAATCGTAAAAAATTGATAATTTTATAAACTTTCTATTTTCTTTTTGTTCTGAGGAGAAATGATAGAGAAAAATGAATGATGAACTTCAGTTGCTATGTAATAATAAATATGAAGACAAATACATTAAACATAATGTAATAATAATTTTATTTATTTTTATAGAATATTTTTGATTTGTTTCTTTTCAATAAAAACATACATACACCTATTTTTGCTGTGATTTTTTTTGAATAATTAATAAGGATCATTGAAAAAGCAGACATGTCTGTTTATTGCTATAATAAACATTTTTATAGTTGACCTAATTAATTAGCATTTCTTTCTGTATTATAATTAATATAAAAACTGCCTACTTACTCTGTACTTCAAATTTGTAATACTACAATTAAACAAAAAGATTGCCTAAATGATTTGTTTTTGTTTTCAATGAAAGAAGACATTTTTGGTATAATTTACTTGAATAATTAAGATTAAGAAGAGTCAATGGAAAAACAGGCATGTCCGTTCATTACAAACTGGAGGAAAACTGCAAAAAGTATTTATAATAACATATCGATACATCACCTGGAAAAATTGAAGATCAAAAATATATAACATTTTTATTCCTGTGTTTCGAAAATAAAAGATTACAACAGTATAGAATAGAATACGAAATGTCTATATTGGTCAATTAGTAGAATGCGTTTATTACTATTACCAATGTAGTTTTTCTCACTAACTCGGGTGGCCGATGTATGTATGCTGATGCAGTCTATGGTTGTGTACAGGTCCCCGGAGGAACCAAACGGCCCCGATATGGGGATCAATAAATATAGGGCACTTTTTTGTGGAATCACTAGCAGTAGCTAAAAATATTTGTGGTTTATTTCACACCTATAGGCACTAAACACGTTACTTGTTGTGATGGAGCACATGTGGAGTAAATATAAAGAGCATTTACGAAGCACAAATTTACTTTTTCAGCATGAAGATTATTTTATTATAACCACTTACAAATACTGACAAGCTATGCTATAAACAATAATAAATAATTTGAAATATTTTTATGGACACAAAACCGTCATCATCTGTCATTGAAGTTCCATACAGCGCCATCCATCAAGACGGTGGAACGTCTGAACTAATGTTCGTTTCCAAAATTTTGTATGCAACAAATCTCAAAAAATACAATGATTTGAGATTTCATATTTTTAGAATGGAATTCTCTAGGCTTTCTTTTGGGGATCAGATCTTGGCGTTCAAATTGGTGACCACAAATTGTCAAAACTGTCAAAAACATACCATCACATAATGGCTAATATCTTTTTTATAACAATATAAAACTTAACCAAAATACCTGATCCCCAAGACAAAGGTCCAAGTTATATTGTGTTAAAATTTCAACACTTAATTTTACTGAGTTCTTTAGATTTGTTGTTTACAAAATGACCTAAATTTTGTTGCAAGTCAGGGGTGCCAACTGTTTTGAGCTGTCTAATTTAGGAGCGCGCTCTTAACTTCAGTAGGTGGATGAATCGCACTTTGTTTTTATCGTTAGATAAAAACTTTTCTTGTGAAAGCTGAGGCACGGTTGTCTCCTCAAATATAACCTCAGGAGAAAAATGTGACCGAGCTCGGCGAATACGTTCAGCACTTTTGGTACTCTTTTTGTTAGCCTCTGTAGGATACCCTTCAAACACTACTGCTATGCGCGAACCATAACGTTCAGAGGCATAGCCTGTGAAACAGTGTGAGGGGGTCAATGGTCACCTTTATATTGCCAACAGTCACAGTATTAACTTCGGAAGAAAGAGATACCACTTTATTCGTTTTGAATTTGACACGTTCATAGTTTTCTCCCATAACTCTCAACATCGCTTCCTTGCCAATATCTTTAGCCATATGACAGTTGACCCTTCCCCTCCAACAATTCCGCTGCTTATGGACATGATAACATCCGAATTAGGGAATGGAGAGTGAACAATTATCCAGTCACATAGCTTCTCTGTATCCGTTTCATCTCGAGTGATTCGTGAGGGTCTCATTTCTACATGCTGCTCAGTTGTATGTGCCCTAACATTGCAGAACTCCTCAACCTCAGCACATATATTCTGCAGATATATCATTCCTAGTGTCCATCGGGTGAGCACGGTGTCAGTTATACCACGGCCCCGAGTCAAACCTCGGTAGCTTTTCATTGAGCACATAAGTACCTGCTCTATAGTCATGTCCGCCCAAACACCCGATCAGAACTTTTCATAACGCCCAACGGTGAAGAACCCGTTGGTGGCAAATAGCTGGTACTCACCGGAATCCATCTTGTTTTCTAATTCCAACATATCCTGCAGGTACAGATGCGCACACTTGGCATGAAAGAAGTGACTTGTAGCATGGAAGAATGGCAGCATTTTTTGTATGGTGTTCAGATGCAAATCCCAGTCCCCCATTTGCTTCGCTTGGAAAAACTGTTTCATCAATGTCACTAGTATAAAGTAGTTAATCCACAACTTTGCAGTTCGCCCTCTGTTTTCTAGACTTTGTAGGGTGTCATTAAATTTAGTTTGAAGAGCTTTTCACGTTTCATCTTCATGAGCTTTCAAAATTGTAGATTTGTCATTATTTTGTAACGAGTTATTTTTTTTTGTTTGCTTTTTGCAAGTTTAATTTTTATTTTATTTTGTTCCGTAATATATTTTATTTTGCCACTAGGGTGTATATAACTCGTTACTTTACAACCCTTTCGACTACCGCATTGATTTATTTTTTGTTGTTGTTATTACCGTTGTATATTTTAGTATAAGTCCGAGTTACGCAAATCCAAATTCTAGCATACACAATTCATTCATTCCCGATATTTAAATTTTTCAACTGAAAGGACGCCCGGTATATACAACATTTTAATTAAAACGAAAGCCATCTAGTATACTTACAAGTTTTTGTCGAAACTAGATAAATTTCACGTTTTAATTCCGACACCTGCACCACGGCCGAAAAATGTAACTAAAATTTTGGATATAAATTGGCTGTCGCGCATCATTCAGGGCTCTCAAGAATCAATTCCTTTTTCGGCTCTCAAGAATCAATTCATTTTTCGGCTCTCAAGAAATTCATTTTTCGCTTAGACTTTCATTTCGCGCTCTGACTTATTCCGGCTCTACCATAATAATTCGTGACTTTTCGCTCAACTTTCCTCCGAAAAACCGATAAACCGTATTGTGAAAATTTAGTGCACCAAGATTGTGTGTGTAGGCTGTATTTGTTAAGGTAAATCAATTTTAACAAATAAACTGTGTATTCTAAACTTTCCGTATCGCCGCTTAGTAATAAATTGTTAAATGTATGGTTTTGAAAATTTTCCGACCGGCTATTTTTTTCTTTTGTTGTTGAACTGAAATTTGGTTTTTTTATTTTGTTTCTTTTATCTGGAAATAAAGATTTGTCAACGGTAATTTGATTTCGAATTTTTATTTACTGCGTTTATTATATATTAATTAACTGATATGAATTATTAGTGGATTCTCGAATTATTTTATGCTTTTGGTTGTCAGTAGTTTTAAATTAAATTGATATCCAAGTGGATTAGGTACAATATTTTAATTTTATGCTAGTACGAATATTTTTACTCTGTGTGTCGATAGTTGGGTACCGTTTAACTCGTGGGAAAATATTTTTTTTTTGGAATAATTGTTACCGGCTTTAGTAGATTCAACGGTTAATCAGACTTGGAAGAGGCTTAGCCACAATTTGTTTGATTTCCCAGCAGATCTAACTCGTTCTTAAATTTTATTTTTTTTGGAATAATAGTTACCGGCTTTAGTAGATTCAAGGGTTAATCAGACTTGGAAGAGGCTTAGCCACAATTTGTTTGATTTCCCGGCAGATCTAATTAGTCTTAATTTTTATTTTTTTCGGAATAATAGTTATCGGTTTCCTTTAGATTCAAGGGTTAATCTGACTTGGAAGAGGCTCAGCCACAATTTGTTTGATTTCCCGGCAGATCTAACTCGTTCTTAAATTTTATTTTTTTTGGAATAATAGTTACCGGCTTTAGTAGATTCAAGGGTTAATCAGACTTGGAAGAGGCTTAGCCACAATTTGTTTGATTTCCCGGCAGATCTAATTAGTCTTAATTTTTATTTTTTTCGGAATAATAGTTATCGGTTTCCTTTAGATGCAGGGGTTAATCTGACTTGGAAGAGGCTCAGCCACAATTTGTTTGATTTCCCGGCAGATCTAAATCGTTCTTTTCCCGTTTCGTAGAATCATTATTTATATTTTTTCCCCGTCGGAATAATAGTTGCCGGTTTCATTTGGATTCAAGGGTTAATCAGACTTGGAAGAGGCTTAGCCACAATTTGTTTGATTTCCCGGCAGATCTAAATCGTTCTTTTCCCGTTTCGTAGAATCATTATTTATATTTTTTTCCCCGTCGGAATAATAGTTGCCGGTTTCATTTGGATTCAAGGGTTGATCAGACTTGGAAGAGGCTTAACCACAATTTGTTTGATTTCCTGGCAGATCTAAATCGTTCTTTTCCCGTTTCGTAGAATCATTATTTATATTTTTTTCCCCGTCGGAATAATAGTTGCCGGTTTCATTTGGATTCAAGGGTTAATCAGACTTGGAAGAGGCTTAGCCACAATTTGTCTGATTACCCGGCAGATCTAAATCGTGCATTAGGGACCCGTTAAACCCGGTAGATTTGAACCGTATTTGATAACCTGACACTAAAAAGAATTATTCGTAAAATAGACCACAGAGTATTAATAGATCAAAATTTTGAATTCCTATAATTTCAATTTTTAACCGCAATTTATTGATTGGAGAACCAAGATTTGGCTTTTCCGGATTTTCACTAGTTAGTTAAATTTAATTCAACAAGACCCCTGGAATTTTCCGTAACCTCCATCTGAGGCTATCTGGAACTCTTGACGCTAAGGGTCAAGGGGCCGTGGAGCAAACCACGTTAATAATCTGGCGCCCGAGATTTAAAAACCCGAATTTTGCATCAAGGGTGTCCATAGTGACGTGTTCTTGTGGCAGGAGCCACGTGTAAGAAGGGAGGCACGTTACAAAATGGCGCCCGAGCAGGGACCTGATTGTTGATTACAATAGGATCAGTTTAATACCGTTTTAAATTTTTATTTTTTTTGAAGCGTTTTTTTCGCTTGGACCGGTTAAGTCTGTGTTGACTGTTTGTTTACCGTATTGTTGCAGAGAGTTGATTATTTGTTAGAGCTGGAACCGTTATTCCGTTTCCGTTAAATACCGTATTGTTCTGAGACCTGATTATAGCAGGAACTGAAATACAGCTGTGGATATTTTTTTTAGCGTATTGTTGCTGGACCGTTTATACTGTTTTACGGTTTTTTTTTGCCCATTGGTGATTTGAACAGGGACCGTTATTTCAGTATAATATACTATTTTTTTTGTATTGCAAATTTCAATAGTGACCGTTTTGCCGGTGCTAGTTTTTCCTTCTTTCCGCCTTTGTTGTTTTTATTTTGGAAGAAGAAGAAGAAGAAGACGTCTGAGCTGGAGTTAATAGGCTAATGTCCAGAAGAAACTCCGAAGATCTTGACTTATCCGTTTTGTTTGAGCAAGAAGAAGCTGAAGAAACCGAATCCGCTCCTCCAGTACCGACTGTACGTTCCGTGGGAGAAATAACCGATAATCGAGTAAGCTGGGTATACTTGCTAAAGAACGAGGGACTTAATACCGAGCTGGTAAAGAGGAATTTATCGGTTGCTGGAACCGTTCCTATCAAACGGAAAAGACTCGTCAACTTTCTGAGAAGAAGAAATATTGCTCCGCGATCCGCCATAGACCAAGAGGAATATCCGACCGCTATGGCAACTACACCGATAAACGTGCACGATTGGAAGGTGTCTTTTGGAAACCGGGGAGATCCTGCTGCATTCATCGAAAGAATCGAAGAAATCTGTACCGCGAGGAATGTCCAGAAAGACAATCTGCTTCCGGTGTTACCTGAACTACTGTCAGGTGAACCGGCATTTTGGTACCGCAACAACCGGAGTAGGTACACGACCTGGGATGAATTTGAAACAGATTTCCGTATTTTCTTCTACCCCGTTAATTACGAAGACGACTTGGAAGCTGAGATAAGCCGTCGTCTGCAGAGAAGAAATGAGTCCGCCGCAACATACATAACCGAGCTACAAACTCTGATGCGACTCCATGGTAAGCTAACTCCCGAACAACAGTTGGCGTGGCTGTACCGCAACCTGTTGCCGGAATACCGTCTGCAAGTCCGAAAAGGGGACTTTGACGATTTTTCCTCCTTTTGTCAGGTGGTCAGGGAATATGAGCTCCTCAGGAAGGAACTCCAGTCTGTACCCAACCACACTGGACCGAACAGGGGACCAAATCCCCGTCCGCAGCCAATGAATTCGCCGAGATATGGACCTTCTCACAACACGATGCCTGGGCCATCCAGAGAGCCCATCGCCGGTCCCAGCCAACCGTCATCGACCGATACTTCTCGCCGTCCGCCGCCGGATACTACCCAGCAACCTTCAGGACAATCTTCCCGTCAACTCATCTGTTTCCGTTGTGGTGAGTCAGGACACTACCGCAACAACTGCCAAAACCCGCCGAAAATATTCTGTTCTTGTTGTCGAAAAGAAGGAGTATTTTCGAGAGACTGTTCCTGCAGGAGGCAGGAAAACTAAACCGAAGTTGTACCGAAGAGAGGCCGACACAGCTTCCGCAAATCTTTGCCTCTCACACCGAACCGCCAGCAGAAATGAACGACCCCCGACCGCACATAGACGTTGAAATAGGAAATCATATGTTTAGAGCATTATTAGATACCGGAGCAGCAAAGTCGTATATTGGTGATCAGGTAGCTAAGACTTTTTCCCAAAGAAAGCAAACTACCTCTCGTCAAGCTACGAAGGCCCGTTTAGCTAATGGAAATCTAGTCTCCATCACCGACATATATGAGCTGAAATGGAAAATCAATGACGTCACAATGGAGGGTTCGTTGGAGCATTTCCCTGGTCTAATAACCGACATTGTATTAGGACATGATGTCCTCCGCAAGTATAATTTCCGGCTGGAGTTAGGAACCGGAGAAATATACGTGAATGATGAATTAGTGAGGCGTTCACAATTGGCCAGTCCTGTTGGAATATTGGAGGCCGTGAACCGGCCTATGAAAGAAGTCAATTCCGCTGTACCGATAATATGTAGAGAAGAAACCACCCATCGTCTTAGTGAAGACCGCCGTTCTGTAAATCTGTCTGTTTCCGAAGTCTCTGCGTCCTCCCTGGAGTTAGGGGTCGACAAGGAGCGAACTGTTTCCGAAGTCTCTGCGTCCTCCCTGGAGTTAGGGGTCGACAAGGAGCAAACTGTTTCCGAAGTCTCTGCGTCTTCCCTGGTGTTAGGGGTTGACAAAGAGCAATCTGTTTCCGAAGTCTCCGAGTCTTCCCTGGTGTTAGGGGTGGACAAGGAGCAAACTAGTTCCGAAGTCTCTTCGTCTTCCCTGGTTTTAGGGGTCGACAAGGAGCAACCTGTTTCCGAAGTCTCGGCGTCTTCCCTGGTGTTAGGGGTTGTCAAGGAGCAAACCGTTTCTGTAACATCTGCGTTCTCCCTGGAAGATTTAGGGGATGACGAGGAGTATGATTGGATAGGATGTCCGTTGGAAACCATCAGTCCAGTCACAGAAAGAAATTTATCGAAAGAACAGACAGACAGACTAAACATTTTCCTAGACCAAGAATTACCGAAATTTGGATCCTTGCGAGGCCCAACTACGCTAGTTGAGCATGAAATCCGTTTGCTGCAACCACGTCCGATCAAACAGAGATACCGACCCCAGAATCCGAAAATGCAGGAAATTTGCCATGCTGAAATAGACGCCATGTTAGCAGAGGGAGTGATCGAACCCTCTACAAGTCCGTGGATTTCTCCAATAGTCATTGTGAAGAAAAAAGATGGGAAAAACCGTTTCTGTATCGACTTCCGAAAAGTCAACGAGGTAACAATGAAGGATGCTTACCCTCTACCGTTTATTAATGCTATACTGGATAAACTGCGAAAAGCCAAGTACATTTCCAGTTTGGATTTGAAGAGTGGGTACTGGCAAGTTCCGTTAACCTCCGAAAGTAAACCCATTACCGCCTTTACCGCACCGGGACGTGGATTGTTTCAATTCACGGTTCTTCCGTTTGGTTTTCATTCTGCACCCGCTACATTCCAGAGACTGGTTGTTCGACTAATAGGCCCAGAGCTGGATCCATATGCATTCGCTTATCTGGATGACATTATCGTTCTGGGGGAAACGTTCGATCAACATCTGGAAAATCTGTCCGAAGTGTTCCGCCGATTACGAGGAGCACGGCTGAAACTCAACCCGGAGAAATGTCATTTCTGTCTACCGTCCATGAAATACTTAGGACATGTAATTACTGGAGATGGAATCCGCACCGACCAGATTGAGGTCAGGGAGGTGGTGTCGCAATGCGACACCGGGATGTACAACACGTTCACCCCCTTACATCACGATCCTCCCCGCCTATCAGCACAGGTACCTTGGGAGATGCTAGAGCCGCCGAAGTACTCCGCCTCCCCGGAACCATCGGCTCTGGACATGAAAATCCGAGGCTGGGAGATCCTAGATTTTGCCGCCAAAGCACCCCGGAAGCAGCCATGGCCAAAAGACTGGGCCGAGAAAGCCCAGTATTTCCGCCCGAAGGATGCGGATCCCGCCAAATGGCATAGGGTCCGTATCTGCGACCGACGAGGACGGAGGGTCCCGGTGATGCTTCCTCCGACTGGTTAACCGCCGTCCGACCTTTGACAATTGCGTTTAAATTTAAAGTAAGATGTTTAAAATTTCCGTTTGTGTTCGTATTCTCAATTATCGGGAAAAGGCCACTATCCTTCTGTTTCTTAATAGATGGATGCCGACTCTCCGATGGACGTCCTCGTGTTGACGGACCCAGACAGCCTCCAGTTGGACCGAACTAGCCGTTCCGACACCCCGGATATCCCCATCGCCAGCGAAAGATGGAAGATTTGGGCTTCGGGGAACATCCCCCTGATGATCCGAACGGCGGAAGCAATGATGTATCACGGAACGCACCCCCAGCAAAAACCAGCAGAGACCCATCTGCCACGACAACGAATGGTAGCCGGCAGGTTCATCACCCTGACGGATGATCTCTGTTGGAGATGTGGAATCTCCGGACACCGCCGAGAGAACTGCAGCAGGCCGTCTATTCTGTTTTGTTCCCGATGTGGACAAGTGGGACGGATGTCCCGAGAATGCCCGTGTGATCGACGCGGCCCCCGTACCCGATCGGTGGCAGTACAAGCGCACCTGGTCTCCCGTAGCGACGAACCCCGACGAATGCAGGATGCTTCCAGCCAGTGTAGCATCGGCACCGAACGACCCCACCCCGCTCTGGAAACAGCCGGACGCTGTTCCAGGTCATACCGAAGACAGGCGTCCCGTGGAAGAGGACCGCCCCATCCACACCAAGCGACCCTACGCCGACATTCCAGGCTGTGATACGCTACACCCTGGATCACCGTTTTGTTTTCTCACCTTTTTTATAATTAGGTATAAGTTGTTGTTTTAAAAAAAAATGTAATGTCCGAATGTTGCACTTTCGCTCATTCATTTTTTTTACCGAAGTAAAGGGGGTGTGTAACGAGTTATTTTTTTTGTTTGCTTTTTGCAAGTTTAATTTTTATTTTATTTTGTTCCGTAATATATTTTATTTTGCCACTAGGGTGTATATAACTCGTTACTTTACAGCCCTTTCGACTACCGCATTGATTTATTTTTTTTTTGTTATTACCGTTGTATATTTTAGTAACAGTCCGAGTTACGCAAATCCAAATTCTAGCATACACAATTTATTCATTCCTGATATTTAAATTTTTCAACTGAAAGGACGCCCGGTATATACAACATTTTAATTAAAACGAAAGCCATCTAGTATACTTACAAGTTTTTGTCGAAACTAGATAAATTTCACGTTTTAATTCCGACACCTGCACGACGGCCGAAAAATGTAACTAAAATTTTGGATATAAATTGGCTGTCGCGCATCATTCAGGGCTTTCAAGAATCAATTCATTTTTCGGCTCTCAAGAATCAATTCATTTTTCGGCTTCTCAAGAAATTCATTTTTCGCTTAGACTTTCATTTCGCGCTCTGACTTATTCCGGCTCTACCATAATAATTCGTGACTTTTCGCTCAACTTTCCTCCGAAAAACCGATAAACCGTATTGTGAAAATTTAGTGCACCAAGATTGTGTGTGTAGGCTGTATTTATTAAGGTAAATCAATTTTAACAAATAAACTGTGTATTCTAAACTTTCCGTATCGCCGCTTAGTAATAAATTGTTAAATGTATGGTTTTGAAAATTTTCCGACCGGCTATTTTTTCCTTTTGTTGTTGAACTGAAATTTGGTTTTTTTATTTTGTTTCTTTTATCTGGAAATAAAGATTTGTCAACGGTAATTTGATTTCGAATTTTTATTTACTGCGTTTATTATATATTAATTAACTGATATGAATTATTAGTGGATTCTCGAATTATTTTATGCTTTTGGTTGTCAGTAGTTTTAAATTAAATTGATATCCAAGTGGATTATTTATAATATTTTAATTTTATGCTAGTACGAATATTTTTACTCTGTGTGTCGATAGTTGGGTACCGTTTAACTCGTGGGAAAATATTTTTTTTTGGAATAATTGTTACCGGCTTTAGTAGATTCAAGGGTTAATCAGACTTGGAAGAGGCTTAGCCACAATTTGTTTGATTTCCCGGCAGATCTAACTCGTTCTTAAATTTTATTTTTTTTGGAATAATAGTTACCGGCTTTAGTAGATTCAAGGGTTAATCAGACTTGGAAGAGGCTTAGCCACAATTTGTTTGATTTCCCGGCAGATCTAATTAGTCTTAATTTTTATTTTTTTCGGAATAATAGTTATCGGTTTCCTTTAGATTCAAGGGTTAATCAGACTTGGAAGAGGCTTAGCCACAATTTGTTTGATTTCCCGGCAGATCTAAATCGTTCTTTTCCCGTTTCGTAGAATCATTATTTATATTTTTTCCCCGTCGGAATAATAGTTGCCGGTTTCATTTGGATTCAAGGGTTAATCAGACTTGGAAGAGGCTTAGCCACAATTTGTTTGATTTCCCGGCAGATCTAAATCGTTCTTTTCCCGTTTCGTAGAATCATTATTTATATTTTTTTCCCCGTCGGAATAATAGTTGCCGGTTTCATTTGGATTCAAGGGTTAATCAGACTTGGAAGAGGCTTAGCCACAATTTGTTTGATTTCCCGGCAGATCTAAATCGTTCTTTTCCCGTTTCGTAGAATCATTATTTATATTTTTTTCCCCGTCGGAATAATAGTTGCCGGTTTCATTTGGATTCAAGGGTTAATCAGACTTGGAAGAGGCTTAGCCACAATTTGTCTGATTACCCGGCAGATCTAAATCGTGCATTAGGGACCCCGTTAAACCCGGTAGATTTGAACCGTATTTGATAACCTGACCGTTAAGTCCGTTAAAATCCCAGATATAGGTAATACATACCTCATTTTCTTTTCCCGGTTAATTTGTTTGTCACTAAAAAGAATTATTCGTAAAATAGACCACAGAGTATTAATAGATCAAAGTTTTGAATTCCTATTATTTTCATTTTTAACCGCAATTTATTGATTGGAGAACCAAGATTTGGCTTTTCCGGATTTTCACTAGTTAGTTAAATTTAATTCAACAAGACCCCTGGAATTTTCCGTAACCTCCATCTGAGGCTATCTGGAACTCTTGACGCTAAGGGTCAAGGGGCCGTGGAGCAAACCACGTTAATAATCTGGCGCCCGAGATTTAAAAACCCGAATTTTGCATCAAGGGTGTCCATAGTGACGTGTTCTTGTGGCAGGAGCCACGTGTAAGAAGGGAGGCACGTTACAATTTGGTAGTACAGCTTCGAGGTCACCCACCTCGTCCTCTGTCAAACTGATTGTTTTCACAACTTCCTTTGCTATAGCTAGATGAGTCAAAGTGTGAGCTCTTACTGCTCGCGCATATGAGTGGCCAGACATCATCTTCTCAATACTATTTTCAGCATATATCGTTCCAAACAGTTCCTTCAACCCACTTCCTCCTATATATATATATACTGCCTATTGCTCCCATGAACGACATAAGTAGGTGAAACCCCCCTAGACGTACGACCACTTTATTTAAATCAGTTTCACAGTTGGCGAGTATTTCTTTTGCTTTTATATATAACGGTTGGTCGAACGTCACAAAGCAAGTTTTTTGGCCAGAGGCTTGACATTTCTCATGGTATCATACTGAGAAGGGGGATGGTTAATAAATGGTAGGCATATTACTTTGGTTCTATGGAAAGGTATGTCTTTAGTAGCCTCCTCCATGAACCCACTCCATCCAGGCAAGCTCTGCAATTTCAAGCTCTTGCCATACAGCCAAGCAACATCTGAAGAAATATGCGTGATATCGTCAGTCAAATGATTCATGCTGTCTACGTTTTGTATAACAATTTGAGATAAACCTCTATTGCTCACATTTTAAAACAGGAGGATTTTGTTCTACAAGTTGACCAGCAGAGCATTGTTTCAGGCGTGGTATTTTTCCTTCCGGGGGTATTGAGTCACAGGGAGTTACCATCATTATCACTCCCATGGCGTGGAAAGTTTCCAATCCGTCTAATGTGTTGAAATTGAAGTCAGCGTTGTCAAAACTAAATTGAATGAAGGCATTTTTGTTAACTCTAATTTATATGGCCTCATGATGGCTGACGATTCAAGCTCAGTAGTTTCTCTGTAACTAGCTGAAAAGCCTAGGGATGCCAGCGTTTCAACAAGATGTCTGGAGCCAAACTTGTGATATAAATATGACCCAATGCCATGTAGTAAAGAAGAGACAAATGAGCGAGGTCGCACTAATGATATTAATGAGTCTGCGATAGCTACACATTTTTTACGATAACCGTCTAGAACGCCTCGTTTCTGTGTGAGGATCAATGTGTTCAAAAAGACTTTCAGTGACTCAGTAATGACGGAATATACGTCTTTCAAAAATGCGTTTGATGGTGTGAATGTAGTGGTATCATACACCTGGGAGCGAATATCTTCACGTATGATATCAGCAGCTGCCTTCACAACACTTAGCCTCTCTTGCTGAGGATCTAATTTGCTCGTATTTTCGTGTGTTTGTGAGGATCTTTCAACCGGTATTTTTGAAACAAACAACTGACGCTTTATTTGCGGTCTCTGGAATTAGAACGTCGTCCCCATATTTCTCAAATATACGTTTTTTTATGGTTCGAATATCAGGTTTTTCTCCCTCTATTTGCTGAATGAGTTCGCATAGAGAAAACTGGCACTCATCAGAATGCTCTTCCATATACGCGAAAATGCAATCCGTGGCTCCATTAATATTGCAGTGGACATTACTTCCTCTTCCTATGCCTCTTGATGGTGGTTTGTAAAGCCTTCTTAGGCATAACAGATGGTATCTTGCATGTAGTGCTACCAAATCAGTCTCCTCTGAAATTCGTTCCTTTATTTTAATCGCCCACTCGTCACCTCGTTTTTCTGCTGCTCTTAATACGTTTTCACTCATCTTAACCACAGTATTTCTTTTTTTGGAGAACATTTCTTCTGAGCTTCAATGAAATCTGCTATTATAACTTCCTCATACAGGAAACAGTGATCTTTAAAGTTGAACTGTTCAGATGATGCTCTTGTAGTTCTCTCCTGTTAGTGTATAAAAGACTTTTTGTCCATAGCGGCAACACCGCCGAACATTAAAAAAATCAGTTACCACCAACCAGTCATACAAGTAGGATGTAGTACAAGTTAATGTTAAAAATAAAATTAATTAAAGTGTTTACAGTCCACTAAGAAGTTTATTAAAGGTTAGATATAATAACCCTAGTGTACCCCTACATATTTTGGTCCAATCGATCGGATTGTGGTTTCTGCTGAAAAAGAAAAAAGGTCATCCCAGCCCAAGCAAGTTCATCATTGAAAAAGCGAGGTTATACACAAAAAAAGCGGCAATTCAACTTCCAAGTTTCGGATGATACAGGTTGTTAATTCCACCAAAAAGTGAGTCCGTTCCAATTTAGTATTATATTATAATTATATATATATATAATATTTCTGGTTTTATACCTAATTAGTCGGCAAAGACTATCCTATATATATATATATATATAATTATATTCCGTAACCTTACTATCCTATATTATTAGTATTACACTTTATTTGAATAGTCATGGAGGATGAACTTAGGGAACTTAAAATAAAAAAGGGAACTTTAAAGGGTCGATATACAAAATTTAAAAATTATTTTGATAAATTAGATGAAAATAATATAACCGATCCAATTATAAAAAATTTTGAAAAAAGATTAGAAAATTTCGAGCCATTATTACACGAATATTGGGGTGTACAAGAACGAATTGAATTATTAGAGCCTAACGGAGCCGAAATTAACGAAGCTCAATTATTTGAAGATAATTATTATGAGTTAATCGGAAATGTAAAATCTATAGTTGATAAACATTATAATGAAAGCCGAGGTTCGGTCGAGCGCTCCGAGATTGGTTCAGTAATAAACAACAATTTGAGTCAGTTAACTCACGATACGGTAAAATTGCCACCTATTCAATTGCCTAGATTTGATGGCCAATATAGCTCATGGTTCGAGTTTAGAGACGCGTTTTTGGGTCTGGTAGACAAAAATGTCAATTTGACAGATTATCAAAAATTTTATTATTTACGCCAAGCTCTGTCTCCAGAGTCATTGAAAACAATAAAATCATTAAAAGTAACTTCAACCAATAATTCAATTGCTTGGAAGAAAATGGTAGAACGATATGAAAACGAAAATTTAATTATCAATAATTATATTAAAGATATTTTCGAATCCCCACCGGTAACAACAGAATCTGCCCTCGCATTACTTAACTTATATGAACAAACGTCTAACAGTCTTTTAGCCCTTAAGGCATTAGGGGAAGAGGTAGATGCTTGGGACAGATTAATTATTTACATATTAGTGTCAAAGTTTGACATAGTTACTAAACGCGAATGGGAGTCGTATAAGTGCGCAGCCAAAAAGGCGACCCTAAAAGACATAGAAACGTTCATTAAAGATAAGTGTGAATTATTAGAAAAAATATCCATTGATAAAGTAAATACTAATCGAAACCCAAATAGAAAGGTTTCCACAATTTTTCTATCCTCTACAGAAAATGTAGCCCAAAATAAAATCAAATGCTTACTATGCAAAAATGAACACTCAATATATACTTGTGAGCAATTTTTAAAATTCACAACTGCAGAGCGATGGTCAAAAATTAGAGATCTAAAAGTGTGCACAAATTGTTTAAAGCCGAATCACGTTTCTTGGAAGTGTAGAGGTAGAAAATGTATAAAATGCCAGAAGTCTCATAATGTTCTTTTGCATTATGATAAACCAACTGGTGGAATGAATTCGAACACTTCTGAAAACTCTGGCAACATCGGACGGAACGCGGACGATTCTGTTCGTTCTATAACGGCTGTGACGGCAGCGATAGAAACCAACCAATCAACAACGAGTGAACTTCTAACTGAAAGTGGCGCCAGCTCGACGAAACAAACAGAGGTTTCTTTAGTAAAACATGCGGTAGGTAATATTACACAAAATCAGGCGTTACTCTCAACTGCAATTGTAAAATTAAAAAATATCAATAACGAATATGTTCATTGTAGAGCATTATTAGACAGTGGATCACAAAGTAATTTTATTACTAAAGAAATGTGTGTAAAATTAGGTATAAAACAACAACCGGTAGATTTTTTGGTTAAAGGAGTAGGCCAGTCGTTAGAAAATATAAATAAACGAGCCAATATTAATTTAAGATCGTGTTTCGATGATTACGAGGCCAATATCGACTGTTTAGTTTTACCCACAATAACGGAAAAATTACCAATAATATCTTTTGATAAAAGTACTTTGAAAATTCCCGAAGTGAAGCTGGCGGATCGAAATTTCAATGAAAGTATGGAAGTTAATTTATTAATAGGTTCCGGTCTGTTCTGGTCATTATTATGCGTGGGAAAAATAGAATTAGGTCCAAACATGCCCATTCTAAGAAAAACAAGGTTAGGATGGGTAATTGGGGGAAACCTTAATCCTAGCTTAACTGAAAATAAGGCGATGTGTCATTTCAATGTCGACATATTAAATGAAGAATTGACAAAATTTTGGAATGTCGAAGAAGTTAAAAATATAAAACAGCCATTGTCGGCCGCGGAACAATATTGCGAAGATCATTTTAATGAAACTACCCGAAGGGATGAGACAGGCAGATTTATAGTCAAAATACCCTTTCATAATAATATAAAAAATTTAGGTGATTCGCGGGAAGGGGCAATAAAAAGATTCAACTCTCTTGAAAAAGGACTTAATAAAGATGATGAAATGAAAAGGGATTATAATAATTTTATTGACGAATATTTGAAACTAGGACATATGGTTAAAATAAATTTAGAAAATGAAAAAGGTCCAGACAAAGACCAATTAACATGCTTTTATTTACCACATCACGGAGTGGTAAAAACGTCCAGTTTGACTACGCGCTTTCGCGTTGTCTTCGACGAGTCGGCAAAATCGGATACAGGGGTGTCACTAAACGATGCGCAATTTATCGGCCCCAAACTACAAAGCGATTTATTTGATATCATAATTAGGTTTCGCAAATACTATTACGTTTTGACAGGGGACATCTCAAAAATGTATCGGCAGGTACTGATTTCTGAAGAACAACGGCGTTTTCAACGAATATTATGGAGATCGTCTCCATCAGAAGAACTTGTGACTTACGAGTTAAAAACAGTGACATACGGCTTAGCAAGCTCGCCATATTTAGTAGTAAAATGTTTACATTATTTAGCAGAGCAAAATAGCGAAAAGTATCCAGTTGCAAGTGAGATAATAAAAAACGATTTCTACATCGATGGCTTACTTACGGGGGCGAATTCAAAAACTGACTTAATCAATATTCAAAAGGGTGTTTCAAATATTTTACGCACGGCAGGCTTCGATCTTCGTAAGTGGTTAAGTAATAACAATGATATTTTAAATAATATAGAACTTGATGAGAATCTAGAAGTTAACATTTTGCAACTCGGCGAAAACGAAAGACTCTCGGAATTCTATGGAATGCGCGATCAGACTCTATTATGTATGCGGCCGCTAATATTGACAATAATAAACTGGAAACAAAACGAACCGTTTTATCGGCAATATGTCAAATTTACGATCCATTAACCTTATTAGGTCCGTTTATAATTAGGGCAAAAATTTTAATGCAGCAAATGTGGTTAGCAAAAATTCCGTGGGATGAGCCCATACCACCACATTTGGAAAACTTATGGTCTGAATTTAAGAAAGAACTCTCACTATTGAATGAAATAAAATTTCCTCGACAAGTTCTTTTTAATGATAGCATCACAATAGAACTACACGCATTTTCCGATGCGTCCGAAAAGGCATACGGCTCATGTGTGTTTATCAGGTGTGTTAAATCGGACGGTCAGATATATTGCAATCTACTCTGTGCGAAATCTCGCGTTGCCCCCATAAAAAAATTGTCTTTACCTCGTCTTGAATTGAGCGCGGCACTTTTAACAGCACAGCTCGTGAACAAGGTAAACAACGTTATAAAAGTAAAATTTGATGATTATTTTTATTATACAGACTCTACTATTACCTTGGCATGGATCAAGGGAGAATCTCATAGGTGGAAAACTTTCGTCGCGAATCGAGTGAGTGAGATCCAGACATTAACAAATGTTGCTGATTGGTATCATGTATCATCTAATGACAATGCTGCTGACATTCTGTCACGCGGATGTTCCCTATATGATCTCAAGGTTAATACATTATGGTGGCACGGGCCACATTGGCTCTTGAAGAGTCGTTTAACTTGGAAATTAACTGACGGTTATGACAACACGCTAGAAATTCCTGAATCCAAAATAATCAGCACTAAATCAATAAATATAGTCCAAAATGCATTAGTCACGCGCTTAATTGAGAGAATTTCAAACTTTAGCAAGTTAGTTAGAGTCACGGCATTCATATTTAGATTTTGTGAAAGGATTAAATTAAAACTAATAAAGACTACGCGGTTATCACAATCGCCAACTATTACCCCACTTACTCCTGAAGAACTTCAAAACGCGGAAACGAATATAATTGTTTAAAAAATAATAAGCCAGTACCAAAAAGGAGTACGATTCTTTCACTAACTCCTTTTTTAAAGGACGAACTTATTCGAGTTGGAAGGAGACTACGTAAGGCAAAACAACCGTTTGATAAGAAATATCCCATAATTCTACCTAAATCTCATCCTTTGACGGAGAAAATTATAAGTTATATTCACCAAGAGTCTCTTCATTGTGGAACTCAACAATTATTATGTAATGTCACAGAAAAATACTGGCCTATTTCCTCTAGAAATATATGTGAGAAAATTATCAAAAAATGTGTAATTTGTACTAAAGCTCAACCGAAAGGTTCTCAATATCTTATGGGAGATCTTCCTGAATCCAGAATAAATGTTTATTCTCCCTTTATAAATGCCGGGGTAGATTTTGGTGGACCATTTTTGTTGGGGGACCGAAAAACGCGCTTTCCCAAATTAATAAAGGGATATCTATGCCTATTTGTATGTATGAATACAAAGGCATTACATTTAGATGTTGTTACCGAACTAGGCTCGGAGGCGTTTTTGGCTGTACTTAAAAGATTTATTAGTAGGAGAGGAAAACCAGCAAATATATTTTCCGATAACGGGACCAATTTCGTAGGCGCCAATAATGAACTATCGGCAATTTATAAATTTTTAGAAATCAATCACGAAACAATAGCAAACGATTTAGCGTTAAAACAAATTAAATGGCATTTCATACCGGCAAAAGGTCCAAATTTTGGAGGGCTTTGGGAATCGGGCATAAAGCGTGTAAAGTTTCACTTGAAGCGATTAATCGGGGAAAATCATTATACATACGAAGATTTCCTCACCCTGATTATTCAAATAGAGGGTATCCTCAACTCCCGTCCTCTTGCCCCTTTAACTGCGGACCCGGAAGATTTTACGCCATTAACACCAGGCCATTTCTCAATCGGAAGAAGTCTTTATTCACTGCCAGAACCACTACTGCACGACGTATCATTTAGCCGTCTTCATAAATATAAACAGCTCCAATCAATAATTCACCATTTTTGGAGAAGGTGGCAGAGAGAATATTTATGTCAATTACAAACTCGTTCCAAGTGGAAGCAGCGACATTCAGAGCTTCTGAAAGTAGGATGCTTGGTTCTGGTACAAGGCAACAATGACACGTTTGTGTCCAATTGGCAGCTTGCTCGCGTTACTCAGCTCTATCCAGGGCGTGACGGAGTCATCAGAGTTGTGGGGTTGAAAACCCAAAATAACGAAATTCGTCGTCCAGTGACGAAGATCTGCGTCTTACCCATAGACAATGATTGAACATTTAATACAAAAACATTAAGTGACTCTTACTTTATTTCATTTGATAAATTCCATTTGTTTTCTTGTATTTGTATTTTGAGTTATGTTGACCATATAATTTATTGTGTTGAAAATCAGTTCAATGTTGAAATAACTATATTCTTCCAAGGGCGGCGGTATGTTAGTGTATGAAAGACTTTTTGTCCATAGCGGCAACACCGCCGAACATTAAAACAATCAGTTACCACCAACCAGTCATACAAGTAGGATGTAGTACAAGTTAATGTTAAAAATAAAATTAATTAAAGTGTTTACAGTACACTAAGAAGTTTATTAAAGGTTAGATATAATAACCCTAGTGTACCCCTACATCTCCTTCATATCTGTTTCTACACGTTGAACAGACAGCTGCTTTTATCAATTTGGGGTTGTTGTACCGCTTCTGGCATGCTGTATGGATGTAAATCTGCTTCAAGTGTCTCAATAGTCGTTCAAATTTTTCAACGCAGCACTAGATAATCGAAGGGTTTGAACTCCTCTTTCTTTCACCAATACAATTTCCCCTTCTTGCAAACTTAAACCACATATGAAACACGTGGAACTCGTGGAAGATCCTGGCTCCGACATACTGTTCATTTATTTACGCTAACCGAGGCAAACAACGAAACAACAATACAGTAAATTAAAATGCGCTTCCATATTTTTTTTATCCCGATACAAAATATTAAATATAGCCACTGAAAAAAATAACCTTAGTAACCTAAATAAGGTAATATTTATATAAGGTTACATTCCAACCGCAAAGTTGTTTACACATGAATCACAACAATAAAATATTGACAAATATGACATCTGTCGAAATTAAAATTATATATTATGGGAACATATGTTTTCAAACTTGTTTATTATTTTTTGACAAGCTGCCACAGTTTTCTCGCTGGCGCACGCAAACAAACAGGCAAACGGACACTTTGGTTATTCGAGGCTAATTAGCTTGAAACTTGAAATACTATACTAGGTGGCATGCGCGGTTCAAAACTTAAAAAAAGTTGTTTTTTCCAATATGATCATATGGGTAGTTTAAACTTTGATTTTCGCAATTTCATGCCGCCTAGTACAGCATTGATGGAATATTTGATTAACTTTGAAGAGCCATATCTCGCAAACAGGTTTGGTCTACAATAACCATTTTGGTCTTAAATTGTAGGTAATTTAACGTACTTTTAAAATTATAATAGTTAAATTTTATGAAAAAGTGATGCTTCAGGGTCAAAATTAGTCTAACCTAAAAAAAGTTCAAAATTTGGCAATTTTAACAATTATTTGCGGAGCCAAATCTCGGAAACTATTAGGCCTATAATAACCATTTTGATCTTAAATTGTAGGTAATTTAATGTACTTTTAAAATGATTATGGTTGTTTTTTATGAAAAAGTGATGCTTCCGGGTAAAAATTGGCCAAACGTAAGTGCAAAATTTCGCCGATTTTTACGCTTTTTGGCGGTAAACCGGAAATTCGCGGAGGTCGAAAATTTGAATTTAGCATCTCGGGGCAATCACAAACAACATAAAAAAAAGAAACCTACTACCCCATTTCATGCAAAGTAGACCCTGCGTTTGACGACAAGGTTACTGGGTTAGCACCTGTCAGCAGTTTTTTCAAGTTTACCCGCGGCAAAACTTGACAGCTGCTGTCACCAAAAATTACAATGCCTTTGAGTTCATGTGTATGCAGAATAATCTGATACTCATGAAATAGTCTTGTCCAATACCATTCGGGCTTTTTTCAAAAATTGAAATAATTTATTGACATAATAATTAATATATTGCAAAATTCATTTTTGTGAAAGTCATTTTTTTTGTATTTTTGAGCATCTTATTAAATGATGACTTTTTTCATTTCATCAAGAAGTAAATGCAAAAACATAAAAATGAGTCCCAAATGAAGACAGTATGATGGTTTTCTTAGGGACAAATTTCGTTTGAAAAAATTGATTTTTCGCAATACTTCGGAAAGTTCTATGGTTATTGAGGACACTTTAAGGTACACTATTACCAAAACTTCATATCCACTTTAGGTCTCAGTGATCTCCTGCTAACGCATTTCTTTTTTTCGTTCATTGTAACTCCAATTACCATTTATAGTTGTCAAAGTGTAGATAACATTTTTTTTTTTTGGTGAAAAATGTGCTTTCTCGCTTGAATTATAGCATACTTGTTTCAAGTGAATTTATGCGAATGAACTCTGTGCGTTTTAAAGAATTTTCACACAAAGTACACTTTTTATCTTTTTCGTAATCAAATTGAAATCTCACAAAAACTAATGAGTTTTGGTAAAGAGAATACTTAATCAAACTGAAAGTTTAGTAAAATAGCTTTCATTTGCCAATTTAAAATAGAGACAGATCCAGTTATAAGAATGTTAAACTGACGTATTCGAGTTTGAAATCGCTTTGAATATGGTTTCACAGAATTTTTACCTACAACCGTAAAATAATAAGTTGTGCAGTTTAAAGTATACAAAGTATTTCAAAAAATGTAACTTTGAACCAGTTTTAGAATTCTGGATAATTGCAATTTTTTACTGCCAAATTTTTGGTTTAATACCTTTTAGGAACATACTGGACTTCAAACGGCTAAGGAATCACCCTGTATAAATAATAAGGTGTCGATAACTGAAATGACAAAACAAAATGCTGAAATTGAAGTAACTCCAACAAAAATAGTATTAGTAAGTTAAATTGGGGATTTAATGATATACTTGATGATTAAGAAAGTTTCCAAAGAGAATAATAATTGTATAGGTAGCAAACATTTTCAATTGTTATGGGCAATTGCTAGTGTTCCTTAAACATTGATGGTCGTAACTTACGATAGTTATCGATAGTATTAGAAAAACTATCGACAGCATCGATACTATCGAGTTCCGGGAAACATACAAATTATCATACACACCATCTCGACGTCGGCTTTTTTAAGGCATCCAAAAATTATTTAATTTAAAAACGACTTTTAGATGGGGTTTTTCGTTGTTTTAGCGAACGGCTTAAAACCAAGTGTTTTGGATAGAGGATTCTTATGAATGCCGTAAAATTGCGCCAGGATAGACTCTTGGTCACTGCACTTCTATCAAAAAATTGCAGTAAAATTTCTTTAGGTTTTTCTTATATCAGCTCTCATTTGCATGCTAATTGCCTATATCGATCTTCATTATTTACAAAAATTATAGCGGTTTCAAAAAACATAAAAAACTCGTTTATTGCAAAATTAATAACTTCGCGGTATTTCCATGAAAAAAAATTTAATAGTCATATCTGAATAGAGCATTGAAAGACCAACAATTTGAAAAAAATTATCCTTGTAACTTCATTTGAAACAGAGATATGGCCCATTGTTTTTTCCTTCAAGTGGTCATTGCAGGTTTCAAATTGTTGACACAAAAATAAATGGAAAATAATATTTGGACTTTTAGGATTTATTTTCTTATAAAATGAGAACAATTTATTTCTTCCAACTACTTCTGCCATTCTAAACTCGAATCTGACATTATAGGTGCAAAAACGAGGGTAATATCGATATTAGTTTTTTCTGCACAAATTTGAATTTCGTGGGCCCACTTCACGAGAGGCCTAATCTTCGTCGCTGGCGCAGTTCTAAGGTAAAAAGGTAATTTTTGTTAATTTTTTTTAATTGAATAATTGATATAAATCGTTTTCATTTTATAAGAAAGTAAATCCTAAGTCTAAAGATTATTTCCCATTTTTTGGCCACTTGAAGGAAAAAAGCATACTGGGCCCTATCTCGGTCCCAAATGAAGTTAAAGGGGTAATTCTCTTAAATTGTAGGTCTCTCAATGCTTCATTAAGATATGTTTATTAATTTTTGTTCATAGAAAAACTGCTAAGTTATTGGTTCTGCAATAAACGAGGTTTTTGTTGTTTTTTGAAACCGATATCATTGTTGTAAATAATGAAGATATAGGTGATTTTTAAGCGTTTTTGGGTCTCCATTGATAAAAATATAGCCGAAGCAATTGAAAAAAAAAATTTTTGAAGTGAAAACTTCTTTTTCCTACGACCACATACGAAAAGTAACGTATATCGCACTATACAGTACCTCGGAAAAAGGCTTGTATCAAATTAGCGTGCGAATTACTTTCCACACATGAGCGGAAAGTAACTTTCCGCACGCATGCGGATAATCAGTCAAATGTATAATTTTTATTAAGATTGACCACTGTCAAGCAGTCAAATATATAATTTTTAATTAGATTTACCTATGTAATATCTAAATTTGAAGCGATCTATTTGAAAAGTGAAATTTTTTGAATGTTCTTGATTGAAAAAAATGTAGCAGTCGGGGATCGAACCCACGTACTCTTCGTCAGAAGTCCGATGCTGTACCAACTAATCCAAACCAACATTAATAATGAACGGAAAATGTAATCATCTTATAGGTATTTATTATGATATATAAAAAGCAGGCTTTGACAAATTGTGAGAAATGTCAAAAAATTATTCTGATTAGTGAATGTGAAGCGCATTAATTGTGAGGTCAGTTTATATACCTACCTACCTGGAACTATCTACAATAAGTAGAGTAACTACACCAATACTGTGACACAAACCGGTTTTCAGAACCTGTTTAGCCGGTTTTGAGAACCTGTTTGTAGAGCCGCTTTTTTAGTAGTTATCCTTCAGTTTTTTTATATACGTCAAATGAACGGATTGACCTCTAGACACCACTGGATACCATATACGCAAGTTAACCTCCAATTGATGTATGTAGAGCGTTATTAAACTTTGTCGCTACCTATTACATAACTGGTAACCAGATACAAATTAGTTGAACCTCTAGTTTGAATACACTACCACTGGATACCAAATACGTAAGTTAACCTCCAATTGATGTATGTAGAGCGTTATTAAACTTTGTCGCTACCTATTACATAACTGGTAACCAGATACAAATTAGTTGAACCTCTAGTTTGTATACACTACTGGATACCAAGTACGTAAGTTAACCTCCAATTGATGTATGTCTAGCGTTATTAAACTTTTTCTATAACATAACCGGTAACCAGATACAAATTAGTTGAACCTCTAGTTTGAATACACTACCACTGGATACCAAATACGTAAGTTAACCTCCATTTGATGTATGTAGAGCGTTATTAAACTTTGTCGCTACCTATTACATAACTGGTAACCAGATACAAATTAGTTGAACCTCTAGTTTGTATACACTACTGGATACCAAGTACGTAAGTTAACCTCCAATTGATGTATGCGTTATTAAACTTTTTCTATAACATAACCGGTAACCAGATACAAATTAGTTGAACCTCTAGTTTGAATACACTACCACTGGATACCAAATACGTAAGTTAACCTCCATTTGATGTATGTAGAGCGTTATTAAACTTTGTCGCTACCTATTACATAACTGGTAACCAGATACAAATTAGTTGAACCTCTAGTTTGAATACACTACTGGATACCAAGTACGTAAGTTAACCTCCAATTGATGTATGTCTAGCGTTATTAAACTTTGTCGCTACCTATTACATAACTGGTAACCAGATACAAATTAGTTGAACCTCTAGTTTGAATACACTACTGGATACCAAGTACGTAAGTTAACCTCCAATTGATGTATGTCTAGCGTTATTAAACTTTGTCGCTACCTATTACATAACTGGTAACCAGATACAAATTAGTTGAACCTCTAGTTTGAATACACTACTGGATACCAAGTACGTAAGTTAACCTCCAATTGATGTATGTCTAGCGTTATTAAACTTTGTCGCTACCTATTACATAACTGGTAACCAGATACAAATTAGTTGAACCTCTAGTTTGAATACACTACTGGATAACAAGTACGTAAGTTAACCTCCAATTGATGTATGTCTAGCGTTATTAAACTTTGTCGCTACCTATTACATAACTGGTAACCAGATACAAATTAGTTGAACCTCTAGTTTGAATACACTACTACTGGATACCAAGTACGTAAGTTAACCTCCAATTGATGTATGTCTAGCGTTATTAAACTTTGTCGCTACCTATTACATAACTGGTAACCAGATACAAATTAGTTGAACCTCTAGTTTGCATGTACACTACTACTGGATACCAAGTACGTAAGTTAACCTCCAATTGATGTATGTCTAGCGTTATTAAACTTTGTCGCTACCTATTACATAACTGGTAACCAGATACAAATTAGTTGAGCCTCTAGTTTGAATACACTACTGGATACCAAGTACGTAAGTTAACCTCCAATTGATGTATGTCTAGCGTTATTAAACTTTTTCTATAACATAACCGGTAACCAGATACAAATTAGTTGAACCTCTAGTGTGAATACACCTCCGAATGTCAAGTACGTAAGTTAACCTTCAATTGATGTATGTCTAACGTTATTAAACTTTGTCGCTACCTATTACATAATCGGCAACGAGAAACAAATTAACCTTAAAATAGGGGTACCCCTATATTTTTGGATACCTTGTATATTTGTATACCTTTTTACTCAAGAACAATCATAATATTTTATTAGATATTTATAACAAAGATGCAAGGGTAGCTCGTTACATAAAAACAGAATTTCCGATACACATTATAACAGAAAAGGCCGTTACTACCAACACAATATTTATATCAAAGATGCAAGGTAAAAAATGGTTATTATTAAAAAAATTACATGAAAATAGTTATACCTCAGTATTTGTAGATACCTTTTTACATGAGGGCAGACCTATTACCTACTATACATTTATTAAATATTTATAACGAAAAACTATTTTGCATAAACATATAGATTGTCTAGAAAACAATTAAATGTTATCGCCAAGAATTTATAACACTATCCATACGAGAGAAAGATAAATAGTTTATCATAAATTAGAAGTATTTTCAATAACCACTCTGTAATTTTAAAAATATATTCGGACAGTAAAAAAAAATCCGAGGTTATACTTTTATGAGGATTAAAATTTTGCATATAAAACACATACTTACTGGAGTTTCATTCAACATTTTTAACATAGGAAAGCTTGGTTAACACTTTAGAAAAATCAAAAACATTAACAGTCATATTTAAAAAATAAACTGAAGATTGGAAGAAATTGCGTTGGTTTAAATACAAAATATTTTGATACAAAACCACCTTCAATAAGGTCAGACATAAAATTCCCAGACTGATTAAGTGCATAAACGTTTTCAATGCCAGAGCGATGTAGCTTCCAGTTTTTGTTGGTGAAGGTAAGTCCCTTTTAAGAGAAAGTTGTTGAAAATTCTGTATATATATAGACACAGAAAATCATTTCAGTGTAGTTCCAGTTTTAGTAAAAATTTAAAAATGAATTGTGAAGGGAAGATAGAAGAAATAGAAGAACAGGAAAATTGGGATGACGAACCTGATTCTCCGACGTACATTCCAAATGTTGAAGCAAGGAATGTGATAAGACAGGTTCCGCCAAAGCTATCATAATCTGCGAAGAAAAAATGGAGGTTGTCTGAACGAAAACGGCTGAATGAAATAGCCAGCCAGCCAGCCAGAGAAGGGAAAAATTAGGTAAATATAATAGTATAGTTGAGGAGATTTAGCGTGGCAAGGTAGTCAATGATACATTTATGATGACTAACGCCACCTTACATCTCCTCAACTATATATTGATTTAATATTTTACGTCAAGTTTAAAAAATTGCATGTTGCATTAGAATTATTTCTGTAATGCATCAAATTCATCCTAGAGTCGTAAATATTAACAAAATTCTAAGAATATATCTGTTTTTTTAATTCTAAACCCTTCGAAAGTTAGTTTAAAAATAAATTGGAATTTTACAACAGTAGTAGAATAGCGAGTCTTTAGATAAATTACAGTTCATGCATAGTACCGGAATAATTATTGTTGAGAGAGAAATAGAAATATTATGTTTTATGTAGTGAATTTTTACATCAAACTCAGACTAGAGTTAGAAATATTATCAAAATTCTGGAAATATATCTGTTAAAATTGTATTATAATATATTTCCATACCTCATACTTAAGCAAAAATATCAGTAACATCGTTAATAGAATGATTTTTTTCATATTCTTTAGTATTGAAGATTGTATATCTAAGATTTCATCTCAAAATTTCTTATTAGTGAGTGAATTATAACTTATCGCGTGTATTTTAAACCATAATGAAATCTCACATTTACTCCGCCTTTCCAGTAACAGCTTTTAGTTTTATGACCCCATTTATTCACTGAAAAATAAAATGTTTGGTGTCTTCGAAACCACATTCTGCCGGAGGCGCTGGTAACTTGAATCAATGTAAAATATTTTCATAGGCCAGGCAAAGATGAGAATTTTGAAACAATAAAATGTTATCACGATGTTTTTAAATTAATATTATTACAGAATTTTCTTGAATATTTGGAATAATTATTCGTAACAAAGTGTTAGAATGAATTAATTAGAAAAAAAAATGAAAAAACAAAAATTAGCATAATGTTTTAACATGATTATTTATTGTACTTCTTATTCGGTTGACATTTTCAAAAATCCGTAATTTATTTTGCTCCAAAGCTAAACTCTTTAACTCCTTCAATTGCTTCCTCTCTCTATTTCATGTTCATAAGATCTTATTATCTCGAAACCGACATTCCGGCCGGAGGCGCTAATATCTTGAATCAATTTAAAATATTTTCATAGGCCAGGTAAACATGAGCATTTTTAAACACTAAAATGTTGTCACGACTTTGTTAAATGAATATTTTTACAGAATTTTCTTGGCGTGAACGTGTACTATTTCACTTCCTTTTTCCGTTTTCTTGAATATTTGGAATAAATTGATAAGAACGGAATGAAAAAAACAAAAAATTAGCATGATGTTTTATGACTGTTTATTGAATTTTGTATTTGGATGCCAGTTTCAAAAATATGTAATTGTTGCTCCAAAGCTAAGCGATTTAACTCCTCTAATTTCTTCTTCTCTTTTCTCATATTTGCTAGCTGTTTTTGCATATTTGCAACCTGTTCATCAATTGTTTTAACGAGTTGTTCCCGATTACTGCACTCATTAACGATTAAAGTTAATTGATCGTCAAGTGCAGTTAACTCCACATCATTCTTAGTAAAAAATTCGAGACTTCTATAATTTTTTTCCTTTATATCTTTTAGATGTGGAGGAATCTGCTTCAATGAGGAGGGGGAGGTGGAGGAGGGGGAGAAGGAGGACGAGGACGAGGACGAGGAGGACGGACCAACAGGATCAGACGAAAAAAAAGCTTCGATGTCTGAAGAACTCAAATCGATGATAGGCTATAAAAAAAATACATATGTAAATGAAAAAATGATTATAGTTGGAAATACTTACTTGATTTTCTTTCGACATTTGCTCCAACGGCTGCAAATTCGGCAAAACTTTTTGCTTCTTAGGTGTAACTAACACGTTAGAATGTACGTTGACGCGTTTTGAAACCATGTTAAAAATATTATCTTGTTTCGAAGAACACTGTGTTTGAGAATGTCTTGAAAATTGAAGTGCGTCGGCTTAAATACAATCTCTGTAGACATAAAAAAACAAGTATATACTTTCAAAGGTTACTCGGGGAAAAATATGAGGTGAAACAAGTTTTTTGTTGTTACTTATTATACAATTGGTAACAAGACAAAAATTGACTGACCTTTAGTCATTGGTACTTTTCCGCTACCAATTAAATAAGTGGTAACGATTTAATCTGTAACTCTGAATAACAAGTAATCAAGTTAAAGTGAAGGGCAACAATCTCTGTAGACATAAAAAAACAAGTATATACTTTCAAAAGATACTCAGGAAAAAATATGAGGTGAAACAAGTTTTTTGTTGTTACTAATTGCACGGTAACGAGACAAAAGTTAACTGACCTTTATGGTCATTGGTGCTTTTCGCTGCCACATAAGTGGTAGCAATGTTTAAGACTGTTAATATTGAAAACAAGTAATCAAGTGAAGGTTGAGGATAATAAGTTGAAATTGCGGTTTTAAGATTACGTGATCATATTGGAGTTATATAAAAACCCGGTTGAAATAACAGAAGGTATCAGTAGTATTCACAGTGCTTACAAGTAGTATCAAAGTGAGAAAGTGACAAGAAATCAAAAGGTAAATATACTGTTATTTCAATGATATCAATTCCGTAAACAATATGTATTTCCAGTGAAAAATGGATATGCAAGCTATAAATAAACATCTTCTTTTAGAAGCAGAAGATAAATCGATTGTGAAACTGAATACATTAGCTAAGGATACTCCTTATAAAATTACCACCGCTAGAATAGTGAACTCAAAATATGGAGAAGTAGTTTTAGTAGAGTTGAATGACAACGCAGTTTTTTTACCGGCGCGATCAACGAAATTTTTGAAAGATTTTTTGGTAGAGTTGGGAAACGGGAAATATTCCCTAGTGTACATTGGACAGGATACCGGTAAAGGAAATCCAGCGGAATTGTTTAAATTTGTAAATAGTAACCTATAATTATGTCAGATAAAATATTTAGTGATGTAAGTAAATTAATTGAAAAATTTTCTGAAAAATATCCTGATTTTACAGTACAGGAAAGTAAAGTATGGTTGCATCATGTAAAGATTGCTATTGACTTATGCTCTAAAAAAATCCGTTCTAGTATATCTATTGGTAAAAAAAAGAAATGGTTAACCAAATTAGGTCATTTGAAATCTATATATATAAAATTAGAGATAATAGGTAAGGAAAGCACAGATACAGTCAAGTGGGAAGATTTAATTTCAATATATAATAATAGAGTAACAACTGGAGTAATAATAAACCTAAAACATTTAGATGCGGACGAATTTTTGATAGATTCTTTTAAAATATTTTATAGAAAAATAGTTGATGCTTTACAAAACTATAACTTAATTAAAGTAAATACAACATTCTGTGCAGAGTTTATGAAGCAAAATTTGAATAAAAACATAACAGATATAAAATACTTCCATACTGAGCACAGTGTGATAGATAATTCAACTAATATATATGAATGGTTCATGGATCGTGTAGTAGTCTTTATCGGAATTAAATTTCAAGAAAAAGATTCAGGATGGGCTTTAAAAAGAGTTGTATCACTATCAGTCAATATTAATAAATTAGAAATAGGAAACGGTTCATCTTTCATTTCATTACCACATTTTATAGCAAATAAAAAGGCTTGTATAAACGTACATAATTATAATGACGAAGCTTGTTTTTATTGGAGTATTGTAAGTGCTCTGTATCCTGTTGGAAATAAAAATTCAAATCGTTTAACATCATATCCGCATTATAGTCAAGTATTGAAATTAGAAGGACTTGAAATTCCAATGCAATTGATTAAAATTCATCTTTTTGAAAAGATTAATAAACTATCTGTTAATGTTTACGGTTTGGAATTGATCGGGAAAAAGTATAACGTAATTCCATTACGTTTAACAAAAGACAAAAAAACAAATCATATTAATTTATTATTAATTCAAAATATATACTTTCCTAAACTAAACGATTATGATGCTCCTGATCCATTAGACGATGAACGTATTGAAATAAAATACCATTATTGCTGGATTAAAAATTTATCTAGGTTATTAAATGTACAATTAAATAAAGATGGTCATAAAAAGTTTATATGTGAAAGATGTTTAAATTATTTTTCTAATCATTCAAATTCATGTGAAAAATCAATGATTCCAAAATAAACATTCCAAAAGAGAAAATTGTAAAGTTCAAAAATTTTTCAAATAAACAACGAACACCTTTTGTTATTTATGCTGATTTTGAATGTATGTTACAACCTCTTGAACATAATTTCCAGAAAACAACTAAATATCAAAAACATATTGCGTATAGCTGCGGATATTACGTTAAATGTGAATATGATAATTCTCTTTCATACTTTAACAGTTATCGTGGAATAGATTGTATGCAATGGTTTGCGCATGAAATGGAAGTATGTACTGAAATAATTTATTCTTAATTTAAAAATATAATTCCTATGGATGAAAATAGGACAACAGTAAATGCTAAAATATGTCATATTTGTGAAACTGAATTTACAAATGTTGATATTATTGTTCGCGATCATAATCATTTCACAGGCGAGTTTAGAGGTTTTGCACATAGAATGTGCAACGTAAATTTTAGAAAAAAATTTTGTGTCCCCACTATTTTTCATAATTTGAGTGGCTACGATTCTCATTTCATAATAAGAGATGTTGCTAAACTAGGTAGAATTTCATTGTTACCAATCAATAAAGAAAAATATATTTCGTTTACTAATCATATGTCGAATAATATTAAATTCAGGTTTATAGATTCAATTCGCTTTCTGAATTCCTCACTTGATAGTTTGGTGAAAAATTTAGATGAGAAAAACTTGAACAATACAAAACATGAATTCAGAGACTGCAGTGATGAACAGTTCAAACTTTAACAAAAAAAAGGAGTATTTTGCTATGACTATATAGATAAATTGGAAAAACTTGAAGAAACTGAATTACCCGAGCCAAATGAATTTTATAATAAACTCTGCGATGAAGAAATCACTGAGGAGCGATATAAACATGCTCAGAATGTATGGCAATTGTTTAATATTCAAAATTTAGGTCAATACTCTGATTTGTACCTGAAAACTGATATAATGCTTTTATCAGATGTATTTGAGAATTTTCGAAATATTGGGGCCACTAGCGGCTTAGATCCAGCTTGGTACTATACCATTCCTGGCTATTCATGGGACTGTATGTTAATATATACTAAGTGCGAATTAGAACTATTACAGGATGTTGATATGATACTGTTTGTTGAAAATGCAATCCGGGGAGGAATAAGTCAATGCTGCTGTCGATATTCCGAAGTTAACAATAAATGTATGAGGGAATATGATAATTCGAAGCCGGACAAGTTTATACTTTATCTGGATATCAATGCACTGTACGGATGGGCAATGTGTCAACCACTGCCATATGGAAATTTTGAGTGGGTTGACACAAACATTAATGTTAGTGACATACCTGACGACAGTCCCGAAGGATACATTTTGGAAGTGGATTTGGATTATCCGAAGGATCTGCATGATATTCATAGAGATTTTCCTTTTTGTTCTGAACATCGAGTACCCAAAGGCTCCAAATTACCGAAACTGTTGACCACTCTGTATAACAAAAACAAATATATCATTCATTTTCGGGCTTTAAAACAAGCTCTAGCACATGGGTTGGTGTTGACAAAAATTCATAGACTTAAATTCTCACAATCAACGTGGTTGAAACCTTATGTAGATTTAAATACAAGCTTTAGGAAACATTAACAGATTTGATACTAGCGAATATGGTGTTAATAATCCGTACAATATGCTACTTTGTAATAAAAAAGTCCCTGGTTTAATGGAAGATGAGGCAAATGGTAGAATTATTACTCATTTTGTAGGATTAAGATCGAAAATGTATAGTTATAAGATACAGGATTCAAAGTTGGTTAAAAAATCAAAGGGTGTTAAATCGAGCATCATTGAAAATAAGATTACATTCGATGACTACATCAACTGTTTAAGGGAAAACAAAGATAAAATTATTTCGCAACGTGCAATTCGTTCATATGCTCATAATGTTTACAGCATAGAGCAAACAAAAGTGGGTTTGAATGGATTAGACGATAAGCGTTGTATATTACATGATTCAATCAATACTTTACCTTGGGGTCATTATAGTTTAAAGTAGTTATATGTATTTGTATGTATCAATAAACTATAAATATATTTCAGTGTATGTATAAATAAACTTTATAAATATATTTTAGTGTATGTATCAGTAAACTTTATAAATATATTTTAGTGTATATATCAATAAAATTTATAAATATATTTCAGTGTTTTTTTTTCTCGTTAGTATTCAAAACACATTCAGTATGGTTACATGTCCACAGAAAATGTATTTAGGTGGGAAAATAATTCATTTGACTAATAACATCTTCATAGTGGTTAGCATATCTCATGAATTGAACTTTGAACCATGTGTTAGAATATTCGGAAAGGATAATACTATTGAATTGACTGAAGTGGAATGGTATGAACTTCTATCTTCAATTCAAGCTGTAACAAATGACTATACCATATATGGAACAAATTTTGAATGGAAAATAGTGACAGATCATTCCAGTATTTATTTGGAATCTGATTGTATAATGGAATTATGGAAATTACATCCATTAATAACGTATAATTTGGAGCTACTGAAGAATCAACAATTTTATAGTTGTTTTAAAATTTTAAAACTTGGTGTGGATAGTGAGAACATTGTAAACTCAGCTCTCAACATAATGGACTCTGTGAAATATATAAATTGTGTAACATACAGCTTGGCTCTGGAAGTGATTTATAAATATCCTCATATGTTGAAGAATGAAGAAAGTAAGATTCAATGAAAATGTTCACATTCACTTATTGATCACCTGGGCTTTCGCTTACAAAAGCACCCGAAAATGCGAATTGAGATATCACGATGACTTGAGATTTCAACGTCGAATACAGGAAGCTGCTATTATTATTAATCCTATATTAGATGTAAGTCACAGAAATAGAGTATATCGACGAATAAATAATTTAAATTAACTCTTTGTGTTTTTTTTTTCAATGAAACAAAAGTATAACGTATACGTTTTTTATTCAAAATTATTACAATTTATACAATACTATTTTTATTTATCCATGATTGAGAGTTCATTCCAAGCCACTTAACTAATAACCGATCACCTTTTTTTCTCAACACTTTTTCAATTAGAAAAACATCCGGATATTTCACTTTTTGTAGCTCTTCTGAATAGAATGCCCCTCGAATTTCTTCTTTTTTCTCATCTTCCAAAATGTAAGTAGTGGGATTGGTGAGTTTAACAGATTTAATCTTGAAAACCTCAGTAGTCCAGTTGGGAGTGTATCCTTTTTTAAACAAGTGTCGATATTTGCTGATACGAACATAATCACCTTTTCTAAATTTTGCTGGTTTGGGATCAATGGTTTTGATGTTGTTGAATACAACAATATATTTGGCATTTTTATCATTAATTTTACTGGGTATTTCACCCGTTGTAGAGTGTCTGGTATTGTTATATTTTGCAGCAATTTCTGGAAGAATATTTAACCATTTATAAGAACCTTCCATACTAAATCGCTTCCATAATAGTGTTTTCAACGTTCGAATTACTCTTTCTGCAATACTAGCCTTGAGATTTGAAAATGTACTGTAGTGATTGATATTGTATGTTTGCATTAATCGTTGAAATTCTTTGTTGTAAAATTCAGTTCCATTATCGGTTTGTAGATTAGCAGGTGTGGTCTTCATTTTACTGAGTATAATTCTCATAGCATTTGTAATTTCTTTTCCTGTTTTCCTCTTGACAGGTTCCACCCAAACATATTTACTAAATGCATTGATTACAACTAAAATATAATTATATCCCTTGTTTTCTTTGGCATGTGGTGACATAATGGCCAAGTCTGCCTGTATCAAATCGTGTAGACCCTTCACAATAACATGTCGTCTTCTATAATTTATTCGAGCTGGAGCATGTAATTCTTGTATTACTTGTGCTTTAGACATTTTTTACTAACGGACACTTTAACAATAGTTCAATGCAGATAGCAGCTGGCGTTCCTAATTTAAACTTAATTATATTTCCAATTATAATATTTTTGGTAGCTAGTTGATTGAATTTAGATTCAATATCATTTATTAGCACCACTCCGTCTGCTGTATAATGTGATACACTTTCAATTTCTAGTAACTGATTAATGGGGTTGTTATGATTTTTATATGAAACAAATAAAGGTGATGGATAGCATTGAATACTTTCAACCTTTCCGGTTATCGGAAAAGTGTACACAGTGGTTAAATCATCTAATACATAATTAGTTTTACTTAAATTTGGGTTGTTTTTTCCATGAATGTAAAGTATACATTTACTATGATACTTAGATGGTTGACATATGTAAAATGGAACATCTTGAGGTTTACTTTCGTCGATAGTAAGAAAATGTTGATTAAACTTGTTGATAGGCATGATGTAAACTGAGCAGTTGCGGAGTAAATGCTCCATTTATAGGATTATTTTTCCTTCGCGTAATTCTTCTATAATCGAAACTATTTCGTTATTATGAGCAGAACTACCTGCATTCTTTGAACTCAAAAGTGATTTCAATCTTTCAACTATTTCATTGTAGTCATCAAAATATTTGTAGTCTACGGGCTTTGACGAATATTTCATCATTGTCATTCCCTTTCCCCTCCTTGCCATATTTCTAGTAATTACATTTCTCAGCATAGCGGAAGTTTGCGTACCAGATCTTGCTCTTACAGGTGGCTTAAGTTTCGGTTTTATAATGAAAAGATATTTATCTTTGATATCATTGGCAAATTTCTTAATAGGCAAGTCAGGATCATAATTTCGATGGATAGCGTTTGTTCGTTTTATGATATCCACGTAATTGTCAATATCTTTCTGATTCTGTAATGTAGGATTTTTCAAAAACAGTAAATCGTACAGACCTACAGTACCAGGGTATTCAATATTTTTAACTGAAATATTTGCACCTTCAAAATCTACTTCAGAATCCCCGATATAAAACTTTTCTTTGATAGGATCGTGAAATAAACCCAAATCATGATCATATTTACCATTTACGTCACGTACCATTCCTTCAATATACTCTCGAGGCAGAGGACTTTTGAATTGATCAAAATATTCGCGATACACCTCAGGATTGGATAAAGTTTGATAAAATTGAGAAAGGGTATCATCAATGAATTGGTCGTCGCGACTCTTATCAATCTCATCATCATTATGATCGATTTGAGATTGAAAAACTTCTTCGGGTGCAGGTATCATATTCTCTAGCTGAGTGCTATTGAATAGTGGTCGAGCAGGGGGAGTAGTTAGATACGCTAATTTATTATATTTGGTGATTTGCGATTTAGGTGTTATAGGTGACATTGATTTTCTTCTTTAATCGATTGTTGAATTGGTTCCTTTAAAGCGGACACCAATTCCTCAAGTGGTCGCGTAATTGGTTGGTATGATTGTTCTAACTGAGATTGAGATTGAACTATATCACTTTTCAAACTCTTATATTTTTTCTTTAAAGCCTGGCGTGCCTTTACGAGTTGTTTCGCTAATTGTGTCTCCATGGTTACTACTAGGTGTATGTTCCCATCAATACTATTTATATACTAACAAAAATGTCAAACCCTTTTCTATATCGACCAGACGTCATTGTACAATCTTTATCAATTGTGAGAAATCCAAATTTATCTTGCCAACAAAACGAACATAAATTTTTCAAATCTTGAACTGACATATCAACGTTAACGTGATCATCATAAATGTGTTTCAAATTGGTCATATCTTGTTGAAAGACTATTAAGAGATTTGCATTATCTCTAATTAGCTGTTTGGGTATTGCCGAATATGTTTGACATAAATAGAAGCAGTCTGTGTATTTGTGTCGACCAAAACAAAAATAACTTTGCATTATGTTCTGATTACATGTAGCAACATCGTCAAAAATTATTATAGAATTATCTTTAATTAAGTCTGGAGAAATAACATCTTCTGCATTATCATATTCTTCATAGCCAATCTCTTTTATGGGTTGAATTAGATTTCTTAGATAAGTATATTTTGGTTGCTGTAGACTTTTCGAGTAAACATACACATTTTCAAATCTCAAACCATTAGGATGATCAATTAACGATAACATAACATTTGTTTTTCCACATCCACTAGGACCAATAATTAGCCCTCTTTTCGAATCTCCTCCAAACATTGCACCATGTTTTCCAATTTGTTTCACCACTCCATCATCATAATTTTTAATGGGTAGTGAAAGTTGTTGTTTATGTTGACTGAGGGTATATAAGCACATGTCACTATATATAAGAACTTAGAATGAAACGAACCAGAAAAGTAGGAAGAGGTTTCATTAATAATCTCATCAACAAGCTTCCTGTTGAACTGCATCTACCTGGGTACGAATTTTGTGGTCCTGGTACTCGGTTAGAGGAGAGACTACGACAAGGAGACTTGGGAATTAATCCTTTGGATCAAGCGTGCAAAAAGCACGACATTGCTTATTCTCAAAATAAAGATTTAAGTAAGCGACATCTGGCAGATAAGATTTTAGAAAACAAAGCTTGGGAAAGAGTAAAGGTGAAAGACGCTAAAACAGGTGAAAAAGCGGCTGCTTGGTTTGTTACTACAGCTTTGAAAGCTAAGCGTAAAATTGGAATGGGAATGAAAAAAAATAGAGTTGGGAAAAAGGGTGGTTTCTTACCATTACTGTTACCATTACTAGGAGCATTAGGAGCTATTGGGGGCGGTGCAGCTGGAATTGCAAAAGCAGTGAATGATGCTAAAGCCAATCGTGAACAACTAACTGAACAACAAAGACATAACGCAGCAATGGAGCAAGCGGTAAAAGTAGGTCAAGGTTTCTATCTACGACCCTATAAAGGATATGGTTTGAAAAAAAAAAGTTTGGAATCCAAAAAAATTTCGCTGAGCTTACCACGTCATGCGATGACAAATATTGAGCTAGAAGAGTATGCAAAATATATCCCTAATTTTCGTGGTGTTTTCATGCGGGATACGTTACCTAGTAAAATAAAAAAATATGAGTCAGGTATAGTCAATCTTGATGGTACAAGTGGAAGTGGAACTCACTGGACTGCTTACACTAAACATGACAAGCATGTGATTTATTTTGATAGTTACGGTAATTTACCCCCTCCATTAGAATTAGTTAGATATTTTAAGAGTGATGGGTTGGTTGATATAAACTATAATTATGATGTGCTACAATCATTTAATTCACATCAGTGCGGTCAATATTGTCTACGGTTTTTATTTAGTCACTCAGTTGGATCATTATGTCATTCACATTTACTTTGAGTGGAGAATCATCAGTTTTAAGTGATGATTTCAATTCCCCTATTTATTTAGACGAAAATGCTGACTATGAAATAGGTTTAGCAAATTTTGATAGTTTTAATAGTATTAGTAACGTACATGAGCAAAATAATGTGTTGGTGTGGGGTGATCATGATGAATATAAATTTGAAATTCCTGTTGGAGCATACGAAATTAATGATATAATACAAATTATTGAACGGGAACTGATTCAGACTGGAGTTAGTATTCGTATTAGAGCAGATCCACGAACATCAACACTCACAATTAAAAGTAGTGTTTGGATTAATTTTGACATTGATAATTCTATAGGTCATCTTTTGGGATTTCCCAGACGAAAACTAAGTCCAAATGTAATTCATACTTCTAAAAGTGTCAACATTTTACAAGTGAATACCATTTGTATTGACTGTAACATTGCGGTTGGTTCTTTCCTCAATGGAAAACCAGTTCACATTATTCATCAATTTTTCCCACAAGTTCCAAATGGGTATAAAATAGTGGAACAACCACTAACAATACTCTATTATCCAGTAAACATCAAAACTATCAACAACATTACTGTGAGAATTCTCAATCAGGTTGGAACTTTGATCAATTTTCACAAAGAAACTATAACGGTTCGACTACATCTGCGAAGAATAGAATAATGGTTTGGCGGTTTTCGGAACATCCATATCATCCATATAAAAGGCAATTCGAACGTCGAAAAAACAATGCAACACTGGTGACTGATCGGTTAACATCAGAAAATCGTAAATTTTTACAGTCTGTTGGATTTCAAGTTTTAGTATAATGGAAATGTTACACGTTTCGGGTGAACCATTTATTAATAATACCATTGAAGATTATCAGTTCCATACCTACCAACCTTATACTTCTAGTAATTCAAATTATAATGATGAAATCAGAATTCCTATTCAAGATTTGGATGCATACACACTACCATGTAATAGTTATCTTTATTTAGAAGGTAAAATCTTGACTGATCAAGACAAAGTATCCACAAAATTTCAACTTATCAACAACGGTATTGCTTATTTGTTTCGAGAACTACGATATGAATTGAATGGTGTTGTAATAGATTCTGTTAGAAATGTAGGTTTGGTTTCCACAATAAAAAATTATTTGTCGCTCACTGACAATGAGAGTAAATTACTGCAAAACGGAGGATGGTTTCCCAAAGATGGTAAGATTCTTCTTGATGGCAATGGAAACTTTAATGTTTGCATACCGTTGAAAGTATGGTGTGGATTATTCGAGGATTTTCGCAAAATTGTACTTAATATGAGACAGGAGTTGGTGTTAATTCGCGATAAAGATGATATAGATGCGGTTATCGCGAACGATAATAGCGAAAAGCCGAAAATTCAAATTAATAAATTATCTTGGAATGTTCCTCATATAACACCTAACTTACGAGAACAACTTCGTTTAAATAAAATTATTCAAAGCAATGTCGATCTCCCTATCATTGATCATTGTACATTAACGAATATGCGCGTCTTTCTTAATTCAGAACGTTATCCTTATCATGATTTGAATTTGGACTTTGATACTAACCGTTTCGCAACGTTGTATGAAATGTTTGCTAATTTTCAAGAATCCTATTATCACATTCAAAGCAATCAACCAATATTCACACCTGAGGAATTCAAACAAAAAGCTCCCATTGTTCATATCGATTGTTCTCGGCAAAAGGAAATCATTCAAAGTGGATCTGTTGTTCTTCGTATTGAATTTGAAACGAAAAAGTCAGTAGGTAATAATGTAACGGCGTATTGCTTAATTTTACATGAAAAAGAGTTTATGTATAATCCTCTAACAAAAATTGTAAGACAAATATAGTGCGCATGCTTTATATTTTGTATATATATATATATATTTTCACATTCGGTTCAAGTTTACAGTTTATAATGGTCAACGAATATCGAAAGAGATTACGTAATTATCTCATAAAATTAAAACAACTTCAATCTGATTTAAACTATTATGAGAAACATCAGCAAGTTATAAAAGAACTAATCAAGCTAAAAATATGAAATTGGTTGTGGATATTCAAGGATTCAAAATCGGAAATAACAAACTTATAGTAAAGGAGTTTGCAGCTTTTGATGGTTCAAAATTCTGTCATTACGTTTTCAAACCTCCATTTCCGATGAAGATGTTACCTCCAGATTTACACAAACAGGCTACTTGGTTAATGACAAATCATCATTACATAAATTGGGACGCCGGATTTACACCTGTTCATACTTTTGGTGTCTTGTTTCAAGATTTGCTTACCAACGATGAAGCGGTTTATGTCAAAGGTAAAGAAAAGGCAAATTATTTAAGAACATTTTCGACAGTTCCCGTTTATGAATTTGATGAACAACCGAAATTGGAACATATGGATCCATCATGTTTTTACCATATGAATGATAAATGTATATGTGCAGTAACAAATGTATATTTTTTGTATAATAACTATTTAATGCATAAATAAAACAATAATTAAATTTCATTAATTTTTTATTTCATAATTACATTTTTATTTTTCCTGTTCGTCCTCCCCATCATTCTTCAAGCGAAGTAACTCCGGCAGTAAGTGATTATATTCGTACATCCATCTATCCAAATTTAAGTGTTTTAATAATTGTATTAAACATACAATACAAATCACACCTTTCGCGAAATATTTGCAAGCGTCAGCTCCTTGTCTATACCTATCCGCGTGCTGCATACACTCTTCGTGTGAGTGTTTTCTTCCCATTCCATATACTGCTTCCCGCTCATACACTTTTTCTCGTTCATTCAAGTCAAATACTAACGTTTGCACTGCTGCTTTCAATTCTTCCATTTTGTAAACAGTTTTAACTTTCAGAGTCTTATTGGCTCGAAATTTATACAGCTTTTCCCCACCACTTTTTGATTATGGTGTTGGGTATATAAGTAGGAGGAGTTGGGTATAAAAATTACACATTTCACAACATGACTAAGTTTTTGTGCAAGAAATCGTTTCATGATTTCACTACCGAAGAATTTAAAGAGCTTCCAATTGAATACCTAATAGAGAATGTGAGACCTTCCGTTCTGCTGGATATTTGGCATAAACTTCCATATGCCTTTCAATCCAACTTTCGATTGCAAATACGATTACCTTGTTTTGTTCACTATAATCGTCCTGATTGGATAACTCATTGGGATGGACCTGCCAGTGCACAAGAAAATTGTCATTTTTGTAAATATGCACTGAAATTATAAATTGTACTATTTGATAAATAAATAAAACACTTAAAATATTTTACTGATTTTTTATTTTATGATAACATATTATTTTCTTCCTCGTATTGTTCATAGACACCATCCTCCTCCTCCTCCTCCTCCTCCTCCTCCTCCTCCTCCTCCTCCTTCTTCAAGCGAAGTTCCTCCGGAAGTAAGTGATTGTATTCATACATCCATCTTTCCAAATCTAAGTGTTTCAATAACTGCATTAAACATACAATGCAAATTAATCCTTTTACAAAATTTTTGCAAGCGTCAGCTCCTTTTCTGAACTTCTTCGCCTGCTGCATACACTCTTCTACTATGTATATCCTTCCCCTACCATATATCTGCTCCCGATCAAACATTCTTTCATGTTTGTTAAAGTCATATACTAAACTTTGAACTGCTTCTTTCAATTCTTCCATTTTGTAAACAAACACTTTTTAACGTTCAGAAATCTTATTGCATCGAAATTTATACAGCTTTTCCCCACCACTTGCATTTCAGCTTTTTCCCACTACTTAATTGAAAAACAAAATGAGATCTAAAAATCCCAAGCGTCACCACAAAAAAGGTTACCGATTCTAAGGTCACACAAAAACCTGTTTCAAGGTTCCACAAAGTTAGTGATCAAGGTGAACATGGTCAAACTGAATCTACAAACAGGTTCAAATTACTCGGTATCCAGTGGTGTCTAGAGGTCAATCCGTTCATTTGACGTATATAAATAAACTGAAGGTTAACTACTAAAAAAGCGGCTCTACAAACAGGTTCTCAAAACCGGCTAAACAGGTTCTGAAAACCGGTTTGTGTCACAGTATTGGTGTAGTTACTCTACTACAATAACAACGTATCTCAGACATGCATAAAAATATCGTGGATACTGACAATGACAGCGGCAGTGAGTGTACTCCACCAGAAATCGTCGAGGCAGCAAAAATATCCTCTTTGAAAATCCTACCAACAAAATCAAGAGCCAGATACGAACGTGCATATGAAGAATTTCTTAATTGGAGAAAAAGAAAAGAAATTAAATATTCATTTTCAGAAAATGTCCTTCTTGCATGCTTGGATGATTTATCTAACAAAGTAAGACCAAATACATTATGGTCACATTACTCTATGTTGCGCACTACTTTGTACATAAATCACAATGTAGATGTTGCTAAATACCTGAAAGTGAAGGCATTTTTAAAAAGAAAAAATGATGGATATAAACCAAAGAAATTAAACGTTTTAAGCCCTCCTCAAATTAACGAATTCATAATAAGTGCTCCTGACGATCAGTTTCTGTTAAGTAAGGTGAGTTTGAAACAATTTACTTTCTTAGGTGTTTCACTAGGTTAGGTTAGGTTAGGTTTTTTGGTGGTCTATAAGGCCCTCCACTGCGACTCGCAAGAGTCTATTGTGGCTCACGCCTATTCAAATTTCACCAAACAAATTCAGCTTCTTAACAAAGCCAATTAGTTTATTTGGTGAATGATATTTCAGGTCCAAGGGCGAGAGAGAATCCCTGCCAAACATCAGATACCTGATTCGAGCCGCGGCGGGGCAGGCACAAATTATATGATCTGCTGATTCATCATCTTCCAGACAAAGACGGCAGGTCGGATCTTCCGACAGTCCAAGTTTTAGCATATGATGATTCAGATGACAGTGGCCTGTTAAAAGACCTGTTAGACAACGTAGGTCATGCCTGCTATAGCCTAACATTTTTTTGGAGACATTCTTCGAAGGATGTATGAAAGCCTTTGAATGAACCAATCCTGGTAAATTATGCCAGAAGTCTAAAGCTCTTCTTGCTGTCCAGGTATTCAGTGTTTGTTTGGCAAAACTTATTGCGATGCCAATTATTGGTTCTGGTCCGATAGAAACACGTACGGCACCCTCCCTTGCAAGAGAGTCTGCCTTCTCGTTTCCTTCCATGCCAGAATGGCCAGGGATCCAGACCAGCAATACTTTATTGAGTTCTCCGATTAAGGAGAGTCTTCTTTGGCAGTCTAAAACCAATTTCGACGTTACACGGTGAGAGCTAAGTGCTTTCAAAGCCGCTTGGCTGCCCGAGAAAATTTTTATTGTTCTATGTATGAGATTGGCTTGCTCCAATCTCTCCACACATGAAACAATGGCGTAAATTTCCGCCTGGAATACGGTTGCATAGGATCCTAGAGAGGTTGAGATTTCTGTCCTAGGTCTGCGCCCGTATACACCTGCACCAGAGCCTGAGGGTGTTTTTGAACCGTCTGTGTACCAACAGCTGTCTGCTCTTAATAGTTCATCCTTACGGAGGACCCATTCATCTCTATTTGGAATTAGGACGGTATAAGGCAGGTCGTAGTTTACTGTTGGAGGCATTATGTCAGAGGTCATTCCCAGAATACTGTGACTTTCAGTGTCCACTAGCATTCTGCTTCGTTCTGTATAAGCCTGATTTGTGCATTTAGAAATATGCACAATTCTGTAAGTTGTCCATCTAGCCTCTCTTTCCAAAAATATATGGAGAGGAGGTAGGTCCAGAAGGATTTCCATGGCTGCTGACGGTGTGGAGCTGATAGCACCAGTGATTGCCAGGCAAGCCTGTCTCTGTAAACGAGAGAGCTTTGCTTGGGCCGTTCGCTGTGAAGCTTTTGGCCACCAGGCAATAGCTCCATATGTGATCATTGGTCTAACGATCATCACATATATCCAATAGATTTGTTTGGGTCCCAAGCCCCAAGATTTTCCACAGATCCTACGACATGTCCACAAGGATAGTCTGGCCTTATGGATAACTTTTTCCAAGTGAGCGTTCCAAGTAAGTTTCATATCTAGGATAATCCCCAAATATTTTACTTCCGCTGCAAATGGAATAACCTCACCATTGTAGGAAAGTGGTGGAATATCCTCCAACTTTCTTTTCCTAGTAAAGGGAACTATTACAGTTTTACCAGGGTTAACAGACATCTGTTCCCTCTGACACCAACTGTGGACATCGTCCAACGTCTTTTGGAGGGTATTATATGCTACCCTTCCTGACTTGGTCCTTGCCAAGATGACAAGGTCGTCTGCATACGCTTGCAGTTCTACCCCTCTTCTTTCGAGAGCGCTAATCAAGTTATCCATCAAGAGTGACCATAGTAGGGGAGATAGTACTCCGCCTTGTGGGCAGCCCCTGGAAACCTTAAAGCTAATGGTCTCGTCCTGAAGAGATGTAGTGGCTGTCCTATTAGTGAGCATGGCATATATCCAACCGGTAATGGTTGGTTTGATGCCCCTTTCAGTTAAAGCTGAACCAATGGAGGTCGGTAGTGCATTGTCAAATGCTCCTTCAATGTCAAGAAATATGGCCACCGCAATCTCCTTGTTGTTAAGGGATTGTGTGATTTTCTCAACAAGGTTGTGTAATGCTAAATCTGTTGATTTGCCAGTTTGATAAGCATATTGGTGGATGCTCAGGGGGGAATTATATAAAGCTACCCGCCTGATGTAGCAATCCAGTGCTTTTTCAAGTCCTTTAAGCAGGAAAGATGTTAGGCTAATTGGTCTGACCGATTTAGGGTGTGGGTCTGTGCGGCCCACTTTCGGTATATATACCACCCTAGCCGTCAACCAACTGGGTGGTATGTAATTCCACGCCAGACTAGCTCTATACAGTTTAATGAGGATGGGTAGAAGTAATTCCAGTCCGTTTTGCAGCAGAGCTGGAAATATTCCATCCTCACCAGGAGATTTGAAAGGCTGAAAAGATTTGATTGCCCATTCAACTGCTGGTGCTGTGATAACTTCCTTGGCGGCCTCCCAATCGATCTTTTTTGGCCGCCTTGCGCCCTCAAAGAGCGAAGGTCGATTGTTATCCAGAGTCAAACTTCCAGGTAAGTGATTTTTAATCAAAAGCTCTAACGTTTCTTTTCTAGAGGTCGTGAAAGTGCCATCCGGTCGCTTCATCGACCCAATCTCGGCAATCGACTCTTTAGAGAGAATCTTGTGGATTCTAGTACTACGAGGTATATCAGAAATACTCTCACAGAACTTTTTCCGAGACTCCCGCTTCGCCTTTCTGATTTCTTTATTGTAACTTGTTAGAGTAGTTCTATAAAGCTCCCAGTTGCCTGACTCTTTAGCTCGGTTAAATAGTCGTCGAACTTCTTTTCTTCGCTTTTCTAGGCATTTTTTCCACCAAGTAGAGTTGCGATTATCTCTTTTAGTCTTGAGTGGACAGTTTTCATGATAGGAGAAGATCACTGCTTCGCGAAGTTTTTCCGCTGCAGTATCTATCCCATCACAACTGTTAATTGTGGTGAAACCATGTACAGTTGAAGGGAATTTTTATATCCACTCCAATCAGTAGCTTTTGAGTCGCGATATTCCACTACTGGCCTCTGGCCTATTTCAATGTTGAATTGAATATGTCTATGATCTGAACACGAAGGTTCAGTAGATACAGCCCAATGCTGTATCTTATTGCTCAGAAAGTTTGAGCTGATAGTTAAGTCTAATACCACTGATCTGTTGATCTGTTTCTAGTTACAAAGGTTGGTTCGGAGCCCTTATTAATAACAGATAGCCCTTCCCCTAGTATATAATCAAAGAGTAACTCACCTCTGCGATTTATATTCGTGCTGCCCCACGATGTATGGTGTGAATTGGCGTCACAGCCCATGACTAACTGAAGTCCGTTCTTCTTGTGTTTCACTAACTGGCACTTGTTAATTTTTAGGTTGTTTTAATCTTCGGAATTTCGGGAGCATGTCGCAAACAAGAATTAGTGGGAATTACTTTGGATGATATAGAAGATCTAGGCTCTGCTGCTAAAATTAAGATTAATAATACAAAAAACAAGATTGACAGAAAGTTCAATATTACAGATTTATTTTATCAGAAATACAAAGAATATGCAGAATTAAGACCTGCAACACATGAAAAGAGATTTTTCCTCAACTACAAAAATAAAAAATGCACCAAGCAAGTAGTAGGAATAAACAAAATAGGTTCAGTACCAAGCTCAATTGCAAAATTTTTGAAACTTGATCATCCAGAAACATATACTAGTCATTGTTTCCGAAGATTTTCAGCTACAATTCTGATAGATGCAGGAGGAGATATTACCACTCTTAAGAGACACGGAAGATGGAAATCCTCTGCTGTCGCTGAGGGGTATATCAATGACTCAACCACAAACAGGATGAATGTTGGATCCAAAATTGTATGTGAAGTGCGTACAACATCTGAAGAAGCTATTCAGTCACCAATAAATCCAAAACCATCAACGTCAAACACTATTACAAGCAATAATTTTTCTCATGCCATCCAAGAAAATCTACAATCTAATCTTTCACACACACCATTACAATTTACAAATTGCAGCAATAATAATTTTACTTTCAATTTTTATAATTATCATACCAATTAATAATTGTAATAACCTACCTATAACTAATTAAATTTTTGTTACTAATGACAGTTATTGTTATTTCTTGAAATCAATTATGTTGACTTTAATTGTAACATTTTGTGTATTAATATGTCAGATGTTGATTACACATTATTTGGTGAAATTATCACGTGATCGTAGGAAAAATACTGTACATTACTCGTGCGAAAGTGATTTTTCACACTCGTGTGATTGTCGCACTCGGCTTATGCCTCGTGCTACAATATTTCCCACTCGTGTGAAAAATGTCACTTTCCGCACACGTTATGTAATATACTATTGGCGCACCGCACACAGATTTTTCCGTAGGTAGTAAGTTAGGCTGATCCATCAAGCTCTGAGGTGGAAGGCTCGATCGGGTGAGCTCGGGACCGCCGAGTGTACCCGAGCGAGAAAGATACAGTAAGCTGCCCTTCACTGTTGTGTCGCTGTTTATTATATTTAATTCATACCTAATAATTGTCTTTGTTAATTTAATAGTTATTATTGGTACGTAATAGTAATTATTTTAACAATTATATGGTTTACATTGTGAGGTTAGTGTATGTAGTTAGCGGTTTATCGTGCTAATATTATATATTGAAAAAACATTATAAAGATTAAATATTAAAAATTAAAGATTATAAAAAACACAGTTATTGTTATTGGAGTGATACTTCTAATGCGACTTCCAACAAGGTTGCGTTAAACTTTTAACGTGTAACGGTAAAGGCGCCAATTTGTAACGGTAAATGCTGTACCTCACAGGGCACCAGCTCGAAGGGCTCCGGCTAGAGACTCCTCTCAAGGGTGATTCGACCCCAAGTTTATGCTGCACAAGTGCTACAGGAAGGTTGTAAAAGTTGAGGGCGCCACTACCTTTTTAACGATGAAAACTACAAAAAACTAAGGCGGAAAAGGTAGAAACGCCTTGTAAAATTTAAATAAGTTAATATTAAAGTGACCCCGGGCGGATCTCCCTCAACTTTTATAGTTGAGGATTTTAATAAAAAAAGAATTAAAAACAAAATTTTAATTTATTCTGCCATAGGGAATGAATAACGGAATTTAATAGAGGAATTTGTACTTTTATAGGTACTTAGCTTAGATGAAGTGGTTTCCTGGAGAAGAAGTCAGGTCTTGATCTGAACTGATGTGTTCTGTTCTAGGGCGGTATTTTGGGGTTCTATCCTTGGCTTTATATCCTCGGGTTGTATCCTAGCCTAGGGTTATATTCTCGGGTTCTATCCTAGCCTAGGGCTATATTCTTGGGTTTTATCCTAGCCTAGGGGCTGTGCTTACCTAGAAGTACAAGTGGATCGGGGATATGTAGGAACTTGAATGTTATGGCACATTATGTTGGTCAGCTTTTCAGGTTAAAGAAAAGGAAGGCAGTTATTCGAAAGTCAAAAAAATTGATTCAATTTACTGAAAGCTTTCCAACTTTATATGTTCCATGTTAAAACAGTAAAAATAGCAATTATCGGCTAAATAAAAAAATATACTAATGATCCGAAAGAAACTAATGATAGCAAGAAGTTATTTATTTAGTTATATGAAAAAATATCGTGCTTAAGAAATATATGAAACCGGCACTGGCGTTACGAAAGAATATTTTATAGGTTAACGGTAATTTATAAAAGTGTTATTTTATAATTAAAAGAGTTATTTCGCAACTGAAAAAGCTTGAAAATGTTTGTATAAAAGTAAAACTGAATTATAAAAGAATATTTGGCTTAAAACTACCATATTAGTATGAAAGAACAGTTTATGACCACGTGTTGAATTTAATTTCGTCTATCTCTGTAAAAAAATAAATAATGCATACGAAAATTATATCAGACAGTACTTTAGAAGAAGCTTATTAATTATAAATTATGATTTTGAACTTACCACAGCAAAATTCATAAAATAGGTACTTAAGAGATGAAAGATAGCGAAAGATGATCTTCCCCCGTAGGTGGTCGTTAACGGAAAGGGGTGTTTCACGTGGCGTTCGAAAAAATGGAAACGTCCGTTGGCAGACGTCAATTGTCTTACGGTCAGGGTTGAAGAGTTTGGGATCACAGAACTATAATTGGAAATGGCTAGTGACGACGAGCGCTAATTAAAAGGATTTATTCTGTAAAAGCGAAACAGGTCGATAGACATGTTACACCCCCTCTCCTCCGGGAAAAAATGATTCGAAGAATTATTTTTTTTTTGTGAAAAATGGGCTTAATAAGATAAAAGGAGGGGTGAAGTATCATTGCAAAATCTATGTATCTTAGGTAAGGTAAGGCAATTGTCAAAGGTAAAGGTTAGGCAGTTGTCAAACGTAACGGTAAGGCAGTTGTCAAAGGTAACGGCAAGGCAGTTTTGTCATCTTGTGATTATCATGTAGTTATGTCATCGTATAAGACAAAGCATACACTGAGAACGAAAGGTAACGATAGGGTGCGATAATTTCTCAGTGCAGGCGAAACGATAAGATAAGGTACGGTAGGGTGTGTTTTGATAAAACGCTGGGATCTCAGATACGCAGAGCGAAAAATTCCAGGGAATACCAAACCGATGTCTCCGGGGGAGACACAAAAATAAACACGGTGAGTGATGTCAGCCTAAAATTGATTTAGAATGCAATTCCGTCGGAATTCTAATTAATCCATAAATCAGCCTAATTTTCACCGAGCAAAGAGTAAAGATTTGTCATAATGACGTCACCAGGGGTGAAATACTACTTAACTTAGCAAAATATTATTTGGCAGGACGACAACACTTATAGTGTTCCACAAGGAACGGTTCTAAAATATACGATAACGGTAGGTAGTTCACAAGTATCACAATACGGCAACGCAAAAGGTATGTTAAGGGAGAGAAAGAAATACATAGATACTTACTTTGAATGGTTTTCGGTAAAAGAGAATTGAAGATATATGGGGTGATTCTGAAAGCTAAATCGAGGTCGAAATAATGGTATGTGTGGTTAGGAATAGTTTGTGGCGACATTATAAAAAGAAAGACGATAGATTCTTATCACGTGATCAGACAAAAAGGTATTCTGGTTTATACGCCGGGAGCACAGGAAGAGGGCAGAAACAGCAGCGCGATCGACATTCGGTGAGGTTGCCAGTTAGCGTCCACAGTAGCCATTGGTCATCGATCCGAAAGTCAATCCAGCTACATGCATTCAGTCCGTTGATATGCTCTCTTTGTTAAATCGAACAAATGTATTGTTACTAAAATTACACCCATGACTCTGTCAGGGAATACGGTACATCGGTCCAGAACTCTACAAGAGTGTGGCCAATCTGGTAAAATAAGGAAAAAACACTAAAAGCTACGGAAGTACTGCCATTGAAGGCAAAGAAAAGGAAGAGGTTGCTATAGAAGCCAGGGTGAACAGAAAGAGCGACTAAGCAGTCATTTTTCAAACCTATTGTGTTTGTAAACCGAGCGCAATCCGCCACTCAGCAATGGCCAACCCAGTCCAATTGGGGCCTAACGTCTTACGGTACGTCAATCGAGACTCTACGTTAGTTATAAAAAGCAAAATTGACCGTTTATTTGTTTGAGAAACGGTAGGAAAACTCGGGGCAACAAAAAGACATATAACAAAAAGGGGGACCAAAAATTTGAATGACGTAAAATCCATTTCCGCAATGGAGAGCTCTCACGGTGTCTAGCCGGTATTTTTATGTTTTGTAACAGAATGAATGATATGCGGGATAAGAAAAGGAGCCGTTTTGTTCGGAGAACGGTATAAACTCCAATGTAGCTTGGTCTACTTCCTTTTCTACGCGGAGGGTAAAAATGGTTGGGAACCAAGTTGAGTATGGGTTGAGTAATCGGGACGGTAAGTAACACGGTTGCCTAAAAGAAAGAAAACGGAAAGAGAAGAGAAGAAAAAAACTCTAGTGAATCGTTTTTGTAGGAGAACGATAGCGAAACTCCAAGAGAATGGCGCGGTTGCCTAAAGTAAGGAAGAAACCGAAAACGGAAATAATAAAAATAATGGTCAACTAAAACTCAATTGTACCGTTTTTTAGGAGAACGATAGCGAAACTCCAGAAAATGGCGCGGTTGCCTAAAATAAGGAAGAAAACGAAAACGATAATGAACTAAAATCACAATTGTACCGTTTTTTAGGAGAACGATAGCGAAACTCCAAGAGAATGGCGCTGTTGCCTAAAGTAAGGAAGAAAACGAAAATAGTAATGATAAACTAAAAACTCAATTGTACCGTTTTTTAGGAGAACGATAGCGAAACTCCAGAAAATGGAACGGCCTCTGAAGTAAGTGACTTAAAGTGATTGGCCTGCATCTTGAAAATATTTAAAATGAGAGAAAAAGAATAAGAGCCGGTATCTAAATCAACAGTACTAATCAAATAGCACTAGCGAAAGCAAAGGATCTAAAATCCGAGTGAACATAAATGTCTGGCAACGAGATATAGATATGGAAACTGTATGTACGTGAACGACTGTAGATATAAAAACAACAAATACTTGTTGCCGATAGACGTCAATTAAAATAAACAAAACTGTACTATATTTTCAACAAGTCATACGTAGTAACAAAAATGTTGCATAATAACTACATAAAAACTATCAGTATATAAATGTATAGCTAATCAAGATCAAAAATGTATCATAAATTGTCATTAAAATTTTTGTAGCACATCACAATCTCTCTGTCGTCAAAAAAAAACTGAACTGCAAAATATTTATAGTTAACGATAAATTGTTAATTTTGCAACACTGCACTTTATATTAACAATATTAGACGAAAAAGTAAGAGAGTTTAAAGATAAATTGTTACTTTGGCAACACTGCACTTGATTAACAATATTTGACGAAAAATAAGAGAGTTTAAAGATAAATTGTTACTTTGGCAACACTGCACTTGATTAACAATAGGTAAGATAAGATATTTCAGTTTGTGTAACTCGACACAATTCAACTGAACAAGATACAAACGGTAAGATATTTCAGTTTGTGTAACCAGACACAATTCAACTGAAAAAGATAATTTTACTATGCAGCTACATAAAATATAACAACTTATCAGAAAACAGACACCTTAAGAATTTACTTAAAACGTGGCAACATTGCAAACAAATCAGATGTAATTCACCTTTCCTAAAAAAATCAATAACAAAATCCGTTTTCGGAACAACAAAAGATTGTGCTATATTACGTTATCTCTTAAAAAAAATAGACCCAGAGAATATTCGTTATCGTAGACCAAAATATACATTTTGAATAAGGCAGGTAGTTAAGATAAAATTGAAAAAACGTCCAGGGTCGGTACAAGATAAAGTTACTTGAAAAAGTGACTTTTTTTTTTAAAAGTTAGTTGTTGGAAGCAAAAATTCTAAATTGAACGATAAGAAAAATTTTAAAAAAGAGAATATGCAAAAATACAAGAAACTAAAATCCTTCCAACCCAACTGTTACACTGTGCAACAAAAACAATGGGCGCCAATTTGTAACGGTAAAGGCGCCAATTTGTAACGGTAAATGCTGTACCTCACAGGGCACCAGCTCGAAGGGCTCCGGCTAGAGACTCCTCTCAAGGGTGATTCGACCCCAAGTTTATGTTGCACAAGTGCTACAGGAAGGTTGTAAAAGTTGAGGGCGCCACTACCTTTTTAACGATGAAAACTACAAAAAACTAAGGCGGAAAAGGTAGAAACGCCTTGTAAAATTTAAATAAGTTAATATTAAAGTGACCCCGGGCGGATCTCCCTCTACTTTTATAGTTGAGGATTTTAATAAAAAAAGAATTAAAAACAAAATTTTAATTTATTCTGCCACAGGAAATGAATAACGGAATTTAATAGAGGAATTTGTACTTTTATAGGTACTTAGCTTAGATGAAGTGGTTTCCTGGAGAGGAAGTCAGGTCGGTAGTTTGGGGGTTCGATCCTTGGCTATATTCTCCGGTTAAATTCTTCGGTTTATATCCTCGGCGTTATATTCTAGCCTAGGGTTATATTCTCGGCGTTAAATTATTGGGTTATATCCTAGCCTAGGGTTATATTCTCGGGTTCTATCCTAGCCTAGGGCTATATTCTTGGGTTTTATCCTAGCCTAGGGGCTGTGCTTACCTAGAAGTACAAGTGGATCAGGGATATGTAGGAACTTGAATGTTATGGCACATTATGTTGGTCAGCTTTTCAGGTTAAAGAAAAGGAAGGCAGTTATTTGAAAGTCAAAAAAATTGATTCAATTTACTGAAAGCTTTCCAACATCATATGTTCCATGTTAAAACAGTAAAAATAGCAATTATCGGCTAAATAAAAAAATATACCAATGATCCGAAAGAAACTAATGATAGCAAAAAGTTATTTATTTAGTTATATGAAACAATATAGTGCTTAAGAAATATATGAAACCGGCACTGGCGTTACGAAAGAATATTTTATAGGTTAACGGTAATTTATAAAAGTGATATTTTATAATTAAAAGAGTTATTTCGCAACTGAAAAAGCTTGAAAATGTTTGTATGAAAGTAAAACTGAATTATAAAAGAATATTTGGCTTAAAACTACCATATTAGTATAAAAGAACAATTTATGACCACGTGTTGAATTTAATTTCGTCTATCTCTGTAAAAAAATAAAGAATGCATACGAAAATTATATCAGAAGAAGCTAATTAATTATAAATTATGATTTTGAACTTACCACAGCAAAATTCATAAGATAGGTACTTAAGAGATGAAAGATAGCGAAAGATGATCTTTCCCCGTAGGAGGTCGTTAACGAAAAGGGGTGTTTCACGTGGCGTTCGAAAAAATGGAAACGTCCGTTGGCAGACGTCAATTGTCTTACGGTCAGGGTTGAAGAGTTTGGGATCACAGAACTATAATTGGAAATGGCTAGTGACGACGAGCGCTAATTAAAAGGATTTATTCTGTAAAATCGAAACAGGTCGATAGACATGTTACAAACGCTACGATGGAGGGGATATGAAAGCACTGTTGCGAGAGTGTAGTCCAGGCATTACACACCGAAAATCGCCTTTTTGCGATAATCGCTGGTATCAGCTTGAAACTTTGTATAAAGGTTGCAAAAAATACGTACAATAAAATAGTAATAACCCGCAAATGCAAAACCTTGCACGACATTGTTTAAATGCTATTTTCTAGTACAATTACTCGTTCATTCGTGAATATCTTTTTTGCTCTTGATTATGAAGAAAAAATGTTAAATACTTTTTTTTTGTCTTCTGAAAACGAACAATATGAAACCAACCGCGTCGAAAAATATTGATTAGATCAAAAGTTATTGATGATTAAGTTTACATAAACATTAGTTTGATTAAACACTATTAGATTATTTTGTTAACAATGACAATATCCTGTAATTGTGCTTACTTACTGTACTCCGTCAACAGATCACGTGTGCCAAACCCGCAATCGGTAAGTTGAATAGTTAATGAGTTATAGCGTTATAAACATATTGACGTAGCATTTTTTTACAATAAACCTGTACCACTTTGTCACTTTCCCTGTATGACGCTGATTTTTTGCATTTGCGGGTTATTACTATTTTATTGTACGTATTTTTTGCAACCTTTATACAAAGTTTCAAGCTGATACCAGCGATTATCGCGCTAAACTCTAAATCGCCTGGACTAAGTGAGTCGGTAGATCCCAAGCACATGCGCGTGGTATTCTCGCTATACAGCGAAGTAAACAGTGTGAGCGTCGTGAAATTAGCTGAAATACGTACCTGTTGTTCTATTTTAATTTATAAAATTAATTATTTGATTTACTTGTTTTTTTAGTTTGATTTGATACACATATAATTTACTTTAGTTATCATAATCCCATTGTAAATGTTATAGATTTGGATATTTCTCCACTCTAGAATGATAATTAAAAGATGCGATCAATTGTGAATTGTAAGCAATGTTAATAAAGTTTGTCTTAAAGAAACAATATGATTTCACTAAAAATCAATTTCTACCCTATTTTCATTTCCACATTACGAAGTTTCACTTCTTCCGCGCGGAGGGACTCCACTCACTATTTTATAAAGAGTGATTCGATCGTATAGGTAAGTCACTTCATGTTTATATATTCATATATATATATATATATATATAAATATAAATATATATATATATATATAGGAAATAGTTCGTTGCCGATACTAGTTAGGTCTAACTATTATTGTGGGGGATGCGGCAATGTGAATAAGTGAACTCTTTTTAGTTTGTTCTGAGCTTTCGGTAATTTATTATCACCATTATCAAAGAACTACAAAAGAAACATTTATAGATATTTCAAACAGGTATAAATAAATTCAGTTTAAAAGTAAAACATTAATTACTTACAACTAAGCGAGGTTAATCACAATATCTATATATAATATGTATAATATGGAGAAAAAACATGGTATAAGATATAATTTTCGGGTCCGGTAAGGTTTGCGACCCTCGGAATTTTGCAACGATTTTTTTCTTATTAGAAAGCCCTATTTCTATAGAACATTTTAAAAGAAAAAAATTCTTGGATCATCTACTTTTGAAAGAGAAAATCGCAATTGAAAGAACTAAAAATCCGCCATTTTTTCTTAAATTTTGACAATTTTTGACAATTATGTCTAGATATCAGATGGTGGATTGAACAATGTTGCCAGTTCTCATTTCCGTAACTCGTTACGGCTAGGAAATGCTTTACACAAGGTTTTTTACTAAAAAATTTGTGGAAGATTCAGAATTTATAGAGAAAAATCCAAAAAACAATATTTTTTCACTATATCACAATATTTTATTTGAAAAATAGTTAAATACTTTATATTCAACATGAATTTTTTCAAAATTCATGTGAAATACAAATAATATGTATTTTTTTCGAGAAGGGGAAGCTAATAAATATGTATGTACCTATATATATTAAGCTTTTGATTATGTCTAATGTAATCTTAACGATAGTAGAAAGTATGACGTGTTGAGACCTAATCAAACCAAACCAAACCTAACCAAACCTAACCAAACCTAACCAAACCTAACCAAACCTAACCAAACCTAACCAAACCTAACCAAACCAAACCTAACCAAACCAAACCTAACCAAACCTAACCAAACCTAACCAAACCTAACCAAACCAAACCTAACCAAACCTAACCAAACCTAACCAAACCTAACCAAACCTAACCAAACCTAACCAAACCTAACCAAACCTAACCAAACCTAACCAAACCTAACCAAACCTAACCAAACCTAACCAAACCTAACCAAACCTAACCAAACCTAACCAAACCTAACCAAACCTAACCAAACCTAACCAAACCTAACCAAACCTAACCAAACCTAACCAAACCTAACCAAACCTAACCAAACCTAACCAAACCTAACCAAACCTAGCCTAATCAAACCAAACCTAACCAAACCTAACCAAACCTAACCAAACCTAACCAAACCTAACCAAACCTAACCAAACCTAACCAAACCTAACCTAACCTAATCAAACCAAACCAAACCTAATCAAACCAAACCTAACCTAACCAAACCTAACCAAACCTAACCAAACCTAACCAAACCTAACCAAACTAATCCTAACCAAACCTACATAATTGAATATTGTATAAATTAATTTAATATATTATTCACTATATTGCTATAAAACTGTATTAGGTACAGCAGTAAGTTTGTTATAAACTCTTACATTTAATGTAAGAAATAAAGCAAATCTAAGATAAACATTATATTCTAAGGATGCTTAATATTTCAATTTTTATGATTATAAATGCAAATTATTTTATATTTTTATATATTCCTGTAATCTATTACAATGCAAAATTAATTCAACTAAAAGAAAATAAACACCATTTGACAACGCCGCTTAGCTATCACCTGATCACAGAACAATCATGATTTGTGATCGTAGACATAAGATTTGAGTGTGTTGGTTTATAACCTATAAGTGTCGAGTGAAAATAATATACTTCAAAATATTTCTGAAAATTGGCAAAATTAAAGTATTTTCTTCCGGTTTTTTTGTGAAACAGACTTAAATTTAGTTAAAGATAATAACCTTTACAGTTTAAAGTGAAAATATTCATCGTAAATATCATTAAATAGTGTTGAAAAAGTATCATTTTTTGAACTAAATTTGTGATTTTTAAAGTAATTTCTGAATGATCCAACGAAATTTTTGTTCTAATCTACTTTATTTAAGGGTAGCTATCAAACAAATTTAAAATTAACATAAAATTCCGAGGGTCGCGAAGTCTACCAGAACCTAATTTTCTTTTTCAAGAAATTAAATTAAAAATAAAACTATCAAAATTGACATTACGACATCGATGTTAATTTTTAGTAGTCATAGAAATGTCTTTAAATATGTTTAGTATATTAGCAAGTGAAATAATAGTTGGTAAGTTAATATAAAGGAACAGAATTCTCATCTTCAATATTTGAATTTTTTGTTTTTGAATATCAGTTCTTTTATTTAAGCAATTATCTTCTTGAGATATGAATGCCATTTCCAGGAAAATCCTTTTAGAGTAGTTGTTTTCTTTATGTAAAATTTCAAAGTTTTTATAATCTATTATATGATTTGTAGAAAAAATATGTTCAGCTAATGCTGATCTTTCTGGATATAATCTTGCATCGCTCTTATGTAGAGCTATACGTTTAGTTATTTTTTGTGATGTTTCACCTACATATGCAGAATTACATGTAGAGCAAGTCAATCTATATATTACATTAGAAAGATCAGTAAGAGGATCAATTTCTTCCAACTTACTATAAACACAATTAAGTGAGAGAACATTTTTATTTGCAAGTTTTATATTAGTTACTTCTTTTAATATTTTGGAAATTCTAGGTGTAAGCTCTCTAAAGTAAGGTAAAGATGCAAAAAATATGTTAGTTGTAGTTGTATTCGTTACATTTTCTGAGTTCGTAATAACTAAATTTGGTTCAATTGCAGTATGTATGGGATGAGGGGTGTTAAACAGAATTTTTCTTACTAATGTTTTAGGATAACCATTATTAATAAATAGGTTAGATAATATATGTAAGTTTTTATCATGCATCGTACTATCTGAGATAATAAGTACCCTATTTTTCATTTGTTTTATCAAATTTATTTTTGTTGAAAATTTATGGTATGAAAAATAGTTGATATATCTACCAGAACTACAGGGTTTTCGATACCAATCAACTGTAATAGTATAATTTTTCCTTATAAGTCTGGTATCTAAGAAAGGAACGGATTGTTCTGTATCTTCAGTTTCAATTGTAAACTGAATGTGAGGGTCATAACTATTAAATGTTTCTAATACCTCATTGATGTTTATGATAGGTAGTGCTACGATAATATCGTCTACATATTTTTTTATAAAATGAAGATTGAAAGAAAGTACTGGAACAACAATGTCTAACAAGTCATCCATAACGTATGCAGCTAATATGGGAGATATATTTGCTTCCATTGGGGTACCAAAAGTTTGTTTATAAAAGTTTTTATTAAATGTGAAAAAAGTATTATTAAACAAATAAGTGATAATTTCTAAAAAAGTATTTTTGTTTATATTACAATGTGAACGAATACAATCCCAATGTTTATCAATAGATCTTAAGCAGGTTTCTAAGTATACATTACTAAATAAAGATACTACATCTAGACTTGCTAAAACATAATTTGGAGGAAGTTTCATATTATTGAATGTTACTGAAATTTGGAAAGAATCTTTTACAAAATATTCATTATTGCAATCATATGCATTAGTAAGTATATTAGTTATAAATGCAGATAAATGTTCTGTAGGAATTCCCATAGAAGCTACAATAGGTCTTACTGATAAATTTGGTTTATGTATTTTAGGTAAACCGTAATATTTAGCTATAGTACCATTATAAGTGGTTAATTGTTTTTTCGTATTTTTATCGATCTGATGTGAATCAAATAACTTTTTAATAAGTTTATTACAAAATGTTCGTAATGATGCAGTAGGATTAGAATTTATTCTTTTATATGAATTATTATTTTCAATTAGATCTAATGATAATCTTGTATATTCTTCTTTATACATTACTACGGTAGTATTACCCTTATCCGACCTTGTTACTACTATTTCGGGATGTTCTTTTAAAAAATTTTTTGTTTTGAATAATAAGTAGCGAAAGAAAGAGGGTTGTGTTTTCTCTAATGTTGAATGTACATAATTAGTTATAACATTAGTTATTCTTGCTGTAGTGACAGAGCGAGTATTAGTATTTTCAATAGTATTTATTGTATTTTCAACATCTGCTAAAAATGATTTCACTGGAATGTCTAAACCTAAATGTGGTTCTATAGAAAATTTTGGTCCAAGTGATAGAAATTTATTGATATCATGAGGAATGTCTACATTAGTAAGATTTTTTATCCAATTAGGTTGTGTTATTAGACATTCTTGGATCATATTATTACTTAGTGCAGTTAATTTTTTTATGTTTTTATATTTAATGTTATGGAATATTTTATTATAATTAATATTTTGTCTGTGATTGAATTCATTGAAAATCAATCCTGAAGTTGAATTAATAATGGTTGATTTTAATTTAATTATATCATACTCTTGAGAATTATACATATATATATATATATATATATATATAGGAAATAGTTCGTTGCCACAATAATAGTTAGACATATATATATATATATATATATATATATATATTGATATAACAATTGAAAACATGCAATACACACTTCTAAGAAAGAGTTATTTTTAAAATATTTCAATAATAAAACTATATGGAAAAAAAATAATCTAATCTAAATAATTCAAAGAAAGTAGTTTGAATTTTATAATGTACCCGCTACATAAAAAAAATAAGAAATAATAAAAATTTGATTAACATCTAACTAAATGAAGGAACAAAACAAGTCACCTGGTATAAATTTAAAACCAAACTTGAATATGAAAATCTCGGCAAGTTCTTTGTAATCCAATTGATTCCTATCACATAATTCAAAAATTTGATAAAAGAAAGGTTCTACAAAGTTTTGTTTTGTTTACATTCAATATAAGAGGAAGGAATCTGAAAAATAAAATTATTAGTTAGGTTATATAAAAGTCAATGAGCTATAGATAAGTATTTACAGTTCTTTGATCAAAGTACAAAAATGAACATATCCAACAAAGTGTAGACCTAGGTTTGTCAATTTAACCGGAAGTAAAATCCAACCAATAGGAATCAATATAAAAATCAAACAATTTTAAAAATCTAGTAAATAAAAGTTAAAAGCAGTAGTAATTTATAAATCAACATCAAAGAACAATTTTCATATCAATAAACAATAAAATTATGAAGCTAGAAAGCAAAATAACAAAAATCAAAATTTGAAGGCATAATTTGATTGGTAAACAAAGATATGAAAACTTGAAATTAGGAGGCATATCTTTGTTGATTATTAAAAAAAAAGAGATACGAAGATAATCAACAACGAACGAGGGAGAAGACAATGGGTAGACAAAAAAACCGGTACAAAATTGAGAAAGTATTTTTTTAGAGTTTGTTAAATTTATTAGAAAATAAGTTGAAAAGTGAGTGAGGTTATAAATCAGTGCCACATACCTTTTTGTAAGTTCCTGTGTGAAAACCGGCGTACATTCCATAAAAATAAACACATAATCCCAAATAAAATATAAGTGATACTCCCAGAGACAAGCAGAACGAAGATTTCCTGGTCCGAAACATTGAAAAGGACCCCTACAAGAACTTCTATAGGCAAGAGGTCGCCTATAATCAAGAAAAGGACAAGTTAGTTAACTTCTATACAAAGATATAAGAAAAAGGTATTATAAAAACTTTTTATTTCATCGAAAAACTTACGTGTATGTGTAGGATCACATTTTTTATTGATTAAAAAACATTTAAAGCTGATTGTGAAAATCAGTTTGGACTTTTTCGAGAAACATCTGTTTGAAACTGATATATGCAAAACTCAAAATTCATTTGTATGATGAGTTGCATAGGTTTAAGTTTATGTAAATATTAAATATTAATTTTCATGAGTGAGAATGTTCGTTGTATGAATGACCATTTAAATAAGAGTTTCTTTTTTATTGTTCAATACTGTCTTTAATTTGTATCAGTACACCAAGCCATACAAAGTAAATTAAAAGTTATATTTCTTGTTTACAATCAAAGAGTTTTTCTTCCTACAAGTTGGCAAACATGTTCTTGGTAAAATACACTCATCCATTCAAGGGCGAGGATACAGGACCGGCCCTAGAGTATTTTAAAATATAAGAACTTTAATAAAGTCAACTGAATTCACAAATAAAAATAGAATAAAATAGGAATTGGTTAGATTACCAGATAAAAAAAATTGACTTGAGAAAATAGTAAGCCCATGATCCCAACCTGAGATCCAGAATCTACATGCAAAGGGGAGTATTGTATGTACTCACTATAATACAAATTGAGCTAGCATATTGAAATATACCGGGTAAAATAAAAAATACAAAATAAATTTCACATCATTTCAATATAAATAAACATTTAATAAACATTTCAAATATAATAATAAAATAAACTTCAATCATAATCATAAAATAAAATATCAGAACAATATATATACATATAAAAAGTTTGATATAACGACTGAAAAATGTTATATAGGTAGGGATAACGGGGATTTTCAGTCAAAAATTCAATAAAATCTTTTATTTACTAAAAGCCAAGCTTTCCTAAAACTTCAATCAAAAAACAAAACCTAAGAGATATGAATAATTGCAAAATTAAACAAAGTTGTTTATTGATCTTTGTCTATCTGAAGTATGTCACCATATACCTATTATGTTAAAATTATAATTCCATATTTTATATAATTTTTTTCAACATTTACAAGAATTTAAACATTTTATGTATCACTTTTAATTAATTTTTACATGTAAGTAGTTGTATTTATTTTAAATCCTGTTATTTTCAATATGGTTAATTTTTATTTATATATATATATATATATATATACAGGGTGCGCCAATTATTTCCACTCGATCTCTAGCACCGAAACTGAAAGAGGTATCAACAAGATTTCTTGTAGGTTTATACGGTGTCACTCGGACTACAATTGTAAAATATTTTGATGTATACAGGGTGGCTAATTTTTGTGGAATGAAAATTAATTTGGTTTTTTTAAATTGAACACCCTGTATACGATTATGTCTTCTGATTCTACTTAATATTAGCTTTACGGTAGTTTTTTAAATTTGTAAATCCGACGCGGCGTTGACAAGTTATTCCTATTATAAGCAGATTTAATGAAAAAACAGCACTTCAGAAATATTAGCACAATAAACACATTTTTTCAAAAATTCCTCCAAAAGGCTACTATGATGTAAATGAAACATACACCTACCACAATAATTACCCAACATCTTCACCTGTTGCACAGGGTGTTTGCCGATGGCGTGCAAATAGTCTAGTTTTCAAATTGCAATAACTTAATTTTTTCAAATGGGACACCCTGTATATTTTTCTTCAGTTAGAAGCTCTCCTTAATACACATTAAAAAAATATAGGGTTTTGGACATCTAACTTTACTATTTACTTTAATAATTGACGTTAAATGAGAAATAACATATTTTACACAATTTTTAATAAGAAAACAAGTTATCTATGAAAATGACAGTAGGTATATTTTGTTGTAGCATTAATTGTCAACATAAAATTTTGTATTATATCACGTCTACTATATTTAATCGGTATTAGGTATAAAAAATGGATTATAATAAGAATTATAGTGTTCAAGAAAATATTGTTATGATATGGATACTGGGTGAATGTCAAAAAAATGCGTTTCTTGCTAGTAGGGTCTATCGTCAAAGATACCCAGAAAGACGTCATCCACAAAAGGATACTTTTGAGAATTTAAAGAATAGATTTGATAGAACGGGAACCGTCAAGTATGAAAAACATTCACGTGATGCTACAGCTGTTACTGTTGACAACGAATATAAAGTGATGATCAGTATAGTTGAAGATCCCAATGTAAGCACAAGGCAATTAAGCAATCAGTTAGATATTTCCAATACCACAATTAGACGCATAATAAAGAAGAATAAATATCACCCTTACCATATCCAGCTTCACCAAGAATTGTTACCGCGTGATTTCGCGCGTAGAGAAGAATACTGTAGATGGTTAATAAACAAGATAAATACAGAGCGTAACTTTTTAAACAAAGTTTTATTCTCCGACGAAGCCACATTTCATAAGAACGGTTGTGTAAATAGACACAACTTCCATTATTATTCGGACCACAATGAACATTTATTTAGAACCACATCACAGTATCGATGGTCTTTGAATGTGTGGGCGGGAATAATAGGTGATTATGTAATTGGTCCCTATTTCTTTGATGGGACTGTAAATGGAGCTGCTTTTTTAAATTTTTTAGAACTTGATTTTAGAAACCTTTTGCAAAATGTGCCTCAAAATTATCGCAACGGAATGTGGTTTCAATTAGATGGTGCCACACCACACTACCAATTAAATGTTCGCAATTGGTTAAATAGGGAATTTCAGGATCGTTGGATAGGAAGGGCAGGACCTACAAATTGGCCTGCTAGATCGCCGGGCCTTACACCTTGCGATTTTTTCTTGTGGGGTTTTATTAAAAATATCGTTTACAAAGAAGAGGTTACCACAAAACAAAATATGAAAGACAGAATTACTGCAGCATTGCAATGCTAAGAGATGTGCGTAAATCAATGAAAGAAAGGGCAAGAAAATGTATAAATGAAAATGGAAGACATTTTAAACACCTATTATAAATTTTAACTTTCAATATTGTAGTTTTCTTACGATTAAACTTTGTAAAATTTTGTACTATTTCTGAAGTGCTGTTTTTTCATTAAATCTGCTTGTAATAGGAATAACTTGTCAACGCCGCGTCGGATTTACAAATTCAAAAAACTACCGTAAAGCTAATATTAAGTAAAATCAGAAGACATAATCGTATACAGGGTGTTCAATTTAAAAAAACCAAATTAATTTTCATTCCACAAAAATTAGCCACCCTGTATACATCAAAATATTTTACAATTGTAGTCCGAGTGACACCGTATAAACCTACCAGAAATCTTGTTGATACCTCTTTTAGTTTCGGTGCTAGAGATCGAGTGGAAATAATTGGCGCACCCTGTATATACATCCTTCTATCGTTAAAGCGTCCAGATAAAAATGTGCTTTATGGCGTCCGACGTTGTTTTCTGCAGATATAGTGTTAATTGAGCTGAATACTTTTTGATATAGATAAAGGATGGTTAAAATAAATGGAAAAAAGGACTTTGGCACGGAAAACACAACATTGCTGTATAGTTTATAAACATTATGGCGCCCTTTCAGTCGATGGACAATTGGGCGTCTCTTATATTCAGCATTACGTATATATGATAGCCTTTAGGGCGTCAATTTTGTTATTGCGTTGTTGCCGCAGTAAGTACATATCTGCTATTTACAGAAAATAGGAGGACAAATAAGATATAATGTGGTTATTGTAAGTAGGAGGGATCCATATTATGTTATTGCAATGAAATTTCAGAAGTATTCATTTAACAAGTTACAAACACTCAAAATATTGAAGACAGTGAACTTAAATAAATCTTCAAATGGACAATTTCTTCACAAAATTGCATTAATTTCAGAATTACATGATAGTTATTATTTTATATGGTGTTTGTTAGGTACTAGTTGAAGAATAGCTATTTATGTAGGAAGGTACAAAAAATATGATTTTTTGTGACATTTGTGATCATTCAGGACACGAGTATTGTCGGTGAAAAGTTTTAACCCTAGTTGTGAACTAATATTTTTCCTGCGAAGATAAATAATTTATTTCCTTAAAATTGTAGGTTACGGGAAAATACTATAAGGGAAGTGATGTGATGGAGTGATTTTGTCGTTTCGAGATTCGAATGGATTTACACGTTTCATATTAGTCCAAAAAACCCATTTAAAAAAAATGTCGGTCGGTCAGTTGTCAACACGATAACTCAAAAACACTACCGAATTTATCAATGAAATTTTATAAGTAGGTTCAGAACATAAAAACTGAGGCTAAGTTCGTAAATGATTGAAATCTGATTAACAGTTTTTCGGAAAATTCCATTTTCATGCAGTTTTCTCAATTTTCCACTCGAAATAATGTTTTTAACGAATAATTGACAAATTTGTTGGAATCTTCGTATCAAAAAACCTCCTATACAAAATTTCTCCGAAATCGGGATCAAAATTTTTTTGGGAATTTCCTCCAGCTTTAATCCTGTATATTATCTACAATATAAAATGGAAGAATTCAAATGTAGTAAGTAATTGAGATGCATGTTAAACATTTTGCAGTCCTGATCCAAAAATTGTAAATTTTGGTTTATATTGAATGTATGGAAAAAATTACGCAGTATCATGTATTTTAATACGCGGAATCCATTTCTTGATGTAGTGTTATGAAATTTTTGTTATTAAAAAAATGTTTTCTTAGTTTTTTTTTCAAGTAAAGTATTAGAAAACAAATTTTGGGTGAAAACTAATAGCCTCGTGCATAAGGTGAAGTCATCTGGGTACATCAACTGGTTCAAATAATATTCGAATACATCAGTCGGAGCTAGATATCTCGTTTATTCTTAGTGCCACGAAACAACATTATTAACAAAAGAAGTAAGTAGATATCGTCAAGGACCAGATTTTAAAAATATTCATACATACAGTCTGCTCCAAAATTCAGTGACGAAACAAACACATATTTTTTATGTAACACCCTGTATTTCTTAATATCTTTCGATTCTCTTCGAAGAGCTGATTTCGAAAAACTATAGCACTTGGGGTCAAATGGTTATAGTTTCTAAATTCCAGGGTGTTGAAAATCACTTTTTTAACTTCAAAGATTTTTCAGCTAAAACAATTGATTATTTAAAAAAAAATGGATGTCCCTATATTTACTTGGGTTTAGTTAGGTTCTTCAATCAATTTTGGAACATCCTATATATTCATGAATACTTATAAAATCTGCCTCTTGGCGATATCGGCTACTTTTATGCTTCATACATCAATATTGTGTATAGGAAAAGGAATAACTTTTGGCCCTTACAATCTCTTGCAACTTGCTTCAATCAAATATTGATAATGGAAAAGATACAGGGTGGCAAAGTTTAAATGTAAAAGATGTTTTTTCTCAGTAAATTGAAAGATTTTGGATATACAAAAGTAAAAATTAAGAGATGGGGGTTTTAAGGCATGAGAAATCGTAATATGATATCCGTTTTGATGTATTTCCTAGAGGGCGCCACATGAGCTATGTTGTTGGTGTAACTGTGCGCTTAACTTTTTCATCGTTAACGCTATCTCTCTTTTTATTGAAAAATATTAAAACTACATCATTTGCGACAAAAATAAATATCTATCATTAGTCTCAAAAATTACTAGTTTTCGAGATATTCGCATTTTAAAAACCCCCTACATAATTTTTATTTTATTTATTAGCACAAATAACACCGTACACTAACTAACGTCGTTAGTTAGTGGACGGTGCAAATAATGGCGTTGGTAGACGCTGATGTGCAGCTAATTTATCATCACAAGAATTAACATAGTAGGTGCCGATGTCAACAATACTCCTGTCAGTTAATCATTCGTGTTTTGACAGTTAATCTCATTACACTCTTGAAGTACGAAACTATTTAAACACCTTGTTTCCTGAACGCTGGATTGGTCGTGGTAGTCCCTTTCCTTGGCCACCACGCAGTCCAGAATATAACCCCTTGGATACTTGGATATCAGTATATGGTGCACAATGAAGGAAATAGTTCACAGAAACGATAAAAAAGTTAAGTGCACAGTTACACCAACAACGTAGCTCATGTGGCGCCCTCTAAAAAATACATCAAAACGGATATGATATTATGATTTCTCAGGAACTAAAACCCCTATCTTCAAATTTTTACGTTTGTATATCCAAAATCTTTCAATTTACTGAGAAAAAACATTTTTGACATTTCAACTTTGCCACCCTGTATCTTTTTTATTATCAATATTTTATTGAAATGAGTTGCGTCAGATTGTAATATTTTCAGGCCAAGAATCTTCCATTTCACTTTGGACCATTACTTACGGACCACCCTGTATATATATTTTTATTGTTTAAAAGTATATTTTGCAATTTTTATTAATTTCATTCAACTATTGGAGAGCTATAAGACCGAGGCAGGCAATAAATGCGGAACATAACACCCTCTATGCTATAAAGTGTTAGAGTAGACCTTAATGCCCGGTTAAGTCATGTCTACTGGTCAATGATGAACAAGTTGAACATTTATTGTAAATTTTCTTTTGTTTATTTTGGTAATTTAAAATCAAAAATTGACCTCTTTGGGGAATTTTTAATAGTACTTTTTATTTAGCTCATAATAAATTTATGCGTTACTTGGACGCACCCTATATACAGGAACGTATCTAAGAAATTAAGAACTGGGAAGTAACTTGGGACTTCGATTTTAAATGAGATTCATTCATATTGTTTCATGTATAATTTGCGTATATTGTTTCGCGTTTACGGCGTCCACTGACCATCCGCATATAACGTGCCAACTCTTTTTTTTTTAAGAAAACTAAATATTTTTATGATCGAAGAATACGTACAATTACATGCAATGGAAACACACAAAGAAGTAAGAGATGAAGTTCATTAAATTCGAATGATTTTGATTTTTGTATCCCTGCAGGATTTTTTTTCAATCTGAATAACTTTGTAGTACCTATTGTAGGACTTTTAAGTTTCTCTGTGTATATGTAGATTTTATAGTAGAAAACTATTTTTTGTTTTGTGTAAAAATTTACTTTTTATTTGTCCCATATTCGACATTGTTTCATAATTACTACTTACTAGGTATTAAAACAATAAAATCTAGATTTATAACCTAATTAAAGTGGTTTTCTTTAACACGTTTTAGCTTCCAAATAAATTTAGGGGTAGTCAACATAATATAATATTGACATTATACTTGTCTTTTAGATGACCGAGAATAGTTTGTATATAATGTCCTACTCAATAATTAATTATACAGTGAAAGGCTAAATTATGGAATATTATCATTATTCCGAGAACCGTCGTGTTTTAAGGGAAATCCCGAAACAGGTCGATTTTTGTTGTAAAATGCCCATGTTATAACGTACATGGAGTAGGGATGATGTAACCGGTGTGGGTGTAATGACGTAATCGTTAATTTTTTTGAATAGAAATCGGTATAATGTGACACCTCATTTGAACGAGAATTTAATTATCTATTTAACGACATTACATTTTTAACTAAAATATTTTTTGAGGGTACGAAAACAATTTTTTTTAATTAAATTCAATCAAATTACAATTAATGCTTGAATCCATGACTTTCTGAAATACTTAAAAAAGCAAAAATAAGTGAAAATAATATTGGACACAAAAAGTTCTCTCATAAACACTGAAACTTTTTGTCATATGTTAATTCAAGCAAGTGTTAGTGGCATAGTTACTGTAATATTTATTGTCGTAAATGTTTTGATTTTGTGAATTGTTATCAGTTGTCAATTGTAATTTTTACTTTTGAATAGTAAATTATGGCTCACCTAAATGAATCACAACACATAGAAATATTAATCCTTAGCGGATGCGGAGATAAAAAAAAGGAACACAGAACGAGGTATGCAATATATTCAACGCAAAATATCCCGTCAGACCCATCAGCCAATCAACAGTAAGTAAAATAGTCCGAAAATTTGGAGAAACTGGGCACGTTAAACATATTCCAAACGCTGGGCGTCCTTAAATTGAAGACAATGTGAAACTTGATATTTTATTAAATGTACATGACAATCCTCACAGTAGTTCAACACAAATGGGTGAATATGCTAGAGTTTCCCAAAGATCGGTATTACTTATTTTAAAAAAAGAAAAATACCATCCCTACAAAATTCAACTACATCAGGAATTAAACGACGACAATCCCGATCGCCGGCTTCAATTTTCTGAAATTATGCAGGATTTATGTATCCCCAATCCACTTTTCATCAATCAAACCCTTTTTTCCGATGAAGCAACATTTTTTATACATGGTACCGTGAATCGTCAAAATTGCAGTTATTGGAGTCAAGAAAACCCGTATTGGATGACTGAGGCACACACGCAATATCCTCAGAAAGTGAATGTATGGACAGGGATCATCAATGACAGAATCATTGGCCCTTTTTTCTTTGAAGAAAATCTAACAGGAAGACGTTATTTAACTTTTTTAAGAAATCAACTTATACCTGTCCTTGCTAACATGTATCCAAATGCCAATAATCCAAATTTACCTAGTGAAAATATCTGGTTTCAACAAGATGGATCCCCTCCGCATTACGCACGTGAAGTACGTCAATTTTTAAATAATTACTTTCCCGGGAGGTGGATCGGAAGACGAGGTTTTATAGAGTGGCCAGCAAGGTCGCCAGATCTAACACCTCTAGATTTTTTCCTGTGGGGTTACATAAAATCAAACTTTTATGTCAATAGACCCCAAAACTTACAGGACTTGAAAGATAGAATTAGGCTTGAAAAGAGTCTAATTACTCCAGAAGTCATCCGCAATGTACTTGATGAATGTGTCCGTAGATTCGCATATTGTCAAGAAACCGATGGATGGCATTTCGAACATTTAATTTAAAATAATTGTTATGCATAATTTGATTACTTCAAAGTACATTATTAATTAAATCATCAGTTGAAATTTGGTTGAATTTAAATTTAAAAAAATTGTATTCGTACTCTTAAAAAAATATTTTAGTTGAAAATGTAATGTCGTTGAATGAGGAATTAAATTCTCGTTCAAATGAGGTGTCACATTATACCGATTTCTATTTAAAAAAATTAACGATTACGTCACTACACCTACACCGGTGACGTCATCCCTACTCCATGTACGTTATAACATGGGTATTTTACAACAAAAATCGAACTGTTTCGGTATTTCTCTTAAAACTCGACGGTTCTCGAAATAATAATAATATTCCATAATTTAGCCGTTCACTGTAGAATTCTATTAATAAAGAAATGCGCCAGCTCACTGACCTTCCTACCTCATATCTAAACCTTTACTTACGTTAATGTATCGGACTCTCTTAATTCGGCGCTATTAGAGGAGAGTGGTTGACGTGACGCTCTAAAGACGAGAGCGTGTATTTGAGAGAATACTCAGAGTTTAGTAATGTACCAGAAATGTATTTTTCTAACTGTTGCATTCAACAATATAAGCAATTTAACGTTCTACTGAAACTGCAGTGTTGTCAAATCTCGGGACGCTCTAAGCGCGAATAACTATCAAGATAAAATGTATACTCTATATACAACTTAATACTCCTAGCGACTCTGCCGGAGAGTTGCGCGAACTAAATATATTCGAGAACTGTATATTTTTGTTCATTTCATGATCAAAAAAGCGTCCCCCAAAAATTTTGTTGGTAGGTTCGTGACGTAATTTCAAGTCCCTGGACAAATTATTACAAGGGGTGTGCATAGAGCGTCCGTATACGGACGCTGTATGCACTTGGACGCTCTATTGAATGCGATTTCAGAATGTATGGACGCTTTAACGATAGAAGGATATATATATATATATATATATATATATATATATAGATATATATATATATATATATATACAGTGCTATTCAAAAGTCCCCTCCCCCCCTCGTATCTTTTGAACGGCTACACTTACATTAATAAAATATGGAGGGTGAAAATAAGGTGTTGTAAACTTCTCCACGAATGGTAACAGGTGACGTTATAGTAATAGATGACGTCACAGTACCACTCTGGCCAATAATTTTAAATAGGACCTTATGGCAAGTGATATCTTGTTTGAAAGGCATTGACATTGGCTACATAGCCATATTAATTTTGTTTGGGTTTAAACTAATTTTGACGGATAAATTAAATAAATACCAAAATTATTGAAATTATTTTTTTAAATTTAATTAATCAAATATCAACAATGGATTCTTATAGCAAGTGTTCGAAATGTGCTTCGTCTACTTCCTGACAGTAATACATCCTATTAGTAAACTCTTGTCGTACTCGTTCGAATGTGTCAGCTGAAATTGCATTGCATACTTCAATAATTCTTTCTTTCAAAACGCCAATGCTATCTGGTGCCGTAGTATAAACCTTGGATTTCAAGTACCCCTATAGAAAAAAATCTAATGGTGTCAGATCTGGTGTCCGAGGTGGCCATTTTATAGAACCTCGCCGGCCGATCCATCTACCTCGATATTCTTCATCCAGGTAACGTCTTACTGCACCATAATAATGTGCAAGAGCACCATCTTGTTGAAATGTTATTTCCAGATGGCCGAATTCATCTGGATTATCTTCCAGAATTTCAAGAGTTTTTGTCGAAACTAGATAAATTTCACGTTTTAATTCCGACACCTCCACGACGGCTGAAAAAGGTAACTAAAATTTTGGATATAAATTGGCTGTCGCGCACCATTCAGGGCTCTCAAGAATCAATTCATTTTTCGCTTAGGCTTCTTATTCGCGCTCTGATTTATTCCGGCTCTAAAGTAGTGATTCTCCGTTCAACGTTCTTCCGAAAAACCGAAAAACCGTAGTGCGAAAATTTTGTGTATTCCGTATTCTGATTGTGTGTAAGCTGTATTTAACAAGGTAAATCATTTTTACAAATAAACTGTGTATTCGAAACTTTCCGTATCGCCGCTTATTATTAAATTGTTGAATGTATTCTTTGAAAATTTTCCGACCGGCTATTTTTTTTCTTATGTTGTTGAACTGAAATTTGGTTTTTTTATTTTGTTTCTCTTATCTGGAAATAAAGATTTGTCAACCGTAATTTGATTTCGAATTGTATTTACTACGTTTATTATATATTAAATAACTGATATAAGTTATTAGTGGATTCTCGAATTATTTTATGCTTTTGCTTGTCAGTAGTTTTATATTAAATTGATATCCAAGTGGATTATAATATTTTAATTTTATGCTAGTACGAATATTTTTACTCTGTGTGTCGATAGTTGGGTACCGTTTAACTCGTGGGAAAATATTTTTTTTCTGAATAATTGTTACCGGCTTTAGTTAGATTCAAGGGTTAATCAGACTTGGAAGAGGCTTAGCCACAATTTGTTTGATTTCCCGGCAGATCTATTTAGTTCTTAAATTTTATTTTTTTCGGAATAATAGTTACCGGTTTCCTTTAGATTCAAGGGTTAATCAGACTTGGAAGAGGCTTAGCCACAATTTGTTTGATTTCCCGGCAGATCTAATTAGTTCTTAAATTTGATTTTTTTTTGGAATAATAGTTACCGGTTTCCTTTAGATTCAAGGGTTAATCAGACTTGGAAGAGGCTTGGCCACAATTTGTTTGATTTTCCGGCAGATCTAAATCGATCTTTTCCCGTTTCGTAGAATCATTATTTATATTTTGTTTTTTTTTCTTATTGTCGTAATAATAGTTGCCGGTTTCATTTGGATTCAAGGGTTAATCAGACTTGGAAGAGGCTTGGCCACAATTTGTTTGATTTTCCGGCAGATCTAAATCGATCTTTTCCCGTTTCGTAGAATCATTATTTATATTTTTTTTTTCTTATTGTCGTAATAATAGTTGCCGGTTTCATTTGGATTCAAGGGTTAATCAGACTTGGAAGAGGCTTGGCCACAATTTGTCTGATTACCCGGCAGATCTAAATCGTGCATTAGGGACCCCGTTAAACCCGGTAGATTTGAACCGTATTTGATAACCTGACCGTCAAGTCCGTTAAAATCCCAGATAAAGGTAATACATACCTCATTTTCTTTTCCCGGTTAATTTGTTTGTCACTAAAGAATTCTTCGTAAAATAGACCACAGAGTATTAATAGATCAAAGTTTTGAATTCCTATTATTTTCATTATTAACCGCAATTTATTGATTGGAGAACCAAGATTTGGCTTTTCCGGATTTTCACTAGTTAGTTAAATTTAATTCAACAAGACCCCTGGAATGTTCCGTAACCTCCATCTGAGGCTATCTGGAACTCTTGACGCTAAGGGTCAAGGGGCCGTGGAGCAAACCACGTTAATAATCTGGCGCCCGAGATTTAAAAACCCGAATTGTGCATCAAGGGTGTCCATAGTGACGTGTTCTTGTGGCAGGAGCCACGTGTAAGAAGGGCGGCACGTTACACTACGAACAGTCCTACCCGGCGTCTGGCGTATACCAGGCGTATTAAAGGTGGTTAGTTTGACGGTATCACGCAGCGCTTTTGACAACATAAAGGTTTATTCAGCGTCATCTATTTTTAGCACATCTATACATTCAAGTACATTTTATCCGTTATTCAGCGTCATCTATTTTTAGCACTTCTATACATTCCAGTACATTTTATCGGTTATTCAGCGTCCTCCTACTAAATATTATTATTGTGTGTTTAGTTTTCGCCAACGACTAAAGGGCGTATTAAAGGTGGTTAATTTGACAGTATCACGCAGCGCTTTTGAAAACATAAAGGTTACTCAGCGTTATCTATTTTTAGCACATCTATACATTCAAGTACATTTTATCCGTTATTCAGCGTCATCTATTTTTAGCACTTCTATACATTCCAGTACATTTTATCGGTTATTCAGCGTCCTACTAAATATTATTATTGTGTTTTTAGTTTTCGTCAACGACCCAATGGGACTTAATAAAGTACATGACCAGATCCATAATTTGATATATCGTCGGTGAAATATGTTAAACAGCTATCTCCATTTAAACGAATTTTACAGGAGAGCATTAAAATCGTATAGATAACTTGCTACACCGTGTGACTGATAGAAACATCCATGAAGTCATAGATAGGCAGTTATAATATTCATTGAGCAACGAAAAATTCAATATTTTATTTGAATGTTTTTTTTTACAGACAAAATTTGGAGATAGCAGATTTTCATTATTTGAAAAATAATAATAAAATCAATTTTTAAGGAGATGGCAGCATTTAGTTGATAGAAAATGAAGTTTATATTTAATAAAAACATGCATATTAACATTTTAGGCAGTTTTGTAACAAAAGAGAAGGTAACATTTTGGTCCTATTTCTAATAATATAAAAAATATGTCCTCACAAAGGTAACAATATCACACTATACTATGCGTGGGGTAGGTTATCATAAAACTCGTGGTAATCTGCTGGAAGAGTGCGTTTGATATGTTGAAGGTCTTCATATTTACGCGTTTTGATCGGAAGCCTATTCTCATGTAGAAGCTGTAGTTCAGTCCACTGTTTATTAGTTGTAATCGTCTTTCGTTGAGGCAGAAGCGACCAGTCATCACTTTACCTTTCTTTGTAAAATATTTCACCTTTTGGTGTATATTTAATAGCACGAATGTCGGATACTTTGCTGTCTCCTTTGCCTCTTCCAGGGCGTATACTTTTATAAGCCATAATGTCATTGAACTTTCTAAAAAATGAGTGGTTCAAATAAGTTACGTCGTAGGGCTTGGGATTCCTTCGTGCAGTCTTGCAATACTTTATATATTCTGCAGGTACATTAATCAATTTCTTACGTAGGCATCTTTCTATAGTCGAGTGCATACTATCTGCTTCCATCTGGGTGTGCCCAACCTCTAAATATTTTTGTACTATTGTAATACTTCGTGTAATAGCCAAATTTAAAAGCGCGTTAGCAAGAATCGCATTGCGGTTTTGATAACTGCATCCATCACTGTATATTATAATTATTATTTCTTTGTTATCATTACCATTTTCGATACTGAGCAAAACTTTTTCTTGCAAAAAATAAACCCAAATAGAAGTAAATTCTTCTGCGTTAACGCCTCCCTCCGTCTCATTCCACAGAAAACAGAAGCCCTCGTTATTGATTAAATTATAAAAACACATGTTATGAACCTGAAGTTTTGTCCGATAATATAAAGAGGAAACTCCTGACTTGGGCGCCATGAGAACTGCCTGCATATCTGCAGTGAAAACAATTTTTTGCGTCTTTTTGTCATTTTCCTTCTCTAACCTTGCCTCTTCTTTTGTAAGAATATGTAACTGATAGTCTTCTTCTGTAACTGCTCCAACTTTATATCTGGCACATTTCTCGCATTGATCTTTTTTGGATCTAAATAAAGCCATATTTCTCAGATCAAAAGCTGCGTTAAAATTTGTTCTTGACAGAGGTTCAATGGTATGGGATTTGCAGCAGTTTGTTACATAAAAATTGTAAAGTGATTGTTTTGAGGACCATTCCGGAAACAGGTATTTTTTATTTGACGAAGCTCGACAGTGAGGGGAATCCATGACCGGAAGAGAATCTAAAAATTCATTTAACTTTTCCTTTTTTCCTGCATTTGGTTTCACGCGGTCATCTTTAAAATCTCTCAATTGACTTCGAACCTTAGCAACTTTAAAATTGTTCTTCCAGTTGAGAACTGTCCATCTTCCAATACCCAACGTGTTCAAAAACATTGTTTTACAAACCCGCACATTCTTATCATCAACTCCTAAAAAGTATCTAAAAGATTGAGATCTTCTAGATTTGTTTGGCTCGTTTCTATCTCGATGTCGTTTTGTTGGCAAAACTGTTACAGCGTTGTTGACGAAAACTTTTTTTTCTCCCCAAGTCAGCTGCTTCCAGAAGTGTTCAAAGATTTTTCAGTTAGTGTTGCACACTTCATTAAACCCTTTTCTTTACCCTGGCAACTGCATTTTTCTTTCATCTTTCTGGGCTCCTTAGGTCTCTCGTAACTCCACTTATCTTTAGTTTTTAAACGTCCAAGATATGACTGACCTCTTTCCCGATGAATTTTGTTCTTTTCAGCAAACCAGTCAGCTTTGTTAACTTGCAGCCCTGTTTCTACGCGTTTTTCTTTTTTCCGGTAATTCCGAGTCTGAGTCAGTGGCAGAAGTATCTGAATAGGGAACCAGTGCTATGGCCACGTCACTGTTATCCGAAATTTCATCTGGATTTGGAACAAGATTGTTACTGTTTAAGGAACTGACATTACTCTCATGTAAATCATTGTCCAGTTCAATTTCAGCACTCATTTCAGAGGGGAAAATAGTTATAATATACTATTTTCTACAACTGCTATGAAAAGTGACGTATTTCTCATACGTTACTCAAATTCAAAACCAAATATTGCTCATACTGTGAGAAATATTATTTTCCCACGCCACATACATTTATATGGAGTATCAAATAAAATCGACAAAAACTTAGTAGGTTACTGTCATCTTTAAATACCTACTTAGTTGTCACAAAACTGTCAGATTATATTAGAATTTTTTAAATTTCAAAAGGTAGTTTCAATCGTGATTTGATGAAAATCCCAATTTCCATTAAATAATATTAGTTTAACAAGACATATACTTATTTATAATAAATAATATGGATACTGACAGTAGTGACGATTTTAATAATACTTCATAGAATATGCACCGTATATGAATCAACCCTCAACTTCTACTATTAATATAACGGAGAATTTAGTGAAAATAAATGACGTTTCGGGTTTGACCATACAAAATTGTACAAATTTCACTATCAACTATTATTTTAAACAAAATTATTTAACAGTTTAGAGATTTTTTTTTTTTTTTTTTCGGGCCGAGATGGGAAACTCATGTTCGAATGGGTCCAGGACCCAAACAGTGTTGGACTCATCCCCAAGGAGATGCCTACCAACCAAACCCACCTCAAACTCGCCGTTACCCCCGCCTCGGAATCACTACCCTAGCATACTTCGAGACAGGCGGCGGTCCCTCGCACACTCTCCGCTCACACTGTCATCTTCTCCCTCCTATCACTCCTGCCTCTCATGCCATATCGAGTCCTTCTCTCCCCCTTACCATGCTCTCTACTACTCCACTCACCTCCATCCATTCCTCCTCCCCCCTCAACATTATCTCCACCATGTTTTCCCAGTACACCGCCTCCCCTAGTTTCCTCTCCAACTTCTTCAGCACTTCCTCGTTCCTCCAGCATCTAAACACATGTCCCACATCATCCTCCACTTCACACCTCTCGCACACACCAGTCTCTCGTTTCCCAATCTTGTGGAGGTACCCTACTCTCGACCCATGTCCAGTGAGCACTTGTGTCAAGAAGTAGTTCACCTCCCCGAATTTCCGGTCCATCCAATCTCTCCTATTCCCAATCGCTCCTTTTAGCGCGCCCTCATACTCCTCACACCTTCTCTCCATTTCCTCCTCCATCCATTCCCGTACCTCTTCTTTGGTCGCACCCCTCCAGCGTTTGCTCCTAGCTCTAGCCAACACGTCCAATGGGTAGGACCTTGCCAGCACCGCTGCTGCCAGTCCACCCACTGTCCTGTACCCCTGCACCACCCTCAGCAGTATCCCTCTCTGCACCCGCAGAAGTGGCCTAACCCTCGCATTCACCCCCACTCTTTCACCCCACACCTCCGCACCGTACAGCATACTCTGCTCTACCGTCCTACCAATTACCCTCCTCTTCCACTCTCCCGGCCCTTTCACATTACACATCAATCTCCCCAGCCATGCTGCCCTCACTTTACCGTTCTCTGCCGCCTTTACCATATGGGTTTTGAAGGATAATTGGCTATCCAACCACACCCCTAGGTATTTCACAGACTCCTCCATGCGAATTATCCTTTCCTTAACCATCACCCCCACTTCCCTTGCCCTGCTCCGTCCCTTCACTAGCAACCCCACCGTCTTCTCTTCCGCAGTCCGCACCGCTCTATCTTCTCCACAATCTTCCTGCACATTCTCTCCGCCTTTCTTTCTATCTCCGCCTCTCCCTTTGCCGTACATACCAGACACACATCATCCGCATACACCGTAATCTCACATCCCTCTTCACATACCATCCCACAAACCTCATCAAACACACACTTCCAGAGCGTCGGTCTAAGAACCGAGCCCTGAGGCACTCCAGCCTCCATCTCATATCTCCTCCCTCTGGAGTCTACAAGCACACGCCCCGTCAGGTAGTCCTCCACCAGGTTAACCAACCCCTGCTCCACTCCAAGCCGCAGCAACGCGCTCAACACTGCCCGTTTGCTGACACTGTTGAACGCGTTCCCGACGTCGAAGAACACGAGTAGGGCCAATTTCTTCTTCCTCCAGCTGCCCTCCCTAGCTCTTTCCACCAAACCCATCACCTTGCTCAGTGCCGAGATGCAAGATTTCCCCTTCGTGAACCCATGCTGGTTTACCCTAAAACCCCCATTCCTACCAACTTCCTCCTCAATCCTATCCCTTACTATCCCCTCCATCAATTTACCCATACCACACAGCAGGCTGATAGGCCTATAGTCCCCCGCCCGCTTCCCCTCTCTACCCGCCTTCTTCATCAGTATCACCCTGGCTACCTTCCATCCTTCCGGGAACTCCTCCTCCCTCAGCACCCTGTTGAATAGTTCCCAGAAGTACTCCCTATTGTCATCCAACAGCCCCTTCACCATATCACCCCTCAGGCCATCTATCCCTGGGGCTTTTCTCACTTTAATATTTCTCCCCCAATCTTCTACCTCCCACTTCTCTACCGGCCTTATCCCCCTCATTTTCACTACCCCCCTTGTATCTTGGATTTCCTGAATTCTGCCACCCACTCCTCCTTCTCCCCCTTTGAACAATTTCTCTATGATCTCCTTCTCCCAATCCTCCTCTAGAACCTCGTTTCTATTTCCACCCATCCTCTTCACCGCTATCTCATACGCCTTTCCCCATGGATTGTTTTCCAATTCCCCCAGTAACTCTTCCCACTTCCCTCTTTTTTCCCTCTCCACTCTACGCTCCAGTTCCTTCTTCTTCTCTTTATATCTCCCTCTTCCCTCTATCCTTCCTCTTCCTCTCAGCATCCGTCTTCGTTCTTTCTTACACTCCCTCCACAGCTCCTCTATTTCCTCATTCCACCAGTAATTGGCCCTCCGCTCACGCCTATTGCCCCTCTTAGTTTAGAGATAGGATACTTTAGTGTTACTTTTGTTTTACTAACCATAAAAATAAATATTAATTTACTTTACTTGTATTCTTTAAATTTGTGCAGTTGTAGAAAAAGTATAGTGTGCAACATGTGGGGAAAGTACTTTTCTCACTTATTGCACAATATACTATTGCTACATTTTTAATTTAATATATATTTTCAACAATAACCAATGTCACTTAAATTCTGAACATTTTTAAGGATGTATTCAAAATGGGACCCTTCTATGATGAGACATGTGTTGAAGCAATAGGTCATTTTCAACACCTCTTACAAAATGTTCGCAATCTCAATGTTATAGTGGAAAATAAATATTGAATTGAAAATGTGACATAATTATCCACATCAATACCATCATTGTGCTACTCCGTTGAATTTGTAATCAAAAACCATTTCGTTTGGACTAACTTTCATCCCCTATACATTTAGTTTTTAAGTTCGATGACGTCACAGCTCAATAATCACGTCGCTGATTTTAAGTATATCTCAAAGCTGCTGATATCGACTTTCAGCATAAAAACGTAAATTTCATACCGTGTGGCCAATTGTATTTGAGCCCATTTTAAATGCCCGCATCTTAAAAAGTATTTCAGATTTTGAGGTGTGGTTTTTACCGAACACCTTTACCGAATACTACATATGTCAAGTTTGTACAGCTACTTCTGTTTACACCGGAAGTGAGTACGCCTTTTTTGAGATATAGGGCAACTTTGTTATTTTATATGGAACACCCAGTATATTTTTTTAGGAACCTTTATCTGTCCTCTTTCTAAAAAGGTATAATTTGTGACAGATCTTTAAATTCGTGTAGATGTTAGAGCGGTATTAAATAATTGTTACAAATTTTATTTTTTTACACATTTACATCTAGTTCCTTATAAATTAAAATGTGTGAAAGAAAAACAAATAGAAAAAAATATAACTAATTCAGGTACTGTTCAAAGTGTTAACCATTTAACATTTAAACAACGAATTAATTATTATTTGACATTTCTACTGCAACTAAATATTTTATTCCACAGGTAACTAGATGTAATAGTGTATTTTATTTAAATATATAGGTACCAATTATTTAAAACCGCTCTACATCTACACGAATTTGAAGAATTGTCCTAAATTTTCCTTTTTTAGAGATAGGGCAGATTAAGGTTTCTAAAAAATATATATTCAGAGTGTTCCATATAAAATAACAAAGTAACCCTATATCTCACAAATGGCATACTAATTTCCGGAGTAAACGAAAGTAGCTGTACAAACGGCATATGCCAAAAAAAACTTAAGTATTTTTGAAGGTGTTCGGTAAAAACCGGACCTTAAATTCTGAAATACTGTTTAAGATACGGGGATTTAAAATGGGCTCTAATACACTTGGCCACCCAGTATTATTAAAAAAAATGCTCTTGTTGCCCCCTTCGCTTTTTTCTATTTAGATTAACGTGTCTTGACAACGATAGCTATTGGCCCAAATATGAAAAGATGTAAAATTTAAATATTGTAAAACATACATAAAAAAGATATTGACATTCCCAAATTTTAAATTTTTCCTATGTTATTGATTAAAGTCATTTGTTGTTGCAAGACACTAGGTGTAATTCTTATTTTGAACATAAATATTCAGTTAAAATCTGCAGTCAATTTTTAGGTTAGGTTTATGTTATGAATTTTGAAATTGAGTTTTGTTTCAAGTTGCGATTATGTTAGAAGTAAAAGAAATAACATATATATGACCTACCACTTGTTTCTTGCTGTTTCTTTGCAGCATTAATGATTTTACGAGTACTAAAGGAATACATGCCTTCACAGATTTAAACTCAAAACCCACTTAACTGATAAATTAAAAATTTTGCCTTCTTGATTTTCATAAAATATGCTAGGCCGTTCAAAAACAAATAAAAGTAGAAACGAGAGTTTTGGAGCGCCGAGTGGGTCTATGACATGAACTTTATATGTACGTGTATATTGTTAGGAGCCGACAGCGCTACACACGGTCAAAGCTTGAACTGCGAATTAATACGCGAATCACTTTAGGGTGTCATACAACGTCAGGCAGATTTTTGCACCAAACGATTGTAAACATCTCACAGGTCATGTGGAATAATTTAAAAGGTGATGTCACTGTGCGTCCGTATAATCGGACGCCCAGTGACGATGGACGCGGCGTCAACCTAAGCTAAGCAGACGCTCAGTGATACTGTATATATATATATATACATATATATATATATATATGTATATATAGTAAATTTTATACCCATTTAGAATAAGACCATCCTTATTTATTATTAATAAATCGGTTGAAACAAAAAATTACCAACAAAAATGAACGTCGTAACTAATTTATTAGATGTCACGTTTTTGAAGTTACGTCAAATTTTGATTTCATGTTAATGTCAGATGGTTCAAGAAGCCGCATACGTTAAGTTACTAAAACGGCTGGTACCTCTAAATAGGTATTAATTTTACTATATATATATGACTAACGGTCAGTACAAGGACATTCATCAACCCCTATATACAATGGGCTGTTTTAACCATATATAAGGTTGGCATTCTAATGCTACTCAAAATTTTGAAAAATACTCAGTGGTTTTGGATTCAGCTATATATAGTGTACTTCCAGGACATCTATCGGATTAGATCCGATGTGACAATTAACAATAGAACATACAAGGACATTTTAATAAATGTGTGTTTTGGACTAATTTATCACACAAAGTATATTTTCAAGAATGTATACACAAATTTTGATCTGTCTTTTTAACAATAAAGAATTTTGGTTTGTCCTTTTATCATATCACTTAAACTGCAACATTTGAAACGTTGCAATTTCTACTCCCTTTTGACGAAATTTGGTTAGTATATGCCAAAACTATTTTATCTTCGACTATTTAATAATTGACGTATTATGATTGTGATAGTAACTACATAATGTAATCCATATTACACACCTGTGGAATATGAACACCCGTGGAATGCATTTTTTATACGTATTCCATAACATGACCGCGTTACAAAATAGAATCGATCTTGCTTGGATTGTTGTTACTAGGGCAACTAAAATAAAATTCAAAGTGGAAAATGCACAAAACAAATGATTGGTATAAATAAATTTGGAAGAATGGGTAAAGAAATAGCAGAATTTTTGAAACTACCAAATACAGAAAGTTACACAGGCCATTGCCTTCGGCGATCTTCTGCCTCTTTGTATGCCGATGGAGGGGCGAATATTACAGCCCTAAAACGTCACGGGGGCTGGAAAAATCAGCCTCTGTAGCTGAAGGCTGTATTGCTGACTCTAAGAAAAAGAAAATGGGAGGCGCCATTAAAATTTTGCACCAAAACAACCCAAATTTTAGCAGTATTTCGAATGCCGATTCATGTCCATCCTTGTCTGCTGATGAAGTCAGCAATTTTGCTATTAATTCTTCGATTACCAATGAAAGCACCGATATTAATATTGAAACTGCAAGTAAACCTGCAACCATGATTTTTAGCAAATGTCAAGTTACAATTAATTTTATAAATACAGGTATGTATGGATAGTCTGAGCCCCCTATAATACGAACGCCCCAATTGCGTAAAATGATATCCATAATCTGAACACCCGAATTCCTTAATCCGAACTAATCAGTAACTGCGAATGCTCCTACCGAAAACATGATTTTCGTTTTATGCAAGTGGAAATGTATTTTTTGTATCTAAAAACCGAACTAGTCCGGATTATAGATATCACTTATTATGAATTCTATAATCCGGAAGTTCTGGCAATCCGAACGGGGTCTGCCAACTTTCTGTTCGGATTATCGATACATTACTGTAAATAGTTAATAACAAAAATTATGACTTACCTTATGTAGGTACTTACGTTAATGTTAATTAATTCATTGTGAAAATTTCTTATTTTAAATAATTTTTTTGGAAATTGAAATTTTTTGACAAATCTGCAAAATATTGCCTATATTTCTTAATAAAATGAATAGTCGTAGATAAAGCATAGTATTCGACTCGCGTATAATGGCTATATAACAATCGCCTGCGGCTCGTGTAGTATAGCCTACATTATACACTCGTTAAATAATATACTATTATTTGGAATGTCCGTGTTTCCACAAATTTTTCAAAACATTCCTAATGAGACTGTGGGCGGTTATAAGTAACGTTCGTTCAATGAAAACTTATCTGACATAAAACTAGCAACATTTTCAACCTGTCTTTGCAATATTGAAATAATAGATTTTCGTTGAAAGATTAGTCAATCATGATAGTCGGCTTCCAAATGGAGCAAAAATAATACCAAATATGAATCTTGGGATAATAATTACCTCTTCAGACGAAATTTGGTTAATATGCTAAAACTATTTTATTGAGATAAAATGCTGAGTTTGTGGAAATATACAAACTTTATAAAACTTTCCTACTGGTGGTCGCAAGATGATCGCTATATTATTTTTGACACCCTATACAATGCAAAATTACATTAATTTGGTAGCATGACAATGGTGTAACCCAGGCATTCCTCCCCGCGACAGGGACAATTGAAACAGTTTGACAACATTACTTGCGGAATAATAACAACATATCAATATTAGGTCAAACTTTTTATACAAATAAAATTTCAACTAAAGAAATCATGTTTGAAATGTTTCAAATGCAATACCATTCGTACCAGAAATTTTAAAATTAATATAAGAGTCTTTTCTGTGTCTTCCCCTTCCCGTAAATGTTTTGGAAATATACAAATGTATCACCGATAGTTCCAAGACACTTCCTTGTGCACCTACAAATTAGTATTGGTTTAAAACTCAATTAGAGTAACGGTCTTTAAAGCAGTTCAAGTTATATGTAGTGGTTGAAACACATTATTAATTTTTGTTTAAAAGACACATGCAAATAATTGAAGATGAATAAACAAACGGTAAGCTTTACAAATAAAGATGGAAAGTAATATGCCTAATGCTCTAATATATTATGTCTCCTTGCAGGTTAAAAAGAAAACAAAAAGCCAATTTGCATTGGTTCAATTTTCTGATGGTGAACATGGCGTGTACAACGTGGAAAAAATCAGCAAGTTAAGTTGCAATGGCAGTGCATGTATTGTTAAGCACAGTGGCACAAAATACGAAGCAGATATTATTGCTACCAAAGGTACGTATCAAACAATGATTCTTTAAAAGCTAATTCGTTGAAGTAAAAATTGATATTAAGATTTACAAAATAATTTATTATACAGATTGAGGAGGATAAATTTTGATTTTGTGATATATCAAGATTTTGAGTGTCGGACATCTAACTTCTCGAACTTTAGGTTTAGAAGGTTGACCTATTTAATTTAATTTAATTTAATTTATCCATATTCTGTTATTTGTTAGCCTTTACGAGTTACTTTGAAATCACTATGTATCAATACACTGCATATAAAATTAGGGCTTAAAATAGAATCTAGATTTTTGTGAAATAATTTACGGTCTCAAAGTCTGCCATATTGATGGAAAGTCGATCGTTGTGACATCAAATGGTATTATGGAGGGCGATTCATGAGTGCGATAAAGTCCAAAGATTTTCGAAAAAAAATTCTACCGGTGGTAGCCAGTCTAAAGGCCCATATTTTAAAATTAGTCGCAATTGTACAGCGTGTTTCAGAACGCCGTGTCAGAACAAAGCTACATTTTTTCAAATCAGCCTATATTTTACTTCAAATTTGAATTGTGTTTGACTTCTCTATTGCAATGATATAAGGTTGAAGTAGGTTATACAGTGTATTTAAAAAGTTCTGACCACTTGTTCCTGAAAGTCGTAATAAGTTCAACACCCCTTATACTTCAAACTGCACAATTTGAAATAAATCTGTTACAGCTATACGTCTGTGATGGTCTTCAAGTATCATAATCCACTAGACCAGGTTCAATATCGAAGAAACTGTATACAGGGCGAGTCCAAACTCGAATACATCTCTTTCACAATTTTTTTAAATGGATCACCCTGTAGTTTATATCGGTAAATGAAAGTTACTTTACTATACTTGGAATTTGACTAAGTATTCCCTATACCCAAACTGAATAGTTTTTTTGATATTTCAATTTTATTATTAAAAAAATCCAACCAAACAAAATGTCAATTACAAATATACTACAATTTGTAAAAAAAATCAACAATAGAGTTATAAAAGATACTTAAAATGACTACCCTCTACATCGAAGCAGGCTTGAAGATGGTCTTCATAATATCGACTTACTGGTCCTGCTCGTCCAATCAACCTTTCAGGAAACACATCATTCAATCGACTCTGAATGAGCGCATTATGTTGAGCAGCAGCTCCGTCATAATATACCACATTTGTTGACAAACGAATTAGGAAAATGTAACTGTTTGTTGATATTTCATAACCTACTTACTACCTACCTAATTACTAAAAACGATAATAATGATGTGGTTCTAATTTAACTATTTAGAAAAACTACATCAAGAAATATGTCCCTTATACAGTTGTGGCACTATTATCGACCTTTTAGAAAATTTTTCTCAAATAACACACTTTCCTAACAAGTTAATTGTTGTGAAATAATTTTACGTAGCAGCTTTTTATTGATTTTTTGTTGGAAATAAAATTTTTAATCATAAAATTGAAATGTCACAAAAACTATGCAGTTTGGGTATCGGGAATACTTGATAAAATTTTAAGTAAAGTTGAGTAACTTTCATTTACCGATATAAGATACAGGGTGATCCATTCAAAAAAATTATGAAACCGATGTATGCGAGTTTGGACTCGCCCTGTATACGGTTTCTTCGATATTGAACCTGTTCTAGTGAATTATGATACTAGAAGACCATCACAGACGTATGGCTGTAACAGATTAATTTCAAATTGTGAAGTTTAAAATATGTTGAACTCATTACGATTTTCAGGAACAAGTGGTCAGAACTTTTTAAATACACTGTAGAACCTACTATAACCATATATCATTGCAATGGAGAAGTCAAGCAGAATTCAAATTTGAAGTAAAATACAGAGTGTCTCATTTAAAAAATGTAGCTTTGATCTGACACTTCGTTCTGGAACACGATGTACAATTGCGACTAATTTTAAAATATGGTCCCTCAGGCTGGCTACAATCGGTGAAAATTTTATTCGAATATCTTTGAGGATTTACAAGATATTGGACTTTATCGCACTCATGAATCACCCTGTATATCAACAACTTCCCGATTACTATTTGTTTTGAAATGTTTTTGTTAAGATAATAAATAAATTGAATGAAGGCGCTTATGGTCGCAATTATCACCTCCAAGATTTGTTAACCATGGTGTATTTGGGCCAGAAGCTCCGGTCACAACTAAGCAGCCATTCTCAATGGAGGTATGAAGAAAACCTAAGTGTTATCCCTTACAACGTTACGTCAGTGTCATCTCATAATCACCTCCACCTCAGCTGACAATGACTGACGTAGTTGCCGCCGAAACGTCTGGATCCAACCCAATTGTTACCTAAACCTCAATGTAAATTGTAGATAACCGAGAGGAACTGGAAATTATTAAGAACAAATTTAAAATATTCAAACCAGCATCTTATACTTCCTACAATGCTGAAGAAATATGTTCAACTGAAAATTTTACCATACACAGAGAAGTATCTCCTGAGAATAAAAACCTAAGTTTTGATCTTTCCTTTGGATTAGAACCAGCAGCCGATCTCTCTCAGAGTAATGTTTCTTTCGATGAAAGTTTGTTTGATGGTTCGTTGGTTGATGCTGATGTCCAGATGGAAAACTCGAAATAATAGCATTCCTTCGAGCTCAACATTTGAGGTTTTACGTACAAAATAATAGGGTAGGGGGTAACGAAATCACCCATTTTTCAATTTTTTCAGGCATTTACATTATCACGGATAGAAAACGAAAACGGTGGCCAATTTTACCACGTTTGTTGCTTTCTTATCTGTCTGCCTTCAATAATTTTCAAATTTTGCATTTGAATTTTCGATCACTTGTAATTGTTTGCGTGCTTGGAATATAAAGTGTGCTCCAAAAACCGGCGTTTATCTATCCTGCGAGAGTCTAATCATTCATTTAATAACCGGAAAACAAAGGTATCTCCACTTTAAGAGCGACACAGAATAATTTTAATAGAGACTGAAAAACAAAAAAATTAAATAATTGTTAAAATTATGAAAACCGCGTTTTTATAAGTATTGCACCAAAGAGAGTACCAAACAATTGATTTAAGTGTGAAAGCGGGGGTAAATTATAATGGTTTAATCAGAAGAAAAAGCACCCCACGATTTTTCACTAGTAATACCACTAGAGGTCAAATTATTTCCGGAAATTTTTTCGAGCTCATGAATATTTTGAAAATTATCCTGAGTCGAAGACGAGGGATAATTTTCTAATAATATTCATGTGCTCGAAAAAATTTCCGGATTTAATTTGACCTCGTGTGGTATTCGGTAAGAAAATTCCACACCAAATTGTGTTTGAAAATCAAATAATTAAAATTAATTTTTTGATTTCCAACAACATCAACTTTTGACGTTTGAGGTCTGGTCTTCTTGATTATTCAGTTACCATGGCAACTAATTAAAACCCTATCCTAAAAATTATTTCAGTTCTGAAGCTGTCAAGCGGCACGACGTAAAAAATGTTTCGCTTCGGTCAAGAAAGCAAATAAAATATTCGCCAGTAGATTAAGCAGTTGACACCCGCGAATACTAGGAAATCGAAGACAAGCGTATGGAACAAGTGGTAGAAAATTGCTTTTTTGCAAATAAAAACCAGTCTGTCAAAAAAATATTCTGACATTATAAACGTCAAAAAAATTTCCAGTATAATTCGCTGTAGGGTACCCTCGAGGAAAAAATTTCCTCTAAAATGCATCCGTTGTCATGGTGATCTGTAAAAAAAAACATGTTTTGATTGGTTAAAAATTACAGGTGTGGAATTTTCACTCAAATTAATTAGTTTTTGCTTTTTAGTGCAATAGGTGCATATTAAAATATGGTTTTTGGATTTTTGAAATATTTTATTTTTAAAAGGGATGTATTAGTATCTCAAAAACAGTAAAAACTAGGGTGTCGCTAAAATATGGGAGAATGTTCGAAATTTGAAAATTCACTCTTTAAAATAATCGTAACAGTTCTGATGAACGATAAAACTTGACATTTACGTGTATTATTTACCCTTTAATCATAAATAATTAGTTTCAGAATCTGCTGATGATTCACATGATGACCCGAGCTATAATCCTACTGAAGAGAGTGAGCCTGAGCACGAAAATGATGTATATTTCACGGCTACAGAAAACACTTCACACAAAGAAAGTAGATTTTCATTCTCATTTATTGAACCTGGTTCATCAGGGTGTAATGATGAAAACCTCATTGTCGAGGAATCGCGAGGTAGACAAGGGGACAAAAAAGCAAATTTTTGTAAATTTTGCCATACAAAACAACAAAAAATAGCCCGCCATTTAGAGCTAAAGCACTCTGACCAAGATGAGGTTAAACATTTTATGGAACTGCCAAAAGGTACATCTGAGCGAAAAGAGTTAATCGCCAAAATCAGAAAACGGGGTAATTTCATTTACAATACTAATCAAACATACAATGAAGGTGAGCTTATTGTTGTTAGACGGCCAAAATCAAAATTGGATAAAAGCGCAAAAGATTTCAAGGTTTGCGCAAACTGTAAAGCCTTTTATTCATCTAGTACGTTGAGAAAACATTTTAAAAAATGTAAAGGCAATATTGGTACTACTGAAAGGGTGGTGAATCTATTGAGTAAAAGAGTTATGGGTAGAATTAATCAGAGAGCCACAGAAGTAGTGAGAAAATACTTATTTCCGCCACTTCGCGAGGATGATATTGTCAGAAATATTCGTTATGATGAACTTATTATTATATACGCCAACAAAATGTGCGAAAAGTATAGAAATCCAAGGTTCTACGAAATGATCCGACAAAGAATAAGATTGTTGGGCAGATTTCTATTGGCTGTAAAAAATATCAATAGGAATATTAATGATTTTTCATCGGTTTTTAATCCTAATTACTCCGAAGACACCATTAAAGCAATCAATTTAGTTGCTAAATATAATGAAGATACTTGCTCTTACGAAACTCCTACTGTAGCGGCTAACCTAGGTACTTTCTTGAAACAAACTGGGAATCTCCTTATAACGGAATCTATAAGAACCAAAAATAAAGAGAGAAAAGAAAATGTTAAAGATTTTCTGAAAGTTTTGGTTCAAGATCTTAACACCTATGTCAACCGAACAGTAATAGAGTCACAGGTCCAAATCCAAAGACGAAAAAAAGTTGAACTCCCCTCCATGGATGATGTAAGGCCATTAAATACATATTTAACACAAAAACGGCAAAAAATATTGGAAGAAACCAAAAAAGAATTTACATTTAATAAATGGAGAGAGTTAGCAGAAATCACCCTTATAACTATTCAGTTATTCAACAGAAGGCGCCCTGGCGAAATTGAACGGATCTTAATAGAAGACTTTTCAAATAACCAAAAAATTAACAAAAATGCAAATCCAGACATTTACGATACGTTATCAAAAGAAAGCAAAAAGATTGCTGAGAGATACGTTCGTTTTACAATAAGAGGAAAACTTAACCGTACTGTGCCAGTTTTGATGGATAACAATATGGTAAATTGCATTAACTGCATTATAGGAAACAAAAAAAAACGTTGGAGTACACAAAAATAATCCATTTGTGTTTGGAATACCCGGAGTAGATACCAAAAATTTCAAGACTTTAAAAGCATGTAACTTAATGCGTAAATTTTCCGAAGAATGTGGTGCCAAGCATCCTGAAAGATTACGCGGTACACATTTGCGAAAACATATTGCCACTACCTGCATATCCTTGAATCTAAAAGAACAAGAAGTTTCAGATTTGGCTAACTTTATGGGCCATGCTGACAAGATCCATAAAAATATTTACAGGCAGGCTCTTCTTAACAGGGATATAATAAATATGTCCAAATTACTAGAAGCAGCGCAAGGAGCAAACCATAACCAATTAAGCGATTACGATAGCGATGATGAAGATGGCGAATGGTGAATCATTTGAAGAAGTACGCAATCCACCTGTTTTAAATAATAGACCCCTTACATCAATTAAAAGAAGATCAAGTACGTAATTATAAACTATTATCTTTTTAGGTTCAAACTTAATATGCTTTATTAGTCCTTGACTTATTTGACATATTTTACGTTCTTTTCTATTTTAGCGTCACCATATGGTTTTGTAAAACGTAGACGATGGACCGAAGATGAAAAGTCAACCATGTATAATGTATTTAGCCACCATTTCAAAAATGAGACTTTACCATCCTTGCAGGAAATTCAATGTCTGAAGCAAACAACACCTCAGTTGTTACGTAGAACATCACCGCAAATAAAAACCTGGATTCATAATCAGTTTAAGGGTAAAAAAAAATTATTTTTAAGCAATGATTTGGAATAAAATTTTATGAGAATATATTGGTTTATCTTTTTAACATATTCATTTAAATAGTTTCCTATAGGTCGTTCATTAATCACGTGATGTTTATAGCAATTTTGGATACATCAAAAGGAAGCTGGCGATACTGCACCAAAGGTACAGCCGTATGAAATGCGATTCAGGTTCTGACTCATTGGACAGAACAACCTGACATTAACTTTATGCAAGCATAGCTTTTGACATTGGAAAGTCCTATTTTTATAATATTGCAAAAATTACATTGAAGGCGAGCCAAAACTCGAACACATGATTTTCTAATTTTTTTCTCAAACGAATCACCCTGAATTTTTGTAAGTGAAAATACTCTTTATGTTCTTTTGTTTCTACCAAACAATTTCTATAGCTCAATTTAATAAGTCCGGAGATATTTTCAATTCAATAACCGATTGTTGAAAAATGAACGCTTTGAAACACCTTTCACCCTCTCTAAGGATATATACTATGACAAAACTACAATTTTTGCCCAGATACAATCATTAAATTAATTCCATGCTCTAAATTTACATATAAATTTTGAAATGTCCTGGAAGTACCCGATCAGCAGTTGTGTCTTGGAAAGCATCGTTAGTCATAAAGCCCTTCCAGGACAGTCCTGGCATTGACCAAATGTCTTGGAATTGACCGTTAGTCCGCAATTTTGGTCCTGGAAAGCAGCATTATTCAAACATATATATATATATATATATATATATATGTCTAACTACTATATATATATATATATATATATATATATATATATATATATATACATACATACATACACACATACATACATACATACATACATACATACATACATACATACATACATACATATGAATATATGTAATATAATTAAAAATCAACCTATATTTTACTCTCTGTTAACTTTCACTTCCCATATTCAAAAATAAATATGTTTGCGACACAACTTTGAAACGGTCTGCGTACGGTCCTGCTTTTAGTTTGTAGTTGTGGTGAAAAGTCTTAGAGTCTAAAGAATTATGACCTTCCGATTGTGTTAGAGGTCATACTGGGATGGGTAACAGGTTATTTGTTTTTTTATAGTGATGTAGGGTGTTATCACCGTTAATTTTATGTGGAAAGGAGTTAAGCGTTTGTTTTAGCAGTATGTCGTTGATGTATGCTTTGTGGGATGGGGGATATCAGTTCGGAAGAAGGTGTGGCAGAAAAGTTATATGAGTAGAACTTAGTATGCTACTTAACTATCACTTTGGACCCAGATATGGGTTAGGTAACGGCTTTGGAAGAACGGTATTCCATGCTTTTGGTTTGTAACTCCACATGAATACATCGCTATAAACTTAACTCATTGCTTTGGCTCGGTAACTGTTTCAATCATATGAAACATTTGTAGGTACCATTTGTTGTAGTGCAATATATTATTATACGTCGGGTTTTCACTCACCTTAGTACGAAAATAACTTCTAATAGAGAGCCGTGTACATTTATTGATGAAGTATTCCTAATATCTAATTATTATCGTGAGGTGATAACGTTTTAATTCCTTTGAAATCAAAATTTAATATTTGCATTGTTTATTTTCGGAACTGTCAGCATATAGGTGACATAATGTCTCACTCACTCACGATAGCCCTCCTGAGAGTGCATGGGGTCAAATCTTTCGTAAATCCTACACAGAACTTCACAACCTTGCTATTTCAGGTGTAATGAACGTCGTTAAATGTTTATTGTTCTATGGTTTCGCGTCAAACTGTGGATTGTTGACTAATTTGTGAAGTCACTGTATTTCGACATTAGGGATGATTATCACTTTTATTGAGGGGGACGCTCTTCTGTTTCATTAGGATTTTGTAATTTCAAGTAATTTGGGTAATCTTGTACGGTGTGGTATAAATAATGTTAGTATATTTTAGTTACGTGGTGGCTGTAGGCCTTGTGGGGTACAGGATCAAATGAGGACATTTGATGGGTTGTTGGCTTCCGGCGTGAAGGAAGTGTAGCGTCACTTTCCGATGAAGTCAAGTTGAAGGTAGATGGCGAAATAGCAAATCTTGAAAATTTATGGTATGTGTTGACCATCCGATGTTTCGGGCTTTTATTTTGCCGATTTGGTGGAGTGTTGGAGAAGAGTGAATTTTTTGGAGCAGGGAATTACCGGAGTTTTGTGGTGAACCACACTCTACCCACGCTGTGGATTTGAACCTTTTTTATGGGAATTTATGGATTGTAATATTTTTGGGACTTAATGGATTTTAACCTTTTTGGGAATTTATGGATTTAAAATATAGGAAGTAGATATTTACGTTGGAGAAACCTCCGAACCTGTATTAGTCAGGACTGATTTTTTTTGGTCGAAACCCTTCGCGCAAGAAGGTATGTATTTTTCCTTTTTGTTGTACCATTGACCGTTATGACATGGAATATCCTTCAGATACATTTTTGTTGTATAATTTTGCGTTCTGAAAAGGCAAATTATTTGTGTAATTTATAGTCAAGGTGGTTGTAGCCTTCAACCTTTTTTTTTTGATGTCACGTTGTCAAGCTTATTTCACTGAAACTATTTCAAAATCATTATTTATACCTGGTTAATTGGTAGATTTCATAGTAGTACTAGAATTCAGTAAGTATCGAGGTATTTTGCTCTTATACATACAATATCATGGATTTGATAGTTGCTATGTCATAAAATGTGGGTACCTAGATATTGTTTTGGAATTGATGAAATTATATAGTTATAAAATTAGCATCTGCCAGGAAATTTTCTTTAATATCACTCAAGTTGTATACTTTTAGTTGATTTAGTTGAGATTCAGTAGATATAATTGCTACATCGCTATATAGAAATTTAAATCCGTTTGGTACAAGATCGTTTGTTTGAGATCCAAGTTTGATTATTTAATTATGGCAATGTTTAAGTTTCATCTAAATATTTTATTAGTTGCAAGTGGGTGGCTACACCACATATTTCTATTTGTTTTTGTCTTTGTTGTACGAAATGAATGGAGGGGGGGGGGTAGAAAACTTACCTAGTGAACTAGTCACTTGGTTATGTTAGGGTTTTTACTTTCTTTTTAACACAATTTGTGTTCATATGGGGATGACACTAAGTATGGGATAGTTGGTAATTTATTGTGGTCTCTATTTTAAGGGTTCGAGTACTGGGTCAAGAGGTAGAACAAGTATTGGTCTAGTTGTTTCGAGTACTGGTCCAAGAAGTAGGACAAGTACTGGTTTGGTTGTTTCGAGTAGTCGTTCCGAAAGTAGACCAAGTATGGGGTACATGTTTTAGAAGAGTCAGACACGGGAAGGAACAGGAACCAGGAACTACAGTTTTGTTGAGGTCATACCGTATTGGACAGGGTGAACCAAGAAGTTTCTTTCATTATTTTATTTTTATGTACATTTAAATTGAGTTGTTCAGCATATGTCACGGGGTAATATGAGGGTAATACACTTTTACCTTAATCGGAAGTCGCCTTGGTACCAAGCCGTCGAACGATTAACGGCCATATGTTTCACAGGTATACTATGATTATATTTTTGTTTTGTTCGGGTTTGTAGGCACATACACATGAGTTTTGGATTTGATATAGTCCATTTAATATTTTACTTTACTTATGATTAATGTAAAGTAGTTATATAATTTTTGATTCGGCAGGGCATATCCAACCTTTGGGGTTTATTTTTTATACTTATTGTAAGTTATTTACAATTATTTTGGAATCGGCTCATGCCATTCATTACTTTAAATTTGTTCTTTCTAGTGTGGGATATTTACATAAATGTTGGAATTGGCATAGTCCATTCATTACTTTACTTTTGTTCTGTATATTGTAACTTACTTACATACATTTTAGAACTGGCATAGTCCGTTCAATATTTAATTTTTGTTCATAGATATTGTAACTTACTTACATGTATTTTGAAACTGGCATAGTCCGTTCAATATGTAATTTTTGTTCATAGATATTGTAATTTACTTACATGTACTTTGGAACTGGCATAGTCCGTTCAATATTTAATTTGTGTCCGCAGATATTGTAACTTACTCACATAAATTTTGGAATTGGTATAGTCCATTCAGTATACTGCCTATGGTTATTGTTAGCTACTAGTAAAACTATTTGCCTATAGTCATTGTATTTTACTTACGTAATTTATACATATTTTTTCCTTTGGAAGGTTGTCATTTTGATTTGGTTACAAATACATTTTTTTTGGTAAGTTTGGATAATTGTTTTCTTTATTCCTATCACTTTGCTAGGTTTAGGATAGGAAGTTTACTTTTGTTAAGTAGAGACCTAGCTGGCGCCCATATTTTTCAGAATCCGGAATTGTGTAATTTGACTCACACCCACTCATTGTCTGAGTTAGTTGAAGGCCTGAAAGGTTGTCAAGGAACAACCGGACTTAACTGTAGCCCATAGGTGATTTTGTTTAGTGACCAATTTAGGCGGTTACAACTTATTTTTATGATTAATAATAATACGAGGTATGAATGTTTAAATACTGTCTTTATATGGATATTCAAATTGTTATGAATGTTTATTCAGTAAATTCGAGTGACTCGGAGAATAATTATGAAGGACCTTCACGAAGAACCAATAATGTAATACAAGCAAATGAACGAAGTCGTGTATTATTACCAGACGGAGAAAATTGCGAAATAAACATTGATGGCAATTCACCGCCACTACAAGTTCAAGCACATGCATCGGTTGCTCCCACTTCTCAATTCAACAGATAATCAACATACAAGTTTCACTTCTGCCGTGCGGTCTTAAGCACACACTCTATTTTTTTTCGCTACAAAGTTATATGTTACGATGTTGCAAACTAAAAGTTCCATTGCAATTTTACTTTAAATTGGAAACTGGTTGAGATATAACAGATATAAGAAAGGTAGAAAGAAATGTTACTCTAATTTGTTGATAAAACTGCAGTGATCCAGGGGCTATCCTGGCGCAATTTTTTAATCCTCTATCCAAGGCACTTCGTTTTAAGTCGTTTGCAAAACAACACTGAGAAATGGTTTTTTGACTGGAGTAGATATAAAATGTGGTAGCTTTGAAGCGAGTAACTGACCTACTTCCGCCATCTATAATGGGGATTCACGGAAGTCAAGTAACTGACCTACTTTCACAATCTATGTGAATGGGGAACCAAAGAAGTAAGGTACGAATGACCGCAACTGACCTCTCTAATATGCAGTGACGGAAAATAAAAATTATACAGGGTAATGACATATAATAGGAGTGGGATATATACAGAGGGTTGCGAAAGTATGTATGTGTTCATTGGAAACATCAGTATACGAATGGTACGTTAAAATTCAATATGCTCCGACATATAATAAGAGTGGGGTATATACAGGGTGCACCGAAAGTAACTACATTTAATAGGAGGGGGTATACAGAGCAGTAGTCAATTACAATATATGTAGTGAAGAGTAGTGAGTGAATTATTATGAATTTGAGTAGAAATGGAAGCTAGTAGGTGTGTTACACCAGAGCTTATTTTTAATTGTGAATCATTTTTAGGCCTTGTCTGGATGCGAAATAATAATAGGAATGTAACTGTGTAGATAAAATAATATAAAAGATTAAACAAGTTATTATTTTAACCAATTTAAAAAGTTTTCCATTTAATAATAATTCGTTTTCATTGATCAGTATGCTGGAGCAATTGAAATGTTTTAATTCGCGGTGAATATAAAATTCTGATGCGAGACTAGTCTGCAAAGAAAGCAAGTTACCATGTTTGGAATAACACGGAAGATTCGATGAGATTTAAATTTATGTATGTCATTTCAGAAGAAATGGATTGTTTAAGGATGAATAAGTAGTACTCGCATGTATTTGGAAGAACACACTGGGAAAATGTAACCATTGAAATTGATGTGAGACTAGTCTGCAAAGAAAGCAGGATACCATTTTTGAGATAACACAGAAGATGTCGATGAGATTTAAATTTATGTATGTCATTTCAGAAGAAATGGATTGTTTCAAGGATGAATAAGTACCTAGTACCAGCATGTATTTGGAAGAACACACTGGGAACATGTTCTCATTAAAATAAATTGAAATGGTAATGCGGGGGTGACAGAACCCATCTTGAAAATAACTTGTTTACATTGTAGTATTGTGGATATATAAGAGCTAAAATTCAACTTGAAAGTATATTTTATTTTATCTCGTGAAATGAGAAGTTGTATTAAAGTAAATATATTGAGTGATTACAGAAAAACAAGTGAACAAACAGAATTTGAAAAGATGAATACAATTAAAAAAAGTATACCTATGATTATTAGAAGAGGACCTTCTGAGACAAAGTATCATATTAGAAAAATAGATGATGACTGTTCATCACCAAATTCGATGATAATAATATCAGGAGAGAGTGAGGAATCTGAAGAAATCCAAAATCGGCCAGTGGAGGATATAAAAAACCAGCCATTGCAAAATTCTGAATATGAAAATATTTCTATGGACGGAATTTTTGAAAATGAAATAGATCAACTCTTCCAACCAGAAGACTGGAATAGTGATTTAACAACTGCAGAAGAAGCGTTGGATGAAACTCAATCGAATGTGAAAACAATGATAACGAACCATAGTGATAACGTGACCAAGTTCTTCGAATCTAATAAAATCTTTTTGAGTGAAAGTCAAGAACAGAAAATAAGTTTGAAATTGAAGATTGAAAAATATAAAAGAAAATATATAACAACAAAGCACCTCTTGGAAAAGTTAAATCATAATATAAAATTAGCGGAATCAATCAATCGTTTAAACCTATAAATTAAATACAAAATATATTTTATCGTTTGGAATTTTTGAAAATGAAATAGATCAACTCCTCGAACCAGAAGACTGGACAACTACTGAAAATGCGTTGGATGAAACTCAATTGAATGTGAAAACAATGATAAAAATGATAAATAAATTTGAAATTGTTTAAACCTGTAAAGTATGTACCTATTTTCATTTCTCGAGATAAAATAAACTATCATATTATAACTAATTGTGGTTGATTTACCCTGTACATCCATTTAAAGTATATTTTTACAATATCGATATTTATAATTCGCTCTTTTTAAACAGTAACAAATCCATAAAATTAAGATATTGTATATATGTGAAAGAATCTTCAAGCGTTTCTTTTTATCAGCCTACAACTCTCGAATCCAATTCAATCGATATAACTTGTTTGTAACTGTATAATTAGTAGACACATTGCAATAACAGGGTCGGACTGACTTTTATGTAATATTGGAGAGGAAATTAAAGGCGATTCGAATGAAAATATTTTATTCGATGATCAAACCCAAAAGTGTAGTGAAATAAAGTCCACAGTACTGGATATGCGACTAATGTCATACATTTTTATATTGAAAAATATAAAAAGGCACAATTGAATATATATTAAAATAAATTAAATATAAAGTTGCATTAATATTAAAATTGTAGGAAATAAAATCCACAGTACAGGATGTGTTACCAAATTTCAAATTTTTGAACAATACAAAAAGATACAATTGATTTAAAACAAAGTTATGGCGCAATAATGTTAAAATGTTTGTTATTGCACAAAAAACAATAATCAACTATACAATATAAAAATAGTTCTTTTTCACAAATAGAACATCTAAAACATGATTCTGGTAAAGTTCCTGCGCTACCGGTGAAATGCTCGCTGACATGTTGGGATTCTATGCTTTCACCCCCACCATTATTCAAATCGAAAAAACAACCGGTACATAATCGATACTCACTTGTCGAATCATAGTATTGTAGGATACATATTGGTTTACCAAAACTGGCATTCATCCATTTCTGACTATCCACTGTTTCAATATGAAAGGATTTGAAATCAATAGTGGAACCTGTATCATGTTCCTGTTCCGAAGTACAGGAACTGATAACAGAATCCACTTCACTTCCACTATCGTCATCGATTCTATTAACCTCTTGGTTTTCTAACAAAACCGCAAAATCGAAAGACTCGTTATCACTATCCATACTTTCTTCTCTTATTGCACTACAGTTATGGGTTTGATACGTTTTGCAGCGTTTAAACGTATTATATATAAAATTTCAGACATGCGCAAACAAGAGTAGCTAGGGCATGCGCAAATGAAAGCACTATTCAGTGTCTCACCACAAAATCATTTATTATAATATAAGCTAGTAAAAACAAATTTATTGGTAGAGTTGTATTAAATATTTGTAGAGTATTCCAACGTCTTGTGTTATCCATCTTGTCGTTTTCTTTTTTGATTGATGTTTTCATCATCTTGGCAAACTTACAGTCTGGGCTAAATTTTAAATGTTCTTCATGAACGCAATCTTCGGATAACCACTCATGAATTTCCACATGACAATTAAAACAACGAGTTATGTCACTATAACCAACATAAAAAAAACCCGCTAACGCCAAATCTATAGGAGAAACTTTACCAGTCCAATTTTTGAATGATTGCAAGCGGTAGTCATACAATGATAATAAATCGGAGAAATCTTCTAAACACATATTGATGGTGTGAGTCAAATTCATTTTGCTATAACTATTTATAGATTTCCCCATCCATTCCAATACTAGCATAATTTCTCCCACCACTTTCACATATCTATAAAAAGTCATGAAGAAACCATTCCGAGCATAGTTTTGTCATGTTAGTTGTGGGGGAAATGTCTTCAAATATGGTTCAAAAGGAAGTGTTTTTGGGGGAGCGTCGATTTGACTTGAATCAGTCAAAGTCAAAGTTTGTTACAGTGTGTTTATCAGCAGAGTGCACTCCTTGTGTAATAATTTCAGGGAACAGGAATAATTATATAGTTTTTTACGAAAAGGAATGGGAGGAATTAATATGTTTCAAGGATTTGATTGACAATTTTTTCACTGCAGCGGAAACCCTAGACCCTATAGATGCGGGCTATTTTTGGCTTCAATTTCAAAAGTTTGAGCTAAAAATTTTAACTGGACACGCTAGTATTTGTTTGGGGTATGTAAGTATATCCGAGCTGTGGAAGATATTACCACTAATAAAGAACACCTTTGAAACATTAAAAAACCAGCAGTTTTTAGGAACTATGAAAATTTTACAACTGGCTGTTACTAAATCACAAGATGCTCCGAAAACAGCACTAGAAGTTCTACAACCAATCAAAAAAATCAATCCAATTACATACAACCTAGGTCTTGAAGTAATTTACAGATTTCCTGAATTACTACAAGATGAAAAAAGTCAGCTTTAACGAAAACTTCAACAAAATACATGTTCTATATGTCTGCATATCATGCGGCAAGAAAAAACGATTGGCAAGCTAGATATCTAGATCAGTTACGCTTCAAGCAACGAATTCAACAAGCCGCCAAATTTATCAATCCTATTTTACATGTAATACATAGATGTAAAGTTTATAATAAAAGATATGCAGTAATTATTATGTTTTATTTAAAAAGTTAGTTCACAATACATTATTTTTATTAATCCAAGAGTTGTGCGAGTTATCTAATCCCAGCCATTTCACCAAAACCTTATTTCCTTTTTTTCTCAATACTTTTTCAACGAGATAAACGTCGGGGTGTTTCACTTTTAAAAGTTCCTCAGTGTAAAAAGCTCCTTGAATCGGTTGATTACTCTCGTCTTGTAAAAGATATGTGGTGGGATTGGTCAGCTTGACTTTATAGATTGTGAAAATTTCGGTTGACCAGTTGGGTGTATAACCTTTGGAAAATGATTCACGATATTTAATTATGCGTACAAAATCACCTTTTTTAAATCTAGGTTTGCGGGGTTCGACTGTTTTCATGTGGTTGAAAGCAATAATATATTTGGCGTCTGTCTCATTCACCTTACTGGGAATAGCACCCGTGGTTGAATGCCTGGTATTATTGTATTTCTTAACAATTTTTGGTAGCAATTCCAACCATTTATATGACCCTTGCACACTAAATTCTTTCCACAATAAAGTTTTGAGTGTTCGAATAACTCTTTCTACGATGCTAGCTTTAAGGTGTGAAAATGTGCTGTAATGATTTATTCCATACTGTTGCATCAGTTGTTGGAACTCTTTGTTATAAAATTCTTTACCCATATCGGTCTGTAAGTTTTTAGGCGGGCTCATTTGGGAGAGTACTTTTTGCTTAGCCTCTGTAATGTCCTTGGCATTTTTTCGCTTTACAGGTTCAGCCCAAACGAATTTACTAAGTATTGATTATTACAAGTATATATCCAAAACCTTTGTTAACGCTTTTATAATTATTCAGAATCGCCAAATCAGCCTGAAGAAGATCATGCAAACCTTTGACAATCACATGTCGTCTCTTGTAATTTTTACGAGCCGGACTATGCAATTCATTAACTACATCTCGCTTCACATTACTCATATTTTTGTAGAGCACACTGAATTACAAATTCATCGTTAAATTGTTTATAACTAGGGTTTAACGCAAACTGTAAAGTATCGCCTTTTTCAACAGATTTATCAACTATACCGGATTGGTCAGATATGTTATTGTTATAGCGAATATATAGTCCATCAAAAATGCATTTAAAATGTTCAACTTTTCCTGATACTGGTATCGTAAAAGTGCTTGTATTACAGTCTAAGACGTGAAAAAACTTGTCTGTTCCTTTTGAAAAAAATTTTGGTATGGAATTTATAGGGATCCCCAATATAAAAATTATCACTGAGCAGTGGTGCTGCTACAATTTCGTCAGAGGGTTTTAACGCTTGACTGCGAAGGAAGTGTTGATTGAACCTGTTAATCGGCATATTAAGATTGAATGGGCCATTTTTATCAAAGGGGGTGCTATTTATGAAACTGTTGCAACGGGCAAAGTAGGGTAAAATCAGCACACATATTATTTACAGAACCTACTTTAAATTCAATTTTATCGTCCATTTTTATTTTCATGGTGGATAACTCATGATATTTATAAACCTTGCCATTTATCAAAACATCACCGTCACTCGAGTAGTGCTTACAGCTTTCGATAGAACCTTCAACAGGAAAAACGAAAGCAGTCCCTCCATTCTCTAAAACATACAAGGGATTTTTTGTCTTTTTTACCCTTATTAATCGAATGATGCATGTACTAAAATATTCTTTTGGTGTGCAAATGTAAAAGGGTGTTTTAAGTATCGGTTTAGCGGTAGAAGGAACGTCTACACATTCTGAGGTGGAGAGGTAATGTTGGTTGGAATGATTTAACGGCATGTTCACGACTAAACAATTTATAAAGTAATCAAAGTATTTATTCGATTATACCACCCTCTCGTAATTCTTCAATAATGGATATAATTTCATTGCGATGACCTGTATTCCCTGCTGCTTGAGAAGCTACAAGTAATCGTAACCTATCAACTATTTCATTAAAATCATCAAAATATTTATAATCAATGGGTTTGTTATTGTAATCCATCATAGTCAACTTCCCCCCAAGTTTTGACATTTTACGTGTCAGTACACCAGTTAATAGAGACCGAGGGGCCGTACCAGCCCTCGGTCTAATCGGATTTGGTTTTAGTTCAGGCTTAATGATGAATGTATATTTATTTTTAATATCATTGGGGAATGTTCTGATGGGTAAATAGGGGTTATGTTCTCGACGAATAGCATTTGTTCGTTTAATAATATCTACATAATTATCCACATCTCGTTTAGTATATACAATAGGGTTTTTTTTAAAAAGCAACTCGTACAACCCAGGTGTACCCAAATATGTTATATGCTTTACGATAATATCTTTATTTTTGAAGTCAAGTTCAGAGTCACCAATGTAAAACTTTTCTTCGTTGGGATTATGAAAAACGCCCAAAATATGATCATATACCCCTTCCGTATCTCGTATCATCCCCTCGATAAATTCTCTAGGAAGAGGTGTGTCAAACTGTTCAAAATACTCTCTCAAAACGTTTGGGTCGGTGATTGTACGATAAAAATCACTTATGATGTCATCGATAAATTGGTCTTGTCTGGTTCTATCTGGAATATCTCCCGAATCATTTCGAGATTCATAAGTTGTTTCATCTGTTAAAAATCTCGTGTTGTCCTGGAAAGTACTGTGAAAATCTGGATCGTTATCGGACTCAAAAAATGCTAGTTGATGGTAACGAGTTGTGGGTGACTTTTTAATGGTAATGTCCCCTTTTGTCGGTGATATTTCTTGTTTAATAGGTTTCCCCAAAGTTGAAACAAATTCTTTAAGAGGCTGGTATGATTTTTCCAATTTACTTTGAGACTCATGCCTCTGCTGTTTGAGAAGTTTATATTTCTTTTTAATATCTTGACGTGATTTTATGAGCTGTTTCCCTAATCGTTCATTCATTGTGACTAATAGATTTCACATTTTTTAAGGTCTTATATATACATCAAACCCTTTTCGATATTTTCCAGAGGATAATGCACAGTCCTTATCAATAACTAAAAATCCAAACTTATCTTTCCAACAAAACCATCCCATGTCTTTAAATTGTTGAAAACTCATGTCGATATTTGCATGGTCATCAAAAATATGTTTCAGATTAGTAACATCTTGGGGGAATACAATTAACAGATTAGCATTATCCCGAATTAGTTGTTTTGGAATCGCTGAATATGTTTGACATAAATAAAAACAATCGGTCTCTTTATGTCGACCAAAACAAAAATAATTTTTGATGATATTTTGGTCACAAGACGCCACATCGTCAAATATAACTATGGAATTATGTTTAATATTTTCGGGGAGCGGAAAATCTTCACTTTTACTAAATTCTTGGTAACCGATCTCTCGTATGGGTTGTAGTAATAATCGCAGATATTGATATTTTGGTTGCTGCAGTGATTTCGAATATAAATAAACATTTTCATATTTCATACCATTAGGATGTTCCAACAAAGATAACATTACGTTGGTTTTACCACTTCCACTAGGCCCTACTATAAGTGTTCGTTTAGAATTACCTCCAAATAATACACCGTGATTATTTTCATTATTTGTAATGTCATAGTTTTTAACTGGTAAGGAAACTTGTTGTTTTACAAGCTTCATGTTGAAGACTGTTAGTATATGAAGAGAAGCACACATATATAGGTGTTAGTATGAAAATTAAAGCGGTGCCACTTGAACGTCGTAGGACTAGAGGTAGAGGACTTGTTAATACATTAATAAATAAGCTCCCCTTTGAACTACACGCCCCTGGGGGGTATCGGTATTTAGGTCCTGGAACGAAGCTAGCAGAGAGATTAGCTCGAGGGGATAAACCATTAAATCCTTTGGACGAAGCAGCGCTACAACACGATATAGCATATTCTCAGAGCAACGATCTAAGTGAACGCCACGTGGCTGATAAAATTTTAGAGAACAGAGCTTGGGATCGTGTCAAATCCAAGGACGCCAAATTAGGTGAAAAAGTAGCTGCCTGGCTGACAACAACAGTTATGAAAGGAAAACGCAAACTTGGAATGGGTCTAAGACGAAAACGTAAAACTAAGAAGCGTGTTATTAAACCACCAAAAATTGGAGGATTTTTACCATTTTTAATCCCTCTGATTGGGGCTTTAGCTGCTGCCGGTGGCGGTGCTGCTGGTATCGCAAAAGCCGTGAACGATGCTAAAGCTAATAGAGATCAATTAGCCGAGCAGCAACGACATAATCTTGAAATGGAGCAAGCTGCTGAAGGTGGTAAAGGGTTATATTTAAGACCATATAAAAGATATGGAATGAGACAAAAAAAACAAAAAATATGTAAAAAGGGGCGGGGTTTTTATTTAAAACCATATTCAAGAAACTCCCGATAAAATTACCTCAGCACATAATGACAGACTTTGAACTTGAAAAATATATAACGTTATTGAAAATTCCTTATTTTCGTGGCATTTACATGCGTAACTCCTTACCTACAGAAATTAACAAATACGAGTCTGGTATTATCAACTTGGATACACTGCAAGGTGTTGGAAAGCACTGCACAGCTTATACAAAGAAGAGTAAAAATGTTACATATTTTGATAGTTATGGTAATTTACCACCACCAATAGAAGTCGTAAAGTATTTTACAAGTAATGGAAAAGTAGACATCCACTTCAATTACGAAACAGTACAAAGATTAGGTTACCAATGTGGACAGTATTGTCTTAGATTTTTATATAGTCAGTATAACTGAGTAGGCAACTCATTCCATAACCAACTGTCCAAGATGTCGTATACTTTTACGTTAAGTGGGGAGTCATCAATTCTAAGTGGTGACTTTAACCCACCCATTTACTTAGATGAAAATTCCGAGTATGAGATAGGATTAGCTAATTTTGATACATTCAATAGTATTCCAAACGTAACTCAAACCAATAACGTATTAGTGTGGGGTCAGAAAAGTCAATACAACTATATCATCCCTATAGGCTCCTATGAACTGGATGATATTATAAAATTAATTGAAGAAGAAATGTTTAATATAGCGGGTACTACAACCCGCATTGTGCCAGATAGTCGAACAGGGTCTGTATCAATGAAAAGCACTGAAACTATAAATTTTACAGTTGATAATTCAATAGGGGATCTGTTGGGTTTCTCAAAAGTCTTTCTTGAACCGAATAAGGTAAATACCTCAACAAAAATGATAAATATTTTAAAAGTTAATACTATATGTATTGACTGCAACATTGCAGTCGGATCATTTTTGAATGGAGAACCAGTACACATTATACATCAGTTTTTTCCCCAAGTTCCCAGTGGGTATAAAATAGTGGAGCAACCTTTAACCATACTCTATTACCCTGTAAGCATTAAAACCATAAACAACATTACTGTTAGGGCTCTCGATCAAAGCGGTGATTTAATTGATTTTCAAAAAGAAACTATTACTGTTCGCTTACATCTTCGAAAAACTAATTGAAATGGTTTGGCAGTTTAATCGTATACACCCATATAAAAGCACATTTATTCACAAAACTATCAGTAGAAGGAAAACCACAGCATTGTTAACGTCTACAAATCGGAAATTTTTGCAGTCTTTGGGTTTCAAAGTGTTGGTATAATGGAAGTTTTACATGTTACGGGCGAACCTTTTAGCGACACTACCATTGAAGACTATCAATTCCATACATACTAACCGTATTCTTCTGCTAACCTCAACTATAATGATGAAATAAGAATTCCAATTCAAGATCTAGAAGCTCATACTCTCCCCAGTAATTCAGTTCTGTACATAGAAGGGAAATTGCTGACTGATAAAAATACTGTTCCAACAAAATTTAACTTTATTAATAACGCTATTGCGTTTTTATTTAGAGAAATCAGGTATGAGTTGAATGGTGTAATTATTGACGCTGTCCGACAAGTTGGTATAGCTACGACAATAAAAAATTATCTATCTTTAAACTAAAATGAGAGTAAGCTGATGAATAATGGGGGGTGGTATCCAAACAATGGAAAAATTCTAACAGATTCCAAGGGTAATTTTAATATATGTATTCCTTTAAAACTACTCATGGGTTTTTTTGAGGATTTCAAGAAATTTATAATTAATATGAGACAAGAGTTGATTATAATTCGAGACAAAGACGACATCGATGTTGTAGTTGCTTCTGATGAGTCTGAGAAACCAAAAATTGAGCTATTGAAAGTTTATTGGAATGTACCTCACATAACTCCAAGCATTAAAGAACAGCTGAGACTAAATAAAATTATTCATAGCAATATTGATCTACCAATTAAATTTAGGAGCTGGGAACTGATTGAATATCCTGCTCTTACAGATACTACTCGGCACACCTGGCCCGTCAAAACGACGACTAAAATTGAAACACCCCGACATATTGTGGTAGCATTCCAAAAGGGTAGAAAGGGCAAACTTTTGAAAGGTATGAGTAAAGAATCCCGCACAAACCTTATGGAAAAGTGGTCCCGGTTAAATTGGCCCAAACTTTGGGAATGAACAGATCTTGATGAGTAGAAAAAAAGTCTCCACGGCACCAAATTCCGGGGATGCCGCGTTTTCGAGATATCCGCGTCTGAAAAGTGAAAATTGAGCTCCGAGATATAGGTTATCTCTGTAGGTTATTACAGTAAACCTTAGTATGGCGACCGGGTAACGTTAAAGTTCGGTGTAGAATATTGGTGGAAATGTCTACGAAAGCACGGAAGACAATATAAGACAAACTCTCGCCCAGGTGCGCCCAAATTGATGGGAAATAGGGTGGAATTCACATCGCCCACTAAGGAAAAAAGGTCTGTTCGCATCCATAGAATGAATGAACTACTGATCTGATGACTTTCAATGCGTGCAAGGTGATCTCCGAAATATTTGGAATCACGCGACTTGACAGGGGTGCCAAAAAATGGGCGTGGGCCCCAGCAAATAAGGCCTACACTAACTCTAGTTTATGTGGACATTACCAATTGTCATGGATTTTCTGAGGCACAGATTTGATTGCGTTGACCGAGCGCATCTTTGGAGTCCATGAGGAGTGTGCAAAGAAGGGGTTTCTGGGGCGCATGTGCGACTTTCTCTCTGCCTTGAAGTTTTTGAACGGAAGGACTGGGGCAAACACTCTATAACGTGCAGGTGAACCAAAAGAAGGCGTGATTATTGCAGGTCTAAAGGAAGAAACTTGAACCCATCAACAAAGTATTTATTATGACAATTAAATTAAAAATAAATTGATTAACATTCTCAAAGACCCTACTCTTCTTCTAACCGCTGGATTTCTTGCACGTGTCTTTGTCGTGGTCTGTGTGCTGCATCAACAACATTATCAAGTAAAGCCGTAGTCGGGTATCTGGTATGAGGTTGGTGCCGTACATGTCCCAGAAACCATAACACACTCGCAACATGCGCACAGCTCCCCAATGTTCTCGCTCCACTTTTACAGGTACAATAATATCCAAAAATGAGCGGTTCATGCTCCGCTGCCCTTTCATCTGGATCATCGTCTGCCCTAAATGCAATAAACAACTGGTATTTTGCTGCATTCCGAAAACGAGAGTAAAGACGAACTCGCATCAGTCCAGGTTCATCAAAGCGTTCATCAAATTCGAAAGTTTCAGTCCCTTCTGTCCTGAATATAAGATGGAGATAAATTGATTTGGTAGATCCCCATGGTAATCTCTTTAAGGTAATCAATATCTAATCTAGGAAAATTGGGCGCATGATTTTCATTCAAGCGAACCCATCCTCCATTGCGGCGCTCCAAATGATCATTTTCGACCCTAGTTTGAACAACGTTTGGCTCTCGCGCTCTGCGTAGCATTGTTTCAGCCAACTCCCCATCTGCCTCCTGCATTTGTATTCGGTCCTTATATCTGTTAATGATGGCGCCCGCAATCCGGTAAAAATCTCCTAAATGGGATGCGTGATCCATCGGAATGATGTCGTTGAAAAACTTGAACATGGACTTAATATGCCCATTGCGGGCCTCCACTAGCCATCTTGTCTTAGTAATAAGTCGGCAGTCATTAGCTTCTTCTGTGTCTAGTTGCCGTTGTCCCCGTGGAAGGAGTGCAGGCATTTTACAACGAATGCCCAAATTCTCGAGGTACGGGAGGACGTCTCTATAGCCACGATCGAAAATGAAAATATCACCGTTTTCAAACCACTCTCGGATACCATTAATATTGTTTTCATACTCATTTTGTAAAATCGCTGCGTCGTTGTTCGCGGAATCAGAAAAGTAGGGACCCTGTATATCTAAGATATACCCATCTGGCGCCACTATAAGAGCGGGTTTCACTAAATGTCTTCCTTTATGGAGAGAGTAAGACTGTCTCAGAGCACGAAAATTACTACTTTTGGGGATATATGAATATGTTGCATCGAGATATGCAATGGCAACTGGCAATTCTGGGTTTTGATTGTACAATCGATTCGCGAATTCCGTCACGTGCTGTTCAATGTATTGCTGTCTATTAATAGCATTTAGGCCTATGTTTTCTGGCACAAATTGGACCATCAAGCATCTTCGAACTGTGGAAATCGCTAGAGAAACAGCTTGTCGACTCGAGTATTTAAAAATCAGTTTCAGGAATTCATCGGACAGACCCTGTCGAAGCTTGCACAAGAACGTCAATAAGTCTTTTCTATGTACCCGTCGACCGTGATTCTCATTTTCGTTATTACCTTCACAATATCTGTACATATCATCAAATTGAGCTTTACTTATGGAGGTTACACATCGAAATTCATCATCTGTGAAGGAATTCTCGTCGTTGAAGTTTGGCTCATCTGGTCTTGCCTCACGGCGCATTACTTGCAACAGGTTGTTCAGTTCTGGGCCAGGCAAACGGTATGGTCTATTCACAAATTCCAAACCGTCAAGAAGTAATCTTTGAACGAACCCGTTTTGATCCAAATGATGAGGACATGATCGAACAGACGGAGGAGCATAGATATTCTGCAGAATGAATATTTTGACTCGACAGTTGCGTGATAAACGACTTGTATTCCTTTGCTCTCCGCAAAACAGGTAATATCGGTTCCGCGTCTGCTTCAACACATTCAATCTTATGCAGGTGGGGTCCGCTTCTAGATCTCGAAGTTCCCTATTTATGCTTTGGTTGCAGTTAAAACAAATACGAGCATTTGCATCTATTTCGAGGCCAGGATGATTGAGATCATTGCGCCGGGTAACCGCAATTTCACGTTTTTGAGCGTGGGCTTCTCCATAGATAAGTACCATCACACGTGGCTGGAAACGGGCGTTACACACATAGCAATTTAGTCTGTTGCGAGCTGCCATACTTCCTAGGATTCATGAACGACCCAATAAGAAGGTTATTTAAGACTTGGACTTCAATATTGGATGCGAAAAATACTTACTTCAGGGGATCGAACGTCAATTATCTATAATGAGTAAGGAACAGATCAATCACAAAGTTGATAAATTGACAAGGTGTCACAATGTCATAGGAAATTGAACTTGAACTTGCAAAAATCTTCCTAATATAAACAAAGCGATTCTGTCTGATGTAAACAAAGATTTGATTGCAAAGGACGAACACAGAGGGCCTGTTATCGCTTTGTTTCCAGATATTGGGAGAACCAAGTGAATGTGGACGCCCTTGGAGGGAGACTTTGTTTATATTGTCTTCGCAGTCTGGTGGAATTTTTCGCGCATATTTTGTACAAAAATCAACCTCATCTGGCTAACAATACTCAAGTTTTCAGTAGAAGCGCACTAAGTGCGCACATAAAACAGAGTTGGTGTAGGTCTCATTTACTGGGGCCCGGCACCCATTTTTTGGCAACCTTAAAAAATCGTGTAAATCTAAATGTTTCAGAGAGCACCTTGCATGCATGGAAAATGATAAAATCAGGAGTTCATTCGTTCCATTGATGCAAACAGACCTTTTTTCCTTAGTGGGTGATGTGAATTCCACCCTATTTCCCATCAATTTGGGCGCACCTGGGCGAGAGTTTGTCTTATATTGTCTTCCGTGCTTTCGTAGACATTTCCACCAATATTCTACACCGAACTTTAACGTTACCGGGTCGCCATACTAAGGTTTACTGTAATAACCTACAGAGATAACCTATATCTCGGAGCTCAATTTTCACTTTTCAGACGCGGATATCTCGAAAACGCGGCATCCCCGGAATTTGGTGCCGTGGAGACTTTTTTTCTACTCATCAAGATCTGTTCATTCCCAAAGTTTGGGCCAATTTAACCGGGACCACTTTTCCATAAGGTTTGTGCGGGGTTCTTTGATCACTGTAACTTGACTAATTTACGTGTGTTTTTGAATTCTGAGCGTTATCCTTATCATGATTTACATCTAGATTTTGATAGTAATCGTTTTACCACTTTGTATGAGATGTTTGCCAATTTTCAAGAAAGTTATTACCACATCCAAACTAATCAACCTATATTTAATCCAGAAGAATTTAAAACCAAAGCCCCCATCGCCCACATCGACTGTTCTCGTCAAAAGGAGGTTTTACAGAGTGGTTCTATTGTTCTTCGAATAGAATTTGAAACCAGTAAAAATGTGGGTAATGATGTATCAGCATATTGTTTGATTATACATGAAAAAGAATTTTATTACAATCCCATGACAAAAATTGTTAGACAAGTGTAATGCGCATGCGTTTATGTGTTAAAAGTCTGCAGCAGCATGAAGTTTCTTTCAGTACACTATGGGATTTCGTCAACGACTCGAGCTGATATTGAGTGGTATAAAAAGAAAAAGCAACTAGTTGAACACTTTAAAAATCTACAAATATGAGATTAGTGATGGATGTTCAGGGTTTTAGGATTGAAAACAATAAATTTATAGAGAAGGAATTTGCGGCATACAACGGAAATCAGGTTTGTCATTATGTGTTTAAACCACCATTTCCTTTACGAATGCTGTCCCCCGATTTGCACAGACAGGCTGTTTGGCTCATGAAAAAGCATCACTCTATTGACTGGAATGTTGGTTTCACACCAATACATTTGTTTGGTAATATAGTTGCTAATTTAACAAATGATGCTGACGTGGTTTACGTTAAAGGAAAAGAGAAGGCTGACTATATCAAAAAATATTCAAAGGCTCCAGTTTACGAATTTGAAGAACACCCTCCAGTTATTTCATCTGAACCGAAATGTTTTTACCATAGTAATATTAATTGTATTTGTGCGCTATCGAATGTATTTTTTTTATTTGAAAACTTTATAATGAAAGAATAAAATAATATAATGACTTTCAATTCACCTTCAGACCTATGGCGCATGCGTTTTCTTGTATATAAATGTAATTACAGAATTGATTCTGTTTAGTTTCATCATGCATTGTATCAACTGCGGTAAGCAATTTTCTAGAGCTTACCATCTTCGTCGACATCAGTTATGTTGCGGTCAACGTTCAACTACTTGTGACAGTTGTGGAAAACAGTTTTCAAGATTTACTAATCTTAAAAATCATCAACGTAAGAGTTGCGATGGTCCATCTTTTATTCCCAAGAAAAGACTTAGACCTATGGGTATGGAAGTGTTGGAACCCGGTGTTACCAAGTTACATCACGCATTCAAAACCAGAATAGCTTCCTATCGGTTCTCCATTCCAGATAAAAAGACAAATTGTATGAATTTTCTCAATGAGGTTCAACCAAAAGTATCAAATAAAATTCAAGAATACCTTCAGCAACATTATTCATTAAAAATAAATTTTGAAATATTCAGTATATACATAATACCAGAGAAGGAGATTTCAGATATAAAGTCTATGAATACAGCCAACAAAGTTGTGACTACATCAACCGATTTGAAACATGTATATGAAGAATTTAAAGATGAAATTATGAACCAGGCTTCAGAGTTTCAAGAAAAAGATAGTGGGTGGGCACTTCAAGAAATAATGTTTTTAGATGTGAACATAAACCGTTTTAATGCAATTTCCGCTTCTTCTTATGTCAAGTTGCCAAGGGCGATAATTAGAAAACAGACTGTTTTAAATATCCGGAATAATGATAATGCATGTTTCGCTTGGTGTGTGAATGCAGCAATATTTCAACCCGAAGGAGATCCCACGAAGCCAGAATCTTACCCCCATTTTGATACCTTGCTAGATTTCACAGGAGTAGAGTTTCCGGTAACCCTGAAAGACATTATAAAATTCGAGAAATTGAATATTATATCTGTAAATGTTTATGGGTTGGAATCAGAATTTAAAGATGGAAAAAAAAGATATGAAGTTGTTGGCCCCCTTCATTTTACGTCAGAGCGGAAACCGACCCATATTAATCTCTTATTGATAACTGATAGAGATGGAAACACTCATTATACTCTCATCGAGGATTTATCTAAATTATTGAGAAGTCAAAAGACAACGCACAAAGAGAGAACTTTATTTTGTGATGGATGTCTACAAAGTTTTTCAACAGAATCCAAATTACAACACCACCAAGAAAATGATTGTACTCACATATACACTAAGCTACCAACTTCTGAAATTAAAATAAACAAGTGTGGGGAGTGGTTACCAGAAAATACATTAAAATTCATCAACTTTGAAAAACAGCTGCAAGTTCCATTCGTTATATACGCGGACTTTGAAAGTTTATTAAAACCGATAGATCATACTGAACCCCATGCTGGTAAATCCTTCACAGTTAAAGTGTGTGAACATGAGCCTTACTCGTTTGCTTTTTATGTAAAGTGTACTTATGACGATAGTTTATCCAAATTTGAAATTTATGAAGGTGCCGATGCAGTCCAAGTCTTCATACAAAAATTGGATTCAATAGTTCAAGATTTGTACAATAACCATCTTAAACATGTTATACCGATGCGATCATTAACACCTGAGGAACAAGATAGATATGACACTGCTACCGTTTGTCATATTTGTGAAAGACCATTTGATGTTTTTGATAAAAAAGTTATGGATCATTGCCATGTTACCGGAAAATTTAATAATGCAGCCCATAACTCTTGCAATTTGAATTATAAACTTCCGAAATATATTCCAGTCTTTCTACATAATTTAAAAAATTATGATTGTCATTTATTTATCAAAGAACTGACTACCAAAGGTGAAAACATCAGTGCCTTACCCCAAACAAAGGAGAAGTATATATGCTTCTCAAAATCTATTTTGGTGGAAAAGTTTAGTGATCCCAAGATACGAGATGTGTATATGACATTAAAATTTGTTGATTCCTTTAGTTTTCTAGCTAGTTCATTATAAAAACTGGCTTCTACGTTGAATCCTGAACAGTGTAATGAGGTACGAAAGTTTTTCCCAAAACATTTTAATTTAATGAGACAAAAAGGCGTGTTTCCGTATTCATATGTGACATCTTTTGATAAACTACGCGAGCGGCAATTACCATCTAAGGAACATTTTTTTGATACCTTAAAAGGTGTTGATATCTCTGATGGGGAATATGCACGAGCTCAACTAGTATGGAATACTTTCAACTGCACAACTATTAGTGATTATGCAAAGTTATATTTAAAAACTGATGTGTTGCTTCTTGCCGACGTCTTTTAGAATTTTCGCAAAGTTTGTCTTAAGGAATATAAGTTGGATCCAGCTCACTACCTTACCGCTCCTTCCCTGAGTTGGGATGCCATGTTGGATGTACTCAGATTGAACTACAACTTTTAACCGATGTGGATATGCTTCACTTCTTCAAAAAAGGAATTCGAGGCGGAGTAGCTCAATGCAGCAAGAGGAAAGCTGTAGCAAACAATGGATACTTGGAAACCTTTGATGTGAACAAACCAGAGAGCTACATAATGTTTTTAGATGCTACAAACCTTTATGGGGCTGCAATGAAGGAATATCTACCATTTGGTGACTTTAGGTGGTTAACTGAATCTGAAATTGAATTATTCGATGTCGATACTATTGAAGATGATTCGTCTAAAGGATATGTTTTGGAAGTGGACTTGGAGTATCCTACCAACCTGCATGATGCACATAACGATCTTCCTTTCTGCCCGGAAAGTATCATCCCTCCAAAATCCAAATACATAATACACTATCGTAACCTTAAACAGTGTTTGAAAAATGGTTTAAAATTGAAAAAGATTCACAGAGTTATGGAGTTTTCACAGTCTGCGTGGCTAAAGACATACATTGAACTTAACACCAGTCTACGCAACAAAGCTACAAATGCCTTTGAAAAAACTTTTAATCAATGCAATCTTTGGAAAAACGATGGAAAATGTTGAAATAAGAAAACGTATAATTATATCAAGTCATTGGGAAAACACCAGAGGATCCCTGGGAGCGAAAACTTTAATTGCGAAACCAGAATTCAAATCTTGTTCTGTGTTTAACGATAATTTGGTGGCGGTTCAACTGAATAAAATTAAAGTAGTGTATGATAAACCGTTATATGTAGGATTTTCAGTTTTGGATATTTCAAAGACTATTATATATGAGTTTTATTATGATTATGTTAAACAACAGTATGGTGATTCTGTTCAGTTGTGTTATACGGATACTGATTCATTAGTGTTGGAAGTATTTACTGAAGATTTCTACAAAGACATGAAGGAAAATATTGAATATTTCGATACATCCAATTATCAGACAAATAATATCCATGACATTCCTAAAACAATATATATTGTCGGTAAAATGAAAGACGAGTTTGCTGGTGTAGTTGTTGAGTCTTTCTATGGAACTGGTGCTAAAGCATATTGTGTTAAATTATCGGAACGATTCAACAAGTCTGATATTTTAAAGAAGGCTAAAGGTATTTCTAAACATATAATTGAAACTCAACTACATCTTAATGACTATAAACAAATCGTTGAAACTGGTGGTATTGTGTATAGAAAAATGTATGTTTTTCTTTCCAATATGCATATTATCCACACAGAATTAAAAAACAAGGTGGCTCTTTCTTCAAAGGATGATAAGAGGTATGTAATACCACACGACACAAATACTCTAGCATGGGGGCATTTTCTCCTAAATCCATCCTCCAATTCAGGCACATTAGATGATCTTCTCCAAGCATTAGAAGAAGAAGAAGCAGTGGAGAATTTTTTCAGTGATGTGAATATAGAAGAACACTTAGATTCTACAGATTTTGATTTTTTAGATGTTTAACAAAAAATAAATGTTATTTATATACTTATTTCTTTTATTTCAACAAACGAAGGACAATTTTATAAAATATTGTACCACTCACAATAGTAGAACATGTAGCTATATAATATAATATATAAGTATGCGTATTTATGTGTGTGCTTGCGACCTGGTGAACTGCATACAACTGCAACCATTCAGATTCTTGGTAGTTTCCATTACCTTTGAAAAGACGCACTTTGTATGTAGTACTATTGGTAGGTATTTCAGCTTTTAGGGTTACTGCATTATTTGGTGTATACGATTCCATTCGTATCCATTTTTCAGGCCAACTATCATTTTTTGTACCATTACTATCAAAACATACAAACACTTCTCTAATATTATATGGATGCTGTATTAAAAGGTAGTTACCAATAATAGCTTGCAATATTATAAACGTTGGGGCCTGCATATCGACTAATACTAAATAAATGTTAATATATCCAATCTTTTATATATGATTTTTTGACGTTTCACATTTTTGTGTATTTCATTTCTATTATTATTGGGTGGCACCCTAGTTTCTAGTCGGGCAGTGTTGGATAATAGCATGGATTAAATATTGTTGTATCAATCAACCCCTCTCCTACCAATTCACCAGAGTCATCCTCTTGTACAGCACTATTTTTTACGATTTGCACTTTTAATTCGTGGATACAGTTCACATTTAACAGGCTATACAAATCACATGGAATTACAAATTCGTTCTTATTATTTACATCTTTGATACACCAATATACAGCATTTGCAGCGATACTTGCTAATCTTGGAGCACTGTAGTATAAACAGTCTGAATTAAAAATAAGCTCTGGTGTAACACACCTACTAGCTTCCATTTCTACTCAAATTAATAATAATTCACTCACTACTCTTCACTACATATAGTGTAATTGACTACTGCTCTGTATACCCCCTCCTATTTAATGTAGTTACTTTCGGTGCACCCTGTATATACCCCACTCTTATTATATGTCGGAGCATATTGAATTTTAACGTACCATTCGTATACTGATGTTTCCAATGAACACATACATACTTTCGCAACCCTCCGTATATATCCCACTCCTATTATATGTCATTACCCTGTATAATTTTTATTTTCCGTCACTGCATATTAGAGAGGTCAGTTGCGGTCATTCGTACCTTACTTCTTTGGTTCCCCATTCACATAGATTGTGAAAGTAGGTCAGTTACTTGACTTCCGTGAATCCCCATTATAGATGGCGGAAGTAGGTCAGTTACTCGCTTCAAAGCTACCCCATTTTATATCTACTGACTGGACTATTAGAATATTATGCTGACATAAAATATTTAAAATATTCTCTTTGGAAATTCTATTTGGATTACCCTGCGTAATACTACTTTATTATGAATTCAGGATTACAAAGAACAATACACGGGCAAGGGAAAGACCGACTATATGTCCTTTCTGCTAAGGAGACGTTTCAACACATTTTACTAGACATCTTTTCAGACGGCATAAGAATAAAAAAGGAAATTAAGATAATTCAATGTTTGAAACCAGGGAGCAAAGAACGGTTAGCACAAATAAGCACTTTAAGAAAAATGAGATACTTCCTTTTAAAAACAGAAAAAAATACATCTTACATCCAGTAGGAATCTCAAATAAGCCTAATACAGAGTATTTCGTTTGTTTATACTGTCTTGGACATTACACACAAAAATTGTTGTACAAACATGTAAAAATTTGTAAAAACAAACCCATAAATGAGTTGAGTCCTGAAAAAAGATGTTTATCAAAATCGCAAACTTTTGTAACTTTATCCACGTTAAAAAATCATGATTTTTTGAATAAAAATTGAAGTTCTTGACATCATGCATATAAGTGCCATAGCTTAAACTGATCCCTTAATTTGCCTTTATGCAGAAGCTCTACTTAATAAACACAAACGAAAACAAATTGCGACCGACAACTGCTAATAAAAAAAATAATAATACTTCAACAAACAAGCTGAGGTTTGCTAAAAACCTAAGTCGCCACCTACGACCGTAGGCGTTGCCGTCAGCTCTCGCGGAGATGGGAGGGGTTTATAAATTGTATTCAAATGAAAATAATGATCTTAATAAGGGCGCCAGGTAAGTTTACCCCTGACAACTACCTGATTTTCATCCAGCACCTCTAAACTTACCAAATAGGTGCCAATACAAAAATAATAAAAGTCGTGAATCTCTTAACTATGTTTATTCGACAGTAGCAGTAGTCAATAATGCACGTGAAATAACCATAAGTCATGAGCGATAATGAGCAATAAAAAAAAACGATACACAAACTCTTAAGCAATTATAGAACCCAGCTAATGTTACACAAGCAAGAAAAAAAATAGTAGCTGTTCCCAACTAGGAAGCATAATATCGTAAGTCAAACAATACCAGTTCAGTCTATAAAAATTAGATTAAGCATCTACAAGCGTGTACTTGACTTTACAGACTAATTATAAGTTATAAATTATTGGTTATAATTATAAGTTATAGTTAAACAGAGATCAAGTTCCTCTACAATGACGAAGCAACTAACCAATTTACTACAGGCGATATTATTGGATGCTATGAAAAATGAAATAAAACAACGTCGCTTGAGCTCAGGCGCATGCGCAAAATCTATGTAATCACCAGTGTGTGAAGTAATATTTAATTGATAAGTGAAGTAATCCGTAGCATTAATTAACGCTTAACAATTAATAAAAGTAAACACCCTAAAACGCAGACATAATTAAACACCTTTATATTTATTTCTTAGTATTAATAGATTTTTTTTGTTGATGGTTTAGTTTAATCGAATAAAGAATTGACCATACTATGCTTTCTAATAACAGAAAATAATGAAAACTTGCGTAATGAAGATCCCTAAAGAAGTGCGCTGGTGATTCCTCGTATTCCACTCCCAATCTTTGAAACACCAATCCAAATAGGGAAGAGCTAGGTATGCCAAGAGTATCAGCCCCTTACATGGACCCTAGAAAATATTTTATTTTGTCAGGTATTTTGTCAGATGACAAACCCAAAAAAAATATAATTCCCAGTTCGATTATTAGTTAGCACTTTATCCTACGCCATTAAAACCTAAATCTAGAATAATTATTTACGAATTACTTATCAATAACTAAAAGGTTAAAATTATATGGAAATTAATATGAAACTTTGCTAATTTTTCCCAGCGTTTAAATCTAAGTAGGTACAAATAAAAATCAATATCACTTAAAATCGAATTAAACTCTAATTAAACACCTAGATTGACCTTTTTTCCTCTTTTAACTCAAATATAAAACAAATGATAGAGAGAAAAAACTGATAACAACAAAACATGTACTCGCTGTTGAAATGAAACTTGTGAATAATAAACAATCACTTACCCTTATGCACGGGGTTACTTGTGTAAAACAATCTAAAGCGACTCCAATTACCAGGTCTGATGTAACTGATAGACTACTATACTTCAAAGACTGTTCGCTCCTCTAGAGAATCTATTTGTAATAGAAAAATAGAAAACTGATCCCAAGAATTTTCTAGAAACTTTATAGCAAAAGAAAAATAGTTTTGGTAGCAGGAAAAAAGAGTATAAGACAACCAGTACATACCTATTATGAACAGTTCTGATCCAAAATGGTGGTCGATAAGAGTAGATATCCAAAATCCCTTAAAACAGGTTTATAACTCTGACACACCAAAATACACAATTCATCGAAAACTACGATAGTCAGACTTATCAAAAGTGGTTTTAAAAATAATTCCCACGAATGGATGATTCTTCAAAATCAAAGATTTAAAACCACTAGGGGTGTTACACACAATCTACTACCAGACTACCATTGAGAATGCGTCACGGATGTGTGTCCTCTGCCCTCACGCGAAAGATTTGGTAGGTACTAGTATTATGCTTCTAGGTAGCTACAAGCGAACTTATAGTTATAGTAGATCGGTTCTACTTATTAGTTACCTTGACCCAAGGTGGCATTGGATGTACCAAATTTGATATTATCATATAAGAATAAAGGTCAGTTAGGTCATACGGAATGTCCCAAGAGAATTTCTTTACGGAAATATCAGTTGGTACGTAGTAACTATAGGAAAAATAAATAAATGATAATAATTAAATTACAATATTTAGGACAATTGAGGATAATTTAAGATTCGTTACCAAAGAAAGGTCTCAATTAAAAATTAACCGTTGCAAAATATGCAATATTTTGTCAAATAAAATGAGGGAAATGGGAAGACTACTGATTGCTTTGGAATCGCTAAGCGAAAATATCACAGGATTATTTGATTCACTAAAACCTGAAATGTTTCAAATATTTGTAACAGCAACTAAGATTATTACTGGATTCAATTTTAAAGAAAAACAATTTCAAGCACCATCATTGGCATTGCATATGGGAACAAATTTAAAGACATTGTGTAATATAGGCTTTAAAATTGTTCTGGAGAATAAAGGACTTCCAAATATTAAATGGGATGACATAAACTTAAAAAAAGAAGAAATAAAGGATTTAAAAAGGCTAATAGAAGGAGATTGGAACAGTGAACTGTCGAGCTTAGCACTAAAAACACTGAAAGAGAGAGTTTAGGAGAAACCAGTATAGTTACCGTTGAATAGTGACATAAAATTATTCAATAACTATGTCAGTAAATTAGCAGATAATGCATACAATAATCTTAAAAACAACATAGACGTTCAGAAAAGTTATAAGATTATAACTGAATGCGTATTGGCAGAAACATTGATATTTAACCGCAAACGTGTGGGAGATGTGCAATATTTAAAAATAGATAATTACAATATAGATACTAGCACTACAAATCAAGACGTCCTTTTCGAATCTTTAACCGAAACCGAAAAATTACTTTGCAGGCGATTCAAACGGGTTAGAGCTGGTGAAAAGGGTTTTAGGCCAGTGCTCATTTTATTTTTCAAACGTCTTCAAGAACATATCAATTGTTTATTAAAAATCAGGAAAAAGTATAGTTTGGTTCCTGAATCAAATCCATATCTTTTTGCTTATCCAGGTTCTGAAAAATGGATGGCAGGAGGGTACGTTATGAGAAAATTGGCATAAAAATGTGAAGCAAAAGAGCCATTGCTACTGACTTCCACGAAATTTCGGAAACATATCGCCACCACACTTCAATTATTAAGTATGCAAGATGATGAAATGGAGCAAATTGCGACTTTCATGGGTCATACTAAAAAAAACCATATTAAATTTTATAGGTGTTCTCAATAAAATCATTTGAAATTTAATTTAAAAATTTTCCAGATTACCGCAAGATATGTATCAAACCGCAAAAGTAGCGAAGGTTTTACTGATGCTAGAAAAGGGGAAAGATCAAGAACTGAAGGGTAAAAGCTTAAACGAGATAGAATTGGATGATTATGTTTGCTATTCTTCTGAATCTGACGAAAATGACGATGATGAAGGTAAAAACAACATAAAAGCATGTATCGTGAGAAAACATGGATTGCAGAAAATTTTGGATAATGTTAAAATCCAAAAAAATTATTCAGAAAATACATTCACAACTACGAGAGTATACCATCAAATCAAATGAGGAACATTTTATTTCAAAAGAAAAAAGTAATTTTCAAAACTAAATTTATTATTCTAGTTATAAAATGATATTTTTTTCATTAAAAAAAACTAGAGGCCGAACAACATGGTCACAGGCAGAAGTTACAACGGTTGAAAAACATTTCAGCAACCATATTAGGAACAAAATTGCACCTAAAAAACACGAGTGTAGTGATTTACTTGCCAAGCATCCAGATTTATTTTTGAAAAAAGATTGGATAAAAATAAAAAACTATGTATATTATTGTTAAAGAGATGAATAAGCTAAAAGTGTGCTGTTTTTCAATATCAATTATTCGTTTTTTGTTTACTTTATTGTCAACTTACATTGAAACTGTTTCGATAAATAATGAAGAAAATAAATTTACTAATTATATTTAATAGATTAAGTACCTACTGATTAAATCATTTGAAATTATAAGCAACATTTTATTTCCTTGAACATCATTTGGGATATCCTAAGCAAATTTATTATTTTAGTTTTTATTATATACACCTAGATAAATTAGAAGTACTTTAAAATTTCAAATAAAACAAAATTAATGTTTGGAATTTTATTATTATTATGTAGATAATCCCAGTAAACAGTAAAGTAATTTGAAGTATAATGTTTTTATATTGGAAGCAGCTTATCCTATAACTAGAACTTATTACATGGCGACCGTGACGAAATGGAGAAATTCAATGGTGAAACTGGACTCTTCTGGAATTTATTGATGAGTACATACAATTAGGGCACATGTCTAAAGCAAGCAAATCAGAAAGTGATACATCTTCAGAGTATTATATGAGCCACCATGGTGTTTATAGAGAAAATGCTATCAGCACTTCTTTGAGAGTTATTTTTGATGCATCGTTGCCAAGCTGCACGGGTTTTTCGTTAAATAATATGTTAATAGTTGGACCAACTATCCAATAAAATTTGTTTTCCATCATAATACGGTTTAGGCAACTCAGTATAGTTATAGCCGCTGACTGTACAAAAATGTACAGATCAGTATTAGTAGATCCCGAAGATAGACATTTGCAGAAAGTTCTATGGCGATTCAATGATAACGAACCAATTGATACTTATGAATTAAACACTTTGACTTACGGAACTGCACCTGCTCCATTTTTAGCAATCAGGTGTTTATTTGAAATCGGTAATAACGTCCAAATGGAATATCCAGATATTGCTGATATAATAAAAAATAAATGTTATGTAGATGATTTATTGACAGGCACGGAGTCGGTTCAAGAAGCGAGAAGGTTAACGGAATTAGTTTTTAACGTATTAAAGGAAGGTTGTTTCTTTTTGAGAAAGTTTGTGTCAAACAATCCGAGTATTTTAGATTGCATACCAGAAAACGATCCATTAGCTAAAATTATTGAGTTCGGTGAAAGTGATGGCAAAAAGACTCTTGGGCTAATTTGGTGTCCATCACAAGACAAACTGATGTTCAATGTTGAGGATTTTCCTAATGTTAAACAAATTACTAAGCGAATAATTTTATCGAACTACTCAACGATTTTTGACCCATTGGTCTTAGTTAGTCCCTGTATAATAACCGTAAAAATGTAATTGCAAAGCCTGTGGCTTGACAAATTATCATGGGATAATCAAGTACCCAATCATATTGCTTGTGTTGGAAGTAAAGTATTTAAATGAACTGAAAATGGAACGTCATGTAGTATGCGAAAACACAAAATATATTGAAATGCACTGTTTTTCTGAAAGTTCAGAGAAAGCTTATGCAGCCTTTGTCTATCTCTTGGCGTTAAAGGCAAAGGTTGCTCCATTGCAGTCTGTTACTTTACCTAGGTTGGAACTTTGTGGGGCACTAGCTGCTGCTAAATTAGCGGACAATGTATCTAAAGCTTTGAGACTTACAGTAGCAAAATAGCAATTTGTATGCTTAGGCCGCGAAATACCTTTTTAACGTTTCGAAAGAACAGTTATCGCCGAGGCCGAGGCAAGATAATCTTGAGGTCGTTAAAAAGTTTCGCGGCCATGGCATACACATTATTTTTCGTGCAATCGTTAAAATTATTAAACTACTTAGATAATTGTAAATAAATATATTATTGCTCTAAAATCAACAGCAGTTCAATTTATTTAACAATGTCACCGTGTGCTATGGAAATGATATGTTTCAATATATACAAAATATTTTGACAGTTCTTGACAAAACGCAAAATGTCTGATACTGATAGCGATATTTCAGTACCTTCCACTCCTCCTGAACTCAAAAGCGTTGTAAATTCGGCGCTTTCCGTTTTAATACCTAAAAAATCTAAACGGCAGTACGAAAAATGTTACGGCGAGTTTAAAGATTGGTGTGACAAACAGAATGTTAAGACGATGTCTGAAGTGACGTTTGGTTTCGCAGCCGTTGCTATGGGTAACAGCCGCGAAATTAAATTTCTCGGACTGAGCTGAGAACGCGAAATATTGACTTCGCGTGCAATTGCACGAAAAGATATTTTTGGACGGACTCCACCATTGTTTTGGGATGGATTAAACACGTTCCAACAAGTTGAAAAGTTTTGTCGAAAATAGGGTTTCGGAAATACAGAATATCACTAATCACGATCACTGGAGACACGTACCTAGTGAACTGAATCCTGCTGATTATGTCCCTCATGGCCCCCACAACGGTGGGGCTGGTGCAACTCTGGTAACAGGGACCGGGCTCAGAGGGGCCCTGGTTTTTTTATTCAAGAAGTATTTGCAGTAGATCATAGCTTTATTATCAAAATAAATCGAAATATTTAAATATAAAAACAGTTTAGAGTAAAATAGATACTAATTATTATACAACAGCACGCACGGGCCCCACCCACTCCCTCAAACCTCCACCACTTTAACTCTGCGACGATTCTTGTCCGAAGAGGCGTCGCATCAGTTCAGTAAGTCCAGTTCATCTGTTGACTCCATTTGACATCGACTGATTTATTCCGTTTTTGTGTTATAACCTATAACATTTGGTGAAAAGTGCTTTCCCAACAATTATAATTTAATTTATATGTGAATTATTCTTGAACAAAAAGGTGAGAGTAATAACCTTTAATATTTAGAATAGAGGCTTTTCTTTTTTAATTAGATATAGTATTTAACAAATACCTACTCAACTCAAGTAATAGGAATATTATTCTTTTTTTGAGGAAATAGCGTACAAAAGTACCTACCTAGATTAAAAAAAAATATTACGAAAAAAGCATCTTAAGGGCTAATAAAGAAATTTTTATATGCTAATGCTTAGTTTTTTTATTTGCTTATGCTTATGCTTATTTTTTGTTTCAGAGTATATCATAAAACAACAATAAGATGTCGTCAAGCTATAAACATAAGTCTGGAGCTTTGAAAAGAAAGCTCCAGAAAGAAAAAATAGAAAAATCAGCTAAAGGTCGCCAGGATATTGAAATTTTTTTAAAGAGTAAAGAAAAATAAGAGTTTAAAGAAGTTCAACCGGATATTAAACCAGAACCTACATCATCCTCACATATCCAACCTTCTTGCTCTGGTGTTCAGCTGGTTTCAGAGCAAAAAGATAAAGAAATCTCACAGAATAATTTGGCTTCTGAACAACTCTTTACAGTAGAAATAATGAAATAATAAGAAGAGATTCTTCTACTGTATGTCAAGGAAGTAATGAAGAATGTGCTGATCCAGATCTTAGTATGGATATTAATAATGACAGCAAAATCGGCATTTTTGATGATCCTAATACCTGGCCTGCAGTGATGAGAGATAAAATACGACAGTAAACTCGCAAAAGACGGATTTTTCCCTGAAAAACAATCATTGGAACCATTCATAATAGTTGGAGGACATACCGTTTTTAATGTTTACGACCCTTCTCATTTGCTAAAATGTACAGTATCGCTTTTTAGGAAGTACAATGTGGAACTTGAAGCCACCACTTACCAAAATGCTGTGATGCAAGCACAGTTTCGGGACATTAGGGATGCCTATTGGATAGATTCAAAGTTAATAGTCAGCATATGGATCCTAAAGTGAAATATGCCATGAAAGTGTCCCGTATGTTCTTCAGGATTTTTCAAGTTTCTGCAATTTGCGTTGTTGTACAACTTATAGTATGGCAACCTGCATGTTGAGCATAACATCTACCATTGCGATATGAAATAAATAGTCTTGTACTATTCATATTTTTAGGTCTTAAATTAAAACCCATTTGGACCACACTGGACCCATTTGGGGACAGCAAACAAAATTTCACTGTAGCGCCTTCTATTGACAAATATCAACAGTTGAGTACGAAAGAGTGTTAGTTTACGTTGTTTTCTTCTCAACTTATAACGCTGATGTTCATCGGTTCGAGCAACGCAACGACAGGTACAATTTTGTAAGCAAGCTCACGCCTTTGTCTGGATGAGCAGTACATGTTTTTACTAAAAGACACGTTAAATTTAAATTTAATTTGTTAGCAGTGTTTATTACACCCAAACATGTAGTTCTAAGTGTAGGGTGAATGTGCTCAAATCGTACCTGTTCCTAAATCGTACCCTGTTCAAATTTCGCGACTACGGCACATGGCGGCATGTTAACTGCAGCAAAAGAGATCTTTAGTTGCACATGAATCACAGTCAGAGTGTGTATCGTTTTCCGGTATTGCAGCGGAAAATAACTGAAAGGTTAGTATTTCTTTCAGTTTCTAAAAATATTTTGCTTCTATTTACAAGGTGTCAAGTAACTAATTGTTGTTATTGGTCCACATGTAAATATTTCCTTTTAAAAGTTGATATTTTAAGAGTAATGTAGTGATTATAAACTTAGGTTACGCGGTTTTTTTTCTTATCGTGTATGCAAAATTTAGTAGATGACCATGAGCCTAAATCGTACCTTACGTTCGTATATAAATCGTACCAGTACGATTTAGGATAAAATCAATTTCATGATTACTTTTTTTTATAATTTCTTTACTAAACAATATTTTCAGATAATGACGTCAAAAAGAAAATACAACTGTTGGTCAGAGGCTGATATGGAGGAGGCTTTGGAAAAATGTCATACCAAAATAATGGGGTTTAATGAATCTGGTCGCGGTTACAAAATTCTCAAGCCAGCTTTTAGAAGACGTGTAAAAAATCTTAACAAAAAGAGCATTGGACGACCAAAAGACTTAACAACTGAGATGGAGGCAGAATTGGTGCGACATATCTTAGAGTTAGAATCCTGTTTTTTTTTTGGTCTGACAATTAAAGAATTGCGTGGCCTATCCTTTCAACTGTCTGAAAAGAATGATCTTCATCATAGATTCAATAAAGAAAAGAGGTTAGCGGGTTGGAAGTTGTATTATAAATTTTTAAAAGATCACCCTGAAATCTCGTTGCGTAAACCCGAAGCAACTTCAATGGCACGTTGTAGAAGAAAGAGTTATGGACTTTTTTGATAAATATGAACAACATTATACACATGATGAAATAAAACAATTTAATTTGTTTAAATCTTCATTTTATTTTGAACTAACGTTCAAATTAAAATTAGTGACGCGTTTCGCTACACAGTAGCTTTTTTGTTTTATTTCATCATTAGTATGGATCTTCATCCAGTAAAAGCCTCATCTATTCAAAATTATAGACCAAGAAAAAATGTCACCGCAAAATTTTTTTTAATGTTGATGAAACTGGGTTAAGTACCGTTCATAAACCATCAAAAATTTTTGCCAAGAAGGGGAAACATCAAGTAGGTGCTGTTACAAGTGGTGAAAGAGGTACAAATACAACATGTGTCTGCTGTATGAATGCTGCCGGGGAATTTCTACTTCCTATGGTTAGCTACAAACGTCAACGGTTAAATGACCTATTGAAACGGGATGGACCTCCAGACACCCTTTACACTTGTTTAGACAGTGGATGGATCACAAGTGATTTATTTTTAGAATGGATGAAACACTTTATCCGCTGCTTACGGCTTGAAAAAAGTGAAAAGAAGCAAGTTCTTCTCCTTCTTCTCACACCAAAAACATTGATGCAAGAAGGCTTGCGAGAGATTATGGAATCATAATGCTGTCTTTACCGGCCCATACCTCACACAGGCTTCAGCCACTCGATAAATCTTTCTTTAAATCGCTGAAGCACCATTTTAATGAAGCATCTGCAACTTGAATGCGCACTCATCCGCGCACTCCAGTGTAATTAAACAGACTGAAATTAGTGAATTATTAGGAATTGCCTACCCAAGAGCTGTCTGTATGGCCACTGCATTACAAGGATTTGAATCATGTGGCCTGTGGCCTTCTGATCGCCATAAAATTAAAGATGAAGACTACGTAGTGTTGGAAACAACGAAAGAAAGAGACATTGGTGAAAATAACCAACATAAAGCAGAAGCAGTAAATGATACTTCAAATCAGGAAAATACACTAGAAATTGTCAATTCTCAACCATCGACAAGTGGTCATATTTTGCACACATCACTAAGTGAAAACACCGCAATTCAGCCATCGACTTCTAACCAATTAGCAAGTCAACCTGGCACACCAATTATCCCAACAAATATTTCATTGCTTAGAAATCATCTTAAGGAGTTATCTCCAATTCCAATGGTACAGAAGAAACTATCAAAAGGTACCTCAGCTTCTCAAGTTTTAACTTCAAGCCTTTATAAAAATAAATTGGTACAAAAAATAGAGGAACAGAATTTAAACCTTGTAACGAGTTTTTTTTTGGGCACCGATCAGAGGTTTATTTATTTTTTTTTCCTTTCGTAACATTTTTTTTTGGGTTTAATATAACTCGTTACATACTCTCCAACCTTTTCCGTTACCGTATCCAGGTATTTATTTTTCTTTATACTTATATTTTTATCGTCCGTCCGGAAGTACGTAAAGTCGAAGTATACTATATAAAATTTTTGATTTAAATATTTCAACCGAGGAGACATTCAGTAAATATACAAACTAATTAATTTCGAAAGACACATGTGAATTTTTTGGCTAGAGATAAATTTAACGACCACTAATGCCGAAATGTAGAGTGGGAATTAAAATATAAATTGGAAGTCAATTGAAAGAATCGCTCTCATTTTCTGCTCTTCTCTGCGCTTCGATTTAAAAAAAAAACCAGTGAACCAGTAAAAATATTTTTGTGAAATCCGGACTCCGGCAGTTTTTGTTTTGAAGGTAAATAGTTTAAAGTAATAGTATATTAGAAGACTTTCCGTACCGCCGTTTAACATTAAAATTTTGTAGACATTTCTTTGAAAATAGTCATGACCAGTTTTTATGTACTAAGTTAAAACATATTTTTTGATTCTTTCTTCTACAAAAATAAAATATTTATAGTTGGAATGAAATAAAGTTTCCGATAACTGTATATTCGATAATTTTTCGTACCGCCGATTGAGATTAAAATTTTGTAGGTATTTCTACGAAAATTTTCATGACTAGTTTCTTTTAGATATTAAGTCAAGTTTTTTTGTTGTTTGGTTCTTTCACAAAAATAAAAGTTGTAGTTGAAATATAGTTGGCTTAAATTTTTTTTTGTATCACATCGTTTAAAATAATAATTCATAATCGATATGAATTATTATTATCCGGTTCTCTAGTGGTTTTATGATTTCAGTTGCTGAAGTTCTTTCTATATAATTAAAACTCGTGTGGATTGTGAAATTTTAACTTTATTCCGGTCTTGATATTTTTACTCTGTGTGTCGATAACTAGGTACCTTTTAAACTCGTGAAATTTATTTCGGGAATAGTAGTTTATAATATTTTTCTTCCGTATTTCTTTTAAATCCAAGGGGTTTCTCGAACTTGGAAGAGGCTTAGCTACAACTCGTTCGAGTAACCGGCAGATTTAAACCGTTCTTATATCGTACCGTGGACCAGTTTATTTCTTTTATTTTTTTTTAATAGTATTTTTCGTATTTCTTTTAAATCCAAAAAGTTTCTCGAACTTGGAAGAGGCTTAGCCACAACTTGTTCGATTAACCGGCAGATTTAAACCATCCTTATATCGTACCGTGTACCAGTATATTTCTTTTATTTTCTAAATAATATTTCGTTTATATTTCTTTTAAATCCAAAAAGTTTTTCGAACTTGGAAGAGGCTTAGCCACAACTTGTTTGATTAACCGGCAGATTTAAACAGTTCTTACATCGTACCGTGAACCAGTTTATTTATTTTATTTTATAAATAATATTCCTGTTGTATTTCTTTTAAATCCAAAGAGTTTCTCGAACTTGGAAGAGGCTTAGCTACAACTTGTTCGATTAACCGGCAGATTTAAACCCTTATTACGTCGTCCCGAGGACCAATTCAATTCTTTTATTGTCTAAATAATAATCTTTGTATTTATGGGGAATCCGAAGGGTTTCTCGAACTTGCAAGAGGCTTAGCCACAACTTGTTCGATTACCCGGCCGATTTAATTTTTTTCCTCTTTCTTTCCACCGTCTCGTGTGCAAAATATATATATATAATTTTTTTTGTTGTTGTTTAAACACTGGTTTTCCGTATTTCCTTTGAATCCTAAGGGCTTTCTTGAACTTGGAAGAGGCTTAGCCACAACTCGTTCGAGAACCCGGCTGATTTAGGAAGTTCTTTCACCGGCTCACGAATCAATACACTCTCTTCCTGTCTAAATAATAAATTCCCGTGTCCCCATTGAATCCGAAGGGTTTCTTGAACTTGCAAGAGGCTTAGCCACAACTTGTTCGGTTACCCGGCAGATTTGAGCGGTATTTGAATAATCTGACCAGCCTTGACTGTTACGTCCGTTAAAATCCCAGGTATAGGTAATACATACCTCATTTTCTTTCCCTGTTATTTTGATCGTCACTATAGAATTATTCATAAAATAGACCACAGAGTATTAATAGACCCAAAGGTTTCCTTTATTATTATTTTGTGATATACCGCCCTATTGTGTGATCGTAGGTATACACTAAACCGTAGGTAGTATACCACTCTGCTGAATTCCTGTTTCCTTCATTAACCCGTAATTTATAAATTGAAGGATCCATATTTGATTGTAATTAAGTAAATAAAGTTAATTCAACAAGACCCCTGGAATTTTCCGTAACCTCCATCTGAGGCTATCTGGAACTCTTGACGCTAAGGGTCAAGGGGCCGTGGAGCAAACCACATTAATAATCTGGCGCCCGAGATTTAAACCGAATTTTGCATCAAGGGTGTCCATAGTGACGTGTTCGTGTGGCAGGAGCCACGTGTAAGGAAGTAAGCACGTTACAACCTACAAAAATCAGGAAAAAGTAATAAAAAGCAGGTGAAACTTAAAACTGGCACTAAGAAGCAAAAAAGTGACAATGTACATGACAGCTGGTACTGCATACTGTGTGAAGAAGACAGATAGGAAAATATGATTCAGTGCCACAACTGTAAAGTATGGGTGCAGGTGTTGATAAGAGGACAGTTGCCCAGTATAAATGTGACAATTGCATCTAAATTCCCTAGGTACGATTTTGGAATATGGAGGTACGAGTTAGAAATATTGATCTTATTTCGTACGATTTACCATTTTTTAAAAATTTCCAGTTTTAAGTTGTTTGTCTTATTTTTCTCTAATTTTAAATAATAAAAGTGTTAAAGCATCAGATAATGGTTTAATTGGTCGGTTTAATAAAACGTTGCCAGGTACGATTTAAGCATATTTACCCTAAGGTATTCTATTTTGAATAACTTTTGTAGAGTTTGCTGAAATTGCAGATTACAGTCAGGTAAGTTAGGTATCCTCGTTTGGGGACATTGGGCGGAAGCCGTCTATATAAAATACATATGGTTATTTTTGCAATACCTATTTTTTATTTCAGTTTATTATGGATTTAGCACCAACACTTCCTGTTGGTATTATAATTGGCTTTCCTATTAACTTTGGTAGTTAATATTATTAGTAAAATGAGTGGACTGTATTATAATAATTCGGTTAAAAATGACTTGGTCGGTAAACAAACACGTGCTTCCAATTTAAAAGCTTATATTACACTAAAGCATATGCGAGACGACCTAGCAAAAGCAAGGTTGCCACGTTGTACACAAAATATGAAAAATGATGAAAAAGGAAAATAACATTCAATGTAAGAGTAAAGTTCTAACACCCCCGAAAACTTTTTACGGAAGAAAGTATCGTCATTTAGATGCTGCTTTACAAGATGTTGCTACAGCAAATAGACATTGTCATTATACCACAGACCGTTGAAGAAGACTTGGACAAAAATAATTTAGAAGGTGCCGAAAATATATTTCCTACAGACGTAGCTGGTGAAATCGAGTTGCAGCATATAAACATCAGTGATGAAGAAGAAAGTGAGGACGAAGACAGCTTGCCACTGTCTGAAAGGTTAAAAATCTTGAAATCAAAACGGGCCAAAAAAATTAAGGTAGGTCCAAAATGGACAAAAAAATTTGTTGGCACTAGTATGCCAGCAACTTCCGGTTGTGCCGACCGTTTGGAAATTCTAAAAAATGAACTGAAAAATTGTAGTCCAGTTGAAGTATTTGAAAAGTTGTTCGATGACGAAATATTTTACAACATAACAAATTTGCAACAAACCAATTTTGAAATTTTTCTGTGAATGCTATGGATCTCGAGATAAGAATTTTCTATTAGGTGGTTTGTGATAACAGCTTGAAAATAAAAAATATTGTTGCCCATTGGCGTGGAAGTACCGCATTTTTAATAAGAGCACGCTGAAGCAACGTTTGAAAGATGGGGAATTTCATGGGGTGCTACTAGGAGACTCAGGTTATGCTTACACTCCTTACTTGTTTACACCTCTTCTCAACCAATGACGTAATGAAGATAGACAAGCCTTGCTTACATTTTGGTTGTCCCCAACGTATTTAAGACGAGACTCTTCTTACATGTTGCAAAATCTCGTATAACAAAAATAGTAATTGATGAATATATTTAGGATTTTAGGAGTATTTTCTGTTTAAAAGTTAATAAAAAAGCGGACACCATTTAAAATAGGTATGAGCAACCCACGGTCCAGCTCACTATTTTTTTTCTGTTAGATTTCTTCATGTTCTAACAATCCCATAAGTAAAATAGTATATAAATGTTTAGTTTGGCAACCTCGAACTACTTCTGTCATTCTGGTGAGATATGTCAATAAGTTTTTAATTATAATTGTGCTTTCATTTGGTTTTTGATTGATATTTGTATATTAAAATGCTTTTAAGACATTTATGATGATGAAAAAATGTGTACTGTGTGAAAATACATGGAATGAGTCATTTCACAAGTAAGGTATATTATCATAAGCGTAGTATAGGTATAAGACGAGGGATTCAATATTTATTTTCATAATAATATTGTTTTTTTTTATCAGGTTTCCCAGAGATACTGGAAGCCGTGAAATTGGGTTACAAAATTTATATTTGGTGGAAGATGACATTTTAAAAGTTGAAAATGCATTGGACCATTTTTTGGTAACAAACATATCTGCAAATTTAAGTGGCAAACATGTATTGAAACACAATGCTACACCTTTCAAGTAAGTAACATAATTGGTATTTTTAACTTGTAGGGTACATTTAAAATTAGCACAGAAATGATGACATTTTGCTTTAAAGGTTACTGGAAGATGCTGCTCAAGAAACCAGGACCATTGGAGCAAAAAGGTAACATTTATTGTAATTGAAATGTCCATTTCATAAATAATTTGTTATTTTTTCAGTTTATTTAAGAATAATGAAGATTCATCTTCTTCAACAACTTTGACATCTATCTCCTAGAAGGTATCATAGTATTCAATCTGTTACATAAAATGTCCAGAAATTAGTTTACCCATATCAAAATCATATGTATATGGATATTCATACTTAGGTACTATTTTACAAATTTGTATTTGTAGAAGAGAATTCAAGAAGCCCCGATGCTTGTTTGATGTTCATTCATCTGATGTCCAGTCCAACTGCTAGAGGAGCCTTAAAATTAGCAAAGTTAACTGTCGAAAAGCAAAGAAGAAAAATATCTTTTCTGCAAAGACAAAATGGACGGTTAAGATCTAAAATTTCAAATCTTAATTCTCTTCTAAAACATTTGAGAGAAAATCAGTACATTACATCATCAGCCGAATCTGTAATTGAGGTATGTTTTTTAATTACAGCAGCTGATATTAATTGACAATGTTCTTTTTTTCAGGCTACTCTACCTGGAAGAGCAGCTGAAGCGTTAAAAAGATTTTTGAAAGGTCCGTCACATGAAAAATACACACTAATGCTGATGACTTCTGCTTTGACACTCAATTTTTATTCTGCAAAAGCCCACACTTTTGTAAGAGATGTGATCAATTATTCTCTACCACATCCAAGGACCCTAACAAAGTGGTACAGTGTGGTTGATGGTAAACTCTGATTGTGTTCCTGAAGCTACACAAGCATTAGTTTTCATGGTAGTAGCTGTGAATGATTTGTGCAATATTCTGGTTGGTTATTTTTCATAGAAAGCTCATCTGGATGCGAAAAGGCCAATTTGGTAAAAAAGTGTTTGAAGTTTTTAAGTGAAGTTGATATAAAAGTAACAACAACAAATGATAAAGTTTACTTTTTTTTGTATCCATGTCATATGCTTAAATTAGTAAGAAATACATTTGGAACAGGTGGCAATATTTTAAAAGATGACAAAGATAGACTAATAAAGGGGGATTATATTCGTAAGTTAATAAGACTACAAGAAAGCAAAGGGTTGTTAGCAGGAACAAAACTAAATCTAAGAATTTTTTTGCCAAATATAAATATAAGCAACCAGCATCTGAAAAAAAATGGAAGGATATTTGTAAATATTTTGATGTAGCTTGTAAGTATATTAGAATTGAAATTAAATAATGATCCTGTAGTTGTTAGTGGTAGAAAGACAGGCTTTTTAGGATTTCTGATTTGTATAGAGAGTATGAAATGTTTATTTTGGGATTTGGTAGTTATAAATCCTAATTTAAATTTCATTCTCACATACAAGTTATCCCAGGACCATTTGGAAGTATTCTTCAGTGCAGTTCGTAACAGATGTGGTTCAAATAATAATCCTACATGCAGGTTATTTGGAAGTTGCTAAAAAAAATTGTTAATTCACAATGAAGTTAAATCGAATAACACTGCCAATGCAATTGCTCTAGGTGGAACCAGCATATTGGATTGCAGTGATAGTAGTAAAATTGCGGTGTATATAAGAAGTGATCGACCAGAAACTTCCGAAGAATACTTAGAATTGTCAAAAGAGCTTCGTGATCATGATTATCTTTCCGTTTATTTTTTGAGTGAATATACTAAGGATGTGGTTGCTCATATTTTTGGATTTGCAGTAAAAATATTAAGCAAAAAAATTCATTGTAAACAGTGTTCTATACTTTTAGAAGGTGATTGCAGTTTGTCTAATCAACAAATTGAAAAAACTTATGGAAAAATTTAAAAAGCTTCTAAATTTGTAGTTACTGTTTGTAGTGAAACTGAAAAGTGTCTGAAAACACTTACTTTGAATTTAGATGTCAGTAATATTAATAAAATTGGAAATATAAAAAAAGATTATAATCACCTGAATTAGATATTTACCTTCAAACATTTTTGATGTATTTTCAAATCAGATTTTTGATTTTGAACCACTCAATGATCACTGCATCGCTGTAACCAAACTTATTTCGGAGAAATATATAGATATTCGACTTCACCACGAATTTAATAAATTAAAAACTTCTAATAGAGCCAAAGTAAGAAGTTTGCTTACAAAATCTATTTTATTTCAAAACCAATTATTTTTATTTATATTTTTCTTTATAAAATTTTGTGTGCTAATCATTTTACCTTGTAATTCTTGTTATATGACTGTAAATAATTCTTATGAACAACAAATATTTAATATTATGATTATTGTTTCAATTATTATATTTTATTGTTTTCCATTTTAATAAACTTTCATTTATTCCTTAGTTTTGTAGGAATAAAATAAAAAACCTTTCAATATTGGGTTTATTATCTGTAGTTGTTATAACAAAATACTTTATAGGTATCTTTGGAAAAAATCACTTGTTTATGAGCTACGATCTTTGATATAATTTCCACTTATTCAAACGAAAAATTGATAACGTATATCATTTAGTATATAAAAACGTTTTTCATAAAATAGTTTAAATGATACGCTACTGTACAGTATACTCGCCCTGATTTATGTTGCGACCAAAACATTGTAAAGGTAATAATGTGTGAAGGGTGATCTTTCATACGTCATTGTTCTCAACCCAAGAACCACAAGTGAAGAACGATATAATTTTGCTCATATTAGAACCCGTAATACTGTTAAAATATGTTTTGGTGTTGGGAAAAATAGATTTTGGTGTTTATTGACGGGTTTTAGAACATCTTGTTACAAGCTCATTTAGATGTATCCGCCAAAGGTTAGGAATTAGGCTACCATACCAAGAATACCAGCATCATGTACTGGGAATTGTTTGATAAATAGACTAAAATCATTTCGAGAACCTTTTAAGAAACAAAACAAGATATAATCTTACCAGGTATATCGCTTTGACCAGATGTATCTATAAATAACTAAAACTAAAATCCCACCACCACAAAAGAAAAAGAATAAAATGATTTTCTAACTGAAACAAAAGCAAATTCTCGAACTAAAATACATAATTTTATATTATAAAATTCAATGTTTATTTTGATAACAAGTTGTAATTAACCATGTACCTATCAATTGTCAATATTGTCACTATCAAACTTCAAAAATCATAATTTCACAAATGTCCCTAAGTCCCATAAGCATAAGTGACTGCTTAACCAAAATTGGAGATCAGTTTCACCAACCAAGATTAGAATCAAATAGACTTAGGCGGAAAGTATTGGTTTACAAAAAAAAAAAGAAATTTTATATCGTGAAAAGAGGCGAATTTATTTGCCTAAATTTTTCTCTCAGGGAAAGGGTACGGAACGATTATTTGAGGTTACAAATGAAACGCCGTTTTAGTTCAGCTAGCAATATATATTAATTTCTCCCTTTAAAATTTAAATACTGTATATAAATTTGAAATTAGCTGCAGAGTATGGAGGGTGGCGGCACTTGTGGCACGAAACAAGAACGAGCGCTTAGATCTAAGGCCACTAGTGGCTGAATTGCGTACCCTGGAACAGGCCGTACACTTCAATCACTCGTTTAAGAAGAGGCGACGTGATAGATCTATTTGGTTCAAATTGTTTAAATTGTTTTTAGATCAACTTTTTTTTCCCAGAATGAAGAACAGGTACAAAACTATAAGATTATAAAGTAAGTGACGTGGCAGAATTGCCCCATTTAATATCATATATGCTGAATATTTACCGCAGAGTATACTTTACGTTTACAACAATAGTTGACCATAATTTATAACAAAGAATAATTATTTTCAGGGAAATGACTGAAGCATCTACACTAAGAAGCCTAGGTTCTAAAGAGTTCTCCAACGAAAATTCAATATAAGTTATGAGTTCAGAGTTTTTTTTTTAAAGTAGTATGTTGTGATGGTTTCTCCCTATGTGCTTGTAAATCTATGTGTAGAAAGTGTTGTTTAGTTCACATAAAATAAAATGATAAGACAAACACAACTTATAAACAAGGCTTAGCTGTTAAGTCACAGTGGATAATTCCCTCAGCACTGCCCCACGCAGTTACAGTAGCCTCCGGAACCTTGAAGATGATGGAAAAGTAGTTTTTCAGACAATCAGTTGGAAGCTCCTGAGGTAAGCAGGTATCTCTGGCTCTTGGGTCCGAGGTACTTCCAGGAATAATTAGAAATTAGGTAATAACAAAAAATATAGTCAACGCAAATAACGTCTCAGGATATCTTCCAATTTCTAATGGTTTATAAATTTTTATCTAGATAAATTTTAATCATCCAATTTTATCATGAAAAACTGACACAAACATATTTATGACATATTGAGCATATTTTAATACCAGATTGACCTAAATCTCATACGAGAAACTGAAGATTGCTCATGAATTGATACAGTAACTTATTGAAATCTGCTGAAAAGTATGACTTTTGCTTTGTCGAATTAGTATTGGAAGTTCTTTACTTCAATGTGATGATCAAGTGTTAAGTACTTTAGGATCTGATTTTATTAAATACAATATTGAGAAGCTAAAATGAATATATTTGCCAAAATCCGCAATTGGAGAGCAGAGGTTCGATGTGAATGTTTGAATCTTTGGTGTATAGAATATAAACTAAGTTAAATTACTTAACCCGTCTGGGGGCGGGACCCTTCAGAAGAATACCCCCAGGGGATAGCCCACCTGTCGTAAAAGGCGACTAATAGGTTAGATTTCCAGGAATCTAGAGGAGTAAACCTCGATAAAAAACCAGCAACATAGGGAAGGCAGCTATGTTGTGGTGTAGTGTAGGCAGCGGAAGCCACTGCGTCCGGAGGCAACCGTGAGAAAAAGCCTTGAGGAGTAAACCTCGATAAAACAATCCGTAATCTACGTTGTTAGCTAGCGTGGCAATGGATGAATGGCTGCGCGAAAGTCAGTCAGAAACGGTGCCTCCGGGATACCTGGTGACCTCCCGGAGTAACCAGCCTTACCACCACAAGCGGGGCTCTGTGGTGGTGGACATTTAATTCCCTAGCTACTCGTGGGATGGAATATGGAGAAAAGAGAAATAGAAGTTGAACAGGAGGTGATGGACGAAGGAAGGCAAGGAATTTTTTGTAAATCGAATAAAGTTAAACGAACGCCTGATAAGGCGGGGGATACGAGAGGGTGGAGTGATACTGGAGTGAAGAGAAAGGAGGTATCGCCTCTGGAGGACAAGGAACAGAAGAGGAAACTGAAGGAGAAAGGAAAGAAGGAAGTGGAGAATGTGAAGGAAGAAGAGAGGGAGAGATTGAAGGATATGGTAAGGCGACTGGAGGAGAAGGTGGAAAGGCTGGAGGAAGAGAAGGCAGCGGCAGAGGGGCGGGTCAAGGAATTGGAGAGGTTGAGGAGGGAGGACGATAGAAAGGAGATAATGCAAACACGATGGGAGGTGGGGCAAAGAGACTGGGAAGGATGGAAGCAGGTTAGAGATAGGGACTGGGATGGTAAAAAGGGGGAGGGAATAGAGGTGAAGGTGGGAAATCCAATATTAGGGAATGAAAAGGTTAAGGTGGTATGGGTGACCGAGGAAGACAGTGGAATGGAGAAGGGAATACAGAGGATGTTTAGGGATAGGTACCCAATGCTAGGAGGAAAAGGAAAGGAAATGGAGTGGGTTAAGGAGGTACGCACTTCGGAAAGGAATGGGGTAAGTGTGAAGACGGAGGAGTTGATCTGTCGGATGGAGGGAGATTGTAGGGATGAGAAAAAGGTGTTTGAGCTGATGACTCGACTGTTTGGGGAAGTGGGGAGCGGGGACAGCATTGGACTCCACAGGCTTGTGCAGGTAGAGGTGGAGGTGCTGAAGAAGATGGTGGCGTGGGTGAGAGGTGACGGAGAGGTGGCGGAGGTAACAATCTATACAGATGGGGAAAAGGAAAAGGAGGGTAGGAATGGGGCGATAATCCTGAAGGATATCGGGGAGGTCGATCAGGAGGGGATCGAGAGGATTAAGAAGGGGTTGAGGGAGATGTAAGGGGAGTGGGTGGATAGACTCAGAGTCTCAAAAAATAAGGAGGTGGTTATAGAGGCAAAGAAGGGGGTTGAAGTAAGGGGAATTCTGGGGGAAGTGGAAAGGGTGACAGGAGCTAGGGTGGTGGAAGCGGGGAGGGGAACAAAAACCATAAAAATGGTAGGGATAGAACCGTGGATGGAAGATGAAAAGGTGAGGGGGAAAATAGAGAATTTGATTGGGAAAGGGACAACGGTGATTAAAGTGGTAATGGAGAGGAACGGGATGAAAATGGCGGTGGTGAGGGCGGAATGGGAAAAAGCGGTAGCCTTATTTTCTACGTTAATTTCATAGTATATTTGGGCATGATCAGATAAAGATGGTTCATCCGATACATGCCACTTACGAATCATTTCCCTGACACGTAAAGTGCAAAGAGTAACATCTATCAATGATTCCCCCCTTGATGTTCTAAATGTAGGCGTATTACCCACATTCGCAATATCAAGTTCAGTTTCTTACCTCTGGTGTTGTTGTCTTTGCTGCCCCAACTGCTATGGTGTGCGTTGGTATCAGCCCCTACAATGACATCCAGATTATGTCTCCTTGAGTATTCCATCAGGTTCTCCATGTTAGTCCCCGGTAGTGGTTCTTCTGAATCGATGGGAAGATACAGACACACTATTATTGTCTCTAGTACTACCCCATCTTTTTCGAGTATAATCTTTGCTGCCACCATGTCACCCGTACATAGTTCCATAATCGGCATCAAGTTGTATTCGGATGGGGTAGTACTAGAGACAATAATAGTGTCTCTGTATCTTCCCATCGATTCAGAAGAACCACTACCGGGGACTAACATGGAGAACCTGATGGAATACTCAAGGAGACATAATCTGGATGTCATTGTAGGGGCTGATACCAACGCACACCATAGCAGTTGGGGCAGCAAAGACAACAACACCAGAGGTAAGAAACTATTTGACTATCTATGTACTACTGAACTTGATATTGCGAATGTGGGTAATACGCCTACATTTAGAACATCAAGGGGGGAATCATTGATAGATGTTACTCTTTGCACTTTACGTGTCAGGGAAATGATTCGTAAGTGGCATGTATCGGATGAACCATCTTTATCTGATCATGCCCAAATATACTATGAAATTAACGTAGAAAAATCGGTTATTAGAACATACAGGGATCCTAAGAGCACTGATTGGGTATCTTATAAAGAGGACCTGCTTTCTAAAATCCGTTCACACCTAGGCAGACCAAAAACTTCTGAGGATTTAGAGGGAGCAGCCGTATGGCTGCAACAGTGTACACTGACCTCTTATCATAACAACTGTCCGATAAAGGAGAGTCGCTCTTGTAGACAAGCCATCTGGTGGAATAAAGAGCTGACATCACTAAGGAAAGAAACAAGACGCTTTTTCAACAAAGCGAAAAAAACGGGTAACTGGGAAGCGTATAAAGCTAAACTAGGTACATACAATACAAAAATAAAAGAATCCAAGGAGAAGTCCTGGAGAGAATTCTGTGAGGACATGCAAGGTGTCCCTGACAGCGTCAGAATCAACAGGATCCTCAAAAGGGATACTTCTAACAAACTTGGTTCTATTCAGTTACCGAGCGGAAAGTTTTCAAATACTGAGGCAGAGGCTCTAGAGCATCTCCTCAGTGTGCACTTTCCAGGTTCGGTAAAGATAGAGTGAAGCTATGACAACAGGCCGGTTGCCAAAACAAAGGCAACCAAAGAGGACTGGGAACTCACGAATAAGATATTCAGACCCCATCTTATCAGATGGGCTGTAAACTCATTTCACCCCTACAAAACTCCAGGACCGGATGGCATATTCCCCAAGCTTCTGCAAGAGGGACTAGACATCATAATGGGTCCTTTAGTTCTGATACTTCGAAGCAGCCATGCTCTAGGGTATATACCAATTGCATGGAGAGAGTCTAAGGTGGTGTTTATTCCTAAACCAGGAAAAGAAACGTACACCCAGGCTAAATCCTACCGACCAATCAGTCCGACATCATTCATGGTGAAAACTATGGAAAAAGTATTACATATGTATTTACAAGAATGAGCGCTTAAGAGCATCCCTCTACATAGACTACAATGGGCTTATCAAGCAGGGAAATCAGGTGAAGCTGCCCTGCATAATTTGGTCTCAGGTCTCGAAAGGAGCCTGAATCATAAGGAAGTAGCCTTAAAAACAGAGGGATTAACAGTACCACATGCAAATGGATAGGATCCATGCTTGAGCATAGGAGAATAACAGCACATATGCATGATAAAACATACACCGCTAGGACAACTAAAGGATGTCCTCAAGGTGGAGTACTTTCACCACTTTTGTGGAACCTAGTTGTGGATGACTTGATCTGTAGGTTGAATGATCAAGGCATATGGACGCAGGGTTTTGCGGACGACATAGTGATTAAAACCAATGGGAAATTCCCGGAGGTGGTTATGAATGTCCTACAGGAAGCACTGCGAATTGTGGAGGAATGGTGCCTTACAGAGGACCTTTCAGTTAATCCAAAAAAAACCAAACTAGTTGCTTTCACGAATAGAAGAGTTCTCCCGCAGGGTAGAGTACTGTTGTTCGGAGAAGAACTAGAAATATCCAAAGAAGTCAAATATCTGGGAGTGTCCCTTGATTCCAAACTGAATTGGAAGGCACACCTGAAAAAATTGTTAATATTATCAGATCGTCTAACTAGAAAAAACTTCCCTTCGTAATAAAATAATGACTTTGTCTAATTATAATTTTATTTCAATCAAATTGACATATTCTATATATTCACTACGTAACTCACTCATCAAACTTATTTCAAATACAGGATGGTAAATTACTTAGATGTATTCTTCATTCTGCTTCAACACCTTCCCTCATTGAGTAATTTGCCAACCCCATTCCAAGAAGTAATTTTTTCAATCTGTTAGAAAACAGTGGCTTCGTCATAATATCGGCTAATTGATTTTCAGATGATACCTTTACTACTTCAAGTGATCCATCCAACACCATTTCTCTAACAAAAAAATGTCTAATATGTATATGTTTAGTCCGACGATGAAACTCGGGATTCTGCGTTAATCTTATGGCGGATTCATTGTCCACATGTAGTGTCGGAACCAAGTTAACGCCTGTTAATTCCGTAAATATTCTTTTTAACCAGACTATTTCTCGTGCAGCGTCACTTGCAGCTACTATTTCTGCCTCTGTTGTCGATATGGCTACTGATGTTTGTCGCTGACTGAACCAAGATACAGCTGCTCCAGCATAAAGACACAATACCCCAGATGTCGATCTTCCGGTAGTAATATCACCTCCATGATCAGCATCACTATAGCTTGTTAACTGAGGTTGTATTTCTGGCTTTTGCATATAAGTTAAGCGATAATTTATTGTACCATTCAAATAGCGGAATATTCTCTTAACTTTCACACAGTCGTTTTGACTTGGATTTTCTAATTTTCTGGATACAACACTAACAGCATAAGCTATATCTGGACGCGTACCCGTCATTAGGTACATAAGAGCACCCACTGCTTCGCGATATGGAAAAGAAGTATTCGATTCCGTTTCACTAGTTTCCTTCCCTAATTGGATGGCTTCTTTTACAATCGGGGTCGAGACCGGTTTGCTATTTTCCATGCCAAAACGTTCTAGCACCTTTTTTGTATAAGCTGACTGGGTAACACTTATGAGTCGTCTTGATTTTTCTCTATTTCCAAACCTAAGAAATATGTAGCTGGTTTAACTGTTATTTTAAACTTCTCCTGAAGTTTCTTGAAAAAATCCATCTTCATTATCTCATTCGTACATGCTATTAGACCGTCGTCAACATACAGCACTAATATCAACATGTCTTTTCCTTCATTCTTAATAAATAAACATGGGTCTGCAGTACTTCGTTTAAAGCCAAGCGAATCTATAAAGTTTCCAAAACGCTTATTCCAGCACCTTGGTGCTTGCTTTAACCCATATAAACTTCTCTGAAGATGACAAACCATACCAGTACCATCATCGTAGCCTTCTGGTTGTTTCATGAACACTTCTTCGTCTAGAGTACCGTAAAGAAATGCAGTACAGACATCGAATTGTGTGAGTGACATGTTTTTACTAGCAGCTATACTTATAACGGCTCTTATCGTACCACCTTTAGCTACTGGACTAAACGTTTGTTCATAATCTTCTCCTTTTCTTTGTGAATAACCCTTCACTACCAGACGAGCTTTGTATTTATCAATTGAACCATCTGGATTGGTTTTGAGTTTATACACCCACTCACAAGGAATTGCTTTTTTGTTTTCAGGTAAATTTTTCAAAACCCATGTACAATTCTCTTTTAATGACTGCATTTCATGCTCCATTGCCAGCCTCCAGTTATTTTGTTCACAACAAACAATTGCTTCTTTGTAACTAAGTGGTTCTTTGGGGTGGTTTATTTCAGCAGCAACCATCATAACGAACTCGTCAAAGCGTGTCGGTTTCTTAATGTTTGATCTTTCTCTCAATTGTCTTCTAAATTCTATATCTTCGTCTAAACTCTCTTCTGGTTCATAACATTGGTCATCTGCTTGGTAATCTAGATCCATTTCTTCCATAACATCACTACTTACATCAACAATGTCTATTTCTTCTGTATCACAATTATTTTGAACAAGATCCAAGACATCTATTGTAGGTTGCAAACATGGAAATTGTTTGGATTCTTGTACCACACCTAGAGTTTCAAATTCATTAAAAATAACATCTCGTGAAAGTATAAGTCAATGTTGATCTTCTGACCATATCCTGTATCCATCATCATTTTCATAACCAACGAGTATACCTTTAATAGATTTCTTATCCAATTTTCTTCTGCAAACTTTAGGAACATGAGTATAACAAGTACTACCGATTACTCTTAAATGTTTAAGTTCAGGCTTCTTGTTAAACCATATTTCATGTGGTGATTTACCAGGAATACTGGATATACCAGATCTATTTAAGATATATGTAGCTGTGTTTATTAATTCAGCCCAAAATGTTTGATCAAAGATACTTTCTCTTGCATGCATTAAAGATCTTGCACATTCGACAATCGTTCTGTTATCACGCTCTGAACAGCCATTTTGTTGTGGTGTATACGGCATCACCAATCTTTGTTTTATTCCATATTTGTTTAAAATATTTGCTACTTTATGATTATCAAATTCTCCACCATGATCTGACAAAAATTCTTTAACACCATATCCTGCAGCTTTCATTTCTTTTAAAACTATATCTAATTTATCAGCTACTTCTGACTTTCGCTTTAAAAAATATACAAATTGATATCTGCTAAAATCATCTTTAAATAAAACAAAATATTTAAAACCTGATTTTGAGATCTGAAAAGGTCCACAAACATCTGAATGGATCAGTTCTCCTGGTGTTTCTGTTCTTTTTCTTTTGCCAAACTTTTTCACAGAAGCCTTTCCATAGACGCAGCCCTCACATAATTCACTATCCAGCTTCACGTCAATGTTAAATTCTTGCTTAATTACATTTTTAACTTGTCTCTTACTTTGATGACCCAGCCTTTCGTGGTAGAGTTGCAATATATTTTCTTTAGAAGTAACCATATTGACACTCAGATGTTCAGGTTTGGTTGCCCGCATCTTCAATTTATATAGTCCACCAGACTGACATCTTGATCCAACAATTATTGTTTCGTTAAAAATTTTAAAATAGCAGCACTTAGTGGTGGAAATAAATTCACTTCCTGGATGTTTGTCCCGAGCAGACAAAGTTGAGAAAAGATTTTTCTTGATATTGGGTACATACCTTACGTTGGTCAATGAAAACTCTTTCTTTTTTCCGTTTACAAAAGATTGTATTTTGATGGTACCTTGTCCTAATGCAGGAACTGCATATCCATTAGCAGTTGTTATTGTTTGCTCTTCGTTAAATGGTGTATACGATTGAAATACATCTTGTTGATTTGTTATGTGATTAGTCGCTCCGTTATCAACATACCAATTTTTAAAATCTGCTTCGCAATTCAAAACATTCGATGATACAGCAACTAATGACATCTGAATTTCTTTCGCTTTAGAATTTGTACGTTTTTTCGAATTCTCTGGCTTAGGAGGTCTTCCATCGGTTTTCCATTTATCGCATTGCTTCACTTTATGACCTTTTTGCTTACAGTAATTGCAATAATAACCATATTTATGTGCTTTGCTCTTATTCACTGTATATAAAACTTCTTGCTTGCTCTCATTTTTGCTTGTTAATGCTTTTTCATAAGAGCATAGCTGATTTGTCAAGTTATCTATTGTTCTGTCCTTATTTGATACCAGAATCCAACTAGACTTGAATGAGAAATATTCAGGTGGTAAAGTTTCTAATATTTTACAAATAAGCAAAATATCTGGGAAGTCGCACTTACAGTAATTTTCAGCAACTGCTTTATCTTTTAAAATTTCGTTTTGCAAATTATTCCAAAGGTTCTTAAGTTTTGATGTACGAGTAGCAATATCGTCATCTGATTGTCTAATATAACTAAAAAATTGCATACAGATATCATAGGTTTTATCTGTTGCACTACCATCATACAAACGATGAAGCTCCAACCAGACTTCCCTGGCGGTCGAAAATCTCATGACTTTTTCTAATGTGCTTTGAGTCATATTTATTGTAAGAACTAATAAAACAGTACTATCCGTTTGATTGAAAAATGTAACATCTTTTTCATACTTGCATTTTTCTTCTTGTGTTGCTTCTTGGGGTAACGACTTCGGTGAAGTTAATCTACCTTCAAGGACGTCCATCGCGCCTTTCACACTTCTCAGAAGAATAGAAAGCTTGTATTTCCATGTAGTCCAGCTATCTTTACCTTCAAGTAATCCAATTTGCACCTTACTGGGATCCATTTTACTCTGGATTTAATTGAAAATGCGTTTTATTACTTTATGAAGATGACAGCTTTCAGAGACAGTTACAAAATCTTTTTTAATTTTTATTCTTACTTAATTTCTTGTTTCTTCTAGCATTACCATTTAGGCACTGTACGTTCTGCTACCATGTTAATATTATCAGATCGTCTAACTAGAAAAAACTTCCCTTCGTAATAAAATAATGACTTTGTCTAATTATAATTTTATTTCAATCAAATTGACATATTCTATATATTCACTACGTAACTCACTCATCAAACTTATTTCAAATACAGGATGGTAAATTACTTAGATGTATTCTTCATTCTGCTTCAACAAAAATTACTACCAGGGCGACTAGGCTTTTCTGGCAGTGCAGAAGAGTTATGGGCAAAATCTGGGGAATACGACCTGAGGTGGTTCACTGGCTCTACACAACTGTGATAAGGCCAACGATCACCTATGGAACAATAGTCTGGTGGAGGAGGACAGAAGTGACCTCTGCAGTTAATATGTTAACTGCAATCCAAAGACAAGCTCTTCTTGGTATTACCGGGGCAATGAACAGCACGGGGACGGCATCAATGGAAGCCCTTATTGGACTTCCTCCTCTAGAACTGTTTATAAGGGTGGAGGCAATGATGGCAATTCTTAGGCTGAAATCGGGAGACTTATGGTCCCCGAACAATGTTCGAGAAGGACACACTGATACAACTGGGACATTACTAGACGAACCCATATTTCACATGAGTTTTGATAGCATGACACCAGAGAATATATTCACTGAGCGAGTGAATATCATCATCCCATCTAGGGAACAGGAGATGCACCCAGGTAATTCTGGAGAAATCATCTGGTTCACCGATGGCTCCAAAACAAACCATGACACTGGGGCTGGTATAAAAGGACCTAGAAAGAGAATGTTCTTTAGCCTTGGTCGATATACGACTGTGTTTCAAGCAGAGACGATTGCCGCTATAGCCTGTATTGATGAAAACATCAGAAGAGGATATACCGGACAAAAAATTGAAAAACTCACTGACAGGCAGGCTCTGCTTAAGGCTATCAGTAATCCAACAACTAAGTCTAGACTGGTGAAAAACTGCAAAGAATCCGTCAACAGGCTGGCAAGAGACAACAAAGTGTCTCTAATATGGGTGCCGGCACATGAGGGGATTGCAGGTAATGAAATGGCGGACCAGTTAGCTAAAGAAGGCTCTAAAGGAGACTTCATAGGTCCGGAACCGTTTTGTGGAATCACAAAAGATTGCATAAGAGGGGAAATCGGGAACTGGCTAGATAGGGAACACCAATTCAAATGGAGGGTGACACAAGGGCACCTTCATACCAAGAGTTTACTGAACAAGGTAGACAAGGAACTCTCAACCAGGCTACTGAAACTGGGCAAGAGACATTTGAAGACAGTTACCGACCTGGTGACTGGACACTGCACCTTGAGGAAACATCTGTACAATATGGGCAAAGTTAGTGAACCTATGTGCAGAAAATGTGAACTTGATGATGAAACACCTACCCACATACTCTGCTTCTGTGAGGACTTACAAGAACTTGGACGGAAGCACTTTGGAGAGGAATTTATACAACCATCACAACTACTGAAAATCCCTCTAGTCAAACTAGTGGCCTTTATAGAAGACACGAAGCTTCTGGAATGGAAGTAGATAACATGGGAAATGGTACAAAGATTCAGTTCAAGTGCCTGGGCTGATGAGCACAACCCAAATATATGAATGAATGAAAAGACATTGTTTGATTTGTTTTAACGCCTCCTCGCACATATTGGTCCACACAAATGGAGTATTTTTCTGTATAAGTTTCGTTAAAGGAGCTACAACTGTCGAGAAGGAGGGTATGGACCGTCTGTACCAAGAGGCCATACCAACTATTCTTCGTACGTCTGGAACTGTACGAGGTACAGGTAAGTTTAGAATGCATTCCACCTTCGAATGATCAACTAAAAGACCAGACTTGTTTACCACGTAGCCTAAATATTCAAGTTCCGGTCGACAGAAAATACACTTTTCTCGGTTAAGAACAAGACCAGAGTCAATTATTCTATTTAATACAGTTCTTAAAACATCTAGGTGTTGTTCAAATGAGGACGTACAAATAATCACTTCATCCAAATAGACAAATACATATTTGTCTAACTCAGGCCCCAAAATAGAATCCACGGCGCGTTGCCAAGTAGCAGGCGCTGAATGTAATCCGGAGGGCATTCGACAAAACTGGAATAACCCTCTGTTAGGCACCGTAAATGCTGTAAGGGGTCTCGATTCTTTGGCCACCGATATTTGCCAATAAGCGGATTTAACATCTAATATCGTTAGGTAGCGTGCATCGCGTAACTTATCAAGTATAGAGGAAACATAAGAGATAAGATAAGCATCCGGTATGCTAACGGAATTGAGCTTCTTATAATTGACACAAAATCTCCATTTGTCGCCGCGTTGGACCATCACTATAGGCGATGACCATGGAGAAGAGGACGGCTCCACTATTCCTTTTCTTAGCATGTTATCCAGCTCTTCATTCACTATTTTTTGGAGAGCTGGAGATAAAGGTTAATACCTTTGCTTTATCGAAGCGGCTTCTGTGCGTATTATGTGTTCGACGTTCCTAATACAACCTACTTCTTTATCTCCTATAGTCGCCAAAGCTTTGTCAACAATCTCGTTCAACTGAGTCTGTTGTTCTTCCGTTAAAAAGTCAACACCCTGTATACCAGATGTTTGTATCGCGTCTACGATGTCATATTGACGAAAGTGCCATTTTCCGTTAAACAGATCCGGGACTATGCCCATTGAGGACCAAAAGTCTATCCCTAGTATTAGGCTGTGACTAAGGGCTGGTACTATCAAAATATCTAGTACTCGTACTCTATCTCGTAGCTGGATGGGTACGGTTATAGAACCAATACTTTCACACGACTGACCTGTAGCAACGATACAAGAAATTTTATCTGGACGGCTTATTCGAGCTACCTTTTGAAATAAGTTCCAACCTGGGCCACCCATGGAGCTGAGACCTCGTCGTTGGTGGGGGAGCCGAGTAGCGGTTTCTCCTCGGGCCTCACGGGGGGGAATGCGCGAAACAAAGGATAGCTCAATAGATTCCTGTGGAATGCAGAAATCCGATATCAGGATCTTCAGCGTGGAGAGTTGACTGTTGTCCCAATCGGCTCGTTGATAGAAAGTTGAGCGGGCAAGCACCGTAACCGGGCACAAGTCGGAGCAATGTATCCGCAGTGCCCAAAAAACTGTAGCATCTCCCTCACGCGCGAGCAGCCCTCGTGTAGAGGAGGCTGTAGACAAAGAGGAGAGGAGAACGTCAGGGGCACCCATACCCTCAACCTCCTCAACTGCTGAGAGTTTTCGGGAAAAATCCTGGATCCGTACATGGCCTCAGAAAAGAAGAGGGAAGAAACCCTGAGAAGGTTTCTATACCCTCCTTGGCCAGCGACGACTCGAGTAGTGTAGAAAGCCTACACATCTCTAAACTCCTTGGGGAGGAGTCGCCGCTGTCTGAGGAGGGAATGGAGTTTGGGTCGGAGGAAGGGGACAGCACTCTTACAGAAGGGGACATCACCCTGATGAAAGAGGGTAATACCCAACCTGAAAACCAACAGGATGACGGGGATTAACTTAGCTCAGGTTAATGCTCACCATGCCAAAGGAGCTTCGGCGGTGATCACAAGATTGTTCACTAAGGACCAATGGGGAATGTGTTTGATCCAAGAACCATGGGTCAATAATAACCAGGTAAGAGGATTAGCATGTAAAGATGCTAAAATAGTATATCACTCAGGTAGTGATATACCAAGAACATGCATTATGATAAGGAACAATATTAACTATTTTTGTCTTTCAGAATACATGACTCGAGACCTCGTTCCAGTTCGAGCACTCTTCGAACACAAGAAGGAGAGCAAGGAGATAGTAATAGCATCATGTTACTTTTCGGGTGACGGGATAGCACCACCCCCCGAGGTACAAAGGCTGGTGAAGTACTGTGAAGAGAAGAGACTACCTCTACTCTTAGCATGTGATGCCAATGCACACAATACTGTTTGGGGCAGTAGCAATACCAACCAGAGAGGTGAGCAACTTTTAGAATATATCCTTAATAAAAACCTTAATATTCACAATATAGGGAATACCCCCACATTTGTAACAAGGGTAAGGCAAGAAGTTTTAGATGTCACACTGGCAACACAGGATCTAAAACATATAGTAAAAGATTGGAGAGTTTCGGGCGAACAATCTCTCTCCGATCATAGCATCATAACATTCAAGTTAGAACTAGGCAAACCTGAGGTGAGCCCCAGAAGAAAACCAAGAAAAACAGATTGGGACAACTATAACACCTATCTTTAGAAAACCTAGCACATATACAGAGAAAAGAGAGGGCTAAGCACCATCTACATCTGGAAAATGAGCTTGAGGACTTGAACAGGGCAATAATCGATGCATTTGAATCGAGCTGCCCTCTTCAAGAACAACGAAGCAGCAGAGATGCACCATGGTGTAATAAACATCGGTCAGAATTAAGATCTCAAACCCGGGACCTTTTTAATAGAGCAAAATTCACCGGAGACTGGCAGAGATACACCGAGGTGAGAAACACCTACTATAAGGAAATTAGAAAAGCTAAAAGAAATAGCTTCAGAAAATTCTGTGAAGATATAAATACAACACCTGCTGCGGCAAGACTTTACAAAGTCATGGCAAAAAGTAGGGTCAACACAGATATGGCTTTGAGGACGCCAGACTGTAAATATACCGAAAATGAGGAAGAAAGAGTGAAACTCTTACTAGAAACTCATTTTCCCGGGAGTAGCCCAAATAGGGGAGATAGTCCTCTCGAAGGTCATAACAGACCTTCGAGAGAAAGTACTACAATGGCTAAGCACATTTGTAGTAACGAAAGGTTAAAATGGGCTATGAACACCTTTTCACCATTCAAGGCACCGGGAGCTGATGGAATTTTCCCAGCATTGCTCCAGCAAGGACAAGACGAAATTCTACCACATTTGGTTAGGATCAGTCGAAGCAGCTTAGAACTGGGTTATATACGTTTGTGCTTAAAACGATGGAAAAAGCTATTGACAATTATATTAGAGCGGAAATCCTAGAGAGACTACCTCTCCACCGGCATCAGCATGCTTACCGGGCAGGCAGATCTACGGAGACTGCACTGGTACAACTGACGGAGGATATCCGAGTGCTCTAGACAACCAAGAAGCCGTAGTATGCGCCTTTTTGGATATAGAAGGTGCTTTTGACAATACTCCTCATGAGGCTGTCAAAAGAGCATTAAATAGAAGAGGTGTAGACAGCACAACATCCAAATGGATGTCGGAACTGCTCACCACTAGAGTAGCAGAGACGAGGACGAGCAAAGACATTGTCTCCATCTGTACAACCAGAGCATGTCCACAGGGAGGAGTAGCATCCCCATTAATGTGGAGCCTGACGGTTGGCGAACTCGTGTGTGGTTTGACTGACCTCGGAATATCCTGCCAAGGATATGCTGATGATATTGTCATAACAGCCAGGGGAAAATTCGAAAATACCCTTTGTGACATCGTACAAAAGGGTCTGAAGTATACAAATAGCTGGTGTAGGCAAGTGGGACTTAACATCAACCCCACCAAAACCATCTTAATAGCCTTCACTAAGAAAAGAAAGCTCAGCCTCAAAACCATTAAACTTGATGGGAGCGAGGTTGAATGGAGACAAGAAGTGAAGTATCTAGGTTTGACTCTAGACAGTAAACTCCTGTGGAATAAACACGAAAAGGAGATTATATGCAAAGCAAAAATGGCTCTAATGGTGTGCAGGAATCTAGCAGGGAGAAATTGGGGGTGCAACCCAAAAATTCTGAGCTGGATGTACACTGCCATAGTGAGACCAATTATCACTTATGGAGCCATTGCGTGGAGTAGTAGAACTAGCCTATTGACAACGAGAGAAAACCTCTCAAAAATTCAAAGACTAGCCCGTATGTGCATTACAGGAGCAATGAGAACATGCCCAACGGCAGCCATGGAAGTTATTCTCAACCTCACACCACTACATATGGTGGTGGAAAGTGTTGCAGAAAGAACAAGATATAGACTAAGACTATAGGGAATCAAAAAACCACCTCCTTACTTCTTAGAAATCAGAAAACCTGGGACATGCCACAAGATGGTATGATGAAAAAGTATAACTTTTCAAAGAAATTCGTTACGGAATTAAGCAACAAGAAGGAATGGGATCCAAATACCATTACCAGACTGGGAAAGAATGCCAATCAATGGTACACAGATGGCTCAAAAGCAATAGAAGGAACTGGGATAGGAGTGTACGGGCCAGGAACCAAACACTCTGAAAGCTTGGGAAAAACCCCGAGTATCTTTCAAGCGGAAATTCACGCCATAAGAAAGTGTGCCCAGTTCAATATTGATAAAGGATGTAGAAGGCAAAGGATTATCATAATGTCGGATAGTCAAGCAGCCATTAAAGCACTGAGCTCTTGTGTTATCAGTTCCAAAATGGTGTGGGAATGCCTAGGCAAACTAAATGAACTAGGCGAGAACAATATAGTCACCTTGCTGTGGATTCCAGGACACACAGGGATAGAAGGAAAGGAAATAGCAGATGAACTAGCAAAGAGGGGGACTGGAACACCCTTTTGGGGGGCCGGAACCCTTTTGCGGTATCAGCTCCAATGTAATATTGGAAGAAGTAGGCAAAGCCGAAGAAAAGAGAAGATCTGACCATTGGAAAGATCTAGTAGGACTTAGGCAATCAAAGATTCTTCTGGGTGACTACAACCTGTTGAGATCAAATGAATGCATAAGTCAAAGTAAAACTGCACTAAGAGTTTTAACAGGCATCCTTACGGGACATTGTCGCCTGAATGGGCACCTGAAAAAGCTCAAAAACGTGGAGGAAGAAGAATGTAGATTCTGTGGTATGGAAGAAGAAACTTCCATCCACATACTTGCGAACTGCACATCAATTCAGAATCCTAGGGCACAACACCTTGGAGATTACTGGATAGAAGAGGGACATTTACCTAAGTTGAAGCCTGAAGATATCCTTAAATTCCTCCGGGAAATAGGACTAAAGGAGCTACTAGTCTCTGAGACTTTCCTCAGGAACTAAGTAGAAGTAAGGGGGCACAATAGATCTTTTAGGTCTAAGTGAATGTCACCCCAATTTACATACATACACCCATGATGGTTCTGGACGCTCCGCTATCCAATAACGCCAGTATACGTTTTCCCAAAATTGACACTTCCAAATAAGGTCTCTGGTTGCCTTGCGCGTGTGCCAGAATATAATCTAAAATAGCGGTATTAACTGGTTGCGTAGTTGGTCCGGTCTGCTCATCGCTCAATCGACCTATTGAGCGGGAGCTCTCCCGTTTTTTGTACACCGTGAACAATTGCGTGAAGTGACATTTTCTAGACCACACTTAAAGCAAAACAGCTTCCCAGTCTGGGAACACTTCTTAAATTTGTGACCATTGCCACCGCAATTCCAACGGCTTCCTTTTTGTTGAATTTCTGTAGCAGCTACAATACTCTGTGGGGTAGTCGGAGAAGTATCTATCGAGTTACCAAAAATAGGATAGACTGGTTTCTTATAGGCTAGATCTGGTTCGACGAGTAATCTTGTGTTTGTCGGCGGAGGGCAAAATTGTCGAATACGTGTCTCTGTTCCTTCGACGGATTTGGCTACAGAACACAGGTCGGATACGCTGTTAATCGAACATAACGATAGACTTGTTTGTATATATGGCAGCATGTTCCTTCTGATGAGTTCTACCCTTTCCATTTCTGGTGGTGGTTTGACCAATTTTCGGAAGAGATTTTCCATTACCGACACGTAATTTATTACTCTTTCTTGGGCTCCCTGCGTTCTTCTTCGTATTTCCTCCAACAGGGCGAATTCGTAGTCGTGTGGTTGGAATGCCGATTTGAGTTTCTGAACGAGATCGTCCCACGATGTGAAGTGGCCCATTCTGTACCATAATAAGGCATCTTTGGTGAAAAGTTCGGGTGCTGATCGAAGAAGCCGTTCCTTGGTACTCCTCTGGAAAGTCTGAGCTCTTCAATCCTTTCCAAAAAGCTGTTAACACTAGATACCCCATCATATTGTAATCGCCATCTGCTGATGTCAAAATGGTACGACGAAACATCGGAGCAAGTGCCTACGACGGTTCCGTGCGGATTTGCATCGAAGACATTGACAGCCTCATGTTTTGCATCGGAGCACTTAAGGAATCTACATACTCTCCTGGATGGCTCAAGTCGTCGTTCACTCTCGACGTTTCCGTTGCTGCGAAGGAAACTCGTCGGGAATTGTAGGGATAATCGTCAAAGTGTTGGTAACGTCTATCTGGAGGGGTAGCTAAGGAAGAGTTAGCCATATTGGAGACTCGATCGTAGTATTGACCCATTTCAGGAACTCGTTTCAAATTAGAAGTATTTGGTGCTATTTGCCTTACTTCTTCCCGCTCACCTAATTCTTCTGGATTCCGACCGCCTTCCATTGTGCAGGTTTCCCGTCCCGAGTGGATAATTTCCGGTAGCAAAGGCACTGGGGTATCTAACAAAGATAGATGAAGTTGGGATAGCGAGTTATTTATCTCACCTTCTTCGAAAATTCGATGTAACTTTGTTATTAGTCGATGATTCCAATTCCTCAACAATTCGAGTTGCTGCTGTGTTTCAGGTTTTGACCGAATTCTACCCAATCGTAGTTCTATATGGGTCAACCGTGTTTTTAACTTTTTAAATTCATTAACCCTGTTTCCTACGTTAAAGTTGTCAATATTTTCTTCTAAATCAGAAAGTTTACCTGAACAAATCGAACATTAAAAACCAGGATCTATTTCTACGAAGGAAATAACCGATATTTCTCCCTCTCTTTCCGCTCTGAGAGCTTCTCGGAGAGCAGCTCTTTTCTGGTCAACATTCCCACTGATTGGCAAATTTCTAATAGATAGCTCGTAAGATAGCTCATCTCCTAGAAGTCTATTAACTTCCATTGTTACCTACGTCTAACTAACAGTAAACGCGAGAAACCCTTCCCGACGCCACTGGAAAAAACAAAAAAGAACACCAGCTACACACCAATATAGTATCTATCCAAATACTCCAAGTACGTATACCTAAAATAATCCAATAATATTGATAAAATTAGAAACAAACAATCCACCCTGTATATCACTTTGTCCAAGAAGTAATTTTAATAAACTTGTTACTGTTTTCGTGTTTGTGAAAATATAATTAGTATCGATTTGGAAAAAAAATCGTTGTATTGTTTTTTTTTCGAGTTTCCCAGCCGGAATATCGAATCGCCTAGAATAAACCAATGCTAAAATAAAATGCAGCCCAAAAGCAACCTCAAATAAAATGAACGTTATTGTCTCCTTCCAAAATAGAAAACAAATTTTTCAAACGTTGAAGGCGCCAGTTTGTTATAAAAAAAAAGAAGATTCTATTTGTTAATTACAAATGGAGTGAAAGGATTATCGTATTTTACGGAATTTTGGAGAATTTTCCCAAGTAAATTTAAGGAGAAATCTGTGATAGGAGCACTTTTAAGTACCCTGAAGGGGATAAGAACTTAATAACTTGAGGGAATTCAACTACAACTCGAACTTAAATCCACCTTGAGGTTACCCGACACCAAAGGTATGTACTTAAAGTAATACAATATCTGTACCTAGACATATAATTAAGTAATTTAACTTAGTTTATATTCTATAAACCAAAGATTCAAACTATTCTAACATTCACATCGAACCTCTGATCTTCAATTGCGGATTTTGGCAAATATATTCATTTTAGCTTCTCAATATTGTATTTAATAAAATCAGATCCTAAAGTACTTAACACTTGATCATCACATTGAAGTAAAGAACTTCCAATACTGATTCAACTCATTAACTAATTCGACAAAGCAAAAGTCATACTTTTTCAGCAGATTTCAATAAGTTACTGTATTAATTCATGAGCAATCTTCAGTTTCTCGTATGAGATTTAGGTCAATCTGTTATTAAAATATGCTCAATATGTCATAAATATGTTTATGTCATACTAGTTCATTATTGTGTTTTTATTGCTTAGTTACCAACTATCTAATGTCGTACTTTATGCCCGTGCGGGCATAAAGAGAAATAATTCTAACTTTGACACATAAAAATTATTGTGATTTTATGACATTTACGTTTGTCAACATTCACCTAGCAACGATAGAGTCTACTATGATAAAATGGCAATGTTATTAATTCAAACCTGATTTGTATTGAGATTGGATTGCAATAACGAACTAGTATGACATAAAAGTTTGTATGTACCACGGGCATAAACAGATGTGTATACCCTCGGTCGACTCACAAACCCTCGGGACGGAGGCCCTCGAGTTCGTAAGACGTCGCCCTCAGGGCATAAACATCTATTTATACCCTTGGTACATAAATAACTATTGTGTCAGTTTTTCATGATAAAATTGGATGATTAAAATTTATCTAGATAAAAATTTATAAACCATTAGAAATTGGAAGATATCCTGAGACGTTATTTGAGTTGACTATATTTTTTGTTATTACCTAATTTCTAATTATTCCTGGAAGTACCTCGGACCCAAGAGCCAGAGATACCTGCTTACCTCAGGGGCTTCCAACTGATTGTCTGAAAAACTACTTTTCCATCATCTTCAAGGTTCCGGAGGCTACTGTAACTGCGTGGGGCAGTGCTGAGGGAATTATCCACTGTGACTTAACAGCTAAGCCTTGTTTATAAGTTGTGTTTGTCTTATCATTTTATTTTATGTGAACTAAACAACACTTTCTACACATAGATTTACAAGCACATAGGGAGAAACCATCACAACATACTACTTTAAAAAAAAACTCTGAACTCATAACTTATATTGAATTTTCGTTGAAGAACTCTTTATAACCTAGGCTTCTTAGTGTAGATGCTTCAATCATTTCCCTGAAAATAATTATTCTTTGTTATAAATTATGGTCAACTATTGTTGTAAACGCAAAGTATACTCTGCGGTAAATATTCAGCATATATGATATTAAATGAGGCAATTCTGCCACGTCACTTACTTTATAATCTTATAGTTTTGTACCTGTTCTTCATTCTGGGAAAAAAAAGTTGATCTAAAAACAATTTAAACAATTTGGATTTCTAACCAAATAGATCTATCACGTCGCCTCTTCTTTGCCGAGTGATTGAAGTGTACGGCCTGTTCCAGGGTACGCAATTCAGCCACTAGTGGCCTTAGATCTAAGCGCTCCTTCTTGTTTCGTGCCACAAGTGCCGCCACCCTCCATACTCTGCAGCTAATTTCAAATTTATATATAGTATTTAAATTTTAAAGGGACAAATTAATATATATTGCTAGCTGAACTAAAACGGCGTTTCATTTGTAATCTCAAATAATCGTTCCGTACCCTTTCCCTGAGAGGAAAATTTAGGCAAATAAATTCGCCTCTTTTCACGATATAAAATTTCTTTTTTTTTGTAATTAACAAATGGATTATTCTTTTTTTTTTTTAAGTAACAATCTTTGGATAACACCAAAATGTATGTAGTTGCTATTGAATTGGATGAGCCACGTTTTGTTGATGATGGTATGCAACCCCCCCTCAACCCCCCAGTAACTCGTCAAAACGTACTTGGAAATACAGCAAGATCCTTAATTATAGAAGAAGTCAAGGAGAGGAGGCTATGTAAGGATCACATGGCAAAAGACTGTCGGCAGGCCTTCCTTTGTAGGGTATGTGGGGAAATGGGACTCGAGCCAGGGAAGATAGAATGTGGAAGAAAGGGAGTAGATAAAGAGAGAAGAGTAGATGGAAAGGAGGAAGGAAAATGGGAAGGAATCTCTGGATCCCTCAGAGGGGACAAGTCTGGTCAAATAGGAGGAAGGGGAGAGCAGTGCGCGGAAAAAAGGAATGTAGGGGATGGTTAGAGGGTGTTACAGATAAATTTAGGGAAATGCAGGATAGCACTTGATATATTGGATGGAGTGTGTGGATGTGGTGTGTGGATCTGAGAAAAGCAGGAAAGCAGGGATAGATTATGGACGATACAGGAGAGGCAGGAATGAGAGTGGTGGGAGATGGACTGAAGGCGGATGAAGTGAGGAAAGGAAACGGATGGGTGGCAGTGCGAAAGGAAGTGGTGGTGGTGTACGGTGTGTATATAAGCCCAAATGTCAGCCTGGAAGAATATGAGAGGAGCATGACAGGATTGGAGGACGATCTGAGGGTGTCAAAAGGGAAAAGGGGATCATGAGGAGAATGGTGGTAGGGGACTTCAATACTAACAATACTGTATGGGGAGAGGGTGAGCAAACGGAAGAAGAGTTCCTGGAGGAAGTGTTGATATCCAACGGGCTGGCGGTGCTGAATGATGGACTACTGCCCACATTCGTGAGAGGTGACGGGTTTTTTTTTTTTTTTTTCGAACATGATTTTACTTTTGAATTTTTATTTAATCCTTATTTGGATTTTCCAGAAAAATTTTTGAAAGTTTGAAGAATTTTCAAAAAATTTTCAAAAAAACTTTTTGATCTACCCTGGTATAGGAATATTTTTTCCTCTTCAGGGTTTAAAAATTGAATTTAATAGCAAGTGAATTTACGGTCGCGGTAGGGTCAGCTGTGGCTGTTCACCCAAAGGATGGCCATTTGGTTAATTTCCGCAATTATCGCAGTTCCGATTTTTACGGAAATTAAAATGCAGGGAAAATACCACAGAAAACCTGCATTCATCATCCCGGTGTGGGTAGGAAAGGAAAGTAAAACAATTAGAAGTTTTTATTATTTAGGTTTTATTCCATATATATGAAAAGTCTCTTAAACTGAAAAGTTCACGAGACGGTGATACACTGAAAAGTGCATTTTTGTTGCGATGGACGGAGAAACGGCTGTTTCGGTGCGCTTTTGTTGGCCGTCGCTCGACGGCTTTTGTGTAATTTTTGAAATTTTTCGTCGAATGATATCTGTACGTAGCGTTGCGTTGCGTCGACGGGGTTTCGCCATTCATTAATATAACAGCATGTGATGAATGGCTGGGGGAAAGAGTGAGTAGTTGGAGGGTGCTGGAGGATGAGGAAAGCTTGAGCTTACATAGGTATTTGGAGACGGATATAAGGAGAAGGAAAAAGGAATTATTGGAAGAGTGGGGATTGAGGTGGATAAATGCCGAGGCAGAGAGTATGAGGAACAAAGTAAGAGAGGAGATGGACATGATGTAGATGAATTGTACAATGTGATACAGTGCTGTAAAAGAGGGGCAATAGGCGTGAGCGGAGGGCTAATTACTGGTGGAATGAGGAAATAGATGAGCTGTGGAGGGAGTGAAGGAAAGAACGAAGACGGATGCTGAGTGAAAAAAGAGGGAAGTGGGAAGGGTTACTTGGGAAATTGGAAAACAATCCTTGGGGAAAGGCGTAAGAGATAGCGGTGAAGAGGATGAGTGAAAATAGGAACAAGGTGCTAGAGGGAGTTTGGGAGAAGGATATTATAGTGAAATTGTTCATAGGGGGGAAGGAAAAGTGGAGGGCGGGATTCGAGAAGTCCCGGTTTCTGGGGGATAGGGAAAATGAGGGTGATAAGGCCGGTAGAGAAATGGAGGTGGTGAGAAACAACAGTAAGGAAAGCCCTAGGGATAGATGGCATGAGTGGTGATATGATAGAGAGGCTGTTGGATGACAATGGGAACCATTCAACAGGGTGCTGAGGGAGGAAGAGTTTCCGGAAGGATGGAAGGTGGCCAGGGTGATACTGCTGAAGTAGGCGGGTAGAGAGGGGGGGCGTTCGGGGGACCATCATCCTGCTGTGTGGTATGGTTAAATTGATGGTGAGGATAATAAAGGATAGGTTTGAGGAGGAAGTTAGTAGTAATGGGGGTTTTGGGGTAAACCAGCACGGGTTTGCGAAGGGGGAATCATGCATCCTGGCGCTGGGCAGTATAATGGGTTTGAGGGGAAGGGCTAGGAAGGGCAGCTGAAGGAACAAGAAATTGGCCCACCCATGTTCTTCGACGTCGGGAACGCGTTCGACAGTGTCCGCAAGCAGGTGTTGAGCGCGTTGCTGAGGCTTGGAGAGGGGGAGGGGTTGGTCAACCTGATAGAGGTCTACCTGACGGGGCGTGTGATAGAAGACTCTAGGGGGAGGAGGTATGAGACGGAGGCTGGAGTGCCCCAGGGCTCGGTTCTTGGACCGACGAAGTGTGTGTTTGATGAGGTTTGTAGGATAGTATGTGAAGAGGGATGTGAGATTACAGTGTATGCGGACGATGTGTGTCTGGCATGTACGCCAAAAGGAGAGGCGGAGATAGAAATAAAGATGGAGAGAATGTGTAGGGAAATTGTGGAAAAGATAGAGCGGTGCAGACTGGAAGTGGCAGAAGATAAGACGTTGGGGTTGCTAGTGAAGGGACGGAGCAAGACGAGGAAAGTGGGGGTGATGGTGAAGAGAAGGATAATTCGTAAGGAGGAGTCTGTGGAATACCTAGGGGTGTGGTTGGATAGCCAATTATCCTTCAGAACATACATGTTAAAGGCGGCAGACAAGGGGAAAGTGAGGCCAGCATGGCTAGGGAGATTGATGTGTAAAGGGTCGGTAAAGTGGAAGAGGAGGGTAATTGGTAATACCGTTGAGCAGAGTAGGCTATACGGAGCTTAGGTGAGGGGTGAAAGAGCGGGGGTGAATGCGAGGTGCTGCAGGTAGAGAGGGATACTGCTGAGGGTGGTGCAGGGGTACAGGACAGTGGGTGGACTGGCAGCAGCGGTACTGGCAAAGTCCTACCCATTGGAACTGATGGCTAGAGCCAGGAATAAACGCTGGAGGGCTGCGACCAGAGAGGAAGTACAGGAATGGATGGAGGAGGAACTGGGAAGAAGGTGGGAGGAGTATGAGGGCGCGCTAAAAAGTGCGATTAGGAATAGGAGAGATTGGATGGACCGGAAATTCGGGGAGGTGAACTACTTCTTGACTGGACCTGGGTCGAGAGGGTACGAGAAGTGTGAAGTGGAGGATTATGTGGGACATGTGTTTAGATGCTGAAGGAACGAGGAAGTGCTGAAGAAGGTGGAGAGAAAACTAGTGGAGGTGGTGTACTGGGAGAACATGGTGGAGATAATGTTGAGGAGGGAAGAAGAATTGATGAAGGTGAGTGGCGTAGTAGAGAGCATGATTAGGGGGAGAGAAGGACTCGATATGGCATGAGAGGTAGGATAGTTAGGAAGAAGAGGACAGTATGAGGGACCGCTGCCCGTCTCGAAGTATGCTAGGGTAGTGATTCCGAGGCGGGGGTAACGGTGAATTTGAGGTGGGTTTGGTTGGTAGGCATCCCCTTGGGGATGAATCCAACACTGTTTGGGTCGTGGACCCATTCGAACATAAGTTTTCCATCTCGACCCGAAAAAAAAAACCTCAACCCCCCAGTAACTCGTCAAAACGTACTTCGTGGAGATGCAGCAAGATCCATATCTATAGAAGAAAACTTTTGGACATAGATAAAAGAAGAAGTTGCAAGAAAGAATAATTCTTATAAACTCAGTAATGTTAAACAGCTATTCGTGGAAGCTTTCAATAATGTCACACCAGAAAACTGGGAAAAAGTAGTGAGTCACACTATTAAAGAAGGAGAGAAAATGTGGAATTTGAACAATATTACCGATCAATTAACCCATTAGCGCCTAGCGTTGCCATAATGCAACTGTGAACACGTGTTTATATTTAGCCTTAAAAATTAAGAATACGCATGTTCTGTGGGCGGAGACCGTTATGACCACTTCGGCAAATGTTCCCGACACCCGCTAGTATTGTTACAGCCTAGTTGTTGTTTGTTAGTGGCGTGATGTTTATAACACTGCGTCCAGACTTTTTTCAAGTAACGAAAGTCTTTGAGTAAGTAAATTTTTTTTGCTCTTTATAATTTTGCAGTGTCTTTAGATAATGGTTATTGTGAATGACATAATTTAATTTTGACCACAAGTAAAATACTTTATTAGCTTGGCAACGCTAGGCGTTTGAATAGTCATTTATGGGGTAATATTTATAAACTGCTTTTAGGAAAGGATTTACTCCTGCCGAGGCCATGGATATGATTTTCAACGAGAATTTGGATGTTGAAATATTTATTGAACCACCAGAAACGCATGTCGATTCTGATGAAGTCGAGGCCGAATAAGATGGAGGGTAAGTTTGACATGTGGGTATTTTTACAGTAAAAAGGTTTTTATTGTTGTTTTAAGCTCGTAGATGATCTAAGTGGTAGACAGCTGCGAGCAAATGCTGAACTAAGTTTGCCAGATAATGAAAGAATCGGGGTTGATTATGAGTTGGATCATAATCCGGAGTTATAAAATGTATCCAGTCCTATATCAGAAACGTTTGTTCAGTGGGAAAAAGGAAGAAAAAGTATTCAGGAAGAGCATCGATTACCTAGATGGGTTTTGAATGGAGATTTTAGCATTGAAGGTATCAAGATATTTCCTGATTCTGATTACTCAAAATTTAGTGGTATGTCTCCATTAGATATTTTCGAAACATATTTTGATAACGAGATTATCCAATTGATAGAAACAGAAACACAAAATTATGTATTATTTTTTAATCACCCTAATCCTCAAACTACTACTGACGAAATCCGATGTTTCATTGGAATATTATTAGTAGGTGGTTACAATATTCTGCCATCGAAGAGACATTTTTGGGATTCTGGCGAAGATATGAAAAATTATGCTGTTTCTAAAGCGACGAGAAGAAACCGATTTTTACAAATTTGTAAATATTTACATTTTACTGACAATACATAAATTGACGCTAATGATAAAGTTTGGAAAATTAGACCTATTATAAATGCCTTGAAAAAGAAATGAGTTGAAAATTTTATTCCACAACAAAATTTATCCTATGACACTTTAACCCGGGTATAATCCGAAATTAATTCTCGGCATTCTTAACTAACTCGAGATATATCGTTCATTAAATTCGAGTCAATATTTCCTTACCCGTGATATTACGTGTAATATGTACTATCGTTTTATATCAATCCGAGAAATTTCGCACTTTCCATTTGTCGGTACCCCCACTCCTACAGTAAATTTCAGGATCTACCACTCTACCCGTCTCAGAGGCTTCTTTTTTAGTAAATATCTAGCTATGGCGAGTGAATCAAGTGAGGACGAGTTCGAAATTGATTGTGACTCTTCCGACGTAGATAATACTCTCGAGAATAGTGAAAGCGGGAGCGACAGTGAGTCGACGGCCAAATCTTTGGATGAAGAAGATGAAATAGATGATCTTAGTGACGTTCGACAATGGTATGCAATAGATTCCCAAACAATTGCACCACCTCCGTTTCCTTTTACTTCAAATCCGAAAACGAATATTGTTTTTCACCCAGAAAATAGTATACTGCAGTTTTTCGAAACAGTCTTCTCCGTAGATATAATTCACATAATAACCACAGAAACAAATAGGTATGCTGAGAGTTATTTACGTGCGAAACCATCTACAAGCACAGCTCATGTTTGAAAATCTGTTACTTCAGATGAAATTAGAATATTTCTGGCATTAGTAATTTTACAAAGTGTGATAAAGAAGCCTAAGATGCAGCAATATTGGTAAAAAAATCCTATGTTGTCAACACATTTTTTTCCAAAAACTATCTTGTAGACGATTTCATGAGATAAAACAATTCCTGCACTTCTCGAATAATGAAACATACGATCCTGAAAATCTCCCTTACCCAAAACTTGATAAAATTTGGCCAGTATATGAGATACTTGTTAGCAACTTTCGTAGTCTTATTGTTCCAGAAAAAAACATCTCAATTGATGAAAGTCTTCTTCTGTACAGGGGACGTTTGTGATGGATTCAATATATTCCACTGAAAAGAGCTCGTTTTGGCATAAACATTTTTTTGCTATGTGAATCAAAGAGCGGATACGTATGGAACTTCATAATTTATACGGCACATGGTACACTATTGGATCCATCTTTCAGTGATCTTCTTGTTTCAATGCAAGTGGTTATGACACTGACCAAACCACTTCTGGAAAAAGGATACTGTCTTACTATGGATAATTACTACAACTGTCCACAACTGGCCGATTTACTCCTAACTCACAAAACTGATGTATATGGAACTATGAAGATCACAAGGAGAGAAGTACCTAATGACTTGAAAAAAAAAATTGAAGAAAGGAGAAATAATAGGATTTCAACGAGGAAAAGTTTCAGTTATGAAATGGAAAGATAAAAAAGATGTCACATTACTTTCAACCTTACATACCTTGAAGATGACTGATGTTAGGAAAGGGGACAAAATTATCAAAACTAAACGTTGTAATCGATTACGTTACAATGGGCGGAGTCGATCGTGTTGACCAACATTTGGCGGATTATGCCCTTCCCAGAAAAAGGGGTAATAGTATATTACATACCTAGCGGGGAAGTAGATCATTACAGCCCAGGCTTTGTTGCTAATAGCCGTGGCTGGAATTATCCTTCCCGCGTGGTATGTATACTATTTTATTCACAATCGCTTAGTTACAAGCTTTTAAAAACATTAATTTTAAGAAAATTTGTTATCATATATTAATGTTTTTTTCGACAAAGAACGTCATGAAACGGTTGCTAGGCAACATTACCAAGTACCTACAGATTGACATCTATCATAAACGTACCAATATCAAATAAAGTTGCCAAACTAAACATAATGTCTGAATTGGAATTTACCTGCACTCCTCCGGAAGACCGGGAAGCTGCGGGCAATGCGATGGACGGAATAATTCCAGAGAAAAGTAAAGAAAGGAATGAGAAAAACTTTTCGTCTTACATTAAATGGTGCTCAATTAAGGGTGTATTAACTTATTTTTTTTAAAACCAGCTTAACACAATATTGTCATACTTCAGAAAAGTGACACATACTTCAGAAAAGTGACACATGCTTCTAGCCGGAAAAGTATTTTTCCGGCTAAGGCGTGGAAGTGAAAGTAAGTAAGTCACTTCCCTACCGTTTTAAAGGTAAGAAATGTCTATATTACTGACTGATTGTGAATAAAAAATATTATAAAAAAATATTTTTTCATCTACTTGATTTGGCATTATGGAATTCGTTCGTTTTTTATATAAAAAAACGGGAGGAACAAAAAAAGCTTTAGAATATAGATTGGAAATAATTCATCTCATGATGGAGAAGTATCACCACCCTGATTTTTCTGCAAGAAGTGGACGCCCGTCGAACATTCCCAATCCCTCGAGACTAACTGAAAGGCACTTTCCAGAATACATACCGGCAACTGAAAAGAAAAACAACCCCACCCGCCAGTGTGCAATCTGCAGTAGTGTGACGTACATTGTGACGTACCTCTTTGCGTAGTTCCATGTTTCAAATTATACCATACTAAGCATACTATTGTATAATCAGTTATAATATCAGCTATACTATAATGAAATAAATAACAATAAAATAATATGATTTTTTTCTCACAATTTTCAATAAACAATCCGAGTGTTTAGAGCTGTTATAAGAGAAGCCAGCAGATAAAAGGAATTTGCAGTATAGATTCTATATGGACAATCTATTTTCCAATCCAGCACTTTTTTCTTTCATGCGATTTTGTGGTTATTCTGCCACAGGTGCCATCAGCGATAATAGGATTCCAAAATTATGCCCTTTATCAAATAAACCAAGGATGTCCGAAATTAATCGCGGATCATTTGAAACTGCGGTCGAGCGAAATGATGCTGTTGTGTATGTTCGTTGGATGTCTGTCTGTCTGGCTGTCTTCTTCATGCGGTTCACAAGAAATAAAACAAACGAAAAGGTTTTCACTGTTCTGTTCGTACCCAAAAAAGAAGCTACCCGCTTCCCCCGGTTTACGAAGGTTCGAGTGAATCACACAAAACTGAATCGTGAAATAGTTATTTACATTACAAGCTGCGAAAGCTTACTTTTAGGTGCGAGGTGTATTCAAATAGCCGAGGCGAAGCGAAGCGTAGCCGAGGTTATTTGAATACTTCCGAGCACCTGAAAGGGCTTTTGCAGCGTGTAATGTATTAAACTTTTCATTCTTCCCCCGATTTTATTAATAAAACACACAATTTAAAGTTGCAAAAAATTCTCTGTAGACTGTAATAAAATGGGTAGAAGGCGTGAGTTAACGTTACTTTGGTAACATTCGTGTCAACAAAAACTAATATTTTGACAGTTGTCAAATAATTATTCTTCCATAACGTCTACATCTTTTAAGTTTAATATTTGGCTAGAATCTAGTTAAAAATGAATTCCATTGAAGAAGCAGCAATTATTGCGTGCAGAAGTTTGTTACCGAAAAACCTAAAGACCGTTACAATCAAGCCTATGAAAATTTCATCAAATGGTGTACAACGAAAGATGTGTCCACAATAACTGAAGATGTATTATTGGTATTTAAATCGACAAGCAAGTCAAAATTTCCAGTGACGTTGCTTTCAAACAAGATTTCAATCAACATTTGCCGTTAAATCTTTCAGGAACATACAACAATTGTAATTTTACATTTAATTTCCAATCTAAATAAATATTTGACATTTTATTTGTTCGTTGTCCAGGGCACGAAAGTTTTTCATACTTAGCAACCGATTTTATTTGTTCGTTGTCCAGGGCACGAAAGTTTTTCATACTTAGCAACCGATAACCTAGCATGTTTTACTTTCGCTTTCGCTTGCGTATTTAAAATAAAAAAGTCAATTTTCGTAGGGGGGAGAATGAAAATATATTTTGAAAAACGAATTAAATTTATAACTTCTGTCTAGACTGACAGTTCTATGACAACTATTAAAATTGAGTCTTTTGGTCTCCGAAATACTCCCACCTGAAAAATGTCTATGAACGAAACCACATTTTTCTCTTGAGAGAGACCAACATTTTTAAAATACATAACATTTTCATTCAGAAAAGTAGAACCGACCGTTTCACTTATAGAAAACGAGGAGGCATCCAAGAGAGACGTCCGCTACGCGTTATTCTCGTTTTCGTCACTCCCGCACAAACATTATCTCCTGGATCAACAACTGTGTCTGGTTCGTGTGACTTCTGGCAACCACTTATTTCTCCATTGCCGCTTGGCGAATAATTTTCCTCTTGAAGATGTAAATCAGAATTATCCCTATACTCTAATGAGTATAATCTTTGCACAGGTCTCAATAATGTCCCACGAGGGGTTTGCACTCGAACAAGACGAATCTGTCCATCTTGACTTGGTAGAACTTCTATCACTTTGGCAATCGGCCAGTCTATGCGTTTACTATTGTCATTGCCTACTAAAACAACTTCGCCGGCTGTAATTTTCCGATTAGCCCGTTTGTTACACGAAAATTTTAACAGTCCTAGATATTCAGAACGAAACCGAGTTTGAAAAGTCCCGCGTAAGGCTTGCATTTTTCTTATTTTCTTGCACAAAGAACCGCGGTCTATGGCATCACAATCAGGAAGACCGTACTCTATTTGATCGCGAAGAAACATCGCTGGTGTCAATGCTACTAAGTCTTTAGGATCCTCCGATAGGTACGTGATAGGTATAGCATTAACAATAGCCTCGCAATCGCACAAAATAGTCAACAAATCTTCATATTTTAAACGTGCGCGACCTAACACTTTCTTCAATAACGGTTTCAGCACTCCGATCAAACGTTCCCAAAAACCTCCCCACCAAGCAGCCGTAGAGGGGTTATATTTCCACGATATACGTCTTACAGAACTTTCACGCACAATACTGCCCAGTCCAATTGCGACATAGCGTTTTCGGCACCTACAAAATTTGTTCCATTGTCACTATAAATTGTCTTGTGCCTTCCACATCTCGACACAAACCGACGCGAGGCTTGAAGAAAACTTTGTGCTGATAAGGATGTAACCAACTCCAAATAGATCGCCCGATAAACCGCACATGTAAATTGGCAGATCCAAGCCTTATAACCACTTTTTAAGTACAGCGATTCATTAAAGTCTACCCCCGTCACTTCAAACGCAACAGCATCACGAACTCTGTCCAATGGAAGTGGAGGGGATTCTACTACCACTGGTTTTGCGTCGAACCTTCGACAAATCACACATTTCGAGACTACTGATCGTATTGTTCGTCTCCCGCCTATAATCCAGAACAAAACCCGAAGCAGGCTTAAGAGACCTTGAGTTCCTACGTGACGAGCTTTCACATGCATGTCCATGATCAAACTTTTTCCTCTGGATCCTTGGCAGGTAACACAATAGGAAAGCGATAATCTTCTGTATCTTCTCTATGCGAAACTCTCGATTTTAATCGCATTAATCCATCTTGATCATAAAAGGGGTGAAGACATCTTATGTTTTTGTCATTTTCACTTGAAAACGTCTTCTGTTGTACCAACTTATTAACGCATTTTTCAGCATTTTCTATTTCTTGAACTGCTAACTCTCCACTGAGTTTTTCTTTAACATGTTTACAGTTGTAAATTTATCTGAAAATCCAAGCGATCATTCGTATGGTCATAGTATATTTGGAAAAATGATCAAGATGCCAGTCAACCAAGTTTTCTATATTTCGAAAAGTACTTGTTGGTTTATTTTTCCTCTCCTGTCCAATTTCTTCTTCACTGTAATTATTATTCATACATGGCCACTCTTGTTGTTCATCATACAGCCATGTTGGCCCCTTCCATCATTTAGAATCAAACAAGTGTTTTGGAGAACACCCTCGCGATGGAAGGTCTGCTGGGTTATGTATACCTGGTAGGTGGCACCATTTTTCAGCATCGGTCAAATTACGTATCTGTCACCCGGTTCCAGACAAAAACTCCCCACTCTTCTTTCCTTTGAATCCACGATATGACAGTAGAGGAGTCGCTCCAGAAAAAACTCTCAACTTTTGTCGCATCACAAAACGTGTGGAGAATTAGATCTTGCCAATCAGAATTTGTAATCCATACCCATCGAGGTATTTCAATTTTCTTCAGGTAGGGTAAATCTCTGACCTATGTCTTGAAAGACTGTGCAGTGTCGTCATCTACTGTCTGGTCCCAAGTAAGTCGTTTCTTCCACAGGCCTTGTAACAAAAGTTTGGGTACCAAAACTGAAGGGCACGTGAATCCGATAGGGTCGAAAACTTTATGCGAAATAGACAAGATTAGTCGTTTCGATACTACCAATAGTTCTTGGTTAAGGTCAGACAAAATGAATTCTGGATTCAAAGATAAAACGTCTCTCTGCGGATCCCAGACTAAACCTAGGAGGGGATAGGTATCACAGGTAGCAGAGCCGGTGTACTCCCACCCTCTTAATTCGAACTGACCTCTGGCCATAACTGCAGTTGCAATAAATTCAAACAGGGATCTTTAATCATGCAGGCTAGCGACGCAATTGTCAACGTAGAAACTCCTGCTCAACCGTTCAAGGGTTTCTCGAGAATACTTCCCTGAATTGGGACCCTTTTCGGGATACGTAGATAAATGATATTCTATCGTTGCTTCTAAAAGAAAAGGGCTACTCTTGACTCCAAAAACCACACGTTTGTGTCGCAAAACAATTTCTTGACATTGAGAATCGAACCATAAAAATCTAAGGAAATCACGATCATTTTCACAGAGACCTATTTGAAGGAAAACTTTACGGATATCTGCCGTCACTCCCATTTTATTTTCTCCAAATCTGAGCAACATCGACGGAATCAACTCTATCAAATTAGGCCCTTTTTCTAAACAGTGGTTCAATGCTGGTTCCCCTGTCTTATGTGCCGATGCGTCAAATACTGGTCTAATCTTGGTGGTGGCTCTGTTTTCTTTTATAACTTCTATAACTGGTCGGTGTGGCAGATAATGACCTTTAGTTAGGTCCACCTCTTGAGATGATCCAACTATTTCGATGACTTCCTCTCTTTCCCATTCTGCAAAAACATCATCATATAGCTCAAAAACCCCTTTTTCCTTCAACTTGCTGACAGTATTGATTAATCTCTTTCGAGCCATTTTGTAATTTGTCGGAATTGGGGGGTGTCCATCAATCCGTGGAAGTTGAACCACGTAACGTCCATTTTTATCTACTTTCACTGTCTGTAGGAATAATTTCCTAGCCTCTGTGGCATTTTCTTCTTTGTTAGGCTTGTCTGAAGGATTTTTAATATCAATAGTCTCAAGTTCCCACATATCGCTAATTGACATATCTTTGACAAACAAATTCAGAGTTGTCGTCACCACATCGGATCGACTGTTTGTGGTTGGTATTTTTCCCATAAGCGTCCAACCAAAATGAGTCTCAATTGCGAATAGGCCACATTTTAATTCTCGGCGTCTCCCGGTATACAAACTTCCCGCGACATCTGCTCCTAATAATAGCTCGATCGGACCGGGATATCCAGCGTCAGAAATCTCAGCATCGAAGTATTTCATTTCCTCTGTCCACTGACCTTGAAGAACTGGAACAATGTCACCACAAATAGTCGTCTCATCGAGGGCTTCGAACATGTAGCTATAGTCTCCGTTAGAAATTGTAATGTCATAGCAGTTGTGGGTATTTAAAACCTGTCTCCCACCAAATAGACTGTGAACGATTTTCTCGCAACGTTTAGGTTTATATCCAAGCTGTCTAGCAGTGGTTTTCAAAATGTACGACCTCTGCGATCCACTAACAATCAAGGCTCGTACTGCCCTAGACCCAACAAAACTTTTCAGGATAATTCGAATCGTCTGCAAAAATATCTGGGTGCTTGTATAATTGGATAGGGTCTGATTTCTTTGAACATCTCTCGTAACACCAGCTTCTACACTGGTGGTAGGCTTATTTTCTATAACATCAGAAACGCCAGGACACATTAGAACGACATGAGAACGCTTACATTCAATACATCTTAGACGACTTCTACACCTTTTCGACTGGTGACCTACCTTTAGACAGCGATAACAGGCCTTTTTTGTGCGAGTACTTCCTTCCGTTGCTCGTTAGACATCTTCTGAGCCTTGAAACAGCTCGAACTATCATGAGTTCGCCGCAGTAGGGATTTCACTGTTACGCCTGAATTTCTAATCTATAGCGGAACTCGGCTTATCGTTTTTATCAGGCAATGATGACTCCTTAATTCCGAAACCTTCGGCAGCTATGTCGATTCTTTGTTCGTTCTCCACCTCCTGTCTAAGAAATGACATAAGATTTTTAAAACGAACTTCTAAAGAGGAAATAGTGGTTGCGTCGCCGGAGTGTGTAGTCGTAGTCTCTGGGATCGAAGAATCATTGAAAAACGATGAACGTTGCCAAACCCTAATTAATTCATGTGGTAAACAGGATTCGATTAGCGGGTACAGCATAGCAGAACACTTGTCGGAGGATATGCCTAATGTTTCGAGTGCACGTAACTGTGTCTCTATTTGATCGTAGAGAACAGCAATTTCAAATTTTTGTTTGGAGACAGAATTGGTAAGGATTAGTTCCAGAAGTTCTCGAATATACACTTCGATCTGCATATCCTCCCTGCCAAACATACTTTGCATGCTTTCAATGATTTTTTCATAATTGTCCCCCATAGCTGGATAACTTTCTACTAATCGCCTAGCTCGGCTATTTGGGACAGTAGCTTGAATCAGGTATTCAATTTTGTCATTATTGTCAATAGAATTGTCATTGTGAATTTTCTTAAACTGCGCCCAAAAGGATAACCACTCTTTTATACTGCCATCGTAACGTTTAAATTCTACTTTTGGCAACCAAAACTTACGCAGACTTGTTCTTTCCAAGGAATTTTGGTTGGGAACATTGTAGATGTGAGCATTCTTTACTACTGTAGTTAAATCACCTTTTATTTTCTCAAGCTTTGTTCTTGTTTTGGTATACTTCTTATTTTAATCCTCACAGCTTTCAATTTCACTAATCAATTCTTCTTCCGATGCTCTGACTAATACAAGTTCATCAAATTTTGTCCTTAAGAGTTCGAATGTAATCCCTTCCGACTCTGTATCCTCGGGATTAGTACTAAATAATTCGTCGAGTTCATTCGTGTATTTTGTAAACATGCCTCGAATTGCTTTCTGGCTTTTCTTCAAATTCTTTTCGTTGGCCATATTTACTAACGAATTTTCAGTGAAACGATACGAAATACTTTTAGAACGCGGTAAAAGTTTGTGCAACAAACTTGGTCAAACCACCAAAACGTTCAAATTCACAATACAGTATCGCGAATTTCTTCTTTAAAAACGTAATAAGTCCTGTCACGGTCGCCACTAAATGTTCTGTTCGTACCCAAAAAAGAAGCTACCCGCTTCCCCCGGTTTACGAAGGTTCGAATGAATCACACAAAAGTGAATTGTGAAAATATATTTTGAAAAACGAATTATGTTTATAACTTCTGTCTAGACTGACAGTTCTATGACAACTATTAAAATTGAGTCTTCTGGTCTCCGACATTCACAACCACAGAAGAGAGTTGTGATGATTCCTTAACCACAACTCATTTCTAAATATAATGTATACATGGGAGGCACTGATCTTATGGATCAAAATATTAACACATACAGAATTGGCATCCGAGGAAAAAAAATGGTACTGGAGTATATTTACGTGGCTTGTAGATGTTGCCGTGCACAACAGCTGTTTTCTTTTCAAGAAAGCCAGAGGAAATACAGTAAGTTTGTTGGATTTTAAAAGAGTACTTGCCAATGACTTTTTGAAAAAATATCAGGCTCCATCAAAAGGCTCAGGTAGACCTACCTCTTCTAAAAACAGAATATCTGACAATATTAAGTATGACCGAATGGATCATCTTGTCAAAGAGATAGTAGATAAAAAGAAAAGAAGATGTGCCGGAGCTAACTGTACATCGATCATGAGAACCATGTGCCTAAAATGCGATGTTCCGCTTTGTTTACGTTGTTTTGTACCATTTCATACACGTTAGCACCTTTTTATTCACTTATTTCAGTGATACTGTAAACATTTTGTAATAAACACAAAATAAAAAATAGATTTTTATCTAAATTATTGAAACTTAAAAACGACCTCTTAAACGCCTAGCGTTGCCATATGGCAACAGCTATTTTTTCAAAAACTGTCATTAAAAAAAAGAAAATGTACTTTTAGCATTGTTTAGACTCAATTCAAATGAAATATATCAAAAATGTTGTTAATTAAAAAAATAATAATTCCGGCGTTAATTGGTTAATAATCGAGCCAATAATTTTGAATGTTGGTCATCTTCTGATTCAGATTTGGATTTGTAAGAAGCAGCTCTATTTATACTGTAAGATTTCACGTACAATGATCTCATCAAATTGTAATGGGTAGTTAATTATGTAGGTTAAAATTTATGCTTATTGTTAAATTATAGGTTATTAACTTTAGTATCAATGTACTTAATTATAATTATGAAATATATCGATCAAGCAGTTTGGTTATAAATTGTTATTCGATATAAGAAACAATTGCTAGATAAGCAGACACGAGCTGCATTGAAAGAATGTGTAGATTGGCAATTGTTGCTTTGGGTTTTGTCAAGGAGTTCAAATTGAACATTTGTCGAAGAAAGATGTGTTTTATTTAAAGAACGTCAAACCTAATTAAAAGGAACCGGAACCGGATCCTGTCAGTAGTTAAGTAAATTTTGAATTGAAAATAAAATAATACGACGACAAATTAAGCTACAAAGGAAATTAAAGAAAAAAAAGTATGGGGTCCAGTCAATCGAAAGAAGAAGTAATTATAGCACAAGCTGGAAACAGCGGAGGACAATCCACATCCCAGAGAACCTTGGGCGAATCTACACGAGATGTCCTAGACATAATTTTTGTTGCTGTAGTGTTAGATTTTATAGTAACTTACATCTATAACAAATGTAGAAAGAAGTTTGGAGAAAAGATAAGACAAGAGATAACTAGGAGTCAAGAGCTTGTCTAAAAAATTAGTGAATAGTGCAACATAAAAATTAGTGAGTAGTGCAAGATAAGAATTAGTGAATAGTGCAATATAAAAATTAGTGAATAGTACAGGATAAAAAGTAATAAGTAGTGTAATGAATAAAGAAACATTTAGGTAATGTCCATAAATGATTTTAGATATTTGTTAGAGAAGCTTAGAGTTTTTATCGCAATCTAAAAAAAGATAACAATTCAATGAAGAAAAATAGAAATAAAACTTGTTACGGTTCATCCTGAAATATACAATACATTAGATAGTAATAAACAACTGTGACTTAGATGCATAAAGAATTAAATTGTTACCTTAATATAATATTTTATTAAAACTGCTTACATCATAAATGAGTTTATCTTTGTTGACACTCGATAACTGGTTCTTAGGTTAACCTTGGGTCTCTTAGTCTTTAACAAAAGCAAAAGGTGTCTTGATTCTTCAAGCATTCGGCTAACCACTGACCTTGACCCCCTCCTAAAAAGGTAGAAGACCCCTGTCGACCTTTCAAGGCCGTGAAGACAGGGAATTGCCTTTTGACCTCCTCCAATTTGTTTTGGTTATCTCCTGTGTTCACATGGTTGGTTAACTTTCGCATACTGCGGTATTTGTGAACTAGGAAAAATAACAATAACCAGGATTTTCCTGTACAAGTCAGTTGTAAGGATTCATGAGTTCATGGATATAACGCCTGATCACACAAAACTCACCTAAAGGTCACATGCCATCTAGGGTAAGTAATACTTCTTTTTATGAGACTGGTTTAATAACCAGCAGTGTCTTTGAACTATATTTCCTTTTCAGTCCTTCTGCTTCTTATTCTTCCTCTTGTACATATTCTAATATTCTTCATTGGTATATACTTTTACTTCTTTGGTATCGGCTTGCAACTATACGAATAAGTCTACCTGTAGAGCATCTACTTCGGGGTCAGCCTTCAACCTATTTCCCACTCAGCTTCAGCTCACTTCCGCCTTCCAACTCAACCTCACAGCAGGATGTACCCAGTCAGAGCAAGAAATCGTAGGTACCGTCACAAGGACACCTAAGAAGTGAACCCTCAAGTAAGATCTTTCAAAAACTTTGCACCTGCTAACTAGTAGTAACGGTACTGAATTTGTGTTCAAAAGGTGCAGTTGACTATCTTTTCTAGATATTGTAAATATTTTATTAGCGGGATTAAGGGCATACGAACGCCTAAATAGTGCATCTTATATAATTATTCCTATCCTCAACTACACGAATAATGTGTTAATGCCTAAAATAGCTGTCAATTAATAGATATAAAGTATTGTACATAATTAGTAACCTATCAACTAGGAAATAAGTACTAATCATTTAGTTAAACCTTATACTTACGAGGAAGAGCATGTAATCCCAAGAGTATACTTTTGCGGAAGCTTTCTTTAAATAGTAAATCTATATCATCCATTATATAGTTCATATTATTTATCTTATCATTTATAAAACTGGGAAAAAGGCAAGCCAAGCGCTGACAGTGTCATTGTCATTTCACATTTCATTTTCATAAAACATTGAATACAGAGTTTTACACAAATCCGCCTACTGAGTAGTTCAATTGTTCCTCCTAAACATCGAATTAGATATTGCGACCACAGACTAGCCTACTTCTAGAGGTGAAATATAGTCACTCACTATAAGTTTCCCCCCCTCTACGCAACGAGAGTCCGGGATTAATATAAGTAAATATATCTCCTTTTTCTTGTAGGGTATAGTGACCCTACATCTACCCCCTTCAGTATTTGTAATCTTGTTACCTTCGGCAACCGTTTAGGTCAGGTGACCCACGGAAAAAGGAGGTAACATATTGGCGCCCAAAAACGTGTGTGTACACTAGTATAGTTATTTTTTTTATATATCTTTCACAGTGACTATCATTTCTCTCTTACAGGACTCATTTTTACTCAGGTACAATATGCCTTATGCATCTAATCTATAAGTTAGCATTACTAATTTGAGTACTTTCAATTTCTTTTCCTTGCTGTCAGAAAAAACAGTCCGAATTAGGTTGCAAAGTTTGCATATCGAGTGGCCTCTTTTCTTTAGTCACAACTACAACAATTGAGTAGTCCGGTACTTGAACTGATAAATTAGTACGCGTAATTATTTGTAAATTTGTCAAGTTTCTATCTCAAGGTTATAAGTAGTGATACTATACACTTGTACAGTAAGAATATTAGATATTTATATTTTGAGAGTACTCTAGATTGTATTTTGGATCTTATATAGAATTATATTCCATTGGGAAGTAAGAACATAATTTACTAGTTAGGAAAAAAAATAATTTAGGAATGTACATACATATTTATTAATTAGTACTTTTCATTAAATCTTTAGATTATGAGTATAGTTAGGTCGTATTTCAACGCAATAAAAATACTAAAGCTAATAAACTACCAACTTAAAATCAAATAACGATTCTAAAAATAACATAAACAGAAACTTTGTAAACTATATACAAAAATTATAACTACTCAACTTATATACAGCTTAACCTAAGAAAATAGCCTAAGGAAATAAAAACAAAATAAATTCTAGGTTATATACAAACTTATAACTGATATATACAAGGCATGTACGACTTGCCCTAGGGTGGCGGTATCTCTCCTTTTTTTTTGGTAAGGGAATTATCCGGAATTGTCCGATACCGATTGGTTGAAGGTAGTTCCCAAGGAGAACCGTAATGCTCTTATCAAGGAACACCATGATCCTTATACTTGCGGACATTCAGGAGTTTATAAAAGTCTGGGACGACTAACTTAAGCTTATTACTGGCCAAAAATGAAAGCCGATGTTGCCACATTTATTCGACATTGTGTAATATGCCTGGAAACCAAACCTGAACAAAACGCACCCAAGGAGTTGATGCTCATTGTAGCTCCAACGACAACCAGACCTTTCCAAATACTCAGTATGGATTTGGTAGGTCCATTGCCAAGATCAACTGCTGGATTTTCATATATATTCTCCGTCAGTGACTTATTTAACAAATTTGTTTTGTTCTTTCCACTTAGGAATGCCACCGCCCGTCGAATAGCTGAAATCGTTGAGGATAATGTTTTCCTTATGTATGGAGTCCCTGAAAAGGTAATTCTAGACAACGGTAAACAATTTCCTGTCCTAGATAAGTATTACGTGCACAAGGGATACTTGTCCAATTTTTCTCCACAGGGAAACGCCGTAGAGAGATACCACCGAGTTCTTAAAACCACCCTTAGCGCGATACTTGCCGAAAGTAGCCTGTGCCATGCGTTCTGGTCGACACAAGGTAACCCAGCTATCTCCGAATTTTGTTGTGTTTTCCAGAGAAGTGAACCTGCGTGGATGTGATCGCCACCCTCCAAATCCGTCTACGATCCGTGGGTAAGGGCCAGAGCCCTTGAGACGGTATTCTCAGATGTAGCCTCGCGGATAAAATTATATTATCCTTCCAGAAGAGTCGGCGTCGGTACAATCTTCGAAGAAGGGATGAAAAATTCACTCTGAACCAACAAGTTTGGAAACGTGTCTACCTACACACAGTCGGACAAAACAAAAAGTATAACGGCTAAGCTGGCCCACGAGTTTGAAGGACCCTATACTGTAACCAGAATACTGTCTCCTTGGTCCTATGCGCTACAGGATACTTGGGGAAAGGAAAAAGGCGTGTGGCATGCCAAGGACTTAAAAAGTCACCCCCCGGACGAAAATGATTCGCAATCCGAGGACGAACCGTTGTAAATATATTGTCTAGCAGTAAGTTTTATATTAGTATGGAACTGTATAGAAATGATAGTAATCATATTTCTGTACGGGTTTCCTATGAAAACCCTTCTCCAAGGTGGGGAAGAGTTGTTACGGTTCACCCTGAAATATACAATACATTAGATAGTAATAAACAACTGTGGCTTAGATGCATGAAGAATTAAATTGTTACCTTAATATAATATTTTATTAAAACTACTTACATCATAAATGAGTTCATTATTGTTGACACTAGATAACTGGTTCTTAGGTTAACCTTGGGTCTCTTAGTCTTTAACAAAAGCAAAAGGTGTCTTGATTCTTAAAGCATTCAGCTAACCACTGACCTTGACCCCTTCCTAAAAAGGTAGAAGACCCCTGTCGACCTTTCAAGGCCGTGAAGACAGGGCATTGACTTTTGACCTCCTCCATTTTGTTTTGGTTATCTCCTGTGTTCACATGGTTGGTTAACTTTCGCATACCGCGGTTTTTGTAAACAAGGAAAAATAACAATAATCAGGATTTTCGTTTACAATTCAGCTGTAAGGATTCATAAGTTTATGGATATAACGCCTGATCACACAAAACTCACCTAAAGGTCACATGCCATCTAGGGTAAGTAATACTTCTTTTCTGGTTTAATAACCAGCAGTGTCTTTGAACTATATTTCCTTTTCAGTCCTTCTGCTTCTTATTATTCTTATTATTCTTCTTATTCTTGTACATATTCTAATATTCTTCATTGGTATATACTTTTACTTCTTTTGTATCGGCTTAATACTAATAGGACTACCTCTAGAGCATCTACTTCGGGGTCAGCCTTCAACTTACCTCCTACTCAGCTACAGCTTACTTCCGCCTTCCAACTCAACCTCACAGCAGGATGTACCCAGTCAGAGCAAGAAATCGTAGGTACCGTCACAAGGACACCTAAGAAGTAAACCCTCAAGTAAGATCTTTCAAATTTACCTATACGGTTAGTGATCATCATAAACTTCTTACCTGCTAACTAGTAGTAACGGTACTGAGTTTGTGTTTAAAAGGTGCAGTTGACTATCTTTAGATATTGTAAATATTTTATTAGCGGTATTAAGGGCATACGAATGCCTAAATAGTATCTCTTATATAATTCTACCTATCCTCAACTACATTAATAATGTGTTAATGCCTAAAATAGCTGTCATTCAATAGATATAAAGTAGTGTACATAATTAGTAACCTATCAAGTAGGTAATTAGTACTAATCATCTAGTTAAACCTGTAACAGGAGATCCTATTTCTCTGCCCGAAATAATTCCTTTTGCTTATAAATTACCTATTTTAGTACCTCTCGCGCCATCTAACGGCGAGACCATAAGAACGCATTTAACTATAATGTCGACGCACGTTAGATTCCTTACTTATGTTCTCATATCTTTTCTGAGAGGGCGTTGTTAAAGATTTAAAGCATCCGAAAATTGTCAGAAATGATGTGCGCAGAAAAGTTGGTTGAAAAAGAAACCATTTTGGAGACAAGCGTTCTCCTGATTGTCTAAAAAAAGCAATTATAATGTGAGTTGTGTCGAAGGAAATTCTAAGTAAGTCAATATCTTTTTATAAATAATTATTGTCGTGAATATATCTTTGAAATGTTTGTGGGATGACTCTGTCATTCAAAATCAATTGTTTTCGCCGACAGCATTGTGACTTTTTAGATTGCAACAACTTTACATGCTACAATCAACTTTATTCAAGCAACTTGATTTGAAAATCAGATAGATTCGAAAATCAATTCGATTCTCTACTTCCGACACTACGTTATATTTGCTATAACAAGTATGGGTCACATTATGTCCAGTACTTTGTTGACATAAAATTCGTTCTCTTCCCCATTTGAGAATACGAAAACCATTTATAGATGCATGATAAGCCGATATATCTTTCAAATCTTTGATTAATCATACCGTTGGAGAACCTTTAGCATTGAACTAATTTCCCTCGAAACCTTATTAATTTGTGTATTTAATGTACGACGGCCAAGGGCCATATTTGTAAAAATAGTAGGGACCAAGTCGACTTTAAGTAGGATATCCTTCATTATATTGTTAAGTTACTTTTCCGATTTCATTTAATGATCATCTAAGTACCTATAAAAAACCATTTACTCTGTTTGTCGTCATTTTAGCAGGGTACATTATATTATTTCATTTGACAAATGACGTGGGGCTCAAACAAGTTATATGCCAGACAAATTTTTGTTATCTAAGTGTTATACAACATTTAGGCGAAAATTCACGGCCCATTGTTTTACCTAGAGCTTAGTCGAAGGCACCCTGTAAGTAAAACTAGAATTATCTTTTTATCGCTATCTCTATCTAATAAGTTACAAACCTTATACTTGCGAAGAAGACCATGAAATCCCAAGAGTATACTTTTGCGGAAGCTTCCTTTAAATAGTAAATTTATATCATCCATTATATAGTTCATATTTATCATTTATAAAACTGGGAATAAGGCAATCCAAGCGCTGTCAGTGTCATTGTCATTTCACATTTCATTTTCATAAAACATTGAATACAGAGTTTTCCACAAATCCGCCTACTGAGTAGTTCAATTGTTCCTTCTAATAATCGAATTAGATATTGCGACCACAGACTAGCCTACTTCTAGAGGTGAAATATAGTCACTCACTATAAGTTTTCCCCCCCTCCCCGCTCTACGCAACGAGGTGTCCGGGATTAATTTAAGTAAATATATCTCATTTTTCTTGTAGGGTATAGTGACCCTACATCCACCCCCTTCGGTCTTTGTAATCTTGTTACCTTCGGCAACAGTTTAGGTCAGGTGACCCACGGAAAAAGGAGGTAACAAAGTATTAGAAAAATCACAAAGGTCGATAAATTAGATGCTGATTATACACAACTAAAAACAAATTTCAACAGTTCGTTTAGATTTAGATGAAACGAAAGAGGCACATGACTTTATTATTAGTATAAATAAACATTTTGAGGCAATTAGAGAAATATTATCTAGTAGGATACAATATTCAGAGTCTAGAGAAGTAGAAGATAGTTCTGGCATTTCGGATGCAAACTCTTCGGATACCGAATTAGAAATGGCAGAAAAATTCGATTTAAAAACGGTAGCAAGCCTACTACCTGTCATGGAAGGTACCGAAACGGTAACAAAACAATTATTTGATGCAATTGAACTATACAATGAGTTACTAGACGAAAACGGTAAAAAACTTCTAACTAAGTATGTTCTTAAAACTCGATTGTCACAAAATGCAAAAATTAGGCTAGGGTTATCTTATAATAACAAAAGAGATTTGATACGCGATTTAAAGAGCCATTTTCTAACAACAAAATCGGCATCTCTTTTATCTTACAAATTAATCAATGCAAAACAACATAATAAATCAGTGGATCAATTTGGTAAATTGGTGGAAGAATTGCTGGTTAATCTAACCTTAACTCAAGCGGAATGTGACACAAATTCGCTCAATATTTTAAGAAATGTAAACGAAAAAACGGCAATTAGCGCATTTGCAAATGGTCTTCAAAATCCTAGGGAACTATTATTAAGTCTAGGAAATATTCAAAACTGAGTGATGCGATCCAAGGGGCTAAGGATGGTGAATTACCTAGTAAAGGGTTAACATATTTTCATTTTGAAGGAAATAATAATTATAAGCAAAATAGAAATTAAAAATTTCGCTGAAATTTTGGTACCACTAAAAAAGTTAACGAGAAAGGGCGCACTTTTTAATTGGACAGAAGAATGTCAAAAAGCATTCGATATATTGAGAAATGTACTCAAAAGCACAGTATTTGTGGCGACATGGGCACAAACAAAACAGTCTGAAAGTAACTTTAGAAACTCTAATAATAAAAGGATTGATCACCCTGGCAGTGTCGAGTTGCTGAAGTCTACAAAGATGGCATTTGAATAGAGTCCTATTTCTACTGAAAAATTTGAAAGATTAACTATTGAAAAAAAATTTTGAATATAGAACGGAGAATTTATTATGTATGAAAAGTGATAAAATTATTTATATACGTCAGGATTCTCGATCGGCAGTGAACTTAGGTACCACGTTGAGAGACCTGAAAAGTATAATGAATAAAATAAAAGTTCCGGACTAATCATATTTAAAAGCAAAGGTTATTAACTTTAGTATCAATGTACTTAATTATAATTATGAAATATATCGACCAATCAGTTTGGTTATAAATTGTTATTCGATATAAGTAACAATTGCTAGATAAGCAGACACACGAGCTGTATTGAAAGAATCTGTAGATTGGCAATCGTTGCTTTGGGTTTTGTCAAGGAGTTCAAATTAAACATTTGTTGAAAAAAGATGTGTTTTATTAGAGGCCGATTCATGCAACGTTCATTATCCACGCGTTTCGATAACTTGGTTATCGAAACGCGCGGAAGATAGTGTAAAGTGTTAGTGTTGGTGTAGTGGTAGTGTAAACAGTGTTCAGTGTCAAGTATCGCCAACGGTTCCAGAATTCCCAACTTAACGTTCATTATCATTACATTTCCATTATATTATAATTTCATTTACATTATAAAAAGTTGATAACTATAGTTTCCTATATGATGTTCATGCAACCACATTATTGAATTTCAATTACACTATTGCATTAAGAAGTTGGTCTACTTTCAAGTATAAATTATAATTAAATTATATTTTTAGTGAAAATCATGAAATCGCAAGCGCCTAAAATGTCTCGGCTGTCATGAATAGGTTTGTTTTGATTTATGTTTTGACAGTTTTCAGTAGTAATAACCCAAGGACATTGATAATTGTTCGAAAAAATTTAATAACAGATTTCGAAAGCTTGTTGCTTGGAAACAGACCGACGCAGGTGGAGGTCTGTTGCCTATAAGCAACAAGCTTGAGAAAGATGTTAAAAACTTTTTGAGCATTTATCAATGTTCGATGGTTATTCGAATAGAAATTTTCTTGCCAAGTATGGAAAAAAATACAGAGTATATTTGCTTCTATAATTTCATTAATGCTCTCGTCAGTATTATGACCAAATCGTGATATTTTGAAATATGAAATATTTGAAACGTCAAAATCGAAATAAATCAAAATGTATCCATGGCAACGTACCTAATAAAGTGAAAACAGCCCATGGTCTGTTTTCAGTATAATGTTGTTCTGATTGGTTGTGTTCAATCAAATGACCTCAAATTAACTGATTTCATTGGATATCTACTAGAGCAAGAGATTTTGAACAATAATAATAAAATCGCCTGAAGGCATTTTTGTTGATAATTTTTCAAAATAATAATGAACCAGGGAACATTAATTGCCTTGGTACGTCAATATAATCATCTTTATAACAAAAAAGACCGAGATTTCAAGAACAAGCAAGCAAAGCAAAATGCTTTGTCAACAATTGACAGCGTAATGCACTGCTCAAGTAATGAAAGTGATCTATTATTTCTCATTATTAATACATTTTATTTATGGGAGAAGAAGTTCAAACGGCGTGGACTTCTCTTAGAAATAGGTTTGTTACAGCACTGCACTCCAACGGGTAGTGCAGCTACCACTGAATGGCGCTTTTTCTATCAAATTGTCCTTTCTTGAACAATATGTGGCGGTCAGGAAGTGATTCATCATTAATATTTCAAATCTTGTTCACTCATCCATAATATTTTCAGGACTCTTGTGAATGTAGAAATGATTGCAAATATTTCTAATATGTAGCAATCAACAGAATTTAATATCTTCGAAGCTGAGGAGTTGCAGGATGGGGAAACTGAAGGGGGGGGGGGGGATTCCAACTCCACTCAAGCAACTCCCCGTCTGTTTCAACCTTCAGATTCCTCCCTGCATCTCACTATGAATCACCAGTGATCTCTTCTCAACCACCAAGTTGTTCTTTGGCAACAACTGCATCTCAAAACAAAGAAAATATATATGCTATCAAAAGTTCTAAAAAAACAAAAAAATGACATTTCAAGTTTTGAGAACAGTATTGTATCCACTCTAGGAACCATGGAAAATATGTTGAAGTGTTCAAACTCCAATGATGAAAATGAAGACTTGTTATTTGGAAAAAGTATTGGAAGTCTAAAACTGCTGAAGAGACGGAAAATCAAAGCAAGTGCCAAAATAGAAAGGTATAAAGAAGATTAGAAATGTTATATCTCGTTCATTCCAGAGTATTTTTTTAGTTATTTATTGTTGGAATTACAATTTTTTTAAATTTTTGTGAGGCCGTGTTCTTTATATTTTCGTAAGTATGTATATTCTATTCAATATAATATACCCATCACTTTGTCTTTCAATTTCCTCTAAAAATTTAGAAATAGAAAGTATTGTTCAGAAATTTACTGAAAATCAATAATATAATTTATTCAAAAAGGTACATGACTTAATTGGAAAACAAAGAGATAACAATGGTAACATGTAGTTTTTTCATCTTCAAATAGGAAGAGCCCCTCTCATCATGAGTTCTTGCTGGTGAGGAACACTTCCAATGGGTGAGTTGAAATAATCACACAGCTTGCCTTGGTTCCTTTGTGCTTTTCGAGAATTGTTGGACCCCAATCTTCTTACTGACTGTAAGTTAGCCCCCTGACGCCAAGCACCAATTATCACTGAACCATCTGGATTTTCTTGATCAGTAAGCCCTGTAGGGCAATATCTCCTCTCATTCGTAGGAAGACTTTCCTCATCACATTGAAGGATATTGTGAAGGACAACACAAGCTTTCGTGATAGACTCACACATGGAGATGTCAGTAGCCATACGGGTTTTCAAAATTCCCCATCTTTGGACTAAAATTCCAAAGGTGTTTTCTATTGTCCGACGAGCTCTAGATATCCTATAGTTATAAATCTTCTGCTCATCAGTGAGGTGGTCTGATGGATATGGTCTCATAATTTTTTCATCCAGTGGAAAAGCCTGATCTACCACAATGAAGTGAGGAATAAGAATATCAGTTCCAGGTAGGTTTTTTTCGGGGGGTACTGCCAGTCTGCCATTTAAATAGACTCTTCCAAAACCTGATTCTTGAAACACAGTACTTTCATGAAGTGATCCTTGTGCACCAATATCCACCATGATGAACTTATAATAGGAATCTCAAACTGCCATCAAAACTAAACTGAAAATAGAAACTTAATAAGATTTCCATGAAATACAAATTACATATTGCCTTACCTGAATGTTTTCTTAATCAGTTGACGTATATGACCTATATGACTTCATAGAAGGCATAGAAGTGGAACAAGCAATTGATTCCGATATTGGTGGCGACAGTGATGCTGACGACCGTTATCCATCTTATCCGCCTTCTACAAGTACTAACTCAAGCATCAGGGAAAGTACACCAACTACTTCTTAGAGTACATCTAAAAGGGCTAGAAGAATCACAACTACAGTAAAAATTTTAGAACAAGCTTCCGATTATGATTCGGATGATTCAGTGGCCGACCGTGATTATATTGCAAATCTAGAGGATGAATCAGATTCTGAAGAATATAATTCATCATCTATTCACAAATGTAAAAAACAGAAGCGGTCATCGATAAACTCCACAGACAGTATCGGCACATATGTAGATGAAATAGCTGGAGCCGTAGGAGAAACTGATCTTAAGAATAATCTTCAGGCCCAACAAATTCAGAGCGAAGAAAAATTACATTGGACCAAAGATGCATCAGATCCTCATCAGATGCTCACGTTCATTATTTATGAGGGAAAAATAGAGACAACAAATATGAAGGTTTCTTGCTAGGAGGAAAAGTTGTGTTACAACTTTGCGAATCCTTTCTGGGTAAAGGACATTGTATATATCATGATAATTTTTTTAGCTCATTCCAGTTACTTCAGAAGTTACTTGATGATAACACATTTGCTTGCGGTACATTTCGATCAGGAAGGAAGAACTATCCAAAGGAGTTACTAGCAAATGATAGGGATTTGAAAATGACAGATTCGGACTATGCCATGTCTGGTGAACTCTCTGTAATTAAATGGAAAGATAGAGGAAAGAAGGCTGTTGTCGTGGACGTGGTGAGTTCACTACACAACCCGAACGAGCAAGATACTGTTTTGCGCACAAATAGAACAGGAAACCGTGAGTCCGTCAGATGTCCAATGTCGATTATAGATTATAATAAACATATGGGCGGAGTTGACCGATTCGATCAACTAATGGAAACCTACTCAACTCAATGGAAATCAAGGCGTTAGTGGGTGAAAATATTTGATTGGTGTCTTGATGTTGCTATCACAAACTCATTCATAATATATAAACATTACTGCAAGGAAACTCTGGAAGGGCAATAAATATTCAAAATACTTTCAAGCATATTGATGTCGGAAAACACTTACCTACAGAAGGTACTTATAGACGTTGTGCAAAATGCAGTACCAAGTCAAAACCAGTTCGATCAAAGATTGTCTGCCAAGAATGTAATGTTGCCTTATGTTTGACTTGTTTCATCCCTTTTCACGGGAAATAGTGATCATATGCCCATGTATTATATATAATTAAGATTAATTATTAATAAAGGATTTGTTATACAGTATGTTGAAATCACAGTCTATTGCTGTTATACGAGTAGTGGTCTGTATATTAACCACTGCTCATTAATATTAAATGAGCAGTGGTCTACAAATCAACCCTACAGCCCTAAGGAGAAACTTTTGAAAAAAATGTACTAGGGAACATTATTTAAGCAGCCTTTGGGAAGAACTTTTCACAAAAATTAATTGGATACCTTTAAAAAATAGTACTGCTCTATAAAGGGTTAAAGAACGTCAAGCCTAATTAAAAGGAACCTAAACCGGATAATTTAACATTATCAGAAAATATTTATTTTGATTGATATTTTTCGGTTTTTTCAACTTCTTAAATTATTAAATAAGTTGAAAACGACCTCAGGCAATTTGTCGAATCGTTATAAAATAAATTTCGAAAATTGTGTCTTAAAATAAATATAATCTAGCTGTAACAGAAAATATAATCTACCTTTAAAACGAAATATAATTAAAGTTTGTCCGTTTTAATGTTGTTCAATTTGCCCTATAAGTACCTAGATAAAGTAACAAAGCCGATTACCATCTTTAAAAATTCCCAACTTTCCAAGTAAACATTTTGAAAAAGAAAGTATGGAATTACCAATTATTATGATAGGGGAAGTCCCGTAGTTCCAGACACTAAAGGTATCTTCAGTTTAGAGACACTTGGGAGAAGACGTTTTTAGTGTAGTAACTGTGTTCCTTGAAATTTTCAAGAAGCTGTTATTGGGTTTTGGGTGAATATGCATTTATCGTGTATATTACATTTGATTCATCCATCATTAAAGAACATTTACCGCATACAAACATTTGGGCCCGATTTCGTAGTTGGTTGTAAAACATTTTTTCAAATAAAATAAAAGTTGCGTAGTATCGGACAGTAAATAGGCGCCTACAACCGGACAGTAATATTGTGATGCCTTTTGGCATAAAATAAAATATGAAATAAATTCGCTTGAAACTATTTTCAATAAATCATTGAACGTAAAATAATGCATTAATAAAACCCACGAGGACGACATGTATCAAAAGTCAAGTTCATCACGTAATTTACGATAAACAAATATATAACATTCAATAGTAAATATAAACATAAACTTGACCAGCAATATAAATATCATAGAAGCAGACGATAACATATTCATTCTTGATTCAGTTATATGCATTCAAATTCAGATATATTCAGTTTATAAAATAATTATGCTATGATGATAGATACTCATAATAGATTTAGTAATCATAGTTAGTTGTAGTTGTGTAATATTACATATGGTAATAAACATAACTTATCCCAGTGCATGAAGTAGTAGTTTTATTAAAGTCAGATGACCCTCCGAGTGGCCTGGAAGATCACCAATTAAAGAGGACTTTCCATAACAACATCACAATAGAAATATGATTAGCAGACTATAAACAGAGCCAGATTGTAAACTTATAAGAAAATTAGTGTTTCATGGTGTTATAACAAATCTAAGTACTCTGTGGAGTAAGCGAAGTGAAGTTAAGTCACCTTTTAAATACTCTGATAAACAAGCAAAGTTATAGTGGAAATAGTCCAAAACAATAGTTGAAATTTACATCAAAATGTAATAGAAGAGGAGTACGATAATACAGTGAGTAAATAAAATCCAATAAAACAATTATCAAATCAGATGTAATTATAAAATTAGACGTATAAACCGATATAGAATCTTATCGATATCTGCAGTATTTCCAGTTACTAAAACAAAAAACGCATACCTAGCTCGTTAGCACTAATAATAGTTATAGTCCAGGTATTCTTGAACAAAAGACAAATGAAATAAAAAATTAAATCAACTCTATAAGAGAAAAAGTAGAAAACTCTGAAGAAGAGATTTCATATCTTGAAAATAAGATTACTTATTTGGAAAGAGCAAATAAAAAAAATAATATAGCCATTTTTGGACTACCATCAACCGATCAAAATAATCTACTAACAACCATTCTAGGAAAATAAATCAAACCTTAAATACAAATTATAACGAACGAGATATTAACAATATCCTACCTACATTTTTTCGTCAATACATTATGAATTTACATGTAATGATGCGTCAACCACATTTGTGCGACATTATACTGATGCAGCATTACAAAAGCTTATAATTCACTTACCATCAGCTACAAATTCTTTTGTTTAACAATAGATGGCAGTAATAATATCATAGATTAATATGTTCCATTCACTGTTAAATTTAAAAAAATCCCCACTGTTTGATTACTATGTTTAGGACGACGCAGCAATAGCACTAGTATGATATTCGAAGGTATATTTAGTTCACCTGTTTACCTAGAAATATTTTGGTGGCGCTGCATCGAACCGTGTATATTCTGGGGATGTGTATATTATTTTCATTCTCTCGATATTTCTGCGTCATACCAGCATGGCGACGTTACAATGATTCAATAAACGGAAAATGTGCAGTTTTAGTTTTGAGTTCATTTGGAATATCAGGTATGTATGAACAGAACGATAATTGATACGTCTGTAATGATTTTGAGCATTTTTCATTATAAATATATAAATAAAATTACATATTTTGTTTTGCTTCATGATTTCAAGTCATCACATTTTTAGGTTGAAATATGAATAGAGCTAACAAAATTTTATGTATGCTTCAAGATGAGTTTTGTGAACCAAAATATGAGACCACTGGTACCACATCTTTTAGAGAGCAGCTATTAGGTTTGTATATACCTTTTTTAAATCAGTATTTTAAGTATCTGACTATTTTTCAATAAAATTTATTACTATTGATTTTTAGAGCAGCAAAAGTGTAAATTAAATTGTCATTGATAACATTTAGACGTACTTGCCTCAGTAAATTGATATGTTGAAATTTTATTTATTGCAATTGGTGGATACAATAAAATATACCCAAATTCTAAGGTAGAAATTCAAATTCTGCAACCATTGTCCACGATTACATAATTAATTGAAGAGAACATATTTGATGTAAATTTATACAGCCAGAGTCAACAAATGCATCCCGATAATAAAATAAATGAGGAATTATTATCAGAGTACAACTTAAGTAAGTTTTGTAGTTAGTAAAGTATTCAAAACAAAGTTTTTAATAGTATACTTTGTTCAAATTCATATTGATGCAATAAAAAGGGCGGTTTTTGAATCTTATTGGTGGTTTTTACAAATTCGAACAAGCAGATTGTTAAATTTTTCTGTTTTCAAGTATATCATTAAATATATGCACTTGTTTTTGAGGTGGACAAAGAATTTATTAATTTTCATAAACTTTCGACTTTTTGATAAATATTGGGGAATTATTTTTGATTGTAATTACATTTTTAGGTGAATCCGAAAATTATGAAAGTCAATGCGAAACTTCTTTCAATGAGCCGTTTAGTCCAAATTGTTCGGAATATATTCCAGACAGATCCTGTTCAGACTCAGATGACTCTTAAATTGTCTACGACCGAAAAAAAACGGACTTGAAAAAAACTAAACTACCGTCCATGATACCGATCGCAGATTCAATAACAGTACATTCTGAACATCTGGTAGATGTTAATGAAAGCAAACCAACTGTGCAGGAAAATATCACGCCTGAAATGTCCAGCAAAGTAAATATTCACATTAAAAAGAGAAAATGGAAGAAAGTGGTAAGAGAACGAGATTTCTGCTTTTTTGTGAGAGCGATGTTTTAAACTTTGTTAGACACATCATAAATAGTCACAAAGGCGAGATAGACGTTCAAAAAATCATTTCTTCACCTCCTAAATCCCTTACGAGAAGAAACCTCATAGCTGTAGTGAGAAAAATGGGTAATTATATAAGAAATATTGACAAATGTGTAAAGCCGGTCAAACGTTCACATCTTCTGGATAAGGATAATTCAGAATATGTTCCTTGTAAATACTGCTTAGGTTATTATCGTCCTCATCAACTTTGACGTCATGTCAAGAAATGTAAATCAACAGATAATCAAAAAACATTGTATTCACACCAATCAGATGCTCAGAATTTATTAGTTAAATGTTTGTCAATTGATCCTCAATCACGGGAAACTGTATTCCCTCGAATGAAAGCGGATAAAATTTCTTTGGCAGCTAAGAGAGATTTGTTAATTTGTGAATTTGGAGCACGTCATTTAAAAACTCTTAGAGAAAAACATTTAATTAATGTATGCTCCAGAAAAATGAGAGAAGTTTCTAAGATGCTTATTCAAGTTCAAACTATGCAGCCATCAATAAAAATTTTATACGATGCACTTCAGCCGATCTATTTTGATTTATTCGTTGAAGGTACCAAAATAGTGGCTGGATATAATCCGGTCAAAGAAGTTTTTTCTTCGCCCACTCATGCTGTGAATATTAAGACATCCTTAAAACAATGTTGCGATATCGCTATTTTACTTACTTCAAAAAGAAAATTTAATCACTCAACAGTATCTACTGCTAATGCTGAATCTAATTTCAGAACGTTCAAACAATTATTAGAGGATGCTTGGAGATTTGAGATATCAACAGTCGCTTCTGTAGATCTCAACAGAAAGAAATGGAACAAGATAACTACTTTACCACTTGCTAGTGATCTAAAATTATTGACAGAATTTTTGTTAAAAAGAGCTGACAATGCAATCAAAAATTTGAAAGGACATAAAAATAATGTTAATGATTATAAAATATTAATGGACACTATTTTTTGTCGTTTAATATTACTGAATCGTAAGAGAGTAGGAGGATTGGAGCGAATGCCACTTCATGTATATTTGGAAGCAGAAACTCATCAGACGTATGACGAATTTTCTCAAGCAATTACACCTACTGAACAAATATTACTACGAAAATTCAAAAGAGTTGTGACTCGGGGAAAACGCGGAAGAGGAGTACCTGTACTATTTTGTACAGATCTACAAAAACACACAACGTTTTGATAGAACTCAGAAAACATTTTGTAGATGATTCAAATATATTTCTATTTCCAAAACTTGGTACAAACAATCCTATTACTGGATATAAGGTTATGGAAAAATCTGTTAGAATGAGTGGAGTGGAGAATCCTGCTGATAACACTTAGCTACTTTAACCCAAATCTTCAATATGTCACCAAATGACATTGAACAGCTAGCTACTTTTATGGGGCATACGAATGATGTACATAAACAGGTATATAGGTTAACAGATGATATCTATCAAACAGCTAAAATCTCCAAACTGCTAATGTTGATGGAAAAAGGAGAAGCCGCAGCCTTTAAAGGGAAAAGTTTGGACCAAATAGAGATCAACCTTGATGACGATATGTTTGAAGTAGATGAGATAAGTGAAGAGGAACCAGAAAATGATTTGATTCAAACATATACTTCCAATGATGCTGCAGATATCCCTAAATTTACAGGTAAAGGTCGCCGTTTGGTGAAATGGACTAAAAACCAAAAAGAATTGACTAAACAGTTTTTTGCAAATCACATAAAAAATAAAATTCCTCCCAAAAAGGGAGAATTTGAAGAACTAAAATTGAAAAATCCCAACTATATTCGACAATAAAACATGGCCACAAATTAAAATTTTTGTTCAGAATATATACCGTCGCTAATAATTTAGGTAGCCGAAGTCTTCAAACGTTACCGATTTGTGAAATTATCTGAATAGAATGTGCGTCTTTTACTTGTATAATTTAGAATACAAAAAAGAAAAGTGAAGTTATTTTAATACGATTTTTTCTCCAAAAGTGTACACACTTTAATAATAAACAGAAAAAGGATGCACAATTTAGAATAACAAAAAGAAAAGTTATTTTAGTTTAATTGATTTTTTTTCCAAGTGGCTACACATAAGATTTTTGTTAAACGTATTTAAGGATTATGAGGCTTTCAATTACATTTATTATGGATTTTGATTCTGTCAGTATTTTAGATATACAATCAAATACCAAAAAAAGACTTTTCTTGGAAATGGCTCACAAAATATCATCAATAGAAAGAGTGATCATAAAAATTTGAGTGATATTTATTACTACCTTTTGGCTATTGATAGCCATGAGAGCATGAGTGTCATCAAATTTCAAATTCGTCTATTTCAAACATTTGAGGTTAAAATAACATCAAACAAATTAAAAAAAAGAAGACGAACCTAGCCAATCTTGATATTTTTAGATATAAGTTAGTTATAATTATATACTATTTCTTTTTCTATAAGCAAACGATTTTGTTTGACATCATTTTGACATTTACTTTTTAAAAAAATTCAAATCAAAATTATTATTATTAGATGTATTTACCATTTGAAACAACTTGTAATACAATCTCGAATGCTGTCCTTGAGAATGGAAATAAAGATATTCCGAAAGCTTGGAAAATAGTGTAAAGAGTACTCATTTTACAATTTTGCCGCTTCCCCAATATTCCTGTCCTTGTACATTATTATTCGGCAAATATCTACTATAACTTTAGTTATTGATAATGGGGTTTTATAAGAACATAGAAGACAATTATGGTAAATATACTGTTCAAGTATTTAAGAAATGGTCGAGAATTAAGATGAAATTAGCAAAAGAATACAATAGAAGATGTTTCCTTTTGAAATGTAGAATAGAAAATATCACTCCTAAACATATAGAACACTCAATAAATCCATTAACTGAGCTTCTCCACCGTCAAGATGTTCACATTAGGAAGAATACTAATTTTATCTTAAGGTTAGGCAATAAAATCATAAATATTGAAATTTCTAACAATCAAAAGATTATCATAAATCTAGAATCTAGTTTGAATTTTTTAAAGTCAGAAATAATTCAATCAACATCAGAATATATATTTAATAACTTTCAATTTTATCAAAAAAGAAATTATAATAAGATATTTTATTCAACAAAAAACAATAATATCAAGAAATTAAATAAATTAATAGACGAAGAATTCCAAATGAAATTAAATACTAATCCCAAATGGATTAAAAATTTAACTAATATTGAAATTCCACATGACATTTCATGTTTTTTATCATTAGGACCAAAATTTAGTATCGAGCCAATTCTCGGGAAAGATATTCAGATAAGACATTTACTAACAGATATTGAATACATTACTTCACAAACATCAGATGAAAATTTAAGGAAAACATTAATTTCAAAATCCACTAATATTATCACGAATCATATACACCAAAAATCGAGTAGTTCTTTTTTCCGTAATTTATATTACAAAACAAAAAAATTTCTTAAGTTGCACCCTAATATAGTTGTTACTAACAGTGATAAAGGTAATTGTACTGTGATCATGTTAAAAGATAACTATATTGAACTTTCCTTAGAAATTATTGATAATAGTTCTTCTTATATCAGATTGAAAAGAGATCCTACGTTATCAATACAAAATAAATGTAACACTATTATTAAAAAACTATGTAATACTAAACAAATAGATAAAATTACGAAAGAAAAACTTACTTGTTATAATGGTATACCTGCGAAATTTTATGGTCTTCCTAAAATCCACAAACCAACTTTATCAGTTAGACCCATAGTTGCATCTTTATGTACTCCTACTAATTTTTTAGGCTCTTATATTACAGAAATTTTAACAAAAGCTTATGATCTTAATACAAAATACTACATCAAAGACTCTTTTGAAGTATATAAACAATTTAATAAATTTCAATTACCAAACAACCATGTTATTTGTAGTTTAGATGTTGTATCTTTGTTTAGTAATGTATATTTAGATTCAGCTCTGAAGGCAATCGATAAAAATTGGGAAAAAATAAGTCAACAATGTCAAATAAATAAGAAATATTTCCAAGATATCATAACATTTCTATTTGAAAATACCTATTTCACTTTTGATAATCAAATATATAAACAAACTTTTGGTACTCCAATGGGAGCAACAATCTCGCCAATTATAGCATGTTACGTTATGGATAATTTGTTAGACTCAGTTATACAAATATTGCCTTTCAATTTAATCTTCATAAAAAAGTATGTTGACGATATTATTCTAGCTTTACCAGATAATAAAGTAGATGAAGTTCTTTCCATATTTAACAACCATGATCAACACATTCAGTTTATAATAGAGAAGGAAGACGAATTACAAAGTATACCTTTTTTAGATACTAGAATGATAAGAAATTCTAATAACACTTTATCTATTGATTGGTATAGGAAACCAATGAGTTCTGGAAGATTCATGAACTTTTGGTCATATCATAAGTATTCTATGAAAATTAATTTGATAAGGCAAATGAAAAATAGAATAATTAATATTTCAGATCCTGTATTTCATGAAAAAAACTTAAAAATCCTTCATCAATTATTTTTAGATAATGGATATCCAAACAAGTTGATAAAAAACATATTTTATAATAACACTCCAAATTTGGACATTATTTCAGAACATGCTGAAATTCCCTATTACTATATTTCTTTGCCATACATTAGAGAAATTACACCAAAATTAATTAGAACTTTCAAACCACTTACTAACATAAAAATTGCAAATAAAACATGTTTAACGATCAAATCAATTTATACAAGAGTTAAAGATAAAACTGATATTCTTAATCTTTCAAATGTAGTATACTGTATCCCTTGTAGAAATTGCGAGGATAAATATATTGGTCACACTAGCCAAAAATTAAAAAACCGAATTTCTCTCCATAAAAGTGATTCCAGATTATATCCCGATAGATGTGCTTTGGCCAAACATATAATTGATAAAGACCATATTATGGATTTTGATTCTGTCAGTATTTTAGATATACAATCAAATACCAAAAAAAGATTTTTCTTGGAAATGGCTCACATATCTCAAGAACAAAATATCATCAATAGAAAGAGTGATCATAAAAATTTGAGTGATATTTATTACTACCTTTTGGCTATTGATAAGGAGCATGAGTGTCATCAAATTTCAAATTCGTCTATTTCAAACATTTGAGGTTAAAATAACATCAAACAAATTAAAAAAAAGAAGACGAACCTAGCCAATCTTGATATTTTTAGGTATAAGTTAGTTATAATTATATACTATTTCTTTTTCTATAAGCAAACGATTTTGTTTGACATCATTTTGACATTTACTTTTTAAAAAAATTCAAATCAAAATTATTATTATTAGATGTATTTACCATTTGAAACAACTTGTAATACAATCTCGAATGCTGTCCTTGAGAATGGAAATAAAGATATTCCGAAAGCTTGGAAAATAGTGTAAAGAGTACTCATTTTACAATTTTGCCGCTTCCCCAATATTCCTGTCCTTGTACATTATTATTCGGCAAATATCTACTATAACTTTATATATATATATATATATATATATATTGTTATGGTATCGACCAGATACTCGATATTTAAAAGAAATTACTTTTGATGTTAGATGTTGTATTGGTATATGTGGATTACAAAAAAATATGTCTAGAAAACAACGCATGTTTATAATTTTAATAATTGTGTAAATATTATTTAAATTTTATAATTCCGATAAATTTGAGAGAAATGGTTTCCAAGGAAATGATTTAAAAAAAAAATGGTTTCCATGGATATTTTTTTTTAAGTAAGAATTTTTTTGACGGCGAAAAAGGGGATGTCATGAACATTTTTCATGAGAAAAAGCAAAAAGAAATATGAATGATAATCGTTAGAATAATAGAAGTACTGTTGTTGGAATGCTATAACGTGGTATAAGTTGAGCAGCTGCTTTGTATAGAAATCCAAGATTGAAGAATTTTGGTGAGTTACGCTCAAATTTTCTAACTTGACGATATTCTTAGAGGATCCAGATTCTATAAAACCCATTTGGTTTGACCCCTTTGGAAAAATATTATTAAATAAATAACAAATTGAATATGAAAATTGTTTGACGGATTTTGACATTGATCGAACAGACAAATTGTGCAAAATTATAAAAAAAAGGAAACTGAATATATAGTGATTAGGATTAGAATTAATTAGGGTGTTAGTAGAATAGTTAATATAAAATTTCAAAAAGTATTTTTGGGTGATATCACAAACGTTTTCTAATTTTGTAATTGTAGAGATAATAAGTTTAGTGTTGCAGTTGTTCAGTTGAGTTGTTTATTATAAGTTGTTTACTACACATATTGCTTCATTATATAATATAAAAAAAATATTTTATATATTCCTCCCTACTGAAACACCCCTAAGAGATCGCTGGCTTCACTAAGGTTGGTGAGTATTTTAGTGTTTACAACAATACCTACTACCGCAATGATTTATTTTTTTTTGTTATTACCGTTGTATATTTTAGTATAAGTCCGAGTTACGCAAATCCAAATTCTACCATACACAATTTATTCATTTCCGATATTTAAATTTTTCAACTGAATGGACGCCCGGTATATACAACATTTTAATTAAAACCAAAGCCGTCTAGTATAGGTACAAGTTTTTGTCGAGACTAGATAAATTTCACGTTTAATTCCCTCACCTCGACGACGGCCGAAAAATGTAACCAAAAATTTTGGATATAAATTCGCTAGCAATCAATTATTGTCTCTGATTCATTCGCGCTCTGATTTATTCCGGCTCTAAATTAGTCTTCCGTGATTCTCCGTTCAACATTCTTCCGAAAACCGAAAAACCGTAGTGTGAAAAATTTAGTGTATTCCGTATTCCGATTGTGTGTAAGCTGTATTTAATAAGGTAAATCATTTTTACAAATAAACTGTGTATTCGAAACTTTCCGTATCGCCGCTTATTATTAAATTGTTGAATGTATTCTTTGAAAATTTTCCGACCGGCTATTTTTTTCTTATGTTGTTAAATTGAAATTGGTTTTTTTTATTTGTTTCTTTTATTTGGAAATAAAGATTTGTCAACTGTAATTTGATTTCGAATTTTATTTACAGCGTTTATTATATATTAATTAACTGATAAATTATTAGTGGATTCTCGAATTATTTTATGCTTTTGGTCCTAAGTAGTTTTATATTAAAGTGATATCCAAGTGGATTATAATATTTTAATTTTATGCTAGTACAAATATTTTTACTCTGTGTGTCGATAGTTGGGTACCGTTTAACTCGTGGGAAAATATTTTTTTTTTGAATAATTATTGTTACCGGCTTTAGTTAGATTCAAGGGTTAAACAGACTTGGAAGAGGCCTGGCCACAATTTGTTTGATTTCCCGGCAGATCTAATTCGTTCTTAAATTTTATTTTTTTTCGGAATAATAGTTACCTGCTTTAGTAGATTCAAGGGTTAATCAGACTTGGAAGAGGCTTAGCCACAATTTGTTAGATTTCGCGGCAGATCTAATTAGTTCTTAAATTTTATTTTTTTCGGAATAATAGTTACCGGTTTCTTTTAGATTCAAGGGTTAATCAGACTTGGAAGAGGCTTGGCCACAATTTGTTTGATTTCCCGGCAGATCTAATTCGTTCTTGAATTTTATTTTTTTTCGGAATAATAGCTACCGGTTTCCTTTAGATTCAAGGGTTAATCAGACTTGGAGGAGGCTTAGCCACAATTTGTTTGATTTCCCGACAGATCTAATTCGTTCTTGAATTATTTTTTTTTTCGGAATAATAGTTACCGCTTTCCTTTAGATTCAAGGGTTAATCAAACTTGGAAGAGGCTTGGCCACAATTTGTTTGATTTCCCGGCAGATCTAAATCGTTCTTTTCCCGTTTCGTAGAAGCATTATTTATATTTTGTTTTTTTTCTTATTGTCGGAATAATAGTTGCCGGTTTCATTTGGATTCAACGGGTTATTCAGACTTGGAAGAGGCTTGGCCACAATTTGTCTGATTACCCGGCAGATCTAAATCGTGCATTAGGGACCCCGTTAAACCCGGTAGATTTGAACCGTATTTGATAACCTGACCGTTAAGTCCGTTAAAATCCCAGATATAGGTAATACATACCTCATTTTCTTTTCCCTGTTAATTTGTTTGTCACTAAAGAATTATTCGTGAAATAGACCACAGAGTATTAATAGATCAAAGTTTTGAATTCCTATTATTTTCATTATCAACCGCAATTTATTGATTGGAGAACCAAGATTTGGCTTTTCCGGATTTTCACTAGTTAGTTAAATTTAATTCAACAAGACCCCTGGAATTTTCCGTAACCTCCATCTGAGGCTATCTGGAACTCTTGACGCTAAGGGTCAAGGGGCCGTGGAGCAAACCACGTTAATAATCTGGCGCCCGAGATTTAAAAACCCGAATTTTGCATCAAGGGTGTCCATAGTGACGTGTTCTTGTGGCAGGAGCCACGTGTAAGAAGGTAGGCACGTTACAATATATATATATATGAATATATTGATATGGTTTTAAATAATAATATTAAGTCTAATAATATGTCTATGATATTTCCATATCTTTTTATAAATAAAAATTTTATTTATTATTATTTTTAGGTTTAATACTTATCTTTCTTTATCTAGCTCAGTAGGAAATTATCAAAATATTTATTTTGATTATATTTTTATTATGATTGTTATGAGACTCTATTATGTTATTTGAATATTATTTTGTAAATTTATTAAATTATCTCAGGGAAATTATATTTTGTTTGTGAGTTCAAATTCTTGTAAAGCCAACTCTGTCCTTTGACCTTCAAAGGTTCCATCGCCGATAACCAGTGTTGATTGTAAAAAAATATATCATAGATATAAAAGAAAGCAAACACATTCAATTTAAATAAATGTTCAACAAATGAAACGTTCGATTTATTATTTAATTCTGTTTAAAACGGCTTAATCAACTTCAAAAATATTCAAAAAATGGTTAACACTGATTATTTCTTATCTAAATTTCATTCCCTCTCTCATTCACAACGAAATTAAGATTATACTTATCAAAGACTATGGTTTTATATTTATATGATCACATTAAGGTTTATCTTCAATAATACTTATTTTAGTTTTAATAATAAATTCTACAAACAAATTTTTGGTAGCACTATTTCTCCTATAATTGCCCAATACATCATGGATTTTATTCTAGACAACGTATTATCAAAAATTCCTTACCCAATACCTTTCATTAAGAAATATGTTGATGATATCATCTGTGCAGTACCTGAAGATAGACAAGAAGATTTTTTACAACGATTTAACATTTTTCTTGAGAACATCCAATTCTCCTTAGAAAGAGGAACTAACCGAAAAGTACCTTTCCTAGATACACTCTTAATAAGGAAAACATCACAAGAAATTATTCTAGACTGGTACATCAAACCAACTTCTTCAGGCAAATTTCTAAATTTTCACTCATATCACCCGTATACAATGAAAATCAACCTCGTTATGGCTCTTAAAAACAGAATCCATAAAATATCTGATTCTAGTTTATACCATAAAAATATACGGCTGATTGAGAATATTCTAAAAGACAACAGCTACCCTCCAAATTTACTTAGGAAATTATTGTACAACTTGCCGATTCATCTAACCATCAACTCACAAATAACACCGATGTATCTAGAGAACAACTACCAGAAGAACCGCAGTTGATTACATATAAACCTTTACCATATGTAAGAAATCTAACATCAAAAATCTCTAATATTTTTAAGGACGTTAATAACATTAGAATCGCAAATAAACCAATTAAGAAGGTAGCTAATGTTTTTTCTAAATTGAACGATAAAATTAAAAAAGAACAACATTCTAATATCATATACAACATTCCTTGTAAATATTGCGAAGAAAATTACATAGGACATAATTCAAGACACCTAAAAGACCGTATAACTTCACATAAAAGTGATTGCAAACAATATGTGAAGCGATGTGCATTAGCCCAACATACCCATAAGACCGGACATAGTATAGACTTTGAGAACACTGAAATACTTGACAAATGTGAAAACTATACAGAACGACTTTTTACCGAAATGGCTAGAATATCTCAAGAAGAACATTCCATGAATACCAAAACAGACAAAACAATTTATAGATAAAACAAACATACCTAATGATTATAAAATTATATCACTAGATGTTATTTCAATGTACACTAATATTCCAAATGAATTGATAGTAGATATTTTGAAATTAAAATGGAACTCACTAAAAGAACACACCACTCTATCATACAATGAATTCAAAGAAGCAATTTTATTAATTCAAAAAAATAATTATTTTCAATACCAAAATAAATTTTTCCAACAATTAGACGGTTGCACAATGGGCTCTCCTATATCCTCCACTTTAGCTCAATTGATAATGGAACATCTTGAAGAGAACGTACTAATGAATTTAAATTTTAATGTATTATTTTATAAACGCTATGTTGACGATTGTATAACTGCAATTCCATCAGACAAGATCAATGCTATTTTAACTGCATTTAATAATTTCCATCCAAAACTCCAATTTACTCTTGAAACTGAAGAAAATAATACAATAAATTTTTTAGACTTAACATTAATCAGATCTAACAACAACAAAATAAAAACTAAACTATATAAAAAAGAAACATGGTCCGGCAGATATCTAAATTACAATTCTAATCATCCTAATGCTCAAAAAAACAGTGTAATTATTGGATTAACCGATAGAGCTATTAAACTGACTTCTCCAGAATACCGTCCTGAAATCTTTAGACACGTGAAAGACACCTTAAAAAAAAACTACCCAATAAACAATATAGAAAAAATTTTCAAACAACGCACCTACAAATTCTACAATAACACTCAAAATAACAACACAAAAACTGAATTAAATCAAAACAGATACATAGCAATGCCTTATACAAACGAACTATCAGAAAAACTAAAATTCATATTGTCTAAACATAACATTAACGTTTGTCATAAAGCCCAAAATACTTTGTCATCATTATTTACTAAACTTAAAAGTCCAACTAAAACCAATAAAAAATCTAATGTTATATATTCTATACCATGTTGAAACTGTCCAAAAAAATATATAGGTTTGACAACACAACATCTAGAAAATCGTCTCAACGGCCACAAATATACAAAAAATGCTTCTACAGCTCTACATAAACATGAATCGACAGAAAAACATGAATTTGACTTCAAAAACACAAAAATATTAACACAGGACTCCAATTATCAGAAACTAACGATTAAAGAAATGATACATATAAAAAAAGAAAAAAATTCTGTGAACGATAAACAAGATATTAAAAACTTGAGTCAAATTTATCATAATTTAATAAAATAACAAGTTAATTATCAATAACCGCACTTTTTTTAAATCTATTTTTCAAATATCCTAATTTTATTTCTGAAGTTAATACTTGTAATCATAACCAAATAACAACTGTATATATGTTTACTTCATTATGACATTTTAGAAAATAGACATTTTGAAAAAGCTTTCAAACGAAACGTCAAAGATCGTTTAATTTTTCATTATATTCAGATTAACCATACCCAATAAATACAAATCAAGCGATTATTATATATATATATATATATATATATGTATATATATATATATATATGTATATATATATATATATATATATATATATATATATAGGAAATAGTTCGTTGCCGATACTAGTTAGGTCTAACTATTATTGAGGGGGATGCGGCAATGTGAATAAGTGAACTCTTTTTAGTTTGTTCTGAGCTTTCGGTAATTTATTATCACCATTATCAAAGAAAACTAAGCGAGGTTAATCACAATATATATATATATAATATGTATAATATCGAGAAAAAACATGGTATAAGATATAATTTTTTTTTTCTCCATATTATACATATTATATATATATATTGTGATTAACCTCGCTTAGTTTTCTTTGATAATGGTGATAATAAATTACCGAAAGCTCAGAACAAACTAAAAAGAGTTCACTTATTCACATTGCCGCATCCCCCACAATAATAGTTAGACATATATATATATATATATATATATATAATAGGTTTTATATATCTTGGGGATACCGTCGTAAGGAGGGCTTAATGAAACTCTTATCTACTACCCAACGTTTCGAAAATTTTTATTTTCTTTTTCAAGGCTGAAATATGAAAATTTTTTTTGGTAGGTACATCTTTTGTAAAATAATTTTTAAAAACTTACGTGTAAAGTGAGTTAATAATTTACAAAACTAAACTTCTTATTCAGAAAGTGAAACATATTCTTTGTATGTAAGAAATTTCATATAATACATTGAAGGCACTATTTTGATGTGGAATGTCAAAACTCAAGTGACATTTTTTAATATTTTTTAAGGTTGAGTAATAACAGAGTTGTTGTGACTAACTTTATAACTTAGAAGACAGTCTTGATTAATAGTAAAATGACTTGTCACTTAATCATGATCCTATTAAAGAAGGAAGTCATATATATATATATATATATATATATATATATATATATATATATATATATATACGTATTCAGTTACACAAGCGAGGCCCGATATATCAAGCAGGCCACCCGAGGCCCACCTGAAATAATCATTTTTAGACTGTGTATTTTGACTTTCTTGATTGTTCTTATATCACTTAATAATTATCCTACTTGAGGGGTAAGATATTTACAAAATAAAAACATACAAGTTTGCAGTTTACATCCGAGTCCCTATATAATATTCAACTAACATGCGAGGCCTCCTATGTAGATAGAACATGTTTAGTACACATACGAGACCCTGCGACGTTGTCAATATAATTTCCCGCGAAAAATACTATCACAATCATTTTAGGGGTTTTAGCTTACACTGTATACTGTATTACTTCTTAATATTCGTTGTTAATGTGTGAGGTTGTGATTTAAAATGAATCGGTCTGCACAAATGTTACAAATGGTCCTAAGCAAGAGCCCAGGTAAGTTTTTTTCTGTAATGTTTCTATTTATGTAATTACAATTGGGAAAATTTATATTTTATAGAACCGTTAGCAATTTGGACTTTTGTAATTACCTAAGATATTTTTATAAATCAAAATGTTGAAAACTATTGACCCTACCTAACTGGGAACTAATATTTTTTCAATTTTAGAAACTCTTTTAAACCGAAATAAGGGTAATGTCATTTTCCAAAATAGGATGAATAAAACAATACCATATCAAGAAAAATGTTTTATACGCAGATCAGATACCTCTAATTTAACAACGGAATCTTTAGATAACAAAATGAATAGATATTTCAATACGTTAGAGCCAGAATCTGAATCGGCTGATATTTATGATTTTCTGAATGATGATGAAGGCCTTGACAAAACGTACACATTATTACAGCCTGTTAATTTGACGTCTCAAAATTTTAAAGATGTAAGTAAACACTTGAGAAATTAATTGTCGACATCAATATCAATAAGTAGATATAGAACAAGTTGTTAAATGGAGACCGACAAATTTTTTTTAAATTCCCATATGTTGTTTTGGCGACTAGAATATATATTTTCTTATAGTGACAACTTTTTAACTATACAGGGTGACCAAGAAAAGTTATGCATTATTCGGGATTCTGTTGAAATATTTAAACTTTTTATTGGACTATTTTGGGACCAAAATATACCATTTTATCCAATATAACTTAGTAAAAAAGTTAACAGATAAAATCATGGAGGGCGTTGGAGTTCCAATTTTATCTTTTTTTTTTTGCTTGGAATGGTTTTGAGGTATTTGCATGAATGTTTCTAAACGGGGATTAATTAATGTTAGAATTACAAATTTGTCTTTCAAATATTTGTACAAACCGAGCGAAAACTCGTCTAGGAGGCGCCACATAAACGTTTTTTTGTCACCCTGTAACTTTTCAATAGAGAAAAACTGTAGACAGACACAAATTTCCCCTCTTTTTTATTTTGAAAAACCTTATATTTTATTGAGCTTTTCAATTGAATATTAAAATTATTGTGCTTGCTGTTTTTAATTTTAAAATGTTTTCGTGCTTTTTGTTTTAGTGTACCATTGATTCCGAAAACATTATTAGTCAAAATAAGAACGATGAAAATATTGGAAACATCACATGTGAGTTACATTTGATAGCATTTAAATATTGAATAGATGAGGCTTTTACTTGATGAAGATCCATACTAATGATGAAATAAAACAATTTAATTTAAGATTTTAAGATTTACTTCATTTTTTATTTTGAACTAACGTTCAAATTAAAATTAGTGACGCGTTTCGCTTTTTCAAACTAGTTACTACTAGTTACTACTATTAAATTGTTTTATTTCATCATTAGCATTTAAATAATTAATTATTTGAAATGTTCACCTCCCTTAACTTGAAAAAATTTTTAATATAACTTTTTTTGAGAATAACGTCAAATAAACAGATAATTTGCTTATAACGCAGCTAACACATTTCCGTCATTGGGAGATATGTATGGTTGGCGATGGTAGAGACAAATTCAGTTCGGGATTAACTCTCGGACGATAACATATACCTTGTACTGATGAGGCGCAATACGCCGAAACCGGTCTACAAGTTATGTTATCCCTTCTAGTTGCAAACCAGAATGGTTGGTTTAAATCTTGTAGATTTACTAACCCCGTTTGACTTAGAAGTGTAATTCAATGTCTGTCGGGGCATGTAGCCCGGGAAGTAGTTGTTTCTTCTTCGTTGAACGGTCACTGTTTTTGAAAAATTATTTTTCAAAACATTGTTGTAAGCGTTGGAATAATAAATTTTATCCTTCGATATCTATTGCTAATAAAGCACAAAATCATTATTATCGTAATTTATTGAGCACTTGACTAATAAAACAAATGTTTGAAGGTTTCTTAAAAATGACATTCTTCAACTCATATAACTGTACTATCTATATGTAGGTTCCACCCATCAATAATCAAGTTGATATTTCTAGAAGAAAATATAGAATTTGGGACAGAAAAAATTTATGCCCTTTCTGCTTCAAAGAGCAGACTCATTTCGCTCGGCATATAGAAAAATGTTGTCCCTTCCAATTGGCAGTATTGAGCGAAAAAAATTGTGGGATTGTCTTAGAAAACAAGGAAATTTTGCATTGTTCAGGGAAGAAAAAAAAGTTATTGCAGTTCGCCGGCCAACTGAAAACGAAAGTAAAAAAAATGCAAAAAGTTTTGATGATTTTAAAGTTTGTAGCTCATGCAGTGGTGTTTACAAAAAGAGAACATTGAGTAGGCATGCTACGAGATGTCCAGGTCGAGAAACTCAAAATCAACAAATGGGTAGACTGTATGCCCTAACTCAGTCGCAAACCTTCCTAGCAGCTGCTCGTTGTCAAAACGATTTTCTTTTAAAATCACGCCTGAAAAGAGAAGTCTTTGGTATAATGATGCCAGACAAAATAAGTGAAGTCGCTAAAAATGATATACTAATTTGTTTGTTTGGCGAGACGCATATAAAAAAACATAAACGGCCGCAAATTGCGACGGTAACATCCAACAAAATGCGTGAATTAGCAAGACTGCTGATAGCTTTAAAAGATATGATAGGTTTAAAAAACGACGAAAATAAAATTATTGAAGTGAAAAAATTAATTGACGTTATGAAACCTGAATTTTTTGATGATTTAATTGCTGCTACGAAGGTAATTGCTGGATTTAATCCAGATACTAAATCGTTTAAAGCTTCGTCACTTGCGTTACATATGGGCACTAGCTTAAAACAATTATGCAATATTATTCACAGACATATAATTAAAAAGTCTAAACTTTTTGCATTCAAAGATCCTAATTTTGAGTTAAAAAACATAAAACACTTACAAAAACTGGTAGAAGATCATTGGGCAACTGAAATAGCATCTTTAGCTTTGAAGGACATGACTGAAAAGCATTGGGAAAAACCACAAATAATACCAGTTACAAATGACATTGTCAAATTTAATAGTTTCGTTAGAAAAGAAGTAGAGGCAAGCTCCAAGCTACTTGCTACGATGGTTGAAAATGACAAAATCCAATATAACAAAGAAACCATTATTTTTAATTACAAAAAGTTGGCAAATAGCATTATGGCTTTAGTATTAGTAAAAGAATTGGAGAGATACAATATTTAAAAACCTCATCTTATCTTAAGGATTTTTCGGATCCAAATAACCAAGAAGAATTATTAGAAAGTTTATCGACCTCTGAAAAATTATTGTGCAAAAATTTTAAGCGAGTGGTTTCTGGCGGTAAAGGTAGTCGCCCGGTTCCCATCTTGTTTTCACCTTTCCTTCAAAATAAAATAGAAATCTTACTAAAAGTTCGTCGGTTGATTGAGGAAATCCCGGAGTCCAATGAATATCTTTTTGCAAATCCCGATTCAAGTAAAGGATGGTTTCATGGTGTTAGTGTAATTCGTAGTTTTGCTTCCGCTTGTGGTGCACAAAATTCTAAAGCATTAACATCCACCAAATTTAGAAAACAAACAGCTACAATTTTACAAATAATGAATATGAATGAAAATGACATGGAGCAATTGGCGATATTTATGGGCCATACTAAGAAAACCCATGATCAGTGGTACAGGTACGTAGTATTATAGTACCTAAATAATTTTTTTATGAAAGTGATACTTTGTTCAATACTAAATTGTGTAAACAACACTATTGTTTTGAACCGCGGCCAAAAATAATGTACAGCAGCAAATCCTTATTTAAATAAGTAACTGGAATTTCATAATAATCAAAATATAGTTGAGGTTTTTGTGGAAATATTAATACAAATATAATATAATACACCACATGCTGAAAAATCACATTTGTATTGAAACTAAATCTATATTTTTTTCATTATACCTCACCGAAAACGCTATCTTAACATGCCTATTAAGAGTACCGAAAATAACCTTTTTCTACAACTGCTATGAAAAGTGACGTATTTCTCATACCTTACTTAATTTCAAAACCAAATATTGCTCATACAGTGAGAAATATTATTTCTCACGGCACTTTGCCCACGCCACATACATTTATATGGAGAATCAAATAAAATCGACAAAAACTTAGTAGGCTACTGTCAGCTTTAAATACCTACTTAGTTGTCACAAAACTGTTAGATTAATTAATATAACGGAGAATTTAGTGAAAAGAAATGACGTTCCGGGTTTGACCATACAAAATTGTACAAATTTCACCATCAACTATAATTTTAAATAAAATTATTTAACAGTTTAGAGATAGGATACTTTAGTGTTGGTTGGAAAATGACCGTGTTCTCCAACCACTTTACCCACACGCCTATTTATGTCTAAGCGTAAGGAGCGCTGCACGAACTCGTTACGTTACAGCTAATAGCAGTTGCTGATGTTTGATAGCTCAAAATGATATTGGATTATAAGACTAAAAGACTTTCGCCACTATAAAAAATCTCTAATTTTTCAGCTACCATAGGTCGTAAAGCTACAGTAATTGATGGCTTATCGACTTCTGTCGCTATGAAATAGACACTTCCAGATTAAAATAGTTATAAATAAAATATAAAAAAAAAAACACTAGACTACAAATGCTAGTCTCAAAACTTGTCCTGAGCCCAAACACAGTAAATGATAATTGAAATTGATAAAACGTAGATTAAAGAAAAAAAACACTCGCGAACTGAATTTGTTCACTGATTAATATAGAAATATGATTATTATCGTTACTTATTATCACTGTTTTTTGGGAATTTAATTTCGCTAAGAGAAATTTACTGACATTCGTTTTGAAAAATGTACTGACAACTCTCTGACGTTTCTCGAAAGTCAGGTTGGCAGTTGGCTGGTTTGCTCGTTAATTATGAATGAAAATCGATTCTAAGAATCGGAAGATCATCTACTGGTTTGAGAACGTAGTTCTCGAACAAGTGTTATTTTTGTTTTACTAAGCATAAAAATAAATATTAAGTTGACGTCAAAAAATAATAGTTCAATACTATTAAACGCTTTACAAAATTAGAAAAATTAATTTCCAAAGAGCAGACCGTCCACTAAGAAGCAACAACTACTTCTCGGGCTATATGCCCCGACAGACATTGAATTACACTTCTAAAGTAAACGGGGTTGGTATATCTGTTAAGATAGAACCAACCATTCTGGTTTGCGATTAGAAGGAATAACATCACTTGTAGACCGGTTTCGGCGTATTTGCGCCTCATCAGCACAAGGTAGATGCTATTCGTCCAGAAGCTCTGAGAGCGTAATCCTAGACTAGAGACCTCGTTGATACCACACCAATACATTAGCCTCAATAAAGGAAATGCTAAGAGTGCGATATCAGCGACATCTCTACATCTAATCACAAACCAAAATTATATATCGACAAAAAACCATCTCGGTTTTGTAGGTATTTACTTAATTACTGTTACCTGTAAATAATTGTCATATTAGTAAAGCGTGATCTATAGACGTCAAAAAATAATAGTTCAATACTATTGAACGCTTTACAAAATTAGAAAAATTAATTTCCAAAGAGCAGACCGTCCACTAAGAAGCAGCAACTACTTCTCGGGCTATATGCCCTGACAGACATTGAATTACACTTCTAAAGTAAACGGGGTTGGTATATCTGTTAAGATAGAACCAACCATTCTGGTAACTGTAATTAAGTAAATACCTACAAAACCGAGATGGTTTTTTGTCGATATAGAATTTTGGTTTGTGATTAGATGTAGAGATGTCGCCGATATCGCACTCTTAACATTTCCTTTACTAAGGTTAATGTATTGGTGTGGTATCAACGTAGTCTCTAGTCCAGGATTATGCTCTCAGAGCTTCTGGACGAATAGCAGCTATCTTGTGCTGATGAGGCGCAAAAACGCCGAAACCGGTCCACAAGTGATGTTATTCCTTCTGATCGCAAACCAGAATGGTTGGTTCTATCTTAACAGATATACCAACCCAGTTTACTTTAGAAGTGTAATTCAATGTCTGTCGAGGCATATAGCCCGATAAGTAGTTGTTGTTTCTTAGTGGACGGTCTGCTCTTTGGAAATTAATTTTTCTAATTTTGTAAAGCGTTTAATAGTATTGAACTATTATTTTTTGACGTCTATAGATCACGCTTTACTTATATGACAATTATTTACAGGTAACTGTAATTAAGTAAATGTTAAGTTACTTTACTTGTATTCTTTAAATTTGTGCAGTTGTAGAAAAAATATAGTGGGGAAAGTAGTTTTCTCACTCGTGTGTTTGCGGCACTCCCCCTCTGGGCTCGAACCACAAACTTCCACACTCGTGAGAAAAGTTGAAGTTTTCCTGTGCGCTAACATGCGATATTGTTCAGTTCTCTTGGCAACACTAAACAACAATTGTATTATGACAGCAGATGTCAGTGTTTTGAAAGCAGATGTCAGAGTCTTGAATTATATACGTGAATACTCACTAGTTTTTGGTTTCAGAAAGGTATAATGAAAAGTATCCTTCACTACTCATCCATAAATGCTTTTCCCGTGCTTGCAGGACTTCCCGGGTTCGGCTACGCCTCACACGGGAAACCGTCGCGCGCACACGGGAAAAGCCTATTTTCTGGACTCGTAATGAAATATACTATTTTATAACAAGAAATTATTTATATTTTCATATACCTTTGAACAAACGATGTAAAAATGTCCCTCCTACGTTATTATTTATAATGTTTCGTGTAATTTCGAACAATTTTTGGTTATGATTCTAATTTCATTTAAAATATTGATTCAGATTACCACAAGATGTTTACCAAACGGCGAAAATGGCGAAGCTTTTAACAATGATAGATCAAGGAAAAGCTTACCTTTACAAAGGTAAGGGTTTAGAGGACATTATTATAGATGACACCGATGTTTTAGAAAATGAAGAAACAAACTTGGCAGCTCCTAAAAAAGGCATGATTTAAATTTTAATCTTAAATATTCCGGAGACTAAATCAATCTTAAAATTCCAGAAGGAACTAAAGTCCACGGTGCTACACTGAAATTGAAGGAGAAAAATGGAAAAATTCTTAAAAATAGCTTAAAAAGATGCCTGATTGAAAGTTCGGAGGAGGAGACAGAAGACAGGACAGGAGACACAGATATCCTAAGAACGAAAAAAGTGAAGCAAAATCCAAATATGGCTTCTGATGGACATCAAAATCTAGAAATTAATAGAAATTTAGATGACAAAATAAAATCAAGTAATTAAAACTTTAATCTACAGTGTGTCTCACTTAAGGTGGATAAACCCCTATATTCTAGCTGTAAAAATTCAAATCTGTAGTTCAGAGACATAGTAAAGTCAATTGAAGCAAACAATTTGCTTTATTTATTTTCGGTACTAAAACTAGCGGAAGACAAAACATTGAACTTTCACTTGGATAAAATGTGGTTATTCTAAACAACTTTTTTCAATAACTTTTGATTGTTGGTGCATCGCGACGTAAAATGACAACATAAAATGGTATCTCCCAAAATGAGCTTTGTTGAGTAACTATGCTTCGAGGATTTGAGTGAAACACACTGCAGATAACACAAGTTGGTTTTGAAAAAATTAAGTACCTACATTATGAAATAATAAATTGGAAATATTTCTCAATTAGAATTATGTTCCACCCAACTCACTTTTTTGACGTTTAACGACTCAGTTTCCTACATTATGTTTAACAACAGGTTTTATAACTAAGCTAAATTTTGACATTTCGTGATCACAAATGTAATTTTAATTTTGTTATTTGTCACTGTGATACAAATAAGTGATGTTTGAACATTAAAATATTGGATGTACTCAATTTTATCTGGGACCACATAGACTTTTATCACTAAAAATATTTTTTAGATGCAAGAGGTAGAAGGTGTTGGAAAAAAGAAGAAAAAAATATTATGTTGAAATATTTCAAAAATTTTATAAAAAATAAGAAAGCTCCCAAAAAATGTGATGTCGAAGAGTTCAAGCTTAAGGAATATAAAGCTTTTGGAAGTACAGACTGGATTCGAATTAAAACTTTTATTTATAATGAATACCGAGATATGTAGACTCATTTTATCAATATATTATTATTATTATTTCATCATTTATTAGGATTCTGTTTGATTTTATGTTTTTTTGTTTTCTCAAGAATTTAGAAATACAGATATTTTCATCCATGCATTTATGTATTATTTATTTTACTCGTTCATCATTTGGGGAATAATTTAGATAACCACACTTTTACACATCTCTTAAAATCTTTACAGCTTCCATCGATGTTTTTATACGTTAAATAATTAAATAATTCAATCACATTACTAAAACCAATAAAATAAGAATATTTTAATAATAAAAATAACAAAGCTTTGAGTATCCAATAACATTAAAATATGCTCAAGGAGTTCCAAAGTAGGTAATAAAGTTCTGTGCACTTGATTTTGATAAATTTTAATGGTATATTACTGCAGAAAATTATGATTGGGTTTGAAAAAATGATCTTGTTCTTTAATACATAAACACTGTTGCCACGCTTAAGGGACTCGGAAACTGCAATCTCCTTGTAAATCTAACGTATTTATGAGGGCCTCGCATTGTTAATAGCAATTACATACAGATCTACTGAAGAGACCTCTGGTTAGTATATGAGTGAACTAAAAACTGTATAAGAGGCGGTGTACACATCACTTGCGAGACCAAAAATAAAAATCAATAGTTGGGCTCAGGGGTGTTAGGGGAAGGAAAATGACTGACCTTATATGCGTTTTCAATACGAGGCCTTTTTTCGGGCCTCGCATGTGCAGAACGGGCCTCGTTTGTATGATGTATATGTATTTACTGGCCTCACATATGCACATGATATATATATATATATATATATATATATATATATATATATATATATATATATCCCTCTAATGTAGTTTAGTGGAGCTAAATAACACAAGTATTGGATTATAGTAGCACCCTCTGGATGTTAGTGATGCTACGGCTGGATAATAGTGGTGCCGAACTATATTTGACTTAATATTCGGTAGGCGTGTATTAACAATATCAACAATTTAATGGGTGGAGTTTATGGTAATATTTCGATCAGTACTGCTACTGGTCGCTAGGTTTGGCTAATTAGACTAGTTCTGCCTTTGACCGCTAGAATCACTTAGTAAACACACTGTAGTTATCGTATATATTCTTAGTTTAATTCATCAAAGAATCATCGGGGCGAGACAAAAATATTGTGCCAATTTGTCAAATGATCCATTTTTACCTATACAATTGCTTTTTTTTATAACGTGTCGTGAGTTACGGTTGGGTGATATTATTGTTTTGATTAAAATATCAGCTGTTCTAGTCCATTCAATTCTGAAATTATGTCAGGTTTTTGGAATATGTGTAATATGTTTGATATGCAAAATAATCAAATATAAATTATTATTCTTAGGTATTACTATGGTAAACTTTTATGATAAATAATAAGTGAATAGCGAGAACAGCTCTGATAGGGGGGCACAATAAACCTTTTGGTTGCAGTGCATAGTAACCCTGTAATTAATCTTAATCTTATGATCAACTTTTATTTTAAATAATATAATATACAGAGTGTTTAATTATTAACCAGAAATATTTTTACTGGTGAATCTTGAGCTCAAAATATTGAGATTTGACCTAAATTACTTAAATAAAATGTGGCTCCTTACTGAGTTACAAGATGTAGTTGTCTTTGGTCTGAATAAATTAATCGTTTCGATCTAGTGGGATCCTGTCATTGCTGTTGGTATGGACTAGGCGACTAAGGTTTAAAAAAAATAAAAGTAAATAAAATAAAACCAATGTAGTAACGATGGTTGCCTATTGAATAGCTTATATATGTTTTAACAGCCAACATATCCGGTAGGTACTTGCATGGCGACTCCAGTGGCGTATACATTTTATACAGTGTGCCTATTTAAGTTTGAAGTATATGGAAAACTTTTCATTATAAACTCGAGTTATAGAAAAAAGTCTACATTAAAGGTTCTGCAGGGTCTGGAACCTAAAGTACAGCAATCAGATACTATTTTTCTGAGTCTTATACGTAGTGTGTTCATAAATGTTGATTTTGTGCAATGTAACCTTTATTTTTAGCAATATCAGAAATTGGCAAACCACTTATTTTGACAAACCGCGATTACGACTAAAACAAAATTTATATGGTTATATGTTGGGATTAAGAGAATGAAGACCTTGTATAAAGAATAACTTTTTTCTGAAAAGTAATAATAAAAAAGTGTTTCACATTATTTCAACCTGCGAACAAGTGTCATATTCGATCACCAACAGAGTTGCCGCACTAAAATGATTGAAGTTATCCTCGAGATAAAAGAAGAATACGAACAAAATATAATCATTCCAACAAATTACCTACTATGTTGTGAAATGACATTTTTATTATTAGTTGTAGGGAAAAAACATACAAAAGCCAATGATGAGTAGCTTAGACAACACTGCACTTCGATGACCAAAGGATATATAATAGAAGCAGACAGTGACAGATAATGTTTCTGACATTTTTCAGTTTTGAATTGATATGTTGATTTCAAAACGCCAGGAAATCTATTTAATACGATTTTGACACATGATATTGTGTACACACGCACACTGGAATATATTTGAAAGGATTTCATCTCTTAGTGGGGTCTTCCCCATTATGGTAGATTTTTTAAATAGTTTTTAGTTACCACAGTGAATATTGTAACGTGCCTCCCTTCTTACACGTGGCTCCTGCCACAAGAACACGTCACTATGGACGCCCTTGATGCAAAATTCGGGTTTTTAAATCTCGGGCACCAGATTATTAACGTGGTTTGCTCCACGGCCCCTTGACCCTTAGCGTCAAGAGTTCCAGATAGCGTCAGATGGAGGTTACGGAAAATTCCAGGGGTCTTGTTGAATTAAATTTAACTAACTAGTGAAAATCCGGAAAAGCCAAATCTTGGTTCTCCAATCAATAAATTGCGATTAAAAATGAAAATAATAGAAATTCAAAACTTTGATCTATTAATACTCTGTGGTCTATTTTACGAATAATTCTTTTTAGTGACAAACAAATTAACCGGGAAAAGAAAATGAGGTATGTATTACCTATATCTGGGATTTTAACGGACTTAATGGTCAGGTTATCAAATACGGTTCAAATCTACCGGGTTTAACGGGGTCCCTAATGCACGATTTAGATCTGCCGGGTAATCAGACAAATTGTGGCTAAGCCTCTTCCAAGTCTGATTAACCCTTGAATCCAAATGAAACCGGCAACTATTATTCCGACGGGGGAAAAAATATATAAATAATGATTCTACGAAACGGGAAAAGAACGATTTAGATCTGCCGGGAAATCAAACAAATTGTGGCTAAGCCTCTTCCAAGTCTGATTAACCCTTGAATCCAAATGAAACCGGCAACTATTATTCCGACGGAGAGAAAAAAAAAATATAAATAATGATTCTACGAAACGGGAAAAGAACGATTTAGATCTGCCGGGAAATCAAACAAATTGTGGCTAAGCCTCTTCCAAGTCTGATTAACCCTTGAATCTAAGGAAACCGATAACTATTATTCCGGAAAAAAAATAAAATTTAAGACTAATTAGATCTGCCGGGAAATCAAACAAATTGTGGCTAAGCCTCTTCCAAGTCTGATTAACCCTTGAATCTACTAAAGCCGGTAACTATTATTCCAAAAAAAAAAATTTAAGAACGAGTTAGATCTGCCGGGAAATCAAACAAATTGTGGCTAAGCCTCTTCCAAGTCTGATTAACCCTTGAATCTACTAAAGCCGGTAACAATTATTCCAAAAAAAAAATATTTTCCCACGAGTTAAACGGTACCCAACTATCGACACACAGAGTAAAAATATCGTACTAGCATAAAATTAAAATATTATACCTAATCCACTTGGATATCAATTTAATTTAAAACTACTGACAACCAAAAGCATAAAATAATTCGAGAATCCACTAATAATTCATATCAGTTAATTAATATATAATAAACGCAGTAAATAAAAATTCGAAATCAAATTACCGTTGACAAATCTTTATTTCCAGATAAAAGAAACAAAATAAAAAAACCAAATTTCAGTTCAACAAAACAAGAGAAAAAATAGAGCCGGTCGGAAAATTTTCAAAGAATACATTCAACAATTTAATAATAAGCGGCGATACGGAAAGTTTCGAATACACAGTTTATTTGTAAAAATGATTTACCTTGTTAAATACAGCTTACACACAATCGGAATACGGAATACACAAAATTTTTCGCACTACGGTTTTTCGGAAGAACGTTGAACGGAAAATCACTACTTTTAGAGCCGGAATAAATGAGAGCGCGAATAAGAAGCCAGACGGAATGAAAATCGGAGCGCGAATAAGAATCCAAAAATGAATTGTTTCCGAATTTATATCCAAAATTTTAGTTACATTCTTCGGCCGTAATTCTGGTGTGGGAATTGAAACGTGAAATCTATCTTGTTTCGACAAAAACTTGTAAGTATACTAGATGGCTTTCGTTTTAATTAAACTGTTGTATATACCGGGCGTCCTTTCAGTTGAAAAATTTAAATATCGGGAATGAATAAATTGTGTATGCTAGAATTTGGATTTGCGTAACTCGGACTTATACTAAAATATACAACGGTAATAACAACAAATAAAAATAAATCAATGCGGTAGTCGAAAGGGTTGTAAAGTAACGAGTTATATACACCCTAGTGGCAAAATAAAATATATTACGGAACAAAATAAAAAATTAAACTTGCAACAAAAAATAACTCGTTACAATATAAATCTTCTCCCTTTTAGATTTTCCGAAAAATATACCTACTATTATTTTTTATTTAATTTCTTTCTAAATATTGAATTTGTTTGAATTATTACAAAAACCAATTGAGTTTAGTCAGAAATAATTTGTTCATTCGAACTACTACAGTTTTACGTACCAGGCCACACACATATTGTTCTATTTTTTTTTGCGAAATAACCCTTTTTATTTCGTTTTAAATATTAAATTTATTTGACTTTAAAAAAACAACTAATATTTGGCAGCAACATAAATAACAGATCTACATATTTTGTCGAGGGTACAAGGTAATGAGTCTATAGGTATATTTGTGCTGCTTCTCTCATCTGCGGAGGGGTTACAATCATTTCAGTGTCTGATTCGCTTTCCATATTAAATTTTCTTGTAATTTTTATTTAAATTCAGTATAATAATTAAAATTCTAGCTATCAGCTATATTGTAATCGCTAGAACTCGCCCTGTGACGGCCGGTCTGGGCCTCACCCTGTAGATGCAGATAAGCCCAAACCTCTTAGCAATTGTCCTTCACCCTTGAAATGTAGAGCGATGAGTTGTTATCGCAAAAACGCTTGACGAAGGGATGTTATGGATGACGCATTTATATTTTGTTTTCCATAAAGTAATACCTATACTGATTTGAGTTACCTACATTTAATTACTTATATTATTGTAATGTTTTTTTTTTGTTATTTATTTAAATAGTTTTTACCGGTACAGGGATAAAATTATATACACTATGGCTAATTCCTATCTACTTATTCAAAGAAACACACACACTGTATTGATCACTCCCTCTGCTAACATGGCGTCTATTTCAGCATTGCAAATTTCCTGCATTTTCGGATTCTGGGGTCGGTATCTCTGTTTGATCGGACGTGGTTGCAGCAAACGAATTTCATGCTCAACTAGCGTAGTTGGACCTCGCAAGGATCCAAATTTCGGTAATTCTTGGTCCAGGAAAATGTTTAGTCTGTCTGTCTGTTCTTTCGTTAAATTTCTTTCGGTAACCGGAATGATGGTTTCCAACGGACATCCTATCCAATAATACTCCTCATCATCCCCTAAATCATCCAGGGAAAACGCAGATATTACAGAAGTGATTTGCTCCTTGCCAACCCCTAACACCAGGGAGGGCGCAGAGACTTCGGAAACAGGTTGCTCTTTGTCGACCCCTAACTCCAGGGAAGACGCAGAGACTTCGGAACGAATTTGCTCCTTGTCCACCCCTAACTCCAGGGAGGTCGCAGAGACTTCGGAAACAGGTTGCTCCTTGTCAACCCCTAACACCAGGGAAGACGCAGAGACTTCGGAAACAGATTGCTCCTCGCCAACCCCTAACACCAGGGAAGACGCAGAGACTTCGGAAACAGATTGCTCCTCGCCAACCCCTAACTCCAGGGAAGACGCAGAGACTTCGGAACAAGACAGATTTACAGACCAGCGGTCTTTCCTAAGACGGTGGGTGGTTTCTTCTCTACACATTATCGGTACAGCAGAATTGACTTCTTTCATAGGCCTGTTCACGGCCTTTAAATAGTTTTTACCGGTACAGGGATAAAATTATATACACTATGGCTAATTCCTATCTACTTATTCAAAGAAACACACACACTGTATTGAACTTAATTTATATACACGCTCTACTTAATGTCTACTAATTTATTTACACTCGGTATATTAGTTTTAATTTATTTATACCACTTGGATTTTTACACTATTTATCTGCACTATTTAATTCACTGTACCTAACTCTTTACTGTCCGTTCACTAATTTCGAACTAACTAACTAACTATTTACGCACTCGAAAACCCGCGTATATATAGTCCTTATCGGTTCTGGAAAGTTCTAGTATTTTATGACGCTCCTCATATGCGTAAATACTGCAATAGACCAGAAGGTTCTGGAAAGCGCATTCACCAAAATTTATAATCGAGGGACAGGACCGGCTTTGAGTTGGTGACCTAGCAACATTGCCCCCTCCTTAATAGGATGCTCCTCCTGGAACTTTTGTGTGGCCGGGACTGCATGTTTAAATCGGCAACTGGACCCATTTCTACACTTTCCGGTCGTATGGAAATAACAGGGCATTGTCTTCATTGTACAATGATAACGGGGGGTACAGCTGCAGATTTATATGTGGACACCGGTACCTTCGAAGATCACTTCCATCATATTCCTGATGACTCGCCAATCCAACTGGTTGCTCTCTATCTTAGGCATAGCTAGTTTCTTCACGTTGGATTCCAGCACATGGTCTCGAAGGCTACGTAGCGCTTCCCACACATTCCGGTAGGTGGATTGATCTTGAAATTCGTTCTTTGTTACCAGGTAGAAGATGTACCGTAAATTGTGTTTGAGTCTCAGTGTCTTGCCAGGGGCTGGAATCTGTTCTTCTAGTTTTTCTAGTTGCCCAAACTTCTTTGGGAAGACGGTTGCCAGGCCTCGTGCGTTTTTAATACTGACTGGGATGTTGTGTGCCAGTGAATAGTCTTCCGGGAGCGTGAACAAGTCTTATCGCTGCTCTGTAGTGACTCCAAATCTAGCCTTACCGGTACCTCCATATGCGCCCATAAACTAATCGAAGGTAGGGTCAGAATCTTCCTGGACATGGTTCACTCTTTCTTCTATGTCATGGTCTCCTTCGAATGGCGCTAGTCGATTTTGGTGAACTACTTTCGGTTTTCCATTGGGGATCTTGCTTATGCGATAGATGACGTCATTGATCCTCTTCTTGATCAAGTACGGACCCTCCCAAGATCTTTGTAATTTTGGAGAAACGCTTTTCTCCTCGTCGGGTTGTGTAACCATACTTTATCCCCTTCTTGGAAACTGCCTTCTGTGGCTTGCGTGTCGTACCGTTTTTTCATTCTGTCGCTGGCAACTTGAAGATTCGTTCGGACCAATTCGTGTACGTCGTCCATCCTTCTTCTCAACTGGATTACGTAATCTTCTCCAGCTAGATCCGTTCCAGGTCGACAACCAAATTCTAGGTCACAAGGAAGCCTCATTTCGCGTCCAAATAAAATTTTCGCAGGTGTTTGACCTGTGGACTTATTGATGGCGGATCGATAAGCCAGTGCAAACAGGGAAAGATATTGGTCCCAATCTCTCTGGTGACTGGAGACTACCTTGGACAGGTATTTTCCAATAGTCCTGTTCATTCTCTCGACCATTCCGTCTGACTGGATGCAACGCCGTTGTCCTGGTCTTCTTCATTCCCAGCTTGTTACAAATTTCCTAGAATACATGGCTTTCGAAATTCCTTCCCTGATCGCTGTGGACTTCCAAGGACACTTCATATCGGCATATGAATTCCTTCACCAATACATCCGCGACAGTTGTGGCTTCTTGATTCGGGATCGCGTAAACTTCTACCTACTTTGTGAAATAATCCATCACGACCAGGATGTATTTACCACCATTTTCTGTCGTCGGGAATGGTCCAGCGATGTCTAAAGCAATCCTTTCGAATGGGCTTTCAACATTATACTGCTCCAAGGGTGCCTTCCTCTTGCGATGTGGTCCATTACTCGTAGCACAAGTCGTACACTTCTTACACCAGTCCTTCACATCGTCGGAGCTATTCATCCAATAAACCTTTCACGGATTCGCTGAAGGGTTTTCTTCACTCCCAGATGACCTCCTGATGGACTGTCGTGTAACTTCCTCAGTACCTCAGCTACTCTCGTTCTCGGGATGACTAACTGTCTTCTATTCTCAGAGCCATAATCATTTTCAAGAATTCGTTTCAACAGGCCTTCTTCCAATACAAGGGAGTCCCACTGAGCCCAAAATGTCTTGAGTGTCGGTGAAAATCTTGACACTTCTTGCCAGGTGGGTCGCCGATTTTCTTCCTTCCATTGTCGGATCATCTTCAGGTGAGGATCATTCTCCTGATCTTCTATGATCCTGGTGGGTGACCATTCTTCATTTACAACTGTAGTTCTTGAAACTGCAGCTTCCTTAGATTCTGCCTTGTTACAGTGGGAACAGTCTGCTGGGCACGGTCGTCTAGTCTAGTCGGCATTTCGGTGGCTCACACCAGCCCGATGTTGAAATCGTACTCTTGAAGTCGTTCAATCCATCTAGCGATCTGGCCCTCGGGATTCTTGAACTGCATCAACCACTTGAGTGCTGCATGATCAGTCCGTATCAAGAAATTCCTCCCATAGAGATACTGGTGAAAGTGTTCCACAGACTTCACTACCGCCAAAAGTTCTCTTCACGTGACGCAGTCGTTTCGTTCTGGTTTGGAGAGGACTTTACTGAAATATCCCAGCACTCTTTCCTGTCCTCCTTGGATCTGTGAGAACACTCCTCCAATCCCTACGTTGCTTGCATCAGTGTCAAGAATGAAGTCTCTCTCTGGTAGCGGTTATCCTAGTATCGGCGCCGTGGTTAAACGTCTCTTCAGGGTTTCAAAAGCATTTTGACATTCTTCATCCCAATGAAAGGTCTGTTTCTTCTGTGAGTCGAGTTAGTGGCTTGGCAATGTCTCCAAACTTCCTTATGAACCTTCGATAGTATGTGCAAAGTCCAAGGAAGCTCCTAACTTGATGTTTGTCGGTAGGTTGCGGCCATTGCTTGATGGAAGCAATTTTCTCTGGATCCACGGATCCACCGCCATTCCTTCATTGCTCACAATATGACCCAGATAGTTAACTCGGTTTTGGAATATTTGACATTTCTTCGGGTTCAACATGAGCTGGACAACATTATTATACTAATTTTTCGGAAAAATTTTCGTTTAGCTGGAATGAGTTACGTAAGAAATATTCATTTATTCACTATTTGGAACCTTTTCTAAACAGAAAGAGTCGAATTTTTTTTGCGGAAATGCATAATTTCCATTTTTTCGACTTCAGAATAGCTGAAACCAGTTACAAGAAAAAACGTTTCTGTTTTATATTTCAGATAATTCTCTAAACATAAACACGCAAAAAACTTCTTGCGGAATATACCATTTTCATTTATTGATCAAATATCGTAGAATTCAGAATGATTCGAACTATACTCGGAAATTGGACTCCGTAAACAGGCGTGTACAAAAACGTTTGTCTCTTAAGATTTTTAAAGCGATATAAGCTGATAAGAATAGATATTATTCATTGATCTGTGTTAAAGGTCGGGAAGAGGATTAAACTCAATTTGCCGTACTCAATTCATACGGAATTTCATGTAAATATGTCCAAGGAATAAAAAGTTTCATCCAAACTTTTATCGCCTATTTCACCCCCTTGGGGGTTGAATTTTGAAAAATCCTTCTTTAGTGGATGCCTACGTCATATGAGGAATACGTGTGCGGAATTTCAATTTTCTAGCCTCAAGGGTTTGGCATGTGCGTTGAATCCTCAGTCAATCACTTTTGCCTTTTTTATATATATAGAAGATAGATAGATAAATAAGATGGAGTGACGAAGCGCCCACTACAATATTTTAGATTACTTAGGAAACACCCTGTATATAGATCACTAATCAGCTGTAGCAAAATCATTTGTTTTTATTTTTAAATGAAATGATTTTATTTCATATATTATATTCTATTTTTTTGAAGTTTAAACGCGGGCACATATTTTGTTTATTGCTAGTTGGATGATTCCAAAAATAGAATGTTTGTTGTAACACGAGATCTTTATTGCTTTCTTTGCATAACATAAATGAATTTATTTCTGTTAATTCGTTGGATATACTACTAATATGTGAATCTTGGTTGAGTGACTGTATAATAGTTCATAATTTATTAAATATTGTTGGGCTAACGATATCCGGGGGACCCACGAATCAGTAAAAAAATACAAATCAAAAATATTTGCCATTTTCCTAAAAAAAAGGATTATGCGGGAAAATTAAACATATATTTTTGATTTGTATTTTTTTACTGGTTTATTATTTTATTATTCAGTGCCCCTGGAACCCGGGGGCCCTGGGCTGGTGCCCATTAAGCCTTACGAAGATCCGGCCCTGAGGATTAGACTCAATTTTTACATTGTTTATATTATTTAGTATAGTTTATTTATTAGTTTCAGTTATTCTAAAGTCGGGAGAATGATGCATTTCCGCAGAAAGTTTTTTGTGATTTTGTGTTTGGGGAGGCATCTAAATACTGAAAAAAAAATTTTTTTGAAACTGGTTTCAGCTAAAAAAATGTCACCCAATTTTTCTATTATAAAATAAAAGGAGATTACAAAATTATTCAAACTGTCAATTGTTTAGTCTCAATTTCGATATACATTGAACACTAGATAAAAAAAATTTCAACTGCATTATGAAACAGCTTATACAGGGTTATTCATAAGTAATGGGCCATATGGTAACCGTAGGTTAAGAAGATGAAAATAAAACTATTTTACTAAATAATGAGGGGTCTCAGGTCACTCCTTCCTGATATACAGGGTGTCGAAGTTAGAAAAAATCTAATATTTTTGTTAATTATTCAGCTATTTTTCTAGATACAGGCATGAAAATTAAGGTAGAGCTATTTTTTGGAACGACGAATAAAAATATGATAGTATATTCAAGGTATAAATAATATGTCTCCACTTACACCGTATTGAATAAAAGAAATCAGCCATAATTTTTTTCATAGTTGAAAAAAGTTAAAAATACAATTTAGAAAGACCTTACCTAACGGAACGAGTTGTGGAATAGAATTGTAGAAGTGAAAAAACTAAAAAACACGCTTTATAGGTAATCGAACTGAAAAGTTAAAAATAATTCTTAATTTAAGAATAAAATGATTAACGAGAAAATTAATGTCATTGTGATAATGACAAAGTGTTATGTGGTTTACCATATTAATGATAACCTTTGTAGGTACATCGAGTACTTAGATGGTTACTTTTAAAACAATTGAGACATAAATACATTTTTTTGACTTCATTTATTCTTTCAGATTCCGTTAAACTTAAAAATCGTTCACAACGAAATAAAGGATGTTTACTCAATTTATCCCTGGGTATTATTATTATCATATGCAAAAAAACTTTTACCTTTTGACGTCTATTGATCACGCTTTACTAAAATATTACAATTTTTTACAGGTTACTGTAATTAAGAAAATGTATCTATACTTCTTCCAATGTTAGTTTAAATATTTATGAAAAAATGCCGGCGAAACCGACTACCGACTGGTCGGTTTCGTTTCAAGCTTAAACCAAGTGGCTGGTCGGTAAATTTTTAAACTAACATTGGAAGAAGTATTATAGATATTGCTTTAAATTCAATTTTTTCATTTCTTTTAGAGGTACTATGTGTGGAATTGAATAATAAATAAAACTTCCGCAATGTCCAGTACTGACTGATTCAGTATAAATTTAATAATGAACTACATTCAGACCATCAAGGAAAAGATAAAAAGAGATAATTTTGATATTAAAACGAAAGAAATGACTTTAAACGTTTAAAAAAGCGAATTATAAGAATATGGGTTTATTAGGCAAGTGTGAAACAATTTGTGGCCAATGAAAATAGCACTTTTATATTTTCTGACATGAAAAAAAATTTCGATAGGCTGTTTTGAATATTAAGTACTCCAGAAAAGTAGAAAAAATATGTGAAGCATGTTCAACTAAAAGTCGAGCTCAATATTATTGACCAAATAATTCAACCACTTATGATTACTGTAAATAACAGCATTGCTTTTAGTGATAATGCTACTGATTAATAAAGATCTGGTGCCCTAATTATTGTCTTTTTTCTTCAATTTTCATTATTCTTGTCGTTTCCTTTTCAGTCATACCTAAGCTTCAATATTTGTAAAATCAAATCTTCTTCTTTTTTCTATTCATATATATTAAGTCAATCACAAGATAGGTCAGTTAATATTTGGTCTAGCCAAAATATACATCAAGTAGGTATCACATAAAATGTAACTTCTGTCATTCTGACGATGATATGTCAATATCGAAATAATTATCAATATCCTTTCATAATTTTTTCATTAAATACTGGAATTAATTAGAAACAGTTAGTTTCATTTATAAAATTAATATGAGTAGATTCCACAAAGTAAGGGTCCAAACAGTAAATTCAGTTGTAAATATCTTATAAAAATCATTTGAATTAACTTCAACTGAATTCATTATTTAAATAAATTTGAGTTTTGATCAAAATTTACTTTCTAGTAGTTTTCATATTTTATGTGTTTTACTTTCTTGCTACATACTCGTATAACTAATATAGATAAGGCATATATAAAAATCTGGTAAAAAAAACGATTTTGATTGGAAGAATTTGCTTTTTTCTCGTTTAAACAACTATATCCCAAAATTTTATCAGTTCTTTCTTGAAGTCATAAAAACTAAATGCGAACAAGAATTCTGATTCTTGGGGTATACAACATAGACATTTTTTTTTCGAGAAAACTCATTTTTGGACATACCTAACTAGCATTTGTTAAAACTAATGAAATTTTTATATTATGATTATCCCTATTTGTTCTACTCTATTAAAAATAATATCAAACTCGTTGATTAATTAACCTAGACAATAAGTAAACTATATCTCAGTTCTTCCAACGAGTAATTATATTGTTTTCAATTTTGTAAAAAAAACTAAATATCTACATATCTTAGAAAACTACTCAATTTTTAGTGATTTAAAATCGTTTGTCTAACTCGATACTTTTTGAGGGTGTGTGATTCAAAGATATAACTAAATGAAACCTACATAATTTTGTAGAGGACTCTTTAATCAGAGGAAATGCAATTCTACAAATTTTCTTGGTAGGACCGAATTTTGAAAATATCTCTTAAAGGTCAATCTAAAATTCTGATTTTTGGTACACCTGTACTTGAAATGTGAGCGCAAACGCAAAAACTTAAAATAATACAATGATTAATGTTAAGAAAAATGTTGTTTATCAAATTCGAGCTCAGAGCTATTTTCAAAGTTCGGTCCTACTAAAAAAAAGTTGTAGAATTTCATTTCCCATGCTCCAGAGTGTCCACTGCACGATTATATAGGTTCCATTTGTTATACTTCCGAATCACTCAAACTCATAATTTCACTGTGATTTTACTCCACTATTTACCCAATATACTAGTATGTTGAGTTTCAAAGTTTCCGCCGGTATGCAAGTTAGTCCACACGAAAACTCACTAAATAAGCGAACCAGGTTTTTTGCATTTTGGTTTGTATCAGTTCCAATTATTAATAAATCTGATGACAGACCTTTATTAGAAAATAATACCAGCTATTGTCACATTTCCATGTCTTGGCTAATTATGTTTTACACGTGGAAACACAAAACTCTAGTTCACCGGCAACTGTCAAATTGCTGTTGAAAACCAGCAGTCCGAAAAAGCTACTTTAAATATCAGTCGTCCAAAAAATATGATGAAGTTCATAAAGTCATTTCGCAAGTCTTGCAGACAGTTGCTACAAAATGATATCAATGAAAAAAAAAACAAATAAACTGAATTTGTGATAGGTATTTGCATTGTTATCTAAATGATTATTAGGCCGAATGGTCACTTCTGGATGAATTAGTTCCATAATAATGAATCAAATAACAAAGAAAAAAGGAAAATATCAATACAGTATTACTAAATCAATATATTTCTCTACTACCGTTCTTAAAGTACTATCTTTTCGCACATTTCAGAGTTCGTGAAACTTTATTTTACGCACTTAGTGAGTGAATAAGTAAGTTCTAATTTAAACTTATTGAAAGTTCTTATAAAAATAAATAATGATGGATATTTAATTTTTAATTTTTTTGAGTTTAATCATACATTAACACTTATTTGAATTCAGTATAAATACCTGCATATTAAATGATGAAATAAAACAATTTAATTTGTTTAAATCTCCATTTTATTTTGAACTGACGTTCAATTTATAATTGAATGAATTCAAATAATTGAATAAATTTAAATAAAATTGAATGAATTAAAATAAATTTGAACGTCAGTTCAAAATAAAATGGAGATTTAAACAAATTAAATTGTTTTATTTCATCATTTGGTATGGATCTTCATCAAGTAAAAGCCTCATATATTCAATACCTGCATATTAGTGAATATGAAATTAAATTAAATAATAACAAAACAAAAATTCTAAATTGAAAATTTCTATTTATCTAATTGGCTATGATTGACTGAAGGTTCCACAAAACACGTACAAATAGTTTTTTATTTTTGAACTTTCGATGTCTAACCTGACATCGTTTTCAAAAATTACAATTTTGACTCTATGAAATATGACATTCCAAAACCTTAGTTAAACACCAAAAATTCTTTTTAATTTTCATAAGGCCACAATAAGGAACATACAGGGTGTATCATGAGGAACTGTACATACTCCTACCTCGTATGGAGACCCCTATGGGGAGTGTCAAATTGCCATTAAAAAGTTTCTGCTCCCATATTTTAATAATATACAGGTGGAATTGTGAATTTTGACTGATATTTCTTTTGATCATAACTTTTGAACGGTAGGTAATTTCGATGTGTCTCATATTTTGGTAAAACGTTACACTACTATCACCTAATTAACTGATTTACTCAAACTAGCAAAAAATCGGGGCCGGTTTTGGAAAATTAGTTTGTTTTGTTATATAAAAAATTTCACCCTGTATATGGATTTTCAAAACTCTAATAAGGATCATACAAAGTACACAAATAGACAACAAAAATGGTGTATTTATTTTTCTCCCCACACGATTGCTCAATTTTTAACAAGAAAATCAAATTTAACTATAAATTAAAAGTTTAGCAACATGAGCCATGAATTTCAAAAAATATAATTTTCTTGCAAAAATATAATTTTGGCAGATGAAAATCCTTATGCGATTCGTGAATCTCGTTCACAGTATATATTTTCAGTTAATCTTTGGATAGGAGTAATAGACAGACAACTAATAGGCCACTTCTTTAATGGATCACTGACAGGTGCTGTGTACTTAGATTTTTCGCAAAATAGGTATTAACTTTATGCACGACAGGGCATCACCACATTTCTCAGTTGCTGTTCGCCAACATCCTCATGCCACTTACGGAAATAGGTGGATAGGACGCGGGAGTCCCCATGCATGGCCACCTAGATCCCCTGACTTCAACCCCGTCGACTCTCCATATGGAGTCGATTGAAAGAAATAGTTTATGGAGAAAATATACATACACGACAATAATTAATTGACAGAATTATTGATTCTTGTAATACAATTAGAAATGATCCCTTAACACTCAGGAAGTCAATTAGACATTTGAAAGTTTGACAAAGAAGTTGTTTAGAAGCACGTGGACTTCATTTCGAAAAATTATATTTTTTGAAATTTATGCTGCTAAACTTTTAACATTGTTAAATTTGATTTTCTTGTTAAAAATTGAGCAATCGTGTGGGGGGAAAAATAAATACGCCATTTTTGTTGTCTATTTGTGTACTTTGTAAGATCCTTATTAGAGTTTTGAAAATCCATATACAGAGTGAACTTTTTTATATTAACAAAACAAACAAATTTTCCAAGACCGGCCCTGATTTTTTTCTAGTTTGAATGAATCAGTTAATTAGGTGATAGCAGTGTAACGTTTTACCAAAATATGAGACAAATCGAAATTACCGTTCAAAAGTTCTGATCAAGAGAAATATCGTTCAATACTATTAAACGCTTTACAAAATCAGAAAAATTAATTTCCACAGAGCAGACCCTCCACTAAAAAGCAACAACTACTTCTCGGGCTATATGCCCCGACAGACATTGAATTACACTACTAAAGTAAACGGGGTTGGTATATGTGGATAGAATCAACCATTCTGGTTTGCGATTAGAAGGAATAACATCACTTGTAGAGCTTCTGGACGAATAGCATCTACCTTGTGCTGATGAGGCGCAAAAACGCCAAAACCGGTCTACAAGTGATGTTATTCCTTCTAATCGCAAACCAGAATGGTTGGTTCTATCTTAATAGATATACCAACCCCGTTTACTTTAGAAGTGTAATTCAATGTCTGTCGGGGCATATAGCCCGAGAAGAAGTTGTTGCTTGATAGTGGACGGTCTGCTCTGTGGAAATTAATTTTTCTGATTTTGTAAAGCGTTTAATGGTATTGAAATATTATTTTTTGGCGTCTATAGATCATGCTTTACTAATATGACAATTATTTACAGGTAACTGTAATTAAGTAAAGAGAAATATCAATCAAAATTCACGATTCCCCCTGTATATTAGTAAAATATGGCAGCAGACACATTTTAATTGCCATTTGACATTCCCCATAGGGGTCTCCATACGAGGTAGGAGTATGTACAGTTCCTTATGATACACCCTGTATAGATCATATAAAAATACAACTTTAACAACGATTAAACAATGAATTGAATTGAAATTAAGCGGTTTTACAATAGCAAAAGTAAAATAAAATATTTTAGTTCATCTACTAAAACTATAAAAACAATTTAAAAACGAATAAAATTCAAAACCATACTAAAAATTGGAATTTGAATCTTAAAAACTTATATATATATATAACTTACAGAATATTTACTTCTTGATATAACTGTCATTATAATACTATTATCCCTTAATTTCAGTAAAATGTTACATCAGTTTATTTTACATTACAATGACGACAGTATTCTATTTGGATAAAAAATATTTTCAGTTATTGGTTTATCTCGCCATCTAGGAACGACTAGTCGATGCATAAATCATTAACCAAAAGGAAAGGCCATAGCTCCGCCTACTTTTCCACCACTACCTATACTGTCGGTACCATTATCATCCGGTTCCACTAACCTACAGTAGAGGAATATATATATATATATATATATATATATATTTATCTTTACGCCTTTGTGCATCCGTACATTGTCCTTTTACATTTAATCGTGCGTCCGATGGTAGTTGTGCGTCCGATATACGGACGCATAATTATTTTTCAATTTAAACTACTTTTTCGATAGTTTTACATCATAGTAAGCATTCTCGCAAATTTAATGGTGGACGTCAAAATACGACAAAATGAGTGGAGTATATAATATGTGAGTTCCATAAATTTCCGCACTGGCGCATTTGTATATACACGATGTGAATATACTGAAATATATTTTAGCCAAACCAAGCGACTTGTGCGTCCGCTGCTGGCAACACCGCAATTTTAAGAATTAAGTGACTATATTTCTGAATATTTTATCGGTGGTCGTTTAATACGAAACTTCTATAAACTTACATAATTTACTAGGACTCTGGGCCCGTAGCAGCATAATTACATAATTTTGTTTTATTGTTGATTGACGCAGTTTCATTCAGCTTATGTCGCTGGGAAGACAAAACACTGCAAATTTCACGATCCATAAAAGATAAAACGTAAACGTAAGTGAACTAATAACAATACAATGAGTTAGTAACTAATGTCAAATATATAAAAATTTTACAGGTAACTATAGTGAAAAAAATTTCATTCTGATCTTTGATTTTAACACTAAGCGCTTACCCAATAATTCTCAAAATATACAGGAAGTGTCATTTGAAATTTGAAAGTTGAGACACGTGATAAAAAATTACGTCATTAAATTAAAGATGTTTATCGTGGTTGTATGGCTGATCTAATTTTTAATCAACCCGCAAAGTCTCATTTTATTATTTCGGAGATACAGGATGCATGAACTTCGTGACCAGTGATTTTAAGGAAGCAATCGTTCAAATTAGACACCAAGTATTATAGCATTTTTTAATTGGTTATTTTTGTATAATTTAAAATTTTTAAATTGTACAGGTTGTATCTTTAAACGTTTGACAGTAACTGAAAACGATGTGAACTCTATGGTCGGTACTTTATAGCCCCTCTCACCGCTTATGGCTCCTCAAAGTTTCAAGAAAGTATCTTTTACCGGAGATATAAACGGATTATCTTTCTGTATTAGACATGTTTTGTTGACGCCGCAACTTATAATATTAACAAACATCAATTTTCCTTTGAAATAGTTATTTTCCTAATGCTTCATGCATATGTGGGAAACAACATTTTTTCTACGAGCGGACGGATACAAACTTACAAGTTTATTAGTTACCTTCTGGTTATTGATGTAATCAATAATAGTTATTAACGCCATATTAAACAAAATTTCAATGAAACCAAAAAATTATAAAAAGCAATAAATGATACCTTGCGTGCGGTAAAGTAGAATCGTGCGCCATAGTATACTTTTCCTCGCGTTCATAGAAAAAAATATTGGATAGTTTTTTTAAGAAAATTGAACTATTGAAATTTAAAAAGTTCATGTACATTGAAGTATATCCAGTAATCCGTTATACGTAACCAAACGCAAACTTCACTTCGTCATATTTGCACCACGTTACCAAATAGATAAAATAATCATAATGTAATATTTAAGTGAGAAACTAATTATCTATTACAATTTCCATTTTTCACCGAGTAGGGGTCTTAATACTACCATGTTACCGTGAGATTACTAATAACGTACATTAGGTTTTGTAGTGAATATATTTTTGTGTGAAATTGTAGAGTGTACTTAAATGAATTAGTTTATTGAGAGAACAATAAAGAACCCCGTACATATTGTTAAAAGATTGGTCCTCGGTGAAAGCAGATGCAAATTGTATACAGGAGTCCAATAAATTGTAAATCCTCGAAGATTTTCGAATAAAAGTTTGACCGGTGCTCTCCACCCTGAAGGTTCATATTTCAAAATTGGTTGCAATTGTACGGTGTGTTCCAGAACGCCGTGCCAGATGGAAGCTAAAGTTTTTCAAATGGGACACCCTGTATTCTACTTCTAATTTGAATTCTGATTGATTTCTCTATTGCAATGATATGAGGTTGTACTAGGTTATACAGTGTTTTTAAGAAGTTCTGACCACTTGTTCCTGAAAATCGTAATGAGTTCAATGCCCATGTATACTTTAAACTGCACATTTTGAAATTAATCAGTAACAGCCATACGTCTGTGATTGTCTTCCATAGTTTATTCCAACAAGTACATAAAGTATTGGAATTCAATAATCCCCAAACTAACAGGCGTTTATCGGAGTTTTACTCAAAATTGACGAAATATGTTACAAAAATTTAATAGTAACTGAAAATATATTATCTTACTAAAATGATTGAGTGATAAATATAATCGCATAAAAATGTAAAAAGCAACATAGGTACTGTAAGAATAATTCCTTCAATGAAAAACGAAACTTAATAGTAATTTCTTTACATATTCTAATTTGTATGTAATATTGTTTCTCGCAACGAACTGTTTAATTTCCGCCCAAACCAACTCTATTGGGTTTAACTCGCAGTGGTGAGGAGGGAGCCGTAAAACACTGACAAGTCCATCTATCACATATTTTTTATATTTTCACCTATGTTGCTTAGCAATCTCATAGGGACAGGCTTTGGTAACGCTGTGATTAAATAATATACCTTTATTTTGTAGCCATTTCATTACATTAATACCTGATTTGTTTTTTGTTCACGTATTACTTTGTAAATAGTCGATATCCCCACTCCAGTGATTTGTGCACATTATTCTATAGTGCTGTCAACACTGTTTTGCAATCAGTAAGCACTATAAGAAGTCCTGTTAAAGGAACTGTGATTTTCTTCCTGTATATACCGAAATACGTTTAAAATTATCGTTTGGTCGTTTAGACCTAATGGTCCAAACTTTTACAAATAGGTACAACCATTCTCAAAGAAGGTTATTACAAAACTAAAACCATAATTAAAACTAATATGAAAACCTATAGGTCATAATGACGAAATTGTACATTAATATTTCTCAAAATACGTAACCAGTTTTTTGTTTTTCTAACTGCGAATTGGAGAACAATAGATAATCTTTCTGTGTTTATTCATAACATGTCAAATCGATAGTGAGGGTTTGTTTACAATGTGTACGGGGGCTATAATATTTTATAGTACATAATTTTTTATTCGAAGTGATCCACCACAAGTTTCCTTTTATAAACTTAAAAATTGTGACACCTAAAAGTATTTATTTTTCAATAGTACCTACCTAAGTTACCATTAAATTATTGTAAAATATTTCATCAATTTTGTGTACAACTTTGTGATATCCGATAAAAATCTGTTAGTATGTAACTAACTGTTAGGGGAGAGGGAGTATTGAATTCCAATACTCTATGTGCCTACTTGTTGAAATAAACTATAATATCACAATTCACTAGACCTGCTTCCATATTTAGAAATCCGTATACAGGGCGAGTTCAAACTCTAATACATCGGCTTCACAATTTTTTAAACGGATCACCTTGTAATTTATATCCGTAAATGAAAGTTACTTCACTATACTTCAAATTTGATAAGTACTCCCTATACCAAAACTGAATGGTTTCGTGATATTTCAATTTTATGATCAAAAATTTTATTTCCAACAAAAAATCAATGAAAAACAGCGATATAAAATTCATTAACAACAATTAACGAGTTAGAATTTTAGAAAAATCTTTTAAAACATTGACAACACTGCCACATTTTCCAAATAGTAAAATTAGATCCACACTATTATTGTCGCACTTAGTAATTAGGTAGGTTCCGAAATATCAACAAACATTTACTTAATTCGTTTGTCAACAAATGGGGTATCTGCATGACGAAGGTCCTACTCATCATAATGCACTTATTCGGTCAATTGAATGATGTTTCCTGAAAATTGGAATGGACGATAAGCACCAGTTTTCTGGGCACCAATATCACCAGAATTGAATGAAGTGATTTGTTCTTTAGAGGCTATGCTAAAGATCAGGGGTACAAAGTACACCAGACGATAGGAAATATAGAATAAGGCAGGGTTTCCGAAATGTTAATGCGCAAATGCTTATTGTTTATTAACCTTGTCACTGTAGATCTACTTATGGGCGGGCATTCAGGATTTAAATCGTTCAAAATATGAGCTGCTTCGTCATGGGAACGTTTGCTATCACCATATTCAACTAACATTAAGATTTCGATTCGTTATTTTTCCGATAAATGTGCCATCATTCTTAATTTACTTTTAAACTTTATGCTAATTTGAAATTGGTATTAGTTTTCACAATTTGTACATAAATGTGGTTCACGTTTTTGATGACTACTATTGTTTTTTGTTTAATTTCAAAAACCTACAAAGTCATATCATTAGTACTGTAACGTTTTTATTTTCTGTGTAACGTTTTTATTTTCATACCTTTTGCCCCGCTAAACCAATTAATTAATTTGAACCATCTCTAGCTCAGTACGGCCCTGGCGTAACCTATTTCCTCGGAAGGATAAGACATTGTCCCGTACCACCAATAAAAATAAATAAAAAGTATCCCATTTCACCGGAAAGGTTCGATGCGCTGATTTTCTGTTGTAAAAAATGTACGTTGTATTCAATATAGGGTTCGAATTTGACAAAAGATTACTTTGTCCAAAATTCTAGTTAAACGTCGTAATTGGGTGAATTTTATGGCCTCATCCGTTTTTCTATAGACATTTACTAGAAACAGTTTTTGTAATTTTTTTTGTGGAAAAGTTCCAAAAAAAAAAAGGTGGAGGCAGCCTCTCGCCAAATCTCGTCAAGACAAACCAGTCAGCGATCAGTACTCGAGTCAAGAGGGTTAGCTGAATTTTTCTGCAGCCCTAACTATCGTGCCGTACCTACCGTATCGAATATATATCTACTTTTCCTGTGCTTAGTATCGTGATATTTTTCGGATAAACAAATTCAGTCACCGGAGTTTAGTCGTACGTTCCGAGATTTGTATGCCGTCCTATCGAGAAATACCGAGTGTTTGTGTGTTTGTGACTTGTTTCCATTACGCAATAAGAATTAACGACTTGTTGTCAATAATTTCATTATACCAATAAATCCGCCGAATCGACAAACCACGCCCTCCGGCGTTATTGCTAAGTGTCACCATTGAAGCTGTTTACCTGACTAGGATCGGCGTGATTGGTCTGCGACTTCCGAATTCAGGTATCTTTGAAAACTATTTTGAATCTCGTTTGTCTGGGAAAATATAGTACCTTTTCCTAACCATTTGTGGAGGACTAAATTTAACCGTAATAACATCAATACCGTGTTAGAACTATTCGGTTATGATAACTAGTTTTTTGTTTAATTATTATCATTGTTTTAGAAAATAAGTATGTTCTATGCTGTTTCTATAGTATTGTTTAAGAAATTCGGCGTGCACGCATATCATAGGGAAAATTATTTTCCGTCCCGTTACCTTTAATTACGCGAGTTACGTTTATACCTTTTATAGTTTATTTTTTTATATAGAGAAATTTCTTAACGCAGTTCGTATCATACCTTTCTTCTACAACATAAACGGAAAATAATTTCACCGGTATTGAAAGTAAATTTTTTCTTTGTCCGCAAACTCAGTGACATTTACTGTACCTATATATATATATATATATTAATTTTATACTCGTGCCTAAGCGACGTTGTATTGTTCATTGTGGACTATCCCTCGAACAATTACCGAATGACTCGCTCTCTCCGCGTTTGTAGTGTTTACTGGTGATAATTTTTTATTTTTTTATGTATATATCGATAACTTCATCTAGGTGTGCACGTATTTATAATATACAAGGCATAAGTACACACCATGTCATTTTAGTTATAAGATTGCATGTAGAATGTTGGACCTTCTTTTGTTGTTGGTACTCTGAGTACCCGTATTTCCATTGTATATGTTTTTTATGTTAATCACGGACGCTAGTCAATTATGTTAATAAACTGGTTACCATAATCAACGCGTTTCAGTGAGTTCATCCCTACTCTCCACAGACACCTTGCCTCTGAAGATATCTCGTATACCTATAATTTCCCGCAGTAGGTAAAGTAATTTACTGTGCAATCATCCCGCTGCTCCTATCATATCGCAGTTTTTGGAATTTTTTCTGTAAATTAAAATTTCTGGCGCCCTATAATTAATCTCCCGTTTGATTTACCTCCACCTTCTATATCCACAACCCTTAAGCTCTCCAATCAAACCCACGAGCGCCGTTCGCATACGTCTTAACTGCTTATTGCCCACTATCGTTCCGATCCAATAATAGTATTTCGCTAGACCATCTTTGTTTCATCCAAGAAAACTTCCTACCGAACAGTTGAGACGGTTACACTTTTGGCGCCCACAACGTGGGGCGTTTATTATTTAGGTACTACCGTGTCTGTGGAAGTGTTCAGGTGACTCACGCAATTTTCAAATTCCCGAAATCATAGTCCAGTAAAGTTTAAAGATAATCTAGCCGAATTTTTCTAAATATGGATCGATTTGAAGTCAATCACCTACTCGTAGAAGAGATAAACTATGAGTTAGCGATAAGAAACATTTTCACGGAACGACCCCTGGCGGACAAACGTAAAATGTTGAAGAAAATTATCGGCAAAGAAAGCGATTCGTTCGGTTGTAAAATTGATTTATCGGTTTACTCTACGTCCTACAATGAGGAACTAGAGGAGATATCGAGAACAATGGAGTCCATCACCGCACAAATATCGGAGTTCGAAGGAACGAGCAATGATTCGGTGTACAAACGATTATCGTCGAGAATCGCCCATCTATCTGGTCGTGCAGATAGACTAAGAATTGATGTTACCGACCCGGTTAAGGTTCAAGGTAAAAATGAACTTCGCGCTACGTGTTTAACGTTAGAAGCAGATTTATCGTCCCGTCTATTACCGACAAGCTCTAATGACGACGCCGCCTCAACGACATCGTCTGTACCGGTAATAAATGTCGCAGCGCCGAGCGTGACCTATGTCAATAAACATTCCCTTGCCGACTGGAATGTCAGGTTTAACGGAGACTCCAATCAGGTTTTCCCATTTCTCGAAAGAATTGACGAACTTTGTGAATCCCGTTCCGTAGACAAACCTACTTTATTTAAATCGGTTACCGAACTACTTAACGGTAACGCGCAGGTTTGGTTTCGCAGTGTCCACAAAGACATCCCTGACTGGGACAGTTTTGTCCACGAAATTAAAGTTAATTTTCTACCTCCCCATTACGATGACATAGTTTGGGAGAAAATAAAGTCGAGACCCCAGAAAAAAACCGAATCGGCTCTTATCTTTTCGGCCCACTTAGAGGTCTTATTTAATCGATTAACGATTACTCCCGCTGAGTCTACCAAAGTCCGGTACCTCAGAAAAAATCTTTTACCGGAATACAGTCAACAGCTGGCTCTTCACGATATCGTTAGCGTTTCGCAACTAATTTCGCTCTGCAGGAAACTCGAGGAAAATAAACCCACTATCGCTCCGACTTCTACCCCAAAAGTTTGCTCCTGTCAGTCCCACGAGCAGGCTACTCGTTCAAACAATCCAAGGTCGTCTTTTTTTTTCTTTTGATCCCGAAGGTCTTGACGCGTGCTCGGATACTGAGGGAAATTAACTCCGATACTTGCCGTCCTATCGCATTCTCTCCTATTGCCGTATACCGTCTCGCATATTTTCGATAGCTTACCGCTACCGTTTGTTGCGACAATCCCGTCGAATATCGTGTCGTTCCTTGCCGATAATTTTATCGGATTACGTATCATTGCCGTCGACGACTTTGTCGCCGAATACCGTATCGTTTATTTTCATTAGCTGGTCCCGGTCGGCTATATCGTTTTTCAAATATCGTTAGTATCGTTTTTGTTTTTTGTTATCGTACCTTTCTCCGTAACGGACCGTGCTGCTGCTAGATATTGTCTCTCGCACCTGTTGTTCTCTATATGTCTGAAATACCTCATCCATGGTTCTCTTGTCCCCAAAGACCCTTACCGATTATGACTCTTACCGACTATGACCCTACCCGGCTTATGACCTATTAATTATGCCCTGTTAGTTTACCTAGCCGTTTGATACGCGCAGTTATCATAGGACAAGATGGAACTACCTCAGACCAATTCTCTATGTTCTTGCTACCGCCGTTTTTCCGTCTCGAAGGAATAAAAACGTTTTCTTTGTTTTGAGTAGAATCTCGCGCGTACTCGGTTCCACTCTCAGGAGGGGGCTGTGTAACGTTTTTATTTTCTGTGTAATGTTTTTATTTTCATACCTTTTGCCCCGCTAAACCAATTAATTAATTTGAACCATCTCTAGCTCAGTACGGCCCTGGCGTAACCTATTTCCTCGGAAGGATAAGACATTGTCCCGTACCACCAATAAAAATAAATAAAAAGTATCCCATTTCACCGGAAAGGTTCGATGCGCTGATTTTCTGTTGTAAAAAATGTACGTTGTATTCAATATAGGGTTCGAATTTGACAAAAGATTACTTTGTCCAAAATTCTAGTTAAACGTCGTAATTGGGTGAATTTTATGGCCTCATCCGTTTTTCTATAGACATTTACTAGAATCAGTTTTTGTAATTTTTTTTGTGGAAAAGTTCCAAAAAAAAAAAGGTGGAGGCAGCCTCTCGCCAAATCTCGTCAAGACAAACCAGTCAGCGATCAGTACTCGAGTCAAGAGGGTTAGCTGAATTTTTCTGCAGCCCTAACTATCGTGCCGTACCTACCGTATCGAATATATATCTACTTTTCCTGTGCTTAGTATCGTGATATTTTTCGGATAAACAAATTACGGTTACAGTACAGTACAATTCAATTTAGAAAAATAAAACTGATATTTTATAAGATATTTTGTATTAAGGTGATACATTGCTATTATTTCTCAAAAGAAAAAAATAAGCTTTTTTGTGATACGTCACTCGACCTAGGTTGCCATTTCAAAAAATTCAAGATGGCAGCCGTACGCAAAACGCTGACGTCAAAAACATTTGACATTTGCTCTAAAATATGCAGAATAACGTCTCATTCAAACTTTGCCAAACAAATTAAACTTCTTAACAAAGCCGATTAACATGGTCTTAAATCAATAATTAAATGATTGAAATTCGTGACAGTTGAAGCTGAACGGTTTTATCAAAAATGGTCCTGTCCTAATTTTTTAAGCACTATATAATGATATAATATAAAACATAATACAAGGTAATCAAAAGTTTAGAGTTTTTGACCATTTTGTATTATGGTTTTTCTTATAGCATTAGATAGTGCTTGAAAAATTAATATAGGTCAATATAAGCCATTTTAATAAACTTTGAACAGTTTAGCTTCAGCTGTTACTTGAAGTTCAAAACATACGAATATAAACTGTCTAAAGATCGTAAATTATTGACTATAAATATACCCTATGTGTTAATTTTTAAATCTTCTATTTATACCCTTCCAAATGAAGTGTTACTCACTTGACCCCTTTTGCTATTTAAAAACATTGAAGGGATGAATATCAACAAAATATCGAAACTTATAGTGACAGATATTTGAAGAAATTCGAAAGTCGACGATAAGATTTAATCTTATCACTGTATATCTACATTTTTTTCGAAATAAATATTTCAGTAAAAATCAGTGCTAATATTACATAGTTCAACATTTAACTTAAAGAATCATTTTATTTATACTGGCTAGTCAGTGTAGTGCAGTAAGAGTAAATATGAACAACAAAAATAAATGAAAAATTCTAAAAATATTCTCTAGTTTTTTTTTACATGCGTCACAATAATAATAATATCGTGTTTTTATTTATGAGAATGCTTGAAAAAAATTCAACCAATAATTTCTTAATTTATACTCATTAATTAACTACATTAAATTTTAAAACATTTTCAGTTGGACCACTACACACTTTTATACGCGATTTATCCTGAATGGACATAATCTACAATTTCTCAAATTATGTTATGCTTTGAACGGACGCAGAATAGTGTATCGCTGAAATATTTGGTGTATAGGTATGTGAAAAACTTGGCAACCTTGCATGGACGTATGATTGAATGCAAATCAGACAAAAACGTATATGTTGGAAGTTCAAATACGGCTGGTAGGAGCTAGAAGTACTTTGGAATGTCAAAAATGCAATTTTTTTTTTGAATATATAAAGTAATTTAAACCGACAGTGGTATTCTAGATGCACAAAAGAGTAAATATACGCAACCAAAATATTCAAAAATTTAGTCTTTCTAGTGTACGCACAAATACATTTCCTTGTACGGACGCACAATAGATAGCGGGATGTATATATATATATATATATATATATATATATATATAAATATATATATATATATACCTCATATCGGCACTTTGAGTCCAATAATTTCCCTTTCAGCAGATGATTGGGTCCATTTGTGACTTTTGAGTCCATGGACCCAAAGAGACATTCCAAGAAATTTCTTTTTATCAGTTCATTGGGTCCACTACTGCAATATGATTGGTCAGAAGGTGAAGATTGGGCGTGGCGTTAATTTGTATTTAATATACACATCAAGTCCACCAATTGCTGTGTTGCCAAATACACGAAATGTTTTTTTTTATTTACAACCATATATGTAAAAACGTCATTTTTGGCTGGTTTTAAAGTTGGAAAGTATACAATTATTTACTTTCACTTTAGACCCGGGAGAAAAGGTTGTATTTTCGACCTGGCAATGTCAATGGTCAGTTGATTGTAGCGCTTGACATTTGATACATCTTATATTATCTTTATAAAACGTCATTTTTTGACACAATCGGATAAAACATGTTTTTCGTTTGAAGGAGAACACTTCACAAATGAATGGAATTCGTGTCCAGAATTCGAACGCAAAAAAATTAAACAATATATGTCTATATCTAATTTATCATCTATTATACAATAATGAATAGTTTGATGTCAATGGAATTGTGGAACGGCTAGCTCTTATAGAGAAAACCTTCTGCATCTATTAGAAGAACAGAATTGTAATATTATCAGAAACTAGATTCAAACCTGAAAAATTTGTGAGTTTCCCAGGATTTAATATCGTTAGAGACGACCGCCAATCAGAATTCGTTGGTGGAGGTTCAGTGATTTTAATAAATTCAAACTTTTATTATGAAGAAGTTACCATGAATATAGAACGTCCAAATGTCAATAAAGAAGCACATGTTTTCAACTTTAGGTCGTTGTTTTGACAAAACTACTGAATACTTGCCAAAACGGCTTAAGTATCCTATCTCAACTTTTTTCCTCTTCAATCGTAACAGGGAAAAATTATTACAGGGTGGTAAAAAAATGAGAAATTCGAAACACCCTACATAATCAAATGTTGTTGTTATATGTAGAGCATTAAAATTAAAAGTCGATGTGCCTCAGATTCTTAAGAAAAGGCTTTTCGTTTAGGAAATATCGAATTTATCCGTTAGGACCTTACTGAAAATATCTTATATCGGCACTTTGAGTCCATGGTTTTCCTTTTCAATATATCCATAAGTCCACTCGTGACTTTTAAGTGATGTACCTAAAGATTCTTCCTATGAAAAAGGCAAATGTCTCCATCGGATTAGAGAAATGGTGAAGATCTGTCCCAAACTTTGCAATTTTCCATCATAAGAGTTATGAAGAGACATCATTATTATTATATTTTGAATTATGCCACTTTCAAATATTTATCAGGAGTTCATTGTTTAATTTGAAAAATTTAACAGGATTGTCTCAATATTTTTTTTGGTTATTTTATCTAAGTACATAACATATTTTAACTATAAGGTCCTTAGTCAATGAAGAAATAAACTTTTGATAACATAATGTACCTAATTGCAAAATAAGTAAACAAAAAAGTTTATTTGTACTCTAACTCTCCCCTATGGTCACCCCTCCCAATTTTTTAAACGGAATACCCTATATTTTACTTCAAAAATGAAATCTGCTTCACTTCGCCACTAGAACAATGTGAAGTTGTAATCTGTTATACGGGGTATCTTAAAAGTTATAACCAATTTTCTGTAAAAGTCGTAACAAGTTCAACGCCCTGTATAATTGGATAGGAGGAAAAGAATAATAATCTACCCAAGCCCAAGATTTTCAATGATTATCAAAATTTACAATATTTTGCAAATATTCATTAAATCAAATACATGGTGAGTCAAAACTCAAGTACATTATTTTCTCAGTAATTTTAAATGGATCACATTGTATCTTATATCATTGTCGAAAAGTACTATTACCATACCTTCTATTTTCATCAAGCATATTCATTTTTCTAAGCAAAGTAGTAATTAGGTATGAAATAGTTTACCAGGTGTAATGTAATTAAGACATATTAATTTTTAGTGAAAATAGTGTTGATTTTTTGCGTGTTTTTTCTTATTTCCCCATAAGTATAATATTTTGTAAACTTCCAACTGTAAACTAACATCTGGTAAACTATTTCATACCTAATAACTACTTTGCTTAGAAAAATGAAAATAATATCTTAAAAACTAATTTCTTTAGATATGGGAAATGCTTGATACAAATAGGAGTATAGTAATAGTAATCTTCGACAATTATATAAAATACAATGTGATCCACTATCCAATTATACAGGATGTTGAACTAGTTACGATTTTGACAGAAAATTGGTTATAACTTTTAAAATACCCCGTATAACAGATTACAACCTTATATTGTTCTAATGGCGAAGACGAGCAGATTTCATTTTTGAAGTTAAATATAGGGTGTTCCATTTAAAAAATTCGGTAGGGTGACCATAGGGGAGAGGGGGTTAAAGTTATAACGTCTACATATGAGCAAAAAGACGTCCCCCTTTATATGATTTTTGACGTTTTTTTTTTATTTTTTCATAAATATGACGCCATCAGAATTGTGTGGGGTGGATAGTTTCCATTGAAATGCTCTGTATATACAGCGTGGGCCACAGTCCCCCCCGATATTTGGCAGTATTCCTTAGATTTTAAGGAAATTAGGAAACACGTCGATTTTTGTTCTAAGGGGGGCACATTTTTACGATACAGGTATCTGTCATTTGTCAACCCCCTGCCTTCTACTTCACCAACCCCTTATTTTTAAATAGGGAATATACCATGTGCGCCACATAATTAGAAAGGCATTTAGAGTATTCAGACATCATGATCGTCCACGAATTTTTTTCGATATTTATACCATCTTTGCATAAAAAAGTCTTAATTAATTGAAAGTACAACACCTCTTAAAAATGGAACGCAACGCCTATGGTTTGCTAATGTGTAATTTTTTCTGTCACATTTACTTTTGTCGTGTTTCCTAATTTCCTTAAAATCTAAGGTATACTGCAAAATATCGGGGTGGACTGTTTTCTGTGGCCCACTCTGTATATATGTTACAGTCAATTTGTGAAAAGACGCCGTATATATACCGCGCAGACCGTTTATATACAGACGGCCCATATCAGACCGTTTATATAAAAAATATTTATTTCATAAATCGACTAGTTATTATATAAACAGCGTCGGCCGTATTGTACTTATTTTTAGGCAGTTTGTGAAACAATTCAATATTTACATCTACAAACAAGACCCTAATAGAATTTTGTACTATATCCAAATATTCCTAATCTATGGCAAATTAAATAATTATTTCGATGTCCCCCACTATTTAGAATTTATGTCTTGGTTAAAACAGATCATTGATTAATTTATCGAGAAGGGTCAGGAAAATGATTGAAGAAGCGATTTTTTCAACACTGTATAGCTTTTTCAATGATTTTCCTTGCCCTTATCGATAAAAACTACAACTATAAAATCTCCTGGCGGTTAAAAACAATGAACAAAATAAACTGAGTAACTTTTTATGCGCGTTTTATGTAATGCCTAGTCAGTTTATAATTTGTGCCTTATTTCATATATAGCGGAGCAGTTCATGCAATATATATACCGGCTAGACAGTATATGTATAATGCCTAATTTCATATATTGACTGTAACATAAATGTTAGACATAAATATCTTATATCGACACTTTCGGTCAATTCTTATTCTTTATAGTCCATTATTTGTGACTTTCGAGTCCATGGGCCTAAAGATACTTCTTATGTTATAAAACTTATTTGTACTCTGTAACATATGATATATATAAGACATGAATATCTTATATCGACACTTTCAGTCAATTATTACCCTTATTAAGTCCATTATTTGTGACTTTCGAGTCCACGGACCTACAGATATTCCTTATATTATAAAACTTATTTGTACTCTGTAAAATATACAGGGTGTTTTCAAATGACACTTACAACGTTTGCATGTAGATACCTCTCGTAAAATTGGACAAAATGATATAAAGTCTAAACGTCTGGCATAATATAGACGTCTAAAGCTCTTCTTGCTGTGGTATATAGTGTTTGTTTGGCAAAGCTTATTGCGATGCCAGTTGTAGGTTCTGGTCCGATAAAAACGCATGCGGCTCCCTCCCTTGCAAAAGAGTCCGCCTTCTCATTACCATCCATGCCAGAATGGCCAGAGATCCAGACCAGCGATATTCTATCGAGGAGAGCCTTTTTTGGCAATATAAAACTAGTTTCGACGTGACATGGTACGAGCTAAGTGCTTTCAAAGCCGCTTGGCTGTCCGTGAAAATTTTTATTGATTTATGTGTGAGATTGGTTTGCTCCAATCTCTTCACACATGAAGCAATGTCGTAAATTTCCGACTGAAATACGGTTGTATAGGATCCTAGAGAGATTGAAATTTCTGTCCTAGGTCTGCGCCCGTATTCACCTGCACCAGAGCCTGAGGGTGTTTTTGATCCAGCTGTGTACCAACAGCTGCCTGCTCTTAATAATTAATCCTTACGGAGGACCCATTCGTCTCTATTTGAAATTAGGACGGTATAAGGCAGGTCGTAGTTTACTGTTGGAGGCATTGTGTCAGAGGTCATTTCCGGAATTGTGACTTTCAGTGTCCACTTGTGTATACTTATAAGGATACAACTGCTGTTCATTTGAAATATTCCACATAGATGAGTTACTCACATTTAAAGATTTGCCAATGGTGCGAGTGGTTGAATCGGGTCTATTTTTAATACGGTTTAGAACAGTCTCCTCTAATTGCACAGTTCTTACAGTTCGTTTTCTACCGCTACCTTGTAATTTTGAATTAAATTGTCCAAATTTTCGCAATCTCCTGTCAATTTCAGCGAAAGTGTGACATGGAAATCTAGGTCGATTTGGATATATTTCTCTATATAAGCGCTCGGAACGTCTACCATTTTTTCTAGCTTCCCCGTATATTAGCTGCATATCAGCAATTTCTTAAAAAGTAGAATCGATCATAACAAAAAGTTTATGAAAGTTGCACAAACAAATTTAATTGTGAATAATTTATTTTGGTTTTGACGTTAAACAAAATGACATCCACAGCTATAAATCATTAGAAACGGAGGAGGAACTGATATTAAGAATCCATGCAGCTACAGAAATTATTTCCGGCAATCATTTTTTTATATGTAAAGGTTATGCGTTTTTAACGTGAAAACCATTGAGGGATACAAAATAAAAAATAAAAATAGCTCCAAATGCCAGTGGCGTAACAAATGGGAGGGGAAAGGTGACATATTCTTCAAAATGTACACCACTGGATCAAGAATTGGAACATGTTTTTCCATAAAAATATGCCCTTTTAAATTTAAAAACAACATGCCAAATGTCAAATCAATATATTCATCCATTTTAAAGTTATCAAATTAAAACATTTAATTTTTCATAACTTTAACACCCTGTACCTCGACTATTTACTTTTCTGGACCCCTCAATTCTTCTATCATTTTGTCAAATTTCACGAGAGGTATCTACATGCAAACGTTGTAAGTGTCATTTGAAAACACCCTGTATATAAGACATAAATATCTTATATCGACACTTCCAGTCCATTAAGTATTATTCTTTTTAAGTCCATTTTTTGTGACTTTCGAGTCCATGGACCTGAAGATACTTATGAAATAAGCTGAAGTTTTTTCAGTCTTTATTAAATAGCACTACATTCTTTAAACAATGAATCTACACTGGAACACATTTTAGTAAGAAAATATATACCTTATTCAAAAACCAGGAGGAGTAGTTTGATTTTAAGTTGGCAATTCTGTAGACCTCTGATTAGTCAGATTGCACCCAGTTTCAAAAATACTTCAAATATCGAATTTTTATTAATATGTATATAATTCCAAATAAATTTATTGAAGAAATCACCTGAAATCATGTTTGGCAAATCATCAAATTTTATCTTTGGGATACCAGCATTACTATGCGTACTTATGATTGATATGATATTTTGTTATTGGTAAACAAAAAAATCAAACATTTTTAATTCTCGCTACGTATTTTCTAGAAAATTCTGAAAATCCGTTTTTTGCACTTATAGGTGGACAATTTATTAAATCCAGGAAAATATCAATAACAAAATTATTTGGTAGCAAAACTAATATTAAAAGGGTCCAAACAGTAAATTCAAACTAGCACGAAATTTCGTGCTAGTTTACAACACAGATAACCGAAATAATCTGGAGCCAAGTCGAGCAAAAACAGAAAAAATGCAAAATCGAGAAAAAAAATCGCTGTACTATACTTTTCTCGAAGCGATTCAGGACATTTTCGACCCCCCTGTAACTTCATTATGGATGGAGCTAGAAGCCTGAGTTGTCTGTGATGAAGAGGGAACAATATAACTAGGTCTATTCCCAAATTCTATTCAATTTGATTCTGTGGATTAAGAACTATTGCTATTAAGTCAAAGTTTTTCAGTGACTCACTCACTCACCATTCATCAAAATTCTAAGGTAGGTACTTCTAGCAGACATACAAGCTTCAAATTTGGAACATAATTATTGCTTAGCCTATTAAGCAAGGGAGAACTGAAACATACCGCAATATCATTCCCGTTTTCTAGATATACACATACTAATTCCGCCTAGATTTTTCTTATAACCGAATAAAATCATATGAATGGGACAAACGATTCTCACGTTTTCTAAATACTATCTGGCATCACATCACATACACGACTTTGACTGTGATGGAAAAATTTAAAATAAATTCATCCACTTAGAGTTTCGTCAAATATATTACCAAACATAATTATTATTGGTGGCTGGGGGCATGTTTCCAATTATGCAATAAAGGAAGACTTTTTCATTTACCAAATGCACAAAATAATAATTGCAATTGAATTTATAACAATGAAATAACTTCTGTCACCATCGGGCCACAGAGTGGGTAACGTTCTAATAACGTGATGAATACCAATTTGCTAGATACGTAAGCATCGTGGCTGATGTTAATTTTTTTTGGAACATTATGATAATGTATATTTTTCTGCTGTTCCACGTAACATTTTTCCATTGTTTACCTAAGGTTGAGATCATGGTGATAAAGTTTGCAAATTAAAAAGTATTTCCATAATTTTCTCCTGGTCGCTTATCTAAATACATTTATCATTTCATCTTTATTGAAAACAGTTTCCTAGGTATGGCTGGCATTCCATTTGATTTTGACACCCGACCTAAGCAAAACCCCCGAGGTTAAAATATCTTGTAAATAAGCATCAAGAGATTGAGGTGTAATCCGTTGAAAACTTACCAATAAGTTATCAAGTTAACAACTTTTTATAGTAACGTTCCGACTGTTTGCATTTTTGTGATTAGCCGAAATATGGTTTTTTTTTATTTTTTTCCAATACAAGACAACTTGTAAACCATTTATTTCGGCATCTTTAAACTTGTTTATTGCCAAACATACCTCCTCTTTTGTAGTCACATTAAGCATAATTATTCTCAGTCAAGCTGCATAAACATTCTACATCATTCCATAAAAGTTAAATTTCAATCGCAGACATAAGAATATCCGTTTAACCATTTGTGCAAGTCGGTCAACGAATAGAACTTCAACCGTACCACGAATTATAGCAGATTTTCGCGTGAATATTTTCACATTTCAATAATCAAGTGGAAAATATTTTTGGAATTCATATGAAACACCAATACTATACAAGTATACCCATTTTTATAATCCCAAAACTAATTGTAGAGTTATCTTTGTGGAAAGACCTGCCTAAAAGCTGTCCTTATTTTCGATAGTTGTTTTTATTAATTGAGATATGCAATAGGCACATTCAGACCACTGTACATGTGGCAACATCGCGTGGACCGAAACTGTAGATGTTATGAGTAAAGAAATATATAACTCCTCCCATTTTTAAAAGGACTCAAAAATCCGGTATGAGGTATATATATATATATATATATATATATATATATATAAATATATATATATATATATATATATATATATATATATATCCTTCTATCGTTAGAGCGTCCATACATTCTGAAATCGCATTCAATAGAGCGTCCAAGTGCATACAGCGTCCGTATACGGACGCTCTATGCACACCCCTTGTAATAATTTGTCCAGGGACTTGAAATGACGTCACGAACCTACCAACAAAATTTTTGGGGGACGCTTTTTTGATCATGAAATGAACGAAAATATACGGTTCCCGAATATATTTAGTTCGCGCAACTCTCCGGCAGAGACGCTAGGAGTATTAAGTTGTATATAGAGTATACATTTTATCTTGATAGTTATTCGCGCTTAGAGCGTCCCGAGATTTGACAACACTGCCGTTTCAGTAGAACGTTAAATTGCTTATATTGTTGAATGCAATAGTTAGAAAAATACATTTCTGGTACATTACTCAACTCTGAGTATTCTCTCAAATACATGCTCTCGTCTTTAGAGCGTCACGTCAACCACTCTCCTCTAATAGCGCCAAATTAAGAAAGTCGGATACATTAACGTGAGTAAAGGTTTAGATATGAGGTAGGAAGGTCAGTGAGCTGGCGCATTTCTTTATTAATAGTATTCTACAGTGAACGGCTAAATTATGGAATATTATTATTATTTCGAGAACCGTCGAGTTTTAAGGGAAATCCCGAAACAGATCGATTTTTGTTGTAAAATACCCATGTTATAACGTACATGGAGTAGGGATGACGTCACCGGTGTAGGTGTAGTGACGTAATCGTTAATTTTTTTAAATAGAAATCGGTATAATGTGACACCTCATTTGAACGAGAATTTAATTCCTTATTTAACGACATTACATTTTCAACTAAAATATTTTTTTAAGAGTACGAAATCAATTTTTTTAATTTAAATTCAACCAAATTTCAACTAATGATTTAATTAATAATGTACTTTAAAGTAACCAAATTATGCATAACAATTATTTTAAATTAAATGTTCGAACTGCCATCCATCGGTTTCTTGACAATATGCGAATGTACGGACACATTCATCAAGTACATTGCGGATGACTTCTGGAGTAATTAGACTCTTTTCATGCCTAATTCTATCTTTCAAGTCCTGTAAGTTTTGGGGTCTATTGACATAAACTTTTGATTTTATGTAACCCCACAGGAAAAAATCTAGAGGTGTTAGATCTGGCGACCTTTCTGGCCACTCTATAAAACCTCGTCTTCTGATCCACCTCCCGGGAAAGTAATTAGGTATTTAAAAATTGACGTACTTCACGTGCGTAATGCGGAGGGGATCCATCTTGTTGAAACCAGATATTTTCACTAGGTAAATTTGGATTATTGGCATTTGGATACATGTTAGCAAGGACAGGTATAAGTTGATTTCTCAAAAAAGTTAAATAGCGTCTTCCTGTTAGATTTTCTTCAAAGAAAAAAGGGCCAATGATTCTGTCATTGATGATTCCTGCCCACAGGTTTGTTCCAAACCACAAATCACAAACTGATTTCCAACTATTTTCAAATCGTTTTCAACGCGCATGTCTATTTAATAGTCTGATCCCTGATCAATTTATGTTTTTGGTTGGTACATCTTACAACTTCAGTCTGTACTGTACATGCGCTTGTGTTGGCATCGTTAATCAGCTGATCCAAAGGCTTACACGATTTTTATTATGATCAAAATTAGGAATATAACCAAGCTTTTTAATTATATCTAAATACAAACACAATTCACACTTTAAAAGTTCTAGTTTTAATTATATCTAAATACAAACACAATTCACACTTTAAGGTTATGCTGCAATTCAATGAAACCGTGAAAGAAACTGTAAAATAAAAACACAGCGATTCGCATGCGCCAGATTAGTGGTCAGAAGAAAATCCGTAAACCGTTCTGATAGTTTTCAAACCGTTTTAAATTTTGGTTGGAACAAGAAACTGATCGTTAACTTATCGTTTGTATGTCTTGTTGGAACGTATTTAAGTTACTGCGCAGAATCCTGACGGTTTTTGACGCTGGTTGGAACAAACCTCATACATTCACTTTCTGAGGATATTGCGTGTGTGCCTCAGTCATCCAATACGGGTTTTCTTGACTCCAATATCTGCAATTTTGACGATTCACGGTACGATGTATAAAAAATGTTGCTTCATCGGAAAAAAGGATTTGATTGATGAAAAGTGGATTGGGGATACATAAATCCTGCATAATTTCAGAAAATTGAAGCCGGCGATCGGGATCGTCGTCGTTTAACTCCTGATGTAGTTGAATTTTGTAGGGATGGTATTTTTCTTTTTTTAAAATGTGTAATACCGATCTTTGGGAAACTCCAGCATATTCACCCATTTGTGTTGAACTACTGTGAGGATTGTCATGTACATTTAATAAAATATCAAGTTTCACATTGTCTTCAATTTTAGGACGCCCTGCGTTTGGAATCTGTTTAACGTGCCTAGTTTCTCCAAATTTTCGGACTATTTTACTTACTGTTGATTGGCTGATGAGTCTGTCGGGATATTTTGCGTTGAATAAATTGCATACCTCGTTCTGTGTTCTTTTTTTCATCTCCGCATCCGCTAAGGATTAATATTTCTATGCGTTGTGATTCATTTAGGTGAGCCATAATTCACTATTCAAAAGTAAAAATTACAATTGACAACTGATAACAATTCACAAAATCAAAACATCTACGACAATAAATATGTCAGTAACTATGCCACTATCACTTGCTTGAATTGCATATGACAAAAAGTTTCAGTGTTTATGAGAGAACTTTTCGTGTCCATTATTATTTTTACTTATTTTTGCTTTTTTAAGTATTTCAGAAAGTCATGGATTCAAGCATTAATTGTAATTTGATTGAATTTAAATTAAAAAAAATTGTTTTCGTACCCTTAAAAAAATATTTTGGTTAAAAATGTAATGTCGTTAAATAGATAATTAAATTCTCGTTCAAATGAGGTTTCACATTATACCGATTTCTATTTAAAAAAATTAACGATTACGTCATTACACCTACACCGGTTACGTCATCCCAACTCCATGTACGTTATAACATGGGCATTGTACAACAAAAATCGACCTGTTTCGGGAATTCCCTTAAAACTCGACGGTTCTCGGAACAATGATAATATTCCATAATTTAGACGTTCACTGTATAATTAATTATTGAGTAGGACATTATATACAAACTATTCTCGGTCATCTAAAAGACAAGTATAATGTCAATATTATATTATGTTGACTACCCCTAAATTTATTTGGAAGCTAAAACGTGTTAAAGAAACCCACTTTAATTAGGTTATAAATCTAGATTTCATTGTTTTAATTCCTAGTAAGTAGTAATTATAAAACAATGTCGAATATGGGACAAATAAAAAGTAAATTTTTACACAATACAAAAAAAAGTTTTCTACTATAAAATCTACATATACACAGAGAAACTTAAAAGTCCTGCAATAGGTACTACAAAGTTATTCAGTTTGAATAAAAATCCTGCAGGGATACAAAAATCAAAATCATTCGAATTTAATGAACTACAGCCTTCATCTCTTACTTCTTTGTGCGTTTCCATTGCATGTACTTGTACGTATTCTTCGATCATAAAAATATTTAGTTTTCTTTAAAAAAAAAGAGTTAGCACGTTGTATGCGGATGGTCAGTGGACGCCGTAAACGCGAAACAATATACGCAAATTATACATGAAACGATATGAATGAATCTCTTTTTCATTTAAAATCGAAGTCCCAAGTTACTTCCCAGATCTTAATTTCTTAGATACGTTCCTGTATATAGGGTGCGTCCAAGTAACGCATAAATTTATTATAAGCTAAATAAAAAGTACTATTAAAAATTCCCCAAATAGGTCAGTTTTTGATTTTAAATTACCAAAATAAACAAAAGAAAATTTACAATAAATGTTCAGCTTGTTCATCATTGACCAGTAGACATGACTTAACCGGGCATTAAGGTCTACTCTAACACTTTGTAGCATAGAGGGTGTTATGTTCCGCATTTATTCCTGCCTCGGTCTTATAGCTCTCGAATAGTTGAATGAAATTTAAAAAATTTGCAAAATATACTTTTAAACAATAAAAATATATATACAGGGTGGTCCGTAAGTAATGGTCCAAAGTGAAATGGAAGAATCTTGGCCTGAAAATATTACAATCTGACGCAACTTGCCTCAATAAAATATTGATAATAAAAAAGATACAGGGTGGCAAAGTTGAAATGTCAAAAATGTTTTTTCTCAGTAAATTGAAAGATTTTGGATATACAAACGTAAAAATTTGATGAATATGTCCGCCATTCATCTCGATACATTTATCCATGCGTTTCATGAAAGATCGCCTAATATTAAACAGTGTCATTGGCGTAAAAAAATTTGTTGCTGCTCTGATTTCTTGCCAAAGTTGAACTCGACTATTTATAGGGTTTCTGTGAACTATTTCCTTCATTTTGCCCCATATACTGAAATCCAAAGGGTTATATTCTGGACTGCGTGTTGGCCAAGGAAAGGGACTACCACGACCAATCCAGCTTTCAGGAAACAAGGTGTTTAAATAGTTTCGTACTTCATGAGTGTAATGAGATTAACTGTCAAAACACGAATGATTAACTGACAGGAGTATTGTTGACATCGGCACCTACTATGTTAATTCTTGTGATGATAAATTTGCTGACATCAGCGCCTACTAACGCTATTATTTGCATCGTTCACTAACTAACGACGTTAGTTAGTGTACGGTGTTATTTGTGCTAATAAATAAAATAATAATTATGTAGGGGGTTTTTAAAATGCGAAAACTAGTAATTTTTGAGACTAATGATACATATTTATTTTTGTCGCAAATGATGTAGTTTTAATATTTTTCAATAAAAAGAGAGATAGCGTTAACGATGAAAAAGTTAAGCGCACAGTTACACCAACAACATAGCTCATTTGGCGCCCTCTAGGAAATACATCAAAACGGATATCATATTACGATTTCTCATGCCTTAAAACCCCCATCTCTTAATTTTTACGTTTGTATATCCAAAATCTTTCAATTTACTGAGAAAAAACATCTTTTACATTTAAACTTTGCCATCCTGTATCTTTTCCATTATCAATATTTGATTAAAGCAAGTTGCAAGAGATTGTAATAGTTTCTGGCCAAAAATCTCCCATTTCACTTTGGACCATTGCTTACGGACCACCCTGTATATAATACTTCATTTGGAATGGCAAATCAGCAAGAACCAACTGAAAGACTCATTGGAAAACCAACAACAGGTTGATATGACTTAATTTCATTAGATTAATAACAAAAAATTCAATTTTTTTTAACAACAGAAATATTAGTACAAGGGTCAAAAGTTATTCCTTTTCCTATACACAATATTGATGTATGAAACATAAAAGTAGCCGATATCGCCAAGAGGCAGATTTTATAAGTATTCATGAATATATAGGATGTTCCAAAATTGATTGAAGAACCCAACTAAACCCAAGTAAATATAGGGACATCCATTCTTTTTTAAATAATCAATTGTTTTAGCTGAAAAATCTTTGAAGTTAAAAAAGGATTTTCAACACCCTGGAATTTAGACTTCAAGTGCTATAGTTTTTCGAAATCAGCTCTTTGAAGAGAATCGAAAGATATTAAGAAATACAGGGTGTTACATAAAAAATATGTGTTTGTTTCGTCACTGAATTTTGGAGCAGACTGTATGTATGAATATTTTTAAAATCTGGTCCTTGACGATATCTACTTACTTCTTTTGTTAATAATGTTGTTTCGTGACACTAAGGATAAACGAGATATCTAGCTCCGACTGATGTATTAGAATATTATTTGAACCAGTTGATGTACCCAGATGACTTCACCTCACCCAAAATTTGTTTTTTAATACTTTACTTGAAAAAAACTAAGAAAACTACTAAATTTGAATTCTTTCATTTTATATTGTAGATAATATACAGGATTGAAGCTGAAGGAAATTTCCAAAAAAAAATTTGATTCCGATTTCGGAGAAATTTTGTATAGGAGGTTTTTTGATACGAAGATTCCAACAAATTTGTCAGTTATTCGTTAAAAAAATTATTTCGGGTGGAAAATTGAGAAAACTGCATGAAAATGGAATTTTCCGAAAAACTGTAAATCAGATTTTAATCATTTACGAACTCAGCCTTAGTTTTTATGTTCTGAACCTACTTATAAAATTTCATTGAAAAATTTTGTGAAGAAATTGTCCATTTGAAGATTTATTTAAGTTCACTGTCTTCAATATTTTGAGTATTTGTAACTTGTTAAATGAATACTTCTGAAATTTCATTGCAATAACATAATATAGTTCCCTCCTACTTACAATAACCACATTATATCTTATTTGTCCTCCTATTTTCTGTAAATAGCAGATATGTACTTACTGCGGCAACAACGCAAAAACAAAATTGACGCCCTAAAGGCTATCATATATACGTAATGCTGAATATAAGAGACGCCCAATTGTCCATCGACTGAAAGGGCGCCATAATGTTGTAACGTGCCTCCCTTCTTACACGTGGCTCCTGCCACAAGAACACGTCACTATGGACACCCTTGATGCAAAATTCGGGTTTTTAAATCTCGGGCGCCAGATTATTAACGTGGTTTGCTCCACGGCCCCTTGACCCTTAGCGTCAAGAGTTCCAGATAGCCTCAGATGGAGGTTACGGAAAATTCCAGGGGTCTGGTTGAATTAAATTTAACTAACTAGTGAAAATCCGGAAAAGCCAAATCTTGGTTCTCCAATCAATAAATTGCGGTTAATAATGAAAATAATAGGAATTCAAAACTTTAATCTATTAATACTCTGTGGTCTATTTTACGAATAATTCTTTTTAGTGACAAACAAATTAACCGGGAAAAGAAAATGAGGTATGTATTACCTATATCTGGGATTTTAACGGACTTAACGGTCAGGTTATCAAATACGGTTCAAATCTACCGGGTTTAACGGGGTCCCTAATGCACGATTTAGATCTGCCGGGTAATCAGACAAATTGTGGCTAAGCCTCTTCCAAGTCTGATTAACCCTTGAATCCGAATGAAACCGGCAACTATTATTCCGACAATAAGAAAAAAAAAACAAAATATAAATAATGACTCTACGAAACGGGAAAAGAACGATTTAGATCTGCCGGGAAATCAAACAAATTGTGGCTAAGCCTCTTCCAAGTCTGATTAACCCTTGAATCTACTAAAGCCGGTAACTATTATTAAAAAAAAAAAATTTAAGAACGAGTTAGATCTGCCGGGAAATCAAACAAATTGTGGCTAAGCCTCTTCCAAGTCTGATTAACCCTTGAATCTACTAAGCCGGTAACTATTATTCCGAAAAAAAAAAAAAATTTAAGAACGAATTAGATCTGCCGGGAAATCAAACAAATTGTGGCTAAGCCTCTTCCAAGTCTGATTAACCCTTGAATCTAACTAAAGCCGGTAACAATAAAAAAAAAAAAAATTTCCCACGAGTTAAACGGTACCCAACTATCGACACACAGAGTAAAAATATTCGTACTAGCATAAACTTTAAACTATTATACCTAATCCACTTGGATATCAATTTAATTTAAAACTACTGACAACCAAAAGCATAAAATAATTCGAGAATCCACTAATAATTCATACCAGTTAATTAATATATAATAAACGCAGTAAATAAAAATTCGAAATCAAATTACGGTTGACAAATCTTTATTTCCATATAAAAGAAACAAATAAAAAAAACAAATTTCAGTTCATCAACAAAAGAAAAAAAATAGCCGGTCGGAAAATTTTCAAAAAATATATTCAACAATTTAATAATAAGCGGCGATACGGAAAGTTTCGAATACACAGTTTATTTGTTAAAATTTATTTACCTTAATAAATACAGCCCACACACAATCGGAATTTGGAATACACAAAATAATCTCACTACGGTTTTTCGGTTTTTCGGAAGAACGTTCAACGGAGAATGCTTAGAGCCAAAAACGGAACTGATTCTTTCGAGAGAGAGCCAGACGGAATGAAATTCGGAGCGCGAATAAGAAGAAGCCAAAAATGAATTGTTTCCGAATTTATATCCAAAATTTTAGTTACATTCTTCGGTGTGTGAATTAAAACGTGAAATCTATCTAGTTTCGACAAAAACTTGTAAGTATACTAGACGGCTCTCGATTAAATTAAAATGTTGTATATACCGGGCGTCCTTTCAGTTGAAAAATTTAAATATCGGAAATGAATAAATTGTGTATGGTAGAAGTTGGATTTGCGTAACTCGGACTTATACTAAAATATACACCGGTAATAGCAAAAAAATAAATCACTGCGGTAGTCGAAAGGGTTGTAAAGTAACGAGTTATATACACCCTAGTGGTAAAATAAAATATATTACGGAATAATAAAAAAAATAAAAAAAATTAAACTTGCAAAAAGCAGAGAAAAAAAATAACTCGTTACACACCCCCTTTACTTCGGTAAAAAAAAATGAATGAGCGAAAGTGCAACTTTCGGACATTACATTTTTTTTTAAACAACAACTTACACCTAATAATAAAAAAGGTGAGAAAACAAAACGGTGATCCAGGGTGTAGCGTCTCACAGCCTGGAACGTCGGCGTAGGGTCGCTTGGTGTGGATGGGGCGGTCCTCTTCCACGGGACGCCTGTCTTCGGTATGACCTGGAACAGCGTCCGGCTGTTTCCAGAGCGGGGTGGGGTCGTTCGATGCTACACTGGCTGGAAGCATCCTGCATTCGTCGGGGTTCGTCGCTACGGGAGACCAGGTGCGCTTGTACTGCCACCGATCGGGTACGGGGGCCGCGTCGATCACACGGGCATTCTCGGGACATCCGTCCCACTTGTCCACATCGGGAACAAAACAGAATAGACGGCCTGCTGCAGTTCTCTCGGCGGTGTCCGGAGATTCCACACCTCCAACAGAGATCATCCGTCAGGGTGATGAACTTGCCGGTTATCGTCCTTTCTCGTGGTAGGTGGGTCTCTGGCGGTTTTTGCTGTGACGGTTTGTACTGTTGACATCGCAGACACCTCTTTACGTACTTGGTGATGTCCCTGAACATTCCTGGCCAATAGTACAATTTTGCAATCCGGGTGATGGTTTTAGCAATTCCCAGATGACCAGCATTCGGATTATCATGGTTTTCTTGCAACACCCGGATTCGGTCGGGCTTTGCTATACACAGTTTCCATGGATCGGACAATTCTGGCTCTCGGAAATCATTGATATCCCAGAAATGACGGTATAGACGGTCTTCTTTTATGCAGTAGTCCGGAAACTTCTCTGGATCCTTCAGGACCTCTTCCTTCCTGTTCCGGTACCACGAACATTCGGCGGTTACATCGGTCAAACAGATTGCGGACGGTGAGTCGCTCTCGGCGGTCATTGGTAGCGGGTTTCTTGACAAAGCGTCGGCCACACGATTTAGAGCACCTTTACGGTACTGTATCTCGAAATCATACTGTTGTAGAAAAATACTCCACCTAGCTAAACGTCCGGTCGGACTTGATATGGAATGCAGCCATCTAAGAGATTGATGATCGGTAACAACCGTGAAATGGTAGCCCTCCAAATAAGGACGCATCTTTTCAATCCCCCAAACAATGGCAAGACATTCTTTTTCGGTTACGGAGTAATTTTTCTCGGTAGCACTCAGGGTGCGACTTGCATACGCTACCACGTGTTCGAGGCCATCCTTCTGCTGGGTAAGGGCTATTCCCAAACCATATTCGGAGGCATCGGTCTGCAGAGTGAACGGTACGGTAAAATCAGGACAGCTCAAAACGGGTGCTTCCGACAGACAGGTTTTAATCTTAGTGAAAGCAGCTTCCTGTTCTTCAGCCCACTTCCATCGCTGAGACTTACGGAGTAACTTCGTTAACGGAGCCACCTTTTGTGAAAATGATGGCACAAATCTCCTATACCAGGATGCAACTCCCAAAAACCTTCTCAACTCTCGGAGATTTCTCGGGGCTGCATTACTATCTCCCAACTCTACGAGAGACGATGAACAGACTTCGGTAACAGACTGCTCCTTGTCAACCCCTAACACCAGGGAAGACTCAGAGACTTCGGAAATAGATTGCTCCTTGTCAACCCCTAACACCAGGGAAGACGCAGAGACTTCGGAAACAGATTGCTTCTTGTCAACCCCTAACTCCAGGGAAGACGCAGAGACTTCGGAACAAATTCGCTCCTTGTCAACCCCTAACACCAGGAAAGACGCAGAGACTTCGGAAACGGTTTGCTCCTTGTCAACCCCTAACACCAGGGAAGACTCAGAGACTTCGGAAACAGACTGCTCCTTATCAACCCCTAACAACACCGGGGAAGACTCAGAGACTTCGGAAACAGATTGCTCTTTGTCAACCCCTAACACCAGGGAAGACGCAGAGACTTCGGAAACAGATTGCTCCTTATCAACCCCTAACAACACCGGGGAAGACGCAGAGACTTCGGAACTAATTTGCTCCTTGTCCACCCCTAACACCAGGAAAGACGCAGAGACTTCGGAAACGGTTTGCTCCTTGTCAACCCCTAACACCAGGGAAGACTCAGAGACTTCGGAAACAGACTGCTCCTTATCAACCCCTAACAACACCGGGGAAGACTCAGAGACTTCGGAAACAGATTGCTCTTTGTCAACCCCTAACACCAGGGAAGACGCAGAGACTTCGGAAACAGATTGCTCCTTATCAACCCCTAACAACACCGGGGAAGACGCAGAGACTTCGGAACTAATTTGCTCCTTGTCCACCCCTAACACCAGGGAAGACTCAGAGACTTCGGAAATAGATTGCTCCTTGTCAACCCCTAACTCCAGGGAAGACGCAGAGACTTCGGAAACAGCTTGCTCCTTGTCAACCCCTAACACCAGGGAAGACGTAGAGACTTCGGAAACAGATTGCTCCTCGCCAACCCCTAAAACCAGGGAAGACGCAGAGACTTCGGAATCAGCTTGCTCCTTGTCAACCCCTAACACCAGGGAAGACGCAGAGACTTCGGAATCAGATTGCTCCTCGCCAACCCCTAAAACCAGGGAGGGCGAAGAGACTTCGGAAATAGATTGCTCCTTGTCAACCCCTAACACCAGGGAAGACGCAGAGACTTCGGAAACAATTTGCTCCTTGTCGACCCCTAACTCCAGGGAGGACGCAGAGACTTCGGAACTAGTTTGCTCCTTGTCAACCCCTAACTCCAGGGAAGACGCAGAGACTTCGGAAACAGACTGATTTACAGAACGGCGGTCTTTCCTAAGACGGTGGGTGGTTTCTTCTCTACATATTATCGGTACAGCGGAATTGACTTCTTTCATAGGCCGGTTCACGGCCTCCAATATTCCAACAGGACTGGCCACTTGTGAACGCCTCACTAACTCATCATTCACGTATATTTCTCCGGTTCCTAACTCCAGCCGGAAATTATACTTTCGGAGGACATCATGTCCTAATACAATGTCGGTTATTAGACCAGGGAAATGCTCCAACGAACCCTCCATTGTGACGTCATTGATTTTCCATTTCAGCTCATATATGTCGGTGATGGAGACTAGATTTCCATTAGCTAAACGGGCCTTCGTAGCTTGACGAGAGGTAGTTTGCTTTCTTTGGGAAAAAGTCTTAGCTACTTGATCACCAATATATGACTTTGCGGCTCCTGTTTCTAACAATGCTATAAACATATGATTTCCTATTTCAACGTCTATGTGCGGTCGGGGGTCGTTCATTTCTGCTGGCGGTTCGGTGTGAGAGGCAAAGATTTGCGGAAGCTGTGTCGGCCTCTCTTCGGTACAACTTCGGTTTAGTTTTCCTGCCTCCTGCAGGAACAGTCTCGGGAAAATACTCCTTCCTTCTGGCAACGAGAACAGAATATTTTTGGCGGATTTTGACAGTTATTCCTATAATATCCAGACTCACCACAACGGAAACAGATGAGTTGACGGGAATATTGTCCTGAAGGTTGACGAGTAGTATCAGGCGGCGGCGGAGTATCGGTCGGTGACGGTTGGCTGGGACCGGCGATGGGCTCTCTGGATGGCCCAGGCATCGTGTTGTGAGAAGGTCCATATCTCGGCGAACTCATTGACTGCGGACGGGGATTTGGTCCCCGGTTCGGTCCAGTGTGGTTGGGTATAGACTGGAGTTCCTTTCTGAGGAGCTCATATTCCCTGACCACCTGACAAAAGGAGGAAAAATCGTCAAAATCCCCTTTTCGGATTTGCAGACGGTATTCCGGCAACAGGTTGCGGTACAGCCATGCTAACTGCTGTTCGGGAGTTAGCTTTCCATGCCTTCGCATCAAAGTCTGGAGTTCGGTGATGTATGTGGCGGCGGACTCATTCCTTCTTTGCAGACGACGGCCTATCTCAGCTTCCAAGTCGTCTTCGTAATTAACGGGGTAGAAGAAAATACGGAAATCTGTTTCAAATTCCTCCCAGGTAGAGTATCTGCTGCGGTTATTCCGGTACCAAAGAGCGGGCTCACCGGACAGTAATTCGGGTAACACCGGAAGCAGATTGTCTTTCTGGACATTCCTTGCGGTACAGATTTCTTCGATTCTTTCGATGAATGCCGCAGGATCTCCCCGGTTTCCAAAAGACACCTTCCAATCGTGTACATTTATCGGTGGAGTTGCCATAGCGGTCGGATATTCCTCTTGGTCTATGGCGGATCGCGGAGCAATATTTCTTCTTCTCAGAAAGTTGACGAGTCTTTTCCGTTTGATAGGAACGGTTCCAGCAACCGATAAATTCCTCTTTACCAGCTCGGAATTAAGTCCCTCGTTCTTTAGCAAGTATACCCAGCTTACTCGATTATCGGTTATTTCTCCCACGGAACGTACAGTCGGTACTGGAGGAGCGGATTCGGTTTCTTCAGCTTCTTCTTGCTCAAACAAAACGGATAAGTCAAGATCTTCGGAGTTTCCTCTGGACATTAGCCTATTAACTCCAGCTCAGACGTCTTCTTCTTCTTCCAAAATAAAAACAACAAAGGCGGAAAGAAGGAAAAACTAGCACCGGCAAAACGGTCACTATTGAAATTTGCAATACAAAAAAAATAGTATATTATACTGAAATAACGGTCCCTGTTCAAATCAACAATGGGCAAAAAAAAAAACTTTAAAACAGTATAAGCGGTCCAGCAACAATAAGCTAAAAAAAAAATCCACAGCTGTATTTCAGTTCCTGCTATAATCAGGTCTCTTCAACAATACGGTAAAATAACGGAAACGGAATAACGGTTCCAGCTCTAACAAATAATCAACTCTCTGCAATAATACGGTAAACAAAAAAAACAGTCAACACAGACTTAACCGGTCCAAGCGAAAAAACGCTTCAAAAAAAAAATAAAAATTTAAAACGGTATTAAACTGATCCTATTGTAATCAACAATCGGGTCCCTGCTCGGGCGCCATTTTGTAACGTGCCTCCCTTCTTACACGTGGCTCCTGCCACAAGAACACGTCACTATGGACACCCTTGATGCAAAATTCGGGTTTTTAAATCTCGGGCGCCAGATTATTAACGTGGTTTGCTCCACGGCCCCTTGACCCTTAGCGTCAAGAGTTCCAGATAGCCTCAGATGGAGGTTACGGAAAATTCCAGGGGTCTGGTTGAATTAAATTTAACTAACTAGTGAAAATCCGGAAAAGCCAAATCTTGGTTCTCCAATCAATAAATTGCGGTTAATAATGAAAATAATAGGAATTCAAAACTTTAATCTATTAATACTCTGTGGTCTATTTTACGAATAATTCTTTTTAGTGACAAACAAATTAACCGGGAAAAGAAAATGAGGTATGTATTACCTATATCTGGGATTTTAACGGACTTAACGGTCAGGTTATCAAATACGGTTCAAATCTACCGGGTTTAACGGGGTCCCTAATGCACGATTTAGATCTGCCGGGTAATCAGACAAATTGTGGCTAAGCCTCTTCCAAGTCTGATTAACCCTTGAATCCGAATGAAACCGGCAACTATTATTCCGACAATAAGAAAAAAAAAACAAAATATAAATAATGACTCTACGAAACGGGAAAAGAACGATTTAGATCTGCCGGGAAATCAAACAAATTGTGGCTAAGCCTCTTCCAAGTCTGATTAACCCTTGAATCTACTAAAGCCGGTAACTATTATTAAAAAAAAAAAATTTAAGAACGAGTTAGATCTGCCGGGAAATCAAACAAATTGTGGCTAAGCCTCTTCCAAGTCTGATTAACCCTTGAATCTACTAAGCCGGTAACTATTATTCCGAAAAAAAAAAAAAATTTAAGAACGAATTAGATCTGCCGGGAAATCAAACAAATTGTGGCTAAGCCTCTTCCAAGTCTGATTAACCCTTGAATCTAACTAAAGCCGGTAACAATAAAAAAAAAAAAAATTTCCCACGAGTTAAACGGTACCCAACTATCGACACACAGAGTAAAAATATTCGTACTAGCATAAACTTTAAACTATTATACCTAATCCACTTGGATATCAATTTAATTTAAAACTACTGACAACCAAAAGCATAAAATAATTCGAGAATCCACTAATAATTCATACCAGTTAATTAATATATAATAAACGCAGTAAATAAAAATTCGAAATCAAATTACGGTTGACAAATCTTTATTTCCATATAAAAGAAACAAATAAAAAAAACAAATTTCAGTTCATCAACAAAAGAAAAAAAATAGCCGGTCGGAAAATTTTCAAAAAAATATATTCAACAATTTAATAATAAGCGGCGATACGGAAAGTTTCGAATACACAGTTTATTTGTTAAAATTTATTTACCTTAATAAATACAGCCCACACACAATCGGAATTTGGAATACACAAAATAATCTCACTACGGTTTTTCGGTTTTTCGGAAGAACGTTCAACGGAGAATGCTTAGAGCCAAAAACGGAACTGATTCTTTCGAGAGAGAGCCAGACGGAATGAAATTCGGAGCGCGAATAAGAAGAAGCCAAAAATGAATTGTTTCCGAATTTATATCCAAAATTTTAGTTACATTCTTCGGTGTGTGAATTAAAACGTGAAATCTATCTAGTTTCGACAAAAACTTGTAAGTATACTAGACGGCTCTCGATTAAATTAAAATGTTGTATATACCGGGCGTCCTTTCAGTTGAAAAATTTAAATATCGGAAATGAATAAATTGTGTATGGTAGAAGTTGGATTTGCGTAACTCGGACTTATACTAAAATATACACCGGTAATAGCAAAAAAATAAATCACTGCGGTAGTCGAAAGGGTTGTAAAGTAACGAGTTATATACACCCTAGTGGTAAAATAAAATATATTACGGAATAATAAAAAAAATAAAAAAAATTAAACTTGCAAAAAGCAGAGAAAAAAAATAACTCGTTACAATGTTAGGAAAATATACAGCAATGTTGTGTTTTCCGTGCCAAAGTCCTTTTTTCCATTTATTTTAACCATCCTTTATCTATATTAAAAAGTATTCAGCTCAATTAACACTATATCTGCAGAAAACAACGTCGGACGCCATAAAGCACATTTTTGTCTGGACGCTTTAACGATAGAAGGATGTATATATATATATATATATATATATATATATATATATATATATAAAATGCTTCTACAGCTCTACATAAACACGAAACGTCAGAAAAATATGAATTTGATTTCAAAAACACAAAAATACTAACACAAGACTCTAATTATCAGAAACTTACAATTAAAGAAATGATACATATAAAAAAAGAAAAAAATTCTATGAACGATAAACAAGATATCAAAAACTTGAGCCAAATATATTATAATTTAATAAAATAACAAATTAATTATCAATATCTACATTCTTTGTTCACCTTTTATTCAAATATCGTAAATTTATTTCTGAAGTAAATACTCGTATCATAACCAAATTCTATAATAACAATTGTATATTTTTTACTTCATTATGACATTTCATAAAATAAACATTTTGAAAAAGCTTTCAAACGAAAGCGAACGTCACAAATTTTTTAATTTATTCACAATATAAAACATTAACCACACCCAAAAAATAAAAATCATTTATATATGCTAGACTCAGATGCCGAATTCGCCAATTCGCCGAAATTAATACTCAGTCCGCGATATGATCAAAGTGAAATGATCAGATGACGACAACAGATTCTATTTCGGAATTTGTTTAGACTAATTTATACATTTCGCGAACTGAGCAATTTAGACTTGCTCAAATGCCGATTATGAATTTATTTTGGCAGATGATTATTTTTAGTTTTATATTTCGTCAATTGTACTATAAGAAATAAGCAGTTCTCGATATGTTGCATTTTCTAAAAAGAAAGAGTCGAATTTTTTTGCGAAAATGCATAATTTTCATTTTTTCGAACTATACCTACTCGGCAATTGGACTCCATAAACAGGCGTCTACAAAAACGTTTGACTCTTGAGATTTTTGAAGCGATATTAAGCTGATAAGAATAGATCTGATATTATTCATTGATCTGTGTTAAAGGTCGGGAAGAGGATTAAACCAAAATAAATTCTCAACTGAGCATGCTTTCGATCAAGAAATCTCCGAATCGGATATTTCAGATGAATGTATTGGCGATCAAATAATTAATTTAAGTAGTGAATATAGTAATTTAGTTATGTCTAATAATGAAACAATTCAACATTTTGAAACTGTTCCAAGCCCTGTGCCATATTATCCAATAGGCTGACAAGGCTAGAGCCTAGGACACCGTGAAAGAAATAGGCGCCGACTGTCGACTCACAATTCGTGCAAATTATATTTGCTGTATTTTTTTTCGTGGAGATCGAAGAACTAGAGTAGGTATATTACTTGTATAATATGTGTTGTAAGGTACCAATTCTAAACAAAATTTTAATAACAACATTAGTGAATAGTGACATATTATTTCAGTCGGCCGGGTTTGAATAGATTGAAAAGCACCGCTTTACATACATATATTTTAATTATCAATGCGTGGTATTGCCCTATTGCCGTAACTATAGACAAATCTCTTTTTGCTAATTCGCCGATTTGCGGCAGTGGCGCCCTGCGGGCTGCCGCCACAGATAAATATGCAAAAGTACTACCACGTGCGCCTTGTGCTTGCAAAAACAAAGGGTAATTGCAAACGAAAGATCAAAGACAAAGTTTATAAAAAAATTAGTAAACTTTGGAAAAAGTTATTTTAAAAATTGAAGGTAGTCAGTTCAGTCGCTGGCAGTGTATACAAAAGATCAAAAGTGGAGCAATCGAGTAATCGACAATTAAAATAATATCAGTTTCGGTATTTTTGTCTTGTTTATCAAAAACAATGAGTGGAGGTGCAGGAAGTAGAAAACTTAGGGTGTGTTCGGGGAGCACGCTATTTGCGCCAATTGGCGCCATCTAGTACTACTCTTCGTTCGCGGAGAAATTCTATAGCACTAACGCAATGAAACGCAAACGAATGCAAATTACAACGAGGAAGAGAGGCAGATAGCATTAGCAGCTTTTAGCGCCATTCTGCACGACAAAGCTCCATGAACAGTTAAACAAAGTGTTGTGAGTCGAACAGAGTTCTATATCGATAGTTGTGTTTTTGTTGTTTTTTAGTTTAATATTTTTTAAAATCATCCAAATGACTTTATTAAGACTTTACAATCCTGTGACTCAGGAAACTACAGAAATTGTAGTTTCGGAAGCCGAAGCACAACGGGCAGAAACTGGTGAGTTGTTGGGTTTTTCTTGCATCACAATAAATGATTGCTTTTCTGTATTCAATTTATGTTTTTATAATCGGAAATATTGTAACAGTAAACTTATGATATCTGTAATTTTTTAGGCCTTGAATATGCAACGCAATTGTTGGAGCTATCCCAGTCCCAAGCAAGGCCAGTTTCCTCAACAAGTATGTATTGTATATTAGTACTAGTAGCTTACTAAGTTATTTTATTTTGTGCATATGGTTGGTGTAAATTTGATAAAATATAACATTTGTATCATTTTAATTACAGTTGCCTCCAGCTGTAGTATTAGTGAAGATGGTACTATTCCTAGCAACGTTGGCGGGGCAGTTAATGGTGAGGATTTATTGTATTCTATGAGCTTGTTGATTTTGTCTGGGTCATTCATAACTATTTTATAAAATAGCTTACTTACTCCTTATTATTTTGTGTTTGATTATTAGTTGATTTTCAATTTTTTTTCTGTTTTCAAGTGGTCGCATGAAGCAATTCAACTGTTAGTTGAAGAATTCCGGAAAGAGCAAGAAAACCTGGCATCGGGGCGAGTAAGCCAAAAAAAGTGTCGAAAAAGATTGGGAGAGTTCTCCATGAAAATGGACACACGGGCATTACTGGACCACAATGCCTTTCAAAATTAAATGGCATGAAACGCACATATAAATCCATTAAAGACCACAATTCGAAATCGGGGAACAACCTGAGATTATGGCCGTACCTAGATGTAAGTTTTTATCTATTTATTCAAACCAAGTAATAGGGTGTTCAACTTAAAATTTTGACCACATGTTTTATTAGGTAATATTAATAAGTGGCAAATGGGAGATTCAAAAATATAATTATTTCAAATTTAGTCTTCAGATTAAAAAAAAAATGAAAACAAAAATTTACTGAAACCATGCAACTTATAATGCAGATACGTCACTAGTTTATATGTGAAGTTGTCTATATTCTTCTTTTGCTGTTCCATGTTTCAGCTTCTCCTTTCTCCTTTATTGGGATGTTTGAGTTTGTTCAGGACAAAAATGTTGACATCTGACATCTATCACTCTGTTAACATTGTTACGCAGGGACTCTGCCAGATGGCTCTGTTGCCCACCATCACCCCGTGGAGGTGCCCTGGTTGCAGGCACAAATGAAAAAAGTTTAGCAGAAATAATAAAAGTGAAAATTTCAGGACATTAGTAGAAGACTCAGTGACATATTACAAAAATTTAGGTTGCTTAATGAATCGTAAATTACACTTCCTAGATTCTCACTTCGACCACTTTCCTGAAAATCTTGGAGAATATAGTGAAGAACAGGGAGAATGATTCTATCAAAATATAAGTGAAATGGAGAATAGGTATCAAGGGAATTGGAATATCAACATGATGGCAGACTATTGCTGGACACTCAAAAGAGATGCACCGAAAGAAGAGAATAAACGAAAGAGAAATCCACTCCGTGGATCATTTGACAATAATCACAATATCACCGAAAAACAGTTTAACATTCGAGAAAATCATTCTCTTTAATCAGCTTATACATCATTTTTTATAAATTTTTCAATTTTTTGACATTTTCAGATTTTAGACTTGTATTTTATGTTAAAAAAGTATAAAAAACGTATTAAGTAGAGCTTACAAGATTTTTTTTCAATTTTATCAGAAGCAAATATTTGGTATTTCATGGGTTTTTGCGATTTTTGGAGTTTTTGGGAGGAATCTGAACCAAATATATTGCAGATTCAGATTACGGAGATAGTGTTACAAGAAAATTCTTCTCTATCCAAGACTACAAGATTTTTTAAATCAAAATAATTCCAATTTTTTGCGATTTTTGCCATTTTCAAGGGTTTTTTACAATTTCCTCGGATTTAAAACATCTTATGACATACTTAAAATTAGTAATCACGAGATCAAAATACATGAAAATTGAGCTTGTCTTAGATCCCCAAATTTTTTTTACCAAAACAACCAATTTTCGCTATTTTTCGCGGTTTTTCGCAATTTACTCGAAACTGGAGGGTGAACGGCTAAAACTGACTTGAAATTTGTATTTCGCAGGTCGTAAAACATGCCCGTAGATAGGTGGCGCCCAATGTACAGACCACTTTGTTTTTTTTGTGTGCCGGTGTTATCAATATAAATTATCAACTAGTTTCTGTAAATACGTATTTCACTTACATTAAAATGGTCTTCACAACAAAAATAATTTGTTGAAGTTTGTACAAAAGACCTCCTAACAGCTGCAAACCAACTCTTTCTTCTCTCATCTGTTTTCGGCACAGTAATTAATTTTTTACCCGATGTTCTTGATGTATCAGTACAATATGTACAGACCACTTTGTTTTTTTTTTGTGCCGGTGTAATCATTTTAAATATTTATTAATTTATTATTTTTTTTAGTTCAAATATGACTTGGAAAATTATATACAATACAATTTAATGGGAGGTAGAATTATTTTAAAGAAGAATATTGTGCCTCATATTTTCAATTGGCCAGAAACATCGTCAAAATTGAAGAGAAAAGTTGAAGAAATGTTAGTTCAGAATGAACCATGAACAAGTTATAAATGTGATCAAACAAAATTTGATGTTGGTATACAACAGTCTATAGATACGAGATCTGTGTATCAACAAACTTTTATCAAAATGAAGCATGCTGCTGTATCTTACAAATTAAAGCTTAAAAATAATCCTGAAAAGAAAACCCCCCAATTAATTTGTAAAACTGATATGGCAACGTCTCCATTAAAACCGTTAAAGATAAGCAAGAAGCTAACTTTTGATGACAGTTCTGAAGAAGTTAGTGAAATAGTAGCTTCAAGTAGTGATTTTGTGCCACAAAGTGACTCTAGTGACATAATGCAGTTGGAAAAACCTGTTCGTAATAAAAATATTATTGATCTAATAGAACTGTACCCCAAAAGATATATTGGTGTGCCAAAAATCTGGTATTAAATTTTACTAGATACTCTTTGTAAAAATGGAAAATTCAAAAAGGAACATGTCTTATTATGCCTCATGAAAATTAAACTGAATGATTCATTTGCTAGGTTAGGTGATCAGTTTTCACTATCTGTAGGAGGTGCTTCAAAAATATTTAGAAATAATATTTATAATATTATTAGTTATTTCAGCAAATTTATATTTTGGCCTGAACAAAGGGAAATAAAAAAACACCTACCAATTCCATTTAGAGCAAATTATAGTAATGTGCAATCTATAATAGATTGTTTAGAAATTCAAATTGAAAAGCCAAACAACCATATACATCAGGCACTAACTTGGTCTCAATATAAAAAATGCAATACCATTAAATACCTCATTTCCTGTACTCCCGATGATTTTATTAATTTCATATCAAAAGGCTATAGTGGAAGAATAAGTGACACATTGCTTACTGAGCAAAGCAATTTTTTGAATGTGTTACCAAATAATTCTGTAGTAATGGCAGATCGTGGCTTTAAAGAAATTGCAAATCTACTACAGAAAAAAATTGTATTCTTTTGCGACCACCAAGTGTAAGCAGCACTGTAAAACCAACTAAGAGTGAAGTAATGGAAAATAAGAGGATTGCTAGCTTGAGAATTCATATTGAAAGAATTATTAGGAGATTGAGGGAATTTGCTTTTTTGAAGCCACATTCTGTAATTGATCACAATTTGATATTTTTACTGATGTAATTATACATATAGCATGTGCACTGTCAAATTTACAATCACCCTTAATAAAATAAATATTTGTTAACATTTTAAAAGTTTCTTCCATCCTCAATGCCTCTGTGATTTTTGTCGTTTATTCATAGGTATAATATTTATAATGAAGTGATTACTTATATTTCAATTCAATTCCAGACAAAATGTAGTGAATGGGTATTTTTACCTATATATTGTATTTTAATTGAAAAAACTAGTTATGGAAAAAATATTTGCATTATTTTCTGTTGTCAGGAAAATTGCAATGAAAGAACATTTAAGCAGCCAACATTAATTTATTAAAAATGTTATTTTTATAAAAAATATAACATTTCGTTATGATTTCTTTCAAGTAATGCTCATCATAAGTAACCCACAGTGTTACAAAATCATTTGTAGCTTCAAAATTTGGTTTGGTTTGGCTTTTTTTCTGTTGGTTGCCATCATCTGCAGATGTATTTGGGCCTTGTATTTTTTCTGCTACGGTGTTATTTTTAATGTATGTTGCAAAACTCTTATCTGTTGATGGACATTTAACTTCCACAACATATTCATTGGTAATGGCATCTGGAGTTGCTCCAAATATAGAGTGGTCACATATTAAATGTAGTCCATGTTAAGACTTTTAATTGAAATATTTTGTATCGGAATCATATACGTATTCTGTTGCCATGGAATGAAATTTTGTTATTATTGTAAAATAACGAGAGATATCAATTTTTGATATATGTCAACAATCCTCAATAAAACTATAAAAAAAAACAATTTCGAAAGTATTAATCCCGATACGGGAAACTATAACCTAAACAGTCCACTCTCATTAAATTTTACCCCCAACTTTTCTTCGGCAGCTTTTAAAACTCTCTTTTCTAATTTGGATCCTCTTGCCATTGCTTTGGAGGGTTTCATTTTATGGGCACCTATAATGGAAGATATCAGAGTGCCATCAGTGGTTTTACACCTTGAAACTTCATAAACTTTTGAAGCTGTAATCCTTCCGTATCTGAGTTCAAACCATAATGGCGATTTACTCTGACTTCTTGTGTCAACTTCTGCATCTTCATATAGGTCTGAATGAATTTCTGCTAGTTTCAAGAACTCCTCAAAATCTGTTTTCCCTCAGTTTTCAATTTGTGATACAGTTTATGAATACTTAGGAATTCATATTTAAGATTTCCATCATTGTAACGGGTTAACTGTGAAACAATTTTTTTTCTTTTTGCCTGTGTCATCAACTCACTGAAAAATGTATCTTGATTTTTAACATTTCCATCACTTTCACAATATTTTCCTGATGGGAATTCATAAACACTGATAAATTTCAATGAAGTACCAATTTTTGATAAAACTGGTTGCTGCCAGTAACTGGTAACTTCTGTTGGAGAAGGCTGTTCACTTTTCCTATGTGTCCACATCAGAAAGGCTAAAGCATGTTTACATCCTCCTAAAAAACAAAATCTTTGTTAGAATGTATTCATATAATACAAATATTTTACTGCTTTAAAAAACCTTTAAATTATACACAAAATTCTTATAAACAAAATGTATAAAAGCATACAAATTTGATGTCAAATGATTGTTGATATCTAGTATTATATATAAAATTGTTTCTCCACGATCATCACAGAATTTGCTAATTCTGAAATCAAATTTGATTACAGAATGCTGGAATTCTCACTCTTGAGATTGAAGAAATATTCTGTAACACCTCTGCCCCTATGCAATTTAAATGTATTTACATTCTCTCTCTAGTGATAGAATAATATTCTCACACTGGTTAGCAATAATATCATTAGCCTTGACGCAGTTGATTGTCATAGTAGTGTCAAAATTATTGCTGTCACATTGAGTGTTTACCTAATATAATTGTGATTGAGTTCTGTAATATATAAATTATCTTTTGCTCATTTCCATTGAAAATATTTGATCGTGGAGAAAGTATGGTCTGCTACTCGGTTAGAATGAAAATTCGTAATGCTCGTGGTTCCTCACGCTCGCCTTCGGCTCGCGCTCGGAAATTTCCACTCGCATCGAATTTTCATTCTAACCTTGTTACAGAATATACTATTATAAAACTAAAATTACCTGCAGCAGCAGGGCATGTATTGCAAAAGACATCCCGTATAATTTCCTTTTCTTCGTCAATTATCAACTCAACAATATAATTAGGTTTTTTAACATTGTGTTCTGGGCAAACTTTGCCTCTTAGACTACAAATAGCATTTTCTCTTTTAACTTCAACATAACTTATAGCATTGACTCCATACTCTTCACGCATTGAACTAAAAAACAAAGTGATAAAAATTAAAGACAAACGTCCAAAATTAATTTTAAATAGCTAGATCTACTTTGTGAATAGAAAATAATTATATTACTGAAATACTTACTGAGTTGCTTTAGAACTCCGATATATTAAATCTATTGTCTTTATTTGTAATCTCAATAAAAATGTCCAAATTTTGACATGATGGGGAAATTAATAAACACAATTTAACAAATTCTAATTTTTATTCATTATATAAGAGTTCTAAAACCCAAATTCACACATTCCTCATCAAAAGTCTTTGACATAATTCATCCCTTTTGGCTACACCAGCCTGAGCTGCATTCTGCTGCACATTTGGAGGCACATTTTCTTCATCACCCCCATTTACTGCCATATGTAAGTCATCACCCCTTAGTAGGCAAATATTGTTTAAAACACAGCAAGCAATAATGTGGGCAGGGATTAATTCGACTTTACGCATTGGCAAAAATTAGTTTTTTTGCCGTTCTGTCAAATGGCCATTGTCACGATAAGGTACCAACAAATTGTCATGTAGCTTGTAAGCAGAGTCACCAAGTATATGACAATTATCCTGGAACTTTTTTGCATCCCCTAAACATCCTTGCACTTCGGATAGACGAAAGACTCGTTGATCATGAACAGAGCCAACTTGGCCTGCATAGCAATGGAGGAAGCGACCAGAATGGTCACAGACAGCCTAAAATGAAAACAATATGTTACAAGGATACAAGTGAATTATTATGTACCTCATACCTGAAGAATTACTGAGTGACATCCTTTTCGATTAACATATGACTCTGGATTTGCTGATGGGGCAGGAATATTTATATGGGTTCCATCAATCTTCCTACATTGAACCTTTCACATATTGACCTGTAACAATTAAATATAAACACTCTTTATTCATCATAAATGTATTTGCACGTCATCAAAGTGTAGAAATGAGTTAACAAAGTGGTTGCCTCCAAAAAAAAAATACATAAATAAAAGTATTATTAATACTGCAATAGTTGATACATTTGGTATTCATGATACTGTTTACAACACCTATGAAGTAAGTAAAAAAAAGTAATTATAAAATTAATATAAATTTTGTTTTTTAAATGTGTGTGTTATAGGAATATCGTAAAAAGCAATTATAGTGTATTTAACATTGTGTAAAAGTTAAAATGTATCATTTGAAAGCAGTTATAATATGTCAAAGTATAATAAATGTGTATGCACCCACAGAACATGCCAGCGATGAAATAAAGGAAGATTTCTACGAAAAATTGGAAGAAATTTGTTGCGAGATTCCGCGTAATGACATAATGCTAATTCTGGGAGACTTCAATGCCAAAATAGGCCAAGAAGAGTATATCAAACAAGTCGCAGGGTCAGAGACAATTCATACCAGTACAAACAACAACGGAGAAAGGTTATGCAATCTAGCCATGACTACAAATACATCTATCGTAAGCACAATGTACAAGCACAAGAGAGAACACAAGATCACATGGACATTCCCAGGGAGTAGAGATGGAAATCAGATAGACCACGTACTAATATCCAAAAAATGGAGGCACACAATACAGGATACCAGAACTTACAGAGGAGCTAACGCAGATTCTGATCATTTCCTAGTAATAACAAAAATGAAGAACAAAATAATTAGATGGAGTAATAAGAAAAAATACAGAAAGCGATGGAATACACAGAAACTAATGACACCACACATAAAACAGACATACATTGACACAATACAAAGAAGTTTGTTGAACCGTCAGGAATACAACATTGAGCAAAGTTGGATGACTATCAAAAACAGTATTATACGAGCAGCCGAGAAAGTAATTGGACAAAAAAATACCCGCGTCAACAAGGAATGGTTCGACGAAGAATGTGAACACAGAATCAAAATAAAAAACCGAACAAGACAAGAATGGCTAAAGACAGGAAGCCAGAATGAGTTAGAAAAATACAGAGAAGAAAGAAGAGAGGCGAATAAATGCTGCAAAAAGAAAAAAGCAGTCTGGATTGCACAGTTAATGCAGGAGATTGAAGCCAATAATAAAGACAATAAAAAATTATACAACTACATTAAATCACAAAACACTACAAAAAAAGCAACTGCAAAAATAGACGACACAACGTGGGAAGAGTACTTTAGAACACTCTACAAAGAAGAGACTATAGAAGAGGTCGAAGAGATAGTAGAAGAGGAAGAAGAAATTGAAGGCATACCGTCACTGGAAGAAACCTCCGAAATTATAAAAAGTCTAAAAACAAGAAAAGCCGCAGGTCCAGATGAAATCCCGAATGAACTGATTCAATGTGGAGGTGATTCCTTGGTAGAGGAAATTCACTTGCTAATAAGTAGAATATGGCAAGAAGGAAAAATGCCGGAAGAATGGGAAGAAGGGCTTCTGGTACCCATATTTAAAAAAGGTGACACTTCAATTTGCAGTAATTATAGGGGAATAATGTTGTTAAATACCTCATACAAAATACTGACATCGATCATCCGACAGCGATTAGAAAAATACACTGAGTCAGCAATTGGACAGTATCAGCAAGGGTTTCGAAAGGGTAGATCGACGATAGACGCAGCCCACATTCTCACTCTGACTGCAGAAAAATGCTACGAATATGATATTGACCTTCATATACTATTTATCGACTTCAAACAGGCGTTCGACAGCATAAGCAGAGGGCAATTAGTACGCGAAATGAAGAAAATGAAAATACCTTCAAAACTAATTCAACTGAGTTTAATGACCATGGAGAATTCACGGGCAAGAGTGTTAACACCCAGCAATGTTACAGATACAATAAATATACAAAAAGGAGTTAGACAAGGTGACGCTCTTTCAACAACTCTATTCAATATTGCTCTGGAAGGCGCAATCAATGTCTTAGGAACCCAGAAGACTATAGCACAAAGCTTGGTTCAACTCATAGCCTACGCGGATGATATAGCCCTAATCGCAAGAACTAAAAAAGCCCTGGAAGAAATAACACTAAAGCTAGAAAACGAAGCTCGTAAAAGAGGTCTGCACATCAATCAAGATAAAACCAAATACCTACTAAGCTCCAGAAGTGGAAACTGCAATCTAAACAAAATCACGATAGGAGACAAAACTTATCAAAAAGTAGACAATTTTAAATACCTGGGGATCAATATTAACAACAAAACTGATAGAAGTATTGAAGTAACGCAAAGAATACAAGCAGGAAACAGAGCTTTTTGGAAATACCAACAAATCTTAAAGGATAAACATCTTAGCAGAAAAACAAAAATAAACCTTTACAAAGCAGCTATTAGAATACCGACAATTAACGAATTTGGAGCTTAAAAACATACTAACCGGAGAAGATATAATCACATTTATAAAATCACAGCGGCTCAGATGGTACGGGCACATCCAAAGAAGAGACCCAGAAAACGTATTATATAAAGTTACAAACTGGGCCCCTACAATAGACCGTCCAAGAGGAAGACCAAAACTCAGATGGCTAGAGCAGGTATACGAAGATGTGAAAAGACTAAACCTCAATGACCAGAGGAAGACTATTAAGGACAGAGTGCTGTGGAACAAAGCAATAAATAGCGCGAAGAGACTTAACTTATTTTAACGGAAAAACACATTTTATATCTAGTATGCTAATCAATGCGGAGTGATTCACCGCAAACATAGAATCTAAGAGCTTCAAGTTGACATGAAGCAGGCCCTATTCCGACACGGAATGTCTGGCCTATATATATATATATATATAATATGTCAATAAAACCAGTGCAGTGCTGATCTGAACTCATCTTCAAAAATTCATAACTCGTTTTCGGTAAAAGAGCGCCGATTTCTTTTTTCATTTTCGTGTTCACCGACCTCAAATTAATTTTAAAAAAAAATTTCATCAAAATCCGTGTTGGTTCACTAAACTAGACTTTTACCTTCGGCTTTTCAAAAAGACATCCTACTTTGTCATTGCGGACTCCACAACCCACAAGTCTTCCTAGAGCTACTAGTTTTAATAGGACAAACGTTGCGCTCTTCTTTGACAATCTGGGAAATTTGTTTGACAGATAAAAGTTTAAACCTGGTGACATATATAACATGGACGAAACGGGAATTGTCACTGTACAAAGACCGGATCGCATAGTTGTCAGGCGAGGTTTTAGACAAATTGGAAGCTTGACATCTGCGGAGAGAGGTACACTTACTACATTAGCCGTAGCTGTGTCTGCAACTGGTAATAGTGTGCCACCACTCTTCGTATTCCCACGAGTCCATTTACACTTTGAGTGCGCACGACTCCGATCGGGGACAGAGCGTTTGAATGCTAGGTGCGCATGACTCCGAACGGAACCACGAAACGATATCCAAGTAAAGTGAATTTATTCTATGAGCATTAGGTAAACGTGCCTATGGCTTTGTGAGCGTGTAAAGTAGGGTTACGAATAATAAATTGTGTGTGTAGTTTTCGAATTAAATTATTAATCGTGTTAAAATGGGAGATAGTGTGCCGGGTCCATCTAGACCTAAGAGGTCGAAAGTATCGTTAAAAAACCCCAATAAATTAACAGAAGCTGAAATAGTAGCATGCTTAATGGCCAGTAGTGATGAGGATATTTTGAATGATTCGCAACTTAGTGATAGTGATGATGACTTTATATACGAGGGTAGTTCAGATTCAGACGAAGAAAACCATTATGATATAGCAGGTATAACATCATTTTTTTATGTAGTTGTATATTTGTTATTCTTAGATATAACTGAAGTAGAGACTGGAATCCAAAGAGGTATCGACGGAAATGATGGAAATGGTGAGTTTTCTTTTTTTCTTTTTCAATTTCTGACATATTTTGTTTTAGACTCCCATCGGGGTCCTGGTGATGACGAAGTAAATTGGACTGACATACCAGCCGGAATGAAAACATTTCCATTTCGTAAATTAAATCAGTTATCAGTACCACTTCCAGAAAGTAATCAGCCGGTTGATTACTTTCGGCTAATGTTCAGTGATGACCTAATAGAAATGATTGTACCGAAACAAACCGGTATGCAGAAGAAATATTTTGCAATGAAGATATTTCAGAAAAATCGAGAATAACAAGGTGGAAACCTGTTGATCCTGATGAGATGCTCACGTTTGTGGCATTATTACTGCATATGGGGACTATCAGATTAAACCGAATCCAGGATTATTGGAAAACGCACCCTCTATTTGATTTTAAATGTTTTTCAACTGATATGAGCCGAGACCGTTTTCTACTAATAATGAGATGTCTTCATTTTGCTGATAACTCGCTTCATGATACAACACGGATTGATCGGTTATTCAAAATCAGGCCAGTGATCAATTATTCTAATAATAAGATGCACTCTACTTATTATCCAGGGAAAGAGTTGTCATTGGACGAATCAATGGTACTATTTCTTGGTCGGTTGGTCTTTCGCCAATATATTAAAAACAAGCGTCATAAATATGGCATCAAGTTATTCATGTTGGCAGAGCCTAATAGTATTATTTTAAAATCGTTGGTGTATACAGGAGCGTCTGATCCAACTTCAGGTAAAGGGCACACGACAAAAGTAGTTTTATATTTGCATGGAAATTATCTAGACTCGGGCCATTCAATTTATATGGACAATTTTTATAATTCATTTGGACTGGCGCGCACACTAACTACTCGCGGTACATATTGTACAGGTACCCCCAATAACAAGCGGAAGGATAATCCTAAAGATGTTTTCTCCCAAAAATTGAAAAAAGGGGATACTCCAACAATGTCACGATCGGTAAATGGAAGGATAAACGGGACGTATTATATATTTCAAATGAATATCAACACAATATGTTAGAATATGTAGACAAAAGAAGGCGAACTAAAGAAAAACCTCAAGCCATTTTTAAATACAATATGTATATGGGTGGTGTTGATCGCCAGGATCAAATGAGTTCATATTACCCATGTGAACGGAAGAGTCTAAGATGGTATAAGAAATTAGCGATTCATTTTTTCCAGCTGATGCTTTTGAATTCCTATTTATTATTTCAAAAATATTCAGATCGTAAAATATCCATGTACGACTTTAGACTATCTGTCTTATCGAGTCTTCTAAAAATTGAACCAACAAAATCAACACCACAAAGAGCTAGAGTTCAACATGTGCTGACAAAAATATCTTCGCTGGATAAAGATGGGAGAACAAAGCGAAAACGCTGTAAAGTTTGCTCTTTAAAAAAAATTAGAAAGCAAACTCTATACCACTGCGAAAATTGTCCCAATGAACCAAGTTTCTGCGTTGGGCAATGCTTTGATAGTGTCCATGTGCAGTAAATTTTAGGATAATTTTTTTTGTAGAATTTGCTTAGTATTAAGTTGATATAATTAGATAGGTACATTATTTTCTGAGCAAATATTGTTCATTTTTAATTTTTAGTACTGAACATTTCGTTTTGTTTATTAGGTTTATAAAATAAAATTTTTAGTAATAAATTCTGATGTTTCAGTAACTTGTATTATTCAAAAACAACCAAATCATTGCGACTCCCATAGGAGTCAGTCAGCACTGGGCACAGAATTATTAACCAGGCGATTTAAAAAAAAGTACGCGTTATATGTGTGAATTATAACCAATAATATAATTCTGCAACTAAATTTGGCCATATTCAGCAAAAAAACAATAGCAGCATCGGGAGTAAATTGCACGATGTAAGGTAGCAGTAAAAGTGTTAAGCAGCATTTTCTCGGAATGGCACCACCTGGAAGTGTTGGGGGGTGCAAATCCGTCGGGGTGGATTAATGAGGAACTCTTAACGTTCCTCAAGCATTTTGTGGCTACTGTAAAATGCACTAAAGAGAAACCCGTTATATTACTGCTAGATAATCACGATTCCCACCTTTCTATAGCTGCATTGAATCGGGCTAAAGAAAGTGGGGTCATAATGCTCTCGTTTCCGCCTCACTGCAGTCACAAATTGCAACCACTCGACCGTAGTGTATTTGGTCCGTTACAAAAATTTATAAATTCTGCAAAGCACAGCATGGATGAAGTCAAACCCCGGAAAAACTATTACCATCTATGATATACCAACAACGTCTCTGCCTATGGCACTAACTCCAAGTAATATAATGTCGGGATTTAGGACCACTTGTATATATCCCTTTAACAGGGATATATTCTCAGAACAAGGCTTCCTCCCTAGTCACGTTACCGATCGAGAGAACCCAAATTAAACTGAAGTGGGCACACTTGACACCCTAGAAGAGAAAAATGAACTAATAATAGGTACAGGAAACGAAGATCATGGGTTATATAAAGTAGAAAACCTAGAGACAAACAGTGAGAACATTCAAAAGACACCAAATAATCAATTTGCCAACATCAAAGAAAATCAAGATCCGAATGAAAACCCTGCAGGTAAGAATCCGTAAAGGGCCTTTTAAGTCAAACTAATAATTTTCTCTTCTTTTCTTAAATACACCCTCTAAGTTTTGAACTTGAACAAACCAAGAGTTAAAGAAATTTACACATTTCTACTTTTAGGTCCCTAAATGGTCTCCAGAAATGGTTCGTCCTTTACCAAAGGCTTTACCAAAAGCTTACTCAACGTAAAAAACGCAAATCAGCAATACTGACAGATACTCCAGTCAAGGATGAAATTGAGCAGGAGAAAAAGTCTAGGCAGAACAAAAAAATGTTAAAAAATGGGAAAAGCGTTAAAAAGAATCTGTCCACTACCCAAAAAAAAGTAAGGCCAAAAAAAAGGAAGAAATTTCATCGGACGAGGAAGACTGCATATGCCTTGTTTGCGGAAAACTTTATAGTGCTTCCATTGAAAGTTGGATCCGGTGTACAGCATGCAAACAATGGGCACATACAAATTGCACCGATGGAAATCCATTTTATTTGTGCCACAATTGTGACTCGGAGGACGATATGTAGTTATTTCCATCTACTTATTTAAAACCATTATGTCGTAATATCTAAAGCTTTGAAGTCGGCTTTTAGTAGCTTTGTAAGATTTGAGAAGATGCACTGGTGGATTACCGCACGATGCATGAGATGCTAGCTTAGGACCTCTGCAAAACGGCGCCCTCAAAATCGGTGCTTATAGTTCGCGCTCTAAGTTTGTAAGTTCTTCTTTGAATAAAAACGTTTTATTTCTCGTTTACTTTATTTTTCTCATACTGTGACAATTTGCCCCAAGGGCACAGGGAGACTGGTATTATACTCTCTTTTTTGAGAGATATTTTGATTCAATCCCACAAAACAAGCCAGTCTTTGCAAAAGCAGAATATGGATATAGGGACAGCGGTTCAACTCTATAAATCATTAATTAACTTTGTTACGGAAACCAGCTTATAACAAATACGAGGAAAGCCGGTAAATTATTAACAAAATGTAGTACTTATACGTTGGATTCGAAAAGGAAAAAATAAAGGAAATGTTTGCCAGGAGAGAGTGATGTTGAAGAAACTACTTTTGATGGTAGGACATATATGGAAGTAAATATGTTCTACGTGGTTGTAGACAATATATTATCAGAACTCGAGAGGCGAAAAAATTCGTACGATGAAATCAATGGGTGTTTTGGTTTTCTTACAAACCTAGAAAACACTAAAGACAATAGAAGAAAATATTCTAGAGATTTGAATGGTAATTTTGAAAATTAATGTATACAATTCAAATATTTTATTCAAACTTTGGACTCATCTGACTCTGAGAAAAGAACATCAAAAACTATGTCATGGTTGCATACACTCCGCAGCAAAAATTTAATTTGTACGTTTCCCAACATGGACATTAATTTAAGAATATATCTGTGCTTACCAGTGACGAATTGTACGGGTGAAAGGTCCTTCTTCGTGTTAAAACGAGTAAAAAATTACTTAAGAAATTCATTAACAGACGATAAAACTGCTGACCTCTCAATATTGTTGCAATCTACGATCTATAGGCAGTAATGCCTGACCCAATAGGAGATTCTTCAGCATTCTTCTATCATTCTAAACTTAATTGTTATAACTTTACAGTGAGTAGGATCTTGTGAAATGGTCCTTCAATTGTAATAATCAATTGCTCATTTTCACAGATAACAATACGAAAATCACCAAGTGTTATATTTGGCATGAAGGTTTGGCACATAGAGGAGCAATTGATATTGGATCTTGTGTATTTAATTATCTAAATGAAATGGAACAGAGTCATCCCAACTGATAAATGTTGCGGGCAACAGCAAAACTGGTTAGTGTTTCTTAGGATTATTTTTTTTATCAAGCTAAATCGTCATTATTTTTATTCAGATTCATACAGTGTATGTACTTGTTTGTAGTTACCCATTTGAATATCAACAGTATAACCCACAAATTTCTCTTCAGGGGACACACTCAAAATGAAGGTGATACTGCCCATTCCCTAATATAGAAAAATATTAAAGGATTCAAAAAATCTGGACCCTTATACGTCCCAGATCAATACAAGCCTTTTCAAGTGAATGAATTAACATTTAGCGATTTTTATGATTTAAAATCCTTGGCAGCGGAAATGGGTTTTAGCACAACAAAAAATGTTAATGGTGATCAAATAAAATTATCCAAAATTAAGATGGTGGAATTTAAAAAGGGAATGAATACTTACCGTTATAAACTTGGATACGATGATGAATGGATAGATGCTCCAATTAGTACTAGCCGTTCTAAAAAGACTAATGATGTTACTGTTACCTATAAGTCCAAAATTGTAATCACGGGAAGAAAGAAAGACGACTTATTAAAGTACCTAAATATTACGGAAATTTTATAACACCTTGTTCTAGTTTATTTTTCATTAAAGTTACCTGATAACCCTATCTTTTAGTTCAATTAGGTACCTATTTATGACATTTAATTTAATTGCCTTGATTGAAAAAACCACGAAGCTCTAGGGTCACAATGACACAATTGAGGGGATAATACCTTTTTTACCCCTCTAACAGGTACAAAATGTGAAATGGTGCTCATATCAAACTAGGCGTAGTACCTACACAGATTAAAAAAATCCCTTAAACATTTAAGTACTTAGCAGGTATATTGTATTGTCTTTGTTTTAAGTCTAGCGTATTCTAAAAACTTCAAAGTCGTTTCTTAAACATTTTACAAACTGGCACTCGCGTCAATGTTTCCCCGAAGGTGCGACATATTTCATAGGCTTCTTTAACTGCTATAAGTTCGGCTGTAAAGATTTTCATATTATCAGGTAATCTGCTATTTATTGTTAAATTTTTTTGAGGGTGGTATATAGCATATCCCACTTTTCCATTCATTTTTGAACCATCTCTATATAATTTCTGATAGTTTATCCAATGGTTTTGTACATTCTGAAGGTGGTCTACTTTAGTCATAAAGTCTGTCACATGAGTTTTACTTAGATGGCATTTAAAGGGAGTTAAAAAATCTTCGTAATTTGATTTTTGATATTTCGTTTGTTATATCTGGTGGATATCATTAAAGCAATTTGAGACATTAATAAAACTTTCCACTAGTAGAGGTGCTTCCTTTTTATCCCAGTAATGATGAGTTAGGGAAATGGTGGTTAATTGTACAATTTTATTTAATAACGAATTATCTCTTACCGCCAGATTAACTATAAATTTTTCACCAAAAAATTATCTGCGTAGTGAAAGTGGAGATTTACTAAGCTCTGTTTCCATAACCAATATTGGAATACTGCGAAGGTAGCCGATACTCAATCTAAGTGCTTTATTTTTAATTTGTTCGATTTTCTGAGAGTGGAATTAGATGACGATCCATAAAATATTGATCCATAATCTAAGATCGATCTTATTCAGTTTCTGTATAATAATATTGAGACGTTTGGATCAGCTCCCCAGTTACTGACACTTACAGTCTTGATGATATTCACTGCATTCTCTGTTCTCCGTAATACTTAATTTGTATTATCTTTCCAAGTTAGTTTTGAATCTAATAGTACAAAGAGAAATTTAATTGAAGTTTTATAAGGTATTTTATAACTGTCAAATTGAAAATTGTCTTCTGGAGGGTGGTAGCGTTTCCTGGTGAATGTCACAATGGCTGATTTGCTTTCTGAAATTGTCAAATTATTGTTCGCTGTCCATTTTACTATGCTATAAAATGCTTCTTTGAGGAAGTCGTTACAAGTGTCGATTGATTCATTTTCTACCTATATTGCAACATCATCGGCATAATTTAGGTATCGTATGTGTGGGGGGACTTGTTGTTCTAGATCGGAAGTATACACTATGTACAATAGAGGGCTCAAGATGCTACCTTGTGGAAGTCCCAAGGAAGTGAACCGGGGTTTGGATTTTTCTCCGTTCATTTCAACAAAATTTCTCTATTAGTGTATACCCAATTCTAACATTTTTCCATATAGTATATGCAGATTTACATTATCATATGCCCCCTTTATATCTAAAAATAATGAACTAAATGATTCCTGATACGTGAAGGATGAGTAAATGTCTGTTAATAAGTGGCCGACGTTCTCCTGCGTGGATTTACCTTTTCTGAAGTCAAACTGAGTTTAAGGCAATAGGTTGTTCTTTTCTAGCCAAAATTCCAGACGATTCCTAATAAGTCTCTCGTAAGTTTTGAGGATACATGATGCTAAACCGATAGGGCGGTAAGAATCCCAATTTTTTGGCGATTTCCCAGGTTTTAAAATCAGAAGTATGATATAGACGTGCCAGTCGTCGGGAATCTTCGTTCTGCCTAACCAAATTTCATTAGAGATAATTCGAAGGCTGTCCTACCGTCAGCGCCTGGAGATGTATTTGAGTTTATTTTCAACGCAAAGTGGAGTTCAGTATCTGAAAATGGCTTGATTAGATAGCGAACATGATCGGGATAGTTAAGACTAGTTCTGCTGACGGAGCTTTGATATTTTGGTGAAAATATTCTATCCATGTATCTTCCGTGTGTATTATAGGGACTTTGTTACCAGTTTTTCTATTTTTTAGGTGATTGACCTTTACTTAATTACAGTTTCCTGTAAATAATTGTCATATTAGTAAAGCGTGATCTATAGACGTCAAAAAATAATAGTTCAATACTATTAAACGCTTTACAAAATTAGAAAAATAAATTTCCAAAGAGCAGACCGTCCACTAAGAAGAAACAACTACTTCTCGGGCTACATGCCCCGTCAGACATTGAATTACACCTCTAAAGTAAACGGGGTTGGTATGTCTGTTAAGATAGAACCAACCATTCTGGTTTGCGATTAGAAGGAATAACATCACTTGTAGACCGGTTTCGGCGTATTTGCGCCTCATCAGCACAGGGGAGATGCTATTCGTCCAGAAGCTCTGAGAGCATAAAGGAAATGCTAAGAGTGCGATATCAGCGACATCTCCACATCTAATCACAAACCAAAATTCTATATCGACAAAAAACCATCTCGGTTTTGTAGGTATTTACTTAATTGCAGTTACCTGTAAATAATTGTCTTATTAGTAAAGCGTGGAAAGAGAGGAGTTTCTAATAGGGGTTTGATGTGGAGTTATTGAAGGGTTGTTGGCTGTTATGGATGCGTAGGTAACTTTGGGAAAGAGTTTAAGAGTTTCTTTCAATGATAAATTAGATTCAGGCATATATTGTTTTATTTTTTTGGCGTTCGAATTCTGGACACGAATTCGATTCATTTGTGAAGTGTACTCCTTCACACGAAAAACATTTTTTGGTGTAGGATGTTTTAGAACAAGAATCCGAGAGGTGATATTCGTGACATTTGAGACATCTCGGATTGCTCTTACATTGCTTGCTCATATGTCCGTATATATAGCAGTGGTAACACATTATTACTTTTTGCTCGTATTTTTCTACGTCATGCAGAACATGATTAATTACGACATATTTTGGAATGCTTTGACATTTAAATAACACAATTATCAATTTTGTAGGTTTTAATTCAATTTTATCATCTGTTTTTACTTTTCTCTTCATTCTTTCAACATAATCCACTGAGAATTTGCTATGGTGATCGTACTGTTTTATTTTACTTCCAAGATATTCTTCCGATAAATCCTCTCATTACACTTAATTTAAACAGTTAAAATTTTGGAATGTATGTTACCAATTTCATTTACTTAATAAATTTGGAATTAATTAGAGAATTAGCACTCACAGAGTCTTAAAACGCGCCCTACCGAATCAATTTTTTTAAATTTGATTATCAATTTCTGGATGTAGATTAAATAATGTTTCGCCTACTTTCACTGCCTTTAATTTACCGGAGAAATTAATATCGTCATTTTCTATATAAATGTAGAATGACCCTAAATCGGTTTTATCCTTTATGTAAATAGGTCTACATTTTTTTTGGCTCATTATTATTTTTCTAAATATTTTGTTGTGATGTTTTTGTGGTATCATTGCGTATTCGATTGCTCTTTATTTACATTGGAATTTACTAAATTATTGTAATTGATAAAGGTACTTATCGACTTTTGTTGTTGATTGACTGGAAAACCTTGGAAGTTTACTTCATACTGATTCTGCATTTCAACGTCTACTTCCCTTGATTCTTTATCGAGGAATTCGCCCCCGCTGGAGGATTCCATGAACATCACTAACTAATCAATTTTTTACTCAACTCTACTAGATAATATAATTAATATAACTTCAAAGAAAAACTGGAAACAAATAAACTTGTTTGTATTAACTAGCCCACGTTTTTGTTTTCGAATCGATCGCTTTGACGACCTGAATAGAACTCTTAGTGGGCTTTCACACCAAAGTAGCATGCACCGTGCGACTTGCTGCCAGGAAGCAGGAAGCATGCTGCTTGTTTTAAAACCTATACAAATAAATTAACGGTTTCATACTGGAGTGGCGTTGCAAAAATGCGACGTGCGACTCAAATATAAAACAGGTCGTATAATTCGCTACTTTGCTACGTGTTTCCAGCCCGCGCAGACGGTGTTTGACTTGTTTAGTGGCCGAGTTAATAAATTAATTTATAAGTTTTTTCGCTATGTCTAGCAAAAAAGCTGTAAAAACATTACCGGATGATGAACAATTTAATATAGGCTTTGTTCAGACTGTCGAGAAGTACCCGTGTCTTTATGATCATACTTCAAAGGCGTACACCGATAGAAGGAAACAAGATAAAACTTGGAACCTGTAACGAGTTATTTTTTTTCTCTGCTTTTTGCAAGTTTAATTTTTTTATTTTTTTTATTATTCCGTAATATATTTTATTTTACCACTAGGGTGTATATAACTCGTTACTTTACAACCCTTTCGACTACCGCAGTGATTTATTTTTTTGCTATTACCGGTGTATATTTTAGTATAAGTCCGAGTTACGCAAATCCAACTTCTACCATACACAATTTATTCATTTCCGATATTTAAATTTTTCAACTGAAAGGACGCCCGGTATATACAACATTTTAATTTAATCGAGAGCCGTCTAGTATACTTACAAGTTTTTGTCGAAACTAGATAGATTTCACGTTTTAATTCCCACACCGAAGAATGTAACTAAAATTTTGGATATAAATTCGGAAACAATTCATTTTTGGCTTCTTCTTATTCGCGCTCCGAACTTCATTCCGTCTGGCTTCTTATTTGCTCTCGAAAAGAATCAGTTCCTTTTTCGGCTTTAAGCATTCTCCGTTAAACGTTCTTCCGAAAAACCGAAAAACCGTAGTGCGAAAAGTTTGTGTATTCCATATTCCGATTGTGTGTGGGCTGTATTTATTAAGGTAAATAAATTTTAATAAATAAACTGTGTATTCGAAACTTTCCGTATCGCCGCTTATTATTAAATTGTTGAATGTATTTTTTTTGAAAATTTTCCGACCGGCTATTTTTTTCTTTTGTTGTTGAACTGAAATTCGTTTTTTTATTTTGTTTCTCTTATCTGAAAATAAAGATTTGTCAACCGTAATTTGATTTCGAATTTTTATTTACTGCGTTTTAATTAACTGATATGAATTATTAGTGGATTCTCGAATTATTTTATGCTTTTGGTTGTCAGTAGTTTTAAATTAAATTGATATCCAAGTGGATTAGGTATAATAGTTTAAAGTTTATGCTAGTACGAATATTTTTACTCTGTGTGTCGATAGTTGGGTACCGTTTAACTCGTGGGAAAATATATTTTTTTAATTGTTACCGGCTTTAGTTAGATTCAAGGGTTAATCAGACTTGGAAGAGGCTTAGCCACAATTTGTTTGATTTCCCGGCAGATCTAATTCGTTCTTAAATTTTATTTTTTTCGGTATAATAGTTACCGGCTTAGTAGATTCAAGTGTTAATCAGACTTGGAAGAGGCTTAGCCACAATTTGTTTGATTTCCCGGCAGATCTAACTCGTTCTTAAATTTTTTTTTTTTTGAATAATAGTTACCGGCTTTAGTAGATTCAAGGGTTAATCAGACTTGGAAGAGGCTTAGCCACAATTTGTTTGATTTCCCGGCAGATCTAAATCGTTCTTTTCCCGTTTCGTAGAATCATTATTTATATTTTTTTTCCTCCCCGTCGGAATAATAGTTGCCGGTTTCATTTGGATTCAAGGGTTAATCAGACTTGGAAGCGGCTTAGCCACAATTTGTTTGATTTCCCGACAGATCTAAATCGTTCTTTCCCCGTTTCGTAGGATCATTATTTATATTTTTTTTCCCGTCGGAATAATAGTTGCCGGTTTCATTTGGATTCAAGGGTTAATCAGACTTGGAAGAGGCTTAGCCACAATTTGTCTGATTACCCGGCAGATCTAAATCGTGCATTAGGGACCCCGTAAAACCCGGTAGATTTGAACCGTATTTGATAACCTGACCGTTAAGTCCGTTAAAACCCCAGATATAGGTAATCCATACCGCATTTTATTTTCCCTGTTAATTTGTTTGTCACTAAAGAATCATTCGTAAAATAGACCACAGAGTATTAATAGATTAAAGTTTTGAATTCCTATTATTTTCATTTTTAACCGCAATTTATTGATTGGAGAACCAAGATTTGGCTTTTCCGGATTTTCACTAGTTAGTTAAATTTAATTCAACAAGACCCCTGGAATTTTCCGTAACCTCCATCTGAGGCTATCTGGAACTCTTGACGCTAAGGGTCAAGGGGCCGTGGAGCAAACCACGTTAATAATCTGGCGCCCGAGATTTAAAAACCCGAATTTGGCATCAAGGGTGTCCATAGTGACGTGTTCTTGTGGCAGGAGCCACGTGTAAGAAGGGAGGCGCGTTACAAAATGGCGCCCGAGCAGGGACCTAATTGTTGATAACAGTAGAATCAGTTTAATACCGTTTTCCATTTTTTTTAGCGTTTATTTGTGCTTAGACCGTTTAAGTCTGTTTTACTATTTTCTGCCGTATTTTTTTTTGTTGTTAGAGCAGTTGATTACACAGGATCAGTTTAATACCGTTTTCAATTTTTTTTTTGAAGCGTTTTTTGCTTGGACCGGTTAAGTCTGTGTTGACTGTTTTTTTTACCGTATTATTGCAGAGAGTTGATTATTGATTAGAGCAGGAACCGTTATTCCGTTTCCGTTATTTTACCGTATTGTTGAAGAGACCCAATTGTTGATTACAGTAGGATCTGTTTTATTCCGTTTTCGATTTTTTTTCTTAAACTTTTTTGCTTGGACCGGTTCAGTCTGTTTTGACTATTTTTCTGCCGTATTATTTGTTAGAGCTGGAACCGTTGTTCCGTTTCCGTTATTTTACCGTATTGTTGAAGATACCTGATTATAGCAGGAACTGAAATACCGCTGTGGATATTTTTCTTTTTAACGTATTGTTGCTGGACCGTTTATACTGTTTTACGGGTTTTTTTTTGCCCATTGTTGATTTGAACAGGGGCCGTTATTTCAGTATAATATACTATTTTTTTTTTCGTATTGTAAATTTCAATAGTGAACGTTTTGCCGGTGCTAGTTTTTCCTTCTTTCCGCCTTTGTTGTTTTTTTTCATTTTGGAAGAAGAAGAAGACGTCTGAGCTGGAGTTAAAAGGCGAATGTCCAGAAGAAACTCCGAAGATCTTGACTTATCCGTTTTGTTTGAGCAAGAAGAAGCTGAAGAAACCGAATCCGCTCCTCCAGTACCGACTGTACGTTCCGTGGGAGAAATAACCGATAATCGAGTAAGCTGGGTATACTTGCTAAAGAACGAGGGACTTAATACCGAGCTGGTAAAGAGGAATTTATCGGTTGCTGGAACCGTTCCTATCAAACGGAAAAGACTCGTCAACTTTCTGAGAAGAAGAAATATTGCTCCGCGATCCGCCATAGACCAAGAGGAATATCCGACCGCTATGGCAACTCCACCGATAAATGTACACGATTGGAAGGTGTCTTTTGGAAACCGGGGAGATCCTGCTGCATTCATCGAAAGAATCGAAGAAATCTGTACCGCAAGGAATGTCCAGAAAGACAATCTGCTTCCGGTGTTACCCGAATTACTGTCCGGTGAGCCCGCTCTTTGGTACCGGAATAACCGCAGCAGATACTCTACCTGGGAGGAATTTGAAACAGATTTCCGTATTTTCTTCTACCCCGTTAATTACGAAGTTGACTTAGAAGCTGAGATAGGCCGTCGTCTACAACGAAGGAATGAATCCGCCGCCACATACATCACCGAACTCCAGACTTTGATGCGAAGGCATGGAAAGCTAACTCCCGAACAGCAGTTAGCATGGCTGTACCGTAACCTGTTGCCCGAATACCGTCTGCAAATCCGAAAAGGGGACTTTGACGATTTTTCCTCCTTTTGTCAGGTGGTCAGGGAATATGAGCTCCTCAGGAAGGAACTCCAGTCTATACCCAACCACACTGGACCGAACCGGGGACCAAATCCCCGTCCGCAGTCAATGAGTTCGCCGAGATATGGACCTTCTCACAACACGATGCCTGGGCCATCCAGAGAGCCCATCGCCGGTCCCAGCCAACCGTCACCGACCGATACTCCGCCGCCGCCTGATACTACTCGTCAACCTTCAGGACAATATTCCCGTCAACTCATCTGTTTCCGTTGTGGTGAGTCTGGACATTATAGGAATAACTGTCAAAACCCGCCAAAAATATTCTGTTCTCGTTGCCAGAAGGAAGGAGTATTTTCCCGAGACTGTTCCTGCAGGAGGCAGGAAAACTAAAACGAAGCTGTACCGAGGAGAGGCCGACACAGCTTCCGCAAATCTTTGCCTCTCATACCGAACCGCCAGCAGAAATGAACGACCCCCGACCGCACATAGACGTTGAAATAGGAAATCATATGTTTAGAGCATTATTGGATACCGGAGCAGCAAAGTCGTATATTGGTGATCAAGTAGCTAAGACTTTTTTCCAAAGAAAGCAAACTACCTCTCGTCAAGCTACGAAGGCCCGTTTAGCTAATGGAAATCTAGTCTCCATCACCGACATATATGAGCTGAAATGGAAAATCGATGACGTCACAATGGAGGGTTCGTTGGAGCATTTCCCTGGTCTAATAACCGACATTGTATTAGGACATGATGTCCTCCGCAAGTATAATTTCCGGCTGGAGTTAGGAACCGGAGAAATATACGTGAATGATGAGTTAGTGAGGCGTTCACAAGTGGCCAGTCCTGTTGGAATATTGGAGGCCGTGAACCGGCCTATGAAAGAAGTCAATTCCGCTGTACCGATAATATGTAGAGAAGAAACCACCCACCGTCTTAGGAAAGACCGCCGTTCTGTAAATCAGTCTGTTTCCGAAGTCTCTGCGTCTTCCCTGGAGTTAGGGGTTGACAAGGAGCAAACTAGTTCCGAAGTCTCTGCGTCCTCCCTGGAGTTAGGGGTCGACAAGGAGCAAATTGTTTCCGAAGTCTCTGCGTCTTCCCTGGTGTTAGGGGTTGACAAGGAGCAATCTATTTCCGAAGTCTCTGCGTCTTCCCTGGTTTTAGGGGTTGGCGAGGAGCAATCTGTTTCCGAAGTCTCTACGTCTTCCCTGGTGTTAGGGGTTGACAAGGAGCAAGCTGTTTCCGAAGTCTCTGCGTCTTCCCTGGAGTTAGGGGTTGACAAGGAGCAATCTATTTCCGAAGTCTCTGAGTCTTCCCTGGTGTTAGGGGTGGACAAGGAGCAAACTAGTTCCGAAGTCTCTGCGTCTTCCCCGGTGTTGTTAGGGGTTGACAAAGAGCAATCTGTTTCCGAAGTCTCTGAGTCTTCCCCGGTGTTGTTAGGGGTTGATAAGGAGCAGTCTGTTTCCGAAGTCTCTGCGTCTTCCCTGGTGTTAGGGGTGGACAAGGAGCAATCTGTTTCCGAAGTCTCTGAGTCTTCCCTGGTGTTAGGGGTTGACAAGGAGCAATCTGTTACCGAAGTCTGTTCATCGTCTCTCGTAGAGTTGGGAGATAGTAATACAGCACCGAGAAATCTCCGAGAGCTGAGAAGGTTTTTGGGAGTTGCCTCCTGGTATAGGAGGTTTGTACCATCGTTTTCAGAAAAGGTAGCTCCGTTGACTAAGTTACTCCGTAAATCTCAGCGATGGAAATGGGCTGAAGAACAAGAAGCTGCTTTCACTAAGATTAAAACCTGTCTGTCAGAAGCACCCGTCCTAAGTTGTCCGGATTTTACCGTACCGTTTACCTTACAAACCGATGCCTCCGAATATGGTTTGGGAATAGCCCTTACCCAGCAGAAGGATGGTCACGAACACGTGGTAGCGTATGCAAGTCGCACCCTGAGTCCTACCGAGAAAAATTACTCCGTAACCGAAAAAGAATGTCTTGCTATTGTTTGGGGGATTGAAAAGATGCGTCCTTATTTAGAGGGCTACCATTTCACGGTTGTTACCGATCATCAATCTCTTAGATGGCTGCATTCCATATCTAGTCCGTCCGGACGTTTAGCAAGGTGGAGTATTTTTCTACAACAGTATGATTTCGAGATACAGTACCGTAAAGGTGCTCTAGATCGTGTGGCCGACGCTTTGTCCAGAAATCCGCTACCAATGACCGCCGAGACCGATTCACCGTCTGCACTCTGTTTGACCGATGTAACCGCCGAATGTTCGTGGTACCGGAACAGGAAGGAAGAGGTCCTGAAGGATCCAGAGAAGTTTCCGGACTACTGCATTGAAGAAGACCGTCTATACCGTCATTTCTGGGGTATCAATGATTTCAGAGAGCCAGAAATGTCCGATCCCTGGAAACTGTGTATAGCAAAGCCCGACCGAACCCGGGTGTTGCAAGAAAACCATGATAATCCGAATGCTGGTCATCTGGGAATTGCTAAAACCATCACCCGGATTGCAAAATTGTACTATTGGCCAGGAATGTTCAGGGACATCACCAAGTACGTAAAGAGGTGTCTGCGATGTCAACAGTACAAACCGTCACAGCAAAAACCAGCAGAGACCGATCTGCCACGACAACGAATGGTAGCCGGCAGGTTCATCACCCTGACGGATGATCTCTGTTGGAGGTGTGGAATCTCCGGACACCGCCGAGAGAACTGCAGCAGGCCGTCTATTCTGTTTTGTTCCCGATGTGGACAAGTGGGACGGATGTCCCGAGAATGCCCGTGTGATCGACGCGGCCCCGTACCCGATCGGTGGCAGTACAAGCGCACCTGGTCTCCCGTAGCGACGAACCCCGACGAATGCAGGATGCTTCCAGCCAGTGTAGCACCGAACGACCCCACCCCGCTCTGGAAACAGCCGGACGCTGTTCCAGGTCATACCGAAGACAGGCGTCCCGTGGAAGAGGACCGCCCCATCCACACCAAGTGACCCTACGCCGACGTTCCAGGCTGTGAGACGCTACACCCTGGATCACCGTTTTGTTTTCTCACCTTTTTTATTATTAGGTGTAAGTTGTTGTTTAAAAAAAAAAAATTTAATGTCCGAAAGTTGCACTTTCGCTCATTAATTTTTTTTTACCGAAGTAAAGGGGGTGTGTAACGAGTTATTTTTTTTCTCTGCTTTTTGCAAGTTTAATTTTTTTATTTTTTTTATTATTCCGTAATATATTTTATTTTACCACTAGGGTGTATATAACTCGTTACTTTACAACCCTTTCGACTACCGCAGTGATTTATTTTTTTGCTATTACCGGTGTATATTTTAGTATAAGTCCGAGTTACGCAAATCCAACTTCTACCATACACAATTTATTCATTTCCGATATTTAAATTTTTCAACTGAAAGGACGCCCGGTATATACAACATTTTAATTTAATCGAGAGCCGTCTAGTATACTTACAAGTTTTTGTCGAAACTAGATAGATTTCACGTTTTAATTCCCACACCGAAGAATGTAACTAAAATTTTGGATATAAATTCGGAAACAATTCATTTTTGGCTTCTTCTTATTCGCGCTCCGAACTTCATTCCGTCTGGCTTCTTATTTGCTCTCGAAAAGAATCAGTTCCTTTTTCGGCTTTAAGCATTCTCCGTTAAACGTTCTTCCGAAAAACCGAAAAACCGTAGTGCGAAAAGTTTGTGTATTCCATATTCCGATTGTGTGTGGGCTGTATTTATTAAGGTAAATAAATTTTAACAAATAAACTGTGTATTCGAAACTTTCCGTATAGCCGCTTATTATTAAATTGTTGAATGTTTTTTTTTTGAAAATTTTCCGAACGGCTATTTTTTTCTTTTGTTGTTGAACTGAAATTCGTTTTTTTATTTTGTTTCTCTTATCTGAAAATAAAGATTTGTCAACCGTAATTTAATTTCGAATTTTTATTTACTGCGTTTTAATTAACTGATATGAATTATTAGTGGATTCTCGAATTATTTTATGCTTTTGGTTGTCAGTAGTTTTAAATTAAATTGATATCCAAGTGGATTAGGTATAATAGTTTAAAGTTTATGCTAGTACGAATATTTTTACTCTGTGTGTCGATAGTTGGGTACCGTTTAACTCGTGGGAAAATATTTTTTTTTTAATTGTTACCGGCTTTAGTTAGATTCAAGGGTTAATCAGACTTGGAAGAGGCTTAGCCACAATTTGTTTGATTTCCCGGCAGATCTAATTCGTTCTTAAATTTTATTTTTTTCGGAATAATAGTTACCGGCTTAGTAGATTCAAGGGTTAATCAGACTTGGAAGAGGCTTAGCCACAATTTGTTTGATTTCCCGGCAGATCTAACTCGTTCTTAAATTTTATTTTTTTTTGGAATAATAGTTCCCGGCTTTAGTAGATTCAAGGGTTAATCAGACTTGGAAGAGGCTTAGCCACAATTTGTTTGATTTCCCGGCAGATCTAAATCGTTCTTTTCCCGTTTCGTAGAATCATTATTTATATATTTTTTCCTCCCCGTCGGAATAATAGTTGCCGGTTTCATTTGGATTCAAGGGTTAATCAGACTTGGAAGAGGCTTAGCCACAATTTGTTTGATTTCCCGACAGATCTAAATCGTTCTTTTCCCGTTTCGTAGGATCATTATTTATATTTTTTTCCCGTCGGAATAATAGTTGCCGGTTTCATTTGGATTCAAGGGTTAATCAGACTTGGAAGAGGCTTAGCCACAATTTGTCTGATTACCCGGCAGATCTAAATCGTGCATTAGGGACCCCGTAAAACCCGGTAGATTTGAACCGTATTTGATAACCTGACCGTTAAGTCCGTTAAAACCCCAGATATAGGTAATCCATACCGCATTTTATTTTCCCTGTTAATTTGTTTGTCACTAAAGAATCATTCGTAAAATAGACCACAGAGTATTAATAGATTAAAGTTTTGAATTCCTATTATTTTCATTTTTAACCGCAATTTATTGATTGGAGAACCAAGATTTGGCTTTTCCGGATTTTCACTAGTTAGTTAAATTTAATTCAACAAGACCCCTGGAATTTTCCGTAACCTCCATCTGAGGCTATCTGGAACTCTTGACGCTAAGGGTCAAGGGGCCGTGGAGCAAACCACGTTAATAATCTGGCGCCCGAGATTTAAAAACCCGAATTTGGCATCAAGGGTGTCCATAGTGACGTGTTCTTGTGGCAGGAGCCACGTGTAAGAAGGGAGGCGCGTTACAAACCAAGTAGCTGGGACATATTTTTCTACAGGTAAGTTTGTTATTTTTATTTAAATATGTTGTAATATATGAAAGACCTGGCAGGATTGCCATGTAATGGATGAAAGCCAGTGGGTACGTTGGTAAACTAAAGGTGTAGAAGGGCCTCTGAATAGGTGGTGTTGCAGGTCACATGGAGGATCATCTCAAGAGAATGAAACAACTACATCTAGCACTGGGATACGTTTGATTTATTTACTATAATACATTACACTACTTACTAAACTAATGCTATGCATAAGTTCCTAGCCGTATAGCATAATTATACGTAATGGTTAATGATTACTAATAGCTGACTATTCAACTATATAGAATGGTCTTCTTCAAGTATTCTGCATCGACTTCTCTTTATGATAAATACTGAATGTATATTTATATAACCCAGTCATGTTCGAGTAAACCAAATAAACATATAATTGTTTTGCTTTGCTTCACGCTTGAACTTGACAATAACCTTCTTAATTTATATGATAATGAAATGTTCGAACGTTTTGTTGAAATAAGATCAAGGGAATTTAATTCTTATTTTAAATATTTATTATTTTATTGGGCCAAAAGGCATCACAATGTTCGGAACTCAAGGAAATCGTTGTGTCTTGTCGACCGGTAACGACTGGCCAATAAACAGCCGGCGAAATATCGATTTACAGACTTTGCTAGCTGGCTGTCCAAAAAAGTTAGGTTATGTTAAATTAATAAAGAAAAACAAGCGAAAGGCTGTTTAGCTCAAGCTTTTAAATTTTAAAACTAAACGATGTAACGTGCCTACCTTCTTACACATGGCTCCTGCCACAAGAACACGTCACTATGGACACCCTTGATGCGAAATTCGGGTTTTTAAATCTCGCGCGCCAGATTATTAACGTGGCTTGCTCCACGGCCCCTTGACCCTTAGCGTCAAGAGTTCCAGATAGCCTCAGATGGAGGTTACGGAAAATTCCAGGGGTCTTGTTGAATTAAATTTAACTCATTAGTGAAAATCCGGAAAAGCCAAATCTTGGTTCTCCAATCAATAAATTGCGGTTAATAATGAAAATAATAGGAATTCAAAACTTTGATCTATTAATACTCTGTGGTCTATTTTACGAATAATTTTTTAGTGACAAACAAATTAACAGGGAAAAGAAAATGAGGTATGTATTACCTATATCTGGGATTTTAACGTACTTAACGGTCAGGTTATCAAATACGGTTCAAATCTACCGGGTTTAACGGGGTCCCTAATGCACGATTTAGATCTGCCGGGTAATCAGACAAATTGTGGCCAAGCCTCTTTCAAGTCTGATTAACCCTTGAATCTAAATGAAACCGGCAACTATTATTCCGACAATAAGAAAAAAACAAAATATAATTAATGATTCTAAGAAACGGGAAAAGAACGATTTAGATCTGTCGGGAAATCAAACAAATTGTGGCTAAGCCTCTTCCAAGGCTGATTAACCCTTGAATCCAAATGAAACCGGCAACTATTATTCCGACAATAAGGAGAAAAAAAAATATAAATAATGATTCTACGAAACGGGAAAAGAACGATTTAGATCTGCCGGGAAATCAAACAAATTTTGGCTAAGCCTCTTCCAAGTCTGATTAACCCTTGAATCTAATGGAAACCGGTAGCTATTATTCCGAAAAAATAAAATTTAAGAACTAAATAGATCTGCCGGGAAATCAAACAAATTGTGGCCAGGCCTCTTCCAAGTCTGATTAACCCTTGAATCTACTAAAGCCGGTAACTATTATTCCGAAAAAAAAAAAAAATTTAAGAACGAATTAGATCTGCCGGGAAATCAAACAAATTGTGGCTAAGCCTCTTCCAAGTCTGATTAACCCTTGAATCTAACTAAAGCCGGTAACTATTATTCCGAAAAAAAATAAAATTTAAGAACGAATTAGATCTGCCGGGAAATCAAACAAATTGTGGCTAAGCCTGTTCCAAGTCTGATTAACCCTTGAATCTAACTAAAGCCGGTAACAATTATTCCAAAAAAAATATATTTTCCCACGAGTTAAACGGTACCCAACTATCGACACACAGAGTAAAAATATTTGTACTAGCATAAAATTAAAATATTATAATCCACTTGGATATCACTTTAATATAAAACTACTTAGGACCAAAAGCATAAAATAATTCGAGAATCCACTAATAATTCATCAGTTAATTAATATATAATAAACGCTGTAAATAAAATTCGAAATCAAATTACAGTTGACAAATCTTTATTTCCAAATAAAAGAAACAAATAAAAAAAGCCAATTTCAATTCAACAATATAAGAAAAAAAATAGCCGGTCGGAAAATTTTCAAAGAATACATTCAACAATTTAATAATAAGCGGCGATACGGAAAGTTTCGAATACACAGTTTATTTGTAAAAAGGATTTACCTTATTAAATACAGCTTACACACAATCGGAATACGGAATACACTAAATTTTTCACACTACGGTTTTTCGGTTTCCGGAAGAAAGTTGAACGGAGAATCACGAAAGACTAATTTAGAGCCGGAATAAATCAGAGCGCGAATGAATCCGAGACGGAATCAATCGGAGACGGAATGCATCCGCTCGAAAAATGAATTGCTTGAGAATTTATATCCAAAATTTTAGTTACATTTTTCGGCCGTAATTGTGGTGAGGGAATTAAACGTGAAATTTATCTAGTCTCGACAAAAACTTGTATCTATACTAGACGGCTTTGGTTTTAATTAAAATGTTGTATATACCGGGCGTCCATTCAGTTGAAAAATTTAAATATCGGAAATAAATAAATTATGTATGGTAGAATTTGGATTTGCGTAACTCGGACTTATACTAAAATATACAACGGTAATAACAAAAAAATAAATCAATGCGGTAGTAGAAAGGGTTGTAAAGTAACGAGTTATATACACCCTAGTGGTAAAATCAAATATATTACGGAACAAAATAAAAAATTAAACTTGCAAAAAAAAATAACTCGTTACAACGAGAAGCCTAGAAAACATATGGTCGTCATCAATATTTTCCCGATTGTTCATAGCCAGCCGTTACCAGTGGAGTACCTATGCACAGCGAAACGAAGAACTTTAAAAAATAAACATTTATTACCATCTTGATTTGCAAGGAACAGTTTAATTTAAAATCTAGAAAAATAAAACGGTAACGCGGCGGCTTGCGTATTTATATACAAACATTGTTTTGCCATGGCAAAGCGTTTTCAGGCTTCACGAAATATGCGCATAACCTATCCCTTAAATCGCTTGCCGTTGTTGGTTGACGTCCGTGTAGCTCTTGTTGTAAGCCCGGTAAGGCATTGTAGATAGCGTCAACATCTTGTTCATTGTTAGAATGCAAAAACCTACCATCGTGTTTGCGAACGAAATTATGCAAAGTACAAGCAGCTTTGACAACATGGACAACTTTTTCTAGATCACAGTCAATTTGCGTTTCGAAAATTCTAAATTTTGAAACCAGCATACCAAATGCACACTCAACACTTTTTCTAGCCCTCGAGACTCTGTAGTTGAATATTCTTTTAGAGTTAGTTAGGATTCTTCTGGGGTATGGTCGCATAATATTGTTATTAAGCGGGAAGGCTTCATCTCCTACAAAGAACATTGGAAACGTGGAATTGTTCTCATCATTTGGTAAGCCAGCAGGGGGTGGAATGTTCAATTTATTTTCAGTAAGAGCAGCGAAGAAAACCGGAAGATTTAACTACACGACCATCACTATTTCTTCCATAGTCACCAACACTTATAAAAGTGAATAGACCATCTGCGTCCGCACTTGCCAATAAAACAAATGAACAATAGCCCTTATAATTAAAATATGGGGCGTCAGCCCAGCTTTGTAGTGGAACGCTTCTGAAGCGATAATGACAACCAAGCAAGGTCGAGCGAGGTTAGTACTTGGATGGGTGACCACTGGGGAAACACCGTCGTAGAGCCCGTACAGCCTGCATCGAATCACTTTAGATTACTAGGGTCAGTAACATATCACAGCTCGCAGGCATTATACCGATGAGCACGAGGTATAATGGAGATATGCCATCTTTCGGATGAGACGTAAAACCGAGGTCCCGAGTCCATGGATTTTGGGCTCGATAAAGATCCCTACCACTGGTTGGAACACTAGTGGATTCAGCAAAATTTCCGATTAGGGGTAGAGTGCTCCCGGCGTCGGTGATTAGCCTAAGTTGCGCAGAAATAGACCGACGTTAAATAACCGAATAAAAAAAATAAAATAAATTAAAATATGCTGAACCTGATTTTTTAGGGCACTTAATTCTTATATGTTTCCCATCTAAGGATCCCAAGCAATCTGGCATATTCCATAGTATCTCGCAGAAATCTCTTTCCACTGCTCTAATGTAGGTAATGCCATATATTGTGGTTGGAGGGCTATCCACAATTTCGGAGCAGTATCAGCAATAATGCTACTTATCGTTGAAATTCCTCGATAAAATTCAAAGTGCACCGCCGTAAACGACATACCAGTTGCTAGAAATCTAAAAAAGAAGCAGAAAAAATATTTAATAAATTGAAATGTTTATATTATGTACGATAATAGTATATTCCTAATTAAAACGTCAAAATTCGAATAACATAAATTTACACGAACACTTTTTGTTTTAGCTTCTGAATGCAAGAAAAAATGGAAAATACTACGAGGTAGTCTCACAAGATATATAAAACAGTGTACTGGAAAAAGTGAAGATTCAGCTAAATCAAAAAAGAAATATTATTTATGGGATGTAATGCAATTCGTGGTACCGTTCACGAAATCAAGACCCCAATCGGGCAATTTGCCTATTGAGAGTGATGAAGAGGAAATGCTTGAAACTGACCAGAACAGTATAGACGATGATGACAATGAGACAAGAGCTACCGGTCCTGAAGCACACCACCCTGATGATCATCCGGAAGCAGATTTACTGGATACTAATTTTTCACGTACACCGTCACGTACATCGAGTAGATCCTCAACAAAAAGGAAGGCTCCGCCAAAAACTCCAGTGGATGAAATGGAGCATGCTGTCGTCAATTACCTTTCTCAAAAAAGTGCACCTCAACCTGAAAACCCAGACTTAGATTTTTTTAAAGGCATTCTCCCCGATATTGCTACTTTAAACGCATCGTAGAAACCAAGATTCAAGGTAATAGTACTGCAGACATTAGACGATATGTTGCAAAAAATATTACATCAACATCAGCGAGTGCTTCCACTTCTGTGTCTAATAATGACAGGCAAAATACGACGCACATATATAGCAGCATTCACGCTGGCCAATTTACTCCGTTTCCCTTCGATGGAAGCATACTCGTCAACGAAGGTAACTATCCACCAAATTATTCTCGATATGGGGGTAAAATACACCTCAAACATTCACTGCCTTGTCGTTGACCGAATAACGATTTTATGGTTTATATATATTTTTTGTATATAATAAATTAATGTTTGAGTATTTTCTTACCTTTTACTCTTATGCATTTATCAACTTATTAGGTACTTACCTCAAAAATATAAGTAGTCTTTCCTCCACAGTAGGTAATAGCTCTTCGATAATTTGTATCCTGTAACTGCATTCATGGTTTCATTAGATCAACAAGTTTTTTAAATGTTTCCTTTTCCATCCTGTAGAAGTTTTGGAATTTTTGAGGATGTGCTTGTAACTGCTGCGATACAATGAACGTGCTGTGTGTATCAGCATTATCTCGTAAATACGGATGAATCCATAGTTTTCTTCTCCTTTTCCTTGCAATCACAGCTGCAATTCACGCAATATTGTCTTCTTCCGACGACATCTTGATAACTATTTTACATTTGCCAACGGAGGTCTGATGATAAAAAAGTCGCACTGAGCGACTTTGGTATGAAAGTAAATCGTGAAGACGCCAGTTCCGACGTGCTTCCTGCTTTCTGGCAGCAAGACGCACGTTGCATGCTACTTTGCATACTAAAAAATAATTCAATTATTGAAATTAAAAATATTGCATATTGCTCTAAATTTCATCAAAATGTAGTGATAGGTTTAGAATATCAGAATAAATCTAACTTTTTTAACATTCCCAGTAATTCATCAAACTTGGATATATTTTTAGGAGAAAATGAAAGTACTTTAAAATATTGGCCTATATCAGATATATCAATAAAATGTTGTAGAATACCTCACAATAAAAGATTTGTAGATGTACCTCTACTGCACCTCTATGAATAATGTGTAAAATAGTTAAAATGCTTCCTGCACGGTGGTTCAGTATATATTATATTGATATTTACAATTTTCCTTTTTTTTTATTATTATATATTAAATTTAAAAAAAATCTCTTTCTCAGGGTTGGGTTCAATACTTAATTATTTTTTTAATAATATCCTTTTTATAGATACTATTTATTAAACAATTTTAATTTGAAGTTTACAAATTTTAAATTTTTGAATTAATTATTTTTATTTTAAAGAATTGACTTTATGTCTGAATCACTAAATTAATTTTCTTATTCCTATCTAATATCAAATTTTCTAATTTATGAAAATCAAAATTTTACATCAATTATATATTTCTTCGGTCTTCAAACTGTCTTTTACTCCTATTATGTCCAAATGTTAATTATACTATTTATTCAAAAATTGACTTATTATCTATTATAGTAATAAATATTGGAATATTACTTCCCTGGTTTATATAATGGCAATTCTTCAATTTCAACAATCACCAAATATGCCATTTGTAGTATAATTTCTCTTTCCATTTATATATTATTTGAATGTTTACTGCTTTACAAAGTTTTTAATCCAATATCTTCAATTTTTAATGGGTTATTTTATTTTTATATTCTCTCTCTGCCTGTCAAAATATTCTATCTCCTCCTTTCCAAATCGAATAATAATTATTATGATGGTATAAAATTTTTCAATTTTCTACAATTTGCTTTATAAATTTTAGTCCAATCTTTCTAATTTTCGGTTATATCTTTTTATATTATATCTCTGCCTTTCAAAAAAATTCTATCTATATTATCAATAATCATTACCATCACTACCCCATTCAATTTTCATTTTATCACCCGATAACTATTAAAAAAAAATTTCTTTCAATGTGACATTAATTATAACCACAAATGACATATTTTACACATCAAATTTCATAGATCTAACGTAACCTACATATAATATATCAATACAATATGTAGCCTTTGTATTTGTGAAACAAATGAATAAAACAAGAGCAGGGACATGCATGCATGTTGGGCTGATCAGGAAAACATTTAATATCAGATATATCGATGAAATGTAAAATTTTTTTGAACAGCCTGTATTTATTTGTTCATACATATATAAAGCTCTTTCCAGACATTATTCGGTATGACTGTCTGTGAGATATACTGGTAGTTACTTATTATTTTATTGCCCCGAGTTTTTCATATATTTTCATCAGAATACTGAAACATAGTCAGGAAGCAATCTTATTGTACATAAATATGTGTTTGTTATCTTTTCTTTTTTGGAACACCGGAAATCTACTAAAGAAATTTGAAGACTATGCCTTGGTTGTTTTGAGGTTTCCTGGAAACAATACCATCAAGGCTGTACCAGCCAAGTGGTACGACAGAGTCAACAACATAATATGTAGATTTCCTCCCATGGAATCCCACAGCGAGAAATACATATCCAACTTCATTATTGTCGAGTAGGGACCCATAGAGGAATGGCCAACACATGCAGTGTTGGAAAGCCACACAGAATTTTTACACTTTAACAAAGCTCACATTAGAGCCGGTAAAGCTTGCAGCAGCAAGAATTTTAAATCTGATAGAAAAACTGTGTTTCCCCAAAAGAGACCTCCCAAACCACGAAAAATAGCAAGCAGTAGCAGTGAGCTTGACTCAGATGGATCAGACCTGGTCTTTGAAAATTCATTCCCTAGTAAGTTGTAGTGAGTATAAATTTTAATTTTGTGATTTTATTGCAGAGCCTAGGAAGGAACAATATGAAAAAGTGACATCATCTACATCAAGTGAGCACATTTTTAATAATAAAATAATTTATGGGGGGTACTTCATTTCTAAAGTTAAGGCAATTTCACATTGCCATAGTTCAAGTTTTTAGTTTATTATTGGTTGTAAATTAAGATGTTAAACTGACTTAAGTATATGACATCTAAAAAATTAAATAAAAATTCATATTTATGTTTGTTGCAGATGATACTGCTGTAGAAATTACAATATCATATTTAATAAAAATTAAAAGAATCTTGGAACTACAAGAAGAGACAATTAATGACATTGGCCGAAAAGTAGATGAACTATCCACCATTATCAGAGACCAACAGAAAAATGCAGATCTACGTGAGATTACATCTGATAATGATATTAATAAGAAAGTGCCTCTATTTACCATAGCAGACGTAGAAGAACTGGAAAAGCTGCAACGTTAAATGCCCCTGGCTAGAGCACTCTCCTCAGGGAGTGGAATTCGGCACCAATTAAATTATTTTATCTGCTATCACTGGGATGGGGTGTACAATTAATATTAAATTGGACGCCACCAGCTTTAAATCGAAACGAAAGCAAACGAAAAACAAAAGATGGAAAGCTGGAAACACCTTGTAAAAATTAACGTTAATTTAAATAAAAAATAATTTAATAATTATTGAATAATCAATGCAAAGAATGAAAACAATCATTATTTATTGAGATTTAAAAATTCAACATATATTGGATATAAAAAAACCAAACGAGGAGAATAACTAGTTATAATAACACGCCAAATTCAAATCTTATAAACGCTAAAGATAAGACGAAGGAACTTATCTTAAAGGGCTGGGATGTTTGCAGCTCTTAGCGGTGGCGGCGATGACGACGATAGCTGTTGTCCTCGTGCACGGGAACGGTAACGAAACTTGAGTGTATAATTTGAGTGCGTAACTTGAGGCGAAAATTGAGGGGGTATCTTGAGGGCTGCAGAGCTGCGGAAAAAAATAAAAACAGGGATAAGGAACTAGAAAAAAGATATAGATATAGCTCATACAAAACCCGAACTGCACGTGTTAAAATAAAACTTAACAGTGATCTGTTTGGTTCTATTTGTTTTGTTCCTTAAATATACACAAAAAATGCAAATTAGCAAATAAGCAATAAACATAAATAAGCAGTAAGCGCTACACAAGAAAATAACCTGAGGGAAAATACAAGAATTAACTTACCAACCAGACGATAAAAATTGTTCACCAACAAAAATTAAGAAATATATTTGAACGTTGCCTTTAAGGTGGCAGTTAGAGGAAAGAAAGAGTTCCAATCGAGAATTTGAAATTTCGAATATCGAACGACAAAAATGGAAGGGGAATTTGATAAAAATGAATGTTTTAGTTTGGAGTGGCTAATGCGACAAGGAAACGGCATGTTTGGAAATGTAATAGAAATTTGGGAGGAAGTGATTAATGAGCCACAAAAATTGACTAAATAAAATAGTTTAAAAACAAAAAACGTAACAAGCTGAACAGCATGTTACAAAGCATCTACAAACTGCTTCCAATCTAGATAAATTTGTAAGTGATATTCTTATAGATTCTTATATTTTTGTGGGTGCTGGTAATTGTTTTTGATTATTATTTTCTTTATTTTATGTTATTATTATTATTAGTTCAACTTTTTAATTTTAAGAAACCCCTTGTATACTTACTTTATTTTTTTTTAAATTTGTATATCCGGCTAGCTATTTAATGAAGGGTTTCGACTCTATACCTCAGTTTGCGGTTCCCTCAAATAATGCTATTATAAATAATAATTTAATTGATTCCTTTTTTAAAATTTTGATATAATGAATTGTTTATGTTTATAAAAGTAACATGAAAACGAATTTGATTTGAATTTTATCTTTATAATCCTCTTTAGTAAATTATTAATTATTCCAATGCAATTAAATACTCTCCTTTTTCTTCCTTTCTCTATCGTTATTTATAAATTTACCCTGGTAGTTACTTGTTTTAAATTTCTAATTATTACGTATCGCATTCCCCTCGTAACGCAAATAAATCAAATGAAACGCTTTAAATTTGTGCCATGCGCATAAACTCTGTAAATTATTCTATCAAATTAAAATCGCTAAAAACACTAAAAACGTGTGTCTTTTTATAAGGAGTATTATTCAATTGCTTTGGATTATTTATATGATAAGGTAAGCTTCCTTTTTAATTTATAACTACTAATATCAACAATCTTAACTGAATATCAAATAGGAAATACACAATTGGTAGATAAATGTTTTTAGAATGTGAAATATTTATAGGTTATTTCTTTTTAGGAACAAAGTGTGAATGGATATTCACTCATTTGCTGTGTGGGATATAAAATAACATCAAAACTGCATGCTGATGTCATATACACTATTGTAGAAAGTAAATTAAACTCTCAGGAACAAATTGTTTTATTTGGTTTCCTCCGGATACCTGGGACGCTATCTCAGTAGAAGGCACTAAGAGAGTTTCACCCCAGTAAAGCAGTGGGTAGGTAGACGCAAACATTTAAAAATGCGCATGCGCCGGGTTATATGGTGATATTTGAAAATTTTTTATTTTTCGGAGGATTCGAACCTGCCTCGCCGACGTTGACTTCGAGCTGTTTTCAAGCTGCTTACACACTAGGCTACCAAATACCTTAGTATACTACAATGAGGTAGTCTTTATTGAGTGTGTGTGTGTGTGTGTGTGTGTGTGTGTGTGTGTGTGTGTGTGTGTGTGTGTGTGTGTGTGTGTGTGTCGCGCAATCATTGTGTGTACATTAACCTGAATATAGCAGACATTGTGTGGACCGCCGGTATTGTGGGGACAAACACACGTCCACACAATGATAAATGCATTTCAATCGCTTCTCCTTCTTGTTCTGATTCGAACGGTACCTAGTTTATTGAAGTGACCCCACAATGATGTTAATTTTTTCATTTCCAATGTGTGTGAAACAACAATTTTCTAACCTACCTTGTGCGGACGTCTCTTATACTGTCAAGTAGAGCCCCCGTTGGAAACTTATGGTAACTGAATGTGTGTGAAGCATTTCAGTTTTGTATACGTATTAATGGGGACATGTATTTGTATATAACAGTATATAACGTAAGTATATAATACAAAAACAATTCGAGATGAGATTTTCAAATCAGAATAATAGAATTCATTTCCATAGTTTATTTGTTTAATAAATTACTAGTAATAGGCTTACCAATATATCCCAACAACAAACTATCCAATTTCAACGCCTCTCCTAACTTTAGTTTTAAAAAGATTGCAACAAATATGCCGAAATATATAGATGTCATTCCGGATATGCCATATTAGGCATTAGTGTGGTAAGATTTTCTTCGTGGCTTATTTGTTTACGAAGCTATAACACAGAGTGAATAAATGTCAAAAAATGATTGGTATCGATTATAATAATTTTATCTTGTTTGACATATGAGCGATTGACATTAGTTTATCTTAACCACGTAGGGTATTTATAAAATATTTTTAAGTATGCATTCTAAAATTGTAAGCTAACTCCTGTGAAGGTATTGTTGTATTAGTTAAAACACAATTGTTTAATTTTATATGTTTGATTTAGTACATGATGTTATAAGATGATTTTACAACATGTACTTTATTGACTTAACCTCACCTCTGTGTCCGCCCTGACCTTCAACTGTCAGTGTTCTATGACCATGGATCTAATAATATTCACAACAGGTATCAATGATCTGTATCCTCAATAGATTATATTTTTATAATTTGTATTAGATCATTACTTTAGTGCATTCTCTTTAATAAATTTAAATCTACTCGCTCATTAGTAAATACCCACTATCACGTGCTATTGTGGAACAAATGAACACTGTCTGATCGTTCATTTGCTTTTGATTGGGTATTCGCTTAAATCGTATTTTGCAAATGCAAAAAGTGGTATTTTCATAGGTAGAGCAGTTCTGAATAGTGTGTTTTCAGTATAGTGGACTATTCATTCATCAATTATCGAAGGTTGAAAGTGTATGGGTCAGTTAGAGCCTTTATATAAATTCAAAGTTACCCCTGAAATTTCTGTTACAATCTTTTACTATCCGTTGATAAAGTCGATAAAGTTAAGGAGCCGTGGAAAAAAAACTGGAAAAATCTGGCGTCGGTTAGCAATTTTAAGGATGTCAAGTGTGACCTGCCTTAAAGAATAAATGCCCTAAAAGAAATAACACAAAATTACTGTTGTTTGAATGGTTGATTTCTTGCCAAAATCCAACACTCCAAAAATTGACATGATTAATACTAGACATAAAAACTGTTTAAAACTTTCTCACTATGTTATTCACAAAGGGTTATAAAAATATAAAAGTATTTAAAAAATCCAACGAGAATCCATTTTGTGTGGGACTTTAATATCAGTTTGAAGTGAACTATGAGGGGGCAGAAACTCAGAAATCTTAAAATTAAAATACTAACAAGTTAGGAAAGCAGCAATATACAGATGAAAAGTTTCGCACCAAGGGATTATCATTGAAACGGATAAAGGGAAAGTTGAAATTCTAGGACGATGAATGAGAGTTTATTTTGCATATTTTAGAGCAAATGTCAAATGTTTTTGACGGCCGCCATCTTGAATTTTTTGAAATCGCAAACGGTCGAGTGACGTATCGCAAAGAAGATTTTTTTCTCTTTCCAAAAATAATAGCAATGTATCACTTTACTCGGAAATTAGAATAGAAATTTAACAAAAATATTAAAATTGCTATTTTAAACAAAACTTCATCACAATAAGTCCTCAAAATGCTGGCCATTTGTTTGTTGACAATGATAAAATCTCTATTCGAACCTACGAATAGAATCTTTGATCATTTGTGGAGTAATTCCCTGCATGCGATCCTTTAAATCATTCAAGTTAGTTAGTCTGTTAACATAAACGCGGTCTTTCAGGTAGCTCCAGAGAAACAAATTAAGTGGTGTCAAGTTGGGAGTTCTTTCTGGCCACACAATTGCACCTCTTCGACCAATCCATTTCTGAGGAAAAATTGTATTTAAATATTGCCTAACGTCTATTTGATAATGTGGAGATGCGCCATCCTGTTGGAAGTATACGTTCATATTAGGAAATAATCTATTTATTTCAGGTATATTTTCATTTTGGAGTAAATCAAGATATTTAGCACCGGTAAGCGTACGTTCAATAAAAAAAGGACTGATCAAATGGCTTTTCACCAAACCCGCCCACACATTAACTTTTTGTGGTCACTGTGTACAAAACTCCTCAAACCAGTGCGGATTGAAATTTGACCAGTACCGGCAATTATGTCTGTTAACAAAACCGTTCAAGAAAAATGTGGCTTCATCACTGAATACCAAAAAATCTAAGAAATTGTTTTGCATCCTAATCTTCTCTGCAACTGTTTCACAAAATTGAAATCGTTTATCAAAATCATCCTCAGCCAATTCTTGGAGATTTTGAGCTTTATACGGATAAAAGTTATTTTTATCAGAATAGTTTGTATAGACTGTATACAAATACCATGATTTCTGGCCAATACACTTGTGGATGTTTTAGGGTTTTCTTGAACATCTAATAGAACAACTAAAGTTTTATCTTCATTGGTTGCACTTTTCGTTCTACTAGAACTTGGAATATCCTTTACACAGTCTCATTCAATCTATTTATTAATCTCGTAACTGTAGATCTACTTATAGGAGAGCATTCAGGATATAAATCGTTAAAAAAGATGAGCCGCTTCGTCATGGGAACGTTTGCGATCACCAAATCCAACTAACATAAAAATTTCGATTCGTTGTTTTTCCGATAAATTTGCCATTGTTGTTAATTTTCTTTTACACTTCGTGCTAATTTGAAATTAGTATCAGTTTTTACAATTTTTACATAAATCATGATGTGGTTGACGTTTTTAATGCCTACTATTGTTTTTTGTTTGATTTTAAAAAGCTACAAAGGTCATATCATTAGTACAGTACAATTCAATTTAGAAAAATGAAACTGATATTTTATAAGACATTTTGTATTAAAGTGATACATTGCTATTATTTTTGGAAAGAGAAAAAAATAAGCTTATTTGTGATACTTCACTCGACCTAGGCTGCCATTCCAAAAAAATCAAGATTGCGGCCGTACGCTAAACGCTGACGTCAAAAACATTTGACATTTGCTATAAAATATACGGAATAACGTCTCATACTTTCCTTTTATGCGTTTCAAAGATAATCCCTTGGTGCGAGACTTTTCAGCAACGCTGTATATGTGTGAACTGTACTGCCAAAAAATCAATAACTCAAAAATCGTAGTTCAACTGATTTATATTTTTATTATTTGTTTTCGCTTGTTATAAAAAATATATCTTGTATTAGACGAATCCACTTACTAACAACAGGTAAGTCGGTGATAGAGATATTTTTTAGTGCTGTTTGTACTTACATAATGTGGACTCGAGAGGGTTTATTGAATCACCCTACGTTAACTAGCAAATTACTGGATTTCTTGCTTGCAGTTTATTGATTGTTTTCAAAGTGAAAAAAATATGTATTTAAGCGGAGAACACGTGGCAGCATTTAGCGACAGTGGCGAGTAAACGATAATATATATTACATATACCGAACCAATATCTAAATAACAAAAAATATAGGTAAAAATGTTTAATTGTCAAATAAAATCATTAAATAACAAATTTCACAACAGAAATATAACATATATTACACGACCGGTTTCGCAAATTACTTTTCCATCATCAGGAGTAAATTATAGAAAATTCTCTACTATGTATTCCTGCTGATGCAAATGGAATTTGTTAAACCGGTCTAGTAATATATGTTATACCTATTTCTGTTGCGAAATGTGTTATTTATTCATTCTATTTGATAATTATGGAAATATTCCACGTACCTAGTAAGAGCCGTATTACACAGCAAAGAATTATGCCGAAAATTACTCTGAAATTTACCTCGAAAATTTTCGTCAATAAAATATGCTGTATGACACGACCAAAAATTCTTGCGAAAATTTCGGATTGTTTGACATTACACTCATTAATTTGCTTTTAAATAGTTTATAAACGAACAAACAACAAATTTCTGCAACATCTAACATTATAAGTTCTTTCTTGCTCACTATTTTTGAGAAGAAAATAAATCTTATTATTGAAAATAAATAAAATTAGGTTAATGAAAGTATGTTTGTTTACTGTTTGCATACATCAGCTGTAACAAAATAACCCGACTGCGCATGAGTATCGTATGAATTACTCCGAAAATTTTTGGAAGATTTATTGCCTGTGTAATACAGATTTTAAGAAAATGTTATAAAATTTTAGGAGAAATTTCTGACAAAATTTTCGTGGTAAATTTCAGAGTAATTTTCGGCATAATTCTTTGCTGTGTAATACGGCTCTAAAGGATTGAAACAATTTGTTAAAAAAGTTTAAGTTATCAGGCGTTTAATGTAATAGGCCCGTATCGTGAATTTCACAGATTATGTCACATAACAATAAAATAATAATAAATAAAATCATTTAAAAGTTAAAAGAATTTCTACAGCGTTAGGGTTTCAATTCTTGTGTCGACCCTTTTTCCTTATCGCCTGTCGCTCGAGATAAATGCAAGGACCAAAGATTACAAAATATTTATTTTGTAATCTTTGGTACGGTAGATAAACCGTCGACTAGAAATATCTATATATATTTTGATTGAGTAGTTCACCCTTAGAAACACCAACAAGCCAATTTTCACTTTTAATTCGGGGTCAACTTTTATCACAAAATCATAATTGTACCGCCACCATATCTCGGAAACTATTCGTAGAGGTTTCGAAGAAGAATATGTGCTATGAAAATACAAAAGCCAAATCTCGGGAAATCCAACACTGCATCAACAGCTTTTTCATGTATAACAGTTGAATTCTCACGCCGTTTGTTATTATTCGGTTATAAAATGATAAAAAAATTATTTTCTTTTATTTCAAATAATAAGAAGTTGTTGTTTATGGCATTTCCTGCTTTTGATGCAATTCTGAGACGTTGTTGTCCTTTATATCTTATTCCACAAAATAAATATACAAAAATGTTAACAATTTATTTACGGTAGGAAGAGGAAACTACTAAACTGGAAAGCTAAGGTGCCATTTGATAGATAGGTACTAATATACCTATATAATAATTGTAGAAAAAATTTATAAAGATTCATTATATATTGATTATGTTTTATTGAACCCAAATCACATAATAATAGCATTTTTCTCAACCAATAACTATTAATCCATTGAAATGTAATTTTCACTGTGTGAGTACGATGAATAAATTTATTTGGTACAAATTATAAATGTTCAATATGTTGAAATATTATCATTTTCTAGGTTTTTCCTTCTAGTTTACTAGTTGTTATGTACTTCTTTATAATATACAAATTGATACTTGTCATATATAATTTTAATAGTTGTCATTATTATAATTTTTCTTTAAACATAAAAGTCTTTTAATAGAGTATTTCTGTGTTATTGGATTTGCTTCAACAGGTTATGGGCCCAGGAACGCAATAAATAAATATACCCCAATTTTTGTCATCACCGATTTAGTTGACAAAATGGATTATACAAAAGTACAAATTGGACTTTTAGAAGGTTAATCAAATTGGTCTACGTGGAAATTTAAAATTTGCATATTACTAAGAGGTATTATTGGAGCTCTAGAAATTGTAGAAGGTACACTAAAAGAACCTACAACTTTAGCAGAAAATGCTACGGAGGCAGAAGGTATCAAGTACAAAAAAGAGTTGAAAGAGTACAGAAAAGTAGAAAGCAGTGCAATGATTATCCTAACAACCAATATGACCGAAGATACTTTAAAGAAAATTATGAGATTTTCAACAGCAAAAGAAATATTGCAAGAATTAAATAGACTATTTGATGGTGCAACAGAAGAAAAAGTTTATGATCTCTGTTTAGAATTCTTTAGCTTTGAAAAAGAACCAAATGACGATGTAGCTACACATATGTCTAAGCTTAAAAATCTTTGGAATGAAATGAAATTAGCAGTTCAAAAAGAAAATGCAATTGAACTACCAGAAGTGTTGCTAATTTGTAAAATTTTAGGAACATTACCAGACAATTATTTCTCATTTAGATCTAGTTGGATGTTAATATCCAAAAATAATAGAACAATAGACAACCTTACGAATCAATTGTGTGTTTATGAGAAAGCCTTGAATGAAAAAGATAAAAATAAGGCGAATCAAGAAGTTCTTTTTACTGGTACGTCTTCATATCCAAATAAAAATAAGTTCAAGAATTGGTATTGCAAATATTGTAAAGAAAAAGGTCATAAAGTTAAAATGTGTCCCAAATGGCGTGATGATGGCAAACCTCCTAAGCCAAGTACTACAAATTCAAAAGCTAACGTCATTCTAGTCTGTTCAAATGAATGTTTTAATTCAGAAGAAGTGGTTCGTAACTGGTATGTAGATAATGGTGCTACAAATCACATTACATTTTGTCCAGAATTATTTGATACTTATGAACCTTTCACAACAGCTCATCAAGTGATAACTGCAAGTGGTGAATCAATTGAAGCCCTAGGAAGAGGAACAATAATTTTTGAAACATTGGTCAATAATAAAAAAAACACACTAATTCTTAGTGATGTTTGGCTTGTACCAAAAATCAAGAAAAATTTGTTTTCCGTTCTCGCTGCTCAAGATAAAAAACCAAATAGTCAATTTATCTCCAGAGCCACAAAATGTTTTCTAAAAATTGATAATATAGTTGTTCTTGAAGGTTACAGAAGCCAAAATTCCGGATTATTTAAACTAAATATAAACACTATTACGAAATTACCTGAATTGAATAACATATCAAATCAATCACAACTACAGTTATTTCACGAAAGACTAGGTCATCAAAACAAAAGACATGTGAAAAACTTAATAGAAAGAGAATTTGGAATCAAAGTATATCTCGATAGCGAAATATGTGAAGGATGTGTGTTTGGAAAAGCCAATCGAAGTAAATTTGGTACAAGAGAACATGCAACTCTACCTGGAGAACGTATTCATACGGATGTATGTGGTCCATTTTTAAATTCTATGTCAGGGTTTAGATACTACGTTTTATTTAAAGACGATTTTACTTGTTTTCGTGAAGTATTTTTTATCAAACATAAGTCAGAAGTTTCTTCTAAGCTGCAAGAAATGTTGCTTCAGATAAGAGCTGCAGGTCATACAGTGCAAGAACTGCTTTGTGACAATGGAGGAGAGTTTGATAATAAAGAAGTTAAAGAGATTTTAGCTAAGTATGGAGTAAAACAACGCTTTACTATGCCGTATACACCGCAACAAAATGGTTCTTCAGAAAGAGAAAATAGAACGCTGGTAGAAACAGCTAGAGCTCTTATGCACTCCCATGAAGAAATTCCTCAAGGATTGTGGGCTGAGATGATAAATACAGCTAAATATATTCTCAATCTCAGTGGTTCTTCTAGAATAGAAGGAAAATCACCAATACAATTATGGACTGGGAAGAAACCAAGCATTAAGCATCTTAGAATTATTGGAACTACATGCTATGCTCATATACCTAAACAACAAAGAAAGAAAATGGATAAAAAGGCCATGAAAGGTATTTTAATTGGCTATGATGGTGTAGATGGGTATCGCATATGGTGTAGAGAAAATAATAAATTAATCAGGTCACGTGATGTAACTTTCCAAAGAGAACATTCTCCAAATTAAAAGTAATTTCAAATTAGAATTTGTTCGACAGAAAAATGAAGAAAATCGAGATGTTAAGGATAATGATATTCAAACAGAAGAAATCTTGAAGAAAACAGAATTTATAAGTCAAGACGAAGATAATGATGATGGTGAAATAGAAAATTCAGAACCGCAAATAGATGAAACAAGAAATCTACGAAATAGAGCATTAATAAAACCTCCACAACGTTTTGAAGACTTTGTAATGACTTCTTTAGCAAATATAACTGAACCTTCAGAACCATCTTCATACAGAGAAGCTATAAACAGCTCTGAGAAGGAAGAATGGCAAAAGGCAATGCAGATAGAGATGGAATCTTTACAAGAAAACCAAACGTGGACTTTGGAAGAACTCCCGGAAGGAATTAAACCACTTCCATGTGAATGGGTTTATAAAGTAAAGACGAATCCCGACGGCTCCATTGATAAGTATAAAGCTCGACTAGTCATAAAAGGTTTTGCTCAAAAAGAAGGCGTAGATTATGATCAAACATTTAGTCCAGTTGCGAGATCTAGCACTATAAGACTTTTACTTAGTGTTGCAGCAAATGAAAAGTTGAAACTCACTCAGTTCGATGTATCAACTGCTTTTCTTTATGGAGAGCTAGATGAAACAATATACATGCGTCAACCTGAAGGATTCAATGATAACTCTCAAAAGGTTTGCAGATTACACAAGAGCCTATATGGGTTAAAACAGGCGCCTAGGTGCTGGAATCAACGTTTTGTTAAATTTCTAAAGGAATATGGATTTATAATGAGCGAAGCTGATCCTTGTCTTTTTATAAAGCTACATGGAAAAATCAAACTTTTACTTGCTCTTTATGTAGATGATGGCCTGTTAGCTTCTAATCATCCTGAGCATACTGCAGATTTTGTTGAAAAACTGAAATCTGAATTCAAAATTACCCTCAAGCCTGCTTTATATTTTCTAGGTATAGAGATATCTACCAAAGACAATGGTTCAATAAAAATACACCAAAAGTCCTATACTAAGAAAATTTTAGAAAAGTTTGGCATGGAAAATTGCAGACCAGTTTCAACACGTATTATTAAGGACTATTCTCAATCAGGGAAAGATCAAGATGAATCTCTAAATTTTCCTTATAGAGAAGCTGTTGGTTCATTAATGTACCTTATGGTATCTACGAGACCAGATATATCTTATGCACTAGGAGTTGTTTCTAGATCGTTGGAACATCCCAGTAAAGAAGATGTTATTAAGGTGAAACGTATATTTAGATACCTTCAAGGAACATTGGATTATGGAATCACTTATAAACCACACCATCTGCAAGGAATCATAAGAATATACAGTGATGCTGATCATGGTGGTGATACACTCACTGGTAGATCAACATCAGGAATTGTTTGTATTTATGCTGCAGGTGCGGTATCATGGTTAAGCCAAAAACAAACTTCAGTAGCAATTTCCACAACCGAATCAGAAATAGTTGCTGCAAGTGAGGCTGCTCGCGAAATAGTTTGGATTAAACGTCTCTTGACAGAAATAACTAACTTATCAGCTGTACCAGAACTTCATATTGACAATGAACCAGCATTGAGGTTAGCTCAAAATCCCGAATTCCATAGACGTACCAAACATATTCGAACAAGGCACTTTTTTGTACGGGAATTGGTATCAGAAGAAGAAATTGTCGTTAAGAAAGTACATACTGAGCATCAGTTGGCTGATATGATGACCAAAGCTCTTCCAAAACCTAGATTAGTACAGCTTTGTACAAATATAGGATTAAACTAACTTAGTGAAGAGAAAAACCACTTAATGAGGGAAAGTGTTGAAATATTATCATTTTCTAGGTTTTTCCTTCTAGTTTACTAGTTGTTATGTACTTGTTTATAATATACAAATTGATACTTGTCATATATAATTTCAATAGTTGTCATTATTATAATTTTTCTTTAAACATAAAAGTCTTTTAATAGAGTATTTCTGTGTTATTGGGTTTGCTTCAACACAATATTCTTCAAAATTAAATTCTTACTCAAATGTGGTTTTCGAAATATAATCTCTAAAAAATATGTGAAATAATGTTAACACGTCTCAAATTCGATCATGCTTGGCTATTCTGCACGTTTGTGCAGAATAAATATCATAGAAAGTTATCTCTGCAGTACCTGTGGTAGCAAAGAGGATTTAGAACCCAAAATTTTTGAATGTCAATTGTACAAGAAGCACTCTGAAATACTGATCAAAGAAATAGTGAAATGCAGATTTCAACTTCCGGTCAATTTGCTTTCCATTCCAGCTACAGAAAATATGAAAATTTACTATGCTCTAGCCGAGTTTCTACTAAGTAAAAATATTAAAATTTAGTTTATGCCAGTCAGAGTATATACTAGGAATAGATCTTGTTTCCTTTGTTGACATTCCTGAATGAATTAACTATACCCAAACTTTTCGTGATCCAGTCTTGTGTGCTAGTTATACAAAGAATTGAAGGATCCCTAGACGAGAAGAGAGTATCCCAGTGCTTTTATTCCCTTGTGAGTCCTAATTCACTTTTCAAATGTCGAGTGCTGGGTGCAGAAGAGTATACTGGTTGGGAATTTGAATCACAGATTCTGCGTGGATGTACCTATAGGTGTGTACAAATTCTAACAATGTGACTGTCTGAATGACGTTAGTCTATGCCATGAAAAAACGAATAGAAGCATTAATTACAATATAAAAAGATACTTTCATAAAGTGTATTCAAAGATAAGCTATATTTTTTTGTGAAATTTGAGCAACTACAACAAAAATTTCAATTCAAATTTGAAACTGTTACCTTATAGCTAAAACATTTTCTCTGGTCTATGTATCCAGTGCCGGATTTAAGCACAGGCAACATAGGCAGTTGCCTATGGGCCGCCACCACACCACAAAAAAAATTAAATTAAATCAATAAAGGCTCAGTAGAAACTAAAAAATACTGAGTTTTGTTACAAATAGTTAGACGAAAAACGACGAAAGGCTTCAATCGATTATACTGGGCGATCCCAACTAATTGGTCGCATATACATCGAGAACTGGCGGAGCAAATGGAAAAAGGTGTTAAGTATTGGCGAAAAGTTCTTAAAAGAGTGTTGCGAGTCATAGCTTTTCTCAGCAAAAGGGGATTGGCATTTAGAGGGGAGAACGAAACTCTCGGATTTCCCAACAACGGCAACTACCTTGGAATATTATAACTTTCAGCTGACTACGATGTTTTTTTTTAACATTTAGAAGAACATGGCAACAGCGGAAGCGGTCACACAAACTACTTGCCATCCACGATTTGTGAGGAACTGCTAGATATTTTAGGAAAAGCCGTTTTAAAAAAAATTATTGATGTAGATAAAGAGATACTAATTGTCAATTTGATTATTAATAATTGTAAGACTGCTACTCTATTGGTGTATTCTCTGTACTTATAATAAGAATTTTTGTACAAGAAGTCAATATGACCATCCGTATAACGAAAGGCTGAAGTTATTTTATCAGGTAGTCCGGGGAAGAAATAACTGATTGGGCGACGATTTAATATGTTACCAGTTTCAGTAAATTCTACACACAAATTATCGTTGTACATGAGGTACATTCGGCCGCTATTCGTTTGGAATAGAGCATTTATTTTAGCATGTTGAGGTAGAGAAAAGAGTGGAAAATGGTTGTGAATATTAAGATCGGGGAAAGATGCTGAATAGAACGTATTATTAATGATGGTTGCTAAATTTCCCTGCGAGTTCTGAAAGACGTGTGAAACATGTTCGGATCTTAGATCTTGAGGGAGATAATCGACAATTAATTCTTCGGAATATGCACAAGATTTAAATCAAAGTTCCACAAAAATATATCATAACCAACATACATGCGGTAGTTTGGAAAATTTTAAGCTTTAGCAAGAAACATAAAATCAGGGGCTTGAATTTCACAAATTCTTGGCGTAGATGGTGATGGTGGTGGCGGCGGTGGTGTCATAGGTTTCTCAGTAGTTGCATCATTCTTAGCAGTAGTTTGGAGAACTTTTTTATCTTTCAATTTTACTCCATACAAACTTTGTATTGCCATTTTGTCATCTTCACCAAAATGTATCATATCTTCTTGAAAATATGGATTCATAATAGCCGTTTGAACAGTACTATGCTCTAGTCCAAGCACATGTCCAATTTCATGTAGTAAAACTGCCAAAAAACTTGTTCCATCGTGATCTGAAGTTTCATTACCAAAATACCGATGTTCTGCAGCATCAAAATGGATTTCTGTACATTGATAATTATTAGGGTAACTTGCGTGTGCCAATACTTTTCCATGACCATCAAAAGTACTAAGACATCTACGACCACCTTGACAAACTGTTCGGTAATAGTGTTCATTACCAACAACAGTTAAAGTGATGTCAGGTGTTGGATTAGGTATTCGAACATTTTCAAATTTTAAAAAAGATATTTCTTCCCACATCTCGAAAGCCCGTCGAGCTATTCTTAAGTGGTCATCGGTGGCTTGAGGAAAATACCACGTTAATTTCGTTTTGTTCCATTTTGAATTTACCCGAAAATTATTTTCGCTTAAAGCGCACCTGGGTTTATTCATAAAACTTATTGTTGCATCATTCAATTTTCCCGTTACAGGGAGATTGTACCTTTCCTGAAATGCTATTATAGATGTTTCCAAATCGGTAATCGCACTTATTGACGAATTCACATAGCCGAAACGTGGCAAAAACGCTTTCGCATATTCAGTATTGTTTTCCGACGACACGGCGAGAAAAAACAGTAGTACTGGCGCATTGACCAACATCTTGATCGAGCCTGAGATACAATAAGTGAATCGTATTTTTTTATATGAAATTATTACCTACATTTCAATTTGGAAAATAGAAAGATTTTATCTTTCTGAAATATTCAATAACCAAGTCTTAATCAATATCGGTAAACAATAGGTTCACAATACACAGGTAACCGCAAAAATTGTAAATTCCCAATTAAATGAAAATATGTTTTTGTTTTCGAGTTCCTTCGACTAATATTTTTGTCTATTGATTTGTAGTTTTGTGTGTGAAAATTTCTATATTTTTGGAAACTTAAGCAAATTTTGTAAACATCCCGCCTTGAAGGTATAAAAAGGAGAAGTCATACGTTTTAGTATCAAGTATCATTTGACTATCCACATATAAACAAGATTTTGCTGAGAGTGCGTACGTGAGTGCTACAAGAAGAAATTAAAAGTAAGTTTCAATTATTGTTATGCGTATGTGTGTGAGTTTGTCTCACAAAATATTCGAAAATGAAATTTTTAAAATTTTTTTAGATGGATTTAGATAAAATAAACAAAGTTTCCTCCATTACAGCACGGAAGCCTATAGTGAAGCTGCAGGATCTGGAAATAGGAGTTCCTCAAGCAATTTATGCTGCAAAAATAGCTAAAAGAACATTTGGAACAAGCGTTCTACTTGACTTGGGCGATAAAGTCGTGTTCCCGCCGAACAGAGTGACTGATACATATGAGCCGTATATTAGCCATTTCGAGAAAGGGAAATACAGCTTGACGTACCAAGGATCTTACAAATACAGCAATAATGTTTAATTATCCAAATACACGTAAAATCGATGCAACTCTGTTGGAAATTAAAAACAATTTTTCGAAACATGTAGAAACTTTTGCATTAAAAGCCATAAATTCGCATCTGAGGAAATGCAATTTACCGTTAAATAAAATACATTTTTCCGTGGGTCAAGTTAGAAAAATTCAATCAAGAATGGGGGAACTGAAAAGAATGCGTCATTTTATTAAAGCAATGAAGCGGGGACATATAGGTGGAGGCTTAAAACAAAAAGTTAGGTGGATTAACATAAATTCAGTATTCAACAGCAGAGTAAGTACGGGATTAATTATAAACTTGAAGCATAAAGAAATAAAAAAAAATTTTATAGATGCATTTAAACTTTTCAATGAAAAAATTTCTGATTTTGAAGAAGCAAATGTACATGTTAAAAGTTAACGTAACTTTCTGTGGTGATTTTATCAAACAATCGGACGATTCAGAAATTGCAACCAGAAAACATTTTGGTACACCTAATTCGGTAATTGATGCGGGAACGGATCTGGAGGAGCGGTATAATAAAAATGTAATAGATTTTCTATTGAATAAACTCAGTGAATTTAATGAAATGAATTCAGGGTGGGCTTTGAGCAACATAATTTCCTTAGAGGTAGCAATTAACAAATTTGAAATGGGAAACGGCTCATCTTTCATTAAATCTTGTGTCAATGTTCAAAACAATGATTTAGCAAGCTTTTTTTGGAGTATAGTCAGTACGTTGTATCCTGCTGAACGACATAATGAGAGATTATCTAAATATCCGCATTACAGTCATGTTTTAAATACTGAAGGAATGGAGATGCCAATGAAACTTAGTAAAATTTCAAAATTTGAGCAGCTCAACAATAATTCCGTTAATGTGTACGCTTTAGAAATGATAGGGAGTAATGAAAAAACATTTTTTTCAGTAATACCTGTCAGGTTGACAATGTCGAAATTAGATAGACATGTGAATTTACTTTTAATTCAGGATCATTATTTCCCTAAATTGAATGATTTTAATGCTCCCCCTCCTCCTTCTCAAGACAATGAACATTTAGAAATCAAATATCATTATGTATGGATTAAGAATCTCTCTAGACTATTATCGAGTCAGTTGAATAAACAAAACGGTAAAAAATATCCTTGTGATAGATGTTTAAATTATTTTGCCAGTGAAGAAAAATTAAATATTCATTATACTCTTTGTGAAACTATGAATAACGAAAAAATTACTTTCCCCTTACTTTACGACTTTGTTGAATTTCGAAGTCACGTATATAAACAAAAGTGTCCTTTTACCATTTATGCTGACATTGAATCGCAATTAGAAAAATGTAACATAGAAATTAGCAAAACGACGCAAAAATATCAGCATCATAAGGCCTTCAGTATAGGCTATTACTTCAAATGTTCATTTGATGACTCTTTATCATTTTATAAAGCACACAGAGGTGATGATTGCATGAATTGGCTTGCAGATGAAATGACCAAAATGGCAAAATTTGTTGAAAGTAAGATTAAAAATATTAGCCCAATTGAGGTGGTAAAGTCGGACCCCACTGTTGGCGAAACGAAAAAATGTCACATTTGTGAAAAAATATTCAAAGAAAAAGAAGTCATTGTTAGAGATCATGATCATTTTACTGGAAAGTTCCGTGGATTTGCTCACCAAACTTGTAATCTGAACTTTAAAAAACTGTTTGTTGTACCCATTATATATCATAATCTCTCCTATGATTCGCACTTTCTTATAAGAGATATTGTTAGACGAGGGCGGGTTAGTATACTTCCGGTAAATAAAGACAAGTAGATTTCTTTTACGCAATACGAGACAGCTACAAACATTAAATTCCGATTTATAGATTCGTTCAGATTTTTGGGGACTAGCTTGGATAATCTAGTTAAAACTTTGCGTATTGAGGATTTGAGGATTTCGTAATTTTAAAAAAAGAATTTCCTACACTGAATGCTGATCACTTTGAACTATTAACTCGTAAAGGCGTGTTTCCATACGACTACATTGACAATTTAGACAAATTAAATGAAACTCAATTACCTAAACAGAAATGTTTTTACAATAGACTTAATGAGAATAACATTACTGATGAAGATATTGCTCACACACAAAACGTTTGGAAATCCTTTAATATTAAAACACTTGGAGAATATAGCGATTTGTACATGCGTACCGATATTCTGCTTCTTGCCGACATTTTTGAAAATTTTCGTGAGTCTTCTTTGAAAACTTACTCCCTTGACCCCGCCTGGCTATACGTGGGATTGTATGCTTAAATATACTGGATGTAAGCTGCAAATTTTGAAAGAATACATGATAATGTTTATAGAAAAGTCGATTCGAGGGGGAATATCTGTATGTAGTAGCAGATATGCCGAAGCTAACAATAAATACATGTCAGAATATGATCCTACCAAACCCTCAAGCTATATATTATTTTTAGATGTAAATAATTTGTACGGAAAGGCTATGAGCGAACCCCTACCTTATGAGGGGTTTTCTTGGGTCGAAAATATCAGTAAATTTGGCACCGATCAAAAAACAATCAGTTCACCTGAGGATTATGTGAACATAATGACGCTGCCTGATGATTCTCCCGATGGCTATATTTTTCAAGTCACGCTAGAATGCCATGAAAGATTACACGACGAACATAAAGACTTCTGCCCCGAACACCGCATTCTGCCAGAATCCAAATTACCGAAATTAATGACCACATTGCACGACAAAAAAGAATACACGCTTCATCATAGAAATTTAAAACAAGCATTGTCACACGGTTTGAAGTTAATTCAAATTCACAAAGTATTAAAATTTAAACAGTGGCTGAAGGCGTAAGTAGAGTAACTACACCAATACTGTGACACAAACCGGTTTTCAGGACCTGTTTAGCCGGTTTTGAGAACCTGTTTGTAGAGCCGCTTTTTTAGTTGTTAACCTTCAGTTTATTTATATACGTCAAATGAACGGATTGACCTCTAGACACCACTGGATACCGAGTAATTTGAACCTGTTTGTAGATCCAGTTTGACCATGTTCACCTTGATCACTAACTTTGTGGAACCTTGAAACAGGTTTTTGTGTGACCTTAGAATCGGTGACCTTTTTTGAGGTGACGCTTGGGATTTTTAGATCTCATTTTGTTTTTCAATTAAGTAGTGGGAAAAAGCTGAAATGCAAGTGGTGGGGAAAAGCTGTATAAATTTCGATGCAATAAGATTTCTGAACGTTAAAAGGTGTTTGTTTACAAAATGGAAGAAGTGAAAGAAGCAGTGCAAAGTTTAGTATATGACTTTAACAAACATGAAAGAATGTTTGATCGGGAGCAGATATATGGTAGGGGAAGGATATACACAGTAGAAGAGTGTATGCAGCAGGCGAAGAAGTACAGAAAAGGAGCTGACGCTTGCAAAAATTTTGTAAAAGGATTAATTTGCATTGTATGTTTAATGCAGTTATTGAAACACTTAGATTTGGAAAGATGGATGTATGAATACAATCACTTACTTCCGGAGGAACTTCGCTTGAAGAATGAGGAGGAGGAGGAGGAGGATGGTGTCTATGAACAATACGAGGAAGAAAATAATATGTTATCATAAAATAAAAAATCAGTAAAATATTTTAAGTGTTTTATTTATTCATCAAATAGTACAATTTATAATTTCAGTGCATATTTAAAAAAATGACAATTTTCTTGTGCACTGGCAGGTCCATCCCAATGAGTTATCCAATCAGGACGATTATAGTGAACAAAACAAGGTAATCGTATTTGCAATTGAAAGTTGGATTGAAAGGCATATGGAAGTTTATGCCAAATATCCAGCAGAACGAAAGGTCTCACATTCTCTATTAGGTATTCAATTGGAAGCTCTTTAAATTCTTCGGTAGTGAAATCATGAAACGATTTCTTACACAAAAACTTAGTCATGTTGTGAAATGTTTAATTTTTATACCCAACTCCTCCTACTTATATACCCAACACCATCATCAAAAAGTGGTGGGGAAAAGCTGTATAAATTTCGAGCAAATAAGACTCTGAAAGTTAAAACTGTTTACAAAATGGAAGAATTGAAAGCAGCAGTGCAAACGTTAGTATTTGACTTGAATGAACGAGAAAAAGTGTATGAGCGGGAAGCAGTATATGGAATGGGAAGAAAATACACACACGAAGAGTGTATGCAGCACGCGGATAGGTATAGACAAGGAGCTGACGCTTGCAAATATTTCGCGAAAGGTGTGATTTGTATTGTATGTTTAATACAATTATTAAAACACTTAAATTTGGATAGATGGATGTACGAATACAATCACTTACTGCCGGAGTTACTTCGCTTGAAGAATGATGGGGAGGAAGAACAGGAAAAATAAAAATGTAATTATGAAATAAAAAATTAATGAAATTTAATTATTGTTTTATTTATGCATTAAATAGTTATTATACAAAAAATATACATTTGTTACTGCACATATACATTTATCATTCATATGGTAAAAACATGATGGATCCATATGTTCCAATTTCGGTTGTTCATCAAATTCATAAACGGGAACTGTCGAAAATGTTCTTAAATAATTTGCCTTTTCTTTACCTTTGACATAAACCGCTTCAACGTTGGTAAGCAAATCTTGAAACAAGACACCAAAAGTATGAACAGGTGTAAATCCGTCGTCCCAATTTATGTAATGATGATTTGTCATTAACCAAGTAGCCTGTTTGTGTAAATCTGGAGGTAACATCTTCATCGGAAATGGAGGTTTGAAAACGTAATGACAGAATTTTGAACCATCAAAAGCTGCAAACTCCTTTACTATAAGTTTGTTATTTCCGATTTTGAATCCTTGAATATCCACAACCAATTCCATATTTTTAACTTGATTAGTTCTTTTATAACTTGCTGATGTTTCTCATAATAGTTTAAATCAGATTGAAGTTGTTTTAATTTTATGAGATAATTATGTAATCTCTTTCGATATTCGTTGACCATTATAAACTGTAAACTTGAACCGAATGTGAAAATATATATATATACAAAATATAAAGCATGCGCACTATATTTGTCTTACAATTTTTGTTAGAGGATTATACATAAACTCTTTTTCATGTAAAATTAAGCAATACGCCGTTACATTATTACCTACTGACTTTTTCGTTTCAAATTCAATACGAAGAACAACAGATCCACTTTGAATGATTTCCTTTTGCCGAGAACAATCGATATGAACAATGGGAGCTTTTTGTTTGAATTCCTCAGGTGTGAATATTGGTTGATTTGTTTGAATGTGATAATAGGATTCTTGAAAATTAGCAAACATTTCATACAACGTTGCGAAACGGTTAGTATCAAAGTCCAAATTTAAATCATGATAAGGATAACGTTCTGAATTAAGAAAGACGCGCATATTCGTTAATGTACAATGATCAAATTGACTCATATCTTTCAATAATTCTCCCTTACGACCAGCCTGCAGTGCTACTATGATATGTCGAGGACTTTCTAATTTAGTTGAAGTTTTGACAGGCCAAGTATGACGTGTCGAATCATTTAAAGTGGGATATTCGATTATTTCCCAACTTCGAAACTTGATAGGGAGATCGACATTGCTTTGAATAATTTTATTTAAACGAAGTTGTTCTCGTAAGTTAGGTGTTATATGAGGAACATTCCAAGATAATTTATTAATTTGAATTTTCGGCTTTTCGCTAATATCGTTCGCGATAACCGCATCTATATCATCTTTATCGCGAATTAACACCAACTCCTGTCTCATATTAAGTACAATTTTGCGAAAATCCTCGAATAATCCACACCATACTTTCAACGGTATGCAAACATTAAAGTTTCCATTGCCATCAAGAAGAATCTTACCATCTTTGGGAAACCATCCTCCGTTTTGCAGTAATTTACTCTCATTGTCAGTGAGCGACAAATAATTTTTTATTGTGGAAACCAAACCTACATTTCTAACAGAATCTATTACAACACCATTCAATTCATATCGTAGTTCTCGAAACAAATAAGCAATACCGTTGTTGATAAGTTGAAATTTTGTGGGTACTTTGTCTTGATCAGTCAAGATTTTACCTTCTAAATAAAGATAACTATTACATGGTAGTGTGTATGCATCCAAATCTTGAATAGGAATTCTGATTTCATCATTATAATTTAAATTACTAGAAGTATAAGGTTGGTAGGTATGGAACTGATAATCTTCAATGGTATTATCAATAAATGGTTCACCCGAAACGTGTAACATTTCCATTATACTAAAACTTGAAATCCAACAGACTGTAAAAATTTACGATTTTCTGATGTTAACCGATCAGTCACCAGTGTTGCACTGTTTTTTCGACGTTCGAATTGCCTTTTATATGGTTGATATGGATGTTCCGAAAACCGCCAAACCATTATTCTATTCTTCGCAGATGTAGTCGAACCGTTATAGTTTCTTTGCGAAAATTGATCAAAGTTCCAACCTGATTGAGAATTCTCACAGTAATGTTGTTGATAGTTTTGATGTTTACTGGATAATAGAGTATTGTTAGTGGTTGTTCCACTATTTTATACCCATTTGGAACTTGTGGGAAAAATTGATGAATAATGTGAACTGGTTTTCCATTGAGGAAAGAACCAACCGCAATGTTACAGTCAATACAAATGGTATTCACTTGTAAAATGTTGACACTTTTAGAAGTATGAATTACATTTGGACTTAGTTTTCGTCTGGGAAATCCCAAAAGATGACCTATAGAATTATCAATGTCAAAATTAATCCAAACACTACTTTTAATTGTAAGTGTTGATGTTCGTGGATCTGCTCTAATACGAATACTAACTCCAGTCTGAAACAGTTCCCGTTCAATAATTTTTATTATATCATTAATTTCGTATGCTCCAACGGGAATTTCAAATTTATATTCATCATGATCACCCCACACCAACACATTATTTTGCTCATGTACGTTACTAATACTATTAAAACTATCAAAATTTGCTAAACCTATTTCATAGTCAGCATTTTCGTCTAAATAAATAGGGGGATTAAAATCATCACTTAAAACTGATGATTCTCCACTCAAAGTAAATGTGTATGACATAATGATCCAACTGAGTGACTAAATAAAAACCGTAGACAATATTGACCGCACTGATGTGAATTAAATGATTGTAGCACATCATAATTATAGTTTATATCAACCAGCCCATCACTCTTAAAATATCTAACTAATTCTAATGGAGGGGGTAAATTACCGTAACTATCAAAATAAATCACATGCTTGTCATGTTTAGTGTAAGCAGTCCAGTGAGTTCCACTTCCACTTGTACCATCAAGATTGACTATACCTGACTCATATTTTTTTATTTTACTAGGTAACGTATCCCGCATGAAAACACCACGAAAATTAGGGATATATTTTGCATACTCTTCTAGCTCAATATTTGTCATCGCATGACGTGGTAAGCTCAGCGAAATTTTTTTGGATTCCAAACTTTTTTTTTTTTCAAACCATATCCTTTATAGGGTCGTAGATAGAAACCTTGACCTACTTTTACCGCTTGCTCCATTGCTGCGTTATGTCTTTGTTGTTCAGTTAGTTGTTCACGATTGGCTTTAGCATCATTCACTGCTTTTGCAATTCCAGCTGCACCGCCCCCAATAGCTCCTAATGCTCCTAGTAATGGTAACAGTAATGGTAAGAAACCACCCTTTTTTGGAGTTCGAATGGTACGTTTTTTCCCAACTCTCTTTTTTTTCATTCCCATTCCAATTTTACGCTTAGCTTTCATAGCTGTAGTAACAAACCAAGCAGCCGCTTTTTCACCTGTTTTAGCGTCTTTCGCCTTTACTCTTTCCCAAGCTTTGTTTTCTAAAATCTTATCTGCCAGATGTCGCTTACTCAAATCTTTATTTTGAGAATAAGCAATGTCGTGCTCTTTGCACGCTTGATCCAAAGGATTAATTCCCAAGTCTCCTTGTCGTAGTCTCTCCTCTAACCGAGTACCAGGACCACAAAATTCGTACCCAGGTAGATGCAGTTCAACAGGAAGAGTTGATGAGAGTATTAATGAAACCTCTTCCTACTTTTCTGGTTCGTTTCATTCTAAGTTCTTATATATAGTGACATGTGCTTATATACCCTCAGTCAACATGAAGATTCATAAACAACAACTTTCACTACCCATTAAAAATTATGATGATGGAGTGGTGAAACAAATTGGAAAACATGGTGCAATGTTTGGAGGAGATTCGAAAAGAGGGCTAATTATTGGTCCTAGTGGATGTGGAAAAACAAATGTTATGTTATCCTTAATTGATCATCCTAATGGTTTGAGATTTGAAAATGTGTATGTTTACTCGAAAAGTCTACAGCAACCAAAATATACTTATCTAAGAAATCTAATTCAACCCATAAAAGAGATTGGCTATGAAGAATATGATAATGCAGAAGATGTTATTTCTCCAGACTTAATTAAAGATAATTCTATAATAATTTTTGACGATGTTGCTACATGTAATCAGAACATAATGCAAAGTTATTTTTGTTTTGGTCGACACAAATACACAGACTGCTTCTATTTATGTCAAACATATTCGGCAATACCCAAACAGCTAATTAGAGATAATGCAAATCTCTTAATAGTCTTTCAACAAGATATGACCAATTTGAAACACATTTATGATGATCACGTTAACGTTGATATGTCATTTCAAGATTTGAAAAATTTGTGTTCGTTTTGTTGGCAAGATAAATTTGGATTTCTCACAATTGATAAAGATTGTACAATGACGTCTGGTCGATATAGAAAAGGGTTTGACATTTTTGTTAGTATATAAATAGTATTGATGGGAACATACACCTAGTAGTAACCATGGAGACACAATTAGCGAAACAACTCGTAAAGGCACGCCAGGCTTTAAAGAAAAAATATAAGAGTTTGAAAAGTGATATAGTTCAATCTCAATCTCAGTTAGAACAATCATACCAACCAATTACGCGACCACTTGAGGAATTGGTGTCCGCTTTAAAGGAACCAATTCAACAATCGATTAAAGAAGAAAGAAAATCAATGTCACCTATAACACCTAAATCGCAAATCACCAAATATAATAAATTAGCGTATCTAACTACTCCCCCTGCTCGACCACTATTCAATAGCACTCAGCTAGAGAATATGATACCTGCACCCGAAGAAGTGTTTCAATCTCAAATCGATCATAATGATGATGAGATTGATAAGAGTCGCGACGACCAATTCATTGATGATACCCTTTCTCAATTTTATCAAACTTTATCCAATCCTGAGGTGTATCGCGAATATTTTGATCAATTCAAAAGTCCTCTGCCTCGAGAGTATATTGAAGGAATGGTACGTGACGTAAATGGTAAATATGATCATGATTTGGGTTTATTTCACGATCCTATCAAAGAAAAGTTTTATATCGGAGATTCTGAAGTAGATTTTGAAGGTGCAAATATTTCAGTTAAAAATATTAAATACCCTGGTACTGTAGGTCTGTACGATTTACTGTTTTTGAAAAATCCTACATTACAGAATCAGAAAGATATTGACAATTACGTGGATATTATAAAACGAACAAACGCTATCCATCGAAATTATGATCCTGACTTGCCTATTAAGAAATTTGCCAATGATATCAAAGATAAATATCTTTTCATTATAAAACCGAAACTTAAGCCACCTGTAAGAGCAAGATCTGGTACGCAAACTTCCGCTATGCTGAGAAATGTAATTACTAGAAATATGGCAAGGAGGGGAAAGGGAATGACAATGATGAAATATTCGTCAAAGCCCGTAGACTACAAATATTTTGATGACTACAATGAAATAGTTGAAAGATTGAAATTACTTTTGAGTTCAAAGAATGCAGGTAGTTCTGCTCATAATAACGAAATAGTTTCGATTATAGAAGAATTACGTGAAGGAAAAATAATCCTATAAATGGAGCATTTACTCCGCAACTGCTCAGTTTACATCATGCCTATCAACAAGTTTAATCAACATTTTCTTACTATCGACGAAAGTAAACCTCAAGATGTTCCATTTTACATATGTCAACCATCTAAGTATCATAGTAAATGTATACTTTACATTCATGGAAAAAACAACCCAAATTTAAGTAAAACTAATTATGTATTAGATGATTTAACCACTGTGTACACTTTTCCGATAACCGGAAAGGTTGAAAGTATTCAATGCTATCCATCACCTTTATTTGTTTCATATAAAAATCATAACAACCCCATTAATCAGTTACTAGAAAATCAAATTGTAACTAAAGGAGATAGAATAGAGTTTGAACTTCATTCCCAAGGGTCGATGAGAAGTGATTGTTATGTTCAATTTGTTATTCAAGTTCCTCTAGAAAAAAGTGTATAAATACACATTTATTCAGTGTTAGTTTTATTTCAAACATGCCTCTCAACAAGTTCAATGAACATTATTTGAGTCCGGCTGAACTCACTGCTCCATTTTATATTTGCCACTCATTTGACTATCATGTTAAATGTCTAGTTCGTTTGCGAGGTGAGAAGAAACAAAGTTTGAATAAAGAGTACTATGTACTAGATAATGGGGGTATTGCTTTCAAATTTAAGTTTGCTTGCATAATTGAAAGTGTATCACATTATACAGCAGACGGAGTGGTGCTAATAAATGATATTGAATCTAAATTCAATCAACTAGCTACCAAAAATATTATAAAAGGAGATATAATTAAGTTTAAATTAGGAACGCCAGCTGCTATCTGCATTGAACTATTGTTACAGTGTCCGTTAGTAAAAAATGTCTAAAGCACAAGTAATACAAGAATTACATGCTCCAGCTCGAATAAATTATAGAAGACGACATGTTATTGTGAAGGGTCTACACGATTTGATCCAGGCAGACTTGGCCATTATGTCACCACATGCCAAAGAAAACAAGGGATATAATTATATTTTAGTTGTAATCAATGCATTTAGTAAATATGTTTGGGTGGAACCTGTCAAGAGGAAAACAGGAAAAGAAATTACAAATGCTATGAGAATTATACTGAGTAAAATGAAGACCACACCTGCTAATCTACAAACCGATAATGGAACTGAATTTTACAACAAAGAATTTCAACGATTAATGCAAACATACAATATCAATCACTACAGTACATTTTCAAATCTCAAGGCTAGTATTGCAGAAAGAGTAATTCGAACGTTGAAAACACTATTATGGAAGCGATTTAGTATGGAAGGTTCTTATAAATGGTTAAATATTCTTCCAGAAATTGCTGCAAAATATAACAATACCAGACACTCTACAACGGGTGAAATACCCAGTAAAATTAATGATAAAAATGCCAAATATATTGTTGTATTCAACAACATCAAAACCATTGATCCCAAACCAGCAAAATTTAGAAAAGGTGATTATGTTCGTATCAGCAAATATCGACACGTGTTTAAAAAAGGATACACTCCCAACTGGACTACTGAGGTTTTCAAGATTAAATCTGTTAAACTCACCAATCCCACTACTTACATTTTGGAAGATGAGAAAAAAGAAGAAATTCGAGGGGCATTCTATTCAGAAGAGCTACAAAAAGTGAAATATCCGGATGTTTTTCTAATTGAAAAAGTGTTGAGAAAAAAAGGTGATCGGTTATTAGTTAAGTGGCTTGGAATGAACTCTCAATCATGGATAAATAAAAATAGTATTGTATAAATTGTAATAATTTTGAATAAAAAACGTATACGTTATACTTTTGTTTCATTGAAAAAAAAAACACAAAGAGTTAATTTAAATTATTTATTCGTTGACATACTTTATTTCTGTGACTTACATCTAATATAGGATTAATAATAATAGCAGCTTCCTGTATTCGACGTTGAAATCTCAAGTCATCGTGATATCTCAATTCGCATTTTCGGGTGCTTTTGTAAGCGAAAGCCCAGGTGATCAATAAGTGAATGTGAACATTTTCATTGAATCTTACTTTCTTCATTCTTCAACATATGAGGATATTTATAAATCACTTCCAGAGCCAAGCTGTATGTTACACAATTTATATATTTCACAGAGTCCATTATGTTGAGAGCTGAGTTTACAATGTTCTCACTATCCACACCAAGTTTTAAAATTTTAAAACAACTATAAAATTGTTGATTCTTCAGTAGCTCCAAATTATACGTTATTAATGGATGTAATTTCCATAATTCCATTATACAAGCAGATTCCAAATAAATACTGGAATGATCTGTCACTATTTTCCATTCAAAATTTGTTCCATATATGGTATAGTCATTTGTTACAGCTTGAATTGAAGATAGAAGTTCATACCATTCCACTTCAGTCAATTCAATAGTATTATCCTTTCCGAATATTCTAACACATGGTTCAAAGTTCAATTCATGAGATATGCTAACCACTATGAAGATGTTATTAGTCAAATGAATTATTTTCCCACCTAAATACATTTTCTGTGGACATGTAACCATACTGAATGTGTTTTGAATACTAACGAGAAAAAAAAAACACTGAAATATATTTATAAATTTTATTGATACATACACTAAAATATATTTATAAAGTTTATTTATACATACACTGAAATATATTTATAGTTTATTTATACATACACTGAAATATATTTATAAAGTTTATTGATACATACAAATACATATAACTACTTTAAACTATAATGACCCCAAGGTAAAGTATTGATTGAATCATGTAATATACAACGCTTATCGTCTAATCCATTCAAACCCACTTTTGTTTGCTCTATGCTGTAAACATTATGAGCATATGAACGAATTGTACGTTGCGAAATAATTTTATCTTTGTTTTCCCTCAAACAGTTGATGTAGTCATCGAATGTAATCTTATTTTCAATGATGCTCGATTTAACACCCTTTGATTTTTTAACCAACTTTGAATCCTGTACCTTATAACTATACATTTTTGATCTTAATCCTACAAAATGAGTAATAATTCTACCATTTGCCTCATCTTTCATTAAACCAGGGACTTTTTTATTACAAAGTAGCATATTGTACGGATTATTAACACCATATTCGCTAGTATCAAATCTGTTAATGTTAGGTTTTATCACTTCCTCGAAAATATCATTACATTGAATTTCATAAATAAAACTGTCGGTATCAGTATATAAAATTTTACAATAATCCTTTAATTGAGGTAACATGAAATCATAGTGAAACTCATACATACAAGTTTTTGAAATATCTAAAATAGACATTCCTATGTACAAGGGTTTGTTGAAATAAAGTTCTGCTTTCTTCAATTCGATTGCCATTAACTGACTTTCTTCATCGAATACAGTTCTTCCAGTAAACTTTGGACTAGCTATCAAGTTTTTTGCTCCATACCTTCCCTCCCATTGACTAACCAATTTAACAATCCGATGTTTTCTAATATTTTCCATTGTTTTTCCATATATTGAATTTACGTTGAGTTTAAAGTAACCTTTTTCGAATTCATTTTTAGCTTTTTTCCTAAAGCTTGTATTTAAATCTACATAAGGTTTCAACCACGTTGATTGTGAGAATTTAAGTACCCTATGAATTTTTGTCAACACCAACCCATGTGCTAGAGCTTGTTTTAAAGCCCGAAAATGAATGATATATTTGTTTTTGTTATACAGAGTGGTCAACAGTTTCGGTAATTTGGAGCCTTTGGGTACTCGATGTTCAGAACAAAAAGGAAAATCTCTATGAATATCATGCAGATCCTCCGGATAATCCAAATCCACTTCCAAAATGTATCCTTCGGGACTGTCGTCAGGTATGTCACTAACATTAATGTTTGTGTCAACCCACTCAAAATTTCCATATGGCAGTGGTTGACACATTGCCCATCCGTACAGTGCATTGATATCCAGATAAAGTATAAACTTGTCCGGCTTCGAATTATCATATTTCCTCATATATTTATTGTTAGCTTCGGAATATCGACAGCAGCATTGACTTATTCCTCCCCGGATTGCATTTTCAACAAATAGTATCATATCAACATCCTGTAATAGTTCTAATTCGCACTTAGTATATTTTAACATACAGTCCCATGAATATCCAGGAATGGTATAGTACCAAGCTGGATCTAAGCCGCTAGTGGAATACCCAATATTTCGAAAATTCTCAAATACATCTGATAAAAGCATTATATCAGTTTTCAGGTACAAATCAGAGTATTGACCTAAATTTTGAATATTAAACAATTGCCATACATTCTGAGCATGTTTATATCGCTCCTCAGTGATTTCTTCATCGCAGAGTTTATTATAAAATTCATTTGGCTCGGGTAATTCAGTTTCTTCAAGTTTTTCCAATTTATCTATATAGTCATAGCAAAATACTCCTTTTTTTGTTAAAAGTTTGAACTGTTCATCACTGCAGTCTCTGAATTCATGTTTTGTATTGTTCAAGTTTTTCTCATCTAAATTTTTCACCAAACTATCAAGTGAGGAATTCAGAAAGCGAATTGAATCTATAAACCTGAATTTAATATTATTCGACATATGATTAGTAAACGAAATATATTTTTCTTTATTGATTGGTAACAATGAAATTCTACCTAGTTTAGCAAGATCTCTTATAAGGAAATGTGAATCATAGCCACTCAAATTATGAAAAATAGTGGGGACACAAACATTTTTTCTAAAATTTACGTTGCACATTTTATGTGCAAAACCTCTAAACTCGCCTGTGAAATGATTATGATCGCGAACAATAATATCAACATTTGTAAATTCAGTTTCACAAATATGACATATTTTAGCATTTACTGTTGTCCTATTTTCATCCATGGGAATTATATTTTTAAATTTAGAGTAAATTATTTCAGCACATATTTCCATTTCATGCGCAAACCATTGCATACAATCTATTCCACGATAACTGTTAAAGTATGAAAGAGAATTATCATATTCACATTTAACGTAATATCCGCAGCTATACGCAATATGTTTTTGATATTTAGTTGTTTTCTGGAAATTATGTTCAAGAGGTTGTAACATACATTCAAAATCAGCATAAATAACAAAAGGTGTTCGTTGTTTATTTGAAAAATTTTTGAACTTTGGAATCATTGATTTTTTCACATGAATTTGAATGATTAGTTAACACTTCCTGATTAGAAAAATAATTTAAACATCTTTCACATATAAACTTCTTATGACCATCTTTATTTAATTGTACATTTAATAACCTAGATAAATTTTTAATCCAGCAATAATGGTATTTTATTTCAATACGTTCATCGTCTAATGGATCAGGAGCATCATAATCGTTTAGTTTAGGAAAGTATATATTTTGAATTAATAATAAATTAATATGATTTGTTTTTTTGTCTTTTGTTAAACGTAATGGAATTACGTTATAATTTTTCCCGATCAATTCCAAACCGTAAACATTAACAGATAGTTTATTAATCTTTTCAAAAAGATGAATTTTATTAAATTGCATTGGAATTTCAAGTCCTTCTAATTTCAATACTTGACTATAATGCGGATATGATGTTAAACGATTTGAATTTTTATTTCCAACAGGATACAGAGCACTTACAATACTCCAATAAAAACAAGCTTCGTCATTATAATTATGTACGTTTATACAAGCCTTTTTATTTGCTATAAAATGTGGTAATGAAATGAAAGATGAACCGTTTCCTATTTCTAATTTATTAATATTGACTGATAGTGATACAAGTCTTTTTAAAGCCCATCCTGAATCTTTTTCTTGAAATTCTGACAATTTAATTCCGATAAAGACTACTACACGATCCATGAACCATTCATATATATTAGTTGAATTATCTATCACACTATTCTCAGTATGGAAGTATTTTATATCTGTTATGTTTTTATTCAAATTTTGCTTCATAAACTCTGCACAGAATGTTGTATTTACTTTAATTAAGTTATAGTTTTGTAAAGCATCAACTATTTTTCTATAAAATATTTTAAAAGAATCTATCAAAAATTCGTCCGCATCTAAATGTTTTAGGTTTATTATTACTCCAGTTGTTACTCTATTATTATATATTGAAATTAAATCTTCCCACTTGACTGTATCTGTGCTTTCCTTACCTATTATCTCTAATTTTATATATATAGATTTCAAATGACCTAATTTGGTTAACCATTTCTTTTTTTTACCAATAGATATACTAGAACGGATTTTTTCAGAGCATAAGTTAATAGCAATCTTTACATGATGCAACCATACTTTACTTTCCTGTACTGTAAAATCAGGATATTTTCCAGAAAATTTTTCAATTAATTTACTTACATCACTAAATAATTTATCTGACATAATTATAGGTTACTATTTACAAATTTAAACAATTCCGCTGGATTTCCTTTACCGGTATCCTTTTGTCCAATGTACACTAGGGAATATTTCCCGTTTCCCAACTCTACCAAAAAATCTTTCAAAAATTTCGTTGATCGTGCCGGTAAAAAAACTGTGTTGTCATTCAACTCTACTAAAACTATTTCTCCATATTTTGAGTTCACTATTCTAGCGGTGGTAATTTTATAAGGAGTATCCTTAGCTAATGTATTCAGTTTCACAATCGATTTATCTTCTACTTCTAAAAGAAGATGTTTATTTATAGCTTGCATATCCATTTTTCACTGGAAATACATATTGTTTACGGAATTGATATCATTGAAATAACAGTATATTTACCTTTTGATTTGTAGTCACTCTCTTACTTTGATACTACTTGTAAGCACTGTGAATACTACTGATACCTTCTGTTATTTCAACCGGGTTTTTATATAACTCCAATCTAATCACGTGATCTTGAAAACTGCAGTTTCAACTTGTTATCCTTAACCTTCACTTGATTACTTGTTTTCAATATCAACAGACTTAAACATTGCTACCACTTATGTGGCAGCGAAAAGCACCAATGACCATAAAGGTCAGTTAATTTTTGTCTCGTTACCGTGCAATTAGTAACAACAAAAAACTTGTTTCACCTCATATTTTTTCCTGAGTATCTTTTGAAAGTATATACTTGTTTTTTTATGTCTACAGAGATTGTTGCCCTTCACTTTAACTTGATTACTTGTTATTCAGAGTTACAGATTAAATCGTTACCACTTATTTAATTGGTAGCGAAAAAGTACCAATGATTAAAGGTCAGTCAATTTTTGTCTTGTTACCAATTGTATAATAAGTAACAACAAAAAACTTGTTTCACCTCATATTTTTCCCCGAGTAACCTTTGAAAGTATATACTTGTTTTTTTATGTCTACAGAGATTGCATTTAAGCCGACGTACTTCAATTTTCAACACATTCTCAAACACAGTGTTCTTCGAAACAAGATAATATTTTTAACATGGTTTCAAAACGCGTCAACGTACATTCTAACGTGTTAGTTACACCTAAGAAGCAAAAAGTTTTGCCGAATTTGCAGCCGTTGGAGCAAATGTCGAAAGAAAATCAAGTAAGTATTTCCAACTATAATCATTTTTTTTATTTACATATGTATTTTTCTTATAGCCTATCATCGATTTGAGTTCTTCAGACATCGAAGCTTTTTTTTTCGTCTGATCCTGTTGGTCCGCCCTCCTCGTCCTCGTCCTCCTTCTCCCCCTCCTCCACCTCCCCCTCCTCATTGAAGCAGATTCCTCCACATCTAAAAGATATAAAGGAAAAAAATTATAGGAGTCTCGAATTTTTTACTAAGAATGATGTGGAGTTAACTGCACTTGACGATCAATTAACTTTAATCGTTAATGAGTGCAGTAATCGGGAACAACTCATTAAAACGATTGATGAACAGGTTGCAAATATGCAAAAACAGCTAGCAAATATGAGAAAAGAGAAGAAGAAATTAGAGGAGTTAAATCGCTTAGCTTTGGAGCAACAATTACATATTTTTGAAACTGGCAACCAAATTCAAAATTCAATAAACAATCATAAAACATCATGCTAATTTTTTGTTTTTTTTTTCATTCCGTTCTTATCAATTTATTCCAAATATTCAAGAAAACGGGAAAAGGAAGTGAAATAGTACACGTTCACGCCAAGAAAATTCTGTAAAAATATTCATTTAACAAAGTCGTGACAACATTTTAGTGTTTAAAAATGTTCATGTTTATACCTGGCCTATGAAAATATTTTAAATTGATTCAAGACATTAGCGCCTCCGGCTGGAATGTCGGTTTCGAGATAATGAGAAATAGAGAGAGGAGATTTTATTATGGTTTAAAATACACGCGATAAGTTACAATTCACTCATTAATAAGAAATTTTGAGATGACATTTTAGATATACAATACTGATATTTTTGCTAAAGTATGAGGTATGGAAATATATTATAATACAATTTTAACAGATATATTTCCAGAATTTTGATAATATTTCTAACTCTAGTCTGAGTTTGATGTAAAAATTCACCACATAAAACATAATATTTCTATTTCTCTCTCAACAATAATTATTCCGGTACTATGCATGAACTGTAATTTATCTAAAGACTCGCTATTCTACTACTGTTGTAAAATTCCAATTTATTTTTAAACTAACTTTCGAAGGGTTTAGAATTAAAAAAACAGATATATTCTTAGAATTTTGTTAATATTTACGACTCTAGGATGAATTTGATGCATTACAGAAATAATTCTAATGCAATATGCAATTTTTTAAACTTGACGTAAAATATTAAATCAATATATAGTTGAGGAGATGTAAGGCGGCGTTAGTCATCATAAATGTATCATTGACTACCTTGCCACGGTAAATCTCCTCAACTATACTATTATATTTACCTAATTTTTCCCTTCTCTGGCTGGCTGGCTGGCTATTTCGTTCAGCCGTTTCCGTTCAGACAACCTCCATGTTTTCTTCGCAGATTTTGATAGGTTTGGCGGAACCTTTCTTATCACATTCCTTGCTTCAACATTTGGAATGTACGTCGGAGAATCAGGTTCGTCATCCCAATTTTCCTGTTCTTCTATTTCTTCTATCTTCCCCTCACAATTCATTTTTAAATTTTTACTAAAACTGGAACTACACTGAAATGATTTTCTGTGTCTATATATATACAGAAATTTCAACAACTTTCTCTTAAAAGGGACTTACCTTCACCAAAAAAAAAACTGGAAGCTACATCGCCCTGGCATTGAAAACGTTTATTTAGTTAATCAGTCTGGGAATTTTATGTCTGACCTTATTGAAGGTGGTTTTGTATCAAAATATTTTGTATTTAAATCAACGCAATTTCTTCCAATCTTCAGTTTATTTTTTAAATATGACTGTTAATGTTTTTGATTTTTCTAAAGTGTTAACCAAGCTTTCCTATGTAAAAAATGTTGATTGAAACTCCAGTAAGTATGTGTTTTATATGCAAAATTTTAATCCTCATAAAAGTATAACCTCGGATTTTTTTTACTGTCTGAATATATTTTTAAAATTGCAGAGTGGTTATTGAAAATACTTCTAATTTATGATAAACTATTTATATTTCTCTCGTATGGATAGTGTTATAAATTCTTGGCGATAACATTTAATTGTTTTCTAGACAATCTATATGTTTATGCAAAACAGTTTTTCGTTATAAATATTTAATAAATGTATAGTAGGTAATAGGTCTGCCCTCGTGTAAAAAGGTATCTACAAATACTGGGGTATAACTATTTTCAGGTAATTTTTTTAATAATAACCATTTTTTACCTTGCATCTTTGATATAAATATTGTGTTGGTAGTAACGGCCTTTTCTGTTATAATGTGTATCGGAAATTCTGTTTTTATGTAACGAGCTACCCTTGCATCTTTGTTATAAATATCTAATAAAATATTATGATTGTTCTTAAGTAAAAAGGTATACAAATATACAAGGTATCCAAAAATATAGGGGTACCCCTATTTTAAGGTTAATTTTTTTCTCGTTGCCGATTATGTAATAGGTAGCGACAAAGTTTAATAACGCTATACATTCATCAATTGGAGGTTAACTTACGTATTTGGTATCTAGTGGTAGTGCATACAAACTAGAGGTTCAACTAATTTGTATCTGGTTACCAGTTATGTAATAGAAAAAGTTTAATAACGCTATACATACATCAATTGAAGGTTAACTTACGTATTTGGTATCCAGTGGTAGTGTATTCAAACTAGAGGTTCAACTAATTTGTATCTGGTTACCAGTTATGTAATAGAAAAAGTTTAATAACGCTAGACATACATCAATTGGAGGTTAACTTACGTATTTGGTATCCAGTGGTAGTGTATTCAAACTAGAGGTTCAACTAATTTGTATCTGGTTACCAGTTATGTAATAGGTAGCGACAAAGTTTAATAACGCTCTACATACATCAATTGGAGGTTAACTTACGTATTTGGTATCCAGTGGTAGTGTATTCAAACTAGAGGTTCAACTAATTTGTATCTGGTTACCAGTTATGTAATAGAAAAAGTTTAATAACGCTAGACATACATCAATTGGAGGTTAACTTACGTATTTGGTTTCCAATAGTAGTGTATTCAAACTAGAGGTTCAACTAATTTGTATCTGGTTACCAGTTATGTAATAGGTAGCGACAAAATTTAATAACGCTCTACATACATCAATTGGAGGTTAACTTACGTATTTGGTATCCAGTAGTAGTGTATTCAAACTAGAGGTTCAACTAATTTGTATCTGGTTACCAGTTATGTAATAGGTAGCGACAAAATTTAATAACGCTCTACATACATCAATTGAAGGTTAACTTACGTATTTGGTATCCAGTGGTAGTGTATTCAAACTAGAGGTTCAACTAATTTGTATCTGGTTACCAGTTATGTAATAGAAAAAGTTTAATAACGCTAAACATACATCAATTGGAGGTTAACTTACGTATTTGGTATCCAGTGGTAGTGTATTCAAACTAGAGGTTCAACTAATTTGTATCTGGTTACCAGTTATGTAATAGGTAGCGACAAAGTTTAATAACGCTCTACATACATCAATTGGAGGTTAACTTACGTATTTGGTATCCAGTGGTAGTGTATTCGTTCATTTGACGTATATAAATAAACTGAAGGTTAACAACTAAAAAAGCGGCTCTACAAACAGGTTCTCAAAACCGGCTAAACAGGTTCTGAAAACCGGTTTGTGTCACAGTATTGGTGTAGTTACTCTACTGGCGTACAATGATTTGAACACTCGATTGAGGACCTCGGCCCCTAACATCTTTGAAAAAGACCTAAGAAAGCTTGCAAATAACGCAGTGTTCGGAAAAACTATGGAAGCAATTAGGGGGAGAAAAATCGTAATGATACCGAAAACTTATGAAGGTCGTTATGGTGCTAAACATTTAATTGCCAGCCCACGATTCCATGGTAGAACGGTACTCGACGAGGAGGACGATTTAATGATAATCGAACTTAAAAAAGCTGAACATTGTTTCAATAAACCTTTGTATATCGGGATGGCCATTCTAGATTTGGCTAAAGCAATAAAGTACTACTCCCACTATGATTTTATACTCCCCAAATTGGGAGTAGAGAGATGTAAATCAATGTATACAGATACTGACAGCTTTATATATGAAATAAACTGTGAAGATGTATATAAAGAAGTCATCGATACTGTAACGAGGTTTTTTTTCGTCCGTTCAGGATTATTTTGTTTTAAATATAATTACTCATTGAATATTGTTTATAACCCGTTATACCCTCTGAATATGTGTAAAATAATTTAAATATTAAATATTTTCTCCGGGTTTGTGAAATAAAAATTGTAAGTTCGCCGCGCTGCGGTTCTAAAATTCATGTTTCCCCACCGCTACTAAATAGAGAGTAGGTAGCGCGCAGGTCAAGCTGATCGAGAGAGGGGGATAGGGAGACGAAGCACTGAGAGTCAGAGAGTCGAGAGTTGAGTTCTACCTGGCCACGGCTGAAGCAAGCTAGCTACCGTTCAACGTTCCTTCTGCCGTTTTTTTTTTTAATTTTGTTGTTTTGATATTTCTAATTTTTTTTGCAGTTTGCATTTTGATTTTTCTGTTTTAGTAATTTACTTTTATTTGATAAAAGTTGAAACCGTTGCTGCGAAGGTAAGAATTAATTGGAAACTATTTACTATTTAAAATAGGTGGTCTTTTCAATCCCTAATAAATAAAAAATTATATTTTATAGTGAGAGTCAGTATCTCCGTTTCATAGCAAATATTTCCGAACTCCAGTATAATTTCCTCTTGAAAATCGTTCGATATTCATTCCCGACTTCCAATCCCGTCCCGATTGAAATATTGAGGAGTGCCAGGCGTCTGGCCAGGGCTCCTTGATCTTTTAATTCATAAAGCCGTTCTAAATTAAAATCTTGAGGGGTGCCAGGCTTCTGGCCAGGGCCCTTCGATATTTTAGTTTAAGAACAAACCCTTTGATATTTATTCCCGATTTCCAATCCCGTCCCGATTGAAATATTGAGGAGTGCCAGGCGTCTGGCCAGGGCTCTTTGATATTTTAATTCGTAAAGCCGTTCTAATTGAAATCTTGAGGGGTGCCAGGCTTCTGGCCAGGGCCCTTTGATATTTTAATTCAAGGACCGGATCCTGTAGCATCCCCGTATAAAGCTTCTTTGACATTTTTATAATTCCCGAACCAGAAAACCTTTCGTATTCTTTTTACCGATCCCACCAAATGTAAAGTTTTAGTATTACTAGTTATTCTACCTACCGGGTGCATCAAAAGTGATGGCACATCTAATAACATATTATCCGGTGTATTTATTTGATTATCAACCTGTTTAGCGAAAAGACCCCTAACATTTAAGTTTGATTTCACCGTTTATTTTCTGTATAAAACCATTTTTAAGCTTATAAACCTCTCTTGCTTATGTCCTGCCCGCTTCGTCTCTAACTTGCGCATGTTAATTGTACCTCTAGTTTGCTTATATATTTGTGCTTTTGGATACCAGAGTATTGACGCTTTTCTTGTATAATAGTGTTTTTTTATTATTAATATTATAACGGCTTCAGACAGCCACAACCATTGTATATACTATTGAGGGTAGGTGTAATAAAACTTAACTGAACCTGTGTGTTTTTCTGACGTACCGTAGAGTGTAGAGTTTCCCTATAAGTAGAGTAGGCGCATAGCTGCACAAATTTAGCTTTCCCGCATCGTGGGCCAGGAGGGTAAACTTTTGTTTCAGGAACAACAAAGACCACTACCCCGGCCGGATTGGGATATAACTAGACCCCTGGAAATTACCGTACCTCCATCTGAGGCTACCTGGAACTCTTGACGATTGAAGTCAAGGGGCCGTGGAGTTAACCACGCTAAAAATCTGGCGCCCGAGAAAGTGTAAGTTGTCGAGGGTGTCAAAAGTGGCGTGCCCTGTTGGTAAAATCCAAAGGGTAGGTAAAAACGCCTCACAATACATACATTGAAAAATTCGACACTTCAGACTATACTCCAAATAACGTGTACCGTATTCCTCGTGTAAATAAAAAAGTTTTAGGACTAATGAAAGATGAAGCCAATGGGAAAATGATAACGCATTTTGTTGGGTTACGGTCTAAAATGTATGCATATAAAGTTCAGGATGGGCAAATCACGAAAAAATCAAAGGGAGTTAAGAAAAATGTCCAAAATAAATTATTATTTGAAGATTACGTTAGATGTTTAAAAGAATGGGAAACGATGTCTGTAACCCAAAACACGATGTATTTTCAATTGAACCAACAAAAATAGGTCCAAGTCCTTACGATGATAAAAGACACTTACTTCCCGAATCGTTCGATACGTTACCGTGGGGTCACTACAGTTTATTAAAATAATTTTTTTTCCATTTTAGATATAATGGTAGCAAAACTTGAAGATTTATGTGTTGAGATAATATGCGAAAATACAAAAGCAATAAACCAATTTGTAATTGATGTACATTTACCACAAAATTTAATGCTTAAAATATTTCAAAATTATGCTCAATATAGGTGGGATGCAATCGTTAAAAATGCTAAACGCATACAAGCGTGATTTATTAACGGTCATACAAGAACGATACATAAATTCACAAAACCGTGACTATTTACTAACTTGCCCTATCTGGAGAATGAATTTTTTTAAACATTTAAAAAAATATTGCGCGCTTGGATTCATTTATATTATATAGTAAACATAAAATTATGATTATGTCAGTTTTGCTATAGGAAGGCGTCCCTTTTAGAAGAAAGTAATCTGAATATTTCTATACATGTCGTTCGAAAACATTCACACGTAGTATACGCTAGAGAAGATATATTTACTTTATATCGTCAAAAGTATTATTGGTGTCAAAATGGCTATAATAAAGTAATATTTCAATTAAAAAGTAGCTCCAATTGCCACAATGATTTGAATCCTAAACAACCAGACATACCTCTTCATCATCGGGGTCCAAATAGATTTATTGAGCATCATAGTGAAGATGAGGATTCCGATTATTATTAATAAAATGCTGTATTTGTAGTATTTAAAACTGTAACTCATACTATTGCGTATGTACCTACCCCATAACATTCTGTGTCATATACTATTATCAAGAAATGTTAATTTTACTATTTTTTTTTGTTTTAATAAAAAACACCTATAATTCTTAACAACTATTTATTTAAATCATTAATAACTTTAAGTTTACAAAAGAATACAAATTCTCTGAGGGCATAATTTAACATATTGTTTGGGGCTATAGAACAAAATGCATTTTCGGAGGTATTTTTACAGAAATTCAAAACATTATAATAATATTGACAAAAATTCAAATTTTCTAACATAGATATACGTTGTAAAATTAAATTCTTCAGTTCTAAAATTTGGGACACTTCTTCTTCATCCATGTAATACTCAACACTATGTTTCTTAACAAAAATCAACTTGCATTCATCATGCTTTAATGGAGTAATTGTGCACTACTCTCCACATGGCAACGAATCAGGTTGGAACTCGTCTGCGGTATGAAAGAAATCATTCATTTGTTGCTTCATCATTGAAATAAAGGTATCCCATTCATAAGTGCTGAAAGATATTTTACTGAACTCAAGCTGTTGAGATAAAATTACAACAGGCGTGAACGATTTTGCAGGACTTATTCCACATTTTACTTCATAACCAGAAATTGTATATTGTGTCGAAAGTAGGTATACATTTTCAGACTTTGCAGCAGTCTCATAATTTTCAGAAAATTCTTTCCAACTCTGTACTACAGTCAGATACGCCACTTGATTCGAATTCAACATTACTGTGATCACTATCTTGAGAAGTCATGTTGCTAACTACGCTCAAGTGCTAAAGCTCACTTTAATTTATAGTCCTAAATGTTTGTGGTTAACGCCAGCTCTTGCTTCAAAAAATGTATTCATACGCGGCGAAGCAAAAAGTAGTTACAAAACATCCCTGTTTTCAATCCAACTGTTATGTTTTTTGTCTAAGCCAAGCCATTTCACGTACATTTTGTCTCCTTTACTTCTGAGCACTTTTTCAACTAGGTAAATATCGGGATTTGATGTTTTCTGTAGTTCTTCATCATAGAAGCAGCCGCTGATTGGTGTACCTTGCTTGTCTTCAAGTAAATACGTAACAGGATTGGTAATTTTAACTTTGGTGATTTTGAATAGTTCTGTAGTCCTATTGGGTGTATAACCTTTTTCAAAGACATGTTTTGCCTTGGATATGCGCACAATGTCGTCAACTTTGAATTTTCGCGGGCCAGCTATCTTTAAATGAGTATGGGTGTTATTCAATATAGATTTTTCGTTGGATTTGTTGACTTGAGAAGGCTTATATTTTGTTGTGGAATGTTTTGTATTGTTGTAGTCTTGAGTAATTTTAGGTAGAATGTCCATCCATTTGTGGGTGCCATTTAAACTGAAATACTTGTAGAGTTCCGATTTTAGCGTTCTTATAACACGCTCAGCCATAGAAGCTTTCATTGTACTAAATACGATATAATGATTTATACCATGTTTTTTCATTGAATTTTGAAATTTGCTGTTGGAAAATTCCGTCCCCTGATCAGATTGCAGATTTTTTGGTATTTGTTTAATATGAGCGACAATGTCCGAGAATTCTCGAGTGATTTTCTCTCCGGTCTTCGTCTTTAGTGGGCGTGTCCACACAAACACAAAACAATCAATAACGACTAGAATCATTTTATGATTCCGATTTTGAGCTGCATGAGCACGTACATCCAGCAAGTCTAATTGCCAAATATCAAACAACCCCTTAAGTAGTAGTACGTCTTCGAGGGAATGTTTTCCGTATCGGTTTGTGGAGCTCGTTTACAAGCTGAATTTTTTCTTTAGAATGCATATTATGACTTACTACCAACTAGCTTCAGCTCCAGACTGTTAATGCGGCTAGCGGTATTCAAATTCATAACCTTAATATTGTCTAAAATGCCTGAAACGTTAGTTTTCATATCAGAGACGGTTTTGATATTTTCTGCAATTTCTTTTTGTAACTCACGTATGCTTTCAACACACATGTTAATAGAATCAGTGAATTCTTTTCGAATAAATACTTTGGCTGTGACAATCGAATCGTCAACGTATTTCTTCGTAGCCATATCCCTACCTGCTACAGGGGGTTTTCGCGAAATAAATGCATCAATTTCGTTAGTTTTATTTTGTAAGTTGGTAATGTGCACCTGTAATATGGGGATTTTCGTCTTATGAAGCTCCTTTCTTATTTCGTTCAATCCTATAGCTAAATCCTTTATATAATGGTCTTGTTGCTGCAGCACCACATCATGTGTTTGAATTAATGGCGAGTTGATAGTACGTAGGTCATTCAATTGCACATCAACATATTTTTTGTTGCAGCGTCACTATTTGACATTTAACATTACAAATTTTCAATATCAATATTACCGTCGGGAGTATGCTTCCTGAGAAATTTCGGGACGAATCTCTTCTGGAGATTCAGAACGTGTAATATTGCCGGATTCATCGGTTACGGCCACCGGTTCCGTTTCGAGAAAAGGTGTAAACACATCATCTGTCAAAGGTTCTTCTTCCTTCTTTATTTCCTCATTTTTAATTGGATTTAAATTTGTAATCGTTTTTTGTAATGTTTTTGAGAATTGCACAATTTCTTCAAATGGTTTAGATATTGGCTTGAATAGTTTATTATGAGACTCATCTTGCTCTGATTTGCCTAATTTCAACGCCAAGTATTTTTTGCGAATTGATCTAGCAAGTTCAGACACTTTTTTCTTACGCAATGCATTAGCAACCTTATCGTCACACATATTGGTGTAGACTAAAGATGCAGCTTACAATTTTATATATTTATCCAATCCGTTGCGATACCTACCATCGTAGAAGGTGAAATCTTTCACAATTACTAAAGTACCATAGCGGTCAGACCAGCACTTTGAACACATGTTTTTAAATGTGTCAAATGTCATGTCTGGAGATACGTGTTCGTCAAATATATGTTTCAAGTTTACCTCATCCTGCTTAAATAACACAATTACATTACAATTGTCACGTATGAGCTGTTTCGGTATTTTTGAGTATGTTTGACAAAGATATGCAGCATCGATATCTTTATGTCTACACATGGAGTAGTATTCACGAATTTTTTGTTGACCGTCACAGTCTACGTCATCGAATAAAAAGATGGAATTTGCTCGAGCTTTATCTGGACTAATTATTTCCTCATTGTCTTTAAATGGAAAATACCCAACACCCTTGACTTGTGCTATCACTTCTTGCAGCAATTGATACTTCGGTTGGAATAACGATTTTGAATAAACATAAACATTTTTGAATTTCGCACCATTTGGATTGAATAGGAGCGCCAGCACGGCATTCGTCTTTCCACACCCAGTGGGACCGCATATAATAGCACGGAAAGAATTTGGTAACAGTTAACAGTTGACGTTGAGGTAAAATCTAGATTTTCAATAGGTATGGTCTGCTCTTGTTGAACTATCTTCATCGTGTGTGTCGATTTTTCTAAGTGATACTCTATAAATATAGGTGTCACCACTTACGTGTATCAGTCTTAATGTTGGTGTTTGAAGGAGAAGGTATTTTGAATTCTCTCATCAATAAACTACCTAGCTATCAGTACTGTGGACGTAAGTAAACCCCCACCCCTTTTTTTGTGAAAAAATAATTGTTTTTTTTGTTAGCTGGTACAAAATTGGAAAAACGTCTTGATCGTGGAGATCCGGGCATTAACCCCTTGGACGCTGCTTGTAAACAACACGATATTTCTTACTGGAAGAATAAGTCTCTCGAGGAACGACACAAAGCCGATCGAATACTTGAAGATAAAGCTTGGGCACGCGTCAAATCAAAACACGCTTCTTTGGGGGAGAAAACTGCTGCATTACTTGTGTCAGGCGGAATGAAGGTGAAAAGAAAGCTGGGAATGGGTTGTCGCCGCAAACGTCGTTCTTTTCATCGATATGTTGTTCTGAAAGTGGGAAAGTCCATGAAGAGGGGAACATCTTTAAAAGACACTGCAACGTTTGCCTTACGAGCAGCCAAAGCACTTATTAAAGAATTTGGTGGCAAAAAAGAAGTTGAGGTTCCTCGAGTAATACCTGTAGCGAAATCTGGAGGTTTCCTACCACTTATTCCTTTGTTTGCTGGTCTTTCGGCACTTGGAGCTTTGTCAGGTGGTGCTGCTGGGATTGCAAAAACCGTCATTGATGCTATGCATGCGCAAAAGAAATTGGAAGAGGATGTACGTCATAATAAGGCTATGGGACGGGTAGGATCTGGCCTATACTTGAAAAAGTATTCAAAAGGCGGAGTAAAGTAACTACACCAATACTGTGACACAAACCTTGTATATTTGTATACCTTTTTACTTAAGAACAATCATAATATTTTATTAGATATTTATAACAAAGATGCAAGGTTAGCTCGTTACATAAAAACAGAATTTCCGATACACATTATAACAGAAAAGGCCGTTACTACCAACACAATATTTATATCAAAGATGCAAGGTAAAAAAATGGTTATTATTAAAAAAATTATCTGAAAATAGTTGAACCCCAATATTTGTAGATACCTTTTTACATGAGGGCAGACCTATTACCTACTATACATTTATTAAATATTTATAACGAAAAACTATTTTGCATAAACATATAGATTGTCTAGAAAACAATTAAATGTTATCGCCAAGAATTTATAACACTATCCATACGAGAGAAAGATGAATAGTTTATCATAAATTAGAAGTATTTTCAATAACCATTCTGTAATTTTAAAAATATATTCAGACAGTAAAAAAAAATCCGAGGTTATACTTTTATGAGGATTAAAATTTTGCATATACAACACATACTTACTGGAGTTTCATTCAACATTTTTTTACATAGGAAAGCTTGGTTAACACTTTAGAAAAAATCAAAAACATTATCAGTCATATTTAAAAAATAAACTGAAGATTGGGAGAAATTGCGTTGGTTTGAATACAAAATATTTTGATACAAAACCACCTTCAATAAGGTCAGACATAAAATTCCCAGACTAGCCACTGATTAAGTGAATAAAAGTTTTCAATGCCAGAGCGATGTAGCTTCCAGTTTTTGTTGGTGAAGGTAAGTCCCTTTTAGGAGAAAGTTGTTGAAAAGTCTGTATATATATATATATATATACAGAAAATCATTTCAGTGTAGTTCCAGTTTTAGTGAAAATTTAAAAATGAATTGTGAAGTGAAGATAGAAGAAATAGAAGAACATGAAAATTGGGATGAGGAACCTGATTCTCCGACGTACATACCAAATGTTGAAGCAAGGAATGTGATAAGTCAGGTTCCGCCAAAGCTCTCAAAAGCTGCGAAGAAAAAATGGAGGTTGTCTGAACGAAAAAGGCTGAATGAAATAGCCAGCCAGCTAGCCAGAGAAGGGAAAAATTAGGTAAATTTAATAGTATAGTTGAGGAGATTTACCGTGGCAAGGTAGTCAATGATACATTTATGATGACTAACGCCACCTTACATCTCCTCAACTATATATTGATTTAATATTTTACGTCAAGTTTAAAAAATTGCATGTTGCATTAGAATTATTTCTGTAATGCATCAAATTCATCCTAGAGTCGTAAATATTAACAAAATTCTAAGAATATATCTGTTTTTTTTAATTCTAAACCCTTCGAAAGTTAGTTTAAAAAATAAATTGGAAGTTTACAACAGTAGTAGAATAGCGAGTCTTTAGATAAATTACAGTTCATGCATAGTACCGGAATAATTATTGTTGAGAGAGAAATAGAAATATTATGTTTTATGTGGTGAATTTTTACATCAAACTCAGACTAGAGTTAGAAATATTATCAAAATTCTGGAAATATATCTGTTAAAATTGTATTATAATATATTTCCATACCTCATACTTTAGCAAAAATATCAGTAACATCGTTAATAGAATGATTTTTTTCATATTCTTTAGTATTGAAGATTGTATATCTAAAATGTCATCTCAAAATTTCTTATTAGTGTGAGTGAATTATAACTTATCGCGTGTATTTTAAACCATAATAAAATCTCACATTTACTACGCCTTTCCAGTAACAGCTTTTGTTTTATGACCCCATTTATTCACTGAAAAATAAAATTGTATTGTTATTGTTTCGAAACCACATTCCGACCGGAGGCGCTGGTAACTTGAATCAATTTAAAATATTTTCATAGGCCAGGCAAAGATGAGAATTTTGAAACAATAAAATGTTATCACGATGTTTTTAAATGAATATTTTTACAGAATTTTCTTGGCGTGAACGTGTACCATTTCACTTCTTTTTCCCGTTTTCTTGAATATTTGGAATAATTATTCGTAACAAAGTGTTGGAATGAATTAATTAGAAAAAATGGAAAAACAAAAATTAGCATGTTTTAAGATGATTATTTATTGTACTTCTTATTTGGTTGACATTTTCAAAATTCCGTAATTTTTTTTGCTCCCAAGCTAAACGCTTTAACTCCTTCAATTGCTTCCTCTCTTTTCGCATATTTCAGGTTCATAAGATCTTATTATCTCGAAACCGACATTCCGGCCAGAGGCGCTAATATCTTGAATCAATTTAAAATATTTTCATAGGCCAGGTAAACATGAGCATTTTTAAACACTAAAATGTTGTCACGACTTTGTTAAATGCATATTTTTACAGAATTTTCTTGGCGTGAACGTGTACTATTTCACTTCCTTTTCCCGTTTTTTTGAATATTTGGAATAAATTGATAAGAACGGAATGAAAAAAAAAACAAAAAATTAGCATGATGTTTTATGATTGTTTATTGAATTTTGTATTTGGTTGCCAGTTTCAAAAATTTGTAATTGTTGCTCCAAAGCTAAGCGATTTAACTCCTCTAATTTCTTCTTCTCTTTTCTCATATTTGCTAGCTGTTTTTGCAAATTTGCAACCTGTTCATCAATCGTTTTAATGAGTTGTTCCCGATTACTGCATTCATTAACGATTAAAGTTAATTGATCGTCAAGTGCAGTTAAGTCCACAAAATTCTTAGTAAAAAATTCGAGACTCCTATAATTTTTTTCCTTTACATCTTTTAGATGTGGAGGAATCTGCTTCAATGAGGAGGGGGAGAAGGAGGACGAGGACGGACCAACAGGATCAGACGAAAAAAAAGCTTCGATGTCTGAAGAACTCAAATCGATGATAGGCTATAAAAAAAATACATAGGTAAAAAAAATGATTATAGATGGAAATACTTACTTGATTTTCTTTCGACATTTGCTACAACGGCTGCTAACACGTTAGAATGTACGTTGACGCGTTTTGAAACCATGTTAAAAATATTATCTTGTTTCGAAGAACACTGTGTTTGAGAATGTGTTGAAAATTGAAGTGCGTCGGCTTAAATACAATCTTTGTAGACATAAAAAAACAAGTATATACTTTCAAAGGTTACTCGGGGAAAAATATGAGGTGAAACAAGTTTTTTGTTGTTACTTATTATACAATTGGTAACAAGACAAAAATTGACTGACCTTTAGTCATTGGTACTTTTTCGCTACCAATTAAATAAGTGGTAACGATTTAATCTGTAACTCTGAATAACAAGTAATCAAGTTAAAGTGAAGGGCAACAATCTCTGTAGACATAAAAAAACAAGTATATACTTTCAAAAGATACTCAGGAAAAAATATGAGGTGAAACAAGTTTTTTTGTTGTTACTAATTGCACGGTAACGAGACAAAAGTTAACTGACCTTTATGGTCATTGGTGCTTTTCGCTGCCATATAAGTGGTAGCAATGTTTAAGTCTGTTATTATTGAAAACAAGTAATCAAGTGAAGGTTAAGGATAACAAGTTGAAACTGCAGTTTTTAAGATCACGTGATCAGATTGGAGTTATATAAAAACCCGGTTGAAATAACAGAAGGTATCAGTAGTATTCACAGTGCTTACAAGTAGTATCAAAGTGAAAAAGTGACAACAAATCAAAAGGTAAATATACTGGTATTTCAATGATATCAATTCCGTAAACAATATGTATTTCCAGTGAAAATGGATATGCAAGCTATAAATAAACATCTTCTTTTAGAAGTAGAAGATAAATCGATTGTGAAACTGAATACATTAGCTAAGGATACTCCTTATAAAATTACCACCGCTAGAATAGTGAACTCAAAATATGGAGAAGTAGTTTTAGTAGAGTTGAATGACAACGCAGTTTTTTTACCGGCACGATCAACGAAATTTTTGAAAGATTTTTTGGTAGAGTTGGGAAACGGGAAATATTCCCTAGTGTACATTGGACAAAAGGATACCGGTAGAGGAAATCCAGCGGAATTGTTTAAATTTGTAAATAGTAACCTATAATTATGTCAGATAAAATATTTAGTGATTTAAGTAAATGAATTGAAAAATTTTCTGAAAAATATCCTGATTTTACAGTACAGGAAAGTAAAGTATGGTTGCATCATGTAAAGATTGCTATTGACTTATGCTCTGAAAAAATCCGTTCTAGTATATCTATTGGTAAAAAAAAGAAATGGTTAACCAAATTAGGTCATTTGAAATCTATATATATAAAATTAGAGATAATAGGTAAGGAAAGCACAGATACAGTCAAGTGGGAAGATTTAATTTCAATATATAATAATAGAGTAACAACTGGAGTAATAATAAACCTAAAACATTTAGATGCGGACGAATATTTGATAGATTCTTTTAAAATATTTTATAGAAAAATAGTTGATGCTTCACAAAACTATAACTTAATTAAAGTAAATACAACATTCTGTGCAGAGTTTATGAAGCAAAATTTGAATAAAAACATAACAGATATAAAATACTTCCATACTGAGAATAGTGTGATAGATAATTCAACTAATATATATGAATGGTTCATGGATCGTGTAGTAGTCTTTATCGGAATTAAATTGTCAGAATTTCAAGAAAAAGATTCAGGATGGGCTTTAAAAAGAGTTGTATCACTATCAGTCAATATTAATAAATTGGAAATAGGAAACTTTTCATCTTTCATTTCATTACCATATTTTATAGCAAATAAAAAGGCTCGTATAAACGTACATAATTATAATGACGAAGCTTGTTTTTATTGGAGTATTGTAAGTGCTCTGTATCCTGTTGGAAATAAAAATTCAAATCGTTTAACATCATATCCGCATTATAGTCAAGTATTGAAATTAGGACTTGAAATTCCAATGGAAATTTAATAAAATTCAACTTTTTGAAAAGATTAATAAACTATCTGTTAATGTTTACGGTTTGGAATTGATCGGGAAAAAGTATAACGTAATTCCATTACGTTTAACAAAAGACAAAAAAACAAATCATGTTAATTTATTATTAATTCAAAATATATACTTTCCTAAACTAAACGATTATGATGCTCCTGATCCATCAGACGATGAACGTATTGAAATAAAATACCATTATTGCTGGATTAAAAATTTATCTAGGTTATTAAATGTACAATTAAATGAAGATGGTCATAAGAAGTTTATATGTGAAAGATGTTTAAATTATTTTTCTAATCAGGAAGTGTTAACTAATCATTCAAATTTATGTGAAAAAATCAATGATTCCAAAATAAACATTCCAGAAGAAAAAATTGTAAAATTCAAAAATTTTTCAAATAAACAACGAATACCTTTTGTTATTTATGCTGATTTTGAATGTATGTTACAACCTCTTGAACATAATTTCCAGAAAACAACTAAATATCAACAACATATTGCGTATAATTGCGGATATTACGTTAAATGTGAATATGATAATTCTCTTTCATACTTTAACAGTTATCGTGGAATAGATTGTATGCAATGGTTTGCGCATGAAATGGAAATATGTGCTGAAATAATTTATTCTAAATTTAAAAATATAATTCCTATGGATGAAAATAGGACAACAGTAAATGCTAAAATATGTCATATTTGTGAAACTGAATTTACAAATGTTCATATTATTGTTCGCGATCATAATCATTTCACAGGCGAGTTTAGAGGTTTTGCACATAAAATGTGCAACGTAAATTTTAGAAAAAAAATTTGTGTCCCCACTATTTTTCATAATTCGAGTGGCTACGATAGTCATTTCATTATAAGAGATCTTGCTAAACTAGGTAGAATTTCATTGTTACCAGTCAATAAAGAAAAATATATTTCGTTCACTAATCATATGTCGAATAATATTAAATTCAGGTTTATAGATTCAATTCGCTTTCTGAATTCCTCACTTGATAGTTTGGTGAAAAATTTAGATGAGAAAAACTTGAACAATACAAAACATGAATTCAGAGACTGCAGTGATGAACAGTTCAAACTTTTAACAAAAAAGGAGTATTTTGCTATGACTATATAGATAAATTGGAAAAACTTGAAGAAACTGAATTACCCGAGCCAAATGAATTTTATAATAAACTCTGCGATGAAGAAATCACTGAGGAGCAATATAAACATGCTCAGAATGTATGGCAATTGTTTAATATTCAAAATTTAGGTCAATACTCTGATTTGTACCTGAAAACTGATATAATGCTTTTATCAGATGTATTTGAGAATTTTCGAAATATTGAGTGTTCCACTAGCGGCTTAGATCCAGCTTGGTACTATACCATTCCTGGATATTCATGGGACTGTATGCTAAAATATACTAAGTGCGAATTAGAACTATTACAGGATGTTGATATGATACTGTTTGTTGAAAATGCAATCCGGGGAGGAATAAGTCAATGCTGCTGTCGATATTCCGAAGCTAACAATAAATATATGAGGGAATATGATAATTCGAAGCCGGACAAGTTTATACATTATCTGGATATCAATGCACTGTACGGATGGGCAATGTGTCAACCACTGCCATATGGAAATTTTGAGTGGGTTGACACAAACATTAATGTTAGTGACATACCTGACGACATACCGAAGGATACATTTTGGAAGTGGATTTGGATTATCCGGAGGATCTGCATGATATTCATAGATATTTTCCTTTCTGTTCTGAACATCGAGTACCCAAAGGCTCCAAATTACCGAAACTGTTGACCACTCTGTATAACAAAAACAAATATATCATTCATTTTCGGGCTTTAAAACAAGCTCTAGCACATGGGTTGGTGTTGACAAAAATTCATAGGGTACTTAAATTCTCACAATCAACGTGGTTGAAACCTTATGTAGATTTAAATACAAGCTTTAGGAAAAAAGCTAAAAATGAATTCGAAAAAGGTTACTTTAAACTCAACGTAAATTCAATATATGGAAAAACAATGGAAAATATTAGAAAACATCGGATTGTTAAATTGGTTAGTCAATGGGAGGGAAGGTATGGAGCAAAAAACTTGATAGCTAGTCCAAAGTTTACTGGAAGAACTGTATTCGATGAAGAAAGTCAGTTAATGGCAATCGAATTGAAGAAAGCAGAACTTTATTTCAACAAACCCTTGTACATAGGAATATCTATTTTAGATATTTCAAAAACTTGTATGTATGAGTTTCACTATGATTTCATGTTACCTCAATTAAAGGATTATTGTAAAATTTTATATACTAATACCGACAGTTTTATTTATGAAATTCAATGTAATGATATTTTTGAGGAAGTGATAAAACCTAACATTAACAGATTTGATACTAGCGAATATGGTGTTAATAATCAGTACAATATGCTACTTTGTAATAAAAAAGTCCCTGGTTTAATGAAAGATGAGGCAAATGGTAGAATTATTACTCATTTTGTAGGATTAAGATCTAAAATGTATAGTTATAAGATACAGGATTCAAAGTTGGTTAAAAAATCAAAGGGTGTTAAATCGAGCAACATTGAAAATAAGAATACATTCGATGACTACATCAACTGTTTAAGGGAAAACAAAGATAAAATTATTTCGCAACGTACAATTCGTTCATATGCTCATAATGTTTACAGCATAGAGCAAACAAAAGTGGGTTTGAATGGATTAGACGATAAGCGTTGTATATTACATGATTCAATCAATACTTTACCTTGGGGTCATTATAGTTTAAAGTAGTTATATGTACTTGTATGTATCAATAAACTTTATAAATATATTTCAGTGTATGTATGAATAAACTATAAATATATTTCAGTGTATGTATAAATAAACTTTATAAATATATTTTAGTGTATGTATCAATAAACTTTATAAATATATTTTAGTGTATATATCAATAAAATTTATAAATATATTTCAGTGTTTTTTTTCTCGTTAGTATTCAAAACACATTCAGTATGGTTACATGTCCACAGAAAATGTATTTAGGTGGGAAAATTATTCATTTGACTAATAACATCTTCATAGTGGTTAGCATATCCCATGAATTGAACTTTGAACCATGTGTTAGAATATTCGGAAAGGATAATACTATTGAATTGACTGAAGTGGAATGGTATGAACTTCTATCTTCAATTCAAGCTGTAACAAATGACTATACCATATATGGAACAAATTTTGAATGGAAAATAGTGACAGATCATTCCAGTATTTATTTGGAATCTGATTGTATAATGGAATTATGGAAATTACATCCATTAATAACGTATAATTTGGAGCTACTGAAGAATCAACAATTTTATAGTTGTTTTAAAATTTTAAAACTTGGTGTGGATAGTGAGAACATTGTAAACTCAGCTCTCAACATAATGGACTCTGTGAAATATATAAATTGTGTAACATACAGCTTGGCTCTGGAAGTGATTTATAAATATCCTCATATGTTGAAGAATGAAGGAAGTAAGATTAAATGAAAATGTTCACATTCACTTATTGATCACCTGGGCTTTCGCTTACAAAAGCACCCGAAAATGCGAATTGAGATATCAGGATGAGTTGAGATTTCAACGTCGAATACAGGAAGCTGCTATTATTATTAATCCTATATTAGATGTAAGTCACAGAAATAAAGTATATCGACGAATAAATAATTTAAATTAACTCTTTGTTTTTTTTTCCAATGAAACAAAAGTATAACGTATACGTTTTTTATTCAAAATTATTACAATTTATACAATACTATTTTTATTTATCCATGATTGAGAGTTCATTCCAAGCCACTTAACTAATAACCGATCACCTTTTTTTCTCAACACTTTTTCAATTAGAAAAACATCCGGATATTTCACTTTTTGTAGCTCTTCTGAATAGAATGCCCCTCGAATTTCTTCTTTTTTCTCATCTTCCAAAATGTAAGTAGTGGGATTGGTGAGTTTAACAGATTTAATCTTGAAAACCTCAGTAGTCCAGTTGGGAGTGTATCCTTTTTTAAACACGTGTCGATATTTGCTGATACGAACATAATCACCTTTTCTAAATTTTGCTGGTTTGGGATCAATGGTTTTGATGTAGTTGAATACAACAATATATTTGGCATTTTTATCATTAATTTTACTGGGTATTTCACCCGTTGTAGAGTGTCTGGTATTGTTATATTTTGCAGCAATTTCTGGAAGAATATTTAACCATTTATAAGAACCTTCCATAATCAATCGCTTCCATAATAGTGTTATCAACGTTCGAATTACTCTTTCTGCAATACTAGCCTTGAGATTTGAAAATGTACTGTAGTGATGGATATTGTATGTTTGCATTAATCGTTGAAATTCTTTGTTGTAAAATTCAGTTCCATTATCGGTTTGTAGATTAGCAGGTGTGGTCTTCATTTTACTCAGTATAATTCTCATAGCATTTGTAATTTCTTTTCCTGTTTTCCTTTTGACAGGTTCCACCCAAACATATTTACTAAATGCATTGATTACAACTAAAATATAATTATATCCCTTGTTTTCTTTGGCATGTGATGACATAATGGCCAAGTCTGCCTGTATCAAATCGTGTAGACCCTTCACAATAACATGTCGTCTTCTATAATTTATTCGAGCTGGAGCATGTAATTCTTGTATTACTTGTGCTTTAGACATTTTTTACTAACGGACACTGTAACAATAGTTCAATGCAGATAGCAGCTGGCGTTCCTAATTTAAACTTAATTATATCCCCTTTTATATAATATTTTTGGTAGATAGTTGATTGAATTTAGATTCAATATCATTTATTAGCACCACTCCGTTTGCTGTATAATGTGATACACTTTCAATTATGCAAGCAAACTCAAATTTGAAAGCAATACCCCCATTATCTAATACATAGTACTCTTTATTCAAATCTTGTTTCTTCTCACCTCGCAAACGAACTAGACATTTAACATGATAATCAAATGAGTCGCAAATATAAAATGGAGCAGTTAGTTCAGCCGGACTCAAATAATGTTCATTGAACTTGTTGAGAGGCATGTTTGAAATAAAACTAACACTGAATAAATGTGTATTTATACACTTTTTTTCTAGAGGAACTTGAATAACAAATTGAACATAACAATCACTTCTCATCGACCCTTGGGAATGAAGTTCAAACTCTATTCTATCTCCTTAGTTACAATTTGATTTTCTAGTAACTGATTAATGGGGTTGTTATGATTTTTATATGAAACAAATAAAGGTGATGGATAGCATTGAATACTTTCAACCTTTCCGGTTATCGGAAAAGTGTACACAGTAGTTAAATCATCTAATACATAATTAGTTTTACTTAAATTTGGGTTGTTTTTTCCATGAATGTAAAGTATACATTTACTATGATACTTAGATGGTTGACATATGTAAAGTGGAACATCTTGAGGTTTACTTTCGTCGATAGTAAGAAAATGTTGATTAAACTTGTTGATAGGCATGATGTAAACTGAGCAGTTGCGGTGTAAATGCTCCATTTATAGGATTATTTTTCCTTCACGTAATTCTTCTATAATCGAAACTATTTCGTTATTATGAGCAGAACTACCTGCATTCTTTGAGCTCAAAAGTAATTTCAATCTTTCAACTATTTCATTGTAGTCATCAAAATATTTGTAGTCTACGGGCTTTGACGAATATTTCATCATTGTCATTCCCTTTCCCCTCCTTGTCATATTTCTAGTAATTACATTTCTCAGCATAGCGGAAGTTTGCATACCAGATCTTGCTCTTACAGGTGGCTTAAGTTTCGGTTTTATAATGAAAATATATTTATCTTTGATATCATTGGCAAATTTCTTAATAGGCAAGTAAGGATCATAATTTTGATGGATAGCGTTTGTTCGTTTTATAATATCCACGTAATTGTCAATATCTTTCTGATTCTGTAATGTAGGATTTTTCAAAAACAGTAAATCGTACAGACCTACAGTACCAGGGTATTTAATATTTTTAACTGAAATATTTGCACCTTCAAAATCTACTTCAGAATCTCCGATATAAAACTTTTCTTTGATAGGATCGTGAAATAAACCCAAATCATGATCATATTTGCCATTTACGTCACGTACCATTCCTTCAATATACTCTCGAGGCAGAGGACTTTTGAATTGATCAAAATATTCGCGATACACCTCAGGATTGGATAAAGTTTGATAAAATTAAGAAAGGGTATCATCAATGAATTGGTCGTCGCGACTCTTATCAATCTCATCATCATTATGATCGATTTGAGATTGAAACACTTCTTCGGGTGCAGGTATCATATTCTCTAGCTGTGTGCTATTGAATAGTGGTCGAGCAGGGGGAGTAGTTAGATACGCTAATTTATTATATTTGGTGATTTGCGATTTAGGTGTTATAGGTGACATTGATTTTATTTCTTCTTTAATCGATTGTTGAATTGGTTCCTTTAAAGCGGACACCAATTCCTCAAGTGGTCGCGTAATTGGTTGGTATGATTGTTCTAACTGAGATTGAGATTGAACTATATCACTTTTCAAACTCTTATATTTTTTCTTTAAAGCTTGGCGTGCCTTTACGAGTTGTTTCGCTAATTGTGTCTCCATGGTTACTACTAGGTGTATGTTCCCATCAATACTATTTATATACTAACAAAAATGTCAAACCCTTTTCTATATCGACCAGACGTCATTGTACAATCTTTATCAATTGTGAGAAATCCAAATTTATCTTGCCAACAAAACGAACATAAATTTTTCAAATCTTGAAATGACATATCAACGTTAACGTGATCATCATAAATGTGTTTCAAATTGGTCATATCTTGTTGAAAGACTATTAAGAGATTTGCATTATCTCTAATTAGCTGTTTGGGTATTGCCGAATATGTTTGACATAAATAGAAGCAGTCTGTGTATTTATGTTGACCAAAACAAAAATAACTTTGCATTATGTTCTGATTACATGTAGCAACATCGTCAAAAATTATTATAGAATTATCTTTAATTAAGTCTGGAGAAATAACATCTTCTGCATTATCATATTCTTCATAGCCAATCTCTTTTATGGGTTGAATTAGATTTCTTAGATAAGTATATTTTGGTTGCTGTAGACTTTTCGAGTAAACATACACATTTTCAAATCTCAAACCATTAGGATGATCAATTAACGATAACATAACATTTGTTTTTCCACATCCACTAGGACCAATAATTAGCCCTCTTTTCGAATCTCCTCCAAGCATTGCACCATGTTTTCCAATTTGTTTCACCACTCCATCATCATAATTTTTAATGGGTAGTGAAAGTTGTTGTTTATGTTGACTGAGGGTATATGAGCAGATGTCACTATATATAAGAACTTAGAATGAAACGAACCAGAAAAGTAGGGAAGGTTTCATTAATAGTCTCATCAACAAGATTCCTGTTGAACTGCATCTACCTGGGTACGAATTTTGTGGTCCTGGTACTCGGTTAGAGGAGAGACTACGACAAGGAGACTTGGGAATTAATCCTTTGGATCAAGCGTGCAAAGAGCACGACATTGCTTATTCTCAAAATAAAGATTTGAGTAAGCGACATCTGGCAGATAAGATTTTAGAAAACAAAGCTTGGGAAAGAGTAAAGGCGAAAGACGCTAAAACAGTTGAAAAAGCGGCTGCTTGGTTTGTTACTACAGCTATGAAAGCTAAGCGTAAAATTGGAATGGGAATGAAAAAAAAGAGAGTTGGGAAAAAACGTACCATTCGAACTCCAAAAAAGGTTTCTATCTACGACCCTATAAAGGATATGATTTGAAAAAAAAAAGTTTGGAATCCAAAAAAATTTCGCTGAGCTTACCACCACGTCATGCGATGATAAATATTGAGCTAGAAGAATATGCAAAATATATCCCTAATTTTCGTGGTGTTTTCATGCGGGATACGTTACCTAGTAAAATAAAAAAATATGAGTCAGGTATAGTCAATCTTGATGGTACAAGTGGAAGTGGAACTCACTGGACTGCTTACACTAAACATGACAAGCATGTGATTTATTTTGATAGTTACGGTAATTTACCCCCTCCATTAGAATTAGTTAGATATTTTAAGAGTGATGGGTTGGTTGATATAAACTATAATTATGATGTGCTACAATCATTTAATTCACATCAGTGCGGTCAATATTGTCTACGGTTTTTATTTAGTCACTCAGTTGGATCATTATGTCATACACATTTACTTTGAGTGGAGAATCATCAGTTTTAAGTGATGATTTTAATCTTCCTATTTATTTAGACGAAAATGCTGACTATGAAATAGGTTTAGCAAATTTTGATAGTTTTAATAGTATTAGTAACGTACATGAGCAAAATAATGGTGTGTTAGTGTGGGGTGATCATGATGAATATAAATTTGAAATTCCTGTTGGAGCATACGAAATTAATGATATAATACAAATTATTGAACGGGAACTGATTCAGACTGGAGTTAGTATTCGTATTAAAGCAGATCCACGAACATCCAACACTTACAATTGAAAGTAGTGTTTGGATTATTTCTGACATTGATAATTCTAAGTCCAAATGTAATTCATACTTCTAAAAGTGTCAACATTTTACAAGTGAATACCATTTGTATTGACTGTAACATTGCGGTTGGTTCTTTCCTCAATGGAAAACCAGTTCACATTATTAATCAATTTTTCCCACAAGTTCCAAATGGGTATAAAATAGTGGAACAACCACTAACAATACTCTATTATCCAGTAAACATCAAAACTATCAACAACATTACTGTGAGAATTCTCAATCAGGTTGGAACTTTGATCAATTTTCGCAAAGAAACTATAACGGTTCGACTACATCTGCGAAGAATAGAATAATGGTTTGGCGGTTTTCGGAACATCCATATCATCCATATAAAAGGCAATTCGAACGTCGAAAAAACACTGGTGACTGATCGGTTAACATCAGAAAATCGTAAATTTTTACAGTCTGTTGGATTTCAAGTTTTAGTATAATGGAAATGTTACACGTTTCGGGTGAACCATTTATTGATAATACCATTGAAGATTATCAGTTCCATACCTATCAACCTTATACTTCTAGTAATTTAAATAATAATGATGAAATCAGAATTCCTATTCAAGATTTGGATGCATACACACTACCATGTAATAGTTATCTTTACTTAGAAGGTAAAATCTTGACTGATCAAGACAAAGTACCCACAAAATTTCAACTTATCAACAACGGTATTGCTTGTTTGTTTCGAGAACTACGATATGAATTGAATGGTGTTGTAATAGATTCTGTTAGAAATGTAGGTTTGGTTTCCACAATAAAAAATTATTTGTCGCTCACTGACAATGAGAGTAAATTACTGCAAAACGGAGGATGGTTTCCCAAAGATGGTAAGATTCTTGTTGATGGCAATGGAAACTTCAATGTTTGCATACCGTTGAAAGTATGGTGTGGATTATTCGAGGATTTTCGCAAAATTGTACTTAATATGAGACAGGAGTTGGTGTTAATTCGCGATAAAGATGATATAGATGCGGTTATCGCGAACGATAATAGCGAAAAGCCGAAAATTAAAATTAATAAATTATCTTGGAATGTTCCTCATATAACACCTAACTTACGAGAACAACTTCGTTTAAATAAAATTATTCAAATCAATGTCGATCTCCCTATCAAGTTTCGAAGTTGGGAAATAATCGAATATCCCACTTTAAATGATTCGACACGTCATACTTGGCCTGTCAAAACTTCAACTAAATTAGAAAGTCCTCGACATATCATAGTAGCACTGCAGGCTGGTCGTAAGGGAGAATTATTGAAAGATATGAGTCAATTTGATCATTGTACATTAACGAATATGCGCGTCTTTCTTAATTCAGAACGTTATCCTTATCATGATTTAAATTTGGACTTTGATACTAACCGTTTCGCAACGTTGTATGAAATGTTTGCTAATTTTCAAGAATCCTATTATCACATTCAAACAAATCAACAAATATTCACACCTGAGGAATTCAAACAAAAAGCTCCCATTGTTCATATCGATTGTTCTCGGCAAAAGGAAATCATTCAAAGTGGATCTGTTGTTCTTCGTATTGAATTTGAAACGAAAAAGTCAGTAAGTAATAATGTAACGGCGTATTGCTTAATTTTACATGAAAAAGAGTTTATGTATAATCCTCTAACAAAAATTGTAAGACAAATATAGTGCGCATGCTTTATATTTTGTATATATATATATTTTCACATTCGGTTCAAGTTTCAAGAGATTACATAATTATCTCATAAAATTAAAACAACTTCAATCTGATATAAACTATTATGAGAAACATCAGCAAGTTATAAAAGAACTAATCAAGTTAAAAGTATGAAACTGGTTGTGGATATTCAAGGATTCAAAATCGGAAATAACAAACTTATAGTAAAGGAGTTTGCAGCTTTTGATGGTTCAAAATTCTGTCATTACGTTTTCAAACCTCCATTTCCGATGAAGATGTTACCTCCAGATTTACACCAACAGGCTACTTGGTTAATGACAAATCATCATTACATAAATTGGGACGCCGGATTTACACCTGTTCATACTTTTGGTGTCTTGTTTCAAGATTTGCTTACCAACGTTGAAGCGGTTTATGTCAAAGGTAAAGAAAAGGCAAATTATTTAAGAACATTTTCGACAGTTCCCGTTTATGAATTTGATGATCAACCGAAATTGGAACATATGGATCCATCATGTTTATATGTGCAGTAACAAATGTATATTTTTTGTATAATAACTATTTAATGCATAAATAAAACAATAATTAAATTTCATTAATTTTTTATTTCATAATTACATTTTTATTTTTCCTGTTCGTCCTCCCCATCATTCTTCAAGCGAAGTAACTCCGGCAGTAAGTGATTGTATTCGTACATCCATCTATCCAAATTTAAGTGTTTTAATAATTGTATTAAACATACAATACAAATCACACCTTTCGCGAAATATTTGCAAGCGTCAGCTCCTTGTCTATACCTATCCGCGTGCTGCATACACTCTTCGTGTGTGTATTTTCTTCCCATTCCATATACTGCTTCCCGCTCATACACTTTTTCTCGTTCATTCAAGTCAAATACTAACGTTTGCACTGATGCTTTCAATTCTTCCATTTTGAAAACAGTTTTAACTTTCAGAGTCTTATTTGCTCGAAATTTATACAGCTTTTCCCCACCACTTTTTGATGATGGTGTTGGGTATATAAGTAGGAGGAATTGGGTATAAAAATTACACATTTCACAACATGACTAAGTTTTTGTGCAAGAAATCGTTTCATGATTTCACTACCGAAGAATTTAAAGAGCTTCCAATTGAATACCTAATAGAGAATGTGAGACCTTCAGTTCTGCTAGATATTTGGCATAAACTTCCATATGCCTTTCAATCCAACTTTCAATTGCAAATACGATTACCTTGTTTTGTTCACTATAATCGTCCTGATTGGATAACTCATTGGGATGGACCTGCCAGTGCACAAGAAAATTGTCATTTTTGTAAATGTGCACTGAAATTATAAATTGTACTATTTGATGAATAAATAAAACACTTGAAATATTTTACTGATTTTTTATTTTATGATAACATATTATTTTCTTACCTCGTATTGTTCATAGACACCATCCTCCTCCTCATTCTTCAAGCGAAGTTCCTCCGGAAGTAAGTGATTGTATTCATACATCCATCTTTCCAAATCTAAGTGTTTCAATAACTGCATTAAACATACAATGCAAATTAATCCTTTTACAAAATTTTTGCAAGCGTCAGCTCCTTTTCTGTACATCTTTGCCTGCTGCATACACTCTTCTACTGTGTATATCCTTCCCCTACCATATATCTGCTCCCGATCAAACATTCTTTCATGTTTGTTAAAGTCATATACTAAACTTTGCACTGCTTCTTTCAATTCTTCCATTTTGTAAACAAACACTTTTTAACGTTCAGAAATCTTATTGCATCGAAATTTATACAGCTTTTCCCCACCACTTGCATTTCAGCTTTTTCCCACTACTTAATTGAAAAACAAAATGAGAACTAAAAATCCCAAGCGTCACCTCAAAAAAGGTCACCGATTCTAAGGTCACACAAAAACCTGTTTCAAGGTTCCACAAAGTTAGTGATCAAGATAAACATGGTCAAACTGGATCTACAAACAGGTTCAAATTACTCGGTATCCAGTGGTGTCTAGTGGTCAATCCGTTCATTTGACGTATATAAATAAACTGAAGGTTAACTACTAAAAAAGCGGCTCTACAAACAGGTTCTCAAAACCGGCTAAACAGGTTCTGAAAACCGGTTTGTGTCACAGTATTGGTGTAGTTACTCTAGGCGGATTTGGAATGTATTTAAAAAAGCAAAAAAAAAACTAATAAAGCTACCCAATCACGCACTACGTGACTTTGACATAACGCATCACGAAAAATTACTCAAAATACCACATTTTCGAGGAGTTTTCATGCGAGACACTCTGCCCAAAGACGGTCCTCGAAGACAAGAATGTGCAGTGGTTAATTTAGATGTCTCTAAGAATAGTGGAAGTCATTGGGTGGCTTACAGAAAGATAAACAACAATATAGAGCAGGGGTCTCCAAACTTTTTAGCATTAGGGCCAAACTGATAGCTAGGGTAAGTTCAGGAGGGCCAACTATACTGGGTGGCCACTTTTTCATATTTCATATCTACTGGGACTTTCAAAATACTCTCCAATTATTAAAGAAAATGTTTTTTTTTATTTTCAAAAATTTCTTTGTGTTAAAATCTGACCTTACCAACTTGTTTGTCTTGAAAAAGTAAAATAGGGACGCAAAAGCCGCATCCCTCTATCTCTAATAATAAAAAAGTTACAGTGTCCCATTGAAAAAGTGGTCACCTGTATAGTTGGAATATGCCACTTGTCCAGATTTGCTCACACAATGTGACAAGTACGGACGTGTCCGTGTGGGACCGGATCGATGTATTTATTAAAAACCAATCACATGCTAGTAAAATTCGCGGGCGCGTGTAACCACCCCTTCCTCTTGTCTAGCTCTCCGCAAACTAGTCAACTGTTTGTTATACTGGTATTGTACAATACAAAGCAGATTAAGTGGGTACGTGTGTAATAATTCATTTGATTTAAATTAGTATTAAGATGGAAAAGAATCGAAAAATAGACAGTGTGTGCAGAACATTTAAAGATCAGAGGAACATATTTCGTGATTGAGTCTAGTAATAAGGCGCTATGTCTAATTTGCAATGAAACCATAGCCGTGCTTAAAGAATACACTATTAAACGACATTATGAAAGTAAACATTCTCAAAATTACTCAAAATATACAGGTGGTTTACATACAGAAAAATTTTAAGTTTTAAAGCGCGGTTTAAAATCACAGCAATATTTTTTTACAAAAGTCAACAGTGAACAAGAGGCTGCAACTCTTGCTTGTTTTCGTGTTGCTCATGAAATTGCAAAACGAGGTAAACCATTTACCGATGGAGAAATGATCAAAGACTGAGTAGTGGCAGAGGCCGAAGAAATATGCCCCGAAAAGGTAAACTTATTTAAAAGTATTAGTTTATCAGCAAACACCGTGGCTAGGAGGGTAGAAGACATCTCAACTGTTTGACAAAAATGGTCACCTTGAGTGGTTCTCTTTGGCCCTGGATGAGTCAACAGATGTGTCAGATACGGCTCAAGTGTTAATTTTTATTAGAGGAGTAAATACAAACTATGAATTGTAAGAAGAACTTCTCGATCTTGATAGTATTCATGGAACGACTACTGGTGAAGATATTTTTAAAGGACTTGAAAGTACTATTAATAAAAAAAATCTTCAGTGGCAAAACTTAAGATCAATTACAACCGATGGAGGCAGAAATATGTGTGGTAAAAATAAAGGGGTGGTTGCTCTTCTGTCGAAGGCTGTGGAAAATAACGGCGGTTCAAAGCCATTAGTCTTACATTGCATTATTCATCAGCAGTCCTTGTGCGCGAAATGCGTAGATATGTCGGAAGTTTTAAGACCAGTCACATCAACTGTTAATTTTATTAGATCCAGTGGGCTTAATCATCGACAATTCCGCGCTTTTATTGACGAGATTGGTGAAAATGACTTACCATATTATACTGCCGTACGCTGGCTTAGTTGCGGAAAAGTCCTTCTACGTTTTTTTGAATGAGAAGAATCGCCCTCTTGCCGAATTACAAAATAACGAATGGCTATGGAAGTTGGCATTCTATGTTGATTTGACAAATCATATGAATGATTTGAATTTAAAATTACAAGGAGAAAACCAGCTTCTCCCTGATTTATACCCGACTATCAAATCCTTCCGACAACAAATATTACTGTTTCAATCGCAACTTCAGAAAAAATGTTTCACAAATTTTAAAACATGTGAAATATTTAGCCGTACCACATAAACTGAATTTCCGGTGGATTTTGCAAATGAAGTTTTGACTACGTTGAAAAAAAAATTTGAAATGCGTTTTTCAGACTTTGATGTCATTGCAAATAATATTGAAATTTTTCAAAATCCTTTTAACACTGACATAGAAACCTTGGGACCCAAACTTCAGATGGAAATGATAGAATTGCAGTGCAGTGATATATTTAAGAACAAATATCAAAACTCATCTTTAAACATCATTTTATAAGAGTCTTCCACAGGTACAATTTGTTAATTTGCATAAATTTGCTCGTGGTATGTTTTCTATTTTTGGTACAACTTACCTATGTGAGAAAACATTCTCCAAAATGAAGTACACAAAAAATGTTTACAGATCTAAGTTAACTGATGAGCATTTCAAATCACTTTTAATAATTGGTACAAGTAAAATTTCTCCACAACTCCAAGTCATTGTTGGTGGTAAATCACAGTTACATAAGTCTCATTAGTATTTTTAAAGCTGGTTTGTAAGAATTCATTTTGTTTTTTCCGTTGCAAAGAATTTTGGAGTAAAAAGTTTTTAATTCAAGGCACAGCTTTACCTATATATTCGTTACTCATTATGATAAGTTTTCTCTGTTGATTATTATGTAGTTGTGTTTTACATAGCAAGTAATTCAAATCGTAATTATCATTCTTTTTTTTTATATGTTGTAGTGCTAGGGATGTAATTTTAATTTTCCCGGGCCGGGTAAAAAGCATATACCGGATCAGAGGCCCTGGCCCGCTGGCCGTAGTTTGGAGACCCCTGATGTAGAGAATTTTGATTCATTTGGTAACTTGAAGCCACCGAAAGAAGTTGTTGAATATCTCGGAAAGAGTGTGAGAATTTTCTACAACAATACCCAATATCAAAACTACAATCAAATAAATTGCGGACATTTGTGCTTGAAATTTTTACAACAATGACGCAGCTATTATTAGCACATATATACCACGAAAAGTCGTTAAGAAGTTTTACTTCAGAAGAGTTGGAACACTTTCCCATCGAATATCTAATAAAGAGTGTAAGACCTTCAGAGTTGTTGGATATATGGCATAAACTTCCTGATGAATATCGAGGAAATTTTGAACTACAAATACGCCTGCCTTGTTTCATCCATTACAACCGACCTGATTGGACTACGCATTGTGACGGTCCTCCGAGTTCTCAAGCCACTTGTTTTCTTTTTAACAATAAATAATTGAACATTTTGTGTGTTATTTAAATTCAAACATCTATCCAATTTCATTAGTCATCATGTCGCAGTTGCTGAGAGTAAACAGCACCAATCATGAATTTACCTTTCAACCTCCTACGCCTATTGTGCTCGATCCGAAGAATGATTACGAAATAGCTCTAAGATCTTTTCATTCTTATCACAGTATACCAAACATTGAAAATTGTATTTTTTACTACTACGATACCAATAGCAAGCTGCAAAGTTTTGATTTTCTCACTGGATGTTATGCAATTGCTGATTTGGAAGCGTTTATCAGTGATAAGTTTGGTGCGAGCAATTCAACTAGACTGGAGGATATATTTTGACTAAAACCCAATCACAATACGTTGAAATGTGAAATTTTCAGCAAATACAAAATTTCATTCATGGAAGATAATAGTCTTGGAAAAATATTAGGATTTTCGTCGAAAATACTCGACGCTAACAAAATGCACTCTTCAGATCTCCCCGTCAAAATCATTAAAGTATCCAGTATTCGCTTCGATTGCAACATTACCACTGGGACATTCGATGCAAACAGACCTGCTCATACTATATACGAATTCGTCATACAAGTAGATCCTGGATATTCCATTGACGAAATTCCTCATAATTTGCTCTACTTACCTGTTATACCACAAGAAAAAATAACCAATATCACTGTTGTTGCCTTTGACCAAGACGAAGAATCGAGTACATTGATATTGGAGCTTAGAGCGAGAAGCAGATGGGGCTAATAATCAATCATAAAAGACAGTCTGCAGAGCTTTCAACTTCATTAGCTAAGCAACCATCAAAGCTAAAGCAACTCACGTTCGCAAACAAATTAGTCCTGCAATCGCTGGGTTTTAAATTGAAAAATGGCAACCATGTATGGAAAACGGCTTCGTCAAAACGACAACATGCCTTCAATGTTTGATATCTATCGTAAGCCGATGTTTGATGATTCAATTCGAAAGGCTGAATACAGAACCTATGCTCCATTTATATACTCATTCAATTGCAGTGACATTGTGGAGTTTAGCATTAATCAAGTTGATTCATTCTTTGCAATGAGCGAAACTTTGCTGTGCATTAAAGGTTCACTTGAAACACATGGAGCTGGTGACGTAAAATTAGCAAATAATATTGGAGCCTTTCTATTCGATTCATGTACGTACAGTGAAAGTGCCAGGGAAATGGAAACAGTTCGGGATCCTGGAATCGTAAGTGCCATGACTTGCTATAGTCAAGAAGATTCCAATCATATGGATATAGCCGGTTGGAATTACCCGAAAGATCCCATTCTGAATGTCAGCGACAAGTCATTCAACCTTCAAATACCTCTCAAACATATTTTCAGCATTTTCAACGATTATCCCATGATTACATGTGGACGACAAACAATACGGCTAGTTCGAGCACGAAATGATAATGATTGCATACATATTACTGATTACAGAATGTCTCTGGTACGCTCTCTAGTAAGTACAACTGCTAAAATTAACATTACAAACGTTGAACTAAAAGTTAAACATATCTTTCCTAATGACGATATAAAGATAAATCTCATGAAATCCATTCAAAAAGATCAACCTATAGTTATTCCATTTAGGAAGTGGGAGTTACACGAATTGCCATCAATTACTAGAGGTGCCAGACGTGAAGTTTGGGCTGTTGAAACATCTGCTTCAGTTGAAAGGCCTCGTTTTGTTATTGTTTTCTTTCAAACTGACAAACGTAACGAAAGTACCGCTGACCCGACTTTATTCGACAATGCCGACGTTCAAAGTATAAGACTGTCACTTAATGGTGATTATTGGCCTAATGAAAGAATGCAATTGGATTTCGGTAAAACTGACTACAATATGGCATATTTTAACTATACTGAATTCTATCCCATCTACATGAACTCCACCCAGAAGCGTCCTCTGCTGGATTATTCTTCTTTCAAGCGTCTTGCATTGTTTGTTATCGATTGTTCGAAACAGGAAGAAAGCATGAAGGCGTCCACAGTCGATGTCAAACTTGACATTGAAGCAAACATTGGTTTCCCCGAAAATAACAAACTCTATTGCATCATAATTCACGACTGCGTGATGGAGTACTTCCCCCTCACCGAAATTGTTAAAAGCTTAAACTAGATGTTGATCTGAGTTAGTATTCGAACAGACGTCACCATGAGAGTAGCATTTGTAGACATTCAAGGCTTTGTCGTAGATGGACTTTTCGTCGTCAAAGAACTCGGCATAGAAATTGGCTTTAAATGTTCGCATTACATATTTTTACCGCCGCAACCGTTTTCTACATTGAGTAACGAGGACAAAAAGACAACATTCTACTTGGAAAGGAATGTGCATGGCATTCGATACTCTTCGGGAGATGTAGAATATTCTAAAGTAAATGAAATATTAGAAAGCAAGCTGTTGTATGCTGCAGACTACATTTACGTTCGCGGACAACAAAAAGCTGAATTTATACTAAAGAAATGCTATATCTTTAATGTTTTTCCTCACATTATAGATGTTTGCAAATTTGACGGCACGCCCTGTGAAACTGAAAACTTTGGTCAAGATCCAAACCCCAGCCACGCCTCTGGACCATATTCGTGCACCGAACGAAATGTACAACGTCTCCGTCACTGGTTTTCTAATGTTGTATTACCATTATAATTATTTTAAATAAATGTTTAAGGAAAAATGGATTTTTTTTTTATTAAAACACTGTATATTCATCGACTTTTATATTGCATGTAGATTTAAATTTCCGTTTTACAATTTTTAAGATAATTTTTAAAATTAAAACAAAAATAGATGCCAATATTACACATGTCATTGCCAAAACATTATCGACTTCATTTTTCTTGCTCTCTTCTGTTCTGTTGGGCATGGTGATAGCGATGTGGTTTGAATACGTCTCAATGGATACGTTACTTGTGGTAATTGTCTAAAGACGTAATCCAAAGCTAGTGTTTGATCTACCTCTTCAGGTATCCAGTTAATACGAGCACTGCTCGCCCGCGTATGCCTTACTTCTTCTTCCTTGTTCTTATCAGACAAACAAAGATTATCTAATTGATTCATAACCCTACTTTTGTCTTCATAAAAAGCAATGTCTTTATTTAATTTACCAATGCTCTCAATAAACTCTTCATTTCGACGTCTGTACTCTTCTGAGGACATATTACAATAGAGGCTATACAAGAACCGGACACTATTTTTATTGTGACATGTAACGTTTGACGTCTCGCGTATAACGTGACACGTGAGTTTAACGTGACACGTGACGTTTAACGTGACATGCGACCTTTAACGTGACGTACTTTGCGTAACGCTGAATCGTTTGATGGGTCACATGTCAACATTCGTTAAGGTCCTTTTGACGTCTTAATTTGTGACATACCCCGTACATGTACGAAAATATCTCAAACTGGAGATGTGTAACGTAATCGAGACCACTCCAGCACGCGCAGGTTAGATAACAAAAATCAATTATCACCTTATCTGACCACACGCCGGTTAGATAGAAAAAATCAACTATCTCTTTATCTAAACACACTCCCATCGGCATCGGCAATTAAAAACCAATTATCCAGGTAGATAAGTTGAGTTCCCACACACACACACAGACACACAAATTCAATCAAGACTACCTCATTTTAGTATACGATAACTAAGTTATTTGGTAGCCTAGTGTGTAAGCAGCTTGAAAACAGCTCGAAGTCAACGTCGGCGAGGCAGGTTCGAATCCTCCGAAAAATATATATTTTTTTCAAATATCACCATATAACCCGGCGCATGCGCATCTTTAAAACATTGCGTCTACCTTCGTAGGTTCCCCCTACTCTTTTACTGAGGTGAAATTCTCTTATGCCCGTATTTATAAATGAATCTCATACTCGTACTCAAGTACAACTTGGCGAAGTACGCCTCGAGTCTTGAGCATTACAAACGAGACTTCGGTTATTCTCGGCCAAGTATGAGCAAAGAATGTTCAGCTAGGGATTTTTTGGTCTCGGATATTGTTTTCTAGATATTTTTATGTTATGTTATGGATGTATTGGATGTCAGTGTCCACTGTCAAAATAACTGGAGGGAAAAATACAAAATAATAAAACTTTATGGGCGTTTATTTCATGAGAAAATCACAATTAAAGACATTTGGTTCGCATTATTGTTGAGAGTAGAGTGTAGCGGGTTATAAAAAAAAGTCTTTTAAAAATCTACAACTTTAATAAGGTATGTATTCAGTTATGATTTTATAATTCTACATATCTTACCAACTACATTTTAGATACATTAAAAACTATTGACATTGGAAATTTTGGCTGTTGTAGTATTATTTATTCTCATTATAGTATACAAACCCTTTTTTTCTCCAGTTTCTTTATTTTTTGAGGACTTTCCACAATCCTTTTAATAAATGTGTTTTCAGATGGCAGCCAAAGTAATAGCTTATACTCAAAAAGAAAGACTTTTGTTAGCTAATTTAGTTGATAAGCATAAGTTAGTGGAGGATAAAAGGACAGATGCAGCAACGGTACAGATGAAGCAAGCCGAATGGGAGAGCATTGCAACAGATTATAATTCCCAAGGAGCTTTAATCTCTGTGCCTCGAACTGCAGTGCAACTAAAAAAACTGTGGAACAATTTAAAACAGAAGTGAGTATTTTCTTAAATGTAACATATTTAGATTGCACTCACATAATTTTATTTTGTAGAAAAAGAAAGCTAAACACTCAGGAGAAATACCAGAGACTAGCAACTAGAGGAGGCCCACCTGTGAAAATTGTAGAAGATCCAGTTATGGATGCAGTTGATGTTGCCGCTCCCTGTGTAGATTTAAATCTTTCATGTCCCTGGGATAGCACAGCTATTTACATGAAAGATAATAAGATTGAAGGTATATTTTTATATATTACAATTAAACCCCAGTTATGTTTGAGGTGCAAATGTGAATATATAAAGGAATTTGTGTAAGGTATCGATACTACTTAATGGAGGTTTATATAATTTATCTGATCAAAAGCATTTTTACAATACTTATTGTAACATTACTTAAAATAATAACAAAATAACGTAGTGTTCTACTATTGTCAAGACAGATTTAATTTTATTCAAATTTTTGTCTCTACCTATAATAATAAAAATATTAAAAAGGATTGTGGTTTAATAACGAAAATAATAATGAATATACCACAAGGAACGGATAGAAGATATATTAACCATGGTTTAATAATTGTTGAAAATGGCCACTTTATTGGAATTCAATTGTTTCAACCCTTACAATGTAGAACAGAATTTAATTAAATAAATAAAACCAAATATAACTAAAAATTCCACAAATATGTATTTTGGTCCTTGACCGGTTTTACGAAATTTTCTAGAAGCATTAGAAATTAAGAAGCACATCCTTGATCCTAACTATAACCTGATGAATGAACAACTAGATATAATGTATTCTTCACTTTTAGATTGTTTTTTGGATACCTAATATTGTTTTAATAAGTATATATGTTTTCATTTTTATATTTTGACATTCCATCACTGTCATCTTTCTGATGATAGGAACTTATGCATGTGAAACCAGTCAAGGACCAGAATAAATATATAAGGAATTTTTAATTATACTTGGTTTTGCTGTTATAAGATTTATTTTTTAGTTAAGTCTCAGAGGAAAGCAAGATTTACTAAAAAATATAGCACACTTGAGAAATGATATTGTACGGAACTGTTTAAGTTTCAATTTGTTTAAACACATTAATTATCACACTCTGGATAACAATGTAAACCATTTATATTTCTTAATAAAAGCTGTATGTGTGAAATATTTGAACATACGGATCCACTTTATTGTGAAAAGGCAAAGTGAAACAAAAGATCCAATAAGAAATCATTTAACAAAAATGATCTTGTTGAAAGGACAATAATATTTTATTCTGTATATTACATTTTAATTCAAGTTGTTTTGAATTATTCTTTGTTTCATTTAAGCAACCGCTTTTCCCCAGCAGTACGCCGCCGCTGGCGCTTATCGTTTGGTGCCGGTCGGTAACACGCCTCAGGCGATGTTTAAGGTACCCATTCACTAACAGGTCGCCTGCAGGCCGTCGCCTTGAGGGCAATTTTCTCCATACACACGCCGGCCGACGACAGGTTGGGACCTGCAGTCCTACGAAACCTCACTGTGTGTGGCGATTCATCGTCAGTCTCGGCCCGAAGGCGTGATCTTTAGCGCAGTTGAAAATTTGGTCTGCAGATCAACATATTTTTGGGCTTGGTCATTTTACTAATAATTATAAACATGAGCGAAACTACGTGTAATCAGCCTGACTTTATAACATGATTGATAGATATTTATAGAGCTAATCCCTGCTTATGGCAAATAAAGTCAAAAAATTATTCTAACAGACTAATGCGAGTGATGGAACACGCTGTGCATCCTTTCACATAGTAGACTATGTTTTGTTTTTATTATTACTGTAACCAGAATAATTGATATTGTCAGTTAGAAGTTGTCAATTTAACCTTCAGTGGGCACCGTGGGGTCCACACAGGTTCTTAGAAGGTTCCGATCACCCTCAAGCCGATATGGGGTGGCAAATGAAAGGGTGGATCTTGAATATACTTTAACGAGGTGAGAACCAGGCGAATCACAAAATAAGAATTAAAGTCAGAAGAGTGAAAAATGGATATGAAGGAGAAGTTGAAATTAAAATGGAAATTGAAAGTTGAAGGTTGAAATGGAAGGTCGAAGTTGAAAGTTGAAGGCCTGAAATACAAATAAACGTAAGTGAATGATATTGAGCCAGTATTCAGAATATAATCACAGAAAAGTGAGTGGTCGACAAACTTACCGTTGATGGTGGGTGGCCTTTAAGCGAAACAAGACAAGTTGGGGTAATTACAATTTGTTTGTAAAGGAATAAATCCCACCCACTGGTTGAGTTTCCAGTTCTAAGGAACCTTGGAAACTTTTCCTTTTTAAACTTTTTGTAAATTACAAAAAATCCAATAATTTAACGTTATGTGCTCTTAGCTAGCATCCAAAAAGCAAAATGAATCGCTACCTCTTTTCCCCCGATCACAACCTGTCCTGAATGGTTGGTTCTTTTCCTTTACCAGTAGCTTCTAAAAGTTCAAAAGATATGCTTATGTGAATTTACAAAGGTGGAAAAGGATAAAGAATGTAGTGAATTTGTAAAACTACCACTTTGTTAATGAATGATTATCAGTCACATCTGATTATCAATCAATTAATTTTATTTTATTTTCTTGGTTTGACAGATGTCAATTCAAACTAGATGATCCAAATGTAAACATTTGAACCTTTGAGAGATATTTTTTTTATTTTTAACACTAAATACCTTATATACTGAAACTGATCTTGCTCGCAATCACTACTTAAGAATCATTTTCTATTTGTACATATATTTTTAGGGAATTGAAGTGGATATGAAAGTCTGGAAGATGAACTTCTGAAGATGTAGTATATGTAAGATTTAAAAGAGGAAATGTAACAGTAGTTGTAGTGAATTACGAATGATTACCTATAAAATAAGGCTTTATTCTACAGAGAACAACTAACATAAAATTACTGACAACTTTGTAACATAACTGACAATGTCATGAATCCTATCAAAATGGTAATATCATGACATTCTTCCCGCCTTCTTATTTCTCGAGGAAGTCTTCTAAATATTGAGGACGCCTTCGTGTCCTAACTGGCCTATCGATATTCAGTACTGCGTCTTGATTGTGTTGGTCTTGAATGAGATGGTCTTGATTCTCTTGAATGCTTTAGTCTTGATTTTGACTGACAGAATTTTCATCGCAATAAGTTAATGATGTGTCTCCTCGATGAGCTAAATGCCTAGTGGAAACTGTCTTTTCTTCTCCATTTTTCAATCGGATATAGGCGCATTTCGAGTTGGCTTCTAGGAGTTGGACTTCATCAACTAAAGGTTCGTATTTATTCAAACGGACGAATCTCTTTAATAGCACTGGTCGTGGTGCAGCTAGCCATGTAGAAATCGATGATCCATAAGTTGAGCGCCTCACATAGTTAAACATGAGTTCGTGTGGGGTCGAGTTGATAGCAATGCATAAAAGAGATCTAATAGAGTGAAGAGAATCCACTAGAACCTGCCCCCACTGGTTGATTTTCCAATTTTGAGATTTTAAAGCCAACTGGATGGTTTGCCATATAATTCCATTAAATCGTTCGCACTGACCATTACCCTGAGGATTATAGGGAGTCGTGCGACTTGAAGCAATACCGTGAGACTCTAAAAATGACTTAAGTTCACGAGACATAAAAGAGGTACCTTGGTCAGAATGAACATATGCCGGAGTGCCAAATATAGAAAATATTTGACGCAAACATTGGATAACTGTAGAGGATGATATGTCGGAACATGGAAATGCGAATGGGAATCTGGAAAATTCATCAACAACGGTTGATAAGTACTTATTTCTTGAAGTTGAAGGCAAAGGACCTTTAAAATCCAAATTAAGACGTTCAAATGGTGATGTGGCTTTGATTAACGTTCCTTCATTTTTGTGAAATTTTGGTTTAATTTCAGCACAAACAGGACATGAGGAGGTAATTTGACGAACGTCTTCCACAGAATAAGGCAGATTTTTGCAGCGTATCCAATGGAAAAACCGGGTAATACCAGGGTGACACAAAGAAGAATGTAAATCAAATAATTTCTTTTGATCAGCCGATGACATAGTTGCAGAAGTAATACGGGAAAATGCATCAGCTTCCGTGTTTTGACTTCCTGGCCTGTAAACGATATCATACTTGTAGCATGACAATTCCAAACGCCAACGTTGAATTTTCTCATTTTTGATTTTTGACGAAGACCTGTTGTTAAACATAAATGCCACTGACTTCTGATCCGTAATGAGCTGAAAATGTCTGCCAATTAAAAAATGTGTAGATCTTTTCTTCATCTTCAATTGGAATTTGGTAATAGGCACTACGGAGATCAATTGTACTAAAAACGGAATATTTCGAAATTTGGTTCACAATGTCTTCTATCCGTGGCAATGGGTATGCATCCAATAATGTATATTTATTTATGGTTTGAGAATTGTCAATACACATACGTTTCTTGTGGTTTTCACTTGAAGTTACCAGAGGTTGAGCTCGCCAGGGGGAGATACTGGGTTCTATGATCTTTTCTTTTAGAAGATGTTTGATTTCTTGTTCAATAAAGTTGAGGTCTGAAGTTGTAAATCGACGTGATTTTATTGCGATTGGTTTGCAATTAAACGTTAAATTTGGAAATAAACTGAATGGTTCAACATTTGCTACTGCAAAATTGCATATTGATAGGGTAGATTTGTCACCTCCAAAGAGAATTTCGAGTCGGGAATGTTGCTTCAGAATATCATGACCAATGATTGCTTCAGTGCAGAGTTCATCAAGGACTAAAAGCTTTACATTTGAATAAATGTTATCCAAAATTTGTAGGCGTACAATACAATATCCAAGAACTTGCGACGTGAGAGATGTTGAAGCCATTTTAACATTAATTCTTGATGGAATGACACAAATATTTCTACTGGCAACAATTTTACTTGAAATATAGCTATCAGAACTCCCTGTATCGGCTAGTGCATCTGTGATTATGTTGTTTATTTTAATTTGAATAATAGATTTGGATAAACAACTAGGAGAAACAGCAGAAATCGTAGTCAGAATAGTAGCAGATATTTTCTGAGTTCTTCTGGTGTTACTTGATCTACACACAGTTGAAAAATGACCTCTTTTATTGCAGGAATGGCAAATTGCATTTTTATCAGGACATTGTTTGCGCAGGTGTCTATCTCTGCCACAAAAGAAACATTTCTGAAAAGATGCAGCAGCTGCTAACGGCCTGGTTGATGAATTTCCAGAATCTTGTGACGGTTCGGCGTTTTGTAAAACGGCAACACTTGAATCAAAAGTTGATGAATATGATTCAGCATGTTGCTTGGCTATTTCTAACGCTCTCGAAGTATCAAACGCTTAAGTTAAGCTCAAAGAAGAGTGCTCTAGAAGCCGCTGTCTAATTAGTAGTGAACTCAAACCACTGATAAAGGAGGCTCGAATGAAATCATCTCTATTCTGTTCGGCCGTAACAGCTTTAAAGTTGCAGTCTTTGCTCATTTGCTTCAAAATTTGTAAATATTGGTTAACTGACTCACCTACTAACTGTCTTCTTGATGAGAGAAAATATTTCATTTTTGGGCTTTACGTAGCCCCAGAGATATCCTTAAACAAAATCTCTTTATTAAATTCTACTAGGATATTGCAAATATCAAAAGGAACTTTATAAGATTTCAATTTAGAGTACAACAGTTTGATGTCAACATTATCATACGCCGACGCGACATCAATCAGAGCACCAACTATTTTATTATTATTTGAAATTTGTCACAGGATAGGATTGCCAGATTTTCATAAATTCCCTTATTACGTCTAAAGCCTGATGGGTCATCATGTAAAATTAATCTATTTTCAAAAAACCATTCTAATCAAACTTTCTAAATAAACTCTCAAAAATCTTGCAACAACAATTGGACATATTAATAAGTCTATAGGATCTATAATCTACTGAATCTTTATTAGTCTTTAATATGGGAACAACTAACTGCTGTTTCCACTGCGAGGGTATGTCTACTATACCTTTTAAAATATTGTTATAAAGAAAAATAAGAAATTGAGAAGCTATTGGGGCTAACAGAATAATTGAAATTATTTACCAGAGTAGCTGAACAGAAAATGACATCAGGAACTCCTAATCTTTCATTGTGTCTCCCAACCCTGGTGGTTGAACCATCATTTAGTATGACAAAATTGTAATCTATAATAATTGACAGCAAAATATTATTTGTATCTTGGACTCCAGGCTGGATCATGGGCATTAAAATCACCGCAGACCATAATTGGGTTGCCCATCTTATTCACCGTATTAAATAACCTTTGCAAACAAAAATAATTCAACCCTTTATAGGTTAGTGGTCGCTATGTTTGCCACTTTAATTTTTTTCTTTAGAAACAACCCACGACATCTCTGTGAGGCCTCCGTATCAGGTGATTTAGTTGTATTCCAGCGTTCAGTCGTTACGCAGCACCGATTTATTTGAAAAGTGGTTTCTATATATGCCACTGTCAGTTAAGAAAATAGTTTTTCTGTATAATTGACACATCCAAAAAATAAAATGGGTGAGTGAATATAAAATATTAATCTATGTAATATATAGTATTGAAACTACAGTGTACATTATATATAAGAGTGTCGGCAAACTTGTTATTAGCCCTTTTACTTAGTCTTTAGAAAACATACAAACAAGGAATGTAATTCGAATACATTTCCTTGTCCTGTCTCCTTACGATTTCGTTGTAGACGGGCGCGTTCCGTTTAGACATTTTGGGGTTCTCGATTTTTTTCTCAGAATCTGTCAGGAATTGAAGAAATATTTCTTTGTTATGTAAATAGATAGATGTTGGAATTCGTGATCCGTCATTTTAACTTTCCGCGACGGTCTATTGTCGGGCAGTAAGCAAAGTCGTCCATCTTATTTCATTATGATCGGATTTTGATAGTTGCTTTTAGTTTTCCCTAGTTTGAGTTTAAAAAATATTTTATAGAGTGATTTAGGGTTTGTTAGTCTAGAGTGGATAAAAAAATTAGCAAATAGTTCAGAAAAATTAGTACCTAGTTTTTTTTTAAATGTTTCCTTTTATTTTTTAGATATAATTCTGAGAGCTACCAGGATTCTGGAGTTCGGTGATGTGGATCAAATTACTTCAGATCAAGCTTATGACATTCTCGACTCGGTATCAATTTCTGAAGAGCAAGTTGAGGACTGAGGAGAATATGCAGGTGATAGTGATGCAGATAATGAAAAATTACACACCACAAGTAATTCTCCTAAGCTTTCGAGAAGTCTCTATCTACCACCTACATCAACAGCTACCTTCAACATCAGCTACTTCAATGGACTCGGACTCCATAAAGGACCCAGATTATCAAATTGATGATACTCCCGTTAAACGTAAGCCTCTTTTTTATACGGACGAGTCTTCTTCAGGTGATGAAGATTATGCAGAAAAATCCACTTCTACTATCAAGGATTTTACTGATTTCCAATCGTCGACCTATGAATGGAATAATAGTGCTAAAGATCCAGAGATCTATAAAAAAAATTTCTTTTCCTTATAATTCTAAACCCAATTTTTGTGTAAACTTCGAATCTCCTAAAGAAATCTTTATTCATTTTTTCTCTGAATATAAACAACACATATTAGTTGAGTCTGAACATTATGCTGCTCAAAATAACGTAAACATTAATTTGACTGAAAAAAATGTGTTGCTTTTTTGGGAATTTTTATTATGACAGGTGAAGAAAAGTTGAAGAAAACTTGGAAGAAAAAGGCACTGGTTCTAAGCCTTGTGATCCACCAGCAAACTGGAAGCATTTTGTTTCCACTTCTGACGACCTTGAAGTTCAGAAATGTACTCGTTTCCAGAACTGCTGGCGTAATTTTTGGAGCCTTTCGAAGTTATTGAGGCGGTTAATTTTTACCTCCAGTTGGTTGGGCTCAGGAACTGAAGAAAGTGTGCGACCGATGAGGAAGTGCGAGGGTGTGAGGGGATTAAGGTCTGAAGGGTCAGGACTTAAGGGACTCAAAGGCCTGGAATTTAAAATTGCTTCCACCTGCACTAAAATTGTTTGGAAATCCTCATATGTAAGCAATTCCTCGGATAAAATGCGTTTTACATGGCCTTGACTCCCGCCTCCCAAAGACCCCCAAAATGAGGTGAGTAAGCCGGTATAAAATGCCATTGAATCTCTTGAAAAGAACTAGAGGTAGAAATTTCATCATTGTGATGTCTCAAGAAGTTACCTAACTCCTTTAAGTGGTTGTTTGACCCAATAAAGTTTGTTCCGTTATCTGAAAACAAGTGTGCTGGTTTGCCTCTTCTAGAAGCAAATCGCTTTAATGCGGCAATAAAGGCGTCGCTCGTCAAATCTGTTACCAGCTCGAGGTGCACAGCTTTCGTACTGAGGCATATGAAAAGGCTTACGTAAGCCTTATATTTTTTAAAACCACGGCTTCGTCTGTCCTTTAAGGTAAAGGGATCAGCGTAATCGACTCCGGTATTTATGAATGGAAAAGAAGGCATGACTCGCGGCGCCGGAAGATTTCCCATAAGAGGATGTTTGGATGTCGGTCGAGCTTTAAAACATGTAAGCACTTGTGTACTGCCTTTCTCGCAAGATTTTTTTCCGAGGATAGGACAATAGGACTCTCTTATAGAGTATAACAGCTGCTGAGGTCCAGCTTGGAAAAGTCTTATGTGTTCATACTCAAATAATAACTTTGTTAAATGATGCTTTGACGAAAGAAGTATAGGATGCTTTTTGGAGTAGCTGTAGGAAGAGTTTTCAAGTCTGCCCCCCACCCTGAGGATACCTTCTTGGTCAATAAATGGGTTGAGAGACAAAAGCTTGCTTTGGGGGCGAAGAGATTGACCTCTGGACAAATTGCTTAGCTCCGCCGGGAAAGATTCAGCTTGAGCAAGTCTGACTACGCAAAGAACGGAGCGTTCTAATTCAGCGACCGAAATTGGACCAACTATTTTTTCTGTATTTTTAATACGAGCTAGTGAGTTACTAATGAAACGAAAACAAAACGCTAGAGCGCGTTTCAAGCGAGAAAACTGCGAAAATTTTTCAAAGTGAAATTTAGGCCCGGTGCTAGACACGAGAGTTGTAGATTTAGCTTGCTTTATGTCGGGAAGATCATCACTATTAATGCTGGGTAAATGAGAAGGCCAGGCATCGACGGTATGTTCCAAAAAACTGGGGCCATGCCACCAAAAGAGAGATGACTATAATTTTGATGGGTTGATCCCTCGGGATATAAGGTCAGCGGGATTATCCGCCGATCTTACATGATTCCAACAAGAAGTTTCAGTCTACTCCTGAATTTCCGATACTCTGTTTGCAACAAAGGTTTTTAATAAATGGGGAGAGAGCTTAAGCCAACCAAGGACCACCGTGGAGTCAGACCAGTAAAATTGTTTAGTGAATGTTAAAGAAGAAGAGGCCAAAACCTTGGTGACAAGTCTTTTTTTTTTTTTTTTTTTTTTTTTTTTTTTCGGGCCGAGATGGGAAACTCATGTTCGAATGGGTCCAGGACCCAAACAGTGCTGGACTCATCCCCAAGGAGATGCCTACCAACCAAACCCACCTCAAACTCGCCGTTACCCCCGCCTCGGAATCACTACCCTAGCATACTTCGAGACGGGCGGCGGTCCCTCGCACACTCTCCGCTCACATCGTCGTCTTCTCCCTAACTTCCACTCCTACCTCTCATGCCATATCGAGTCGTTCTCTCCCCCTGACCATGCTCTCTACTACGCCACTTACCTCCATCCATTCCTCCTCCCCCCTCAACATTATCTCCACCATATTCTCCCAATACACCGCCTCCCCTAGTTTCGTCTCCAACTTCTTCAGCACTTCCTCGTTCCTCCAGCAACTGAACACATGCCCCACATCATCCTCCACTCCACACCTCTCGCACACTCCAGTCTCTCTTTTTCCAATCTTGTGGAGGTACCCTACTCTCGACCCATGTCCAGTGAACACCTGTGTCAAGAAGTAGTTCACCTCCCCGAATTTCCGATCCATCCAATCTCTCCTATTCCCAATCGCTCCTTTTAGCGCGCCCTCATACTCCTCCCACCTTCTCTCCATTTCCTCCTCCATCCATTCTTGTACTTCCTCTCTGGTCGCACCCCTCCAGCGTTTATTCCTGGCTCTAGCCATCACGTCCAATGGGTAGCTCCTTGCCAGCACCGCTGCTGCCAGTCCACCCACTGTCCTGTACCCCTGCACTACCCTTAGCAATATACCTCTCTGCACCCGCAGGAGTGGCCTAACCCTCGCATTCACTCCCGCTCTTTCACCCCACACCTCCGCACCGTACAGCAAACTCTGCTCTACCGTCCTACCAATGATCCTCCTCTTCCACTCTCCCGGCCCCTTCACATTACTCATCAATCTCCCCAGCCATGCTGCCCTCACTTTCCCCTTCTCTGCCGCCTTCAACATGTGTGTTCGGAAGGATAACTGACTATCCAACCACACCCCTAGGTATTTCACACACTCCTCCATGCGAATTCTCCTTCCCTTCACCAACACCCCCACTTCCCTTGTCTTGCTCCGTCCCTTCACTAGCAACCCCACCGTCTTATCTTCCGCCACTTCTAGTCCGCACCGCTCTATCTTCTCCACAATCTTCCTACACATTCTCTCCGCCTTTCTTTCTATCTCCGCCTCTCCTTTTGCCGTACATACCAGACACACATCGTCCGCATACACCGTAATCTCACATCCCTCTTCACATACTATCCCACAAACCTCATCAAACACACACTTCCATAGCGTCGGTCCAAGAACCGAGCCCTGGGGCACTCCAGCCTCCGTATCATACCTCCTCCCGCTAGTGTCTACTATCACACGTCCCGTCAGGTAGTCTTCCACTAGGTTAACCAAACCCTCCCCCACTCTTAGCCTCAGCAACGCGCTCAACACTGCCCGTTTGCTGACACTGTTGAACGCGTTTCCGACGTCGAAGAACACGAGTAGGGCCAATTTCTTGTTCCTCCAGCTGCCCTCCCTAGCCCTTTCAACCAAGCCCATCACCCTGCCCAGCGCCGAGATGCATGATTTTCCCTTCGCAAACCCGTGCTGGTTTTCCCTAAAACCCCCATTCCTACCAACTTCCTCTTCAATCCTATCCTTTATTATCCCCTCCATCAATTTACCCATACCACACAGCAGACTGATGGGCCTGTAGTCCCCCGCCCTCTTCCCCTCTCTACCCGCCTTCTTAAGTAATATCACCCTAGCCACCTTCCATCCTTCTGGAAACTCTTCCTCCCTTAGCACCCTGTTGAAAAGCTCGCAGAAGTACTCCTCATTGTCATCCAACATCCTCTTCAACATATCACCCCTCAGGCCATCTATCCCCGGGGCTTTCCTTACTTTAATGTTCCTTCCCCTCTCTTGTACTTCCCACTTCTCCACCGGCCTTATCCCCCTCATTTTTCCTACCCCCCTAGTATCCTGGACTTCTCGAATCCTGCCTCCAACTCCTTCTCCCCCTGTGAACAATCTGCCTATAAACTCCTTCTCCCAATCTTCCTCTAGCACCTCGCTCCTATTTCCACCCATCCTCTTCACCGCTATCTCATATGCCTTTCCCCATGGATTGTTTTCCAGGTCCCCCAGTAACTCTTCCCACTTCCCTCTTTTTTCCCTCTCCACCCTTCGCTCCAGTTCCTTCTTCTTCTCTTTGTATCCTCCTTTTCCCTCTATCCTACCTCTTGCCCTCAGCATCCGTCTTCGTTCTTTCTTACACTCCCTCCACAGCTCCTCTATTTCCTCATTCCACCAGTAATTAGCCCTTCGCTCACGCCTATTGCCCCCTTTTCCCTCTCTTTTACAGCCCTGTATCACATCGTACAATTCATCTACATCATGTCCAAGTCCCCTTTCTATCTCCTCTCTTACTTTCTTCCTCATACTCTCTGCCTCGGCCTTCGCCCACCTCCATCCCCACTCTCCCGATAAATCCCCTCTCCCCTTCCTTATATCCGTCTCCACATACCTATGTAAGCTCAAGCTTTCCTCATCCTCCAGCACCTTCCAACTACTCACTTTTTCCCCCAGCCATTCATCACATGCTGTTATATCAATGAATGACGAACCCCCGTCACCCCTCACGAAGGTGGGCAGTAGTCCGTCATTCAGCACCGCCAGCCCGTTGGATGTAAACACTTCCTCCAGGATCTCCCCTCTCCTATCCGTTTTCTTCCCCCCCCATGCAGTATTTTTAGCATTGAAGTCCCCTGTCACCATTCTCCTAATTATCCTCCTTTTCCCTTTTGACACCCTCAGATCGTCCTCCAATCCTGTGATGCTCCTCTCATATTCTTCCAGGCTGACATTTGGGCTTATATACACACTGTAGACCACCATGTCTCCCATTCGCACTACCACCCATCCGTTTCCTTTCCTCACTTCATCCGCCCTCAGTCCATCTCCCACCACTCTTATTCCTGCCTCTCCTGTATCATCCATAATCCATCCTTGTTTTCCCACATATCTAGCATTCACCTCAGATCCACACACCACATCCACTTCCCTCCTAAAAATCACTTGATCCAATATATCATGCGCTATCCTGCATTTCCCTAAATTTATCTGCAGCACCCTCCATCCATCCCCTACATTCCTTCTTCCCGCGCCCTGCCCTCCCCTTCCTCCCATTGGTCCAGACTCGTCACCTCTGAGGGGTCCAGAGGGTCCCTCCCATTTTTTCTTTCCTGTTTTCCATCGTCTTCACCTACTCCCTTCTTACCCCCACTACATTCTATCTCCCCTGGCCTGTGTCCCCTTTCCCCACATACCCTACAAAGGAAGGCCTGCCGACAGTCTCTCGCCATGTGATGCTCGCTCTTACATAGCCAGCACTTACTCCTCTCCTTGACTACCTTCACCTTACACCCTGCTACTTTATGGCCTTTTATTCCACATCCAAAGCATTTGTCATCCTCTCTACCCTCTACAATACTTACCCTGTTGGTGACAAGTCTGCTGAGAATTAGAGCAGCACAAAGCTCAAGACGGGGAATTGTTATTTTCTTAAGTGGAGCGACCTTGGACTTAGCGCACAATAAACTGATTTGAACTCTACCGGAGTCATCAATACTGCGAACATAAAGGCAAGCGCCGTAGGCTAGCTCAGAGGCATCGCAGAAACCATGTAACTCGATACAGACGGCATTATACAGCTTTACCTTGCGACTGATTCGAAGATTATTCAGTTGAGGTAGCTGGTGCCTGAAGTTTAGCCATTCAGTATGAATACGTAGTGGTACAGATTTATTGCATCCCAACCTTTCCAGCCAAAGCAGCTGCAGCATAATTTTAGCCTGTATTGTTGCGGGACTGAGAAGACCTAACGGGTCGAAAATTCTTGCTATTCCTGAAAGAATAGTTCTTTTGGTTATGGTTTTTGGTAGTTGCTCAGAAGAAATAAAGTACGTAAGGCAATCGGATACCAATTGAGTCCCAATGTTTTACTGTTCTCATTTGGTCCAAAAGCATGAGCAATATTTGAAGAACTAATGGATTCCTGAATGCCGTCCAAAACTAACGGCTCATTGGATACCCACTTGCGAAGAGGAAAACAACCTTTGGACAATATTTCAATGATTTGCTGACACAATAAAATAAGTTCGGGTATAGAGTCTGACGATCAGATCATCAACATAAAAGTCATTTGATATGACCTTAGAAGCCTGTGGGTAGGCCACAGCATTTTCTAGCCGCGGCTGTGCCATTGGTAACGGTGTTCAGAACATAGGTATAAAGGGGTTCCGAAGCATCAGATCTCCACAGTATTTGCTGCAGATTCCTTTGAGAAGGGCAAATTAAGACTTGGCGATACATCTTTTCGATGTCAGCAGATACTACATAAAGATGCTCTTTAAATCGAAAAAGAATTGACAAAAGATCGTTTTGAACGACTGGTCCAACCATTTGGATGTCGTTAAGAGAAATGCCAGAAGAGGTAGGGGAGGATCCGTCGAACACCACGCGAAGTTGCGTGGTGAGACTGTCCTCCTTTAAAACTCCGTGATGAGGAAGATAGTAACTAATTGTGTTTTTAGGATCGTAGACCTTTGAAATGTGGTTCATTGAAACATACTCATTCCGAAATGCTATATATCGCTCGTTCATTGTTGGGTTTTGTTGCAGCTTGCGCTCAACGCAATAGAATCTTTTTTCGGCTATGGCCTTTGATTCACCCAATTTTTGGAGGGAGTCCTTCAAGAGAATTGAAACTACAAATCTGCCATCTAAATTTCTCGTACTTGTCTGTTTGAAATGGTTTTCACATTCTTGTTCCTCTCTGGATAAAATTCGAGAATTCGACAGCTCCTCCATCTCCCAGAACCTTGAAAGCTCGTCACCTTGAGAGGACGAGGCAACATTGCAAGAAACCATGTTAGTGGGCTTATTGGACAACGGTCCTGAAATAACCCAACCAAATTTAGTTTTTTGTAGAATGGGCAAGCGCGGTCCCAACCTTATCTGGCCCACGCAAAGAAGCTCATAGGAAAGTCTTGCTCCAATAAAAAGATCGACTCTTGAGGGAACATTGAAGTTTTTATCTGATAACTGGATATTTGGGAGAATTGGTAAAGTGGATAAATCAATATGACAACCTGGAAGTTTCCCGCAAATAACGTCTGCTACTAAACAGGTAAGTGATAGCGAAAATGGAGATTGAAGAGATTCAATTGAAACATTACATTTGTGGCTGACATTCGAACTTGTTTGTGTAATTCCGATCACAGAAATATCGGTTCGCTATTTTGAGAGACGCAATTTATCAACAAAATTGGTGGAAATGAAATTGGATTCTGATCCGCTGTCTAGGAGGGCCCTACATTCATGCTCAACTCCGTAGTGATCAAATACCTGGACTACCACAGTTGACAAAAGTACCACATTATTATTGCATACACTACCAGACAATGATTGCGTGGACAAGGCGTTGAAGTTTGAAGGATTTGAATTAATTGGTGTCTCCTGCACCTAAGATCTCGGATTATCAATGTGGATAAGCGTGTGATGTTTTTTGCTGCACTTGGTGCATTTACCGTATTTACAAGTGCTACTGGGATGTCCTGGATGTAAGCAATTGTGACATACCCGCAATTTCTTTGTTTGCTCAATTCTATCCGAAATTATTAGATTTAAAAATTCCGTACTGTAACGTGCCTACCTTCTTACACGTGGCTCCTGCCACAAGAACACGTCACTATGGACACCCTTGATGCAAAATTCTGGTTTTTAAATCTCGGGCGCCAGATTATAAACGTGGTTTGCTCCACGGCCCCTTGACCCTTAGCGTCAAGAGTTCCAGATAGCCTCAGATGGAGGTTACGGAAAATTCCAGGGGTCTTGTTGAATTAAATTTAACTAACTAGTGAAAATCCGGAAAAGCCCAATCTTGGTTCTCCAATCAATAAATTGCGGTTAACAATGAAAATAATAGGAATTCAAAACTTTGATCTATTAATACTCTGTGGTCTATTTTACGAATAATTCTTTAGTGACAAACAAATTAACAGGGAAAAGAAAATGAAGTATGTATTACCTATATCTGGGATTTTAACGGACAGGTTATCAAATACGGTTCAAATCTACCGGGTTTAACGGGGTCCCTAATGCACGATTTAGATCTGCCGGGTAATCAGACAAATTGTGGCCAAGCCTCTTCCAAGTCTGATTAACCCTTCAATCCAAATGAAACCGGCAACTATTATTCCGACAATAAGAAAAAAAACAAAATATAAATAATGATTCTACGAAACGGGAAAAGAACGATTTAGATCTGCCGGGTAATCAGACAAATTGTGGCTAAGCCTCTTCCAAGTCTGATTAACCCTTGAATCCAAAGGAAACCGGTAACTATTATTCCGAAAAAAATAAAATTCAAGAACGAATTAGATCTGCCGGGAAATCAAACAAATTGTGGCTAAGCCTCTTCCAAGTCTGATTAACCCTTGAATCTAAAGGAAACCGGTAGCTATTATTCTGAAAAAAAATAAAATTCAAGAACGAATTAGATCTGCCGGGAAATCAAACAAATTGTGGCCAAGTCTCTTCCAAGTCTGATTAACCCTTGAATCTAAAGGAAACCGGTAACTATTATTCCGAAAAAAAAAAATCAAGAACTAATTAGATCTGCCGGGAAATCAAACAAATTGTGGCTAAGCCTCTTCCAAGTCTGATTAACCCTTGAATCTACTAAAGCCGGTAACTATTATTCCAAAAAAAAAAAAAATTTAAGAACGAATTAGATCTGCCGGGAAATCAAACAAATTGTGGCTAAGCCTCTTCCAAGTCTGATTAACCCTTGAATCTAAATAAAGCCGGTAACTATTATTCCATCCTTCAGGACCTCTTCCTTCCTGGTCCGGTACCACGAACATTCGGCGGTTACATCGGTCAAACAGATTGCGGACGGTGAATCGGTCTCGGCGGTCATTGGTAGCGGGTTTCTTGACAAAGCGTCGGCCACACGATTTAGAGCACCTTTACGGTACTGTATCTCGAAATCATACTGTTGTAGAAAAATACTCCACCTTGCTAAACGTCCGGACGGACTAGATATGGAATGCAGCCATCTAAGAGATTGATGATCGGTAACAACCGTGAAATGGTAGCCCTCTCAATAAGGACGCCTCTTTTCAATCCCCCAAACAATGGCAAGACATTATTTTTCGGTTACGGAGTAATTTTTCTCGGTAGGACTCAGAGTGCATACGCTACCACGTGTTCGTGACCCTCCTTCTGCTGGGTAAGGGCTATTCCCAAACCATATTCGGAGGCATCGGTCTGCAGAGTGAACGGTACGGTAAAATCAGGACAGCTCAAAACGGGTGCTTCCGACATACAGGTTTTGATTCTAGCGAACGCGGCTTCTTGTTCCTCGGCCCACTTCCATCGCTGAGATTTGCGGAGTAATTTCGTTAACGGAGCTACCTTTTCTGAAAACGATGGTACAAACCTCCTATACCAGGATGCCACTCCCAAGAATCTTCTCAGTTCTCGGATATTTCTCGGGGCTGCAAATTTTATGATACTTTCGACCTTCTCTGGATCGGTACGGATTCCATCTTCAGTAATTACATGTCCTAAGTATTTCATGGACGGTAGACAGAAATGACATTTCTCCGGCTTGAGTTTCAGCCGTGCTCCTCGTAATCGGCGGAACACTTCGGACAGATTTTCCAGATGTTGATCGAACGTTTCCCCCAGAACGATAATATCATCCAGATAAGCGAATGCATATGGATCCAGCTCTGGGCCTATTAGTCGATCAACCAGTCTCTGGAATGTAGCGGGTGCGGAATGTAAACCAAACGGAAGAACCGTGAATTGAAACAATACACGTCCCGGTGCGGTAAAGGCGGTAATGGGTTTACTTTCGGGGGTTAACGGAACTTGCCAGTACCCACTCTTCAAATCCAAACTGGAAATGTACTCGGCTTTTCGCAGTTTATCCAGTATAGCATTAATAATCGGAAGAGGGTAAGCATCCTTCATTGTTACCTCGTTGACTTTTCGGAAGTCGATACAGAAACGGTTTTTTCCATCTTTCTTCTTTACAATGACTATTGGAGAACTCCACGGACTTGTAGAAGGTTCGATCACTCCCTCTGCTAACATGGCGTCTATTTCAGCATTGCAAATTTCCTGCATTTTCGGATTCTGGGGTCGGTATCTCTGTTTGATCGGACGTGGTTGCAGCAAACGGATTTCATGCTCAACTAGCGTAGTTGGACCTCGCAAGGATTCAAATTTCGGCAATTCTAGGTCTAGGAAAATGTTTAGTCTGTCTGTCTGTTCTTTCGATAAATTTCTTTCTGTAACCGGAATGATGGTTTCCAACGGACATCCTATCCAATCATACTCCTCGTCATCCCCTAAATCATCCAGGGAAAACGCAGATATTACAGAAACGGTTTGCTCCTTGCCAACCCCTAACACCAGGGAGGGCGCAGAGACTTCGGAAACAGGTTGCTCCTTGTCGACCCCTAACACCAGGGAAGACGCAGAGTCTTCGGAAACAGATTGCTCCTCGCATTTAAAGGTTGGTCAAAAACGTAAGATATTAACAAAAATTGGTCAATTGAAACGATTAAAATGTTTAATAAAATTAAAAAACAAACATGTTGGTGTAAAACAAAATCGAAAAGTTTACTGGGAAAATATAATTTCTTGTTTCAAAAGTAGAGTTCAGACAGCAGTGATTATAAATGTGAATCATAAAGAAATAAAAGAATTTTTATCAGATGCTTTTGATCTCTTTAAAATTAAGGTTCTCAAAATTATTAAAAAAAAGTTAATTGTGAAAATTAATACACACACTGTGGGCAGATTTTGTTAAAACGTCAGGTGATCAAGAAGTAATTGATCAAAAGTATTTTGTGACACCTAATGCAGTATTAGATCAATCAACTGATTTAGCTATTTGGTTTCAAGAACATGTAACAGATTATATTTTAAATAAACTGTCAGAATTTTCGGAAGAATCAAGCGGTTGGGCGCTACAAAAAATTCTATTATTGGAGGTAGCTATAAACGAATATAAAATTGGTAATGGAACCTCTTATATTAAATTACCACCTCAGATAGAAAATAAAAGAGCATGCATCAACATTCAAAATAGAGATGACGCATGCTTTTTTTGGAGTATTGTTAGTTTTTTATCCCCACCAACGGGTAATTATAGACTCACCTCATCATATCCACACTATAGTCTTGTGTTTAATATCAAAGGGTTAGAATTACCTATGAAATTAAATCAAATTAACAAATTTGAGGAATTGAATAATATTTCCGTAAACGTATACGCTCTAGAATTAAATTGTACACAACAAAGTTCGTATTATGAAGTTGTACCTGCTAAACTTACCAAACGAAAATTAGAGAAACATGTTAATTTGTTATTAATTCAAAATAAGTATTTTCCAAAGTTGAATAATTTTGCAGAATCAGAACAAGATGATAATGATGATGATGATAAGAATATTGAAATAAAATTCCATTATTGTTTAATTGAAAATCTTTCACGACTTATTCGATCTCAAATCACTAAGCATAGAGCTACAATTAGCTTGTGTGACCGTTGTTTAAATTATTTTTATAGTGAGGAAAAGTTGAAAAAGCATTATTTGTTATGTGAAAATAGAAACAACTGTAAAATTTCATTTCCAAAATATGATGCTGTTGAATTTAGAAATTTTGTTTATAAACAAAAAATACCTTTCCTTATCTATGCTGATATTGAAGCTATTTTAGAACCATGTAAAACAAAATTATCAAAAACAACGAATAAATACCAACATCATAAAGCATTTTGCGCAGGATATTATATGAAATGTACTTATAACAACAATTTTTCTTTTTTCAATCATCATGAAGGTGAAGATTGTATGGATTGGTTTTCAAATGAAATTAAAAAGATTGCGCAATTTGTTGAGAGCAAAATTGTGAATATAATACCAATAATAGTAGATTCGATAGAAAATGTAAATGTACATATTTGTCACATTTGTGAGAAACATTTTAATCAAAGAGACATAATTGTTAAGGACCACGATCATTTTACAGGACTATTTAGAGGTTACGCTCATCAAACTTGTAATCTTTCATTTAAAAAATTGTTTATTGTTCCAATACTATTCCACAACCTTTCAAATTATGACGCACACTTTGTCATAAAAGACATTGCTAAGCGTGGACACGTATCTGTTCTTCCACTAAATAAAGAAAAGTACATATCTTTCACTTTAGCAGATAATGATAGTAGAATTAAATTTAGGTTTATAGATTCTTTTAGATTTATGGGTTGTAGTCTTAATGAACTTGTTTCGACTTTGAGCTTAGACAATTTTCAGAATTTAAAACAGGAGTTTAAGAATTTAGATCATAATAAATTTCAACTTCTAACTAGAAAAGGGGTGTTTCCCTATGATTATGTAGATAATGTTGATAAATTGAAGGAGAAAGAGCTACCACCCATTGAAAAATTCTATAATAAACTAAATGATGTGGAATTGTGCAAGACTGATTACACTCATGCACAAAATGTTTGGACCGCTTTCAACATAAATCACCTTGGAGAATACAGTAGTTTGTATATGAAGATAGATATTTTGTTACTAGCAGATGTTATGGATAATTTTAGAGAAACAGCATTGAAAACATATGGTTTAGATCCTGCATGGTATTATACAATGCCAGGCTACACATGGGATGCTATGTTAAAATATACTAAATGTAAATTAGAAATTTTAAAGGATGTTGACATGGTTATGTTTATAGAGAAAGCGATTCGAGGTGGAATTTCAGTATGCTGTAGTCGATTTTCAGAGGCAAACAATAAATATATGGGTGACAGATATGATTCATCAGAACCCACCAAAACAATTCTTTACCTAGATGTAAATAACCTCTATGGTTACGCAATGTGTGAACCATTACCATTTGGAGGATTTAAATGGTCAAGTTCAAACATTGATGTAACAACAATTCCTGACAATTCTCCGATTGGGTACATATTACAAGTGGATTTGGAGTATCCAAAGAGTCTACATACTCTACATAAAGATTTTCCTTTTTGTGCCAACCATCGCATTCCTCCAGCCTCAAAACTACCAAAGTTGATAGCTGATTTGTATGATAAAAAAGAATATACAATACATTATAGAAATTTAAAACAAGCATTGGCACATGGTTTAATAATTACGAAAATACATAAAGTGTTGGAATTCAATCAATCAGAATGGTTGAGACCTTATATTGAATTAAACAGTCGATTAAGGGCAAGTGCTACAAGCAACTTTGAAAAAAAATCAATTTAAACTTGCTAATAACGCAGTGTTTGGAAAAACTATGGAAAACATAAGATTACATAGACTCGTTAAACTTTGCTCTATGTGGGAGGGACGTTACGGTGCGAAAAATTTAATTGCTAGTCCACGATTTCACAATAGAACAATTTTTGATGAAAACTTGATGGCAATTGAGTTGAATAAAATAGAATTGATATTTAATAAACCACTGTACATTGGTATGGTTATTTTAGATCTTTCAAAAATTTGTATGTATGATTTTCACTATAATTTTATAATACCAACAGCAGGTGTGGAAAAATGTAAATTATTGTACACAGACACAGATAGTTTTATCTATGAAATAAGTAACCTAGACGTTTACGAAGATATTATTAAAAAAAATATTCACAAATTTGATACTTCAGATTATAACAAAAATAATATTTATAATATTCCGTTGGTGAATAAAAAAATACCGGGATTGATGAAAGATGAGGCAAATGGTAAAATTATTACTCATTTTGCTGGTCTTCGTTCCAAAATGTATACCTACAAAATGCAAGTCAGTGAGGAGGAAAAATTAAATTTTAAGAAAAAACTTGAAAAGAAGGGCATGTCCCCAAACCAAATAGCTATTGAACTGAATAACTTTGGTATTTCAAAAAAATCTAAGGGGATTAAAAAAATATAGTGAAAAATATTATTACTTTTGAAGATTATATTACATGCTTAAATGAATTCAACACAAAAGTCATAACTCAACAAACTATTCGTTCATATGCTCACAATGTATTTAGTATAGAACAGACTAAAATTGCTTTAAGTCCATACGATGATAAACGTCAGTTAATTTCAAAGTCATTTGACACACTTCCCTGGGGTTATAAGAGTAGTCAGTAAGTTTTTGTTTTAGAGATAACCATCATGAGTTTGGAGGAAATGTGTACTGAAATTATTTGTCTAAAAATTAAATCAGTTACAGACTTTTTAATGAATTCACCATTACCTAAAAATTTAACTCTCAATATAATTAAAAAATATAGTTATTTTAAATGGAAGAGTTTTGTACAACATCTCAATATCGATGATGATAATGATGATGATGATGAAGATGAAGATTCCAACATTCCTAGTGAATTCAACATTCTTGCTGACATGTTATACCTACATGATATTCCCTCAGCATTAGCACGAAATGCTATAATTGCTCATCGCAATTGGGAGACGGTATATTCAGAAATGAAATATTGTGTGTGGTTTAACCGATACAAAGTAATTTCACTAAATTTATATTTATGTCAATCATGCTATAAAAGTCTTTTGTTTTTGATACAGTTGAAAAACTTGAATTTCACTTTACACACAATTAGAGATCATTTTCATGGTTATTACTATACTAAACAATTGCATAAAATATATCAGTCGAAGAATATGTGGTGTCAAAATCAGTTCACAACACTGCTGTTTGGGCTTAAGGAAAGATATGAATGTGATATGGATTTACATCCTTCTCATGGATTGAATTCACCTATACCCGCTGATGGGAGGTTTAGTAGATTTCTTGACGATTATGAGATTGACAGAGATGATGATATATCATAATTATTTATAAAATTTAACTGAAAGTGGTATTAATGGAAATTTTAAAACTTTGTAATTTTATAACTTTGTAAATTTATATCTTTGTAATTTATGTAATAAAAAACATAGTATATTAAACAGATTTTATTTGCATCAAACATGTATTTGTTCAATAGTTAAGTTACATAAATGACATCTTGACTGTGATGTAGGTGGTCCATCGATGTGAGTTTGCCAGTCAGGACGATTGTAATGTATGAAACAAGGCAGTTGGATTTGTAAATCAAAATTGTCTCGATATGCTCTTGGTAATTTATACCATGCATATAATAACTCAAGTGGTTGCGCCTTTTGAATCAAATAATCCAATGGAAACTTCTCAAGTTCTTCTTCATTAAACTGATATAATCGTCGCTTGTATAGCCAATGATCCTTCATTGGACAAATACAATCTTCTAGATGATAATGTTGTTGCTGTTGATTATACATGGTTTTATTTTAAAAATTCACTTTTGAAGTTTATCAATATACTGTTTAGATTCAACGATTTTCTAATGTTTATAATCTTTATTTTAGAGTGGGGTGATACAATTTTTTCCATTTCTCGAGTGCATGATGTAATTTTTAGAATAAATGGGATTTTTTTTTTCAGATATTTTTTCAACCAGAAAATATCTTTAAATTATTCTAATAGCGATAGTATATTGTAGTAATAGTAGTAGTAGTAGTAGAATCACTCACAAAGACTACATATATGAATCAATTGCAAGATAATGATGTATTTTTGGGAGAACGTCAATTGTCTCTAAATACATATAAAACAAAATATGTAAAAGTTGGTTTATCCCCTTATTTAAATTACGATCCATGTGTTGGGATATTTGGAACCAAAAATACCTATTTTATATTCAGTCCGCAGGAATGGAACATTTTTTTATCATGTAGAAATGATATTGATGACTTTTTATTTAGATCAACAAACAACAAGAATATTATGGAACCGTTAGATATGGGTGAATTTGATTTGATATTTAAACGATTATCATTCGGGAATGTGGTGAAAATTTATAGGGGTGATTCTTGTATTTATCTAAGAGCTGATACTAATTCAATGTTATGGAAAATGTTACCACTCATTGAAAATAGATTAACAGACTTGAAAAATTTACAATTTGCTAGTTCATTGAAAATTTTACAAATGGGAATAAAAGATTCCACCAATCCAGTAACTACAGCTTTGAATATAATTGAACCCATAAAACATTTAAATAACGAGACATACGCTATCGCATTAGAATTAATATATAGATATCCTCAGTTACTTAAAGATGAAGATTTACAGCTATGAAATATGAAGAATAGACAGCATACAATAGAAGTGAAGAAAACTATTCACTTTGATGAAACAAGAAACAAAATTCATTTATTAGTAACTTGGAAATATGCATATCAATAAGCGAGACAAGGATCATCATGGATCATTGCCGCATGTGACCGACTACGGTTTATGCGACGAATTATTGAAATTTCCAAAATTATAGATCCAATATTAGATGAAAAACATAGATGTAAGGTTTATGAAAAAATTAAGAGTATGGTTGATTAAAATATGTAAATAAATTGTCGATCAGTTTATATAATTTTATTTAACATTAAAAACAATAATTTTAAACAATGTTATTTTTATTTATCCACGATTTAGAATCCATTCCAAGCCATTTTACTAATAGCCGATTACCTTTTCTTTTCAAGACCCTCTCTATTAGATACACATCAGGATATTTAACTTTTTGCAATTCCTCCCTGTAAAATCGTCCTTGTATTTCTTCGTTCTTATCATCTTCCAGTATGTAAGTTGTTGGATTGGTTAGTTTCACTTTCTTTATTTTGAAAACTTCGGCAGTCCAATTTGGAGTATATCCCTTCTTAAAGACATGTCGATACTTGCTAATTCGAACAAAATCTCCTTTTTTAAAATTTGATAATCTTGGATCAATAGTTTTTAGGTGATTATATGCAGTAATATACTTTGCATTTTTCTCATTTATTTCACTAGGAATGGCACCTGTAGTAGAATGTCTTGTATTATTATATTTCGCGACAATATTAGGTAGAATCGTTAACCATTTGTAAGATCCTTGCATGCTAAACTGTTTCCATAGCATAGTTTTTAGAGTACGAATTACTCGTTCTGCTATACTTGCTTTTAAATTGGAGAATGTGCTGTAATGGTTAATACCATATTTTTTCATGAGCTCTTGAAAATTCTTATTATAAAATTCAGTTCCGTTGTCGGTTTGAAGATTTTTAGGTGGAACATTCATTTGGTCTAAGATATGCTTCATAGCTAATGTGATTTCTTTACCCGTTTTTCTTTTAATCGCCTCAGCCCACACATATTTACTGAAAGCATTAATTACAACGAGGATGTAATTGTATCCTCTATTAGTTTTCGAAAAAGGAGCAAGAATGGCTAGATCAGCCTGAATCAGATCATTAAGTCCTTTAATTACAACATGTCTTCTTCTATAATTGATTCTTGCCGGTTTATGAAGTTCACGTACAACTTGAGCTTTACTCATTTTTCACTACTGGACACTGCACTAAAAATTCAATGCAAATAGAAGAAGGTGTACCGAATTTAAATAGGATTTTATCACCTCGCCTTAAACTATTACCACCAATTTCATGGAATTTGAACAATTTACCATTAACTAAAACCTCTCCGTCTGCAGAATAATGTCGAACACTTTCAATTTTAGCATCGTAGGGGAAAACAAAAGTTGTACCTGCATTGTCCAACACATAATAATCTTTATTTAAATTAGTTTTCTTTTTACCTTTCAATCTAATAATGTTTTTAACGTGATAATCAAATGAGTCACAAATATAAAATTGCGCATTTAGTTTTGGAACTGACTGAGACGACGACGACGACGATGACGATGATGATGGTTGTAAATAGTGTTGATTAAATCTATTAAGAGGCATTGTTGGAATGGTGTATGTACTATTAAAAGTACTATATTTATAATAACGTAGAGCTAGAGCTCACCCACCTTGAAGAGGACATTCTATTACAAATTCAATATATGGATATTTCTCATCACCTATAAAAATAGAAATCTTCTCACCCTTCGTTATAGATTGCTGGTTGAGAACGCTTAAATTTTGAATCTTATTGTGATAAAGTATTTTTGCTTCAATTTTTGGTGGTGGTGGTGATGTGTTGCTATTAATATTTACAACTTTTCCACTTACTGGAAAAGTATATTCAGTATTATTATTATTATTTAATACATAGTTTAATTTACTAACTTTTTTGTCTATATGTCCACTAATATTAATAATTACTAAACTTCGAATGTCTGCAGGTTGACAAATATAAAATGGTGGTTGTAGTGATGGTAGTAGTACCTCATCATCGTCATCATCATCCTTATTATTTGAACGTGTAGAAGTGAGATAATGTTGGTTAAACTTGTTTAACGGCATAGCTACTACTATTAAGAATGTAAGTGACGTTATCTATTTTATGCTATTATACCACCTTCCCTTAGTTCTTCAACAATAGACACTATTTCATTTTGGTGAGCATTATTACCAGCTTGTTTTGAAGCTACAAGTAAGCGTAATCTATCAATCAATTCATTGAAATCATCAAAATATTTATAATCGATGGGATTTTGGGAATAACGCATCATTGTTAAACCTTTCCCACCCTTCAGTTTTGCTGCTATTTGTCTTGTAGTCATAGTGGGAACTGAAAAGGCTCGTTCTCTTTGTGCAACAAGAGGAATTCCTAGGAAAGGTTGAATAGCGTTAGTGAATTTATTTTTTAATTTTGCGGGAATTCTCCGTTTTGGTAATTTTCTATTATTTTTTGTGTATAGGGCATTCGTTCTCTGTAAAATGTCAACATATTCCTTAGCATCATTTTTGGTAAAAATGAAATGAATAACATTTCATACAGACCTGGAGTACCCTTGTAGGTGATACCTTGTATTTTTAAATCAGGTCCGATAAAGTCAATTGGAGAATCACCAATAGAGAATTTTTCTAGCTGCAAATCATGGTAGACTCCAAGAGTATTATCAAATTGTCCTTCAATGTCAGCAATACCTTCCCTTATGTACACTCTAGGTAAGGGATTTTCAAACTGTTCGTAATATTGTTGGATACCTTGGTCGGTGGTCATTCGACCGAGGTCACGGATACTTTCATCCATAAATCTACTAATATTTTCATCACTACTGTACCCTAAAGTTTTATTTGGCTCAAACGCATCATCATTATCGTCATTTGTATAAGAGCTGAAAATATCCTCTTTGGGGGGTGAATCGAAAGCAAGTGCATAATCGGAAGGCTTTGGTTGATATTTTGAACTTGATAGATTCAGGCGGGATTCTTTTTTTGGTGATATTGATGGTTCTTGTTTAATCAATTCTTGTTTCTCGATAGTTGATATTAGTTGTTTTAGCGGTTGAGTAATGGGCTCATAGGTTTGTTCCAGTCGTGTTTGAGATTGGTTTATGTTTCGCTTCAAACTTTTATACTTTTTTCGAAGCGCCTGTCTAGCTTTGACCAGTCGTTGAGTTAGTTTAGGATTCATGCTGGGTTTGAAATTGACCATATATACTTTTCTCCTTATATATGAATGTATCCATCAAATCCTTTTCTATAACGACCACCAGATGCTATTTCAGAATCTTTATCGATAGTGAGAAATCCAAACTTTTCCCCCCAACAGTATGAACAAATGTCTTTAAATTTTTGAAATGACATGTCAATATTAACATGATCATCATAGATGTGTCTTAAGTTGGTGAAATCTTGTTGAAAAATTATCAGGAGATTGGCATTATCTCGAATTAATTGTTTTGGTATAGCCGAATAAGTTTGACTTAAGTAAAAACAATCTGTAGATTTATGTCGACCAAAACAAAAGTAACTTTGAATGGGTTTTTGATCGCAGGAAGCCACTACATCATCAAATATAATAATTGAATTGATCTTTATGGCATCTGGAGTAATTATATCATCAGAATTGTTGAATTCCTCATATCCAATCTCTTTCATGGGTTGAATTAAATTACGTAAATAAGCATATTTTGGTTGATGTAAACTCTTGGAATATATGTATAAATTTTCAAATCTTAAACCATTAGGATGATCTATTAAGGATAACATAGCATTAGTTTTACCACAACCACTGGGACCGATGATTAATGCTCGTTTAGAATCTCCACCAAATAAATATCCATGTTTACCTGCAGTACGTTGTTGTTCACAGCTCAAATCATAATTTTCAACAGGTAAAGCTATAAAATGTTTTGCAATCTTCATCTTATATAAATAGTTAACAACACTGAGAGTATTTATAGGGTGATCAGAGTATATATAGATATATAAAGAGAATTATGGTTAAACGTAAACAGTTACAATCACATCGTCGTCATCGTCATCATCATCACAAAGGTGGAGATTTAGTTTCGTTAATTAATAAACTACCATTTGAACTTCATTTACCTGGTGGATACGAATATTGTGGACCAAACACAAAACTAGAACAAAGACTACAACGAAATGATAAGGGAATTAATCTTTTAGATCAAGCTTGTAAGGAACACGATATAGCATACGCAAAAAATAAAAATCTACAGGAAAGACATAAAGCAGATCAGGTATTGGAGGATAAAGCTTGGAAGCGAGTTAAATCCCAGGACGCTACATTAGGTGAAAAAGTAGCTTCATTGTTTGTTACTGCAGTCATGAAAGGAAAACGTAAACTTGGTATGGGTGTAGGAATTAAAAAAAGTCGTTCTCGTCGTGGTGGTAATTTACTTCAGAAAAAACCTAAAAAACGTATAATTCAAACACCGACGAGAATAGGTGGATTTTTACCATTAATATTACCACTGTTAGGTGCATTAGGAGCTCTAGGAGGTGGAGCAGCTGGAATTGCAAAGGCAGTAAATGATGCAAAGTATAACAATCAACAATTAACTGAACAAAAACGACATGATATGGCTATGGAATTGAAACAGGGAAAAGGTTTGAAAAAAAAAACATCAAAAAAAGCCAAGAAGACAACTAAGACATAAAGGAAAAGGTCTTTATCTAAGACCATACAAAGGAGAAGGAACAACAAAAAACTGAAATTGCCCCATCGTGGGCTTACCGATAAAGATCTGTGGAAATATGTTAAAATATTGAAAATACCTTTTTTTAGGGGAGTTTTCATGAGAGATAATTTACCAAAGAAAATTCATAAACATGAATGTGGTATTTTGAATATAGATACAGTTAGAGGAGACGGAACACATTGGACATCATACATAAAATCAGACAAGGAAATTATTTACTTTGATAGTTATGGAAATTTACCTCCACCAATGGAACTGATCAAGTATTTTCATAGTAACGGTCCAGTATATATAACATACAATAATGATAGACTACAGAACAATTCGTATAGTGGTCATCACTCACTTCAATTCATACATAAATATTTCAATCATAATATTTAAACTTATTGTACACTTATTCAGTTGAAATGTCATTTTCTGTTACACTTAGTGGTGCATCATCTATTCTTAATTATAATTTCAATCCTCCCATTTACTTGGATGATAAATATGACTATGAAGTTGGTTTAGTTAATTTCAATAGTTTCAATACAATACCAAATATTGGTGAAACTAACAATAGATTTATTTTTGGAGGTCCTACTATATATTATACAATAATTATACCTAAAGGTGCTTATGAACTTAATGAAATAATTCAATATATTAAACAACACATGCTTATAGTAGCATCAGATTCAACAATTGACATAGTCCCAAATCTAAACACATCTCACGTATCAATTTCTAGTAATAAGACAATTTCATTCTTAACTGATGACTCAATTGGTAAAGTATTTGGATTTGAAAAAGTTTTGTTAACTCCCAATGTGACACACACCTCTACAAAACCTATAAATATTTTACAAGTTAATTCTATTGGAATAGATTGTGACATTGCTGTTGGATCATATCTCAATGGACATCCTGTTCACATTATCCATCAATTTTTTCCTACTGTTCCTAGTGGCTATAAAATAGTTGAATCTCCTCAAAATATCTTGTATTATCCTGTAAGTGTTAAAACAATTAACAACATAACAGTAAAAATTATTGATCAGAGTGGTAACGTTATAAATTTTCAAGACGAGGAGATTACTATTACTTTACATATTCGACAACAAAAATGGTCTTAAAATTTTCCCATCCATATGCTGAAAAAAACTATAAAAGATTGATGAGTAAACCGTCTACAATTAGTTTGTGTGAAAGAATAGACGTCATAACGCCCAAAAATAAACGTTTTTTAAAATCACTCGGTTTTAAGTTATTAATATAAATGGATATATTACAAGTCACTCATGAGCCCTTCAATGACATGGCTGTGGAGGATTATGAATATCACACATACCAACCATATATTACCGGAAAGTTGAATTATAATGATGAGATTCGTATTGTAGTGCAAGATTTAGATTGTATAACATATCCGGCTGACAGTTATCTTGAGATTACGGGGAAAATTTTAACTGAAACCAACACAGTACCTACAAAATTGAAATTCATTAATAATGCAATAGCTTTTTTATTCCGCGAAATTCGATATGAACTGAACGGTGTTGTAGTTGATTCAGTAAGAGATATTGGCCTTGTTTCAACAATGAAAAATTATTTATCTTATAATTCAAATGAAAGTATTTTTCTAAATAATTCTGGATGGTTTCCTAAGGAGGACGTCAAGTTGTCAGACAAACATGGAAATTTTAACGTGTGTATACCCTTGAAATTATGGTTAGGATTCTTTGAAGATTTCAATAAAATAATCTTAAACATGAAACAAGAGCTAATATTGGTGAGATCTAGTGATGATAGAGACTCAGTCACACATACAGATGAAACGGAAAAACCTAAAATTGAATTAACTCACATCAGTTGGAGAATTCCTCACGTGAAACCGAACATAAAACATGAATTACATCTAAACAAAATTATTCAAAGTAACAAGGAACTACCAATAAAATTCAGATCTTGGCAATTGATTGAGTATCCCAGCTTACCGAAAACGTCTCGCCACACTTGGGCTGTAAAAACTAGTACAAAAGTAGAGACACCTAGACACATTGTAATTGGATTTCAAAATAATGCTAGGGGTAACATAAAAGAAAATATGAGTCAATTTAAACATCTGAATTTGAAAAATATTAAGGTATTTCTCAATTCTGAGAAGTATCCATACAATGATTTACTTTTAGATTTTACAAACAATAGTTTTGCTACGTTATATAAAATGTTTGCTGATTTTCAAACTTCTTATTACAGCCGTTCGAACAGTGAACCTATTTTCACACCCGACGAATTTAGAGATACAGCTCCCTTAATTCATATAGATTGCTCAAGGCAGAAGGAACTAATACAGTCTGGATCTGTAGTTCTTCGTATAGAATTTGAGTTAAATGCTCCCATTACGAGTGATATTTCTGCATATTGTTTGATCTTTCATGAAAAACAATTTTCCTATAATCCATTAACTAAAATTGTTAAGCAATACTGATGTGGAAAAAACATTTCATAGCGCGCATGATTGACATGCAATATAAAAGTAGGGTTACTACATATTCTTCATTAAATAAGAATACCCATGAGTATCAAATTGCTCTTAGTCAGTTTCTTTTTAAATTAATACGTCTTAAACGTGACATAAAATATTATGAACAATATAAAGGTGCGGTAACTAAATTGCAACAATTACAAATATGAAAGTTGTTTTAGATGTTCAAGGTTTTAAGATTGAAAATAATAAGTTAATCGTTAAAGAGTTTGCAGCTTATGATGGTCATCAAGTATGTCACTATATTTTCAAATCACCATTTCCTCTACATATGTTACCTCCAGACTTACATAGACAAGCAACTTGGTTAATGAAAAATCATCATGGAATCGATTGGAATATTGGTTATACACATTTACACAAATTCAAAAATATCGTAAAAGACATTACTGAAAATGCTGACATGATTTTCGTGAAAGGAAAAGAAAAAACTAATTTCATTCAAAAATATTCCACCGCACCTGTATATGAATTAGATGAAAATCCACCATTAGCAGCCTCGACACCAAAATGTTTTTATCATAAGATTAATCCATCTATTTGCGCTTTAAAAAATGCTTATACTTTATATGAACATTTTATAATGGATGAAAAATAAAAGAATATTATTTAATTAACTTGTTTTATTTACTACAAACTGTTGAGTAAAACTTATATTGTGTAAATACTCTTACCATTTTAAGTAAGTTATATATAACAATTATAATTAATAAAATCAATACTATATATGTTAAAATGTACAATTTATCAACTTTTTCACTTATGTTTGTCTTGTCCATAGAAATATCATCTATAATCACATTCTGCCATTGGGTTTGATCACCTTCGGAATTGTCATTAAATATTATTTTTAATTTGTAACTAAAATATGATAAATTCGTTTCTGGAATTTCAATATGGTATACAGAGAGGTGACCATTATTTGTTTTTGTTATACTTAACAAACTCCATGTTGTTCGATTACAGTCTTCCCTTATATTTTTCATATCAAAACATATTGCAACATGTTTTACATTCTCTGGTACATTTGTGTACAGCATATTATTTGAAACAGCAACCAAAATAATAAAGTTTAAATTTAAGGAAGTCATTCTTTTTAGATTTATGTTACCTTCTTCTTATTCTGAGGATGTTGTAAGACTGACGGTTTTATAATTATTTTCTTCTAATATTCGAATCTCGTTGTCGTGGAGGTAAAAAATATCTGCAATATATCTCCCTTTCGTCTAATGGGTCTAATTCATAAAACCAATTATTATCTATATATTCAGGAAATTTTCTCAGTGGTCTTGTTTGATTACATTCAGCCGTACACAAACCAATTATTAATTTTTGTTTACAACTCCAAATTTTTTCAAGTTTAAAAGTTTTACGTAACACTTTTCTACAAACTAAACAAACTATTGTTTCAAAAATTCTACACTTAGGTGGATCAAATAGATTATTCATTCTGCAAACTATTATACTAACAATTTTTTCAACAGTATGTTTACAATTTTAAAGATTTCCTTCACTACTTACATACACTTAAAAATAACGTAAATTACTATATCACTCTAAAACCAATACAATATTAATTATATGAATTCAAGATGAAGATCCAAAACCATTTTCACCTCTCTCTGTAAAACTTAAATTATCCACCTCTTCAATAATCGGAATAGAACATTTTTCACAAATAAGCTGGGCGACTTTGTCTCCTCTCCCAAATTTAACTATGTTTGTTGATGAATTATATAATAATATTTTAATTGTACCTCTATAATCAGCATCAATTACACCTGCAAACACTTCTATTCCATTTTTAAGCGCTATGCCAGATCGTGGTGCTATCCTTCCATAATTTCCCTGTGGTAGTTCTAATTTTAACCCACTATCCACCAGGAATCTTTCTCTTGAACCTATAGTAAAATTTATAGGTGTTTGTAAATCACATCCCGCAGATTGCGATGTAGCTCTTGTTGGAATAAAAGCGTTTGGACTTGTTCTCAACACTTTTAAAACCTTAAATATTTGAAAATTAATAAAAAATAAATAAAACGAAATTTCAATCTTACCGCATTTTCTGGTTTCGTCCTATTCATGTTCTTCTTACGTTTTCAGGTAGTGATACTTTATTAGAAACAAACAGCCTCCTATCGGTATACATATATACAGATTTAAGATTTTTTTAAATAATAAACTATCTAAAATGACCTTAATAATAATTGCATACTTTGCACTATTATGTAAGACTCCCGACTGCATTAGTTGCCTCTGGCGGATTTTTAATAACAGGATGGCCATAGCAAAGTATTATACACTATCCCATTGAAAATATATTCATTGCGTATATAATTTATGCAATATAGCCTTGGGCGGGCTTGTTTCCTATACTTTGTACACACACACAGTGCATTCCATTATATTTATGCACTTATACAGGATGGTTCTACCAAAATATGGGGATTTAGCATATACTGAGTGTTAAATAACTTAGAAGGAACATTGTTTAACTACTCAGATTTACAGAACAACGGTCTTTCCTAAGACGGTGGGTGGTTTCTTCTCTACATATTATCGGTACAGCAGAATTGACTTCTTTCATAGGCGGGTTCACGGCCTCCAATATTCCAACAGGACTGGCCAATTGTGAACGCCTCACTAACTCATCATTCACGTATATTTCTCCGGTTCCTAACTCCAGCCAGAAATTATACTTGCGGAGGACATCTTGTCCTAATACAATGTCGGTTATCAGCCCAGAGAAATGCTCCAACGAACCCTCCATTGTGACGTCATCGATTTTCCATTCCAGCTCATAAATGTCGGTGATGGAGACTAGATTTCCATTAGCTAAACGGGCCTTCGTAGCTTGACGAGAGGTAGTTTGCTTTCTTTGGGAAAAAGTCTTAGCTACTTGATCACCAATATACGACTTTGCTGCTCCGGTATCCACTAATGCTCTAAACATATGATTTTCTATTTCGACGTCTATGTGCGGTCGGGGGTCGTTTATTTCTGCTGGCGGTTCGGTGTGAGAGGCAAAGATTTGCGGAAGCTGTGTCGGCCTCTCTTCGGTACAACTTCGGTTTAGTTTTCCTGCCTCCTGCAGGAACAGTCTCGGGAAAATAATCCTTCCTTCTGGCAACGAGAACAGAATATTTTCGGCGGGTTTTGACAGATGTTCCTATAATGTCCAGACTCACCACAACGGAAACAGATGGGTTGACGGGAAGATTGTCCTGAAGGTTGCTGGGTAGTATCAGACGGCGGACGGCGAGAAGTATCGGTCGATGACGGTTGGCTGGGACCGGCGATGGGCTCTCTGGATGGCCCAGGCATCGTGTTGTGAGAAGGTCCATATCTCGGCGAACTCATTGACTGCGGACGGGAATTTGGTCCCCGGTTCGGTCCAGTGTGGTTGGGTACAGACTGGAGTTCCTTCCTGAGGAGCTCATATTCCTTGACCACCCGACAAAAGGAGAAAAAATCGTCAAAGTCCCCTTTTCGGATTTGCAGACGGTATTCGGGCAACAGGTTACGGTACAGCCATGCTAACTGCTGTTCGGGAGTTAGCTTTCCATGTCATCTCATCAAAGTCTGGAGTTCGGTGATGTATGTGGCGGCGGACTCATTCCTTCTTTGCAAACGACGGCCTATCTCGGCTTCTAAGTCAACCTCGTAGTTCACGGGATAGAAGAAAATTCGGAAATCTGTTTCAAAATCCGTCCAGCGGGTATATCGGCTGCGGTTATTCCGGTACCATAGTGCGGGCTCACCGGACATTACTTCAGGTAGCAAAGGAAGCAAATCATCTTTTTGAACATTCCTTGCGGTACATATTTCTTCGATTCTTTCGATGAATCCGACCGGATCTCCTCGACTTCCAAAGCACACCTTCCAGTCATGCACATTCGGCGGAGGGTTGGCCATAACGGTTGGAACGGTTCCGGTATCGGATCGGTCAAAAACCGGTCGTGGAGAAATATGTCTTCTTGAAATTGGCCTTTTGGCCCTAGGCTGCTAGGGATTGCTGCCTTCTGACAAGCTTTTAAACTCAAGCGGAAAGAAAAATTTTCGTAAATACCAAAGGAACAAGATCAGGGACAGGCAAAACGGTCCATTCAAACAACATGTCCACATGTTACTCTCAATCATCGAGTCGGTGGTCTTCTTAACAATCCGGAACAATAAATCGAAAACGGAATACGGTCCCTGTTCAAATCAACAATGGGCAAAAAAAAACCCGTAAGACAGTATAAACGGTCCAGCAACAATACGCTAAAAAAAATATCCACAGCGGTATTTCAGTTCCTGCTATAATCAGGTCTCTTCAACAATACGGTAAAATAACGGAAACGGAATAACGGTTCCAGCTTTAACAAATAATACGGCAGAAAAATAGTCAAAACAGACTTAACCGGTCCAAGCAAAAAAAACGTTTAAGAAAAAAAAATCGAAAACGGAATAAAACAGATCCTACTGTAATCAACAATTGGGTCTCTTCAACAATACGGTAAAATAACGGAAACGGAATAACGGTTCCTGCTCTAATCAATAATCAACTCTCTGCAATAATACGGTAAAAAAAAACAGTCAACACAGACTTAACCGGTCCAAAAAAAACGCTTCAAAAAAAATTGAAAACGGTATTAAACTGATCCTGTGATCCTACAGTAATCAACAATCAGGTCCCTGCTCTAACAAAAAAAATACGGCAGAAAATAGTCAAAACAGACTTAAACGGTCCAAGCACAAATAAACGCTAAAAAAATGGAAAACGGTATTAAACTGATTCTACTGTAATCAACAATCTCGGGCGCCATTTTGTAACGTAACGCTCCTGCCACAAGAACACGTCACTATGGACACCCTTGATGCAAAATTCGGGTTTTTAAATCTCGGGCGCCAGATTATTAACGTGGTTTGCTCCACGGCCCCTTGACCCTTAGCGTCAAGAGTTCCAGATAGCCTCAGATGGAGGTTACGGAAAATTCCAGGTGTCTTGTTGAATTAAATTTAACTAACTAGTGAAAATCCGGAAAAGCCCAATCTTGGTTCTCCAATCAATAAATTGCGGTTAACAATGAAAATAATAGGAATTCAAAACTTTGATCTATTAATACTCTGTGGTCTATTTTACGAATAATTCTTTAGTGACAAACAAATTAACAAGGAAAAGAAAATGAGGTATGTATTACCTATATCTGGGATTTTAACGGACAGGTTATCAAATACGGTTCAAATCTACCGGGTTTAACGGGGTCCCTAATGCACGATTTAGATCTGCCGGGTAATCAGACAAATTGTGGCCAAGCCTCTTCCAAGTCTGATTAACCTTTGAATCCAAATGAAACCGGCAACTATTATTCCGACAATAAGAAAAAAACAAAATATAAATAATGATTCTACGAAACGGGAAAAGAACGATTTAGATCTGCCGGGTAATCAGACAAATTGTGGCTAAGCCTCTTCCAAGTCTGATTAACCCTCCAAGATACAAGGGGGGTAGTGAAAATGAGGGGGATAAGGCCGGTAGAGAAGTGGGAGGTAGAAGATTGGGGGAGAAATATTGAAGTATTAAAGTGAGAAAAGCCCCAGGGATAGATGGCCTGAGGGGTGATATGGTGAAGGGGCTGTTGGATGACAATAGGGAGTACTTCTGGGAACTATTCAACAGGGTGCTGAGGGAGGAGGAGTTCCCGGAAGGATGGAAGGTAGCCAGGGTAATACTGATGAAGAAGGCGGGTAGAGAGGGGAAGCGGGCGGGGGACTATAGGCCTATCAGCCTGCTGTGTGGTATGGGTAAATTGATGGAGGGGATAATAAGGGATAGGATTGAGGAGGAAGTTGGTAGGAATGGGGGTTTTAGGGTAAACCAGCATGGGTTCACGAAGGGGAAATCTTGCATCTCGGCACTGAGCAAGGTGATGGGTTTGGTGGAAAGAGCTAGGGAGGGCAGCTGGAGGACGAAGAAATTGGCCCTACTCGTGTTCTTCGACGTCGGGAACGCGTTCAACAGTGTCAGCAAACGGGCAGTGTTGAGCGCGTTGCTGCGGCTTGGAGTGGAGCAGGGGTTGGTTAACCTGGTGGAGGACTACCTGACGGGGCGTGTGCTTGTAGACTCCAGAGGGAGGAGATATGAGATGGAGGCTGGAGTGCCTCAGGGCTCGGTTCTTGGACCGACGCTCTGGAAGTGTGTGTTTGATGAGGTTTGTGGGATGGTATGTGAAGAGGGATGTGAGATTACGGTGTATGCGGACGATGTGTGTCTGGTATGTACGGCAAAGAGAGAGGCGGAGATAGAAAGAAAGGCGGAGAGAATGTGCAGGAAGATTGTGGAGAAGATAGAGCGGTGCGGACTGGAAGTGGCGGAAGAGAAGACGGTGGGGTTGCTAGTGAAGGGACGGAGCAGGGCAAGGGAAGTGGGGGTGATGGTTAAGGGAAGGATAATTCGCATGGAGGAGTCTGTGAAATACCTATGGGTGTGGTTGGATAGCCAATTATCCTTCAAAACCCATATGGTAAAGGCGGCAGAGAAGGGTAAAGTGAGGGCAGCATGGCTGGGGAGATTGATGTGTAATGTGAAAGGGCCGGGAGAGTGGAAGAGGAGGGTAATTGGTAGGACGGTAGAGCAGAGTATGCTGTACGGTGCGGAGGTGTGGGGTGAAAGAGCGGGGGTGAATGCGAGGGTTAGGCCACTTCTGCGGGTGCAGAGAGGGATACTGCTGAGGGTGGTGCAGGGGTACAGGACAGTGGGTGGACTGGCAGCAGCGGTGCTGGCAAGGTCCTACCCATTGGACGTGTTGGCTAGAGCTAGGAGCAAACGCTGGAGGGGTGCGACCAAAGAAGAGGTACGGGAATGGATGGAGGAGGAAATGGAGAGAAGGTGGGAGGAGTATGAGGGCGCGCTAAAAGGAGCGATTGGGAATAGGAGAGATTGGATGGACCGGAAATTCGGGGAGGTGAACTACTTCTTGACACAAGTGCTCACTGGACATGGGTCGAGAGTAGGGTACCTCCACAAGATTGGGAAACGAGAGACTGGTGTGTGCGAGAGGTGTGAAGTGGAGGATGATGTGGGACATGTGTTTAGATGCTGGAGGAACGAGGAAGTGCTGAAGAAGTTGGAGAGGAAACTAGGGGAGGCGGTGTACTGGGAAAACATGGTGGAGATAATGTTGAGGGGGGAGGAGGAATGGATGGAGGTGAGTGGAGTAGTAGAGAGCATGGTAAGGGGGAGAGAAGGACTCGATATGGCATGAGAGGCAGGAGTGATAGGAGGGAGAAGATGACAGTGTGAGCGGAGAGTGTGCGAGGGACCGCCGCCTGTCTCGAAGTATGCTAGGGTAGTGATTCCGAGGCGGGGGTAACGGCGAGTTTGAGGTGGGTTTGGTTGGTAGGCATCTCCTTGGGGATGAGTCCAACACTGTTTAGGTCCTGGACCCATTCGAACATGAGTTTCCCATCTCGGCCCGAAAAAAAAAAAAAAAAAGTCTGATTAACCCTTGAATCCAAAGGAAACCGGTAACTATTATTCCGAAAAAAATAAAATTCAAGAACGAATTAGATCTGCCGGGAAATCAAACAAATTGTGGCTAAGCCTCTTCCAAGTCTGATTAACCCTTGAATCTAAAGGAAACCGGTAGCTATTATTCCGAAAAAAAATAAAATTCAAGAACGAATTAGATCTGCCGGAAAATTAAACAAATTGTGGCTAAGCCTCTTCCAAGTCTGATTAACCCTTGAATCTACTAAAGCCGGTAACTATTATTCCAAAAAAAAAAATTAAGAACGAATTAGATCTGCCGGGAAATCAAACAAATTGTGGCTAAGCCTCTTCCAAGTCTGATTAACCCTTGAATCTAAATAAAGCCGGTAACTATTATTCCAGAAAAAAATATTTTCCCACGAGTTAAACGGTACCCAACTATCGACACACAGAGTAAAAATATTTGTACTAGCATAAAATTAAAATATTATAATCCACTAATAATTTATCAGTTAATTAATATATAATAAACGCTGTAAATAAAATTCGAAATCAAATTACAGTTGACAAATCTTTATTTCCATATAAAAGAAACAAAATAAAAAAAAACCAATTTCAATTCAACAACATAAGAAAAAAATAGCCGGTCGGAAAATTTCCAAAGAATACATTCAACAATTTAATAATAAGCGGCGATACGGAAAGTTTCGAATACACAGTTTATTTGTAAAAATGATTTACCTTATTAAATACAGCTTACACACAATCGGAATACGGAATGCACTGAATTTTTCACACTACGGTTTTTCGGTTTTTCGGAAGAACGTTGAATGGAGAATCACGAAAGACTAATTTAGAGCCGGAATAAATCAGAGCGCGCATGAATCAGAGACAATAATTGATTGCTAGCGAATTTATATCCAAAATTTTTAGTTACATTTTTCGGCCGTAATTGTGGTGAGGGAATTAAAAGTGAAATTTATCTACTTACAACAAAAAAGTTGTACCTATACTGAATGGCTCCGGTTTTAATTAAAATGGTGTATATACCGGGCGTCCCTTCAGTTGAAAAATTTAAATATCGGAAATGAATAAATTGTGTATAGTAGAATTTGGATTTGCGTAACTCGGACTTAAATAAAATATACAACGGTAATAATGAAAAAAAAATCAATGCGGTAGTAGAAAGGGTTGTCAAGTAACGGGTTATATACACCCTAGTGGTAAAATAAAATATATTACGAAAAAAAAATAAAAATTAAACTTGCAAAAAAAAAATAACTCGTTACAGTACAATTATTGATCTTATGATCAAAAGATTTGCACAACAGACAGTGAAAACGAGTGATTACCAAAGATTTGACTAACGGATTTCTTTCATACCGATCGCGCTCCTTGTTGGGAACAGAACACCTTTTGTTAGCTTCAATTTTTTCCAAAATATCAGCTTTATTTTTTAGAAATGCTAATAGTTTATTTAGGCTCGCTTCTGAAGGTTTTTTAGATTCCCACTCACTTGCGGTATCAGAATCAAGCCTTTCGACCAGTAAAAATATCAATAATGTATCCCACTTATCAACGGGCTCATTTAATGATTGCAGAGATCGTAAATTACTTTGTAACACATCAGTTAATTTTCTGATACTGAACGACGACTGTTTTGTTATTTTTTGTAAATTAAAAATGCATTTAGTGTGGTTGTAAACCAATAGCTCATTATTTGCAAACCGCTCACATAACATTTTCCACGCGACTAAAAAATTATCGGCCGACACTGGTATGCTATTAATAACCCTCTCTGCTATGCCGCTGACAGAGGATTTCAATATTAAACGCATGCATAATATTTTCTGCCTTTGAAATAACGCTGTAAAATTTATTTTCAAATTGTTCTCTCTGAATAATTTCAACCTGTATATCACCTGTCTGGCACTCGATGTCGAGTTGAATTTCATCGAAATTATCTAAAAGAAGTTTTGCTTTGGACAGCCTTAACTTAAATTCACACAAAGGAAAAACAAATTCTGGGCAACCGGAGCTGATTTCAATGGTGTTTACATAGTTTTTGAAAATTGTTAACCTAGATTTTAAAGATGCTCTTTTCCTTTTGTTTTTTCCAAGAGAGGCATCTTGTATGTCTTCGTTATCAGACATTTTAAAAGAAATAATGGCTCAAATATCTATTATGTATATTATCCACTTATTTATTAAGGTGTTTAATTAGGCAAAGCAGCAATAATAAATTTACTAAGTGAGATTTATAACAATAATGAACGAAATAACCTCAAAGCATGCCAATTCAAAATAGCATAATAATTATGCACTCAAATCAAGAAATAAATTGTAACAATAATTTTGAGTGAAATACGAAACGAAACAACGAAAAACTAGTAATTAGTAGTAAACAAATTACTTTGATTATTTATAAAGTTGTAAATTTTAAGCAGTTAAATAATTACTAAGCCGATAAACTTTTGAAAAATGTGCAAATGAAAGCAATTTATTCAAGAAAACAAATTAGGATAATTGTAGGAAATTTTAAAAGTACCTGGGAGGTCGCTGATGATCCAATATAGTGGTCCAACTGAATTATGAACGCAGACTTCAGGCAATACACTCCAACTGACTTGGCACTTGCTATGGGCGACTGGAATCACACATGTACGGCAGAAATTCACCCCTAGCGAACTGCTCTCCAACACCACGTGATTTTGATCATTAACAAATTATCCGTCTACGATGGACCATGAAGAAAAGTTGAAGAAAAGTTGAAGAAAACTTGGAAGAAAAAGGCACTGGTTCTAAGCCTTAACCTTTTTTATTAAACAATAATACATTTGTAAATAAAATGTGAACATAACGAGTAAAAAACGTGTCACTTGTCGGTATCATTGTCTAATACTGGCGCCAACTCGCGCCGTTGCCGGTGTAACCGAAAAAGTCCCGACATGGGCGTAGCGTGGAAGGTGAAACCGAACAACAGGTTTTTATCCCTTGCCAAGTTTGCGAATGTACTGGTCCACTGATCAAAATTTACATGTTGATCGCATAGCTAAAATCATGTCACTGAGGCGTTTTTTACAAATTTTAAGGTATCTGCATGCAAATGACAATAATCAAATGCTTAAAAGGGGACAAGAAGGTTTCGATAAACTTTACAAAATCAGACCACTATTAAATATTTTGTCAAACGAATATGAGACGGCCTTTTCAATCAGCCGACATGTATCCATAGATGAAAGCATGGTAGGTTTTAAAGGTAGAACGAGCCTAAGACAATATATGCCCTTAAAACCTACCAAAAGAAATTCAAAATTTGGGCACTTACTTGCGCGGAAACTGGACATTTATATAATTTTATTGTCTATGAGGGAAAATCGGATTTAGTCCAAGATGGCACTTTAGGAGAAAAACCTGTTCTTGCTTCATCAGAATCCCCAGAAATAAAGGAAGATGCCTGTTCTTTGATAATTTCTTTTCTAAAATACCTCTTTAATCAAATTTGCTTTCGTTGGGTTTTTTGCTTCTGGTACATTTCGTATCAATAGAAAATTTTACCCAAAAGATAAATTAGCGATAGAGATAATTCAATGTCCACAAGTAGTCAATATCTAATATATAAAATTCTCGTGGTGTTTGTAGTTAAACTGCTCCGAAATGGCTCGACCGATTCTCATGAAATTTTGTGTGCATATCGGGTAGGTCTGCGTATCGGTAAACATCTATTTTTCATCCACCTAAATGTTAAGGGTGGTCCACCCCTTAATTTTTGTTTTCATTTCTTAGACAAAATTTTTTGTTTTTATTTTTTTATGATACAGCATTCAAAAATATATACAACCCTAAATTTTCACTCTTATCCGATCAACCCCTATTTTTCCATCGCGATTTTTATTTTTGCAAGATGGCAATCGAATATAATAATTGTAGTACGATATAAGAGCTAATATAGATTAGCTAATTGTAAGGATGACATTTATAGAAGTTTGAAATAAACAAAAGCTACTCTGCCACTCCACTCAACGGGCAGAGAACGATCGCTTGCATAATATCTTATTTAGTCGGGTTTGTTGGAACACTTTTAACTCGAGAACGGCTGGACCGATTTTCATGGTTTTTGATTTGTTGTATTTGTCTCCATCCCGAATAGCAGTATAACTATTAAAATATAGGAAAATTGCACGGGAAAAAAATTATTTAAAAAAATTGTACTTTGGACAAAAAATAGCGGTAAATTAAAATTTAAAGTTTCTGTGTAGGTATCGTTAAGTTTGAAACAAACAAAAGCTACTCTGACACTCCACTCAGCGGGCAGAAAACGTCCGCTTGCATAATATCTTATTGACAAGACAATATTAGGACAGGACAACGTCTGTCAGATCTTCTAGTTAATATTAATAAATTCATGTGAGGTGTGGACCACTTTGACCAGTTACTTGAATGTTATAATGTGTCTAAAAAATCTCGTAGATGGTGGGTAAAACTCTTTTATTATCTCTTTGACACAGAAACAGTAAATTCTCACATTATACATTGACAGGAAAGAAATTGGTCAAATATAAAAGTAATACCACAATTACAGTTTCAAAGCATTTTAGCAAATTAACTGATAAGCGACTTTTAAGAAAAAAATTTAAGAGGGCCCCTAAAGATAACAAGGCAGCAAAAGATTTCGAAAGTTGGATCAGAGGCCAATAAGCGTGTCCAGTACATTACGTCAAGCAAATATTGGTTTTCATCTACAGAAGGTGTGCTTACTGTAGCACAAAAAAAAGATCAAATATTTTGTGTGATGAATGTGGTGTTGCTTTGTACATAGAATGCTACAAACCTTTTCATGAAAAGTAAAACGGATTATTCCATTAAAAATAAATGATTTTTGTTAACATTGTTTGTATTTTGTTCTGCATTTTATATTTTTGTGTTATGAATAAACATTTTTTTGCTAAAATATGTCTAGTTGGTTTTTTTACATAAGTGATGTCTATAGTTGCCACTAAATTTATAAAAATAGTGAAGACCCCAAACGGATAGTGGCCAATAAAGCGACCACCCCAAATTTCGAAACTGAGGGACAGAACTTTTTTTTAAATATTTTTCTTGGCTTAGGTACATGGAATTTGTTCTATCAACACAAAAAAAATGTAAAAATAGAATAAAAATAGTTTTGTCCTATAAAGGGTTAACCTAATATCCGGAGGATTAACAGTGACACCTGGTTGGAAATAATGCCTGTCTTGTGTCTATGACTTTAAATAACAAATTTTTTCTAGAAAGGATAGCGATACCTCCAGAACCGTTATCCCTTTCCACTCTGGCCATGTTGTATCTAGAGATAAAAATGGATCTACCTTTTTAAAAAAAGTTTCATTCAACGAGATGGGATCAGGCTTCAAATCTCTAATAATTTGCATTAAGTATATTTTATTGCTAAAAATACTACGTATGTTCCAATGAACAACGCAATTCATTTGGAACCGGTAATTTTAAAACAAAACAAAAATTTAACTAAATATAATTAAAAGGGAAAACAAACTGGCCCTCACCAGAGGGTTTAAATCCCCTGGTAGAGCTTCTTGGTAAAAAGTTGAAGTGCCCTTAAACAAAGGCCACACTACGATTAATTTTGAAGTCAACTAATTTTTGGTTAATTTTCCAGAGACCCTCCAAATTACTGCAGGAAAATCCTTCCTTATTAAAAATGTCATCAATTATACTCTCATCCAGAATCAGTTTGTTTCTCTCGCCTTCTTTAAAGTTCGCTACTGGTGCGAGGTGATTCTGTTCATTATTATCATTACCTTCATTTTAGATGGCAGAATTGATAACTGGGATTATCTGCTTTTTTGTGTGTTGACTAATTAAACATTGTTCATGAGCCTCTCTGTCATATCCTCTTCCCCGAGGAGTTTTCTTGATCTCTGAACTGACACAGAATAATTACTTGAAGAGGGAATTGGAGTAGAATGTTGGAAACCTTGTGTTAAGGGTTGGAATTCTGTTGCATGATTTCTATTTTCATAATTATTCCTTTCAGCCACCCCCAGTGGCCTAGGGAACAGCCTTTAAGCTTCAAAATACGAGTATCCTTTATTAGCCATTTCAGCATTGATAGATTTTTGTCTATTAAACTCCATACAGTTCTTGGATGTGGACAAGTGGGTACAATGTGGGCATCTGGGTTTCCCCCTACACTGAGCCCTATGATGTCCACATCTTAAACAATTTAAGCAAATTATAACTGGACCTACATATGACTCTACTTCTATCATGCAGTCGTAAAGAATGATTTCTTTTGGCAGTTTGTTACTATCAAAAGTTATTAAAAATGTATTAGAAGGAAGAAGTTGTAGTTCTCCGTTTTCATTTCTGGTTCTTCTATTGAGCTTTTTGGCTGATATTATTTTAATCTTCTCCAGTCCCCGTATGGCTTCGGATTCCTTGATGAAATCCTCTTAGTCTATGGCATCCCCTATTCTTCTAACTATTCCACGTGAGGTAACTAATCTTTGTGGTATGTATAAACGAGAACCTCCATTTTTTAGGATGTTATTTTTAAGAAAATTATTTGCTGCCAGAGCTATGCGAAATTCGATTCCCAGGCGGTTGGCGCCTTTTCTTGAGATTCTTTTAATACCCTGAACCTCTGCTCTCTTCAGCAGTTTTCCCACGTTCATAGGATGTATGTACCCCACTTGTTTTCTGTCACCTTACAGCATAACTAGGAAGGGACTAAAATTTGTTAGAGGATATTCCTTTTCCCTGTTCTCTGCTTTCTTTAATTTCTAGAGGATTTCATCTATTTCATTGGAAATTAACGGATCATCTCTAAGTTCAGCACGCAATTTTATCTCTTTTAAAAAGAGATTTAGCTCGTTTTCTGATGGGATGGAATAAAAAGGTGTGTTTACCACTTCTGCAATTATTTTTTTGCTGGATGGCGACATCCGGTCAACAATGTAAACTTCATGACGTTGAATATTATTTCCATCATATTTGTTTGAAACAGAATTATTTGTATTATTTACAGCCGGGTCGTCATCCCAATTTTCCACATCCATAAAATCGGAGGAGGCTCCCGCTTCTTCCTTGTTGGCACTCATCTGGGTTTCCGATTTGAGTTAGTTTTTATACACTTTTTTCTTTTATTAGCCCGCGCCGCATGCACTGGCGCAATAACCCCAATACAAAAGCGTTAATCAATTATAAAAATTTAGCAATGTAATTTGAAAACTATTCTACTAATTAAGCAAACTATCAAAATAGTTCAAACCAGAACGAAATACTCTACTCACGGCTGGTTTTTTGGGCTCTTGTCTCTGTTGTCAAATCTCAACAAATCCAACACGAATGAAATTGGGCGACGATGAAACCTAAGAAATAATTATGATGTTAAAACTGCATGTTCCAGCATGAGGTTTGTCTAAGTTATTTTTTTTAGTGACGACCGAAGTTTAAGTAAATAGAACTACTCACATTGGCATACTCCTCCATTCTTTCCCGATTCAACCACTGCAAATTATCAAGTCTTGACAAAAGGCATTTATACTGAGGTTTTCGGGCGTCTTCTTATCGTGGCCGAACTTTAATATTCTTACCATCAATATGATCACCACCGTGTGTCACAATATCATCAGGAATATTAAATGCATTTCTACCTCACTTGTTAAATTTCATTAACTATTATAGATTTTCCCGACCATTTCCGAATCCGCTGGAAATCCGCCGGGGACTGTTAGATTTCACATGTACAGAATTTTATGTGACATGGAAATGCATCGAGTGAGTGGGGTGAAGGGAAAAGGAGACTGCGCACTGCGCAGCGTCTTCTTTTTTCTATTCATATTAAGTCAATCACAAGATAGGTCACTATTTTGTCTAGCCAAAATATTAAACACCAAGTAGGCATCAGCATCACATCAAATGTAACTTCTGTAATTCTGACGATGATATTTCAATATATCGAAATAATTATCAATAATTTAGAATTTTCATATATTTTTCTTCATTAAATAGTGGAATTGATTCGAAACAGTTTCATTCATAGTTTCGTAAACGTCACCAATTAGATTATTATTAAACTTTTTCCACAAAAAGTTCATAGGATTTTACACAAAGTTTACCATAAAATAAAGCAGGTAGGGAATTTTAATTTTATGGAGCGTTAGAATGAGCAAAACTGATAAATGCTCTTGTGAAACTTATCCATGGACACATTGTAAATTACCATAGAGTATTAATTTTTTTTAAAGGACCGCACCTTTGTGGAGAATGATTTTCTGTTAAATTGAATGATTTTCACAAACCTGAATATATACAGTGTATCCACTCAAGTTCGCAGCATATGGGAGACTTTGATTATTAATTTTACCAAAAAGAGTTGTACTTTTTGAAAAGTTGTATATGATCTAAAACCTAAAATGCAACCATCAGGTATCGAAATTTCCAAGTCATATACGAGGTATATCGGAAAATACGAATTTTATTCAACAGTAAAATACTTTTAATTGTGACCAAATCGAAAAGTGTCAAAAAAATGTATTTGAATGTAAACTAGAGCAATAAACAGTTAAGTTTTCCAACATCTGTGATGCAGCATTTTATTATGTTTTAAAATAATTGATCACAACATAACAAAATCATTTATTTTACACTTATCAACTTGAAATCAAATTTTTGATGACAAAAGAGATTAACTGTTTATGAAAAACTAGTTTGCATTTAAAAAATTTGTGCAACAAAAACTGTTGAGGATATTATTAGCACTTAGTTGATGGAATACTGGGGACACAAAAGAAAACAGCGATTATTTTGTTAGGTTAGGTTACAGGGTAAATAAGCTAAAATTGGTTAGAAAATATGATAGTTTATTTTATCTCGTAAGTTAAATAATAGGAAATGCTTTTAAAATATATAATTTATAAGGGAATACAATTTATCGAATCAGCTATTTTTAGATTATAACTCAACTGTTCCAAAAGGTTGTAGTGTTGTATTTTCTTTTATATTTTTCCAACTTCAACTTTAAGTCTATTTTCAGTTGTGCAACTTCACTCAAAAATCTTTTATTGGAATCGATCAATTTGGTAATGTTGTCACTATGATTCTTTATAAATGTTTCCACGTTCGATTGATTTTCATCTAAATTTTCTAATAAATCTTCAGTTACTGTCAATTCTCTATTCTGGTCTTCTGGTTGGAAGAGTTGGTGAAATAAATAGAGTTCTCGTTAATGAACAATTTTAAATCTTTGGTATCCACATTTTTTAACATACATGAGGGTACTACTTTTAGATCATAAATGCTGCTTGGATTTAATATATCAACGTCACCCCATGTGCATTTTTTCGAAATAAATAGACTTCTCGTTAATAAACAATTTTAAATCTTTGGTATCCACATTTTTCAACATGTATGTATGTCTGTATGTTTGTAAATTGGGGTGAAATTCACTGAGACCTAAAAGATCTATGGTGCCCCCTTACTTCTACTTAGTTCCCGAAGAAAGTTTCAGAGACTAGTAGCTCCTTTAGTCCTATTTCCCGGAGGAATTTTAGGATATCTGCAGGCTTAACTTAGGTAAATGTCCCTGGGATTCCAAATTGCTGTGCAGTATGCAAGTATGTGGATGGAGGTTTCTTCTTTTATCCCACAGAATCTACATACTTCTTCCTCCACTATTTTGAGCTTTTTCAGGTGCCCATTTAGGCGACAATGTTCCGTAAGGATGCCTGTTAAAACTCTTAGTGCAGTTTTACTTTGACTTATGCATTCATTTGATCTCAACAGGGTGTAATCACCCAGAAGAATCTTTGATTGCCTAAGTCCTTTCCAATGGTCAGATCTTCTCTTTTCTTCGGCTTTGCCTATTTCTTCCAATATTACATTGGAGCTGATACCGCAAAATGGTTCCGGCCCCCAAAGGGTGTTCCAGTCCCCCTCTTTGCTAGTTCATCTGCTATTTGATTTCCTTCTATCCCTGTGTGTCCTGGAATCCACAGTAAGGCGACTATATTGTTCTCGCCTAGTTCATTTAGTTTGCCTAGGCATTCCCACACCATTTTGGAACTGATAACACAAGAGTTCAGTGCTTTAATGGCTGCTTGACTATCCGACATTATGATAATCCTTTGCATTCTATATCCTTTATCAATATTGAACTGGGCACACTTTCTTATGGCGTGAAAATCCGCTTGAAAGATACTCGGGGTTCTTCCCAAACTTTCAGAGTGTTTGGTTCCTGGCCCGTACACTCCTATCCCAGTTCCTTCTATTGCTTTTGAGCCGTCTGTGTACCATTGAATGGCATTCTTTCCAAGTCTGGTAATGGTGTTTGGATCTCATTCCTTCTTGTTGATTAATTCCGTAACGAATTTCTTTGAAAAGTTATACTTTTTCATCATATCATCTTGTGGCATGTCCCAGGTTTTCTGATTTCTAAGAAGTAAGGAGGTGGGGTTGATGTTAAGTCCCACTTGCCTACACCAGCGATTTGTATAGTTCAGACCCTTTTGTACGATGTCACAAAGGGTATTTTCGAATTTTCCCCTGGCTGTTATGACAATATCATCAGCATATCCTTGGCAGAATATTCCGAGGTCAGTCAAACCACACGGGAGTTCGTCAACCGTCAGGCTCCACATTAATGGGGATGCTACTCCTCTCTGTGGACATCCTCTGGTTGCACAGATGGAGACAATGTCTTTGCTCGTCCTCGTCTCTGCTACTCTAGTGGTGAGCAGTTCCGACATCCATTTGGATGTTGTGCTGTCTACACCTCTTCATTTTTCAATATACATGAGGGTACTACTTTTAGATAATAAATGCTGATTGGATTCAATATATCAACGTCACCCCATGTGCATTTTTTTCTAAATAAATAGACTTCTCGTTAATGAATAATTTTAAATCGTTGACTTCAAATGTAGCAAGTTCACAATTATTAAATATAATAAGTTTTCTTCTCTTAAATGTATTCATAGACCATTTGCTGCCGCACATTATTGATTCTTTTTTTTATTTGACTTTTTATTCTGCTCCGTATATACTACCATGCTTCCCCTCCTATTATATCAAGGTCAACTGCGGTCATTCGTACTTCACATCTTTGGTCTGTCATTGAACAACTTTCGTACTTTACATTTTTGGTCTGTCATTAGACAACTTTCGTACTTTGCATCCTTGGTCTGTCATTTAACATCTACTAATATTGATGGCAGTATGTAACGCTGATTACACATTTACTTATGTGGATATCGGTTCTCATGGAGCACAGAGTGATGGAGGAATTTTAAAAAACTCCAGTTTTGAGAAAAAACTTCTTTATGGACAATTAAACATTCCAAAAAAGTTTTACCCAATACTAATGAAAGTGTTCCACTGTATTTTATCGGGGATGAAGCCTTTTCACTTCTTACCAATTTACGGAGGCCCTATAGCAAAAGAAGAAATTTCAGAATGCCAGAAGATGAACTCATTTTCAACTACAGATATATTCTTTTATTTAAAACCCTAAAAATATTGTGTCTCTCAGCGTATGCTTCATTTAATTAATTATGAAAGAAAATAATTTTTGCATACTAGCCAATTTACCTTTATTTTAATATACCTAAGTGAATCTGAAGTATTGTACTTGCCTCATTCTGACAATTGTCTTTTCAGATTATCACGTACCCGAAGAATTATTGAGAATACTGTTGGTGTAATGGTGGCTCCATATAGAATATTCCATAGGGAGATAAATGCCAAGCCAGAAACTGAAGATAACATTATAAAGGCAGTTGTGTGCCTTTCCGACAGATACCCTGTTCCCAAGATCACTGATATTTTAGACAAATTAGGTAGATCCCAATATTTCAGCACTTTACATCTAGCCTGCGGATTCCACCAGATCGGAATGTCTCAATGTTCAATAGAGAAAACTGCTTTCTTCGAATGCCATTCGGTCTTAAAAACTCCCCTTCCACTTTCCAAAGAGTCATGGACGAAGTATTGAAAGACCTCCAAAATAAAATTTGGATGGTGATATGGACGATATTATAATTTTTAGTACCAGTCTCCCGGAAGCATATACGTATACTGCAGACGCACAAGGGATGGGAAAACAATTCGTATATGTTCGGCTACGATCGGTGTAGTAATCACGGCAGGCGCGTAAACTGGCGACGTAATTTGATCTGGTTCGATCTTACACGTCTGCAATTTGCATTAGGTATTTAGCATTACAAAAGTGATATAAACAATGGAGAATATAGTGCCAGAGGGTTATGAATATAATTATATAAATCAAAGCAGTATTAGAACCAAACTACAGAAGAAGTAGAGGTTAGTATAATAATAATATTTTATTTGAAGAAATTAACGATAACGGTAAACAGATATGGGGCGGTTGACAAGGCGTTTTGTTTATACACATGGACAGCCATTTTAAATTGTGGGTCGGTATTTAATAAGTTTAAATTTTAATCGCCTTGAAGGTTTTTAGCCGTCCATACTAAAAAAAAGTTTTTTTCATTTTCACTAAAAATGAGTTATTTGTGTCATAATTTATTACTTACTAATACTCAATATTTACTTACAAGTGAAAAGCGACAATGTTTTTTTTAATGTTCATCACTACTTAGAAAACACGCAGTGGCGTTGATGCTCTCCTTAGATTGATATTGATGTTTTTTACAGAAATGGGTTCATTTAGAAGAAAAAACTAAGGTTGCCTAAATAATAACCAAAACATTTCCAGTAGGTTCTGTAAGGCCAGTAAATATTTTTAAAAGAATATATCACTGCCATTTTAACACTAGAACGGAAGAGATGCAATTATCCCGAAGCCGAAATACAAACTGTCCACACCAATTGTATGTTAAAATTGAACGGAAGCTTGTCAAATCAAAGTCGCCAGACCATAGTAATCTTGTTGGTAACTGACCCTGTGTAATAGAATTCAAGAATAATCATAACCATACCATTCTATCAGCGGCTGCACTTCGCTATAGGCCAATAGGAGACACAGCCAAAAAAAGGATTTTTGAATTATTCCAACATGGTCATAATGCTTCTAGTGCATATCACACGTACTGTGTCGAAATGATAGCACAATATGGCAATGAGTATGACAATTATGTTCAAGATAGACGCTTTTGTCCAACCAAGAATGACGTACAAAACCTATGGAAAGCTAACTTTAAAACATCGTACGGAGAAAGATCAGGAAAAAATTGCTGATTTATCTAGAAAAATATTTAGCTGAACAAAAAAAAAGTCAGGGGTTATTATATAAAATTTCCTCTAAGAAAATTATTCAGTTGCAATATGTACACCTATCATGCAACGCGTAGCGCGATTATTACCTCAGGCAAATGAAATTCTTTCCGTGGATTCTTCAGGCAACTGCGACGTAGAAAACCATAAAGTATACTTTTTTGTGACACAGTCATGTTTGTATGAGAATTTTGCTCATTATGTAGAACATATGCTTGATCGGATTGAGATGTGGTGTTTACTGTATAGAAATGATCTCATAGTACGAAGATCTGATACAAACAATTATACGGAGGTTATGTTTCGTCTTTTAAAAGATATACCATTGGAAAGACCAAAAGCATTCAATTTAACGCAACTGACAGATTTTATAATCACTAGTTTTGAGTCTTACTTTACACAGCGTATTATGGACCTTATCTTTAACCGAGTTTCTAAAGCTGTGCAAATAAGTATTTTCCAGACCAAAGGGACAATCACGTTTATAATATAATCTGTCTTGGAAACATGGATTTTAGAGTTAACAGTTCGAGAAATCCAGAAATTTTGTACGATGTAGATATGTCTGTTTTCAAATGTTCATGCCTAATTGGCTATAATGGCCATTATTGCAAGCACCAAGGGGCTGTTGCAAAAAAATATAATATATTTACAGCAACTAATCTACAACTTATCACTTTCATCCAAACATATCCTTTATGAAATCGCTTTGGGAAAAATTGCAAATTCATCTACTTTTGATACACTGAAAATCAGTGACGTTACAGCAAAGAATTTAAACCAGGACATGTCTTCTACTAATAACTATTCTTCTGTCCAAAACCAGCAAGATCAAGAGACGTTTGATAATGATGATGCCATGAAATTTGATGAAAAGGAAAATATTGATATAGAAGCAATAAAAACTAGATGGACGGCACATTCGAATTTAATTATGTCAAAGCTTGAAAGCGATACTGAATCTTTTGGACCCGCTATAATGAAATATTTGGACAACTATACCAAGTATGCCCAATCAAATCAATCATTGATATTAGGCTTGCATTGTGCTTTTAAATATACAGGAATTCCGTCTAAAAATAAGAGGCAGGCCGTATTAAGAAAAGGAAAAAAAATATCTGTACAACCGACTTCAATATCGAGACGTAAGGTTACATTGACAGGTAGAAGAGCATCGTTAGCTGGACGAAAACCTGGAAAATCTAACAGAAAACAGCAAGAAAGAGCACCACACAAATTGCAACTGTGTGTAGAGAGTAATATTGGTCTAGGTGACAATAAATTTAGGAAATAGTGATTTTCTGCGGATGTTAATTTGTCATTATGTTAATTTAAATATAATAGCAATTTAAAAAGTTGGTTTTATACTGCGCCTTATTTACATTCTATAAACTGGCATATAGACGTACTAACATGAACTAAGTCTGGCCCTTGCCTATGCTTGACCAACCTTAGTAAACTGCAGACGTATAAGGACAATCTACGTCTTCACTTTACTGCTATTATTATTGGTCGGATAAATCTTGAAAAGCCGAATCGTTCAGCTATGCCTTATGCGTCTGCAGTATACGTATATGCCTCCCGGAACACGTTCAAAATTTACAATTAGTATTTTAAAAATTAAGAGAAGCACATTTTAATATCCAACTAGACAAATGCTAATTTTTACGCAAAGAAATTGAATTTTTAGGCCACGTAGTGACTCAAGATGGAATTAAACCAAATCCTAAAAAAATGAGGCAATAAAAAATTTCCTTATCTCAAAGAAACTTAGAACAAAGCATACTTTAATTTGTCAAAAAATTCATAGATCCAAAACGAATGTATGCTATTTATTTTAGAGCCACTCTTACCCCTGAAATATTTGATGTAACAGTACTTTAAAAATTCCTCATACAAATTTGTTCATTGTACGAAAAATCTTAAGCGACATTTTAACTACAGACGTACAAGCTGAAAAACTTAATTATTTCCATGTTTATAAAAAAGGACACAGAGGACTAAATGAGCTCAATGCCTCACTTAGCTCAAGATATTATTGGCCCAAATGTCAGAAGACATAGAAAAATTTGTAAATAATTATGAAACATGTCTTAAAAATAAATATGATCAAAATCCCCCTGTGATAAAATTCAATCTAACTCCAATAGCTTCAAAACCGTCCGATTCATTCTCAAGATATGGACAATCCTATCCCCTCTCTATTGTCAATGGTACATCAATATTAGACGGTCTCCTAAATTACACAACACATCATGGACTACCATATAAGATTACCACCGATTGTGGTACCGAATTTAAAAACCACGATTTAGAAGACTTTTGTAAACTCCATAAAATTGAATTACATCACACTACTTCTAAAAATAGTAATTCTAATTCCCCTGTAGAGAGATTCCATTCCACTCTAATAGAACATCTCATATGCATAAGAGAAACCAATAAAGATCAATTAATGAAACATGCAATCCTGTCATATAACAATTCGATCCACTCTGTAACCAAATTCACACCCTTCGAAATAATTAAAGGCCACATCAATAGCCCAGTTCCTTTTGATTTGAATGATCATCTTGAAATATCTCATTACGTCCAAAATCATACAAGCAGCTGAAGACATCTATGAAAATATTCATGTGAAAAATGCAGAAACAAAAGAAAAATTAATTACAAAAGTAAATGAAAAATGATCAGAGCCCCCTGTTTATTCCAATCAAGGATCAGTCTATATTAAAACAAAATCATGGGATAAAAAATTGCCAAAATTCAAGAAAACCAAAATTATCAAAGACAATGGTATAATCTTAAAAACAGACAAAGGAACTTATTATGAAAGTATCGCCCGAAAACCTGAGAGTAATTCTAATAATATTTTACAGGAACAGCAAGGTCATGGACCCGATAGTGATTCTGACGCTGTACCTTGTGTTCAATCTGCCGAAGACACAATGCAATGACGACATTCGTGTCACACCCCTCGAAAATATTTTACTAAGAATTAAATTAGGAACCTGTAGATTATCTAGATTTAAGTGAAATAGTTAAACAAACTAGTATTAAAAGACAACTTTTTAGTTATAAGAAATAGTATTACAAAAATTAATGCTTCAAATCCAATATCTTATCATACCCTAGCCCAAAATATGCTAGAAAGAACAGAATTCTTGATAAATACACTCGAAATAAAGGTTGAAAATATACACCCCCACATTCGGACAAAAAGAGGACTTATGAATGGACTGGAGAAAGTCAATAAATGGCTATTCGGAAGTCTTGACTCTGACGACGGTGTCAAATACGATAATGCTATTCAGATTTTAGAACAATATCAAAAACAATCTATTCACGAAACCAATTGACAAATATCATTACAAAAAAAACTGATAGATCATTGCAATAAATCTCTTACAACAATGTGGCAAAATCAAGTAAAGCTTCATTGAAATTTGGAAAGATTTCAAGACGCAATATACAAACAAATTAACAATTTGGAAGACTTCATCACTTTTCAAGGTACCATAAGCCATATAAATCTAGATTGCCAAAATATGATAACATTTATTGATAATATTGGAAATGCAATTATATTTTCAAAATTAAACTCATTACACAACTCAATAATATCTAGCATAGAAATCATAGACATGATTAATTATTTGAATAAAATATACACTGTGTTCATTTGAAAAGGACCCACCCATAATATTTCAAAAATGCGACATATAAGAAAGAAATGCCGAAACACATCAACTTTTAACTTGAGGGGGACACTTTTTGGCGTTAATGTCATGAACGTCAGATTCACCCCCTCCCTTCTGGAGATACCCCTTACATTTTTTCAAATGGCATTAGGTATCAAGTCATACCTCATTTGAAAGGTCTGGTGAAGCTCTATCCAATAATTTTGTTTTGCCTTTGAACCAGTCTTCCATTGTTATTTAATCGTTGTTTAAAAATGGCTCTCTTTCAACTTTTATTGCCTGAATGTTAACGGTGGTCACTTTGGACACATGATTTAATAACAGTTATGTCTTGTTAACAGTTGTCTTTTCACTATTTGTAAATTTTCTTTGAAGAGTCTTTCGGTCATAACCTAATACGGGGGCATACGAAAAGTTGAAAGAAAGCCAATCTTAAACAACGATTAAATAACAATGGAAGGCTGGAATCAAAGGCAAAACAAAATGATTGAATAGAGATTTACCAGACCTTTTAAATGAGGTATGACTTGATACCTAATGCCATTTGAAAAAATGTAAGGGGTATCTCCAGTAGGGAGGGAGTGAATCTGACGTTCATGACATTAGCGCTAGAAAGTGTCCCCCTTAAGTTAAAAGTTGACGTGTTTCGGCATTTCTTTCTAATATGTCCCATTTCTGAAATATTAAGGGTGGGTCCTTTTCAAATGAACACAGTGTATAATCCTGACGAGGTTCCCAAATTTGAGAATGTCTTAACATAATATTTACTTCTCGCAACTCAAGTAACCTTTTCAAAATCCAAACTCATATTTGCCATACATATTCCTATCCTAAAGACCGAACACCTAGAGTTTTACCATATCTATCCAATAATCCAGAACTTTAAACTGTTCACACCCATCTATCCTTACTTGGCACGAAAAAACCAAGAAATAGAAGACGTTTATTATTGTAAACAAGACTTCGCGTCAAGAGACAACTGCACCCTGCAACTTATTGACGGCAATTTTCCCGAAAATTGTTCCGTCAATGAAATTAAAATCCAAGAATCCATCATCGATCAAATAACAAACAATGAAATCCCTATCATTCCAGACAACCCAGAAAAAATAATCTCCAAGTTCGAAAGGGATCAGTTTCTCGAGATATACCGCCCATCCCTCGTAACTGTTCCAGAAAAATGCGAAATTACTATCAAAGAAATGAAATTTAGCAACAATACAAGAAGGAAAACCGTTAATACTACCAAAAATTGGAATTTTATTACTTCAAATACGAAAAACATTCCAAAATTGAAATATTACCAAAATCAATTTCGAGAACCTTTATGGAATGGATCAAATGGCCAAAGAACTAGAACCACTAAACGATATCAAGAATAATCCGTACATCGTACCCTCAACAGCTGGGATCATAATTAGCATAGCCCGCTAACCAAAATAAAACCATACGTGGCTCTGCAAAGCGTCCTATGTGAACGACCAATAAAAAAGGAGGTTTTCCATGCAGCAAATATGTCGTATGCGTATTTGATTTTGACTGGATACTTCGGTATAACGTATGTCAAATGTATTGGTTGTTGTATGTGGCGACAGACATATTAGTGTATATGTTACCGGCAATCTGTATAATTCAGGTATTCCATACAATACCTAGGCAATGTATAGAATACCTGGGGCGCCTAGGCAATGTTTAAAATATTATGAATATTATTCTCCCTTACATACTTTACCTAGGTAATGTATACAATTCCTAGGGATTGTATAGAGTACCTGTCGGTCCACCGGTAATGTGTTGAGAGAAAAAGAAGGACAAATAAAACATCTTATGTTTGTTCAAACTTTATTGAAATTAACAATTAGATTAGGATTCTTTATAAAAAAGGTAAGTAATATTTTGTTCATTGTTTTTAACCGCCAGGAGATTTTTTAGTTGTTGTTTTTATCGAGAAGGGCAAGGAAAATCATTGAAGAAGCTATACAGTATTGTAAAAATGGCTTTTTCAATGATTTTCATTGCCCTCACCGTACACTAACTGACGACAAGTAAATTCACTTCGTCTTTTACACACATTACCTGCTGCGCATTCGGTATTGTATAGAATACCTAGGTAATGTATAAAATAAATTATATTTCATACATTACCTAAACGTTTCAGGTATTCTATACATTGGCTAGGTATTGTATAGAATACCGGATTATACAGATTGCCGGTAACATATATAAAACTGACGTATGTCACGAGCACAACTTGAAAACAGCAACTGTCAATAAAAAGTTTGTGTATGTTTATAGTTTGATATCAGGAGCCCAATTCTTGACATCACTCGCTATCGAGCGAATTCGCTGCATAACGAGCAGTAGTTAGCGAATACTATACTACTATGCAATTCTTGAGGTGATTCGTTAAAGGGCGTCCTTAAGCGAAATGAGAAATTTGGCAATACCGTAAATAAAGCTTTCTCTCTTCTTGACGCTGTCAAATTATTCCAATTTTATGGTTATGTTTTATGTATGTCTTTGATACTAATCTTACAGCCTTTTTAAAGAAATTGCTGGCCTTTGTTGAATAATAATCAAGCATGCGTTTCGGACTTTTTCACTGCAAATTTCAGGCTTGAAAAATATAGGAATCTGGCTTTCTCTCTTCTTGACGCTGTCAAATTATTCCAATTTTATGGTTATGTTTTATGTATGTCTTTGATACTAATCTTACAGCCTTTTTAAAGAAATTGCTGGCCTTTGTTGAATAATAATCAAGCATGCGTTTCGGACTTTTTCACTGCAAATTTCAGGCTTGAAAAATATAGGAATCTTTCTAATTTTCAAGGTTATTCACGAGCAACTTTACACATTTTTAGTGATTTTAGGTTTTGTCAACATAATTATTGTGTTGGTCGTTCTGTATAATGACCGATTATAAAAAGTAGAGGAAGAATCACCACCATACTTTATATTTATATTATAAATATTTTGTTTTGGTTGTAAACTCCCTAACTTCTAAAATTATCTGCCGACCTTAAAATTAATGTGATAATAATAATGTCAAATGTCAAAAAAATCTTGGAAATTTGCAACAAATAGGCTTAAATGTAAGAAGACTGGTTTTCAATTTTGCATGCAATTTATATTGCCTGCAATACAGTTGCTGCAAAAAGGCTATAATGTAAGATTAGTTTAAGAAATGAATCGAAACATTCTAAATAATGAATTACGCGGACGCGGAGGAATAGTTTCGGAAAAGCAAAATGATTTTGGAATATTTGCAAGGGAAGAATCAAATAATAGGTGGTAACTTCACAAATAACTTAGAAGATTCCGTGGAAGAGTGGACTAAATCAATTCGAAGGATTGCGCGGAGCCCGGAAATTTTGATATATTTCCGCCAACTCTAAATTTTCCATTAACTATATACGCTCGCTATCACTTTCAGTATAAATATAAAAATTATCGATGGTTTTCACGTACAAAAATGTGCTCGATGCATAACGAACACTATCAAGCGAATGCGCAAAGGAGATAGCGCTCAAGAATAGTATTTTAACGAATTCGTTAGGGAGCGAGTAACCTTGAGTGTTGCGAACGGTCAAGAATTGGGGTCCAGGTGAGTACGACACACTTACTTGATTAAACATCAAAACAGTATTTTAGTAGTAGATAGACATGGGTTGTATAATATATTTTTTAAATTTAGTAGGAGTTACCGTTGAAAACGTAACCTCAAAGTATTTTTAGACAATTATTTAGGAATGGTGGTGATAGTAGTAGGCTTGTATTTCTCAAAAAAGCTGTTTAACAGAATTATTCAAATCATTTTAATGTGATTTTATATTATGTAGTAGCATCGAAAAATAATAAGTGACATACAACGTATTGTACTTGATAATTTTCGTGTTTATATTTCACTTTATTACTAACAGAACATTGACGTACGACTTATTGCAGCATTTAATTTACGTTTTTCATCTTTCAGCTAAAATATGAATAGAGGAAGACTACTAGTAAATTTAGCCCTCGAACAATCACCGGATTGGGCGAATACTACATCTTATAGTGAAAAGCTTCAACATGTATCTACAAGCAACAATGAAAGCAGTGATGTATTGGAATATTCATTAGCTTCTGAACCTCAAGAAACAGACATCAATATGTTGGAACTAGCGGATGGCATACCTGGTGACTCTGATGAGGTATTATCGAAAGAACCTATATTATTAGCGGTGTTAGAAGTTTGTGACAAACAAAATGAAGCAGCAAAATCTGATATGTCAAACCGAAATAGCGAGCGGTAGATTTAGTTATAGACCTAATAGAGATAATATACCTGTAATTCTTTGTGATCAAAAAAATCGAGAAGTAGAAACAACGCATCTTAATACATACACAGATACTTCAGATAGCGAGGAGCCTGATCCCTTTCATGCAAGCATAGTAATACTTACCTTCTGAAGAATAAATAGAAAAAGAAAGCAATACGGAGCAGGAAAAATCCTTAAATAGTAGAGAAGAACAAACAGATATTCACACTAACACGGATAGAAGAACAAACAAACGGAGAAGTAAGGAACAAGTAGATCGATCCCAATGGAAACATGTGAAGAATGCCCAAGCTAGACTTAAAGGAGATTGTTACATAGGATTTAAAAAAAATAGTGCAAACAGGTATCAGCAAATAGCACATAAAAATGGTCGTGAATTGAAATCGCCTTGAAATGGGCACATAACTAGTTCAAGGGGACCACAACAAAAATTTCAATGTGATCATATTTCCAAGGAGTTGCGAAGTAATATTTTGCAACATTTCTGGAATATTAACTCCTGGAAAGCCAAAAAGATGTTTGTGGCTAGTCTTGCTTTGAATTCTGAACGAAAACATAGAAGAAGGGATATTACATCAAAAGAATCACGTCAGAAATTTGGTTTCAAATATTATTTAAAAATATTTGTTAGCGAACAGGAGTAATTATGCTATGACAGTTCTGGCTGAATATCGAGTTTTTAACATGGTAATCTCCATAAGAAAATCTAAGGTTCAAAAACTCCGAAATTGGATTTTTTAAGGTGGGTTCACACCGGCAACCGGACGGACGGCAACTAATCGCGGCAAACGACGTCTCGTTTGAAAGGCCTTAACGTCTAGTGTATACAAAAAATAATGAAAAAAATCCAGCTACCCCCTTTCATCCCCATACAGCACCCCTCATACTAAAAGTTAACCAATCATAGCAAACGACGTCTCGTTTAAAAGGCCTTAACGTCTAATACATGAAACATTGAAAAAATTCTACCCCCTACGCCCCTACGACCATAAAAAGTTAACCAATCAAACGACGAAAGGCCTTAACGTTAAGTATATACATAAAACAATGAAAAAATCGTAGTTAACCAATCAAGCGATGTCTCAAAGGCCTTAACGTCTAGTATATACTTTAAATCTAATCCCCCCAATGCCCACCGGATTCTCAAATTCCTAGGACCCCCAAATCCACTATCCAATCATCATTTATTTAAGACCCCAAATTCCAATACCCTCCTGGACCCCATTGGCCCACCCCCAAATGTTTAGGACCCCCAAATTCAACCTCCTAAATATCCATCCCAAATATTTAGAACCCCCCATTGCCCTTTGCCCAAATGTTTAGGACAATCCACTCTCTAAATTACCCAAATATTTTAATTTTTAATTGAAAAAATTTTCACCGGAGTCTGGGCGCGAACCATCAACCTTCGCGTCTGAAACAAAGCGTCTAACGAACATGGCTATTCTCACTCATAGGTGTTATTAGTTATAAAGTAAGGTATAAAAAAGTGCATTGGTTTGAAGTAAAATAGACTTAAATCTAGTATGCATAGGTATATTGAAAATTAAAAACAAACACATCATGATAAGTGGAATATCGTTGACCTCTAGTACATGATTCTTTCAACATATACAGAGTGCTGTAAAATTATAGTTCACGAATCAACTAACGTATCGCTGAAAAGACATTAACGTAAAGAGAAACATTTTTTCATCATGGTATATCATTAGAGTATAAAGTTAAGTGACATATCGTTAAAAAGGGTATCTAGATACATCTCACAGAGTGTGTATAATTGGAGTACATAGAAAAAATCAGGTGATATCCATCTAGTTTTTTTTTTCATGACATGTGTAATAGTATCTATCTTTGTTTTAATTTGAATCTTCACATAAAAGTTGATGAATAAACAGAATGTTTAAAACGACGTATCGTTTGAACAGCCTTTATAAACTTTAATAAAATAAAAAATTCCACTATTATTATAATTAATATGGTATATACAAGGTGTTTAAATAAAAAACCAATTACTCTAAATAATATTTTTTTAAAATAAATCTATATAAAGGTAATACAGTATTTTAATATGTTAATTAAAAAATACGAATGGTTAATGAATGCTGAGTTATTCATCACTCACTGGTGAATCCCCATATTTTAGTAGGACCACCCTCTAGAAATGAATAGATATAATGGAATGCGTTATGTAAAGTATAGGAAACAGTCCCCGCCCATGTAAGTATGTAATTATTATTATCGAGGTCATTAGATTGTTTCTCTTGAAGGTAACATCTTAAAATTTGAAAATTAGATTCATTTTGTATTTAAGCTCAAGATTTTCTTCATTCGTTTCTTGTTTTCGATCGCACCATCAACCTTCAATAAACAACAGGTAAGACGTTTTCATGTATTTTTATTTTACTTGGAATTTAAATTAGTAATGTGTTATACCGTTTAATTATAGTATTATTATTTTTAGTAAAATGGATCTAAAAGCAATAAATTCTTCCTCACTTTTAGAAAGAGACCCGAAACCAACTACAAAATTAAGTGATTTAATATTGGGGGAACCCAAGAAAATAATTTCGGCAAAATTGGTTCAGAGCAAATTTGGGGAAACGGTGCTGCTGGAACTGGAGAAAGAAATAACGTTCCTTCCACAGAGAGTGACAAAAACGTATAAACCTTTCATCAAATATTTTGGAGAGGGGAAGTACGCTTCAATATTTAGAGGAGCGGTGGACATTGGAAAACCGAATCCAGCAGCATCATTTGAAATTGTTGAAATCTAATTATTGGTGAGTTATATTTTTATAAATAGTTATGATATAACATTATCGACAAATACCACGGTACATTTGTAAACATAAAAATTGAGCTCAAGCCCAAATAAGAAGAAAGTCATAAAATTTAATTAATTAAAAAAAAAGTGCAAGATTGTGAATTAATTTGTCTATTTGGTTACATAAGTTTCGGTTGCTCCGGTGACAACCTTAGGCCTTCGACGTCGCTCAGAACGGAGGTAGGGGTGGATCCCTCTTATTGATCTTCCGGACAAAATAGTAGACAACTTGTGTGGGCGCCAACTGAGTTTTCCACTTTGGCCTAGCACGACGAATTTCCCCCCATAACCCAGTAAAACAATGGATGAAAATAAAAGGCAAACCTCAGCTTATGTTCCTTATAATAACTAAAATAGAATACCTAATATCCTTAAGGGATATTTTACAATTAATAGCTAATGTGAACCCTAGTAAATGCCCCCCCCCCCCACTTAAAGAAAATAGTGAGAACCTCTGTCACACATAATAAAAAAACCAAATGATTAACAATTAAAGTCCAACATAGCCCAGTTAATTGACCTTACGTAGTGGGAAATTAATATGGCTGTTCGAGTGTACCAATACAGATTAAATACAAACTTTCAATTATATGTTACCTGAAAAGTAGTGTAAAGTTTATAAAAAAACAATTCCATATAAGGCGACACCGTAGTCAAGGCGTTGGTACCAAGGCAGAGACGCATGCGCAAGTGGATAAAATTATGAAAATTAAATTGTGAAAATTCACCGCAAAATATTAATTTCCACCATTACAATTGCATAATAAAATAAATCAGTAAGGAACTACCTAGCTAATGTATATACATATTGGCGTAAAGCCTAAAGTAAAAATAAGTAAATAAACCAGAAAAACCCCCGATACCAGGTTACCCTCAATGTGGTCTTCTTCAAGAAGTTGTTGAAGAGTAGCAGCAAACTGCAGAAGACATCACCATCGATCTACCAGGTAAACTCCAAACATCCCGAAGTGTGTATCTGGCCCCACAGGTGAAGTGTGTATAATCTGGCCCCACAGGTGAAGTGTGTATCTTAGGGTGGTAAGTATACCCTGGCCCCACCGGTGAACCCTTAAAAATTAAAACAGGTATCAGCTAAAAACTGAGCCTATACAGGAACCAATCAAACACCTCGACAAGTTAAGCTTGTCTCGGCCTATGCCAGAAGTAACGTACAATTCAAAATCAACCCCAAATTAACTTAATCAAACCCACAAAGTAGTCATAAGGTCTACTTACAATCAACAGTGTCAGTAACAGTATACTACACTGAATTTAAATCAAATAATAAGAATGCGATAAGCATCTAAAATAAACTGTTTTTGGTCGTAACCAGGGTAAGTTTGAAGAACCACCCACGAATTATAGTATTCGTTAGACTAAAGCGGGCAAAGAAAACAAAATATACACAGGGTAACAGAATAGACTGTCTTGATCAAAAATTTACAATCAACAGGTAGTATTTTACCACCAACTGTTTTATCTACAAAAACTACAAATCTATGAGACATGCCTTTTCCAAAAAGGGTCCAATACTCAAAATTTTCCTCTTACTGGACGGCTACCAACAAATAACGAACCAACAACAGCACGTGGCACACCTTCAATTTCAAAACTTCACGTTGGCGATTTCCTTTAAATAGTGATAATACATAGTGATGCGAAACCAGTAAGTAGAGAAAATACTTACAATCGTTTTAGTGCAATATATCCCCTATAAGGGTTTGTGAAAACGGCTTCCAGAACAGGACGGAATTCTTCAACAATACGAACTCCCGTAGAACCAAAATACTAGTCGTATATTCCACAACTCATTCAGAACGAGAACCTATAAATCCCAGCAGGAGATGACTACCCAGTAATTAATACAATTCATATTCAAGTTCCATGCACTTTTGAAAACCAACTATCAAGTAGGAGCACACACCGGAAAGAAGAAGTGAGTGACACATCTTCAACTTCAATACAGAATACTACCACAGAGAAACCTAGCCGAAACATACATCCGAACTACACTGCTCACTACACCGAGCGTGTTCCGCACAGATCAAGTCATAAAGTGCTACACTTCTATGTAAGTCATGACGAACGAACGCTTTTATCCCCGACACAACTGTCAAGTCCAATTGTCAATGTCATCCAATAAATAATTCGACTTTCTAAACAATAACAGAGAAAAAAAATAAAATATATATTATAAATTATTCAAATAAATTTGAGCAATAGATAGTACCACAATACCCTCCTGTCAAAGTAAAAAAGCAAGATCGAACACTCGGATTTAACAGACAAAACACATGGCGATAACAGTCAATATATTATAAGTAGATGTTCATAAAATATTCGAATGCCATCTTACACAGAAGATTTCTAACTAGTATGTATTTGCTTAAGCCCAAATATGGTAGATAAATGAAAAAAATATACCTCTAACTCAAAAGTAAAGTATGTCTATATAGATCAGTAAGTTTTATCAACCTAATTACTACTTTAAATGTTTTAGACTTCAAGTCAAGGAGTCAGTAATAATTTATAACTGAACCCTAATAAACTTTAGCGTTTATCAAGCTGAAGCGGACAAAGTTTTTGGACTACTGTGGCTACACCCCAAAGGTGATATGATCAAAGCCGGAAACAAAATCAGTAGTCCCATGGTAACTAAAAACTAAAGTAAAATCCACAAGAGAGAAAACCCCTTACTACCCTTAATTATGAATTATAATATAACAAACAAAAAGAAAAAACTAACATGAATCTATCTATACGGACATTTACCAGGTAGGCGCTAGTTTTATTATTTACATTACCTAGCGACAAAATATAAAATTGTTGTCAAGATGTGAAGACAGGTATGGTTACAGCCTGCACCACTTCACCGGAAGGATGATGGCAGAGTAGTCCCTAAAACTCTGGGCTGACAGAAACTATTTAACTACTGAAGTACTTTCGTAGTGATCAAATGATATTAGAAACATAGAGACAATATCGGTCAGGTAATTACTATATACAAATACTTAATATATACAATAGACGTAGTGACAAATTCAACCGTTACACATTATCTAAAATTGATGAATCTATTAAGTTAATTAGAGTGAACTCTGCTGAAAACAAATCGATAAAATTAATTAATGAACATATTGAGAAATGTAACATAGCATTGAAAAAATATCATTTAAAGGTTGGCCAAAAACGTAAAATATTAACAGAAATTGGTCAATTGAAACGATTAAAATGTTTAATAAAAGTAGAAAACAAACATGTTGGTGTAAAACAAAATCGAAAAGTTTACTGGGAAAATATAATTTCTTGTTTCAATACTAGAGTTCAGACAGCAGTGATTATAAATGTGAATCATAAAGAAATAAAAAAAATTTTATCAGATGCTTTTGATCTCTTTAAAATAAAAATTATCAAAATTATTAAAAAGAAGTTAATTATAAAAATTAATACTACACTGTGGGCAGATTTTGTTAAAACGTCAGGTGATCAAGAAGTAATTGATCAAAAGTATTTTGTGACACCTAATGCAGTTTTAGATCAAACTGATTTAGCTATTTGGTTTCAAGAACATGTAACAGATTATATTTTAAATAAACTGTCAGAATTTTCGGAAGAATCAAGCGGTTGGGCGCTACAAAAAATTCTATTATTGGAGGTAGCTATAAACGAATATAAAATTGGTAATGGAACCTCTTATATCAAATATTTTATGTAATAAAAAACATAGTATATTAAACAGATTTTATTTACATCAAACATGTATTGGTTCAATAGCTAAGGTACATAAATGACATTTTGACTGTGATGATGGTGGTCCATCGATGTGACTTTGCCAGTCAGGACGATTGTAATGTATAAAACAAGGCAGTTGGATTTTTAAATCAAAATTGTCTCGATATGCTATTGGTAATTTATACCAAGCGTACAATAACTCAAGTGGTTGCGCTTTTTGAATCAAATAATCCAATGGAAACTTCTCAAGTTCTTCTTCATTAAACTGATATAATCGTCGCTTGTATAGCCAATGGTCCTTCATTGGACAAATACAATCTTCTAGATGATAGTGCTGCTGCTGTTGATTATACATAGTTTTATTTTAAAATGCATTCACTTTTGAAGTTTATCAATATACTCTTTAGATTCAACGATTTTCTAACGTTTATAATCTTTATTTTAGAGTGGGGTGATACAATTTTTCCATTTCTCGAGAGCATGATGTAATTTTTAGAATAAATGAGATACTTTTTTTTCAGATATTTTTCTACGAGAAAATATCTTTAAATTATTCTAATAGCGATAGTATGTTGTAGTAGTAGTAATAGTATTAGAATCACTCACAAACACTACATATATGAATTTTTATCAATTGCAAGATAATGACGTATTTTTGGGAGAACGTCAATTGTTTCTAAATACATATAAAACAAAATATGTAAAAGTTGGTTTATCACCTTATTTAAATTACGATCCATGTGTCGTAATATTTGGAACCAAAAATACCTATTTTATATTCAGTCCGCAGGAATGGAACATTTTTTTAACGTGTAGAAATGATATCGATAACTTTTGATTTAGATCAACAAACAACAACAACAAGAATATGGAACCGTTAGATATGGGTAAATTTGATTTGATGTTTAAACGATTATCATTCGGGAATGTTGTAAAAATTTATAGGGGTGATTCTTGTATTTATCTAAGAGCTGATACTACTTCAATGTTATGGAAAATGTTACCACTCATTGACAATAGATTAACAGACTTGAAAAATTTACAATTTGCTAGTTCATTGAAAATTTTACAAATGGGAATAAAAGATTCCACCAATCCAGTAACTACAGCTTTGAATATAATTGAACCAATAAAACATTTAAATAACGAGACATACGCTATCGTATTAGAATTAATATATAGATATCCTCAGTTACTTAAAGATGAAGATTTACAGCTATGAAATAAATATTGAACACAAAACCAATTAGAGATAATTAGAGACATGACGTAGTGTAGGATATCTGAGAAATATGAAGAATAGGCAGCATACAATAGAAGTAAAGAAAACTATTCATTTTGATGAAACAAGAAACAAAATTCATTTATTAGTAACTTGGAAATATGCATATCAATAAGCGAGACAAGGATCATCATGGATCATTGCCGCATGTGACCGACTACGGTTTATGCGACGAATTATTGAAATTTCCAAAATTATAGATCCAATATTAGATATAAAACATAGATGTAAGGTTTATGAAAAAATTAAGAGTATGGTTGATTAAAATATGTAAATAAATTGTTGATATTTCAGTTTATATAATTTTATTGAGCAATAAAAATGATAAATTTAAACAATGCTATTTTTATTTATCCATGATTTAGAATCCATCCCAAGCCATTTTACTAATAGCCGATCACCTTTTCGTTTCAAAACCCTCTCTATTAAATACACATCGGGATATTTAACTTTTTGCAATTCCTCCCTGTAAAATCCTCCTTGTATTTCTTCGTTCTTATCATCTTCCAGTATGTAAGGTGTTGGATTAGTAAGTTTCACCTTCTTTATTTTGAAAACTTCGGCAGTCCAATTTGGAGAGTATCCCTTCTTAAAGACATGTCAATACTTGCTAATTCGAACAAAATCTCCTTTTTTGAAATTTGACGGTCTTGGATCAATAGTTTTTAGGTGTTTATATGCAATAATATACTTAGCATTTTTCTCACTTATTTTACTGGGAATGGCACCTGTAGTGGAATGTCTTGATCATTATATTTGATGACGATATTAGGTAGAGTCGTTAACCATTTGTAAGATCCTTGCATGCTAAACTGTTTCCATAGCATAGTTTTTAGAGTACGAATTACTCGTTCTGTTATACTTGCTTTTAAATTGGAGAATGTACTGTAATGGTTAATACCATACTTTTTCATGAGATCTTGAAAATTCTTATTATAAAATTCCGTACCGTTGTCAGTTTGAAGATTTTTAGGTGGAACATTCATTTGGTCTAAGATATGCTTCATAGCTAATGTGATCTCTTTACCCGTTTTTCTCTTAATAGCCTCAGCCCACACATATTTACTAAAAGCATTAATCACAACTAGGATGTAATTGTAACCTTTATTAGTTTTTGAATAGGGAGTCATAATAGCTAAATCAGCTTGTATCAAATCATGTAATCCTTTAATTACAACATGTCTCCTTCTATAATTGATTCTTGCCGGTTTATGTAGTTCATGTACAACTTGTGCTTTACTCATTTTTCACTACTGGACACTGCACTAAAAATTCAATGCAAATAGAAGAAGGTGTACCCAATTTAAATAGGATTTTATCATCTTCCTTAAAACGATTACCACCAATTTCATTGAATTTAAACGATTTACCATTAACTAAAACCTCCCCGTCTGCAGAGTAATGTCGAACATGTTCAATTTTAGCATCGTAGGGAAAAACAAAAGTTATACCTGCATTGTCCAACACATAATAATCCTTATTTAAATTAGTTTCCTTTTCGCCTTTCAATCGAATAATGTTTTTAACGTAATAATCAAAAGAGTCACAAATATAAAATTGTGCACTTAGTTTTGGAACTGACCAAGACGACGACGACGACGACGACGATGGTGATTGCAAATAGTGTTGATTAAATCTATTAAGAGGCATAGTTGGAATGGTGCATGCGTTTGAAAAGTACTTTATTTATAATAACGTAGAGCTCACTGTTTGAAGAGGACATTCTAACACAAGTTCAATATATGGATGATAATTTTTTTCTTTACCTATACCAATTGAAATCTTTTCACCTTTTGTTATAGATTGCTGGTTGAGAACGCTCAAATTTTGAATCTTATTTTTATAAAGTATTAATGTTTCAGTTGGTGGTGGTGTGTTGCTATCAATATTGACCACTTTTCCACTTATTGGAAAAGTATATTGAGTATTATTATTATTTAATACATAGTTTAATTTACTAACATTTTTGTCTATATGTCCGCTAATATTAATAATTGCTAAACTTCGAATGTCTGCAGGTTGACAAATATAAAATGGTGGTTGTGGTAGTACCTCATCATTTGAATGTGTAGACGTAAGATAATGTTGGTTAAACTTGTTTAACGGCATAGTTTTTTACTACTACTAATGTGACGTCATCTATTTATGCTATTATACCTCCTTCCCTTAGTTCTTCAACAATAGACACTATTTCATTTTGGTGAGCATTATTGCCAGCTTGCTTCGAAGCTATAAGTAAGCGTAATCTATCAATTAATTCATTAAAATCATCAAAATATTTATAATCGATGGGATTATTGGAATATCGCATTAGTTTTGCTGCTATTTGTCTTGTTGTTATAGTAGGAACTGAAAATGCTCGTTCTCTGTGTGCAATAAGGGGAATCCCAAGGAACGGTTGAATAGCGTTAGTAAATTTATTCCTTAATTTTGCAGGAATTCTCCGTTTTGGTAATTTATTGTTATTTTTTGTGTATAAGGCATTTGTTCTCTGTAAAATGTCAACATATTCCTTAGCATCATTTTGAGTAAAAATGTGAGGGTCTGTTTTAAATAATAGTTCATACAGACCTGGAGTACCCTTGTAGGTAATACCTTTTATTTTCATATCAGGTCCAACAAAGTCAATTGGAGAATCACCAATAGAAAATTTTCCAAGCTGCAAATCATGATAGACTCCAAGAGTATTATCAAATTGTCCTTCGGTGTCAGCAATACCTTCCCTTATGTACACTCTAGGTAAGGGATTTTCAAACTGTTCGTAATATTTCTGAACACCTTTGTCGGTGGTCATTCGACCGAGATCACGTATACTTTCATCCATAAATCTACTTATATCTTCATCACTACTGTACCCTAAAGTTTTATTTAGCTCAAACGCATCATCATCATTATCATTTCTATCAGAACTGAAAACATCCTTTTTGGGTGAATCGAAAGTAAGTGCATAATCGGAAGGTTTTGGTTGATATTTTGGACTTAATTGATTTAGGCGTGATGAAGAGACAGATTCTTTTTTTGGTGATATTGGTGGTTCCCGCTTAATCAATTCTTGTTTCTCGATAGTTGATATTAGTTGTTTTAGCGGTTGAGTAATGGGCTCATAGTTTTGTTCCAGTCGTGTTTGCGATTGGTTTATGTTACGCTTCAAACTTTTATACTTTTTTCGAAGCGCCTGCCTAGCTTTGACCAGTCGTTGAGTCAGTTCAGGATTCATGCTGGGTTTAAAATTTACCATATATACTCTCCTCCTTATTTATGAATGTATCCATCAAATCCTTTTCTATAACGACCAGATGCTATTTCAGAATCCTTGTCGATAGTGAGAAATCCAAACTTTTCTTTCCAACAGGAGGAACAAATGTCTTTAAATTTTTGAAATGACATATCAATATTAACATGATCATCATAGATGTGTCTTAAGTTAGTGAAATCTTGTTGAAAAATTATTAGGAGATTGGCATTATCTCGAATTAATTGTTTTGGTATAGCCGAATAAGTCTGACTTAAGTAAAAACAATCTGTAGATTTATGTCGACCAAAACAAAAGTAACTTTGAATGGGTTTTTGGTCGCAGGAAGCCACTACATCATCAAATACAATAACTGAATTGATCTTTATAGCATCTGGAGTAATTATGTCATCAGAATTGTTGAATTCCTCATATCCAATCTCTTTCATGGGTTGAATTAAATTACGCAAATAAGCATATTTTGGTTGATGTAAACTCTTGGAATATATGTATAAATTTTCAAATCTTAAACCATTAGGATGATCTATTAAGGATAACAAAGCATTCGTTTTACCACAACCACTGGGACCGATGATTATTGCTCGTTTAGAGTCTCCACCAAATAAATATCCATGTTTGCCTGCAGTACGTTCACAGCTCAAATCATAATTTTCAACAGGTAAAGATATAAAATGTTTTGCAATCTTCATTTTTTTTTGTAACTAGTTAACAACAACGACAATAACTGACCGTATTTATAGGGTGATCGGAGTATATATATATAAAGAGAACTATGGTTAAACGTAAACAGTTACAATCACGTCGTCGTTGTCGTCGTCGTCGTCATTACAAAGGTGGACATTTAGTTTCGTTAATTAATAAACTACCATTTGAACTTCATTTACCTGGTGGATACCAATATTGTGGACCAAACACAAAACTAGAACAAAGACTACAACGAGATGATAAAGGAATTAATCTTTTAGATCAAGCTTGTAAGGAACACGATATAGCATTCGCAAAAAATAATAATTTACAGGAAAGACATAAAGCAGATCAGGTATTAGAGGACAAAGCTTGGGAACGAGTTAAATCCCAGGACGCTACGTTAGGTGAAAAAGTAGCTTCTTTGTTTGTCACTGCAGTCATGAAAGGAAAACGTAAACTTGGTATGGGTGTAGGAATTAAAAAAAGTCGTGGTGGTTATTTAATTCAGAAAAAACCTAAGAAACGTATAATTCAAACACCGAGAAAGGGTGGATTTTTACCATTAATATTACCACTGTTAGGTGCATTAGGAGCTCTGGGAGGTGGAGCAGCTGGAATTGCAAAGGCAGTGAATGATGCTAAGTATAACAATCAACAATTAACTGAACAAAAACGCCATGATATGGCTATGGAATCGAAACAGGGAAAAGGATTTAAAAAACAAAAAAAGCAAAGAAGACAACTAAGACATAAAGGAAAAGGTCTTTATCTAAGACCATACAAAGGACAAGGAACAACAAAAAATTGAAATTGCCCCATCGTGGGCTTACCGATAAAGATCTATGGAAATATGTCAAAATATTGAAAATACCTTTTTTTAGAGGAGTTTTCATGAGAGATAATTTACCGATGAAAATTCATAAACATGAATGTGGCATTTTGAATATAGATACAGTCAGAGGAGACGGGACACATTGGACATCATACATAAAATCAGACAAGAAAATTGTATACTTTGATAGTTATGGAAATTTACCTCCGCCAATGGAACTGATTAAGTATTTTTATAGTAACGGTCCAGTATATATAACATACAATTATGATAAACTACAGAACAATTCATATAGTTGCGGTCATCACTCACTTCAATTTATACATAAATATTTCAATCAATCATAATATTTGACACAGTACACTTTTTTAGTTGAAATGTCATTTTCCGTTACACTTAGTGGTGCATCATCTATTCTTAATTATAATTTCAATCCTCCCATTTACTTCGATGATAGATGTGACTATGAAGTTGGTTTAGTTAATTTTAATAGTTTTAATACAATACCAAATATTGATGAAACTAATAATAGATTTATTTTTGGAGGTCCTACTATATATTATACAATAATTATACCTAAAGGTGCTTATGAACTTAATGAAATTATTGAATATATCAAACAGCAAATGTTTAAAATAGCACCAGATTCAACAATTGACATAGTCCCAAATTTAAACACATCTCACGTATCATTTTATAGTAACAAAACAATTTAATTTTTGACCGATGACTCGATTGGTAAAGTATTTGGATTTGAAAAAGTTTCGTTAACTCCAAATGTTACACATACTTCTACAAATCCTATAAATATTTTACAAGTTAATTCTATTGGAATAGATTGTGACATTGCTGTTGGATCATATCTCAATGGACATCCTGTCCACATTATCCATCAGTTTTTTCCTACTATTCCTAGTGGCTATAAAATAGTTGAATCTCCTCAAAATATCCTGTATTATCCTGTAAGTGTCAAAACAATTAACAACATAACAGTAAAAATTATTGATCAGCGTGGTAACGTTATAAATTTTCAAGACGAGGAGATCACTGTTACTTTACATATTCGACAACAAAAATGGTCTTAAAATTTTCCCTTCATCCATATGCTGCAAAAAACTATAAAAGATTGATGAGCAAACCGGATACAATTAGTTTGTGTGACAGAATAGCCGTCATAACGCCAAAAAATAAACGTTTTTTAAAATCCCTCGGTTTTAAGTTATTAATATAATGGATATATTACAAGTTACTCATGAACCCTTCAATGACATGGCTGTAGAGGATTATGAATATCACACATACCAACCATATATTACAGGAAAGTTAAATTACAATGATGAGATTCGTATGGTAGTGCAAGATTTAGACTGTATAACATATCCGGCTGACAGTTATCTTGAGATTGCGGGGAAAATTTTAACTGAAACCAACACAGTGCCTACAAAATTAAAATTCATTAATAATGCAATAGCTTTTTTATTCCGTGAAATTCGGTATGAGTTGAATGGTGTTGTAATTGATTCAGTAAGAGATGTTGGCCTTGTTTCAACAATGAAAAATTATTTATCCTATAATTCAAATGAAAGTATTTTTTTAAATAATTCTGGATGGTTTCCTAAGGAAGACGTCAAGTTGTCAGACACACATGGAAATTTTAACGTATGTATACCTTTGAAATTATGGTTGGGATTCTTTGAAGATTTCAATAAAATAATTTTAAACATGAAACAAGAGCTAATATTGGTGAGATCTAGTAACGATAACGACTCGGTCACACATACAGACGAAACGGAAAAACCTAAAATTGAATTAACTCACATCAGTTGGAGAATTCCTCATGTGAAACCGAGCATAAAACATGAATTACATCTGAACAAAATTATACAAAGTAACAAGGAATTACCAATAAAATTCAGATCTTGGCAATTGATCGAGTATCCCAGCTTACAGAAAACGTCTCGCCACACTTGGAGTGTAAAAACTAGTACAAGAGTAGAGACACCTAGACATATTATAATAGGATTTCAAAATAATGCTAGGGGTAACATAAAAGAAAATATGAGTCAATTTAAACATCTCAATTTAAAAAATATTAAGGTATTTCTCAATTCCGAGAAGTATCCATACAATGATTTACTTTTAGATTTTACAAACAATAGTTTTGCTACGTTATACAAAATGTTTGCTGATTTCCAGACTTCTTATTATAGCCGTTCAATCAGTGAACCTGTTTTTACACCTAACGAATTCAGAGATAAAGCACCCTTAATTCATATAGATTGCTCGAGGCAGAAGGAACAAATACAGTCTGGATCCGTAGTTCTTCGTATAGAATTTGAGTTAAATGCTCCCATTACGAGTGATATTTCTGCTTATTGTTTGATCTTACACGAAAAACAATTTTCATATAATCCATTAACTAAAATTGTTAAGCAATACATTTTATAACGCGCATGATTGACATGTAATATAAAAGTGGTGTCACTATATATTCTTCATTAGATATGAATACCCGCCACAAGTATCAAACTGCTCTTAGTCGGTTTCTTCTCAAATTAACACATCTCAAACGTGACATTGAATATTATGAACAATATAAATGTGTCAAGACTAAATTGCAACAGTTACAAATATGAAAGTTGTTTTAGATGTTCAAGGTTTTAAAATTGAAAATAATAAGTTCATTGTTAAAGAATTTGCAGCTTATGATGGACATCAAGTAAGTCACTATATTTTCAAATCACCATTTCCTCTACATATGTTACCTCCAGACTTACATAGACAAGCAACTTGGTTAATGAAAAATCATCATGGTATTGATTGGAATGCTGGTTATACACATTTACACAAATTCAAAAATATCTTGAAAGACATTACCGAAAATGCAGACATGGTTTTCGTGAAAGGAAAAGAAAAGGCTAATTTCATACAAAAATATTCCACCACACCTGTGTATGAATTCGATGAAAATCCACCATTAGCAGCCTTGACACCAAAATGTTTTTATCACAATATTAATCCATGTATTTGTGCGTTAACAAATGTTTTTACCTTATATGAACATTTTATAATGGATGAAAAATAAAAGAATATTATTTAATTAACTTGTTTTATTTATTTACTACAAACCGTTGAGTAAAACTTATATTGTGTGAATACTTTAACCATTTTAAGTAAGTTATATATAACAATAATAATAATTAATAAAATTAATATTATATATGTTAAAATGTACAATTTATCGACTTTTTCGCTTATGTTTGCCTTGTCCATAGAAATACCATCTATAATCACTTTCTGCCATTGGGTTTGATCACCTTCGGAATTGTCATTAAATATTATTTTTATTTTGTAACTAAAATATGATAAATTCGTTTCTGGAATTTCAATATGGTATACAGAGAGGTGACCATTATTTGTTTTTGTTATACTTAACAAACTCCATGTTGTTCGATTACAGTCTTCCCTTGTATTTTTCATATCAAAACATATTGCAACATGTTTTGCATTCTCTGGTACATTTGTGTACAGCATATTATTTGAAACGGCCACCAAAATAATGAAGTTTAAATTTAAGAAAGTCATTCTTTTTAGATTTGTTACCTTCTTCTTCTTATTCTTCTTCTTCTTCTGAGGATGTTGTAAGACTGACGGTCTTATAATTATTTTTGTTCTAATATTAGACCCGATCTCGTCGTCCTCGTGGAGGTAAAAAATATCCGCAATATATCTCTCTTTCATCTAATGGGTCTAATTCATGAAACCAATTATTTTCTATATATTCCGGAAATTTTCTCAGTGGTCTTGTTTGATAACATTCAGCCGTACACAAACCAATTATTAATTTTTGCTTACAATTCCTAGTTTTTCAAGTTTGAAACGTTTTAGTAACACTTTTCTACAAACTAAACAAACTATTGTTTCAAAAATTCTACATTTAGGTGAATCAAATAGATTATTCATTCTGCAAACTATTATACTAACATTTTTTCAACAGTATGTTCACAATTTTAATGATTACCTTCACTACTTACATACACTTAGAGATAACGTAAATTACTATATAACTACAACCAATATAATATTAATTATATGAATTCAAGATGAAGATCCAAAACCATTTTCACCTCTCTCTGTAAAACTTAAATTATCCACCTCTTCAATAATCGGAATACAACATTTTTCACAAATTGGTTGAGCGACTTTGTCACCTCTCCCAAATTTAACTATAGTTGTCGATGAATTATACAATAATATTTTAATTGTACCTCTATAATCGGCATCAATTACACCTGCAAACACTTCTATTTCAAATTTTAATATGTTACCTTCAAGAGAAACAATCTAATGACCTCAATAATAATAATTACATACTTACATAATTTGCACTATTGCGTAAGACTTTCGCTTCGACTGCATTGATTGCATCTGGCGGATTTTTAATAACAGGAAGGTCATAGCAAAGTATTATACATGCATCATAGACTATCCCATTTTTTATACCTTATTTTATAACTAACACTTATGAGTGTGAATAGCCATGTTCGTTAGACGCTTTGTTTCAGACGCGAAGGTTGATGGTTCGCGCCCAGACTCCGGTGAAAATTTTTTCAATTAAAAATTTAAATATTTGGGTAATTTAGAGAGTGGATTGTCCTAAACATTTGGGGTGGGACAATGGGGGGTTCTAAATATTTGGGATGGATATTTAGGAGGTTGAATTTGGGGGTCCTAAACATTTGGCCAATGGGGTCCAGGAGGGTATTGGAATTTGGGGTCTTAAATAATGATGAGTGTAAATCTGGATAGTGGATTTGGGGGTCCTAGGAATTTAAGAATCCGGTGGGCATTGGGGGGATTAGATTTAAAGTATATACTAGACGTTAAGGCCTTTGAGACATCGCTTGATTGGATTTTTTCATTGTTTTATGTATATACTTAACGTTAAGGCCTTTCGTCGTTTGATTGGTTAACTTTTTATGGTCGTAGGGAGTAGAATTTTTTCAATGTTTCATGTATTAGACGTTAAGGCCTTTTAAACGAGAGGTCGTTTGCTATGATTGGTTAACTTTTAGTATGAGGGGTGCTGTATGGGGGATGAAAGGGGGTAGCTGGATTTTTTTCATTATTTTTTGTATACACTAGACGTTAAGGCCTTTCAAACGAGACGTCGTTTGCCGCGATTAGTTGCCGTCCGTCCGGTTGCAGGTGTGAACCCACCTTAAAAAATCCAATTTCGGAGTTTTTGAACCTTAGTTTTTCTTATGGAGATTACCATGTTAAAAACTCGATATTGAGCCAGAACTGTCATAGCATAATTACTAACAGGAGTGTGTCTAAGAAGATGTTTCTTGCCACCTTAGGACTTGGTGAGAGGTCCGTTAGGGAGTGGGTTCTAAAAACATATTCAACACACAAAGAGGCAGCGAAGCCATCGATCGATGCTGAATGTACAAATAATGTTAGTGAATTTTTGTTTAGTTCACCTGAAGTAGAGTCACACTACTGCAGAGCTTCAAGTAGGAAACTGTATTTAGAGCCTATATGGAATAGCTACAGACATTTACATCGTGAGTTTCTGATCTGTTGTGAGCAAAAAATAAGAGATCATGTTCTTGGAGGCATTTTCTAAAAATTTTCAAATCCATGAATTTGGACATTTATAGGCCACGTAAACATCAATGTAATATGTGTGTAATGTTCAAAAAGGGTAATTTATCAAAAACCGATTACGGCAGTCATGTTGCAAAAAAAGAATTAGCACGTAAAAAAAAGCCATCTGCTCAGAGAAAGAGAATAGTATTTGTGCCTAGACTACTTACAGGCTGTACTTCTGTGTCCATATTCTCAAGCTTCAGCCTTGTATTATAAGCAAAAGTTAAAAGTACATAACCATACATTCTATAATCTTAATAATATAAATAATAAAGATGTTTCCTGCCTTTTATGGCATGAGGGAAACGGTGGTTTGGAAAGCGACGTGTTTGTTACAAATGTAGTGGAGTTTCTTAAAAAAGAAATAAAAAAATATCACCCACTTCTTATTACCAAGTGGAGTGACGGTTGTTGCTACCAAAATCGCAATGTCAATATGTCAAATGGCATACTAGAGTTGGCCATGGAGAGTAATATCATAATTGAACAGAAGTACTGTTACGGTGTTATATTTCTACTTTATACTACCCTTGTTACCCCAATTGGAACAGGTAGGGAATGGAGTTAATCTTTTCAGTGATATTAAATTTTGTTTCGGATGCTGGCTAGCTACTTACTTTAAAGCTTTTCGGAGAGTGGTGTGGGTTTATCAAAAATCTCTAGTTCAATGCCAAGTATGTATTTAATCAGAGTGCCCGTTCATATTGCTGTATACAGTTGTAGAAATAAAGTGATGAGTATACACTGACCAAGAATAGTGCTGAGCAATACAATATAATTCCCAAGTAGTACTATTTGGTTAACAATTTATTTTTAAATTAAGCAGACTGAAAAATCTGGTTGAAATTATTAAAACTAGTACTTCTACTATCTAAGCTAAGCAACTTTATGATAAAACAACTAAACCATAGGCGATGCCTTTATATTTAAATCCAGTGATTAAAAGATAATAAGTTACATAATCCCATCGAAAGTAGCTTGAGCTAGAGTTACGAAACCAAAGGTGCACAATCTAGGAAGCGCACCAAACCAGGCAGGACGGTTCAATATTACCAGAAAGTAAAGATTAGATCTTACTTGGTTAATGAACATAGCTTCCAAGTGTAGGTGTTCTCCGCAATAATAATCAGGTACGATCCAAAGCCTCTCGCAGCTTATGCCAAAGTATGTATCTGCCTGAAGCCCATCTAGGAAGTCAAGCATAAGTTACCGTCTCTAGGAGGTTGTAGGATGTGCGGCCCGGAAAGTTTGTTGGGTAGCAGTGAAGGAGGACAAAAGAAGGCCTGAAAACCCATGGTTGGTTATAACTATGCAGAAGGAAAAATTGTAGTTGACGATGATGACTTACCGTAGTTGAAATTTGGCCTTTCAGGTAGGTAGCAAAGTATACAAATCCACTAATGTGGGAATCAACCTTTGATATATTGTACAAAATACTTTGTCTACTTTTCCAGTTTTGGCTTTAAAAATCCGATTTCAATCGAAATTCACAAGACCACATGGCCCAAGGAAAACCAGCCTTTTTTGAACGACCAAAGCAAAAAACCAAGGAACAGCAAACGGAAACTGTCAGTTCTTTTAACTAGGGAATTAGTGGTGATCAATTGATCAATTAAATCATAACCAAGGTAGGCACAAATATGTTAATTTGAAGATTTTGGAACAGAAGAAGATCCTTTCTCAAGATCAACCTCTATTGTACTTGACAATGTTAACATTTTGAAAGGTTAATAAATAATTGAAAACAGTTTTAGTGACTTGATTGATAGCAGCGGTGAGTGTTTACACTCTTAATTTAATCTGAAATAAGGGAAAATCATTTATGCAACTTTATAAGTTTCTTCAAACTGTAACAACGGTTCACCCTGAAATATAGGCAATACATTAGATAGTCAATAAACAACTGTGGCTTGGATGCATAAATGATTTAATTGTTACCTTAATATAATATCATATTAGAAACTATTTACATTATGAATGGGTTCATTATTGTTGACACTGGATAAGTGGTTCTTGTGTTAACCTTGGCTCTCTTAGTCTTTGACAAAAGCCAAAGGTGTCTTGATTCTTCAAGCATTCAGCTAACCTCTGACCTTCAAGAGGTAAAAGACCTCTGTCGACCTTTCAAGGCCGTGGAGAGAGGGCATTGACTTTTGACCTCCTCCATTTTGTTTTGGTTATATCCTGTGTTCACATGGTTGGTTAACTTCCGCATACTGCGGTTTTTGTGAACCATTAGGTAACCATAATTTAGATAAACTTTATATTTACCAGGAAGTCCATGTAATCCCTGAAGTATACTTTTGTGGAAGCTCTCTTTAAATTCTAAATATGTAGTAAACTCCATTTCACATCACTTTTTGTAAAAAGGCAAGCCAAGCGCTGTCATTTGCCATTGTCGTAAATATAGAATTTTTACGCCTACGGAGTAGTTCGATTGTCCTTTCAACCATAGAGTAAGACACCTTTCCGACCACAGACTAGCCCACCAGTAGAGGTGAAATATTTTACCCACCCACTCTACGCGAACGAGAAGTCGGGAATATTTTCCACCACCTTCCTGTTTCTTGTAGGGTATAGTTGCCCTATATCCACCCTCCTTTAACCCTGTTGGGAGAAACGGAGGTTTAACAGTACCTTGAAGTTGGAAACACCCAAATGGAGGTGGATTCATTCCATAGCGTCATAGAACGAATGTTAGGCAGAATAAAAGATGTTTCTGATCCCTCTGATTATATGAAAGTTATCAAATCATCTAGACGGAATGCACCTCCCTATAACGTGGTATCTTTGCAGTTCAGCGATTTTCTAAAATATAATAAAGGATTATATACAAGTATTCGACCTGGAAACAAAAAGGGGGATCCCAGTGTTACAGATATTTGTGCTATTCAATATCTTCCGGAAGGAATAATCAATTAGAAGCTCAAATTTACCGATGATTGGCTGGAGTTACACCGTAGACCAAACAGAAGTGCTACGTTTTCTCATGAACCACATTATTTATCACCTCGCCCGATTGACGATGCAAAGTTTGTACATCTACAGGAGTTAAAAACCAAAGTGGAACCCGATTATCATAGGTTCTATGACAATTTAAAGAACGGCCGCTGTAACTCCACGCAAGCGTGTGTCCATATTAGGCAACATTGATTGTTTTATTTCAGGGTTTTTACTGAAAACAGTCTTAATCTTTTAATGGTACCATTGTTTAGATTTTTGAAAAATTATATTGATACAAAATGAAGAAATATAATGTTTTCCATTCCTGTTATTGTGTGTAGCAATGTCGTATGTCATCAGTAAAAATCCGGAATTTGATTTTAATACGTCGTATGTGTCAATATTTTCACTTTAGTTATTATAGTCTAAATAAAAAACAAAGTGAAGTCTTGAACACTTGTAAATCAGCATGCCATAGGCAGAAAAATACATTTTGTTCTTCAAAATAATAAGGAAAAAACTGTTTTATGCTGCTCCTGAAAAGTTACTTATATGTGACATACGACATATTGCAGTATCACCGACGTTGTAGCTAAGTATTACCCATCTCTATTTACAATTCCATGGGCTCCGTTTGAAGCTCAGACATACTTAAGTTGGTTTTCAACACTTCAGTTGCAATTTGACCTTAGATGTGTGAGTCTAGTTATTTGGCGGCAACAGCTGTTTGTTTCACAGCGTTTCTTAAAAAACTGTTAAGGATCAAAGGTAAGTTTTAGTGCTGTGGTAATTGGGTTTTTTTGAACTATTTGATTATTTAATGTTGACTTATTGAAGGTAGTTAAAATTTTAGATATTTACTGCTTTTTAATGGTTATAACAAACATTTTCACTCAAATTGAAGGCGAGAACAGGGTATCAAAATAATTAAAAATCCGGCTTTCGCCACTTTAAAGGCGACATCTAGTTTATGTTCTAGTTTATGTTTCGGTTCTCGTCACCTAATGGCGAAAGCTAGTTGAAGTTATACGTAAAATCTCGCCACTTGATTTTAAATACATTTCAGATGGCAAAAATACGTACGCAAACTTCTGGGAAAACCTGCAGAAAATTGCAAAAAAGAAAGTCAAGGTATGAAAATAAAAACAGCATCTGAAAAATTTAAGGTTCCTAGAACAACTCTCAGGGACAAATTAAAAGTTGAAAATCTTCCAAGCTTTGGTAAAATAGGTCCCGAATGCGTAATAGGGACTAATATTGAAAACGAATTGGTGAAATGGTTAAAAGAGTGTGTTAAAGCGGGGTTTCCAATAGATAAAGATGGGCTTATATACTCCGTAAAACTGATTTTAGATAAATCAACAATTACAACTCCCTTTAAGCAAAACACTCCAGGTGATAGGTGGTTTAACACTAGAAGCGCCGAAGGGGTCATTTTGACACTTTTAAAAATTAATTGTTCTGGATCTTCTGAACCAAGCGCACTATGAGGCTAAGAATTCTTGACTTTTAATCTTTTTATGTAATAAACACGTACAAGTAAGCTCAATCTTGTTTTGCATATCATTCCTATTTTAATACGGCTTTTACCTATTAGCGCTGCATGGGGTCATATTGATCCCTGTCTTTAGAATATAGGAAAAATATTGCAATGCTAAATTTATATCATAACTAAATATTACCTATGTGTATCTGATATGAGACATGAATGTCAGATTAAAAAACACTGCAAAGGAAACAAGACTGTCGTCAAATGTAAAAAGTGTCTCAAGTTTGCGTGCGGAAATTGTACAGGAAACATTGTTAAAATTGTAACTTGTGCCAAATGCGCCAACTAGTTTATGAGTATGTAGTGTTAAGAATTCAAGATAATTCTTAACAGACTTGCTTGGCTAAATAAATTCTGCATTTTCTTCGTTAATAACATTATTTATTTCTGAGTAAATTATCATTGATGACTGAACATCTAAAAGTTTCTCTATATATCTATATAAAAAAAAAAGAAATAATGTACTTAGCAACCGTTGTTATGATGAGATGTCATTGTAATTTTTATATACGAATTGTCAATATAATCGTAAATTTCTAAAAAAGCGTATAATTATCCATTGTACTTCAACAATAAAGCTTATAATCAACGAAGGTTTTCTGCGAGGGACCACAGAGCAGAGGAGGGAAGTAAGAAAAAAGAAATACAGTCCACTTAAAATAAAATAATTCCTTCCCAAGCCCTCGAATCCTTGCCCATGGTCAAACTTCGAGCCGGATATGAATTTTTCTGAAAATCTAATACATCCAATTACCAAACTTCCAGTTCCAGTGTTTAATAAGTGTCTGTGCGTGATTTTCTCGTAAAAAATTTGTGCAAAGTTCACAGGAAAACCTAACAAAAAAAAAGGGATTAGCAGAGTTCCTTTTCCTGTTGTATCTAAGGAAATAGATACAAAGTCTTAACTGTTCCTGTTGTATCTAAGAAGTAGATAGAAGCCCAATTTCCACATCAAATAAGGTCAGATTAATAGTCTAATTGTGTTTAAATAAAAAAGAAAACAAATATATCAAAAATATTTTGAGTGTCAAAAGGATGTCCATCAGTCATATACAGCGACAACGCAACAAATTTCCTAGGAGCAAAAAAAGAGCTTAAAGAAGTTCATGATTTCCTGTCTATCCAAGCAAATCTTAACTCCATCAAAGATTATCTTTCAGCTACCGAATCTCAGTGGCAAAATATCCCTCCACGTGCTCCTCACTGGGGGGGGCATTTGGGAAGCAGCCATTAAAAGTGCCAAATACCATCTAGTTCGCCTTGTAGGCAATTCTACTTCAACTTTCGAGCAATTGTCAACTATCTTCGCTCAAATCGAAGCAATCTTGAATTCACGTCCATTGTATCCTTTGTCTAATGACCCAACTGATCTAAATCCTCCGACACCTGGTCATTTTCTAATTGGGTCTCCTTTAACTGCTCATCCGGAGCCAGATGTATCAGAAATTTCCACAAACAGATTATCATTTTGGCAACAATGTACTAAGGTTCAGCAAAGTTTCTGGAAGCAATGGAAAACAGCTTACCTACATCGTCTTCAAAATCGTCCTAAATGGTTGAAAACAAAATCTAATATCAGGGACGGTGATCTTGTCCTAGTTCTTGACCAAGAAACTCCACCACTGAGCTGGCCAATAGCTCGCGTTATAAAAATATTTGTCGGTAAAGATGAAAATGTCAGATCGGTAAAAGTAAAAACCAAAGATGGTACCTACATTCGACCCATCGTAAAAATATCGCCTCTCCCATATGATCGAGATTGAACTCAATTAAACATATCAGTATCAACAGTCACATAATAAATCATAACTTATTCATCTTTCATTCTTCTTTAAAAAGTTGTTTCATAGAACCTCTATAGAATCACAGCTCTATCGTAACTATACATTTACTAGTTTATATCCGTTAATTTCTGCCGTTCAGTTAAAGTAGATATTATCAAATACTTTTGTTGATTTCACATTTAGATCAGTCTCATTTTATTTTCTCTTGTTCTTTTATTATTAGTAGTAGGTAAGTAAGTAGGAAATTTCTCCTCATATCATAATATCAGTATTTTCAATCATTTGTATAATGATTCAGTTCGATCATATTTATTTTGGTCTCACGCAACAGCTTAACTAAAATCCTCATAATATTAACCATAACTATTGTGTATTTGGTGAACTCAATGACGATGTTAATTTCAAATTAGTTCATCAGTTTTAAGTTTAATGTATGATATTTTTTGCTTTGTTTGTAGCCGGCCAGTATGTGAGGAATTCAAGATAATTCTTAACAGACTTGCTTGGCTAAATAAATTGTGCATTTTCTTCGTTAATAACATTATTTATTTCTGAGTAAATTATCATTGATGACTGAACATCTAAAAGTTTCTCTATATATCTATATAAAAAAAAGAAATAATGTACTTAGCAACCGTTGTTATGATGAGATGTCATTGTAATTTTTATATACGAATTGTCAATATAATCGTAAATTTCTAAAAAAGCGTATAATTATCCATTGTACTTCAACAATAAAGCTTATAATCAACGAAGGTTTTCTGCGAGGGACCACAGAGCAGAGGAGGGAAGTAAGAAAAAAGAAAAACAGTCCACTTAAAATAAAATAATTCCTTCCCAAGCCCTCGAATCCTTGCCCATGGTCAAACTTCGAGCCGGATATGAATTTTTCTGAAAATCTAATACATCCAATTACCAAACTTCCAGTTCCAGTGTTTAATAAGTGTCTGTGCGTGATTTTCTCGTAAAAAATTTGTGCAAAGTTCACAGGAAAACCTAACAAAAAAAAGGGATTAGCAGAGTTCCTGTTCCTGTTGTATCTAAGGAAATAGATACAAAGTCTTAACTGTTCCTGTTGTATCTAAGAAGTAGATAGAAGCCCAATTTCCACATCAAATAAGGTCAGATTAATAGTCTAATTGTGTTTAAATAAAAAAGAAAACAAATATATCAAAAATATCTTGAGTGTCAAAAGGGTGTCCATCAGTCATATACAGCGATAATGCAACAAATTTCCCAGGAGCAAAAAATGAGCTCAAAGAAGTTCATGATTACCTGTCTATCCAAGCAAATCTTAACTCCATCAAAGATTATCTTTCAGCTACCGAATCTCAGTGGCAAAATATCCCTCCACGTGCTCCTCACTGGGGTGGCATTTGGGAAGCAGCCATTAAAAGTGCCAAATACCATCTAGTTCGCCTTGTAGGCAATTCTACTTCAACTTTCGAGCAATTGTCAACTATCTTCGCTCAAATCGAAGCAATCTTGAATTCACGTCCATTGTATCCTTTGTCTAATGACCCAACTGATCTAAATCCTCTGACACCTGGTCATTTTCTAATCGGGTCTCCTTTAACTGCTCATCCGGAGCCAGATGTATCAGAAATTTACACAAACAGATTATCATTTTGGCAACAATGTACTAAGGTTCAGCAAAGTTTCTGGAAGCAATGGAAAATAGCTTACCTACATCGTCTTCAAAATCGTCCTAAATGGTTGAAAACAAAATCTAATATCAGGGACGGTGATCTTGTCCTAGTTCTTGACCAAGAAACTCCACCACTGAGCTGGCCAATAGCTCGCGTTATACAAATATTTGTCGGTAAAGATGAAAATGTCAGATCGGTAAAAGTAAAAACCAAAGATGGTACCTACATTCGACCCATCGTAAAAATATCGCCTCTCCCATATGATCGAGATTGAACTCAATTAAACATATCAGTATCAACAGTCACATAATAAATCATAACTTATTCATCTTTCATTCTTCTTTAAAAAGTTGTTTCATAGAACCTCTATAGAATCACAGCTCTATCGTAACTATACATTTACTAGTTTATATCCGTTAATTTCTGCCGTTCAGTTAAAGTAGATATTATCAAATACTTTTGTTGATTTCACATTTAGATCAGTCTCATTTTATTTTCTCTTGTTCTTTTATTATTAGTAGTAGGTAAGTAAGTAGGAAATTTCTCCTCATATCATAATATCAGTATTTTCAATCATTTGTATAATGATTCAGTTCGATCATATTTATTTTGGTCTCACGCAACAGCTTAACTAAAATCCTCATAATATTAACCATAACTATTGTGTATTTGGTGAACTCAATGACGATGTTAATTTCAAATTAGTTCATCAGTTTTAAGTTTAATGTATAATATTTTTTGCTTTGTTTGTAGCCGGCCAGTATGTGAGGAATTCAAGATAATTCTTAACAGACTTGCTTGGCTAAATAAATTGTGCATTTTCTTCGTTAATAACATTATTTATTTCTGAGTAAATTATCATTGATGACTGAACATCTAAAAGTTTCTCTATATATCTATATAAAAAAAAAGAAATAATGTACTTAGCAACCGTTGTTATGATGAGATGTCATTGTAATTTTTATATACGAATTGTCAATATAATCGTAAATTTCTAAAAAAGCGTATAATTATCCATGGTACTTCAACAATAAAGCTTATAATCAACGAAGGTTTTCTGCGAGGGACCACAGAGCAAATGAGGGAAGTAAGAAAAAAGAAATACAGTCCACTTAAAATAAAATAATTCCTTCCCATGCCCTCCTTGCCCATGTAGTAAACAGCTTTTTATTTGAATAAAGAAGCAATATAAGTCTAATTTTTTCAGTTTTTGCCGATTCTGCAATATTTATATGAGGAAAAAAGATGGGGTTAAAATGACCCCTTATAGCCCTAATAGGCATGAAGGTAAGCTCGGCGCTTCTAGTGTTAATAATTTCATGAAAAGACACCCTGAATTATCAGTTAAGTAAGCCGAATAACTAGGCAATGTTCGAGCGACAATAAATCGTCAAAAAATAGAAAACGAAACCAAACAGTTATTAGAAAAACACGTTGATATACTGCAATATCCTGCCAGAGTATGGAATATGGATGAAAGCGCATTCTTTTTTAACCCGGAGGGGTCTGTGGTTATTGCAGAAAAACGCAATAAATAATAATAATAAGGATAACTTGACAACATTAGTAACCGTAAACGCCGATGGTGTGGTCGCACCTCCGCTTACCATTTGCAAATATCAAAGACTTCCAAAGCCTTATATATAAAAAGCACCAAAAGGATGGAGCCTTGGTATTTCTGAGTCGGGCTGAATTACATCAAAAACGTTCATGGAATACTATGCCAACGTTTTACATCCCTATTTAATAGAAAATAATTTTGAATTTCCAGTAATAGTTTTTTTGGAGGGGCATTCCTCACATTTGAATTTACAACTAAGAAAATTTTGTCTAGAAAAACAAATTATCATTGTATGCCTTCCACCGAAAGCTACGCACTTAATACAACCACTTGATGTCGCAGTATTTGGTCCGATGAAAAAGTATTGGCGAAAAAGTTTGAAAAAATTCTGCTGCGAAAATGGACGAGTGGTCAAAAAACAAGATGTTCCTATTGTTTTAAGTGATATTCTAAGTTACGCGGCAACGGCTGTAAATATTAAAACAGGATTCAAAAGATGTGGTATTTTCCCCTTCGATAGTTCTGCTGTTAATTACCGTAAATGTGAATTAATACAGTTTCCTGTAAAATTGTCGTATTTAGTAAAGCGTTTTAACATTAGATGTCGAAGAATAAAAATATATTATTCTACGCTTCACAACTAGTTTTGAAAAATATTTTTCAAAAACAGTGACCGTTCAACGAAGAAGAAACAACTACTTCCCGGGCTACATGCCCCGACAGATATTGAATTACACTTCTAAGTCAAACGGGGTTGGTAAATCTACCAGATTTAAACCAACCATTCTGGTTTGCAACTAGAAGGGATAACACAACTTGTAGACCGGTTTCGGCGTATTGCGCCTCATCAGTACAAGGTATATGTTATCGTCCGAGAGTTAATCTCAGACTGAAATGTGACTATAATCAACAACGGTACATATTGTCCAGTTACGGAAATATTTTTGTTGCGAAAATAGCGACATCTCACCTCTAAGTCACAAACCAAAATTCGAACGAGACAACAAACCACGTAGATCTGAAACACAAATGTGAATTAATACAGTTTCCTGTAAAATTGTCGTATTTAGTAAAGCGTTTTAACATTAGATGTCGAAGAATAAAAATATATTATTCTACGCTTCACAACTAGTTTTGAAAAATATTTTTCAAAAACAGTGACCGTTCAACGAAGAAGAAACAACTACTTCCCGGGCTACATGCCCCGACAGATATTGAATTACACTTCTAAGTCAAACGGGGTTGGTAAATCTACAAGATTTAAACCAACCATTCTGGTTTGCAACTAGAAGGGATAACACAACTTGTAGACCGGTTTCGGCGTATTGCGCCTCATCAGTACAAGGTATATGTTATCGTCCGAGAGTTAATCTCAGACTGAAATGTGACTATAATCAACAACGGTACATATTGTCCAGTTACGGAAATATTTTTGTTGCGAAAATAGCGACATCTCACCTCTAAGTCACAAACCAAAATTCGAACGAGACAACAAACCACGTAGATCTGAAACACAAATGTGAATTAATACAGTTTCCTGTAAAATTGTCGTATTTAGTAAAGCGTTTTAACATTAGATGTCGAAGAATAAACATATATTATTCTACGCTTCACAACTAGTTTTGAAAAATATTTTTCAAAAACAGTGACCGTTCAACGAAGAAGAAACAACTACTTCCCGGGCTACATGCCCCGACAGATATTGAATTACACTTCTAAGTCAAACGGGGTTGGTAAATCTACAAGATTTAAACCAACCATTCTGGTTTGCAACTAGAAGGGATAACACAACTTGTAGACCGGTTTCGGCGTATTGCGCCTCATCAGTACAAGGTATATGTTATCGTCCGAGAGTTAATCTCGGACTGAAATGTGACTATAATCAACAACGGTACATATTGTCCAGTTACGGAAATATTTTTGTTGCGAAAATAGCGACATCTCACCTCTAAGTCACAAACCAAAATTCGAACGAGACAACAAACCACGTAGATCTGAAACACAAATGTGAATTAATACAGTTTCCTGTAAAATTGTCGTATTTAGTAAAGCGTTTTAACATTAGATGTCGAAGAATAAAAATATATTATTCTACGCTTCACAACTAGTTTTGAAAAATATTTTTCAAAAACAGTGACCGTTCAACGAAGAAGAAACAATCTAATGTTAAAACGCTTTACTAAATACGACAATTTTACAGGAAACTGTATTAATTCACATTTGTGTTTCAGATCTACGTGGTTTGTTGTCTCGTTCGAATTTTGGTTTGTGACTTAGAGGTGAGATGTCGCTATTTTCGCAACAAAAATATTTCCGTAACTGGACAATATGTACCGTTGTTGATTATAGTCACATTTCAGTCTGAGATTAACTCTCGGACGATAACATATACCTTGTACTGATGAGGCGCAATACGCCGAAACCGGTCTACAAGTTGTGTTATCCCTTCTAGTTGCAAACCAGAATGGTTGGTTTAAATCTTGTAGATTTA